>CM065590.1:267441544-268903998 GCA_033119425.1 Bufotes viridis | reverse complement strand
GGAACGGTTTACTGGATGGGGTACCTATGCTGAAGAGATACGTAAAGACTGACAGACCAGTGACCGACAAGCCTGGACAAGATGAACAGAAGAGTGCTTGATTTGGAGAGGACAAAAACGTGGTACCCTTGTTGCCAACTGAATCAAAGAATATCGAGAAAAACTATTGATGATGGTGCCATAGGATAAGGTATGGCGTGACTAGCCGATGGGTGAAAATACGTGGATTTAGATGAAGAGCGATCAACATGAACACGTGGACTAGGAGAATGAAAGCAGGTAGAGAGGACGTAAGCAGAAGGCCGTATGGCGCAATAGACAGTAGAATACAAGCGTGGCCTGAATAATGCAAACAGGCATGGACATAGAAGCGTGGCCTGAATAACGAAAACAGGCAAGAAAAAACACAGAAACATGGCCTGAATAACGCAAGCAGGCATGAAACATTGACACGTGGCCTGAATAACGCAAACAGGCATGAAACATTGAAAACGTGGCCTAAATAAAGCAAACAGGCATGAAAGACATATACGGACTGCCCGAGTGATGTTTAACAAGCGGGGGAAGCAAAGACCCTAGCTGAAGGATGTAGACAGATTTACAGAGACAGATCTGATTGCCGTGGGACCGGTGTGGTGCCGGTATGAGCGAAGCGCCCGAATGACCAAGTGACTGGAGTGAAACTGTGGCATGGCGAACTGTGAAAGATATGGAGTAGCCTGGAGGAAGCCGGCTGAAGGGACACCTGTGGAAATGAGAGAGAAGTGACCCAGCAGCAACCATGACCCATGACTACAGGTGGCATGGCCAGAGGCCTGAGTCCGGGGGTGATGGATTCCGGCCAGTTCTCGGAGCAGACTATGACTGATGGCTGGGGATGCGCCAGTAATGTGCGTTTTTTTTTTTTTTAACGTGAAGATGGTGAAGGGGGTGAGGGAACTGACCCTGAAGGGGCGGATACGGGAACTTGGCCGTGAGTGAGCAACCACGTGAAGAGCTGGAGGGAGAAAGGTGGCCATTATGAACGTGAGAAGAGATAATTGTGGAACGAGACTGAGTGACAAGAGGACGTGAGACAAAGTGTGGATATGGCATGATTTCCAGCGACCCTGTTTGAGCGTAATTCGTAGAAGAGGCCGTTAGCCAAATACTGAGACTCTTGGTCCCGGCCTACCTGACGCGGTTCCCGGAATGGAACAAAGGACGACCTGCGGACGCTTAGACCAGGAGGGAGAAAAATGCAAACTCTAGACTTATAAGAAAATAAACCAGGAAAATAGTTAGTGAGGAGACCTCTTGGAGAAAGAACATACACCATATGGAGCACTTGATGGATATCAGGGTGACATTATAATGCATTTTTATTTTTTTATTTACTTGAAAGATCCCCTTTGTTTTTTTTTGTTGTTTTTTGCATGGATAGATAACCCCCCCTTCCCCTTTTTTTATTTATTTATTTATTTTTTACAAATGATTACCCTATATTTCATTATGCCAGAACCCCTGGGGATAAAGCGATGAAGTATGCAGCTTTTAACCCCCGGACCAGTGAAGAGATACAGAAGCGGATGGTGTGGCCCCCAAGTATGAGTAGAATTTGCACCTACTTCTGACACCCCATACCAATCCCCATTTATTATCAATTGAAAAAAGCCATTGATATAGGCTTGGTGCGGGGGAGGGCCACCCTGGCCCGAGAATTCGGCGCCTGTCAGGGCCAAGCATGGCAGAATGACCCTGCGCCTGCCATGGCCGAATGACCCGTGTCGTGTGGCCCCCCCCCCCCCCAAACCCCACCACCGGCAGTAACCGAACCGCCGGCCGATGCAGCCTGTTGAGGGGCTGGAAGTTCGAGGCCCTCGGGCCGGAGATGGGATGCGGCCGCATTCACTTACCCGTCGCGGTGTGCGGCTCGATGAGAACAACGCGGCGATGACGTCAGACGCAAGTACCGGAAGGAGGCTGGAGTGCGAACAAGAAGCACGGCAAGCGAATGTGGTGAGGACAGGGAAGAGGGAATATATATAGTCCTCCACCCCTCCCACAATTACAGGCTGATGAATCAGCCTTAAAAAATATATATATATATTGTGCATTGTATGTAAATTGCATATCATAAATTGTTAGTAAGTTTCAGGAGGGGGGCAATGAGGCTGCCTTACCTGAATGGTATTTGGCCTCAGCCCTCTAGCAATAACTGCTCATGCATTATCAAGTTTTTGTTTTAAGTCTGAAGTTTTGAAAAAAATAACCCTTTAAAGAGTTTCTGTCACCAGATTTGGGCATCATAAGCTGTCTGACATTAGCTATATGCCAATGTCAGACTATCCTAATAATGTTAATCATATGCCCCTCTGACCTTTTATAAGGCTAAAAAAAATCTTTATATTATATGCAAATTAGCCTCTAGAAGCATGGAAGGCGTTGCCCCTGCTCCTAGAGGCTCCGTGTTCCCACCTGCGGCCACGCCCCTCTTCTTGTGATTGACAGGCCGGCAGCGCAGCTCTCCTGCCTCTGGCACCGTCTGCCTTCCAAAATTCTGTGCCTGTGCCGTCCACTTGTGTATTCGGCGCAGGAGCAGTGAGCTGAGGACAGCTGTGCTTGCAATTTGCGGTCCTCAATACACGGGCAACATCCGTGCGGCGGCCGGACAGATCAAGACTCATTTAACTTGAATGGGTCTGTGATCCGTCCACACTGTAAAAAAATAGAACATGTGCGGAGGCACAGACAGAAACACCACAGAAGCAATCCGTGGAAGGATTGCGGACCCATTCAAGCGAATGCTGGTGCCCGCATATTGCAGAACCGCTGTTTGCGGGCCGCAATACAGCCATGGCTGGACAAAGGCGATATGCGTGAGGCCTTATGCAGATGGCATAACTCCTTTTAAGGCACATATAAGTAAATTCTCTGCTACAACACACTGTCCATTGCAGGCACAAACTGTCAGCCAGTTCATATACAAGCAAGATGAAGGACTGGAGCTCGGGAGTGATGCTGCTGGAGGGAGAGATCTCACAAAATGTTCAAAGTTGTTGTTTTTTACTGTGAAAATAACATACATTTCAGAACCGGACCAGTTCCGCTATTTCAGTGTAGACATAGGGATGTAGGATCCTGAAACAAAAAGGCCACTAGGGGTCACCAGAGGCCTCAATCACTACAGAACCAATTTAAAAGGTATGGGGCGTCCCAGCTCATCAGTGGTACAAAAGCTACCAATGGGTACGGTGCAAAGAGACCCTATAAGTACACACATGCAATGTAATTGCTGTTACACTAGTGTTGCCCTGGATGACAGTGGTCATGTATGACTGGAGTTGTCCTCGCTATCACCAGTTTATTATCTGAAGGATATTCTGCCTCCTCTTCATCAGCAAAGTCTTTCTGATTGGGAAAAGAGCGACTGTTTAGAGGCTGTTTTCCCAGGTGGGGACTCATGTGCTTTGTGGACAGGCCCTCTGCTGTCTGGAAGAGATTGCTGATGAAGAGGCTGTCAAATATCCATCAGATAATGAACTGGTGATAGTGAGACTGTGATAACAGCAAAAGCCTAATTTATTTAGTAATGCCAAAAAGTTTTGTGGGGAAGACAGACAACTTACCAGGTGTGCTAAAGAGCACAGTGTGCCCAGCTGTTAGAAGTTTTCTGAGTGCATTGTTGATATGTGTGCATTGTACATTAATACTAATGAAGGTTTTTAGTTAGTGACATTTTTTTTGTAGACAACTGATTTGCCTGGTCACATGACCTTCCCTCAGTGGCCATCTGATACATAAGACCCCTGTGTGGACAGTACAAAAGACTTGGCAAACATGGGAGCATAACTTATGAAATATAGAAAATGATGCAACATTTTTTAACAAAGACTATAATATTAAGTGCCATATAATCATCTCACAAACACATCGGCCAGTAACTGGAAAGTGTCCAACCCCTTTAACTTTTGGCCTTATTTGTTCATCACTGTGGAATCAGAAGAAATAGTAGAAAAAAAATTGTGAGCCTATTAGTAAATATGATTTGCTCTGTTGAAGTAAAAGATACCAACTTGAATTCCAAGGTTAATAAAATATTGCACATATAAAGCAATGACATAAACATTGCACTTAGAACTCTTGCATCTTCAACAAAAATATGCAGCTACCGTACATTTGAAGTGGCACTATTGCAAGGACTTTAAAGGGGATGTATGAGATGACCAATGTGCATAGTGATATTTAGATATACAGCACGTCGACCACTGCAGCGAATCAGTATCCAAAATGTTAGACTGCTGAGGGCAGTGATTGGCTGCAATGGTCATGTGTAGTGTTGAGCGAGCATGCTCGGCCGAACTGATGTTCGACCCGAGCATCGCGAAGCTTGGCACACTGCGGTGTTAGGCCGAATATAGAGTGTGCTCGTGCACGATGCTCGAGTCTCCTCCCCGCACGTTTGTTGGCTTCTACGGTAATGTCGCTGCTGGTGACAGCATCGACATTACCTGCTCAATATCTCCTGTATAACATTTGCGCATCCCAAATAGCTGTGACATTCCCTGTAATTATTTTATTAGCCGCTGGTGACGGCGACATTACCTGCGCTACATCTCCTGTATAGTGTTTGGTCATCAAAAGTATTAGTGACATTCAGTTAAATTATTTCGCCGCTGGTGACAGCAACATTACCTGTGCTACATCTCCTGTATATAGTTTGCACAACATAAATATCAGTGACATTCATTTTAATTTTTTCACTACTGGGGACAGCGACATTACCTGCTCTACATCTCCTGCATAACATTTGCACATCATAAATATCAGTGAAATTCAGTTAAATTTTTTTGCCACTGGTGACAGCGATCTTATCTGCGCTACATCTCCTGTATAATGTTTGCGCATCATAAATATCAGTGACATTCAGTTAAATTTTTTCGCTGCTGGTGACAGCGACATTACCTCTGATACATCTCCTGTATAACGTTTACACATCATAAATATCAGTGACATTCAGTGTAATTTATTTGCGCATACACTTACAAAACCTGCACTACTATACATGTGACATACTTGCAAGCATATATACCATTTAATATGCTCAAGACGAGCAGTAAGGGATGGGAAAGTGGCCATGCTGCTGATGGTGTATGCAGAGGCCATGGCCCTGGGAGCGGTGAAACTGTGCCTGCTGCCAGAGCACCACTGGACACCACTCTCGAACTCACACCAGTGCGACCAGGTGGTCGGTTGGATTGCAGCAGATAATGCTTCCACTGTCTTCCACAAAGTCCAGTCTCAGTAGCCAAGAGTCTGGTCAACAGAATCCTCACCCTGATCCTCCTTCCTCCCACCATGGAGTGTCTTGGTAAACAAGTGGTCCCACACTCGGATATTCCTTGATTTGAGAGGGCATGGATGTCTGACCTCTGTGAGGTTTTGCACAACTTTAAGGAATCAATAAACTAAATTGTCATAAGACCTGGACAAAATCCCTTTAGGGGTCTCTAAATAACAGTGTCTTAATATAAAAATATATCTATTAATTCTTGTTTAAAACTGAAAAGTGAAAAAGAAAAAAATGTATCTAAAAATATCAGTAACAGTGAGACCAATTTAATTAGTAGCTACTAGTGGTTGCTAGTGGCATTGTGGCAACTAAGGGAGTTGTGGTGTCTGAACTATAATACAGTCACCCGCAGGTGCACTATTAGTATAGATGATTGAGGTTACATAGTGTCAATAATTGGCACACTACTGCAATTTACAGGGGCATGTTAGAACTACCGTGTGCTGCAGCCTGATACAAGCGTGTAACCTGAAAATTAAATAGGTCATGCGCAAACAGACTGTTATTTAAAGCTGCATGCAACTGAGGTTAATTTGACCCCTACTGCTTCACAACACACGCCAGGCTCTTTGAAACAGTCGATACATGTGTGTGGCCTGTAACCAAATTGCAGGCCACACATAGATAGACTGTTAAAGGATGTGGCACCTTTCACTGTGATAAAGATAACACCCAACTCCCACAGACACCTAATTCAGGCTGCAGCACACGGTAGTAGCTAACATGCCGCAGTAAATTGCAGTAGTGTGCCAATCATTGACATTATGTAACCTCAATCATCTATACTAATAGTGCACCTGCTGGTGACTGTATTATAGTTCAGACACCACAAGTCCCTTAGTTGCCGCTAGCAACCACTAGTAGATACTAATTAAATTGGTCTCACTGTTACTTATATTTTTAGATACATTTTTTTATTTTTCACTTTTCAGTTTTAAACAAGAATTAATAAAGATATATATTTATGTTATGACACTGTTATTTAGAGACCCCTAAAGGGATTTTGTCCAGGTCTTCTGACCGTTTAGTTTATTGACTATTATATCCGAGGGTCTCTATGAGGGCTTTCGATAAGACTTTAAGGAATGAACACAGATGATGAGTGGTGATGCCTTTATTATCAGTGTAACCATCCCAAGTCTGTGTCTACTGAAACGCTCGCTGCTCACAATGAAGGCTGACACTTTGCATGTGGAAGAGGTGGAAATGGGGGAAGACAGTACACAGGATGATAGCCAGACCACCCTCGATTCGTCTTCTCAGCGCAAATTGTATGATGATGATGAGGAGGAGCAGGAGATGGTTTCCTCCGCTAAAGAGGGTAGTACCCGTAGCAGGTTTATTCCATCTGTTCAGCGTGGATGGGCAGAACAGGAGAAAGAGGACGAGGAGATTGAGAGTCATCCTCCTGATGAGGACAGTGAAGTCTTGTCTGTTGGGACTCTGGCACACATGGCTGACTTTATGTTATGCTGCCTTTCCCGTGACCAACACCCATTACTGGTTGTTCATCCTTCTCGACCCCCACTACAAAGAGAACTTCTTATCTCTCATTCCTATAGTGGAAAGGACTAGCAAAATGGTGCAATACCAGAAGGTCCTTGTGGAAAAATTGCTCTAAAAATTTCCAGCTGACAACGCTGGCGGCAGAGTTTGTAGTTCCTTGGCCAACTGAGGAGGGGAAACAAGGGGAACACATATCAGTTCCAACAGAGGCAGGGCAACACTCTCAAAGGCCTGGGACAGTTTCATGACACCGCGCCAGCACCCTCACCCTGATGCGCAGCCTAGTGTCACAAGGAGGGAAAAATTTTGGAAGACGGTGAAGGAGCACGTAGCAGACCATGTCAGTGACTCAGCATCCTCAATGATTCCTCTGTGCCTTTAAACTATTGGGTGTCCAATATGGACACTTGGCACGAACTGGCGCTAAACGCCTTGGAGGTGCTGGCCTGCCCAGCTGCCTGAGTTTTGTCACAACGAGTATTTAGTGCTGCTGGGGGCATAATAACTGATAAGCGCATCCGCCTTTTGTCAACTGAAAATGCTAACAGGTTGACTTTTATAAAAATGAACAAGGCCTGGATTGCTCCTAACTTCTTTACTCCACCAGATGAAAGCGGCTGAATATAAAGGTGCTCTAAATGTGGCTTTTAAGGTGTATTGAATACAATGCATTCCCATGCACCCCTTGCAGCACAAAAAAGGGTATATGGTTCAATCTTCCTTTCCTCATCCTCCACCTCCTCCTCCATCATATTACATGTTTATTAATTATTAGGCTGCCCTCACTCCTAATGTTTTAGAGGGTCAGCTCAGCAGCAGACCCTCACCCCCTAATATTTTAGAGGTCACCAGTAGGCCCTTGCCCATAATGTTTTAGAGGGTAAGCTCAGCAGCAGGCCCTCGCCCCTAATGTTTTAGATGGTCAGATCAGCAGCAGTGCCTCGCCCATAATGTTTTAGATGGTCAGTTCAGAAGCAGGCCCTTACCCCTAATGTTTTAGATGGTCAGCTCTGCAGCAGGCCCTCACCCATAATGTTTTAGATGGGCAGTTCAGCAGCAGGCCCTCCCCCCTAATGTTTTAGATGGTCAGCTCGGCAGCAGGCCCTCGCCCTTAATGTTTTAGATGGTTACCAGAAGGCCCTTGCAACTAATGTATTTGAGGGTCACCAGCAGGCCATAAATCATAATTTTTCAAGGGTGTGTATGATGCCCTCCTTTGGGTGTAATAAAGGTTGTATTGGAGTGCCGGTTCCTTGTAATTTTCCGCAGCCTTTTCACTTAGTGCATAGGTTTTATGAGTGTAGGAATCACTGCCTGAACAATTGTACCACAATGTGATTTGTGAATGAGGCCCTCCTTTATGTGATATACAGTTTGCATTGGATTGCCTCTTCCTTGTACTTTTTGGCAGCACTTGCACTTTATATACAAGTAAATATACAGGAAAGAATGTTTCCTAACATTTTTTCCTCTAAAATCGATGTTATCTTCGGTTTTGTGCTTAGTATTGTCAGTCTGTAAAAGTGGCGTACTACTCGGACAACATAGTTCCCAGCAGTGACCTGGGAGTCCAAGATGCATCCATACATCCTCCCCATGCTGTTCCCGAACCATTTAAATGGTGTTTCCATCAATGTCTGACCTTTTCCTGTAAACCAGACACCCTCCCCTCTTCAGAGCAGGGGGTTCCTAGTTTAATACTCGGGTTCTCCCACTGACTATCATTGTTCTCGGGTGCTCTGTAGAGCACCCGATGCATCCCAAAGTGTTCTACTCGAGTACCCGAGCACTTTGGTGCTGGATCAACACAAGTCATGTGTCCTATACAGCCATGTTTTTCCTGCTGTTTGTAAACAAGACACATCAAGAGCGATGGACGAGCACTGAAGATAAGGTACTGGAAAAGGTTGAGTACAACATGATTTTTAATTTTAGGCTAATGAAGGTCTTAATCAAGATTATTAATTATCTTTTAGAATTAGAGATGAGAGAAGTTTTGAAAATTTTGATTTGGGAACACCAAAGTTTGCCCAAAAATGTGATTTGTTCTGAATAAATCTGTCACGAATCACAATAAATCAGGTATATCCAGGATACTCTGCCTTTGGGTATGGCAACACGGAGTGGCTGTGCTGCAGGTGGGTTGCAGCCATGCTGCAATGACGAACTGCGTGGCCAATTAGCCTACAGATGCCTTTTATTTAATAAAGAAGAGACTGTTGCTGGTATGGGGTTTGGTTGATTAGGTGGGGGCAAAATATGCAAATTATTACTGTTGTGGCGTGCAATCTAATGCCGGATATTTGATAGTAAAAACTGAATATTAATCAGCTTTGGCATACCCACTTCTCAAACCCCAGTGCTACCCTGCCCTACAGGTGGAAGCCCTTCTTCTGCCATCTGCTTTTTCTTCTTCTCTACATCATCTAATATTGACGAGAGTATGTCATCAGGAATATTCAGCTCCTCCTCTCTCTGCATCTTGCCGACTTTTCTAGGACATGGAGACCAAGAAGGATCATTTGGAAGAAGTAAGACAGCGAGACCTGGCCCCCCTAAAGGGTTCAGACTGGATGGTATTGGTTGGCACGCTGGCAGTATAATAATAAGGACTTCTATCTTATTGGTATTGAATTACATTTATTTCTGATGTAGGAATAATTAAATGTAGGAATAATTAAAACTGACGCAGAATAAGTCTCCCTGCACTCTTCCTGCACTCTCCCAGAACTCTCCCTGCACTCTCCCTACTTTCTCTCACTCTGAGTTTCTTCTATTAATCATTTTCAGTAACACTGTCCCTAGCAAATGAGTGCTTGCCATGTCTCCTCCTATGCACAGCTCAAAGGAAAATGGCGGAGACCGCATGGGATGGAGTTTTATAGGGCTATGACATTAAAGGGGATGTTTTTTTGCGGATTGGCTGGCTGCACAACATTATGAGTGAACTTGCATTCCTGGGCTTGTCTCCTCTACACTTAGTTTCACTTTGTAACATGTGCAGCTGCAATTTTAGGAAACCCTGATTCATTTGTTGCGAATCAAAGTTTTCCTAAACTTTAGACTGAATTCCGTTTTTAATGCTTCACTTCACTCAACACCACTGAGAACTCCTTTAAGGTAGCTTCTAAGGCATAACTAGATCTCACAGGTTCATAGGATACATTGATCTCCTTTCCATACCTAGGCTCATCTACCTTATTTTTTGTCTATTTTCTGCTGTCAGATTTTTTTTTACATCACAACGCTTGACCTATTTATTCCACCCTTTCAATTTACTGTTTCATCTTGTGTACTTCTCCTAGATTATTATTACATTTGCTACTATACTAGGCTGTATGTTCAACATGTAACCTCTGCACTTTTCTCTCAATTTACAAGACATTCAGGGTCTTTTTGATTTCTATGTTGTATGCTGTGAGTATTTAATGTACCTTTATATCTTGGCTATTCCTTTTCATTTTGCTGATTGTATGTTCTTAACTATTCTAGATAGAGTTTATATCAAAATATATCTCATACAGCCTCCTGTAGCTCATAAAAGCAGCAACATAATACTAACATGTTTTTTATATTTTCTATAGGCTTCTTATCCTGTGCTTATAAAAAAGCAAGATAAGAAGCATATTATTAATGTAGTACATTAATTTTAATGGGCTTTAAAAGGACTTTTAGATTAACTTTTGACAACTGCTGGGATACATGTAGAAAAAACATTTTTAGATTTTATTTTTTAGTTTTTAGTTTTCTACCATCAGAAAATACATAATTCCTGGTCAAAGTAATGATGAAGAGTGGGATCCTGGTTTAAAAAAAAAAAGATGAGTAATGTGTTGCATAAAAAAATGCAACTAATACTGACTAGCAAGCAATATAAACCAATGAGAAATTAATACTAAAATGCAAGTTCATAACCATGCGTCAAATTCAGTTACTAGCAGCATAATCTACAGTGAGAGGGGAGAAATCATTCAAATGGTTAGCATCAGTGTCTACTCAAGGGAGAGATCACTATTTATAAAATTCTAAATCTGTTTAAGAAGTAATCAGAGCTGATACATGAGAGCTAGTGAAGACAGCAGCATCCTGGAAATAGCCCTTATATCCAGTACACTTTACTGTGAGTAATGACAAATTTAAAACCTGCATATTAGGGATAGAGTTAATAAGTTCCCCATAAGGTCATATTTTTTTCACAGAATTAGGGACCTTACTTTCCTATTTAACAGTAGTTTTATCAAATAAATATTGAATATTGCATTTACATTTATGTCACTAAATTCCACTAACTTGCATTGACAAGTCGTGCATATGTGTTCTTCTTCATATTTAGACTCAAACATCAGAATAAATATAAACCACATAAATACAGACTCAAGAATGCATATACTGTATATTCCCCATAACAGACAGAACCACAAAATAAATACAGACCCATGGAAAAGAACCCCAAATAAATACAGAAATCAGATCAGATCATAGAATCCTAAAATACAGACAACAGTCCTGAAAATAACTGCCGACCCCAGACAAATGCAGATGTGCAGTGCACGTGACGGTTGCAGTCCATCACTATTCTCAGTGTTAGACCCCAGAGGTGAGTAATTGGCAGCGGTCACATGCCGTATAACATGTCACTGCTGCAGTTTGGAAACAAGCAACAGCTGCAGGACCAGACCAGCGCAGCAGAGAAAGAGGTGAGTATAACATAATTTTTTATTTTAGACAAATGGGGGGCTTGTCTGAGATTTTTAATTATCTTGGACAGCCTCTTTATGGAAGTAGTATTACATGTAATATGCAAGAAAAACAAGGCTTTTTGATTTATTGTAGTAGTTCATTGTATCAGAAAAAAATATATGTACAAAAACACAAGCATCCAATTCAAATATAAATACGCAATGACCTATGTAATGTAAACCAAGTTCTAGATCCAGGCTTATTTTTATTTGAATACCATACAATATATTTTATTATTGCCATCCCATATAACTTCATGCATTTTCAAAATTGTGTCCTGTGTGATTATTTTTCTTGTCATTTAAAACAAAGAAGATGAGAACTTCCTTGAAAAAAAAATGTAGAAGTAATTTATTTCATATCTTGAGGGATATCCTTTCATGACAAAGTCAATTCTATCCTTTTCCATCCTCATCTCTTTGCATCATTATTTCTATAATGTGTTTTTGAAGCTATAGTTCAATTTTTCTGAGGAAGTTGGTATCAATTCAGTTAATTCAATTATAATATATATACACATCTATACATGCATGCAAGTGTCTGTGTTTGCATACATGATAGCCTGTAACATTATGCATTTTTTTTTATTATCTTTTTTCCTTTTTTTTACAGGTAACCTGACAGACTAGAGTAGAATTTTACCATCAAGCTTCCCTGTGAACTGAGTTGCTGATTTTACAATTGATTTATCTGTATAGGAAATACTAAGCAATTTGCACATTCTTAGACATTACTATCAGCCAATTGCTGGGAAATATTTGCAATGTCCAATATTAATTTATTAAATCAAACTTTAATCTAAATATGTGGTTATTCAGATAAGTGGAGAGATCCTATCCATTTCCATGTGACTCAAGTTGATGTCAAAGTACAGTTTATTATCACTTCAATGATGATCATTTTTTTGCATCACAATCTGTGGAGATAGAATGAAAATAATCAAACTGATGCAAAATGCATTAAAAAATCAATTGGAAATGTATCAATCCCTGTGCAAGAAACCTGGTGCCAAAGGTCTCAAACGTTTGGTCAAGGCCCTATTTGTGACTTTTTGACCATGATCAGCACTTTTCAGAAAAGTGGATGGTTGGCAGGTCAATAAAATATACCATTGTGTGAGCCAAAAAACTGACATACACCAGAAATCTACACCAGCTCTCAGCTGAAGTAGAGAGATAGAAAAAGAGAGAAATTTTCCAGTCAAAGCACCTTTAATTCAGGAAGAATCAATTTATACCCAAATTGAATATAATCAATAGGTACTGTGCACATAAATAGAACAATTATTAGTAGACACGAGCGGGGTTTGGCGATACCTATATCCACCAACAAACACACATGTATGCAGTGTAGTTGTAAGTCTCATATATGCATTGTACCTGTGTGTACTTTGGTCCGATCCTGCAGTCTGCCAAGGTGGCGCCTTTGCCGGAGTCTTGGGTAATGAATATCGCGGATCCCGAACTTTGAATGTGATCTTGAAAGTTAAGTTCACTGTGGTAGCGTGCAGCTTCGTGCCACGGCCGGTGGCGCGATGCTGCAGACAGGTAGGAGTAAGGCAGAGTATTGCGCTCACTAGGAGCAGCGAGTGACGTCACTTCCGTGGTTCCCACTAACCACCGGTGCCAGAAAAAAGCCCCCAACGCGTTTCGAACAGACGCTGTTCTTCATCAGGGAGTGTTTCATTGCTCCAAGCACTGTCTCTATTTATGCGCTCACTGCCTGAAGTCAGAGATTGAAATTAACTCCTTCTGTGCCCAAAGATGTAACGGGCCTTCACAGTTACTATCACTCAAATGCAAAAAGTTCTATTTCTGCATTTAAGCCATTTGGCATTAACGAGTCCATATTAAATATCCATTTGGCCTCTGCCCGCGACATTTCTTTTATGAAGTCACCACCCCTTTTGTTCTTCCTTATTATTTCTACTCTGCAAAAACTGGAGCCAGCAAAAGTACCTTTATGTTTCAATTTGTAATGACGGGACAATGGATGACCCTCGTACTCCCTCTCTATATTATATATATGTTCCCCTATTCGCTTTTTAAGGGGTCTTTTGGTGCGACCAATGTAGATCTTTTTACAGGGGCTCATTATTTTGTATATTACCCCCGTACTATTGCAGGTTATGAAATGTTTTATGGTATTTTTATATGACTCGTCCATATTCATTATTTGTTTTTTGATTTTTTTATCATAGGATTTTTTACAGCCTCTGCAGGTTCTGCATGGGTAGAAACCCCCCCTATCTTCTGTTTTTTTATTATTACTCACTGGCCCACTATTTACATTCATTCCTATACATTTACTTGTGGGGGCAATTATGTTACCTACATTTTGCGCCTTTCTGAATACAAATTTGGGTTCTTTTGGAATCATTTCACCTATGACTTTATCCTCTTTGAAGATGTCCCAATGTTTCTTTACAATTTTCTTGAAGAGGGACACCTGATAGTTATATGGTGTAATGATTGGTGGAACTGTCATTTCCACTTCTGTTTCCATTGTTTTCTTTACGGTTTTACCCTCCATTATCAGGGTTTGTCTATTTAATTGGTTTATTTCTGTTTTCTGTTCTATCAGTTTTGCTTTATCATATCCCTTATATTCAAATTTTCTCTGTAGAAGCTCCGCCTCCCTTTCATATTCATTTGCTTCCGTACAGTTTCTTTTTAGTCTCAAGAATTGGCTTCTTGGTATATTTTCTAGCCACCGTGGTAGGTGGCAGCTCTCCATGGTGATGAAACTGTTGGCATCTGTAGGTTTATTATATGTCTTTGTTAATAATTTATTCCCCTCCGTATAAATGGTTAGGTCTAAAAAATGAATTTCCTTCTTACTGTATGTGGAGACATACCAGAGTAATAATAAAAAAACAGAAGATAGGGGGGGTTTCTACCCATGCAGAACCTGCAGAGGCTGTAAAAAATCCTATGATAAAAAAATCAAAAAACAAATAATGAATATGGACGAGTCATATAAAAATACCATAAAACATTTCATAACCTGCAATAGTACGGGGGTAATATACAAAATAATGTGCCCCTGTAAAAAGATCTACATTGGTCGCACCAAAAGACCCCTTAAAAAGCGAATAGGGGAACATATATATAATATAGAGAGGGAGTACGAGGGTCATCCATTGTCCCGTCATTACAAATTGAAACATAAAGGTACTTTTGCTGGCTCCAGTTTTTGCAGAGTAGAAATAATAAGGAAGAACAAAAGGGGTGGTGACTTCATAAAAGAAATGTCGCGGGCAGAGGCCAAATGGATATTTAATATGGACTCGTTAATGCCAAATGGCTTAAATGCAGAAATAGAACTTTTTGCATTTGAGTGATAGTAACTGTGAAGGCCCGTTACATCTTTGGGCACAGAAGGAGTTAATTTCAATCTCTGACTTCAGGCAGTGAGCGCATAAATAGAGACAGTGCTTGGAGCCATGAAACACTCCCTGATGAAGAACAGCGTCTGTTCGAAACGCGTTGGGGGCTTTTTCTGGCACCGGTGGTTAGTGGGAACCACGGAAGTGACGTCACTCGCTGCTCCTAGTGAGCGCAATACTCTGCCTTACTCCTACCTGTCTGCAGCATCGCGCCACCGGCCGTGGCACGAAGCTGCACGCTACCACAGTGAACTTAACTTTCAAGATCACATTCAAAGTTCGGGATCCGCGATATTCATTACCCAAGACTCCGGCAAAGGCGCCACCTTGGCAGACTGCAGGATCGGACCAAAGTACACACAGGTACAATGCATATATGAGACTTACAACTACACTGCATACCTGTGTGTTTGTTGGTGGATATAGGTATCGCCAAACCCCGCTCGTGTCTACTAATAATTGTTCTATTTATGTGCACAGTACCTATTGATTATATTCAGTTTACCTTTCCATTGCAGCAGGTTTTGCGGTCCTGCTGCGGTACCGCTGCCAAACAACAGTGGAACACACTGAGCGCCACAGAAGCACCTTGATTATATTATACCCAAATTGAATTCCTTGGCAGATTCAAATGAATTGGACTGAAACAAATTATAGGAAATTGACTCATCTCTTTTTTTTTGAAACATGATTTTTTATTATATTTTTAAAAGTTTTATAACACAAGTAATGTTGATAACATGAGGAAAAACAAAAGATGGTAGGTGGAACATTGTTGAGTTTCCATTGTTGGTACAAGCGGTTAAATATTCATCATAGTGTAAAAGTGAGCATATATGGTACAATTATACATATGGATAGACTGCAAGGCGAATTTTAGGATGAGTAGAAGAAAAATAAACAACATATATGCGTCATATATAGGAATCATCCAAGCAATGTTGAAGTCACAATTGGTGCAGTAGTTAGTTAAGTGTGGGCAGGTGGCTTAGGTACCAGGTTGTATAACTGACTGAGAAAAGTAAAAAGGAAAAAAGAATAATGAAAAAGGAATAATTTGGAGGATACCTATAGAGGTTTTAATATCAGTCATATCATAGACATAAGAAAGACGGAAATAAAGATGATTGGTGGTAGGGGGAATGAAGCCAAGCTTCCCAGGACTTATAGAATTTATCTTTTCTATAAAAGGAAGAAGCAGCCATGCCTTCATACCAGCAATTATCTCTTACTCCTACAATAATCTCCTGAAGAGATGGAAGTTTATCCGATTTCCATGATGCAATTAATCTAGACGTCGTAAGACAAAAATGACTAACTAAAGTCTTCACAGATAAGGAAAGCCCCTCCATGTCCAAGAATAAAGACTCATCTCTAATAAAGACCTCCTGACCTGTCCCCTCTCCTGACATGTCTGTTTAGTAACTACTGTACTTGCATTCCCCATCTAATAGCAATTCTGCAACACTTATTCATATGACTCTTCCTCAGTTCTTGATCTGAATATATTGGCTAAAGTCTCATTTTAAAATCTAGCGTGAGGGTTTAGCCTTGTATTTTCGTTTGCATCTCTTGGAGTGGACCTTTTGCAGTGATTTATTTATTTTCATGTCTAATCCACACTTTATTATATATTGTGTAGGATTTTTTCTGTGGCACATGTGGTTCACTGCCAGCATCCTCCATTGTATGCATTAATTGCCGGGGATTGCCGTTTGCAGCAGATCACATGTGGAGGTTTTGCTCCCCGAGTTATGAATACGCTACAGTATTTGGGGTTCTGAGCATTTCCTCCCAGTTAGGCCACTTTATTGTTAGGCACCTGAAAGCATGTGTCACATGTGCCTGTTATAGGTGGGGCTCACAGCCTCCTCCCTCCTCCCATTGTATTTGTGATCTCACTTTTGAGGTTTGTGGAAATGTGGCTGTGAGTCGGATCTTAGCACCTATCGGACAGTGTTCACACACTATAGGTAGGTTTAGCAGTAGGTCCCGATTCAACTGAGATACCTTAGTGGGGTACGCGGGCTCTGATATGTTCTTGATTGGAATATATTGGCTTAAGTCTCATTTTAACATCTAGCGTGAGGGTTTAGCCTTGTATTTTCATTTGCATATCTTGCAATGCACCTTTTGCAGTGATTTATGTACGTCTGCTGACCCTGCACCAGAAATTGAAGTCTACAACTGTTATGAGAAGGCATAGATTTACACTATAATTTGTGCCAATTTCTGGGGCAAAAAAATGGTAAATGTGTAAGTCTGAAGGAGATCACACCCCTCCTATTAAACCCTACCTATGTTTTTGTCACTTGTAAAATGTGGTGCTATAAATGAAGTGTAAAGCCTGATGAATCTCCCCCCACATCTCACCTTGGAAATGTACATTCAGAAGAACAAACTGATAGAATTAACAGACCATTTGTGTTTAAGGTCAGTTACATAACAGACCGTTTTTTATCACAGACAACCCTGTAACAAGACACTTGAGAGTTTTCTTGATTATTTAAATGTTTTCTTTCTCCTTAAAGTATTTGTTTTACATGGAAAATATATGTCAGGGAACGTAAGTTCAGAGGTACATAAACTATCAATGGCTATTTAATGAAATTTACATAAAAGGCATTGTCAAGTCATACACGTGCATTCCATAAATGCATACTTTGAGGGCAGATCAGGAACACAGCACCACAGCAGATTGTTTGTCCTACTGTCAATTCATTAGCTGATCCAAGTCAGTGATCTGAGGTGAAAGCACGCCGTCTTCATGTCAGTAATGATAGACCATAAAATATTTCCATAGTGCTTGTTCTGACAATTAAGGAAATAAAAGATGATGGGGCTGATTCCCATCTGCAATGCATGAAATTTACTTCTTCCTCATATGGCATAGAATATCAATGATGTGTAATATCTGAGTTCCTAATTGTGAAACATTGCTGGAAATTCTCTTATGAAAACAGATTGATGGACAAAATATTGCCTAAATAGATTGAAAGCAAAACAATTATTAAAATATTCAATTCAATCTTTAAGGGGTTTTCCAAGATTGGTCAAAATTTGTCCCTTATGGAATAAAACACTAAAAGGCACAGTACGTACTGATCAGGTGCAGTCTATATGTTGACAACACATGACTGCTGTAGTCAGTTTCTGGACTAAGCAGGATTTGACAGGTGAGTGATGTATTTTTTATTATTTTATCTTATGTATCTCCCTTTGGAAAATTTGCATCTGTCCTTTGCATGCCAGGCAATAATTCATCATGCAGGCCCAGGTTCTGTCACTTTTTCCTGGCAGCTCCCATGGATGCACTCAAGCTTAAAAGGCCAGTGCATGCCAAGGGCTAATCTTCAGTTGACCATTATGTATAATAGACTGTATATTCTCTTCATGATGTTCACTAGTACTACTGCAAGGTTAATTTCACTATCGGTGTTTTTTAATTAGACAGTATATGATATGTAATGCGTGTGTATGAATATGTAATGGCTGTACATTTTTACAAAAAATGGTTCTTAATATGAAAATTTATCAAATGGTTCTTAATATGTAAATAAATCAAATGTTTTTTTGTTTTTTTTACTGTGATTGATGTGTATCAATACACTGGATACAAAATGCAGAGATGCAAAACCATGCTTTATCATAAACTAGCACCAAAAACAGACAATATTAAAAACTGTTAGGAGTTATACTTGTTAACATGTTTATTGCCACCTGTAGGCTATATAGATATGACAGTTTATAACATTTGTTATATTTTTTGTGTCTAAATAAAGTTATTGTTGAAATACCCTACATGGCATCAAGAAACATGGTGTCAGAAGTGGATAGGGCTTTGGTATCTTTGAAACCACTAAAATTCTAATATCAGAACTAAAAAATCAACAAGAATTGTTTCTCTGGTAATTTACAGAAAATGGCTGCAAACAATTTCCCTGTGCCATCTCCCATGGACTGTAAAGGGGATCTGGAAGTTAACTGGTCATACTTAAAATCCCAGTGGGAGGATTATGAGGTAGCAACTGAACTTGATAAGAAAGACTCCAAGGTAAGGAATGCGACACTGCGCTCAGTGATGGGGAGAGACTGTCTGTGTATTTATCAGCACCTCTCACTCTCTGATGCCGACAAGCAGGACATAGAGTAAACTCTGGATGCATTACAGAGTCATTGTATGCCTTCACATAACATAATTTATGAGAGGTACATATTCAATGCCACCAACCAAGGCCCATTGAAAACTATGGATAAGTATGTGACTAAGCTGAGGCAGCTTGCCGCTATATGTGAATTTGGAGTAATACATGATGAACTTATCAGAGAGTGAGACAGAATAGTTCTGGGATCAAAAGACATTAATGCTAGAAGGAGAATGCTCAGAGTACCAAACCTGAACCTACAGAGAGCCATTGACATGTGTAGAAGCAATGAACTTGCAGAAATGCAAATACAAGCAATGCAAGAAAGCAAAAGTGAAACCGAAGCTGTACATTACACTGCTAAAACATATAAAAAGCCCATGAAAGAAAACAAAGTAAAAACACAATCTGTTGACATCAGATGTAGCTACTGTGGCAACAACCACCCCTGGGGCAGAAACCATTGTCCAGCATATGGGGAAACGTAGTAAATGCAAAAAGCAAAACCATTTATCTAGACTAGAGTATGCAGGCAGAAAGCAAATGCCAGAATAAATATGGTTGCGCATATCAAGAGCAGCAGCTCAGAAGAATCAGTATTCACTATTATTCATCTAATAGGTGAAGTAAGCAGTCCAGGATCACAGTGGTTTGTACCACTAGAACTCAGCATTGACAGAGAAGCAGGGAAAAGGTTACACTGTCAGTTAAAATGTGGGGCCACCTGCAACCTTATAACATACAAAGACTATTGCAAAATTGTGAGAGAAGGAAAGCCATCATTACAGAAGAGTAATGTCAAATTAAAATGGTACAATGATACCTATACGATACCTATGGGCTAATGTAATCTACATTGTACATACAAAGACAAAACTTATCCAATGCAATTCCAAGTTGTCCAAGGTAAACATAAACCACTTCTCATCAGAAACATGTCGAAAAATGGGCCTCCTTACACTAAATGTAGAACATAATGTATTATTACATAATGACCAGAAAACAACTACAACTTCACCCTTGTCTTATGAAATGATCACAATTGAATATAGAGACATTTTCGAAGGACTAAGGTGTTTACCTGGAGAGTATCACCTAAAAATAGGTTAATCAATACCTCCTGTTCAACACCAACCACGTAGAGTGCTGGCTCCACTTAAAGAAGACTTAAAGGCGAAAATAGAGAGATTAGAGACACTGGGAGTGATAAAAAAGGTCACAGAACCTACGTCGTGGATAAGTAGCATGGTTACTGTTAAGAAATATACATTGATCCCACTTCTGACACCATGTTTCTTGATGCCATGTAGAGTTTTCAACAATAACTTTATTTAGACACGAACAATATAATAAAGGTTATAAACTGTCATAACAAGTATAACTCCTAAAATCCTACCTTTCTTGTGAAATAAAGTAATATATAACATAAGATGATAGGATAACACAACACATTCCAAAGATGACAATGTTTTATATGATGTATCTAGCATACAAAATCCTTATATCTTGTTATTGTCCAAATAACCCTAGTTCTAGTACGTCTTGGTGTACACAATGGAATTCTGTACAAAGGACACAGAGTCATCATACCAAAAAATATCCGCCCAGAAATTATAGCGAGGACTCATTCTAGACACTTACGAATAGAAGTATGCCTTCTCAAGGCCAAGGATGTCATCTTTTGGCCACACATGGGCCCAGAGGTGCAGTAAGTTCTTTTACGTCTTGGTGTACAAAATGGAATTCTGTACAAAGGACACAGAGTCATCATACCAAAAAGTATGCGCCCAGAAATGATAGTGAGGACTCATTCTAGCCACTTAGGAATAGAAGTATGCCTTCTCAAGGCACAGGATGTCATCTTTTGGCCACACATGGGCCCAGAGATTATAGCGGCAATAAAGAACTGTAATACTTGCAATGAGTATATGTGTAAACAAACAAAAGATCCACTGATGACTTACAAATTGCCCACTCTACCCTAGAGCAAACTAGGCATGGACTTATTTTCCTTAAGAGGACAAGATTACTTAATGATTGTTGATTATTATTCAGATTTCTGGGAAATTGATTTAGTTTCTGATTCCACCTCTAAAACAATTACAGATTGTTGCAAAGCACATTTTAGCAGACATGGAATCCCTAATTATCTAATAACAGATAACGGACCACAGTTTGTCAGCACAGAGTTTGCCTGATTTTGTAGAGTGGTAATTTGAATATATTACATCATACCCATATCACAGTCAGTCCAACGGTAAAGCAGAAGCTACTGTAAAAATAGCAAAAACACTCATAAAGAAAGCTAAACGAGATGTGACAAGGATATCTGGAAAGCAATTCTTGAGTGGTCGAGAACCTAACTGAAAGGCACAAAAAAGCAAAGGCATATTATGTTAAAGGAGTCAAGGAACTTACCAAACTAAGCATTGGTCAGCCAGTGCGAATACAACCATCGCCGTCGTCAACAGATGGAATTTGGCGACAAGTAGAGATGAGCGAACCCAAACTGTATAGATTGGGTTCGTACCGAACTTTATGGTTTTCGGCACCCGAACATTTTCGTAAAAGTTCGGGTTCTGATTCGTTGTTCGGCAATTTCTTCATGCTTTTTGAAAGACTGCAGGGCTATTTTAAAATTTTGCAGTGACATAGTGCATTTCTGTAGTTGCTCTAGTATACCCATACCGTTGTACCACAGAGCACGTTTGCATACGCCGCTGAAAAACCTATTTTAAAATTGTGCGGTGACATAGTGCTTTTCTGTAGTTGCTGTAATAAACCCATACTGTCTTACCACAAAGCATGTTTGCATACACCGCTGAAAAACCTGTTTTAGAATTTTGCGGTGACATAGTGCATTTCTGTAGTTGCTCTAATATACCCGTACTGTTGTACCACAGAGCACGTTTGCATACACCGCTGAAAAACCTATTTTAAAATTTTATGATGACATACTGCATTTCTGTAGTTGCTGTAATAAACTCTTAGTGCTGTACCACAGAGCACGTTTGCATACACAAATAAAAAATCTGTTTTATAATTTTGCGGTGACAGTGCATTTCTGTAGTTGCTGTACTAAACCCGTACTGTCGTACCACAGAGCACGTTTGCATACACCGCTAAAAAACCTGTTTTATAATTTTGCAATGACAGTGCATTTCTGTAGTTGCTGTACTAAACCCGTACTGTCGTACAACAGAGCACGTTTGCATACACCGCTGAAAAACCTATTTTAAAATTTTGCAGTGACATAGTGCATTTCTGTAGTTCCTCTAATAAACCCATACTGTCGTACCACAGAGCACGTTTGCATATACCACTAAAAAACCTGTTCCTTTGCATACTCCGCTGAAAAACCTGTTCTTAATTTTCTGTTGTTGGTGAAATAAACCTGTACTGTCGTACCACAGATAACGTTTGCATACACCGCTGAAAAAACTATTTTAAAATTTTGTGGTGACATAGTGCACTTCTGTAGTTGCTGTAATAAACCCTTACTGTCATACTACAGAGCACGTTTGCAAACACCACTGAAAAACCTGTTTTAAAATTTTGCGGTCCAAAGAAATCCAAGCAGAGTTTTCAGTATAATCGTGGTATTCTTCATTTCAAATCAAATATGTCCTACAACCAGGACGCGTTTAGGCAAACATGCCTTTATCAATAGGTAAAGATACACTGAATAAAGTAGGTATATAAAGATGATAATGTAAGTGATCTGCACTGAAATAAATGAAGATTAGACAGCAAGTGGTGAGTGCCGCCTTTACCTTTCTTTGAATGTGGATATATAGAGAGATAATACCTCCCATCATGACGTCACACGCCCAAGAAAAGGGGAGAATCAAGATGTTGCAAGATTAACCCATTAAGAAGCAAACAGAATAAAAAAAAATATCAAATAAACATTACAAGAATCATATTATCAGGTGCAGGATCCCTCATTGGATAATAGATGTCTGAAAGAAATAATAATAAAGTATATAAATATGCATGATCTCATAATCCCTATTAAGGCCCCTAGGATGCAGAGTGTTCAACATATGGATCCAGTAGGCCTATCTACGTAATAACAATTTCTTTACATCTCCACCTTTCCTTGGTCTTTTGACTTGTTCCAATACCTGGAATCCAAGCTGGGCTATGGTATGTTTGCACTGATCAAAATGGAATGGGATTGGTAACATTAGATTTTTAGTTCTAATTGTAGACTTATGTTTCCCAATGCGATCCCTAAATGTTTGTGTTGTCTCTCCAATATATAACAAACCACATGGGCATGTAGATCACATTCGAGGATTCACACGTGAAAAAGCCTTCAATAGGGAATGCCCCACTGTCAAAGAATTTAAGAACCCACCTTTGATATGCAACAAAAGAAACCCTAGTTATAGGGATAAGTTTGTGCACTCTGACATTGGTCGTACTAAAGTGGCGTCAAAACAAATGGTGCTAGCAACTCAACGTAAGGGCACTTTTCCATGTTTGCATTGCCTACAGTGCTCCCATATAATTAAAGGGTCTATATTCCATCATCCATGTAATGGGCGACCATTCCCTATTGAAGGCTTTTTCACATGTGAATCCTCGAATGTGATCTACTTGATTAAATGCCCATGTGGTTTGTCATATATTGGAGAGACAACACAAACATTTAGGGATCGCATTGGGAAGCATAGGTCTACAATTAGAACTAAAAGTCTAATGTTACCAACCCCATTTCATTTTGATCAGTGCAAACATACCATAGCCCAGCTTAGATTCCAGGTATTGGAACAAGTCAAAAGACCAAGGAGAGGTGAAGATGTAAAGAAATTGTTATTACGTAGAGAGGCCTACTGGATCCATATGTTAGACACTCTGCATGCTAGGGGCCTTAATAGGGATTATGAGAGCATGCATATTTGATTTATTTAAATACTTTATTATTATTTATTTCAGACATCTAGTATCCAGTGAGGGATCCTGCACCTGATAATAAGATTCTTGTAATGTTTATTTGATATTTTTTTGATTCTGTTTGTTTGCTTCTTAATGGGTTAATTTTGTTACATCTTGATTCGCCCCTTTTTTGGGGCATGTGGCGTCATGATGGGAGGTTTTATCTCTCTATATATACCTGTTTTATTCAGTGTATCTTTATCTGTTGATAAAGGAATGTTTGCCGAAATGCATTCTGGTTGTAGGACATATTTGATTTGAAATAAAGAATACCATGACTATACAGAAAATGCTGCTGGGATTTCTTTGGAGTTCAAGTGGGGATTCATTACTATCCCGTGCCGCGTGCATTAAAGTGAGTGGCGGCTGATTGCTTATCTCTTAAAATATTGCGGTGACATAGTGCATTTCTGTAGTTGCTGTAATAAACCCGTACTGTCAATTAAAAAAAATCATCTGTGACATTTGTGGATGACATTTTGCCAGTTTTTCCGTATACAAACCCATGCTCTGCATAAGTGTCAGGGAGGAAAATTTTTAAAAATCGTATATTACATTCTTGGGCCATAAAGTACCCCTGCACTGCATACCTGATTTGGAAATAAATTCAGTAAATTAGGTGGCCTTCAGATTGTTAGGTGATCTGTACCCCTTCTTTCTTTTAAACTACCCCTGCACTGCATACCTGACTGGGAATAATAATCTGTAAATATGCGGGTTTACATTGTTGGGTGCTGTAGTTATATGCTGTAAAATCTCCTTGATGTCTCCATGATAAATCTGCAGCGTGGGGGCCCCTTCTGGCTTCTATACACTTTTAAAATAATCCTTTAGCGGGGCAAATAGATGCCTGATGACAGTCCCCTTTTTTCTTTCAAACTACCCCTGCCCTGCATTCCTGACTGGGAAATATATGCTGTAAATTAGGTGGTGTTAAGATTGTTGGCTGATCTGTACCCCTTCTTTCTTTCAAAGTAGCCCTGCACTGCATAACTGAAGGGAAACTTAGTTCATGACAACTGGCGGTTGCATTGTTGCCTGATATAAAGCCTTTTTTGGCTGTGAAGCCAAAGGTAGTTGCCAACAACATTGTGTTTTGTTTTTTAATAAATTGGGGTAGACCCCAAAACATTGGGAAATATTAAAATAAAACAAAGAGTAAGTGCGCTGTAGTATAACAATGGTTGGATGAGGCCGGAATACATGTCTATTCTGCATAAGGTATGAACAAGTCCTGTGGGATCCGTGACTGGTTATTTTTAATGAACGTGAGATTGTCCAAGTTGGCTGTGGACAGGCGGCTGCGCTTGTCTGTGATAACGCCCCCAGCCGTGCTAAACATACGTTTAGACAATACACTGGCTAAAGGCCAGGCCAGCACCTCCAAGGCGTAAAAGTGAAGTCGAGGCCATGTCCCCAATTTGGAGACCCATAAGTTGACAAAGCTTTTCCACATTTCGGCCATGCTAACCCTGCCTTCTGAGGTGCGGGCGGTAACCCAGCTGTGTTGGCGACTTCTTCCTCCTCCTCCTCTGCTTTAGCCTTGTGCTTCCACTGAGCCCCCGGTGTCTTGGTGTGAATGCCATCAGCAGTGCGTCTACCAGCGTTGGCTTCTTCCGATCACGCTTCAGTGAAGGAATTAAGGACGGCACATTGTCCTTGTAATGGCGATCAAGCAGGGTAGCCACCCAGTAATCTGCACAAGTTAGAATGTGGGCAACTTGGCAGTGGTTGCGCAGGCACTGCAGCATGTAGCTGCTTATGTGTGCCAGGCTGCCCAGAGGCAACGACAAGCTGTCCTCTGTGGGAGGTGTATCATCTGTATCCTCCGTATCGCCCCAGCCTCGCTCAAGTGATGGCTGTGAGCTGCTTTGGGTGCCACCATGCAGTGAACACGGTTTCTTCTTCTCCTCCTCCTCCAAAACTGTGCCTTGGCTGGTCAATTGTGTACCTGGCCTATGTTGATGCAGGAACCCACCCTCCGAGCCACTTGTATATGACTGGCCTTATAAGTAGAGATGAGCGAACACCTGGATGTTCGGGTTCGAGAAATTCGGCTGAACTTCCCAAAAATGTTCGGGTTCGAGATCCGAACTCGAACCGAACTTTATCCCGAACCCGAACCCCATTGAAGTCAATGGGAACCCGTACTTTTAGGCACTAAAAAGGCTGTAAAATAGTCCAGGAAAGGGCTAGAGGGCTGCAAAAGGCAGCAAAATGTAGGTAAATGCCCCGCAAACAAATGTGGACAGGGAAATGAATTAAAATAAAATAAACAAAAATGAACCAATATCAATTGAAGAGAGGTACCACTGCAATGAATCATGCGTCATATCACCCAACACTGGAGAAGGCCACTTTCAGTTATTTAGGCCCCAGCACCCAGACAAAGGAGAGAGGTCCCACAGCAAGGAATAAGGTGTCATATCACCCACCACTGGAGAAGGCCACTTTCAGTTATTTCGGCCCAGCACCCAGACAGAGGAGAGAGGTCCCACAGCAAGGAATAAGGCGACATATCACCCACCACTGGAGAAGGCCACTTTCAGTGATTTAGGCCCAGCATCCAGACAGAGGAGAGAGGTCCCACAGCAAGGAATAAGGCATCATACCACCCACCACTGGAGAAGGCCACTTTCAGTTATTAAGGCCCCAGCACCCAGACAGAGGAGAGAGGTCCCACAGCAAGGAATAAGGCGTCATATCACCCACCACTTGAGAAGGCCACTTCCAGATATTTAGCCCTCGGCACCCAGACAGAGGAGATAGGTCGCATGGCAGAGGTTCAGGCTTCATGTCAGGTGGTGGTGCAGTTAGCTGTGGCGTGGAGACAAAACTTTTCCACATGTCTGCCATGCTAACCCTTCCCTCAGAGGAGCTGGTCGTGACACAGCTGCGTTGGTGACCTCATGCTCCTCCTCTGACTTCCACTTGTTCCCCTGGAACATTTGTGAATGCTCTCAGGAGCACGTCTACCAGCGTGCGCTTGTACTTGCGCATCTTCCTATCACGCTCCAGTGCAGGAAGTAAGGTGGGCACATTGTCTTTGTACCGGGGATCCAGCAGGGTGGCAACCCAGTAGTCCGCACACGTTAAAATGTGGGCAACTCTGCTGTCGTTGGGCAGGCACTGCAGCATGTAGTCGCCCATGTGTGCCAGGCTCCCCAGAGGTAAGGACAAGCTGTCCTCTGTGGAAGGCGTAACGTCATCGTCCTCCGTATCCCCCCAGCCACGCACCAGTGATGGGACTGAGCTGTGTCGGGTGCCACCCCGCTGTGAACCTGCTTCATCCTCATCCTCCTCCACCTCCTCCTCATCCTCCTCAACCTCCAGTAGTGGGCCCTGGCTGGCCACATTTGTACCTGGCCTCTGCTGTTGCAAAATACCTCCGTCTTAACCAACTTCTAACAGACTGGCCTGAAAGTGCTAAAAATGACCCCTCATCCTCCTCCTCCTGGGCCACCTCCTCTTCCATCATCACCCTAAGCGTTTTCTCAAGGAGACATAGAAGTGGTATTGTAACGCTGATAACTGTGTCATCGCCACTGGCCATGTTTTGGTGGAGTACTCGAAACAGCGCAACAGGGCACACGGGTCTTGCATGGAGGTCCAATCATTGGTAGTTAAGTGGTGCTGTTCCGCAGTGCGACTGACGCGTTCGTGCTGCAGCTGAAACTCCACTATGGCCTGCTGCTGCTCACACAGTCTCTCCAGCATGTGCAAGGTGGAGTTCCACCTGGTGGGCACGTCACATATGAGGCGGTGAGCGGGAAGGCCGAAGTTACACTGTAGCGCAGACAGACGAGCAGCGGCAGGATGTGAACGCCGGAAGGGCGCACAGATGGCCCGCACTTTATGCAGCAGCTCTAACATGTCGGGGTAGTTGTGAATGAACTTCTGCACCACCAAATTCAGCACATGCACCAGGCAAGGGATGTGCGTCAAACCGGCTAGTCCCCGAGCTGCGACGAGATTTCGTCCATTATCGCACACCACCAGGCCGGGCTTTAGGCCCACTGGCAGAAACCACTCGTCGGTCTGTTGTTCATTACCCCGCCACAACTCCTGCGCGGTGTGGGGCCTGTTCCCCAATCATATGAATTTCAGAATGGCCTGCTGATGATTACCCGGGGCTGTGCTGAAGTTAGTGGTGAAGGTGTGTAGCTGACTGGATGAGCTGACGGAAGCAGAGGAGGAGGAAGCTGAGTAGGAGGAGGAGGCTACAGGAGGCAAAGAATGATGCCCTGCGATCCTTGGCGGCGGAAGGACGTGCGCCAAGGAACTCTCAACCTGGGGCTCTGCCGCCACTACATTTACCCAGTGTGCAGTTAGGGAGATATAGCGTCCCTGGCCGTGCTTACTGGTCCACGTATCTGTGGTTAGGTGGACCTTGCCACAGATGGCGTTGCGCAGTGCACACCTGATTTTATCGGATACTTGGTTGTGCAGGGAAGGCACGGCTGTCTTGGAGAAGTAGTGGCGGCTGGAAACAACATACTGTGGGACAGCCATGGACATAAGCTGTTTGAAGATGTCTGTGTCCACCAGCCTGAATGACAGCATTTCAAAGGCCATTAGTTTAGAAATGCTGGCATTCAGGCCCAGGGCTCGAGGGTGGCTAGGTGTGAATTTATGCTTTCTCTCCATGGTTTGTGAGATGGAGTGCTGAACGCTGCTGTGTGACATGGTGGAGATGCAGGTGGTGTTGTCGGTGGCACATCCTCTGTTTGGTGGGCGGCAGGTGCCAACATTCCTCCCGAGGCGGAGGAAGAGGCTGAGGCAGCTGCAGAAGAGGGAGCAGGGGGAGCCAGAGTGAGTTCCTTTTTTTAAAGTGTTTACTCCACTGCAGTTCATGCTTTGCATGTAGATGCCTGGTCATGCAGTTTGTGCTAAGGTTCAGAACGTTAATGCCTCGCTTCAGGCTCTGATGGCACAGCATGCAAACCACTCGGGTCTTGTCGTCAGCACATTGTTTAAATAAGTGCCATGCCAGGGAACTCCTTGAAGCTAACTTTGGGGTGCTCGGTCCCTGGTGGCGGTGGCCAGTAGCGGGCGAACTCTCTTGGCGGCAGCTGTTCTGCTTTTGCCCCCTGCTCCCTCTTTTGCTATGCTGTTGACTCGGTCTCACCACTGCCTCTTCCTCTGAACTATGAAAGTCAGTGGCACGACTTTCATTCCATGTGGGGTCTAGGACCTCATCGTCCCCTGCATCGTCTTCCACACAGTCTTCCTCCCTGACCTCCTGTTCGGTCTGCACACTGCAGAAAGATGCAGCAGTTGGCACCTGTGTTTCGTCATCATCAGAGACGTGCGTACTCCGATGAGGTAGTATTCCCATGTCCTCATCATCAGGAAACATCAGTGGTTGTGCATCAGTGCATTCTATGTCTTCCACCACTGGGGAAGGGCTAGGTGGATTCCCTTGGGAAACCCTGCCAGCAGAGTCTTCAAACAGCATAAGAGACTGCTGCATAACTTTAGGCTCAGACAGTTTCCCTGATATGCATGGGGGTGATGTGACAGACTGATGGGCTTGGTTTTGAGGCGCCACCTGTGCGCTTTCTGCAGAAGACTGGGTGGGAGATAATGTTGTGAACTTGCTGGATCCACTGTTGGCCACCCAATTGACTAGCGCCTGTACCTGCTCAGGCCTTACCATCCTTAAAATGGCATTGGGCCCCACCAAATATTGCTGTAAATTCTGGCGGGTACTGGAACCTGAGGTAGTTGGTTCACTAGGACGTGTGGCTGTGGCAGAATGGCCACGTCCTCTCCCAGCACCAGAGGGTACACTAACATCACCACGACCGCGTCCACGTCCCTTACTAGATGTTTTCCTCATTGTTACCGTTCACCAAGCACCACATTAAGAAAAAAAAATATTTGGGCCAATGTATTGATTTCAAATTCAGGCCTTTTTTTACAGGCACCTAACACTATCTGCCTATTTATTTATGTAGCGTATTACACTAATCCAGGCACAGCAGTAACCACTGATTTAGGGGAATATCTCTTTTAGGGCTAGTATTTAGGCCCTGGATGAAAGGTATCCTTTTATGGACAGATTTACACTTGGAGATGCACGCTAGCGTGTGAAAAAATATACCCTGTTACAGACAGATTTAAACTAGGCCTGCAACTGCTGGAACACCAGATTCCGGGTATTGCTATTTTGGCAATTGAATTTCACCCCAGAACAAAATATATGTTTGGGCGGACACTATTATACTTTGCCAGCCAGTGTTGGGACACCAGATTCAGAGTATTGCTATTTTGGCAATTGAATTTCACCCCAGAACAAAATATATGTTTTGGCGGACACTATTATACTTTGCCAGCCAGTGCTGGGACATCAGATTCAGGGTTTTGCTATGTTGGCAAGTGAATTTCACCCTAGAACAAAATATATGTTTTGGCGGACACTATTATACTTTGCCAGCCAGTGCTGGGACGCCAGATTCAGGGTATTGCTATTTTGGCAAGTGAATTTTACCCCAGAACAAAATATATGTTTTGGCGGACACTATTATACTTTGCCAGCCAGTGCTGGGACACCAGATTCAGGGTATTGCTATTTTGGCAATTGAATTTCACCCCAGAACAAAATATATGTTTTGGCGGACACTATTATACTTTTTCAGCCAGTGCTGGAACACCAGATTCAGGGTATTGTTATTTTGGCAATTGATATTTTACCCCAGAACAAAATATATGTTTTGGCGGACAGTATTATACTTTTCCAGCCAGTGCTGGAACACCAGATTCAGGGTATTGCTATTTTGGCAATGGAATTTCACCCCAGAACAAAATATACCCTGTTACGGACAGATTTAAACTAGGCCTGCAACTGCTCGAACACCAGATTCAGGGTATTGCTATTTTGGCAATTGAATTTCACCCCAGAACAAAATATACCCTGTTACGGACAGATTTAAACTAGGCCTGCAACTGCTGGAACACCAGATTCAGGGTATTGCTATTTTGGCAATTGAATTTCACCCCAGAACAAAATATATGTTTTGGCGGACACTATTATACTTTGCCAGCCAGTGCTGGGACACCAGATTCAGGGTATTGCTAATTTGGAAATGGAATTTCACCCCAGAACAAAATATACCCTGTTACGGACAGATTTAAACTAGGCCTGCAACTGCTGGAACACCAGATTCAGGGTATTGCTATTTTGGCAATTGAATCTCACCCCAGAACAAAATATATGTTTTTGCGGACACTATTATACTTTGTCAGCCAGTGCTGGGACACCAGATTCAGGGTATTGCTATTTTGGCAATTGAATTTCACCCCAGAACAAAATATATGTTTTGGCGGACACTATTATATTTTGCCAGCCAGTGCTGGGACACCTGATTCAGGGTATTGCTATTGTGGCAATTGAATTTCACCACAGAAAATAATCTATCCTTTGCCAGACAGCAGACAGTATAACACTTAGGTAGCCAAAGCTGGAACACCAGATTTAGGGGATTGGTATTTTGGCAATTGTATTTAACCCCTTAATAAACTATAGAAATTGCTATCCTGAGTTTCTAGGGGGTGATAATAAGCACAGCCAAGCCCCTGATGTAGGATATAGCAAAAAAAAAACTAGTATTGATGGATTGATGGACTTGGTGGCAGCTTGTTCTGGTGCACCACAAGTCACAAAATGGCCGCCGATCACCCCAGAAAAAAGTGACAGAAAAACACTCTGTACAGCCTAAAAACCAGTGAGCAATTAACTAGCAGAAGTTGAATCATTCACAGCTGTAGATCGATCAGTTCATTAGGTGCTGTTGCTGAGTTTTCCCTGCCTTATCTCGCCCTCACAGAAGCTGTGTCCTCTCCCTACACTAATCAGAGGAGTGTGACGTGCGGCGCTACGTGACTCCAGCTTAAATAGAGGCTGGGACACATGCTGCACTTGGCCAATCACAACCATGCTATTAGTAGGCATGGCTGTGATGGCTTCTTAGGGCAAGAAGTAAAACGCTAGCTGATTGGCTGCTGTGCAGCCCTTCAGAAAGCGGGAAGAAATCGCCGAACAACGGACCCGTACCCAAACTTTTTTGAAAATGTTCTAGTCCGGATCCCGAACTCCACAAAATTCGGTACGAACCCGAACTATGCTCGAAATTGTTCATTCAACACTACTTATAAGTTAAGGGTAAGGCATGTATATAGTTGTGTTTGTTGATTTCATTTGTATTAAGCAAATATATTTGCTGTGTTTGTGGGAGGGGAGGCTGATTACAAGGCTATTTATAGGCACCTGTGGGCCCAGGCTGACGCCGATTCAGCTGATTGCACTACCTCTGGGTCAGCTCTAGGATACAGCAGCATGGTGTACAGGCTCCTTACGGCTGGGCGACGGCAGAATCTCTCAGGAAGGCGCTGGTATTCATGGTAGGATCGGAGTGGTTTACACGGGACCCACGCTGTGGTCCGCAACATGTAGCGCTCCGGGTTGAAGCAGTGTTTGGGCGCTAATGCTCGACCAATGGCATCAGTATTGTTTGACTGGATTTTCAGAGGCTTGCGGGGGCCATTGCATACAGTTATTGGGGTAGCATGCGTTTAGAGTAGGTTTGTTCGTATGTTTCTGATACCTGGTTCACACGTGGGGTGCGTGTCTGAAGTTAGCTCAAGCTATGCATGCTGTGTTAAGTGTTTTATATCAATGGTCAATGTAAAAAAAAAAAAAAAACGCAGCTGCATCGTGTGCAGGCTCATTCATGCCTGGGCAGCGGCAGAAAGTGCCACGCGAGTGCTGGCATTCACTGTAAGTGTCTGCCATTACAGTCTCTCATGCATGGCTTCTCTGTTTATGTTTTACACATGACTCCGCCATTAGAGTATCTCACGCATAGCTTCTCCGATTTAGTGTCCGCCATTAGAGTCTCTCACGCATGGATTCTCCGATTTAGTGTCCGCCATTAGAGTCTCTCACGCATGGCTTCTCCGATTTAGTGTCCGCCATTAGAGTCTCTCCCGCATGGATTCTCCGATTTAGTGTCCGCCCTTAAAGTCTCTCACGCATGGCTTCTCCGATTTAGTGTCCGCCATTAGAGTCTCACACGTATGGCTTCTCCAATTCAGTGTTTGACATCTGACTCCGCCATTAGTCTCTCACGCATGGCTCCGCCATTAGAGTCTCTCACGCATAGCTTCTTCGATTAAGGGTTGACATATGACTTCGCCATTAGAGTCTCTCACGCATGGCACCGCCATTAGTGTCTCTCATGCATGGCCTTCTCCGATTAAGTGTTTCTTATATGACTTCACCATTCAAGCTCGGCCACGTGGCCCCACCACAAATAGATTCCATATCTTTTTCCGCCACTCGGGCGAGGGTGTTGATGTCGGGCCTAAGTCCTGGGTATCGGTCTGTCTTCCAGTAGGAGGTACAGTAATAAGGCGCAATTCTCAATGTCTCACGTCTATAGACACAAGTCCTATCACGACTACAGGCGCTGCATACGTAGTATCACGACTAGAGTTGAGCGAACACCTGGATGTTCGGGTTCGACGAGTTCGGCCGAACTTTCGAAAAATGTTCGGGTTCGGGATCCGAACTCGACCCGAACTTCATCCCGAACCCGAACCCCATAGAAGTCAATGGGGACCCGAACTTTTGGGCACTAAAAAGGCTGTAAAACACACCCGGAAAGGGCTAGAGGGCTGCAAAAGGCAGCAAAATGTAGTTAAATCCCCTGCAAACAAATGTAGATAGGGAAATGATGAGTTAACATAAAATAAATAAAAATTAAACAATATTAATTGGAGTGAGGTCCCATAGCACAGAATCAGGCTTCAAGTCACCCACCAATGGAGAAGGTCACTTACTATTATTTTGACCACAGCACCCAGACAAGGAGAGAGGTCCCACAGCAGAGAACCAGGCATCATATCACCCACCACAGGAGTAGGCCACCATTTAGTTACTTTGACCCCTACACCCAGACGGAGGAGAGAGGTTACACAGCAGAGAATCAGGCATCATATCAACCACCACAGGAGAAGCCACCATTTAGTTACTTTGACCCCTGCACCCAGGAAGAGGAGAGAGGCCCCACAGCACATATTCTGGCATCATATCAGCCACCACAGGAGAAGCCACCATTGAGTTACTTTGACCCCTGCACCCAGGAAGAGGAGAGAGGCCCCACAGCACATATTCTGGCATCATATCAGCCACCACAGGAGAAGCCACCATTGAGTTACTTTGACCCCTGCACCCAGGAAGAGGAGAGAGGCCCCACAGCACATATTCTGGCATCATATCAGCCACCACAGGAGAAGCCACCATTGAGTTACTTTGACCCCGCACCCAGGAAGAGGAGAGAGGCACCACAGCACATATTCTGGCATCATATCACACACCACAGGAGAAGGCCTCTTTCAGTGATTTAGGCCTTTGGACCCAGACAGAGGAGAGAGGCACCACAGCACATATTCTGGCATCATATCAGCCACCACAGGAGAAGCCACCATTGAGTTACTTTGACCCCTGCACCCAGGAAGAGGAGAGAGGCCCACAGCACATATTCTGGCATCATATCACCCACCACAGGAGTAGGCCACCATTTAGTTACTTTGACCCCTACACCCAGACGGAGGAGAGAGGTTACACAGCAGAGAATCAGGCATTTAGATCACCCACCACAGGAGTAGGCCACCATTGAATCAGACCCCGGCAACCATGTCAGATGGCACAAGCATAAGCTTTATATCAATCAGCACAGGAGAAGGCGACTTTGACAGACTTTGACCCCTACACCCGGACGGAGGAGAGGTTTCAAAGCAGAGAATCAGGCATTTAGATCACCCACCACAGGAGTAGGCCCCAATTTAATGGGACCCCGGCAACCATGTCAGATGGCACAACCATCAGCTTCATATCAATCAGCACAGGAGAAGGCGACTTTGAAAGACTTTGACCCCTACACCCAGACGGAGGAGAGAGGTTTCACAGCAGAGAATCAGGCATTTAGATCACCCACCACAGGAGTAGGCCCCCATTGAATCAGACCCTGGCAACCATGTCAGATGGCACAACCATCAGCTTCATATCAATCAGCACAGGAGAAGGCGACTTTGAAAGACTTTGACCCCTACACCCAGATGGAGGAGAGAGGTTTCACAGCAGAGAATCAGGCATCATATCAACCACCACAGGAGAAGCCACCATTTAGTTACTTTGACCCCTGCACCCAGGAAGAGGAGAGAGGCCCCACAGCACATATTCTGGCATCATATCAGCCACCACAGGAGAAGCCACCATTGAGTTACTTTGACCCCTGCACCCAGGAAGAGGAGAGAGGCCCCACAGCACATATTCTGGCATCATATCAGCCACCACAGGAGAAGCCACCATTGAGTTACTTTGACCCCTTCACCCAAACAGAGGAGAGAGGTTCCACATCAGAGAATCAGGCATCATATCAGCCACCACAGGAGTAGGCCACAATTTAGTTTATTTGACCCCTGCACCCAGGAAGAGGAGAGAGGCCCCACAGCACATATTCTGGCATCATATCACACACCACAGGAGAAGGCCTCTTTCAGTGATTTAGGCCTTTGGACCCAGACAGAGGAGAGAGGTCAGAGATTAGCTTCATATCCCCCAGCACAGCAGAAGACCGCTTTATTTGACTTAGGCCTCAGCACCCAGACAGAAGACAGAGGTAGCATGGCAGAGGTTATGGCTTCATGTCACCCGTTAGTTTAACCGGCCACTTTCATCTGGTTAGGCCCGGCGCCCAGACAGAGAAGAGTTTCATTCAACTGTGGGTTTCATAAAATTTGTATCAAATAAAGAAGTGGCCCGTAGCACAACAAGACATGTTTTAGGCAGTTAATAAGGACTACTCTGCACAAGGGAGGGACAGGTCCTGTGGGATCCATGCCTGGTTCATCTTTATGAAGGTCAGCTTGTCCACGTTGGCTGTGGACAGGCGGCTGCGCTTGTCAGTAATGACGCCCCCTGCCGTGCTGAATACGCGTTCAGATAAAGCGCTGGCCGCCGGGCAGGAAAGCACCTCCAAGGCATAACATGCTAACTCTGGCCACGTGGACAATTTCGAAACCCAGTAGTTGAATGGGGCCGAACCATCCGTCAGGATGTGGAGGGTGTGCAGACATACTGTTCAACCATGTTAGTGAAATGCTGCCTCCTGCTAACACGTTCCGTATCAGGTGTCGGTGCAGATAGCTGTGGCGTGGAGACAAAACTTTTCCACATTTCTGCCATGCTAACCCTGCCCTCAGATGAGCTGGCCGTGACACAGCTGCGTTGGCGACCTCTTGCCACTCCTCTGCCTTCACCTTCCACCTGTTCCCCTGTGACATGTGGGAATGCTCTCAAGAGCGCCTCTATCAGCGTGCGCTTGTACTCGCGCATCTTACGGTCGCGCTCCAGTTCAGGAATTAAAGTGGGCACATTGTCTTTATACCGGGGATCCAGCAGGGTGGCCACCCAGTAGTCTGCACACGTTAAAACGTGGGCAACTCTGCTGTCGTTGCGCAGGCATTGGAGCATATATTCGCTCATGTGGGCCAGGCTACCCATGGGTAAGGACAAGCTGTCCTCTGTGGGAGCGTATCGTCATCGTCCACCGTATCCCCCAGCCACGCACCAGTGATGGGCCTGGGCTGCCACCCCGCTGTGAACTTGCGTCATCCTCGTCCCCCTCCACCTCCTCCTCCTCATCCTCCTCGTCCTCCAGTACAGTGCCTTGGCTGGCGACTTGTGAACCTGTCCTCTGCTGCTTAAACAAACCTCCCTCTGAGCCAATTCGAACAGACTGGCCCGAAAGTGTTAGAAACGAGCCCTCATCCTCCTCCTCCTCCTCCTCCACCTGGGCCACCTCCTCTAACATCATTGCCCTAAGTGTTTTCTCAAGGAGACATAGAAGTGGTATTGTAACGCTGATAACAGTGTCATCGCCACTGGCCATGTTGGTGGAGTACTCGAAACAGCGCAGCAGGGCACACAGGTCTCGCATGGAGGCCCAATCATTGGTGGTGAAGTGGTGCTGTTCGGCAGTACGACTGACGCGAGCGTGCTGCAGCTGAAACTCCACTATGGCCTGCTGCTGCTCGCACAGTCTCTCCAGCATGTGCAAGGTGGAGTTCCACCGGGTGGGCACGTCGCATATGAGGCGGTGAGCGGGAAGGCCGAAGTTCCGCTGTAGCGCAGACAGGCGAGCAGCGGCAGGATGTGAACGGCGGAGCGCGCACAGACGGCCCGCACTTTATGCAGCAGCTCTGACATGTTGGGGTAGTGGTGAATGAACCTCTGCACCACCAAGTTCAGCACATGCGCCAGGCAAGGGATGTGCGTCAAACCGGCTAGTCCCAGAGCTGCCACGAGATTTCGCCCATTATCGCATACCACCAGGCCTGGCTTGAGGCCCACCGGCAGAAACCACTCGTCGGTCTGTTGTTCAATACCCCGCCACAACTCCTGCGCGGTGTGGGGCCTGTCCCCAAACATATGAGTTTCAGAATGGCCTGCTGACGTTTACCCGGGCTGTGCTGAAGTTGGTGGTGAAGGTGTGTGGCTGACCGGATGAGCTGGTGGAAGCAGTGGAGGAGGAAGCCGAGTAGGAGGAGGAGGCTACAGGAGGCAGAGAATGATGCCCTGCGATCCTAGGGGGCGGAAGGACGTGCGCCAAGGAACTGTCCGCCGGGGCCCAGCCGCCACTACATTCATCCAGTGTGCAGTTAGTGAGATATAGCGTCCCTGGCCGTGCTTACTGGTCCACGTATCTGTGGTTAGGTGGACCTTGCCACAAATGGCGTTGCGCAGTGCACACTTGATTTTATCGGACACTTGCATGTGCAGGGAAGGCACGGCTGTCTTGGAGAAGTAGTGGCGGCTGGGAACCACATACTGCGGGACAGCCATGGCCATCAGCTGTTTGAAGCTGTCTGTGTCCACCAGCCGGAATGACAGCATTTCAAAGGCCAGCAGTTTAGAAATGCTGGCGTTCAGGCCAAGGGCTCGAGGGTGACTCGGGGAATTTGCGCTTCCTCTCTAAGGTTTGAGATATTGAGAGCTGAACGCTGCTGTGTGATATAGTGGAGACGCTAGTTGACGGTGGCGGTGGTGGTGGTGTCGGTGGCACATCCTCTGTTTGCTGCTCGGCAGGTGGCAACATTCCTCTCGAGGCGGAAGCCGAGGCAGCAGCGGTAGAGGGAGCAGGGGAGCCTCAGCGAGTGCCTGGTTTTTAAGGTGTGTACCCCACTGCAGTTCATGCTTTGCATGTAGATGCCTGGTCATGCAGGTTGTGCTGAGGTTCAGAACGTTAATGCCTCGCCTCAGGCTCTGATGGCAGAGCGTGCAAGTCACTCGGGTCTTGTCGGTAGGACATTGTTTAAAGAAGTGCCATGCCAGGGAACTCTTTGAAGCTGCCTTTGTGGGGCTGGGTCCCTGTTGGCGATGTCCAGTAGCAGGCGAACTCTGGGGCGGCGGCTCGTCTGCTTTGGCCCCCTGCTCCCTCTTTGGCTTCGCTGTTGTCTCGGTCTCACCACTACCTCTTCCTCTGAACTGTGAAAGTCATCGCCACGACCTTCAGTCCATGTGGGGTCTAAGACCTCATCGTCCTCTGCATCGTCTTCCACCCAGTCTCCCTCCCTGACCTCCTCCTGTTCAGTCTGCACACTGCAAAAGACGCGGCAGTGGGCACCTGTGTTTCGTCATCATCAGAGAGTCGGTGACTCTGCTGTGGTGGTATTCCCATGTCCTCTTCATCTGGAGACATAAGTGGTTGTGCGTCAGTGCATGGTATGTCTTCCTCCACTGGGGAAGGGCTAGGTGGACGCCCTGGGAAACCCTGGAAGCAGAGTCTTCAAACAGAAGAAGAGACTGCTGCATAACTTGTGGCTCAGACCGTTTCCCTGATATGCTTGGGGGTGATGTGACAGACTGATGGGCTTGGTTTTCAGGTGCCACCTGTGCGCTTTCCGCAGAAGACTGGGTGGAAGACCATGTGGTGAACGTGCTGGAAGCACTGTCGGCCACCCAATCGATTAATGCCTGTACCTGCTCAGGCCTTACCATCCTAAGAGCGGCATTGGGCCCCACGAGATATTGCGGTACATTCTGCCGGCTAGTTGAGGAGTTCGTTCCCTACTGTGTGCGCCTGGGGCCGAACGGCCACGTCCTCTACCAGCAACAGAGGCTCCACGGACACCACCACGACCGCGTCCTCGTCCCTTAATAGTATTTTTCTTCATTGTTGCGATTCAACTCGCACCACAATGAAATATATTATTTTTATAAGCAAAATCCCCTCACTGGAATACTTTCAGTCTTTTGACTGTATGGATTACAGATGGAATGACTGTTATATGTGAGTACCGCTTTCTTTGACAGATTCTAGTATGGGTACATATATGTTTTCCCAACCCCAGCACATTAGTTTGCTAATTCCAGATGTATGAAACGCAGGCCTAACTGTATCTAGTATATTGAACGCCAGATAAACTAACTTGGCCTTTTTAAATAAAAAAAAATTCCCTCACTGGAATACTTTCAGTCTTTTGACTGTATGGATTACAGATGGAATGACTGTTATATGTGAGTACCGCTTTCTTTGACAGATTCTAGTATGGGTACATATATGTTTTCCCAACCCCAGCACATTAATTTGCTAATTCCAGATGTATGAAACGCAGGCCTAACTGTATCTAGTATATTGAACGCCAGATAAACTAACTTGGCCTTTTTAAATAAAAAAAATTCCCTCACTGGAATACTTTCAGTCTTTTGACTGTATGGATTACAGATGGAATGACTGTTATATGTGAGTACCGCTTTCTTTGACAGATTCTAGTATGGGTACATATATGTTTTCCCAACCCCAGCACATTAATTTGCTAATTCCAGATGTATGAAAGCATAGGCCTAACTGTATCTAGTATATTGAGCGCCAGATAAACTAACTTGGCCTTTTTTAAATAAAAAAATTCCCTCACTGGAATACTTTCAGTCTTTTGACTGTATGGATTACAGATGGAATGACTGTTATATGTGAGTACCGCTTTCTTTGACAGATTCTAGTATGGGTACATATATGTTTTCCCAACCCCAGCACATTAATTTGCTAATTCCAGATGTATGAAACGCAGGCCTAACTGTATCTAGTATATTGAACGCCAGATAAACTAACTTGGCCTTTTTAAATAAAAAAAATTCCCTCACTGGAATACTTTCAGTCTTTTGACTGTATGGATTACAGATGGAATGACTGTTATATGTGAGTACCGCTTTCTTTGACAGATTCTAGTATGGGTACATATATGTTTTCCCAACCCCAGCACATTAATTTGCTAATTCCAGATGTATGAAACGCAGGCCTAACTGTATCTAGTATATTGAACGCCAGATAAACTAACTTGGCCTTTTTAAATAAAAAAAAATTCCCTCACTGGAATACTTTCAGTCTTTTGACTGTATGGATTACAGATGGAATGACTGTTATATGTGAGTACCGCTTTCTTTGACAGATTCTAGTATGGGTACATATATGTTTTCCCAACCCCAGCACATTAATTTGCTAATTCCAGATGTATGAAACGCAGGCCTAACTGTATCTAGTATATTGAACGCCAGATAAACTAACTTGGCCTTTTTAAATAAAAAAATTCCCTCACTGGAATACTTTCAGTCTTTTGACTGTATGGATTACAGATGGAATGACTGTTATATGTGAGTACCGCTTTCTTTGACAGATTCTAGTATGGGTACATATATGTTTTCCCAACCCCAGCACATTAGTTTGCTAATTCCAGATGTATGAAACGCAGGCCTAACTGTATCTAGTATATTGAACGCCAGATAAACTAACTTGGCCTTTTTAAATAAAAAAATTCCCTCACTGGAATACTTTCAGTCTTTTGACTGTATGGATTACAGATGGAATGACTGTTATATGTGAGTACCGCTTTCTTTGACAGATTCTAGTATGGGTACATATATGTTTTCCCAACCCCAGCACATTAGTTTGCTAATTCCAGATGTATGAAACGCAGGCCTAACTGTATCTAGTATATTGAACGCCAGATAAACTAACTTGGCCTTTTTAAATAAAAAAAATTCCCTCACTGGAATACTTTCAGTCTTTTGACTGTATGGATTACAGATGGAATGACTGTTATATGTGAGTACCGCTTTCTTTGACAGATTCTAGTATGGGTACATATATGTTTTCCCAACCCCAGCACATTAATTTGCTAATTCCAGATGTATGAAACGCAGGCCTAACTGTATCTAGTATATTGAACGCCAGATAAACTAACTTGGCCTTTTTTAAATAAAAAAAATTCCCTCACTGGAATACTTTCAGTCTTTTGACTGTATGGATTACAGATGGAATGACTGTTATATGTGAGTACCGCTTTCTTTGACAGATTCTAGTATGGGTACATATATGTTTTCCCAACCCCAGCACATTAGTTTGCTAATTCCAGATGTATGAAACGCAGGCCTAACTGTATCTAGTATATTGAACGCCAGATAAACTAACTTGGCCTTTTTAAATAAAAAAATTCCCTCACTGGAATACTTTCAGTCTTTTGACTGTATGGATTACAGATGGAATGACTGTTATATGTGAGTACCGCTTTCTTTGACAGATTCTAGTATGGGTACATATATGTTTTCCCAACCCCAGCACATTAATTTGCTAATTCCAGATGTATGAAACGCAGGCCTAACTGTATCTAGTATATTGAACGCCAGATAAACTAACTTGGCCTTTTTAAATAAAAAAATTCCCTCACTGGAATACTTTCAGTCTTTTGACTGTATGGATTACAGATGGAATGACTGTTATATGTGAGTACCGCTTTCTTTGACAGATTCTAGTATGGGTACATATATGTTTTCCCAACCCCAGCACATTAATTTGCTAATTCCAGATGTATGAAACGCAGGCCTAACTGTATCTAGTATATTGAACGCCAGATAAACTAACTTGGCCTTTTTAAATAAAAAAATTCCCTCACTGGAATACTTTCAGTCTTTTGACTGTATGGATTACAGATGGAATGACTGTTATATGTGAGTACCGCTTTCTTTGACAGATTCTAGTATGGGTACATATATGTTTTCCCAACCCCAGCACATTAATTTGCTAATTCCAGATGTATGAAACGCAGGCCTAACTGTATCTAGTATATTGAACGCCAGATAAACTAACTTGGCCTTTTTAAATAAAAAAAATTCCCTCACTGGAATACTTTCAGTCTTTTGACTGTATGGATTACAGATGGAATGACTGTTATATGTGAGTACCGCTTTCTTTGACAGATTCTAGTATGGGTACATATATGTTTTCCCAACCCCAGCACATTAATTTGCTAATTCCAGATGTATGAAACGCAGGCCTAACTGTATCTAGTATATTGAACGCCAGATAAACTAACTTGGCCTTTTTTAAATAAAAAATTCCCTCACTGGAATACTTTCAGTCTTTTGACTGTATGGATTACAGATGGAATGACTGTTATATGTGAGTACCGCTTTCTTTGACAGATTCTAGTATGGGTACATATATGTTTTCCCAACCCCAGCACATTAATTTGCTAATTCCAGATGTATGAAACGCAGGCCTAACTGTATCTAGTATATTGAACGCCAGATAAACTAACTTGGCCTTTTTAAATAAAAAAATTCCCTCACTGGAATACTTTCAGTCTTTTGACTGTATGGATTACAGATGGAATGACTGTTATATGTGAGTACCGCTTTCTTTGACAGATTCTAGTATGGGTACATATATGTTTTCCCAACCCCAGCACATTAGTTTGCTAATTCCAGATGTATGAAACGCAGGCCTAACTGTATCTAGTATATTGAACGCCAGATAAACTAACTTGGCCTTTTTAAATAAAAAAATTCCCTCACTGGAATACTTTCAGTCTTTTGACTGTATGGATTACAGATGGAATGACTGTTATATGTGAGTACCGCTTTCTTTGACAGATTCTAGTATGGGTACATATATGTTTTCCCAACCCCAGCACATTAATTTGCTAATTCCAGATGTATGAAACGCAGGCCTAACTGTATCTAGTATATTGAACGCCAGATAAACTAACTTGGCCTTTTTTAAATAAAAAAATTCCCTCACTGGAATACTTTCAGTCTTTTGACTGTATGGATTACAGATGGAATGACTGTTATATGTGAGTACCGCTTTCTTTGACAGATTCTAGTATGGGTACATATATGTTTTCCCAACCCCAGCACATTAGTTTGCTAATTCCAGATGTATGAAACGCAGGCCTAACTGTATCTAGTATATTGAACGCCAGATAAACTAACTTGGCCTTTTTAAATAAAAAATTCCCTCACTGGAATACTTTCAGTCTTTTGACTGTATGGATTACAGATGGAATGACTGTTATATGTGAGTACCGCTTTCTTTGACAGATTCTAGTATGGGTACATATATGTTTTCCCAACCCCAGCACATTAGTTTGCTAATTCCAGATGTATGAAACGCAGGCCTAACTGTATCTAGTATATTGAACGCCAGATAAACTAACTTGGCCTTTTTAAATAAAAAAAATTCCCTCACTGGAATACTTTCAGTCTTTTGACTGTATGGATTACAGATGGAATGACTGTTATATGTGAGTACCGCTTTCTTTGACAGATTCTAGTATGGGTACATATATGTTTTCCCAACCCCAGCACATTAATTTGCTAATTCCAGATGTATGAAACGCAGGCCTAACTGTATCTAGTATATTGAACGCCAGATAAACTAACTTGGCCTTTTTTAAATAAAAAAATTCCCTCACTGGAATACTTTCAGTCTTTTGACTGTATGGATTACAGATGGAATGACTGTTATATGTGAGTACCGCTTTCTTTGACAGATTCTAGTATGGGTACATATATGTTTTCCCAACCCCAGCACATTAGTTTGCTAATTCCAGATGTATGAAACGCAGGCCTAACTGTATCTAGTATATTGAACGCCAGATAAACTAACTTGGCCTTTTTAAATAAAAAAATTCCCTCACTGGAATACTTTCAGTCTTTTGACTGTATGGATTACAGATGGAATGACTGTTATATGTGAGTACCGCTTTCTTTGACAGATTCTAGTATGGGTACATATATGTTTTCCCAACCCCAGCACATTAATTTGCTAATTCCAGATGTATGAAACGCAGGCCTAACTGTATCTAGTATATTGAACGCCAGATAAACTAACTTGGCCTTTTTAAATAAAAAAATTCCCTCACTGGAATACTTTCAGTCTTTTGACTGTATGGATTACAGATGGAATGACTGTTATATGTGAGTACCGCTTTCTTTGACAGATTCTAGTATGGGTACATATATGTTTTCCCAACCCCAGCACATTAATTTGCTAATTCCAGATGTATGAAACGCAGGCCTAACTGTATCTAGTATATTGAACGCCAGATAAACTAACTTGGCCTTTTTAAATAAAAAAATTCCCTCACTGGAATACTTTCAGTCTTTTGACTGTATGGATTACAGATGGAATGACTGTTATATGTGAGTACCGCTTTCTTTGACAGATTCTAGTATGGGTACATATATGTTTTCCCAACCCCAGCACATTAATTTGCTAATTCCAGATGTATGAAACGCAGGCCTAACTGTATCTAGTATATTGAACGCCAGATAAACTAACTTGGCCTTTTTAAATAAAAAAAAATTCCCTCACTGGAATACTTTCAGTCTTTTGACTGTATGGATTACAGGTGGACTGGTATTAGTAGGGGTGACACAAGCACACCCAAGTCCCTGATGTAGGATTTCTATGGCACAGACCACTATTACAAGTGATTAATGGACGTTGGGAGAGATTGTGCTGCAGCACTAGTCCCAAGATGGCCGCCGCCTATCAGCCCAGTAACATGTGCCACAAAATGGTCTGCACAACCTTTAAAAAAATAGCCTTGGACTGTGCTGCTAAATCGCTATTGGTCTGAATCCCAGGTGTAGATGTCTGACTTGTTTGGAGCTTTGGAATGCACACTGTGGCAGCTTCTGCTGCAGCACTACAAGTCGCAAAATGGCGGCCGGCGGTCAGCCCAGGTACATGTGGATGGAAAAATCACTCTGGCCACTCTAAAAATAGCCAATCCCTATCAAAAAAGCAGCTCAGCTGCAGTTGTTCAGATGAATCACAGGTGGAGGAGAGAAATTTGCTTCCAGTTATTCAATTATCCCTGCCTATTCTCGCCCTAGCATCAGCTGCGTCTATCCCTGTTCTATTCACATCGGGAGTGAGCACGTCCCGACGTGCGCACAAGCTTATAAAGAGGCTGAGTCACATGCTGCACTCGGCCAATCACAGCCTTGCCAATAGTAGGCATGGCTGCGATGGCATCTTAGGGCAAGTAGTATGATGCATGTTGATTGGCTGCTTTGCAGCCTTTCAAAATGCGCCTAAATACATGCCGAACGACGAACCCGAACCCGAACTTTTTTGAAAATGTCCGGGTTCGGGTCCGGGTCCCGGACACCCCAAAATTCGGTACGAACCCGAACGATGCTCGAACTGTTCGCTCAACACTAATCACGACCTTAAGCTTATTTCCTGTCACAACTGCAGGTATGGTGTGTACGTTTTCATTACAGGCAACATTAGCTTGTTAATTGAAATAGCCATGTACTCGTGTTGATGGTTCCCCAGGCCTGGTGAGTTTACACATTCCACTTAAATCTACTAACTTCTGGGCCCTTTATACATTTAAGTTGTGGCCTGGGGAATAAGTAGAGGTGTAGTAGTTTGCAACCAGGAAGAGTTGGTGCCCGATCAGGGCCCTCGGCGAATGCTTGGAATTCATTTAGGCCTTCCAACAGATTCACCATGGTTTGTTTCAGTCTGCAGCTCTCTGGATTCAGACCTTCTCGTAATATGTTCATACGTTGTTAGTATACATAGGAGTAAATCGTTTCTGATTACCGGCCACTCCTTCAATCGCATCAGCGTTAGCCACCTCCAAGAACGATGTGCCGGTGCACATGACAGAGGTAAGGTAGATGGTAGTCACTGTGATATGTACGGTATATTCCGCACCTTCATCGGGCAATGTCTTTTACGTTCAAAGTGGGTGTAGTAATGGTATGTATATATTTTGCTCTAACCTAAGGTCTGTTCTTTTTGGCCCCTTTAGGCTGCCCTACTGCAGCAGTTATGGCATAATTCTACTGCTTGTTGTAGATAGGGTTAGATAGGTTAGGTACACCTTTCTGATAGCCGATCCGACCACAAGTATTAAGCAAATATATTTGCTGTGTTTGTGGGAGGGGAGGCTGATTACAAGGCTATTTATATGCACCTGTGGGCCTAGGCTGGCTGATTGCTAGGCTATTTATAGGCACCTGTGGGCCCAGGCTGACGCCGATTCAGCTGATTTCTCCCACCCACCCACACCATCTTACAGTCATTTCATATTAGGGTGGCCCCCTAATAATTCTACTGCTTGTTGTAGATAGGGTTAGATAGGTTAGGTACACCTTTCTGATAGCCGATCCGACCACAAATCTGACTTATAGTTATTTAAATATGGTTATAAGTAAATTTGTAAATAGTTTGCGAATGGGCGTTAATGAGTGGTTTGAGTGAAAGGGGGGAGGTTATAGGGTGGAAGTCTGATCAGGTTAATTTTCTCTTTTTGAAATGTTCTGTGGAACCATGGAAATGTTACCCAACAATCTAACCGACAAATTTAGTAAAATTATTTGCCTGTCACATCTGCGGCTCAGGCCGCAGGGGTCTTTGAGCACCAATAAAAGTGAATTTGTCCCACCAGAATCTAAGAGCTGGATTAACTGAATTGATTTTCACTGTCAGGTGTTCAGGAATGTCTGCACCACCAAATTCAGCACATGCGCCAGGCAAGGGATGTGTGTCAAACCAGTTAGGCCCAGAGCTGCTACGAGATTTCATCCATTATCGCACACCACCAGGCCGGGCTTGAGGCTCAGTGACACCACCCACTCATCGGTCTGTTGTTCCATGCCTGTCCACAGCTCCTGCGCAGTGTGGGGATTGTCCCCCAAACAGATGTGTTTTAGAACAGCCTGCTGTCGTTTTCTACTGGCTGTGCTGATGTTGGTGGTGAAGGTGTTACGCTGAAAGGATGAGTAGGTGGTATAGGAGGAGGAAGCAGATTAGGAGGAGGCAACAGGAGGCGAATGGAAATTCCCTGCAATCCTCGGGGGCGGAAGGACATGCGCCAAACTGCTATCCACCTCTGGCCCAGCCACCACTACATTTACTTAGTGTTAGGGAGATATAACTTCCCTGCCCGTGCTTACCGGACCACGTATTGGTGGTTATGTGGACCTTGCCACAGATGGCGTTGCGCAGTGCAAACCTGATTTTGTCTGCCACTTGGTTGTGCAGGGAGGGGGTGGCTCGTCTGGAAAAGTAGTTGCTTCTGGGAACCACGTGCTGTGGGACAGCCACCGCCATAAGTTTTTTAAAAGTCTCCATCCATATCCACCAGACAGAATGACAGCATTTCAAATATTTTTGAATATTCAGGGCCAGGGATCACGGGTGGGTAGGTGGGTACTTCCTCTTTCTTTTTCTAATTTGGGTGATGGACAGCTGAACGCTTCTATGGGATAGTGGGGAGATGCTTGGTGATGGTGAAAGATGTAGTGGCGTTGCTGCCACATCCTTTGTTTGCGCGGTGGCAGGTGCCACTATCACTCACTTGTGCTCAGGTTTAGAATGTTTATTTTACATTTTTATGTATTTTATGTTATTTTAAGTTATTTCCCTATCCAAATGTGTTTGCAGGGCACTTGTCCTACTCTTACCCCCATGTTGCTTCAATTTCCAGCCCTCTAGCCCTTTCCAGGACTTTTTTAGAGCCACTTTAGTGCCCCAAAGTTCAGGTCCCCATTGACTTCAATGGGGTTCGGGGTAAAGTTCGGGTCCCGAACCCGAACTTTTTTGTGACGTTTGGTCGAACCTGTCGAACCCGAACTTCCAGGTGTACACTCAACTCTAGCGACAAGGTATTTATTTGCAGAAAGTTGATCCACGATCTTTTAAAGTAGACAGTTGTACAGAAGAAACAGGAAATTTCTGAAGACTGTGGATGACAAATCTGACATGGAAATAAGTGAAGTGATTACACCAGGTACATCTCCAGATGAGACAACTCCCGAAGAAACAGTGATGGATGATCATATGCAACAATGTGAAGCTCCAGCCAGACCAAGACGTACTAGAACTAGGATTATTAGGACACCAACTAGATATAAGGATTTTGTATGCTAGATTCATCATATAAAACATTGTCACCTTTTAAATGTAATGTGTTACCCTATCATCTTATGTTATATATTACTTGATTTCACAAGAAAGGGAGGATGTTAGGAGTTATGCTTGTTAACATGTTTATTGCCATCTGTAGGCTATATAGATATGACAGTTTATACCCTTTGTTATATTGTTTGTGTTTAAATAAAGTTATTGTTGAAATACCCTACATGGCATAAAGAAACAAAAACAACACTTGGCAAGAGGATGCCAATGTAATAATGGGCACCACAATGATGTAATATACAGTGGCAAAAGAATTTACATGTTAATCCACACAGATAATGGCATCTGGTAAAGCTGAAAAACAGTTAGGGATCCCATTCCGACTATTTATCGGTGGGTTAGCTTTCACCCTGGTACATAGGTGTTACATTGCCAAACTGAGACCAACTTTGGTTAGGTGTTTGAGCATGGTATAGAGGTATTTAGACACTGCTTTGCAGTATTATTTGAATGTTTCATTCAGGAGTGTAACTAGAAAAGGCTGGGCTCCATGACAAATTTGTGAATGCCCCCCCATCCCTCCTGAGCAGCTTTTCCGAACCCCTCTCTGATGGCTAGTCAAATCTGCCTACACTCTCCTCCACACAGTAGTTATGCCCCATTTGTATCCCCTCACAGTAGGCCTCCACACAGTAGTTATGCCCATTTGTATCCCCTCACAGTAGGCATGCCCCCTTAGTCTCCCCACACAATAGTTATGTCCCCTTAGTGCTTCCCTTACAGTAGTGGGCCCTTTGTTAGCCACTTACCATAGTGAGGGCCCCTTAGTGCCCCCTTACAGTATTGCTGACCACTTAGTGCCAGTTTGCTGTACCGCTGCGATCTTACAGTAGTGAAGCCCCTGCAGTGTCAATAAAATAAAATAATTAATACTCACCTATCCTCTGTTCCACTGGCGTAACTATTGGGGTCACAGTGGTGCCAGTTATTGTGCATCTTATGAAGGGAATACTGGAAGATAATGGAAGAGCTCACTAGTATGCAGGAAGAGGAGGGACTGGAGGTCTGACTGGGGGTCTGGAGGTCTGACTGGGTGTCTAGAGAGGTGTCTAGAGAGGTCTAATGGGGGTTTGGAGGTCTGACTGCTGACTGGGGTTCTGAAGTGCTCTAATGGAGGGTCTGAAGGTATAACTGGGGGGTCTGGAGGTCTGAATGTGTGTCTGGAGAGGTCTAATGGGGGGTCTGAAGGTCTGACTTGGTGTCTAGAGAGGTCCAATGGGGGGTCTGGAGGTCTGACTGGGGGTCTGAAGTGGTCTAATGGAGGGTCTGAAGGTATAACTGGGGGGTCTGGAGGTCTGACTGTGTGTCTGGAGAGGTCTAATGGGGGGTCTGGAGGTCTGACTGTGGGGTCTGTAGGTCTGACTGGGTGTCTAGAGAGGTCTAATGGGGGGTCTGCAGGTCTGACTGGGGGTCTGAAGTGGTCTAATGGGGGGGGGTCTAAAGGTCTGACTGGGGGGTCTGGAAAGTCTAATGGAGCATCTGGTGGTCTGACTGGGTGTCTGGAGAGGTCTATTGGGGGTCTGGAGGTCTTACTGGGGGTCTGGAAAGGTCTAATGTGGGGGATCTGGAGGTCTGACTGGGGGTCTGGACAGGTCTAATGGGGTATAGAGGTCTGATTGTGGGGTCTGGAGGTCTTACTGGGGGTCGGATTGAGGGTCTGATTGGGGGTCTGGAGGTCTGATTGGGTGTCTGGAGGTCTAATGGGGGTCTGAATGGTGGTCTGGAGGTCTAATATGGGTCTCATATGGGGGTCTGGAGGTCTGATAGAATATCTACATCAGATAGGAGACGTCACTGGATGTAAGAGGTATATATGTGGGGCTGTATTACCCTGTATGTTCTGTAGGGCTATATGTAATGTTTTCCAAGTACAGTTGCAAGAAAAAGTATGTGAACCCTTTGGAATGATATGGATTTCTGCACAAATTGGTCGTAAAATGTGATCTGACAATCACAGTCTGCTTAAACTAATAACACACAAAGAATTAAATGTCACCATGTTTTTATCGAACACACCATGTAAACATTCACAGTGCAAGTGGAAAAAGTATGTGGACCCCTAGACTAATGACATCTTCAAGTGCTAATTGGAGTGAGGTGTCAGCCAACTGGAGTCCAATCAATGAGATGAGATTGGAGGTGTTGGTTACAGCTGCCCTGCCCTATAAAAAACACACACCAGTTCTGGGTTTGCTTTGCCGAGAAGCATTGCCTGATGTGAATGATGCCTCGCACAAAAGAGCTCTCAGAAGACCTACGAATAAGAATTGTTGACTTCCATAAAGCTGGAAAGGGTTATAAAAGTATCTCCAAAAGCCTTGCTGTTCATTAGTCCATGGTAAGACAAATTGTCTATAAATGGATATAGTTCACCACTGTTGCTACTCTCCCTAGGAGTGGCCGTCCTGTAAAGATGACTGCAAGAGCACAGCTCAGACTGCTAAATAAGGTGAAGAAGAATCCTAAAGTGTGAGCTAAAGACTTACAAAAGTCTCTGGCATATGTTAACATCCCTGTTAGGTAATCTACGATACCGGAAACACTAAACAAGAATGGATTTCATGGGAGGATACCACAGAGGAAGCCACTGCTGTCCAAAAAACAAATTGCTGCACATTTACAGTTTGCACAAGGGCACCTTGATGTTCCACAGCAGTACTGGCAAAATATTCTGTGGACAGATTCAACCAAAGTTGAGTTGTTTGGAAGAAACACACAACACTATGTGTGCAGAAAAAGAGGCACAGCATACCAACATCAAAACCTCATCCCAACTGTGAAGTATGGTGGTGGGGGTATCATGGTTTGGGGCTGCAGCTGCTGCATCAGGGCCTGGACAGATTGCTATCATCGAAGGAAAAATGAATTTCCAAGTTTATCAAGACATTTTGCAGAAGTTAAGGCCATCTGTCCACCAGCTGAAGCTTAACAGAAGATGGGTGTTGCGACAGGACAAAGACCCAAAGCATAGAAGTAAATCAACAACAGAATGGCTTAAAGAGAAGAAAATATGCCTTCTGGAGTGGCCCAGTCAGAGTCCTGACCTCAACCCGATTGAGATGCTGTGGCATGACCTTAAGAAAGCGATTCACACCAGACATCCCAAGAATATTGCTAAACTGAAACAGTTCTGTAAAGAGGAATGGTCAAAAATTACTCCTGACCGTTGTGCACGTCTGATCTGCAACTACAGGAAACGTTTGGTTGAAGTTATTGCTGCCAAAGGAGGTTCAACCAGTTATTAAATCCAAGGGTTCACATACTTTTTCCACCTGCACTGTAAATTTTTACATGGTGTGTTCAATAAAATCATGGTAACATTTAATTCTTTGTGTGTTGTTAGTTTAAGCAAACTGTGATTGTCTATTGTTGTGACTTAGATGAAGATCAGATCACATTTTATGACCAATTTGTGCAGAAATCCATATCACTCCAATGTGTTCACATACTTTTTCTTGCAACTGTATGTCATTAAAGGGGTTGTACGCTTTTTTTTTTCATACGAGCACTGCCTTCTTTGCTCTTTTTACCTGCTTATCACTGCAAATGCTATGGTGAGCAGGTGAACAAAGCAGAGAAAGTAGCTATCATATGAGCTCTACCCTCTCTTCAAACAGCTGATCTTGAGGATAGGCCATCAGTAGAGATAAGCGAATCGAAGCTGATGAAGTGGAATTTATTATGAATTTCAGAAAAAATTTGATTTGCAACGAATGTGAATTTCCACACGCTTCGTGGTAACAAATCACAATTTTTCCTAAAATGGCGGCTACACGTGTGAGGACCTGGGGCAAGGAACTCTGGATGATCCATAATGCCATGCATGAAGCGAATAAGCAGCCAGCCAGCCCTGTGATGTCACAGCCCTATAAATATGGCGGCCATATTGGATTCAGACATTTTCCAGAGTTCTGAGTGCATGAACAGACATAAGAAGGCGATAGGAACAACAAAAGGAAAAGACTCAATGTGAAAAAAAAACAGACCGGCTGAAGCTGTGGATGACTTTCGGAAATGGGCAAACACACGGCACGCCCTCACTAGTAGCTCTGCCAAATTGGGGTAAGTTTTAATAAACCGCTGATCCACTAAGTTTAAGATGTGGGCTAGGCATGGGATGTGTGTCAGGTTGCCGAGCTCCAAAGCCGCCACCAAGTTACAGCCATTGTCAGACACAACCATGCCTGCTTGTAGGTTGAGTGGCGAGAGCTGCAGCTCGGTCTGGTCCTTTATATCCTGCCACAGCTCTGCAGCAGTGTACTGTTTGTCCCCTTAGCAGATTAGCTTCAGCACAGCCTGTTAACACTTAGCCACAGCAGTGCTACACTGCTTCCAGCTAGTGATTGATGGCTGACTGCTGTTGGAGGTGGAAGTGGAGGAGGAGGTGGCGGAGGAGGAGAAGTGGGGGTTGGAGCCAGGAACATAGCTGCTGGCAGAGACCCTGATGGACGTAGGGCCCACAATCCAGGGCGTGAGTAGCACCTTTGCCATCCCAGGGTATGACTCACTTCTGGCCTCCACAACATTCACCCAGTGTGCGGTCAGGGAAATGTAGCGTCCCTGGCCACCAGCACTTGTCCATGTGTCCGTGGTGAGGTGGACCTTTTCAGTAAGTGCGTTGGTAAGGGCACGGGTGATGTTCTGGGACACATGCTGGTGTAAGGCGGGCACGACACACCGTACAAAATAGTGGCGGCTGGGGACTGCGTACCGAGGGACGGCCACCGACATCAGGCTGCGGAAGGCCTCAGTGTCCACAAGCCTAAAAGGCAACATTTCAAGGGCCAGTAATTTCAAAACTTGCGCATTTAGTGCTACGGCCTGTGGGTATTTGCGATTGCGTTCAAATGCCTATGTTATAGACATTTAGATGATGCACAAGGAAGTGGATGTTGTTGCTGACGGTTCATGCGAAGGTCCAGGTGCAGGGCGAGGGCCATCCGGGCCTGCGCCTTCGACAGGGAATTGGCCGGCAGTGCGCAACACAGGGGAAGAGGAGGCAATAGTGTGACCCGCAGACCCAGATTGTGGACCCAGGCCTTCGGCCCACTTATTAGGGTGCTTGGATGCCATGTGGTGGATGATGATGGTTGTGGTGAGGCTGCTAGTGTTCACGCCCCGGCTCATTTTGGTACGGCACAGGTTGCAAACTATCACTCTTTTGTAGTCTACGCTTTCCTCAAAAAAGCGCCATACTGCGGAACACCTACCCCTCGGCCAGGTAGATTTACGCATGGAGGTGCTCGATGTAACGGTTGAGGGCCTTTTTGGTGTGGGCCGACTTCTCTCTTTTGCAACCCCACTGCCTCTTCCAGACTGTTGCGGTGTTGGGGATCCCTCCCCCTCTGCACCGCTGTCCTCGGTCGGCTTTTCACCTTCCCATGTTGGGTCAGTGACCTCATTGTGATTGTGGCCCGAAGAAGCGCCAGTGGAGCTGAAAACGGATGTCGCCGCTATCCAGCCACATCCATAGCGCGTCCGCCCCAAGCCCTCTTGGTGTTTCCATTTATGGAGTAATAAAGCATGAAGCATTTTTGAAGCATGGTGAGTGCCGCGTTTTAATTTTCTACAGTGGAGAAGATATCGCAGCGACCTCATCGTCCACCACCTCCTTTTCCACTTACTTCCTCACTCTGCTTATCCTTCTGACTTGACCTAACCACAGCCTCAGTGATTGTCAACTGTGTCTCATCATCATCCACCATGTGAGGGAATGATTGCCGTTCACCACCGTCATCTTCTTGAGACTGTGAAGGCTCAAGAGTAGAGTTGAGCGTACCTGAACTGTATAGTTCGGGTTCGTACCGAATTTTAGGATGTTCAGGACACGGACCCAAATCCGAACATTTATGTAAAAGTCTTTCCACTTTTTGAAAGGCTGCCATGCCTACTAATGGCATGGCTATGATTGGCTGAGTGCAGTATGTGACCCAGCCTCTTTATAAGCTGGAGTCACTTAGTACCGCATGTCAGTTTGCTGCTGTTATTATAGGAAAAGGTTGCTGCTAGTGCTCCCAGGGAGATATTAGGAAAGAAATCTGTTGAACCTGTTGGTGTGAAGCTACAGCAATTATTGAGCGAGGGTGCTAGTGCAAACCTACATTTTTGTACCCAGCCCTGAGCACAGTGATACTGCAAAATGTTTTTTTTTTATCCATCTTTTACTGAGGGGGGGGGGGGGGTTGTGGGAAATAAACCCGTATTATTGTTACACAGAGCAGTTTGGCATGCAACGCACAAAAACGTATTTTAAAATTTAGTAGTGACATACTGCCTTTTTGTAGTTTTTGTGCAATTAACACTGGTTTTGTACTACATAGCAGATCTGAGGCTTACCCTGTATTTCAGTCATTTAAAGTAACCTTTTGAACTCCGCATTTACATAGTTGGTTGCAAACACATTGGTTTTGTGGTAGATAGCACATTTGCGGTGTACGCTGCATTTCTGACAGTCAAATAAAACCGTTAACTTCTGTTTTTACATTGTTGGTTTGAAAAATCAAATTTTTGGTGATAGTGAAGTAATTGTATTGAATTGCTCCGTTACCCTGTTGTGTGAGCTAAAGAAATGTATTCTGTTTATGACACGGGCACTGCCTTACTGTATACTGAACTTAATTGTTGACTATTGGCAGTTAAATGCAGCAGTCTCTTATGCTTCTTTATGACTCTGCTGGCAGGATTTCCCAGGGCCATAACCATAGTCCTGCAACAGAAGTGGAAGAGATTGAGTGCACGGATGCCCTTAGGTTTGAGGATGGGGACAGGGGAAGATCACGGCAGCACGTCTCTGAAGATGAAACACAGCTTTCTGCAGTGTGCAGACCGACAAAGAGGGTAGGGGTGAAGACTGGGTGGAAGATGATGTTGAGAACAATGAGGTCCTACACCCCAAAATATACCACTGAAATCCATGTTTTACATGGGTGGTGATAAAATCATAATTTTTTAGGCAAGGAATTACCTTTGCGGCCTGCGCTGCATATGTGTCGGGGACAATAATATAGTTAATCTGTCTGGGAGTTCAGGTGTTGACATATTCCAATTATTTGCTGTCAAGTAACCCTGCACTGCATAGGTGACAGTGACCGAAAATGTGAATAATTCTCTTTTAAATTGGTGGGTGCAATATTACCATTTTTGCCGGGTACAAACCCATGCTCTGCATAGGTGACAATGACCGAAAATCTGAATAATCCTCTTTTAAAGTGTTAGGTGAAATATTACCATTTTTGCCGGGTACAAAGCCCTGCACTGCATAGGTGACAGAAAATGTGAATAATCCTCTTTTAAATTGTTGAGTGCAATATTATTATTTTTGCCCGGTACAAAGACATGCTATGCATAGGTGACAGTGACTGAAAATGTGAATAATTCTCTTTTTAATTGTTGGGTGAAATATTACCATTTTTGCCAGGTACAAACCCCTGCATTGCCTAACTGTCAGGGAACTTAGAATTGGCGGTTACATTCTTGCATGACATAAAGCCTTTTTGGGCTGTAAAGCCAAAAGTACTACTCGCCAACAACATGTTTTCTATTTTTTATTTTTTTAAATAATTAGCTGTAGACCCCAATAAATTGGGAAAATATAAAAAAATAAAACAAAATGTAAGTGCACGTTAGTATAACAATTGTTTGCATAAGGTACAAACAAGTCCTGTGGGATCCATGCCTGGTTCTTTTTAATAAACAAAAGCTTGCCCACATTGGCTGTGGACAGGCGGCTGCGCTTGTCTGTGATAATGCCCCCCAGCCATGCTAAACACACGTTCAGACAATACAGTGGCTGCAGGGTAGGCCAGCACCTCCAAGGCGTAAAGGGCAACCCCAGGACATGTGCTCAATTTGAAGACCCAGAAGTTGAATGGGGCATATCCAGTGGCGTAGCTATAAATGATTGGGTACAACAGCAAATATTTAACTGGGACCTCCCCTCCCACAGTAATTTTTGCTCAACCCCTTCCTTTACTGGGGCTACTAAAGATCACACTCTCAGACCAGGCCCAGCAGCTGTTTCATCCACTTTCTAATATTTTAGTCCTCCTCCTCCTCCTCCTCTTGGATGGGCCCCTTCTAGGTCAAGGCCCCAAAGCAGTAGCTTCCCCTGCTTCCCATGTAGCTATGCCCCTGGGAAGACCCATTAGTCAGTACGTGTACTGTTCCACCATGTTGCTGAAATTCTGCCTCCTGCTAAGACGTTCCAGATCTGCTGGTGGTGCAGGTTGTTGTGGCGTGATAACAAAGCTTTTCCACATTTCGCCCATGATAACCCTGCCTTCTGAGGTGTTGGTGGTGACCCAGCTGCGTTGTCGACTTCTTTCTCGTCCTCCTCTGCCTTCACCTTGTGCTTCCACTGAGTCCCCGGTGTCAGGTGTGAATGCCATTAGCAGCATGTCTAGTGGCAGGCACATCTTCCTATCACACTCCAGGGAATTAAGGACGGCACGTTGTCCTTGTAACGGGGATTCAGCAGGGTGGCCACCCAGTAATCAGCACAAGTTAGAATGTGGCAGTAACTCGGCGGTCGTTGCGCATGCACTGCACCATGTAGCCGCTCATGTGTGCCAGGCTGCCCAGATGCAAGGATAAGCTGTCCTCTTTGAGGGAGGTGTATCGTCTGTGTCCTCTGTATCCCCCAGAGTTCCTCCTACTCATCCTCCTCATCCTCCAGAACTGTGCCCTGGCTCGACAATTGTGTTCCAGGCCAGGGTCTATGTTAGTGCAGGAACCCACCCTCCGAGCCACTTGTATTTGGCTGGCCTTAAATTAAAGATAAAGTATGTATATAGTTTTGTTTGTTTATATACAGTTGTGTTCAAAATTATTCAACCCCCAATGCTGTAAAGGGTTTTAGGGAATTTAGCGTACATTTGTAATTGTGTTCAGAATTAAATCTTACAAGGACTTTTTAAAGAACCAAATGCAACTAAAATGACATCAATTGTTTTTGTAATACAGTATTAAATGTTTTTTTTGTGATTTCTTCATTGACACAATTATTCAACCCCTTAAAGACTACCACTCTTAAGAACAGAGGTTCATTCAAGTATTTTCGATCAGGTATTGAAAACACCTGTGGATGTCAAGGAGCAGCAATCAATCATAATAACCACCAATTAGGCAGATTTAAAATGACTGTGATACTCAGCTCCTTCTAGACATTTACTGGTGTGTTTACAAACATGGTGAAGTCAAGAGAATGGTCCAGGAAGACAAGAGAAGAGGTGATTTCTCTTCACAGGAAGGGCAATGACTAAGAAGATTGCAAAAAGGTTAAACATACGAAGAGACACTATAGGAAGCATCATTTGCAAATTCAAGGCAAAGGGCACTGTTGAAACGCTACCTGGTCGTGGCAGAAAGAAGATGCTGACTTCGACCGCTGTGCGCTACCTGAAGCGCAAAGTGGAGAAAAGTCCCCGTGGGACTGCTGAGGAACTGAAAAAAGATTTGTCAGATGCGGGTACTGAAGTTTCAGCTCAGACAATAAGGCGCACACTGGTAATGAAGGCCTCCATGCCAGAACTCCCAGGTGCACCCCCTTGCTGTCTTCAAAGAATAAGAAGAGTCGACTGCAGTATGCCAAAAGTCATGTGGACAAACCACAAAAGTTTTGGGATAGTGTTCTGTGGACTGATGAAACAAAATTAGAACTGTTTGGGCCCATGGATTAACGCTATGTTTGGAGGAGGCCTATGAAGAAAAGAACACCTTGCCTACTGTGAAGCATGGCGGGGGGTCAATCATGCTTTGGGGCTGTTTTGCTTCTACAGGTACAGGGAAGCTTCAGTGTGTGCAAGGTACCATGAATTCTCTTCAGTACCAGGAGATATTGGATGAAAATGTGATGCAGTCCGTCACAAACTTGAGGCTTGGGAGACGTTGGACCTTTCAACTGGACAATGATCCCAAGCATACCTCCAAGTCCACTAGAGCATGGTTGCAGATTAAAGGCTGGAACATTTTGAAGTGGCCATCGCAGTCACCAGACTTAAATCCGATTGAGAACCTCTGGTGGGACTTAAAGAAAGCAGTTGCAGCGCGCAAGCCTAGGAATGTGACTGAACTGGAGGCTTTTGCCCATGAAGAATGGGCGAAGATACCCGTAGATCGCTGCAAGACACTTGTGTCAAGCTATGCTTCACGTTTAAAAGCTGTTATAACTGGAAAAGGATGTTGTACTAAATACTAAGATTGAATGTCACTTGGGGGTTGAATAAAACTGATAATGATGTGAGCACAGAAAAGACATTTGTGGTTATTTCATTATAAATGTTATGGTATATTTGTCTGACTTACAAGTGCCTCTTTGATTTAATTGTAAACAAGATGACTGAAATGATCAAAATCAATGTCAAACTGGTCAAAACACTCAAGTTCAGTGGAGGTTAAATAATTTTGAACACAACTGTAGTTAGTTTAGCTGCATTATAGTTATTTTAATATGTTTTTAAGTAAATTTGTAAATAGTTTGTTAATGGTTTGTGTGAAAGGAGAGGTGGGGGTATTGTGTGTGTTCAATTAACTGAATTGATTTTCACTGTCTTGTGTTCAGGAATTTCTGCACCCCAAATTCAGCACATGTGGCAGGCAGGGGATCTGCGTCAAACCGGCTAGGCCCAGACCTGCTATTATATTTCGCCCATTAGCGCACAACACCAGGCCGGGCTGGAGGCTCAGTGGCCCCAACCGATCATCGGTCTGTTGTTCCATGCCTGTCCACAGCTCCTGCGCTGTGTGGGGTTTGTCCCACAAACACACAAGTTTTAAAACAGCCTGCTGTCGTTTTCCCCTGGCTGTGCTGCTGTGGGTGGTGAAGGTGTTACACTGAACGGATGAGGGGGTGGTAGAGGAGGAGGAGGAGGAAGCCGAGTAGGAGGAGGAGGTAACAGGAAGCAAAGAGAAATGCCATGCAATCCTCTGGGGCGGAAGGAAATTCGCAAAAAATGCTATACGCCTCAGGCCCAGCCTGTTAAGAGAGATATAACGCCCCAGCCCATGCTTACTGGTCCATGTATCGGTTGTTATGTGGATCTTGCCACAGATGGCGTTGCGCAGTGCACACCTGATTTTGTCCGCCACTTGGTTGTGCAGGGAAGGGATAGCTCGCCTGCAAAAGTAGGGGCGGCTGGGATCCACGTTTTGTGGGACAGCCACCGCCATAAGGTTTTTAAAACTGTCCACCAGACAGAATGAAAGCATTTCAAAGGACCAGGAATTTTGAAATCAAGGCATTCAGAGCAAGGGATTGTGGGTTGGTAGGGGGGTACTTCCTCTTTCTATTTATCTTTCTCTCCAGTGTTTGGGAGATGGACAGCTGATATCTGAACACTTCCATGGGATTTGGTGGAGATGCTTGGTGACAGTGCCAGATGTTGTAGTGTTGCCGCCACATCCTCTGTTTGCTGGGTGGCAGGTGCCACTGTCGCTCAGGTTTAGAACGTTTATTTATTATTTTCTGTATTCTATGTTATTTTAAGTCATTTCCCTGTCCACATTTGTTTGCTGGGCATTTACCTAATTTTTGCTGCCTTTTGCAGCCCTCTAGCTCCTTCCAGGGCTATTTTACAGCTATTTTATTGCCCAAAAGTTTGGGTCCCCATTGACTTCAATGGGGTTCGGGGTCAAGTTCTGGTTAAGTTCGGATCCCGAACTTTTTTGCAAAGTTTGGCCGAACCCGTCGAACCCGAACTTCCAGGTGTTCGCTCAACTCTACTAAAGAGGTTTGGAATCAGGGCACAATATCTCAGGTAACTCTTCAAGCGTGCTTGGTGAGAGAGCGAAGCCAAGTACTGGGCCCAGATTAATGGAATTTGTAATGTACACACTTTTTTGAGATTCAGTTCAATATGGGATACAAAAACCCACATATTGTGGACACTTTACTAGGCCCAGATTAATGGAAGTTCTAATATATACAGAGTTTTCAGATTCAGTTCAGTATGGGATACAAGAACCCACAGATTGTGGACACTTTACTAGACCCAGATGTCTTTGGGGGTGCACACAGCAGATACAGAGAATGAGGAGAGTGCAGAAGCGGAAGGCTTAGTGAGCCACTCAATCAACTCTAGTGCGTCCTTTAAAGTAATCACACGCACCTTCTCCAACTTCCCACTTAGGCCTGCCCGACCCCTACCACCCCTGCAGGAACAGCCTGCCTCCTTCTCTGCCTGTCATTTTCAAAATAACCCTGTGCCTAAGTCCCTAGAGAAGAGCAGTATTTGTGGAAACAGGTATATTGCAGCCCTCAATCAGTATTTTGTGGAAGCAGGTATATCAAACCCCTTAATCAGTATTTTGTGGAAGCAAGCATATCACAGAACTCAATCAGTATTTGTTGGAAGCAGGTATATCAAACTCCTTAATCAGTATTTTGTGAAAGCAGGTATCTTGCAGGCCTCAATCAATATTTGGTGGAAGCAGGTATATCAATCTCCTTACTCAGTATTTTGTGGAACCTGGTATACCGCAGGCATCAATCAGTATTTGGTGGAAGCAGGTATATCAAACCCCTTAATCAGTATTATGTGGAAGCAGTAAGCGTCTGGAGGAAAGGTGGTTTGTACACAAACATAGAAGAGGATTCTTTATGGTAAGAGCAGTTAGACTATGGAACTCTCTGCCTAAGGAGGTGGTGATGGTGAGTTCACTGAAGGAGTTCAAGAGGGCCCTGGATGTATTTCTGGAGTGTAATAATATTACAGGCTATAGCTACTAGACACTAGTCATTGATCCAGGGAGTTATTCTGATTGCCTGATTAGAGTTGGGAAGGAATTTTTTTTTTTTGGCTTTTACCTCACAAGGTTTTATTTGCCTTCCTCTGGATCAACTTGCAGGATAACAGGCCGAACTGGATGGACAAATGTCTTTTTTCTGCCTTATATACTATGTTACTATGTTACTATGTAGGTGTATCGCAGGCCTCAATCAGTATTTGGTGGAAGCAGGTATATCAGTCCCCTTAATCAGTATTTTGTGGAAGCAGGTGTATCGCAGGCGTCAATCAATATTTGGTGGAAGCAGGTATATTAATCCGTTTAATCAGTATTTTGTGGAAACTGGTATATCGCAGGCGTCGATTGGTATTTGATGCAAGCTGGTCTGTCAAACCCCTTAATCAGTATTTGGTGGAAGCAGGCATATCAATCCCCTTAATCAGTATTTTGTGGAAGCAGGTATATCACACCCCTCAATTATTTTTTTCCACAACAGTTATATCACACCACCATGTTTATTTGGGGCAATAGGTTACAGGTATCTCGCAGCTGTCAATCAGTATTTTGTGAAGGCAGGCGTATCACAGGCCTCAATCAATATTTGGTGGACGCAGGTATATCAAACCTCTTAATCAGTATTTTGTGGAAGCATGTGTATAGCAGGCCTCAATCAATATTTAGTGGAAGCAGGTATATCAATCCCCTTAATCAGTATTTTGTGGAAGCAGGTATATCGCATGCCTCAATCAGTATTTGGTGGAAGCAGGTATATTAAACCCCTTAATAAGTTTTTTGTGGAAGCAGGTGTATCACAGGCCTCAATCAATATTTGGTGGAAGCAGGTATATCTATCCCCTTAATCAGTATTTTGTGGAAGCAGGCATATCACACAGTCACGGATAAGTAAATAACTAGGTTTCACCTCTCTAATGTATGTGGAGTCACGGGAAAAACGAGAAGTGTGAGGAAGCTAAAACCTATAGTTTTATTAGCTCGATTAAAATATAAGGAGAGTGGTGGATGTATCCAAATATGAATGTATCAGTAATGAGTAATGCCGCTTATGTCACCCAGAGGACCTAGACCATATAAGTCATGGGGTATCCGCAGACTCATTAGTGGGACGTAACAACACCCGGCTATCTAGAGCAAGACTTGCCCTCTATAGTGGAAAAGAGAAGCACAAGTGTGTTATGAAGGATGTGCACCTTATGTTGCCTGTGCTGATGAATCCTCCCTTATACAGAAGTGAGGAGAGAAGACAGCACCTCAAGGCTGACTCAGAAATATCAGTGACACTCAAATTGTCAAAGGTCTGGCGTCTCCCATAAATGAGTGATCTTACAGCCAGAACCGACATGAGGATTGCGCCACTGATTACTGAGTCTGCTCACCATGCATTTTAGATGTGACCATGAAAGTGGAGTGTCTAAGTGGCGTCCCCTATAAAATAGAGGAGATTACAGCCAGATATAAGACACCCCCCACAGGACACAAAGTGCATGTGTGACCGTAAAATTGGAGTGTCTAGATGGCGTCTCCCATGGTATAGAGGATCTTACAGCCAATTCCAGGACACACCAATACGGACTAAAAACACATAAGGGTGCATAAACAAGTGCCCCAGGTTAGCACCAGCAAAAGCAGTATGCTGAAATGCGCACTAGCGGGAGACCTGTGGTGAAAATACACGTGTGTCTGGCGTCCTCTCTAATAGGGAATCTTACAGCCAGATAGATTGAACGTGCAACCACAGGGCTACAGACAGTTGGTTGTGCCCCATCAAGTGTGGAGCGGCACACCAAGGGTTGCGTGCGCACTGAATGTAAGCTGTGTAATATTAAACTAGCAGCTAATGAAACATGTGTGCTCAATGTTGCAGCTTTGGCTCGACGCGTTTCTCAGCTCATCAGGAGCCCGGTTGAAGCTGACTCAATTTTAGAGCAACATCTTGACTTAGTGCTACTGCTAATTCGCTGTTCCACTGATGTGGACACAGTCTGTCAGCGCTGGTTTGGCCGTAGGGGCCGCGGCCGCCCGCGCTCTGTTTAAAGAGGAAGCCACATCCTCCTGAAATGACGTCAGTGACCCATTGACAAATCGGGCAGAGGCGAGGGTGGGAAGAGCTCAGGACTCCCGATCTCCCGGCTGTCAATATGGGTAACTGGGTATGACGCATAATAATAAAGTTATGATGATCGCAAGATTGCATTGATAAATCGGCAGGTAGTAGATGTGATAGGTTAAACAAATCAGGACACCAGCTATAGCGTATCAACCGCAAGACTGCCAATGATATAAAGGCAGTAAAGCGGTAAATTTCAGAAAAAAGAGTCCAAACTTGAACAAGCAGTGCAAAAATATACTGCACAGCTAAAAGAGCGTAAGCACGCTCAATATCTAAGGGACATCACCGACTTTAGAGAGGGGCGCCTTTTTGATTATAAAACACCCGCAGTTAGGGCTCTCGAAGCAGACACAGAGCCGTCGTCATCTGAAGGTGAGGTGGATTCTGAGCACGCTACCAGTCAGAGGGGTGGTGCTCAGTAAGGTAGACCTAGTAGAGGACAATACAAAGGCAGACCCCGGCGTGGATGAGGCTCACAGCAGAGGAGCAATTTTTAAGGCCAGGGCCCCCCTCTCTCATCGTACCTACTCAGAGGGAGAACAGACCAATAGACATGTGTAGAACCGCAGATGCAGATAGTTCCTCTAAAGGGAGCGAACTCCAAATCATTAACTTGTCCCAAAGACCATTAACCAAGGGAGAAGAGAGTCTCCTTAAAAAAAGGCTATCTTTTGTCCCAACGCACTCATTTGATTCTTTCTCCTGGATTAAGGATCTGAATCTCTTTGTGAGAAATCTCAAATGGAAGAAGTTAAATAGACGTCAGTGCGAGACATTACACCTTAATCCAGAAGACCTTGAATGCGTTAGAGATCTAATGGGTCTTTTGGACGAATCTGAGAGGGCTCCGGGTGAAGGGCCTTTCACCATGATGAGGATTCGGTCATGGTTGAATCCCCCCACTAATGACATTACTCCTATGGACGTTTTTCTGAAGTTAGTCAGTGACGAGTTGTTACAGCTAGAAGGTCAGGCAGTAACTGGAAATAACACGTCAAGTGAGGAGTTGGCAGGCCTGTTATCATTGGAATCGGATAATTCCATTGTTATTAAGCAGGCCGACAAAGGCGGGAACATCGTCATACTTGACCATAAGCAATATTTCCAAATGTGTCGGTCTATTCTTGATAACAAGGATTGTTACAAGATGTTACCCCTCAATCACATCCCTCAATATATGGAGGAATTGAGGGGCATTCTAGATGTCGCTTTAGGGCAAAGGCTAATCAGCAAACAAGAATATGAGACGCTGTTACCCAAACACCCCCAGATGGCATGCTTTTATAGCTTGCCTAAAATCCATAAAGGGTGCAATCCCCTAAAGGGAAGGCCCATTTTTTCAGGCAACAACAGCCTGACCCAGGGGATTAGCACGTACGTCAATATTATCTTGCGCCCCTTTGTGATGGCAATGCCATCATACACGCCTGATTTCATGGAGGTAGTCAACAAACTTGATGGCCTCCACGTCAGTAACAACACACTTTTAGCCAGCCTCGACGTGGAGGCGCTGTATAGTTCCATACCTCACATGGAAGGGACTGCCACCATCCAGCACTTCTTGAAAGAAAGGGGCAGGGAATTTGAACCGCATAACAACTTTTTGGTCACTTTGCTTGATTTCATGCTCCAGCACAATGTCTTCCTCTTTGACAGACGTGTCTACCACCAGCTCAGGGGCGTTGCTATGGGGAGTCCATGTGCGCCAACTTATGCCAACTTGTACCTGGGCTGGTGGGAGAGGGAGACAGTGTTTGGAGACAAGATGAGCATGTGGGCACATAACATCGCCCTTTGGCTACGATACATCGACGACGTGCTAATCCTCTGGGAGGGCACGGTTGATGAATTCAAACAATTTGTTGCATCCCTTAATGTTAATCAGTACGGTCTGTTTTTTACATCTGAGATTGATCCCAAGGAGATCACATTCCTAGATCTGGCTATCTGGAAGGATAATGAGGGATACATCCATACAAGTTTGTACCGTAAGGAAACTGCGACTAATTCTTTGTTACATTGGTCCAGTTGCCACCCATACCCACTCAGAAAAGAAAAGGCATCCCGAAAGGGCAATTTCTACGAATGAGAAGAAATTGCTCCTCGTGGGATGACTTTCAAGCAAAGTCTAAAGATCTGACTGAAAGGTTTAAAAGTAGGGGGTATCCCCGCAATATACTATCTGAAGCCCATCAACATGCGGCTTCCTGCACTCGGGAAACCCTACTCTACCCCCGGGAGAGAACAGCTAACAGTGACCAAGTGAGATTGATTGCCACCTATGATGCAGCCAATATCGCTATACATGACATTCTCAAGCAACACTGGGAGATTAACTTTAGATCCCGATGTTGGTCACTTAGTGAGCTCCACACCCACAGTCACATACCGTCGCGGACGCAATCTTAAAGATAGGCTTTGTCATAGCCTCTTTGAGACTCCGCAGGCACAGACGTGGCTGCGCAATCCGCTGAAAGGCACCTTTCGATGTGGGTGCATTGCTTGTGATTCCATTCAGTTGGGCTCCACCTTCACCAGCAATGTCACCCGTAAGACCTATACCATACGGTCATTCATTAACTGTAAGACCACAGGACTGGTGTATTCTCTGACTTGTACCTGTGGGGTACAATATGTCGGAAAGACCTCTCGGGAGTTTCGCCGCTGTGTCGGCGAGCATCTTAATGATATTCGCAATAAATCAGACACCCTGGTCGCCCTACACGTTAATAGCATCCATGGAAGTCAAGTTTATGCTATTAAATCTCAAGGGGTGGAAGTGGTTTGTCCGTCGCCAAGGGGGGGTGACCTGGACCAGAGGATAATCCAGAAGGAGGCCCAGTGGACCTTCAAGCTGAGAACTTTGAAACCAGCAGGCCTGAATGACCACATCTCCTTTGTCTCCTTTATTGATGTATGGTACCATCTTGGAGGCTATATTGTTTTGTTGGATATACCTGATCTGTCGGTTTCATCATTGGACACACTGACAGTATCAGTTCTTTATTTATTCCCCCCCTGGCATGTGGACATATGGGCCTTGTCTCCTCTGCATTATCATTATAGCTTATAATGCTGTTTTTTGCCTCTGTGCAAAGACAGGTCACTCTTACTGCATAATCGATCTAGCTTAATATGGGAGGTGATTTTTCTCACGGTCATCCTTACCTCTTCTGTCACTTTGCGATCAACCTGGTTTTTTATAACCATCACGATCCATGATGCTGACAGACTAGATCATGCTTCACAGTACCCTGGGCTCTGCCCTCGAGCATAGGCAGGCACTTCTGCCACTCCCCCTGACATGATCCTTCCAGTCCTTAAGGAGTAACATGACAATAGCCATAATTGACGCCTGAGGGGGACCTGAATCCAGTCTCCCGCTGTGCATCATGTGTCGCGTTTGCCATGTTAACCTATCACGATGGATGTTTCTCCCTTACTTTCATGCAATATCAATTACATTTTTTATAATCGCCGCTTTACTGCCTTTATATCATCGGCAGTCTTACGGTTGATACGCTATAGCTGGTGTCCTGCTTTGTTTACCCTATCACATCTACTACCTGCCGATTTATCAATGCAATCTTGCGATCATCATACCTTTATTATTATGCGTCATACCCAGTTACCCATATTGACAGCCGGGAGATCAGGAGTCCTGAGCTCTTCCCGCCCCTCGCCTCTGCCCGATTTGTCAATGGGTCACTGACGTCATTTCAGGAGGGTTTGGCTTCCTCTTTAAACAGAGCGCGGGCGGCCGCGGCCCCTACGGCCAAACTAGCGCTGACAGACTGTGTCCACATCAGTGGAACAGCGAATTAGCAGTAGCACTAAGTCAAGATGTTGCTCTAAAATTGAGTCAGCTTCAACCGGGCTCCTGATGAGCTGAGAAACGCGTTGAGCCAAAGCTGCAACATTGGGCACACAGGTTTCATTAGCTGCTAGTTTAATATTACACAGCTTACATTCAGTGCGCACGCAACCCTTGATGTGCCGCTCCACACTTGATGGGGCACAACCAACTGTCTGTAGCCCTGTGGTTGCACGTTCAATCTATCTGGCTGTAAGATTCCCTATTAGAGGGGACGCCAGACACATGTGTATTTTCACCACAGGTCTCCCACTAGTGCGCATTTCAGCATACGGCTTTTGCCGGTGCTAACCTGGGGCACTTGTTTATGCACCCTTATGTGTTTTTAGTCCGTATTGGTGTGTCCTGGAATTGGCTGTAAGATCCTCTATACCATGGGAGACGCCATCTAGACACTCCAATTTTAGGAGGATTCATCAGCACAGGCAACATAAGGTGCACATCCCTCATAACACACTTGTGCTTCTCTTTTCCACTATAGAGGGCAAGTCTTGCTCTAGATAGCCGGGTGTTGTTACGTCCCACTAATGAGTCTGCGGATGCCCCATGACTTATATGGTCTAGGTCCTCTGGGTGACATAAGCGACATTACTCATTACTGATACATTCATATTTGGATACATCCACCACTCTCTTTATATTTTAATCGAGCTAATAAAAGTATAAGTTTTAGCTTCCTCACAATTCTCGTTTATCAGGTATGACTCCAGGTATATCACACCCCTCAATTATTTTTTTTCCCCACAACAGTTATATCACACCACTCTTTATATTTGGTGCAAGGGGTTACAGGTTTATCGCAGCCGTCAATCAGTATTTTGTGGAAGCAGGTTTATCGCACCCCTCAATCTGTTTTTTTTTTTTTAGTTTAGGGCAACAGGTATATCAGACCAGTTGAAAATAGTTGTTCGAATAATGCTTGTCCCTCTATATTCCTGCGGTATTGCAGCAGAACCGCACACAACTGCTGCACAATACAAATGCACTATATACTTTCTATGTTAGAAAGTATATTATAGGTATATCATAACCCTCAATCACTGTTTTTTGGGAGCAACAGGTATATCACACCAGTTGCAATTAGTTATTCCAATAGCGTTCATCCCTCTGTATACCTGCGGTATCACAGCAGAACTGCACACAACTACTGCACAATAAAAATGCACTATATTATACTTTCTATGTTAGAAAGTATATTATAAGTATATCACACCACTCAGTATGTCATACCTATCGATATCACACCTTTACCAGTCCTTAAAAGGACTTGTGTGGCCCTATTAGCTAGCGTTTGGTGTACCTAACAGTCTGTTCCTGCTCCACAAAGCAACCTCTTTCTACACTGGCAAAACACAGAATGTAAAATGGCTGCCAGATCTGGTTCTTTTATAGGGTGGGGGTGTGTCCATGTGCTGAAGTGTCTCAATTGGCTGTCCTGTCCCACCTGATGGATGTGTCATGGGTCAAAGTTTGGCGCAATGCTAAATAATATGGCGCATGCGAATATCACCATCTGTTCGCATGTTCGGCGAATCGTGAAAGCGCAAAATTCCCGCGAAACGACTGCCGGGCGAACATCAAGTCCATCTCTAGCAATTTTTGAGATGAAAGCGTTTAGTGGCCTATTTCAGTACAAAAATAAAAATATATATGCATTTCACTTCTGCAGTTATATGTGGTGTAAGCGTTTAGTGGCCTATTCCACTACAGAAATAAAAATATATACGCAATTCACTGTTGCAGTTATTTGTGGTGAAAGCATTTTTTGGCCTATTTCAGTACAAAAAGAAAAATATATACGCTCTTCACTGTTGCAGTTATTTGTTGTGAAAGCGTTTAGTGGCCTATTTCAGTACAGAAAAAAATATATATACACACTTCACTGTTGCAGTTATTTGTAGTGAAAACGTTTAGTGGCCTATTTCAGTACAAAAAGAAAAATATATACGCACTTCACTGTTGCAGTTATTTGTGGTGAAATCGCTTAGTGGTCTATTTCAGTACAAAAAGAGAAATAAATTTGTCACTTTTAGGGGTGTTTTAATTTGCTTTATATTTATTTAGTTCAGCTAAAAGTATGTCAGACAGAGAAATGCCAGGCCATGCACAGAGGAGTGGCAGAGGCCTAAATGTTTCTGGTACAGGTTGCAGCAGAGTAAGGGGGCATGGCAGCAGGAGTCGCAGTGAGAGGCCTGAGCTTTCGGTGTCATCTAGCAGTCGTGTCTTGACCAGCAATCCAGCAGTCCTTGATTGGTTAACTCGGTCATCCACTTCATCCCAAGTGACATCAGACACCCCCAGCCAAAAGTCGGTGGGTTCGTCAGACACAAACCTTAGATGGCATGGCCAAGGAGCAGGCCCTGTACCTTCACCTGTCCTCAACCTGCCTCTGCCCTTTGCTGTTCCCTTAGCCACAGAATTCTTGTATGCTGTGGGCTCAGCTCCACTATACAGCTTGGACGAACTACTAGAGGACAGTCAGCAGCTACTGCCCAGTCAAGATCTGGTGGAGACATTAGTGGCTTCCTCCGCTAGGCGGGCAAGTAGTGATGAGGAGAATGGAGTGGGAGGTGGTTTTGCGAGCGGTCTGGCTCCTGACCCAGAGACCGTTGGGGAGGACATCAGTGACGTGCAGACACTACTCGATGATGATTAAGCCGATGGCACTTGGGAGCCGGGGCCAGAATGGACTTCATCAACATCAGGAGAAGTGGGTGGCAGCCCGTGAGCCAGCAAGGTGGTAACATGGCTGGGAGTAAGCAGGGTGGCAGCAGTGGGAGCCAAAAGTGCCCGTGGTAGACCAGCTGCTTCACAGCAGCCTACCTGCCCGGGAAGTAGTGGTGCAAGGGTTCACTGATGCAGCGGCGGTAGCAGTCAGTTAGTGCGGACTGTTGTGGGGAAATCACCTACTCGGCGGTGTGGCGTTTTTTTTAAGACGATGGAGGAGGTGTACGTGGCCATATGTAAAATCTGTGGGCAGAAGGTGAAGCGTGGTCAGGGTGCCAATGTTGGCACTACGGCCCTGCGTCAACATATGCAGTGTCGCCAAACAGTGGCCTGGGGGAACCATGACTCCGATAAGGTGGTCCAGCCTGCTGCAGCAACCGCTGCATCACCCATTGGCATGCACCCAGTTTAAGCCAGTCAAGGCTCCACCACCTCAGCCGAAGGGAGCTGTCTGTCATTCCCATCTTCTGCTGGTCCAGATGCTCCTGCTCCTCCTCCTCCTACTCCTCGTCAGTCATTCCGTCAGCAATCAATCCCTGAAGCGATTGCCAAGAGACAACAGTACAAGCGATTGCCAAGAGACAACACTCATACAAGAGCGCTGAAGCTGAACATGCTCCTGTCCAAGTTGCTGGTGCTTTAGTCCCTCCCTTTCTAAGTGAACTTATGACTTGTTCCAAGCCGAGGTGGAGCTTGGAACGTGTGGAGCTGTAACTACGGTCAGGGACAATACATGTGCTTTACGGCCCACTGGGTAAATGTGGTTCCTCCACGTTGTCATGCCGTTGGTCCTGCAACAATGTCTTCCTCTGCCTCCTCATCCTCCACCATGTCCTCAGCCTGCACTGCAGGGACAAGTCATAGTGCCCCTCCAGCATATCATATGTGCAGGGCACGGTGATGTCACACTCTTCTGCACCTGGTTTGCCTTGGCAAACAACGTCACACAGGGGAGGAACTGCTCTGTGTGATTAATCAAGAAATCGAATCCTGGCTTTCTCCGGGACAACTGAAAATCGTAACCATGGTGACCGACAACGGGAAGAACATGGTGTCAGCACTACGTCAAGGAAGGCTTTACCATGCGCTTTGCATAGCACACGTGTTCAATCTGGTTGTCATGCGGTTCCTGAGGTCTTACACCAATCTGAAAGGCATCCTAAAAATGGGCAGGAAACTTTGCATGCACTTCAGTCACTTGTACACCGCAAAGCACAAACTCCTTGAGCTGCAGCGGCAGAACGGCATCCCCCAACATAGGCTGATATGCAACGTTTACACCATTTGGAATTCCACCCTCCATATGTTGGACCGTCTATATGAACAGAGAAAGGCCATCGACGATTTATTGATGATCCAAGCGGATAGGAGTACTCCCCTGTGTAACTTCGATGTCAGCCAGTGGCAGCTCATGCGTGACAACTGCTGTTTGCTCAAGTCCTTTGAGGATGCCACATAATTTGTCTACTATGACATTAGTTCGGCCCCTTGGTTGCATTGCAGTGTTATTTTTCTGCTAATTTTGGAAGTTATTTAAGATTTCTACGGCAACCTATACATTATATTGGTGCTGAATTGCAGTATTTGGGCACAACATCATAATATTATTTAGGATTTGTCTCAAGACCTCTTTTAAGGGTTGAACATTGACTTACAGGATAGCTGCCTTACAGCTGGTGGCATTAGAGGCAGAGCTTGTTAAGAGCTCATTTGCATTCATTTCTTCTCATAATTCCAGAGGAGCATGTATGCCCTCACACCGATTAAGGCGCTCTCTGCAAGGAGTGAAAGTACACCCCAAATCCTTTCTTTCTGGAAATGAATGGTAGAATTCATTTTTCTTTCTAAAAATTAAGCATAATGTCTTCTTAGTAAGAAGTCTCAGATGAAACTCATTGACTACACAGTTAAGACATGATGTTCTGAAGTAGTGAATTAAGTGAATTAAAAAAAAGGAACAGAAACAATGAGATAAAATAGTTTTTAATGTAACATCAAATAAATGATAGAGGCCAAGACCAAACTCAGCCGAACCAATGCTGAAGCTCCTCTTCAGCATAAGATATATATATTAGGTGGTTTTCACAATGTATACTGGCATTGTAAAAGCAGTAACATCAGTGATGGCTGATAACTAGCAATGAAACCTGCTTGCATATTGTATGACTCTATGCATATATGATTGTAGCAATGATTCTTTAGCTATTTGTAATTGTAAACATGCAAGGTACATCATGATTGCTATCCTGCCATAGATTACATAAAACCTGCAGGGTCTGAAGTCCAGCTGTTTGCTTGGTTTGCAGAAAATTGCAAAAATCCTCCTGATGCCATATTTCTATCTTTCTACTTTTCTTACACTTCTTTAAACTGTGTAATAGAAATTGAAACTATACCAGTTATCTAAACATAGAATGCTAAATCTATCAAAAGGAACTATAATCCTGCAATAAAAGAAGCTTTGTAGAAAGGGAGTGATAATAAAATCTGTCAATATGATAATGTCCCTACCTCCCTAGTGTTTTTTATGTCAACTGAAATGTGCACTGATTTTATACCTTGCGTATTATTGACTGATAATGGGAACAGACTGACTTTTTTATCTGCTGTATATTTTTCTCCTTTAGACCAAGGCGCAACAAAAACAACACAGCCTTATTGCGCAATATCCAGGAATAGGTGACCATGCCGTGGTAGATGAGCACAAGTGATTTTGATCAAAATATATTTGTTAAATACGTTAGTCATTTATACAGTGAGTATAGTTTTAGTCCAAATATTCTATGTTTGCAGAGAGCTATTACACGTGATGTGCACCTGCACATTGACTGCACATTTTGCAGATTGTGCTGAAGTTTGAAGTTTGAGGTGTGGCTGCCTCCATTTTGGCCCTGCACTGCTAACTAACTCATCCTTTCCACAGGCTGTTTTAATTTGTGTAATATATAGTTGTGGTCAGCTCCCCCTGATTTCATTGGAAGCCTTCTGGCTTAGAGAGAGGTTACAAATAGTACAGTATTCTTGGAGCCTGCTCTCCCTAAATCAGAGGCCGGTTGGCACAGACACATGTATCATATAAAGTATGTTCTCATCTAGAAAGAGGCCAGCTGGCTGTGGTAAATGGGCACAAATAATCTTGATCAAAATATATTTGCAAAGCAACTCATATTCATTTATATATTGAACATAGCATTGCATATTGCAAAGCATATTCTATCTTTGCAGAGTGCTGTTGTGTTTGCTTTTACTTTAGTATTTTCACTTCATTTCAGAGGACATGCTGACAGTGAGCAGCAGGGGCAATAATTTAATTTGCGATATCTCGCGAATATTCATATTCGAGATTATTCTCTTGATTGCAAAAAATCGGCAATATAAAAATAACATAATGCGAATTCGTAACACAAAATTAAGGTGTGGGTCACTTTGACTACATTTTTCAAGCTGCTAGAAGTTTCCTAAGTTTATCCTGACTGAATTAGAATATTCTTCACTTTTTAATTTATTTCTTCTTATGCAAAAAATCGGCAATGTAATATGCGCGTTAATCAAGTAATGGCAGGTTATAGGCAGCTTTCCTATTGGGTTTGCTTGCTAGAATTTGCGAGTTGGCGAGAGGTCATTCCCACGTAAATCAGGTTACAAGGGCAAGTTGCCCAATAGATCACTCCAATCGTCGCACAATTGATGGTATGGGTGATTTTGTACTCCTTATCATTAGCAGAATTGTGGAAGTGGGTGGCCCTATCCATATTAGGGCAGGCCACACACTTCCCACAAGCTCTGTTACTACATGGGGTCCCTTTGTCACCAAACAGGCCCACTTCTCTGCGATTATAGGAGCTCCGAACCAAAGGGTCCCGAAGATTCCTGGCTCTCCGATAGGTAATTGATGTTTGGGAGGTGAGAACCATTTGTAATTGGGGATCAGCTCTCAGCACATCCCAATATTTCCCCAGGGCCCCTCTTACCTCTCTCCATCTGTTTTTATAATCAGTGATGAATCTGATGCATTGGGGGTCTTGGCATGTTTTTTTATTTTTGTTGAGAAGGTCCACTCTTCTGGATGATCTTGCTCGCTTGTAGGCTCTGTCAATGCTCCTTTGATTATAGCCTCTCTGTTTAAACCTTACTTCCAAATCTTCCGCCTGTGCTTCAAAAGCTGCATTCATTGAGCAAATCCTACGAGCTCTGAGGAACTGTCCTATTGGTATATTTTTGATAAAATTGATTGGATGAGCCGATGTTGCATGCAACAATGCATTAACTGATGATTGTTTTCTGTAAAGATCAGTCATAATCCGTCCCTGGGCATCCACCTGGAGCATCACATCCAAGAATTCCACATCCGTGCGTGCCACCTTAAAGGTAAGTTTGATGTTTTTATTATTCTTCTTTAAGGCACCGATAAAGGCACCAAACGCCTCGGCTGCCCCCTGCCAGATAACCAGTATATCATCCAAGTGGCGTCTATAGTACATCAGTTGTATCCCTCAGAAATTATGGTAGTTCTTCTACTAGAGACTGCAGGAAATGATCAACGTACTTACAAACAGCATCATTTAGGCCATCTTCGGCAGAAGATAGAGTCGGGATTACTGGATTGTCCGGCATAAGGTGGGAACAATGCTTTGTGGATAGCACCCGTCTGGAGTATATTTGTTAACTCTAATTAAAATTGCGGGCTTCCCTCTCATACAGTATGGTAGGCCACAAAGCAATGTTCCCACCCTTATCTGCCGGTTTCACAATGACTTCATTCCACTTTAATGCCGGACAATCCAGTAATCCCGACTCTCTCTTCTGCCGAAGGTAGATAATTACTGGGATCGGTGGCCTAAATGATGCTGTTTGTAAGCACGTCGATCATTTCCTGCAGTCTCTAGTGGAAGAACTACAATTATTTCTGAGGGATACAACTAATGTATTGAGAAAGTTGGAGGACATCCACCTGGAGCCAAACATGCTTATTGCCACATGTGACGTTGAATCCCTTTATACCTCCATTAAACATCAAGATGGATTGGAGGCTGTGGAATTTTACCTAAAGGGCACCAATATGGGTAAGGAGAAATGAGTTTTTATTCTATCTCTATTAGAGTTTGTACTCACACATACCTTCTTTCTGTTTGGGGGGTTCTTCTACCTACAAATCCAGGGTACAGCAATGGGGGCGTCCTGTGCGCCCTCATATGCTAATTTGTTCCTGGGGCTGTGGGAGAGGGGGATCCTCCAGACGGATTCCCTGCCAGAGGCCAGTAGCGTCCAATTTTCGGGACCCTAAATTGATGATATACTGGATATCTGGCAGGGGACAGCCGAGGAGTTTGTTGCCTTTATCGGTGCCTTAAAGAAGAATAATAAAAACATCAAACTTACCTTTAAACAATTAAAGATGAATACAGTCGGCACTCCTCTCTGTCTGCTGTAGTGGTGCTCGCGTCCAGGGCTGGTAACCCAGAAAAATCAGGAGAAAAACGCTTGAGAAAGGCTCGTGCTTGAGCCGAAACACGTGTCGCTCAGCGCTTTGTCCCGCTGATGCGTGAATAAAGTTCACCTTTGCATACAAGTGAAGTGCCGGTCGTTTTTCTCCAAACTTACCTTTAAGGTGGCAAGCACGGATGTGGAATTCTTGAATGTGATGCTCCAGGTGGATGCCCAGGGACAGATTATGACGGTTCTTTACAGAAAACAATCATCAGTTAATGCATTGTTTCATGCAACATCGGTTCATCCAATCAATTTGATCAAGAATATACCAACAGGACAGTTCCTCAGAGCTCGTAGGATTTGCTCAATGGATGCAGCTTTTGAAGCACAGGCGGAAGATTTGGAAGTAAGGTTTAAAGAGATAGGCTATAATCAAAGGAGCAATGAGAGAGCCTACAAGCGGGCAAGATCATCCAGAAGAGTGGACCTTCTCCACAAAAAGAAAAAAAACATGCCAAGACCCCCAATGCATCAGATTCATCACTGGTTATAACAACAGATGGAGAGAGGTAAGAGGGGCCCTGGGGAAATATTGGGATGTGCTGAGAGCTGATCCCCAATTACAAATGGTACTCACCTCCCAAACATCAATTACCTATCGGAGAGCCAGGAATCTCCGGGACCATTTGGTTCGTAGCTTCTATAATTGCAGAGAAGTGGGCCTGTTTGGTGAGAAAGGGACCCCATGGGGTAACAGAGCTTGTAGGAAGTGTGTGGCCTGCCCTAATATGGATAGGGCCACCCACTTCCACAATTCTGCTAATGATAAGGAGTACAAAATCACCCATACCATCAATTGTGCGACGATTGGAGCGATCTATTGGGCAACATTCCCTTGTAACCTGATTTACGTGGGAATGACCTCTCGCCAACTGAGAAGGAGGGTGAGGGAGCATGTTCTCTCCATCATTGCAGCTAGAGATGTGGAGGACGATGCTACCCTGAAACCCCTGGCCAAACACTTTAAGGAACATCACGATTGCGATGAGACACGATTGAGGGTGAGGGGGATTGATATAGTCATCATTTCACCGCGTGGGGGTAATTGGCAAAAAATACTCGCTCAAAAGGAGACTAAATGGATTTTTCTTCTCCAGACGATTGCACCCATGGGTTTGAATGGCAATAGCTTTGCCCCTTTTCTATAATCATGCGTCTATCGATTAGGGAATCTGCCTCACTGATGTGACTGTTCGGGACTCCAGACTGACTTCTGTATTGTTTTTAACTGTTTTTTATTGTTTTTTTCTTATTGTTTTTAACAGTGCAATACTTTCATTTGGACCATCAACTAGTGATATGCTTCCTAAATATGGCATACCCTTTGGGAAAGGACACTTTATGATAAATATCGGATTCGTGATAACTTGGCTGGACTTGATCCTATATATTTGATTATGAAAAAACTTTTTACACTTGCACTGCATGTTCACTTTTCACGAGCACTGGCACTAGCACTGTGTATTTTTTTGTTTGTTGCACTGTCACTTTTATGGAGTAACTCATATGAATGGATATTATTTATAGTATGTTATAATATTATATGTATTTTTATTTTATTTCATTTATTCATTGAATGCCTTTTGGTCACATTAGGTGGCACTACTTGGTTATTCAAATTTTGCATCTATTTGCAATGGTACACTGAGTAGGGATTATGAGGGTTATACTATATAAATTGGTGTAATATTTATATAATTGTGTGCACATTATGGTTCATGTCCTGTCCATTAGCCTAAAAACGTATTAAGTTTGTTTATCAGATATAGGTGTTATCCCTTAAAGAGTTTGCATTAATATAGTGAGCAATAGGTTATAATGTCATATGCGATCATGTGATCACTCACTTGGTTTGTCCGGGTGAGAGACGTGGTCTCGCGAGATTAAATGAGACTCCTTTGTTATACTGACGGGATGATACTTATAATTATCGATCGATTTAGTGTGCGTTTACCAAAACTATTTTTTTCCGTCCGATATTATCGCGAAGCACGGGTTCTCTGATTCTCTCGCGATAACACCCCACACCGCTCCGGATCAGCTATAGGTGTTTTTGTTCATCTGGGCGTTCTGTGACACCTGAAATGAATCTAATGTTACTAGGGGGCTATATAAACTAGTTGATACATTGGTCCATTATGCCCCTTGAAAAAGCGGTAACGAAACGCGTGTCGGGGTGGATGCATTCCCTGGTCTGAATTTTCATCTAGCTCCTTCCATGTGGGTATATCTTGGTGCCTTGTTATAATACTGTGGCTTGTTCTGCCGTATGCATACTGGTTTGTATGGGTGCTTGTTACCTTGGGAGGGTATGGGCTTGTGCAATACATGATAGGACTCTGTTTAAATCTATTGTGTGAGCTATTTAGTCATGTTTTATACGATCTTGTATATTCTTATACTTGGGGGATGTGATAAACTGTGTTTACTCCTGCATTGCTGCTTCTCTTTTATTATGTAATTGGTTATGCTATCGTATGCTATTTATTGCTATATTAAATAAACATTGATTATTTGTATGTGATTCCTTTGGTCATATTTTGTTTCAATATATGATTGTACTTAAAACACTTGTTCATTGCTTGTAAAATATTTTATGCGAACAAATAAATTATTATTTGTCATTATTGAATTGTGAAAATGTAAAGGTACATTGTGTTTTCTTTCAGTGATGTGTGCAATGTAAAAAAAGACATGTTTTATTTAAATCTTTGTGCACCTGTCTGAATACAGGGAAATATCCTCAATTAAAAGGGCTGTCTTACTTCAGCAAATATAATTTATTATGTAAAGGAAGTTTATACAAGACACTTACTAATATATTTTGATTGTCCATATAGCTTCCTTTGCTGGCTTCATTCATTTTTCCATCACATTATACACTGCTTGTTTCCATGGTTATGACCACCCTGCAATCCATCAGTGATGGCCGTGCTTGCACACTATAGGAAAAAGCAACAGCGTATGTGAACTCCCACCAAAGAGGCCTGTGCTTTTTTCTATAGTGTGCAAGCACAACTACCACTAATGGACTGTAGGGTGGTCGTAACCACGGAAACGATCATTGTAGAATGTAATGAAAAATCAAAATTAAAAATGAATCAGGCCAGCAAAGAAGAAAACTTGGACAGTCACAATTAGAGATGAATGAATCGAAGCTGACAAAGTGGAATTAATTTAGAATTTCAGGAAAAATTTCATTTGCAACGTATGCAAACAATTTTCCTAAAATGGTGGCTACCCGTGTGAGCACAGAGGACATGGGGCAAGGAACTCTGGGAAGGCGGGATCACCTAGATTGACATGCCTGCATGCAGCCAATCAGCAGCCAGCCAGCCCTGTGATGTCACAGCCATATAAATGTGGTGGCCATCTTACAGTCGGACATTTTCTAGCATTCAGAGTGCAGGGACAGATGTGTGAAGGCGCTTAGGGACAGCAAGTGGAAAAACGATTGTGGTACAAAAAGACAAAAAAAAACTATTTATAAGTGCAGGGAAAGGATAGGGAAGAATCATTTCACAGCATCTTAGTGCATTGAAAGATGTCAGAAGGCGCTAGGGACATTGCAGTGAAAGATTATTTGGGAATCCAAATAGTCATTAGACAGCTCTGTCATTTCAGCTTTTTGTTATTGGACTGCAAGTGTTATAGTGAAAAGATTTTAGTGGCTGATATCTTAGTTTCTTATTCAGTACTACAAGAAAAATATATACGCATTTCACTTCTGCAGTTATTTCTGTTGAAAGCATAGAGGGGCGTATTTCAGTAAAAAAGGAAAATATTTACACACTGCACAGTTATTTCTGATGAAAATGTATAGGGGTGTATTTCAGTGCAACAAGAAAAATTTATACACACTGCGCTGTTGCAGTTATTTCTGATGAAAGTGTCTAGGGGTGTATTTCAGTAAAAAAAGGAAATATATACGCACTGTACTTTTGCAGTTATTTCTGTTGAAAGCGTATAGGGTTGTATTTCAGTAAAAAAAAGAAAAATATATACGCACTGTTGCAGTTATTTATGTTAAAAGCGTATAGGGGCGTATTTCAGTACTACAAGAAAAATATATACACACTGCACTGTTGCAGTAATTGCTGTTGAAAGCGTATAGGGGCGTATTTCAGTTCTTCAAGAAATATATAAACGCACTTCACTCTTTAATTTTTTTTCTGGTCAAAGCGTGTAGTGGGCAATTTCAGTGCAACAAGAAATATATATTCTCAGGTCACTTCTGCAGTTATTTCTGGTATTTCAGTAAAAAAAAGAAAAATATATAAACACTGCACTTTTGCAGTTATTTCTGTTGGAAGCGTATAGGGGCGTATTTTAGTAAAAAAGGAAAAATATATATGCACTGCACTGTTGCAGTTATTTCCGTTTAAAAGCGTATAGGGGCGTATTTCTGTACCTCAGGAAATATATAAACGCACTTCACTCTTTAATTTTTTTCTGGTCAAAGTGTATAGTGGCCAATTTCAGTGCAACAAGAAATATATATTCTCTGGTCACTGCTGCAGTTATTTCTAGTGAAAGGGTACAGGGGCATATTACATTAAAAATATATATACGCACTGCACTGTTGCAGTGATTTCTGTTGAAAGCATATAGGGCCATATTTCAGTACTTCAAGAAATATATATATACGCACTTCACTCTTTAATTTTTTTCTGGTTAAAGTAGATAGGGTCGTATTTTAGTACAACAAGAAAAATATATTCTCAGTGCATTTCCGCAGTTAATTGTGGTGAAAGCCTTTAGTGGCCTGTCTCAGTACAAAAAGAAAAATATATTAGGTGTATTAATTTCCGTTTAATTTGTTTAGTTCAGCTAAAAGTATGTCAGGTAGAGTGCAAAGCCATGCACAGAGGAGTGTCAGAGGACTAAATGTTTATGGAGCAAGCAGAGGTCACAGCAGAGTAAGGGGTCGTGGCAGCAGTAGTCGCAGCTAGAGGCCTGAGCTCCCGGTGTCATCTAGCTGTCGTGTCTTGACCAGCAACCCAGCAGTTCTGAATTGGTCAACTCGGTCATCCACATTATCCCAAGTGACATCAGACACCCCGAGCCAACAGTCGGTGGGTTCTTCAGACACAGGCATGGCCCGGGAGCAGGCCCTGTACCCACACCCAACCTCAACCTGCGTCTGGCCTTTTCTGTTCCCTCTCCGCGAAAAGTACTACATGCAGTGGGATAAGTTTCACTTTTCAGTGAGGACAGTAAGCAGCTACTGCCCAGCCAAGATGTGGAGGAGACATATGCCACTTCCTCCTCTAGGCGGGCAAGTAATGATGAGAAGAGTGGCACGGGAGCCTGTTTTGCGAGTGGTCAGCGCCCGTTAAGGAGGACATCGGTGATGTGCGGACACTACTCGATGATGATGAAGCCGATCGCCCTTGGGAGCCGGGTGAAGAAGGGGATTTAACATCATCAGGAGAAGAGGGTGGCAGCTTGCCCGCCAAGCAGGGGCTGAGCCAGCAAGTCGCTAGAGTGGCCGGGGGTCAGCAGGGTGGCAGCAGTTGGAGGTCGGGAGCCAAACGGGTACGGGGTAAACCACCCACTTTGCAGCAGCCTACCTGCCTGGAAAGGAGTGGTGCATGAGTTCACGGAAGCAGCGGCGTTTAGCAGTCAGCCAGTTAGTAGTGTTAGGGCGAAAATAAGGTACTCGGCGGTGTGGCAGTTTTTTGTAAAGCAACATGGCCATATGTAGAATATGTGGGCAGAAGTGTTGGCACCACAGCCCTGTATCAGCCCTGTATCAACATATGCAGCATCACTATAAAGTGGCCTGGGAGAACCGTGACTCTGATGTGGTGGTCCAGCCTGCCGCAGCTACTGCTACATCACCCAGTGGCACGCACCCAGTTTCAGCCAGTCAAGGCTCCACCACCTCAGCTGACTGGAGCTGTCTGTCATTCCCATCTTCTGCTGGTCCAGATGCTCCTGCTCCTGCTCCTGCTCTTCCTACTCCTCGTCAGTCATTCCGTCAGCAATCAATCCCTGAAGCGATTGCCAAGAGACAACAGTATGCGTGCACGCATACAAGAGTGCAGAAGCTGAACATGCTCCTGTCCAAGTTGCTGGTGCTTTAGTCCCTCCCTTTCTGAGTGGTGGACTCTGCAACTTTCAGAGAACTGATGACTTGTTCCAAGCCGAGGTGGAGAGTCCCAAGCCGTCATTTCTTTGCGAAAAAGGCAGTACCAGCCCTGCACAAATATGTAGAACAGAAGGTGGGCCAGTGCTTGAGCACCGCCTACGTATGCGCTGTAACTACGGTCAGGGACAATACATGTGCTTTACGGCCCACTGGGTGAATGTGGTTCCTGCACAGCCACACCAGCAACTTGGCCAAGTCACGCCGCTTCCACTTCCATGTTGTTACGCTGTTGGTCCTGCAACAATGTCTGCCTCCTCATCCTCCACCATGTTCTCAGCCTGCACTGCAGGGACAAGTCACAGTGCCCCTCCAGCATACCACATGTGCAGGGCTCGACGGTGTCACGCTGTTCGAATAGAGTCACACAGGGGAAGAACTGCTCCGTGTGATTAATCAAGAAATCGAATCCTGTCTTTCTCCGGGACAACTGACAATCGGAACCATGGTGACCGACAACGGGAAGAACATGGTGTCAGTACTACGTCAAGGAAGGCTTAGCCATGCGCCCTGCATAGCACACGTGTTCATTTTGGTTCTTATCTGAGGTCTGATTGGGGGTCATTCATATTGGGGTCTGGGCTAAGATCTGATTGGGGGTCTGATCTGAGGTCTTATTGGGGTCTTATTAACATTGTGGCTGTTAGCTGAGGTCTGATTAACATAGGGGGTCTGATTGGTGGACTGATCCGAGGTGTAATGAGAATTTTTTTTTTCTTATTGTCCCCCTCTAAAACCTAGGTGCATCTTATAGGGTTAAAAATATGGTACTTGCTTGCTCCTCATCCTGATCTCCCTTGCTCTTTACGTACGCCGCGTGCTGTGACGTCACACGAATGCACTGCAATGCTAGGGTAAGCCCCGTCTCCTTTCTGAACTGCAAAGCGGTGCCCACTTCCAGCCCTGAGACCAGCTACCCACTGCTCAGAGCTCTGATCCTAAGCATGCTGGAGTCTTCAGAACTGTAAGTATTTTTGTTAAACATAATTTTTTACTTTTGTTAAACATCATTTTTTGCTATTACAATTAAATTATGTTAAACAACATTGTATCATATTTGTATTGCTTCATAACATCAATATCCGTTATAAAACAAGGAAAAGGTGGGTGTAGATGGTGAGCTGATTAGGTGGTGCAATGGGCCACTTGACTGGATTTGCTCCCAGGACTATGGCTGCCAGTCCTCCCCTGCTTGGACTGCATCCTGCCATCACACATTGAAGATGCGCTGCACTACTGGGTAGCCAAAATGGATTTGTGGCCGCAACTAGCAGAGTTTTCCCTGGAAAAGCTGTCCTGCCCGACCAGCAGTGTGGCACCAAAGCGGGTGTTTAGTGCTGCGGGGGCCATAGTTAGCCCAAAAAGAACTCGCCTACCCACCCAAAATGTGGAGAGACTGACCTTTGTCAAGATGAATCAGGCGTGGATCAGCCAGGATTTCCAACCACCAGTTCCTGATGCATTAGACTAGATCATCCATGGTGCCACAGCAAAACTTTGATACAAGAGACCGATGCTGCAACCTGCCTGATACCACACATCTGATGCCAAGTGCTCCTTATTTCACCCACCTTCGTCAGTGGGTACTGGTATTGCCACCCACCGCCCCACTCTGTTAGCGGGTCACATTGTGGTCGCCTGATGCAGCTGCTGCTGCCGCCATCTCAAAACTCTGTCACCTTGCCATTCTGTGGTGTCCTCCTGATGCTGCTGTTGCTGCTACTGCCATCTCCACATTATGTCACCTTGCCACTTTGTAGCCAACTCATGCTGCCGCCACCTCCATACTCTGTTATTGTGCTGCTCTGTGGTCTCCTCATGCTGCTGCCAACTCCAGACTGAGTCATTGTGCCACTCGGTTGACTCCTTTACCTGCCGCCACCTCCAGACTCTGTCATTGTTCCGCTTTGTGGTCTCCTCATGCTGCCGCCACCTCTACACTCTGTCATTGTACCACTATGTGGTCTCCTCATGCTGCTGCCATTCTCAGATTCTGTCATTGTGCCGCTATGTGGTCTACTCATGCTGCTGCCACCTCCAGACTCTGTCATTGTGCTGCTGTGTGGTCTCCTCATGCTGCTGTCACCTACAGACTCAGTCATTGTGCCACTCGGTGGACTCCTTTACCTGCTGCCACCTCCAGACTCTGTCATTGTTCCGCTTTGTGGTCTCCTCATGCTGCCGCCACTTCTACACTCTGTCATTGTGCCACTATGTGGTCTCCTCATACTGCTGCCACCCTCAGATTCTGTTATTGTGCCGCTATGTGGTCTCCTCATGCTGCTGCCACCTCCAGACTCTATCATTGTGCTGCTGTGTGGTCTCCTCATGCTGCTGTCACCTACAGACTCAGTCATTGTGCCACTCGGTGGACTCCTTTACCTGCTGCCACCTCCAGACTCTGTCATTGTTCTGCTTTGTGGTCTCCTCATGCTGCCGCCACCTCTACACTCTGTCATTGTGCCACTCGGTTGCCTACTCATGCTGTTGCCACCTCCAGAATCTGTCATTGTGCCACTCTGTGGTCTCCTCATGCTTAGAGATGTCGCAAACATAAAATTTTCCGTTCGCGAACGGTGAACACGAATTTCCGCAAATGTTCGCAAACGTGCGAACAGTGCGAACCGCCATAGACTTCAATAGACAGGCGAATTTTAAAACCCACAGGGACTTCTTCTGGCCACAATAGTGATGGAAAAGTTGTTTGAAGGGGACTAACACCTGGACTGTGGCATGCCGGAGGGGAATCCATGGCAAAACTCCCATGGAAAATTATGTAGTTGACGCAGAGTGTGGCAAGTTGAATTTGCAATGCGAATAATATAACCTGCATTAATTGGATTGTGAACTCAACTTAGAGCTGAGTTCCTAATGGTTGTATTGCTAGAATATAGCGAAGATTGAATTCTCAATCTTCGCTATATTCTAGCAATACAACCATTAGGAACTCAGCTTTAAGTTGTAAACGCAATGCGAATAATACTTACAATTATTAATCGCTTTGCAAATCCATTTGATGCCTCTATTTGATTGTATATGACGGTTGACTATGACTACCACCAACGTTCTGCTGCCTCTGAGGCAAGATATCTGAACCCCCCAGGGGCTATTTGGGCATTTTTTATAGAAAACGCATCAAAAATGCATATGCGTTTTTATCATTTTTTTATTTAATTTTTTTGTGTATTTTGCCACATTTGGTTGCATATTTACATAAGGTAAATATGGTAGTCTAGAATTCAGTGTTTCCCAACCAGTGTGCCTTCAACTTTTGCAAAACTACAACTCCCAGCATGCCCTGACAGCCTTTGGCTGTGCAGGCATGCTGGGAGTTGTAGTTTCGCAACAGCTGGAGGCACACTGGTTGGGAAACACAGGTCTAGATCATTACTCTGCCCAAATCTATATTCAGCTACATGGCTTAGAAAATATGCTGTCAAACAAGGATCCTAGGTTTTGGTATAGACACATGATCTAGACTACCATATTTGCCTATACCAAATGTAAATATGCAAACAAATGTGGCAAAATACACAAAAAAATAAAATAAAAAATGCGTTTTTTATGCGTTTTCTATCAAAACGCCCAAATGGCCCCTGGGGGTTCAGATATCTTGCTTTGGAGGCAGCAGAACGTTGGTGGTAGTCATAGTCAACCATCATATACAATAAAATAGAGGCATCAAATGGATTCACAAAGTGATTAATAATTGTAAGTATTATTTGCATTGCGATTACAACTTAGAGCTGAGTTCCTAATGGTCGTATTGCTAGAATAAAACGTATATTCTAGCAATACAACATCCATTAGGAACTCAGCTCTAAGTTAAATTCGCAATGCGATTAATGCAGGTTATATTAATCGCATTGCGAATTAAACTTAGATCTGAGTTCCTAACGGTTGTTGTATTGCTAGAATATAACGAAGATTGAGAATATAGTGCTATATTTGTTATCTTCGTTATATTCTAGCAATACAACCATTAGGAACTCAGATCTAAGTTGTAATCGCAATGCAAATAATACAGGTTATATTAATCGCATTGCGATTTACAATTACTAACACTGCAGCTTCAGAATGAATCTAAGATGGATGCTGTCCTTGCGTTTAGATAGGAGGTAGGAGGGTCTGGGAGGGAGGGTATGCTGATTGGCTGGACTGTGTCTGCTGACTGTGAGGTACAGGGTCAAAGTTTGCTCAATGATAAAGTATATGGGCGAACGCGAACATCGCATATGTTCACCCGCCGCGGCAGACGCGAACAAGCTATGTTCGCCAGCGAATAGTTCGGGACATCTCTACTCATGCTGCTGCCAACTCCAGACTCTGTCATTGTGATGCTCTGTGGTCTCCTCATGCTGCAACCACCTCCAGACTGAGTCATTGTGCCACTCAGTGGCCTCCTTTACCTGCCACCACCTCCAGACTCCTCCACACTCTGTCATTGTGCCACCATGTGGCCTACTCATGCATCTGCCGCCTCCACACTATGTCATTGTGTCACTCTGTTGCCTACTCATGCTGCTGCCACCTCCAGACTCTGTCATTGTGCCACTCTGTAGTCTCCTCATGCTTCTGCCACCTCCAGACTCTGTCATTGTGCTTCTGTGTGGTCTCCATATGCTGCTGCCACCTACAGACTCGGTCATTGTACCACTCGGTGGCTTCCTTTACATGCCGCCACTTTGAGACTCTGCCTTTGTTCCACTCTGTGGTCTCCTCATGTTGCTGCCACCTCCACACTCTGTCATTGCGCCACTCTATGGCCTACTCATACTGCCGCCACCTCCAGACCTGTTATTTAGCCACTTGGTGGTCCTCTCCCAATGCGGCTGCTGCTGCTACCGCCACCTACAGACTCTGTCATTGTGCCGCTTGGTGGCGTCCTCATACTCCTTCCACCTCCAGACCCTATCATTGGGCCACTCTATGGTCTCCTCATGCTGCTTTCACCACACCGCCATGTCGTAGGTCCACTCTCTGGACTTCTCATGCTTTTCCCACCCTCCCCACTTCATGACTGGGCCACTATTTCGCCTTTCGGCCCGGCTGACATCTTAATTTATTTGACACTTCTTCTGAACTGTCAGATGGAAGGAAAAACAAGATGCAACGTAGCAGCTTTAAGGCCTGTATGGTCCCATCAGAATTGGCTTATGATTTGGTAGCCAAAAGTAGGAGTGGGTAGAAAACACAGAAGACATGCAAATATTTCATTCACGTGTCACCTCTGTTTTAAATCCACTCCTTTTTTTTTGCCATTAACAATTCTACATAGTAACATAATACATAAGGCCGAAAAAAGACATCTGAACATTTAGTTCAGCCTATCATCCGGCTGGTTGATACAAAGGAAGGCAAATAAAATAAAAAAACTATGAGGTAGAAGATAATTTTCCCCACTTAAGGGGAATAAAAAATTCCTTCCCGACTCCAATCAGGCAATAAGAATCCCATCTCAGGTAGCTATAACCTGTAATATTAGCACACTCCAGAAATACATCCAGGCCCCTCTTGATTTCCTGTATTGTACTCACCATTAACACCTAATCAGGCAGAGAGTTCCATAGTCTCACTGCTCTTACCATAAAGAATCCTCTTGTATGTTTGTGTGGAAACCTTCTTTCCTCCAGAGGCAGAGGATTTCCTCTCATCACAGTCACAGTCCTGGGGTTAAATAGCTGATGGGATAGATCTCTGTACTGACCCCTGATATATTTATACATAGTAATTATTAGATCTCCCCTCAGTCATCTTTTTTCTAAAGTGAATAAACCCTAATTTTGATAATCTTTCAGGGTACTGTAGTTGCCCCATTCTAGTTATTACTTTAGTTGGCACTCTCTGAACCCTCTTCAGCTCTGCTATGTCTGCCTTGTTCACAGGAGACTAGAACTGTACACGGTGTGTGGTTTGACTAGCGATTTGTAAAGTGGTAGGACTATGTTCTCATCACGGGCATCTATACCTCTTTTGATGCAACCCATTATCTTATTGGCCTTGGCGGCAGCTGCCTGACACTGGTTTTTGCAGCTTAGTTTGCTGTTTATTAAAATTCCTAGATCCTCTTCCATGTCAGTGTTACCGAGTGTTTTACCATTTAGTATGTACGGGTGACTTGCATTATTCCTTCCCATGTGCATAACTTTACATTTGTTAGTGTTAAACCTCACCTGCCACTTATCTGCCCAAGCCTCCAATCTATCCAGCTCCCTCTGTAGCATATTGTCCTCTTCAGTGTTAATTACTTTACACAGTTTAGTGTCATCTGCAAAAAATTATATTTTACTATGCAAGCCTTCTACAAGATCATTAATAAATAGAGTTGAGCGAACACCTGGATGTTCGGTTTCGAGAAGTTTGGCTGAACATCCCGAAAATGTTCGGGTTCGGGATCCGAACTCGAAACAAACTTCACCCCGAACCCCATTGAAGTCAATGGGGACCCGAACCTTTGGGCACTAAAAAGACTAAAGACTAAAAGACTAAAAAAATAGTCCAGGAAAGGGCTAGAGTGCTACAAAAGGCAGAAAAATGTAGGTAAATCCCCTGCAAACAAATGTGGATTGGGAAATTAATTAAAATTACATAAAATAAATAAAAATTAAGCAATATCAATTGGAGAGAGGTCCCATAGCAGAGAATCAGGCTTCAAGTCACCCACCAATGGAAAAGGCCACTTTAATTTATTTAGGCCCCAGCACCCAGACAGAGGACAGAGGTCGCATAGCAGAGAATCAGGCTTCATGTCACCCACCAATTGAGAAGGCCACTTTCATTTATTGAGGCCCCAGCACCCAGACAGAGGACAGAGGTCGCATAGCAGAGAATCAGGCGTCATGTCACCCACCAATGGAGAAGGCCACTTTTCGATAATTAGGCCCCTGGAACCCAGACGGAGCAGAGTGGTCGCATAGCAGAGAATCAGGCTTCATGTCACCCAGCAATAGAGAATGCCACTTCCAGATATTTAGCCCACGGCACCCAGACAGAGGACAGAGGTCACATAGCAGAGAATCAGGCATCATGTCACCCACCAATGTAGAAGGCCACTTTCATTTATTTAGGCCCCAGCACCCAGACAGAGGACAGATGTCGCATAGCAGAGAATCAGGCGTCATGTCACCTACCAATGGAGGAGGCCACTTTCCAATAATTAGGCCCCTGGCACCCAGACGGAGGAGAGAGGTCTCATAGCAGAGAATCAGGCGTCATGTCGGCCACCAATGGAGAAGGCCATTTTCATTTATTTAGGACCCAGCACCCAGACAGAGGACAGAGGTCGCATAGCAGAGAATCATGCGTCATGTCACCCACCAATGGAGAAGGCCACTTTTCGATAATTAGGCCCCTGGCACCCAGAAGGAGGAGAGAGGTCGCATAGCAGAGAATCAGGCGTCATGTCACCCACCAATGGAGAAGGCCACTTTTCGATAATTAGGCCCCTGGCACCCAGACGGAGGAGAGAGGTCGCATAGCAGAGAATCAGGCGTCATGTCACCCACCACTGGAACAGGCCACTTTCAGATAATTAGGCCCCTGGCACCTAGACGGAGGAGAGGTTCATTCAACTTTTGGTTGCACCGCCATATAATGGTAAAATTTTAAAAAAAGGATTCAATAAAGAATTCCCCCGCAATACAAGAATATATGGTTGAGGGGGAGGCATTTATAAATGTTTATTCTGCACAAGGGATGGACAGGTCCTGTGGGATCCATGCCTGGTTCGTTTTTATGAACGTCAGCTTGTCCACGTTGGCTGTGGATAGGCGGCTGCGTTTGTGAGTAATGATGCCCCCTGCCGTGCTGAATACACGTTCAGATAAAACGCTGGCAGCTGGGCAGGCCAGAACCTCCAAGGGATAAAAGGCTAGCTCTGGCCACGTGGACAATTTGGAGACCCAGAAGTTGAATGGGGCCGAACCATCAGTCAGTACGTGGAGGGGTGTGCAGACGTACTGTTCAACCATGTTAGAGAAATGCTGCCTCCTGCTAACACGTTCCGTATCAGGTGGTGGTGACAAAACTTTTCCACATTTCTGCCATGCTAACCCTGCCCTCAGAGGATCTGGCCGTGACACAGCTGCGTTGGCGACCTCTTGCTCCTCCTCTGCCTTCGTCTTGGGCTTCCACTTGTTCCCCTGCGACATTTGGGAATGCTCTCAGGAGCGCGTCTACCAGCATGCGCTAGCACTCGCGCATCTTCCTATCACGTTCCAGTGCAAGAAGTAAGGTGGGCACATTGTTTTTGTACCGGGGATCCAGCATGGTGGCAACCCAGTAGTCCACGCATGTTAAAATGTTGGCAACTCTGCTGTCGTTGCGCAGGTACTGCAGCATGTAGTCGCTCATGTGTGCCAGGCTGACCAGAGGGAAGGACAAGCTGTCCTCTGTGGGAGACGTTTCGTTATCATCCTCCGTATCCCCCCAGCCACACACCAGTGATGGGCCTGAGCTGTGTTGGGTGCCACTGTGAACCTGCTTCATCCTCCTCCACCTTATCCTCCTCGTCCTCCAGTAGTGGGCCCTGGCTGGCCACATTTGTACCTGGCCTCTGCTGTTGCAAAAAACCTCCCTCTGAGGCACGTCTAACAGACTGGCCTGAAAGTGCTAAAAATGGCCACTCATCCTCCTCCTCCTTCTCCTCCTCCTCATAGGCCACCTCCTCTTCCATCATCGCCCTAAGTGTTTTCTAAAGGAGACATAGAAGTGGTATTGTAACACTGATAACGGCGTCATCGCCACTGGCCATGTTGGTGGAGTCCTCGAAACAGTGCAACAGGGCACACAGGTCTCGCATGGAGGCCCAGTCATTGGTGGGGAAGTGGTGCTGTTCCGCCGAGCGTCTCACCCGTGCGTGCTGCAGCTGAAACTCCACTATCGCCTGCTGCTGCTCGCACAGTCTCTCCAGCATGTGCAAGGTGGAGTTCCACCTGGTGGGCAAGTCGCATACGAGGCGGTAAGCGGGAAGGCTGAAGTTACGCTGTAGCGCAGACAGGTGAGCAGCGGCAGGATGTGAACGCCGGAAGTGTGCACAGACGGCCCGCACTTTATGCAGCAGCTCTGACATGTCAGGGTAGTTGTGAATAATCTTCTGCACCACCAAATTCAGCACATGCACAGGCAAGGGATGTGCATCAAACCGGCTAGTCCCAGAGCTGCGACGAGATTTCGCCCATTATCGCACACCACCAGGCCGGGCTTGAGGCCCACCGGCAGCAACCACTGGTCGGTCTGTTGTTCAATACCCCGCCACAACTCCTGCGCGGTGTGGGGCCTGTCCCCCAAACATATGAGTTTCAGAACGGCCTGCTGACGTTTACACCGGGCTGTGCTGAAGTTGGTGGTGAAGGTGTGTGGCTGACTGGATGAGCAGGTGGAAGCAGAGGAGGAGGAAGCCGAGTAGGAGGAGGAGGCTACAGGAGGCAAAGAATGATGCCCTGTGATCCTTAGCGGCGTAAGGACGCCTGGGGCCCAGCCGCCACTACATTTACCCAGTGTGCAGTTAAGGAGATATAGATTCCCTGGCCGTGCTTACTGGGCCACGTATCTGTGGTTAGGTGGACCTTGCCACAGATGGCGTTGCGCAGTGCACACTTGATTTTATCGGATACTTGGTTGTGCAGGGAAGGCACGGCTGTCTTGGGGAAGTAGTGGCGGCTAAGAACAACATACTGTGGGACAGCCATGGCCATCAGCTGTTTGAAGCTGTCTGTGTCCACCAGCCTGAATGACAGCATTTCAAAGGTCAGTAGTTTAGAAATGCTGGCATTCAGGCCCAGGGCTCGAGAGTGGCTAGGTGGAAATTTACGCTTTCTCTAAAATGGTTTGTGAGATGGAGAGCTAAACGCTGCCGTGTGACATGGTGGAGATGCTTGGTGACGCAGGTGGTGGTGTTGGTGGCACATCCTCTGTTTGGTGGGCTGCAGGTGCCAACATTCCTCCCGATGTGGAGGAAGAGGCCGAGGCAGCAGCAGAAGAGGGAGCAGGGGGAGTCTGAGTGAGTTCCTTGCTTTTAAGGAGTTTACTCCACTGCACTTCATGCTTTGCATGTAGATGCCTGCCATGCTCGGTCCCTGGTGGCGGTGGCCAGTAGCAGGCAAACTCTCTTGGCGGTGGCTGTTCTGCTTTTGCCCCCTGCTCTCTCTTTTGCTACGCTGTTGGCTCGGTCTCACCACTGCCTTTTCCTCTGAACTATGAAAGTCAGTGGCACGACCTTCATTCTATGTGGGGTCTAGAACCTCATCGTCCCCTGCATCGTCTGCCACACCGTCTTTCTGCCTGACCTCCTGTTCGGTCTGCACACTGCAAAATGACGCAGCAGTTGGCACCTGTGTTTCGTCATCATCAGAGACGTGCGGACTCCGATGAGGTGGTATTCCCATGTCCTCATCATCAGGAAACATCAGTGGTTGTGCATCAGTGCATTCTATGTCTTCCACCACTGGGGAAGGGCTAGGTGGATTCTCTTGGGAAACCCTGCCAGCAAAGTCTTCAAACAGCATAAGAGACTGCTGCATAACTTGAGGCTCAGACAGTTTCCCTGATATGCAGGGGCTGATGTGACAGACTGATGGGCTTGGTTTTCAGGCACCACCTGTGCGCTTTCTGCAGAAGACTGGGTGGGAGATAATGTTGTGAACGTGCTGGATCCACTGTCAGCCACCCAATTTACTAGCGCCTGTACCTGCTCAGGCCTTACCATCCTTAGAACGACATTGGGCCCCACTAAATATCGCTGTAAATTCTGGCTGGTATTGGAACCTGAGATAGTTGGTTCACTAGGACGTGTGGCTGTGGCAGAATGGCCACGTCCTCTCCTAGCACCAAAGGGTCCACTAACACCACCACGACCGCGTCCGTGTCCCTTACTAGATGTTTTCCTCATTGTTACTGTTCACCAAGCACCACAATAAGAAAAAAAATATTTGGCCCAATGTATTGATTTCAAATTCAGGCCTTTTTTTACAGGCACCTAACACTATCTGCCTATTTATTTATGTACCGTATTACACTAATCCAGGCACAGCATCAACCACTGATATAGGGGAATATCAATTGTAGGCCTAGTATTTAGGCCCTGAATAAAAGGTATCCTTTTATGGACAGATTTACACTTGGAGATGCACAGTAGCGTGTGAAAAAATATGTAGGATTAAGCCTTTAGCAATTGTATTTTAAGACTTTGTGTAATATACCCTTTAACAGACAGAAATACACTTGGAGATGCACGGTAGCGTGTTAAGTTATTGAGGATGAGCCTCTCAGCACTTATGTATATACACCTTGAGTATAATATACCCTTTTACAGACAGAAATACACTATGAGATCTACAATAGTGTGTGCAGATTTACAGGATTATGCTTTCAGCAATTGCAATGTAACACTTTTTGTAATATACCCTTTTAAGGAAAGAAATATACTTGGAGATGCACGCTGAGTGTAATTTACCCTTTTACGGACAGATTAACAATTGGCCTGCAACAGCAGGAACACCAGATTCAGGGTATTGCTATATTGGCAAGTGAATTTAACCCCAGAACAAAATCTATCCTTTGACGGATACTATTAAACTTGTCCAGTCACAGCTGGAACACCAGATTTACTGTATTTCTATTTTGGCAACTGAATTTCACCGCAGAAAATAATAAATCCTTTGATGGACACTCTTAAACTTGGCCAGCCACTGGTGGGACACCAGATTTACAGTATTGCTATTTTGGCAATTGAATTTAACCCCAGAAAAAAATATACCCTTTGCCGGACACTATTAAACTTGTCCAACCACAGCTGGATCACCAGATTTACTGTATTTCTATTTTTGCAACTGTATTTCACCCCAGTAAATAATGTATCGTTTGACGGACACTAAGGAAATTGTCTAGTCACAGCTAGAACACCAGATTCAGGGTATTGCTATTTTGGCAATTAATTTTCACCCCAGAAAAAAATATACCCTTTTACGGACAGATTTAAACTAGGCCTGCAACAGCTGGAACACCAGATTCAGGGTATTGCTATTTTGGTAATTAAATTTCACCCCAGAAAAAAAATATACCCGTTGACGGACAGATTTAAACTAGGCCTGCAACAGCTAGAACACCAGATGTACTGTATTTCTATTTTTGCAACTGTATTTCACCCCAGAAAATAATATATCCTTTGTCGGACACTATTAAACTTGTCCAATCACAGCTGGAACTCCACATTCAGGGTATTGCTATTTTGGCAATTAAATTTCATCTAAAAAAAATATATATCCTTTGACGGACACTAGGGAAATTGTCCAGTCACAGCTGGATCACCAGATTCAGGGTATTGCTATTTTGGCAATTAAATTTCACCCCAGAAAAAAAATCTATTCTGTGACGGGCACTATTAAACTTTGCCAACCACAGCTGAAACCTCTGATTTATGGTATTGCTATTTTGGTAATTGAATTTCACCCCAGAAAAAAATATACCCTTTTACGGACAGATTTAAACTAGGCCTGCAACAGCTGGAACACCAGATTAACTGTATTTCTATTTTTGCTACTGACTTTCACCCCAGAAAATAATATATCCTTTGACGGACACTAGGGAAATTGTCCAGTCACAGCTGGAACACCAGATTCAGGTTATTGCTATTTTGGCAATTAAATTTCACCCCAGAAATAAATCTATCCTGTGACGGACACTATTAAACTTGGCCAGCCACAGCTGAAACTACTGATTTATGGTATTGCTATTTTTGCAATTTAATTTCACCCCAGAAAAAAATATATCCTTTGCCGGACACTATTAAACTTGTCCAGCCACAGCTGGAACATCAGATTTACTGTATTTCTATTTTTGCTACTGACTTTTACACCAGAAAATAATATATCCTTTAACAGACACTAGGGAAATTGTCCTATCACAGCTAGAACACCAGATTCAGGGTATTGCTATTTTGGCAACTAAATTTCACCCCAGAAAAAAATCTATCCTGTGACGGACACTATTAAACTTGGCCAGCCACAGCTGAAACCACTGATTTATGGTATTGCTATTTTGGCAATTGAATTTCACCCCAAAAAAAAAATATACCCTTTGCCGGACACTATTAAACTTGTCCAATCACAGCTGGAACTCCAGATTCAGGGTATTGCTATTTTGGCAATTAAATTTCACCCCAGAAAAAAATATATCCTTTGACGGACACTAGGGAAATTGTCCAGTCACAGCTGGATCACCAGATTCAGGGTATTGCTATTTTGGCAATTAGATTTAACCCCAGAAAAAAAACCTATTCTGTGACGGACACTATTAAACTTTTCCAGCCACAGCTGAAACCACTAATTTATGGTATTGCTATTTTGGTAATTGAATTTCACCCCAGAAAAAAATATACCCTTTTACGGACAGATTTAAACTAGGCCTGCAACAGCTGGAACACCAGATAACTGTATTTCTATTTTTGCAACTGTATTTCACCCCAAAAACTAATATATCCTTTGACGTACACTAGGGAAATTGTCCAGTCACAGCTGGAACACCAGATTGAGGGTATTGCTATTTTGGCAATTAAATATCACCACAGGAAAAAAATATACCCTTTTCCGGACAGATATAAACTAGGCCTGCAACAGCTGGAACACCAGATTAACTGTATTTCTATTTTTGCTACTGACTTTCACCCCAGAAAATAATATATCCTGTGACAGACACTATTAAACTTGGCCAGCCACAGCTGAAACCACTGATTTATGATATTGCTATTTTTGCAATTGAATTTCACCCCAGAAAAAATAATTCCTTTGCTGGACACTATTAAACTTGTACAGCCACAGCTGGAACACCAGATTTACTGTATTTCTATTTTTTCTACTGACTTTTACCCCAGAAAATAATATATCCTTTGACAGACACTAGTGAAATTGTCCAATCACAGCTGGAACACCAGATTCAGGGTATTGCTATTTTGGCAATTAAATTTCACCCCAGAAAAAAATCTATCCTGTGACGGACACTATTAAACTTGGCCAGCCACAGCTGAAACCACTGATTTATGGTATTGCTATTTAGGCAATTGAATTTCACCCCAGAAACACTATTAAACTATTGGCCAATCACAGCTGGAACACCATATTCAGGGTATTGCTATTCTGGCAATAAAAATTCCGCCCAGAAAAAAATATACTCTTTTACACACATATTTAAACTAGGCCTGCAACAGCTGGAACACCAGATTCAGGGTATTGCTATTTTGGCAATTAAATTTCACCCCAGAAAAAAATATACTCTTTTACGGACAGATTTAAACTAGGCCTGTATCAGCTGGAACACCAGATTTACTGTATTTCTATTTTTGCAACTGTATTTCACCCCAAAAAATTATATATCCTTTGACGGAAACTAGGGAAATTGTCCAGTCACAGCTGGAACAACAGATTCATTGTATTGCTATTTTGGCTATTAAATTTCACCCCAGAACAAAATCTATCCTTTGACGGATACTATTAAACTTGTCCAGTCACAGCTGGAACACCAGATTTACTGTATTTCAATTTTGGCAACTGAATTTCACCACAGAAAATAATAAATCCTTTGACGGACACTATTAAACTTGTCCAGCCACTGCTGGGACACCAGATTTACGGTTTTTGCTATTTTGGCAATTGAATTTCACCCCATAAAAAAATATATCCTTTGCCGTAGACTATTAAACTTGACCAGCCACAGCTGAAACCACTGATTTATGGCATTGCTATTTTGGCAATTGAATTTCACCGCAGAAAATTATCTATTCTTTGCCGGACACTATTAAACTTGGCCAGCCACAGCTGAAACCACTGATTTACGGTATTGCTATTTTGGCTTTTGAATTTAACCCAGAACAAAATATATCCTTTGCCGGACACTATTAAACTTTGCCAGCCTCTGCTGGGACACCAGATTTAGGGGCTTGCTATTTTGGCAAATGAATTTTATCACAGAAAAAAATCTATCCTTTGACAGACAGCAGACAGTATTATATTTGGCTAGCCACAGCTGGAACACCAGATTTAGGGGATTGCTATTTTGGCAATTGAATTTAACCCCTTAATAAAATATAGAAATTTCTATCGTGAGTTTCTTGGGGTGACAATAAGCACATCCAAGCCCCTGATTTAGCATATAGCAACAAAAAAAAAAACTAGTATTGATGGATTGATGGACTTGGTGGCAGCTTGTGCTGGTGCACCACAAGACACAAAATGGCCGACGATTACCCCAGAAAAAAATGACAGAAAAACGCTCTGTGGAGCCTAAAATCCAGTGAGCAATTAACTAGCAGAAGTTAAATGATTCACAGATTTAGATCGATCACTTCATTAGGTGTTTTTGCTGACTTTACCCTGCCTAATCTCGCCCTCACAGAAGCTGTGTCCTCTCCCTACACTAATCAGAGCAGTGTGATGTGCGGCCATTAGTAGGCATGGCTGTGATGGCTTCTTAGGGCAAGAAGTAAAACGCTAGCTGATTGGCTGCTGTGCAACCCTTCAGAAAGTGGGAAGAAATTGCCGAACAACGGACCCGAACCCGGACTTTTTTGAAAATGTTCGGGTCTGGGTCCGTGTCCCGAACACCCCAAAATTCGTTACGAACCCCAACTATCCAGTTCAGGTTCGCATCATCCCTATTAATAAATATATTGAAAAGAATAGGGTCCAATACTGACCCCTGATGATTATTGGATTATCGAGCAAATGCTAATCGAGTGAAGGCGTGTGCTCTACAGACAGGATCCATTTTTTCCTGGTAATTGTTTTGATGGATCAGAGAATAGGGAAAATGAATCAGTGATGTCAACACAGACTTACTGCTGACACCCTTTTCACTCTGTCGGGGGAGCTCTACTTGTATAAACGTTAAATAGAACAGGTTCTGTAGACATCTTTGCGTAATCAGCTGACGAGGGTGTAAAAGTAGTGTGCTTCTTGACGCTAACATCTACCTGTAAGGCTGAGTTGATACTTGAGTTATTTGGTTAGTTTTTGCCCCGTGACCGACCAAATGAGTGAAGTATGCAATGATTCTAATAGCGACGCCTGTCATCCACATGTTGTATACTCACAGTATTATTTCACTACCAAAGCAGACTCCCTATGTGTCTTACTGCAAGGCACAATGTTCTACACCCTTATGAAAGCTCTCAGCAGCCAGGAAATAGCCGGTTTTTAACATAATTCTCTTAGAATATATTCGGATATAAATCAAATTTTTCCCAAAAAATTTGGCGAATCGAGTAATCAAATTTTAGAAATTTTCACTCATCTCTAATCACAATACATCAGTAAGTGTAAGTAAGTTTTCTACAGGAGGAAAAAGTCTGGTAAATCTTGACAAAACTGAACTCTATAGTGACATGGAGAAATATTTTAGGAGATTAAGACTAAGGGTACTTTCACACTTGCATTGGTGCGGATCCGTCTGTTTATTAGCACAGACGGATCCGCACCTATAATGCAAACGCTTGTATCCGTTCAGAACGGATCAGTTTGCATTAGTTTTAAAGAAAAATAACAAAGTCAAAAACGGATCCGTTTTGAATTACATTGAAAGTCAATGGGGAACGGATCCGTTTTTAAATGCACCATATTGTGTCATTAAAAACGGATCTGTCCATATTGACTTACATTGCAATTAAAAACGGATCTGTTAGGCTCCGCCTTTTCAGACGGACACCAAAATGCTGCAAGCTGCGTTTTGGTGTCCGTCTCCAAAACGGAATAGAGGCGGAAAGGAGCCTAACTGATGCATTCTGAAAGGATCCGTATCCATTCAGAATGCATTGGGGCTTAACTGATCTGTTTTGGACCATTTGTGAGAGCCCTGAAACGGATCTCACAAACGGAATCCAAAACGCTAGTGTGAAAGTACCCTAAAAGAGTTCTTCCATGACAAACAGGAGAGAAAATTTTCAAACAGCCAAACACAATTGGCACTGGTGGACAAAAAGCAGTCTGACTGGACCCCTCCCCCTGGCCACAATACCATTTTGGACCAGTACATTGACTTCTTTAGAAATGTAGTACAGTCAGCAATATTGGACAAACATAAAAAAAGAAACATTCCACATCAGCATACAGGAAAGGTGGGCGATTCAAACCTTAAAAAACCACAAAGGAATCACAATAAAACCTGCAGATAAAGGTAGTGCTATAGTCCTATTGAACACTTTGGACTATGTAGAAGAAGCACACAGACAACTCACAGACTTGTGATACTACATCAAAATGTAGGAAAACCTAACTCAAAAATATTTGAGAGAGTTAAAAAAAGGTAATCAGTAGTGTTGGGCGAGCATGCTTGTCCGAACACAATTTTGATTCTAGCATCGCAATGTTCGGCACATCGCTGTGTTTGGCCGAATACCGCGTATGCTCGATGCTTGAGTCTCCTCCCCGCACGTTTGTTGGCTAAACGTTTGGGGTAGTACTGGCACTCACTGTAATGCTGTAGCCATGTTGGTTACTGGAATGACAGAATGGCTGGCAGGAACACGTCATCGGGTGCTATATAGTCTTTAGTCAGGGAGAGCTGCAGCAGAAGAGACAGAATAATTTTTTTTAGGCAGGTTTTAGTCTTGAAAAATGTTAGAGACCCAAAAGACCCGTTTTGTCAGAGCGGGTATTTAGTGCTGCTGGTGACATAACTGATAAGCACATTCGCCGGTCAACTTAAAATGCTGGTTGACTCTTTTCAAAATGAACAAGGCCTGGATTGCCCCTGACTTCTCTTCTCCACCAGAGGAAAGCGGCTGAACATAAAGGCACTTAAATGTGGCTTTTAAGGTGTATTGAATATACTGTATTCCCATGCACCCCTTCCACCACAAAAAAGGGTATATGGTTTAATCTTCCTTTTCTTGTCCTCCTCCTCCATCATATCAACATGCTTTTTAGGCTGCCCTGCTCCTAATGTTTAAGAGGCTCAGTTCAGCAGCAGACTCTCACCCCTAATGTTTTAGAGGATCACCAGCAGGCCCTCGCCCATAATGTTTTAGATGGTCTGATCTCCAGCAGGCCCTCACCCCTAATGTTTTAGATGGTCAGATCAGCAGTAGGCACTCGCTCTAAATGTTTTAGAGGGTCAGTTCCGCAGCAGACCCTCACCCCTAATGTTTTTGATGGACAAATAAGCAGCAGGGTCTCTCCCCTAAAGTCTTATTGGGTCAGCTTAGCAGCAGACACTCACTCCTAATGTTTTAGATGGTCAGATCAGAAGCAGGCCCTTGCCCCTAATGTTTTAGAGTTTCACCAGCAGGTCCTTGCGCTTAATGTCTTTGAGGATCACCAGCAGGCCATCAATCATAACTTTTCAAGGGTGTGTATAATGACCTCCTTTATGTGTAATAAAGGGTGTATTGGAGTGTCGGTTCCTTGTAATTTTTGGCAGCCCTTTTACTTAGTGCATAGGCTTATGGAGTGTAGGTGTACCACAATGTGAATAAGGGCCTCCTATATGTGATATACAGGTTGCAACGGAGTGCCTCTTCCTTGAAAATTTTGGTAGCACTTGCACTTTATATACAAGTAAATATACAGGAAAGAATGGTTCCTAACAATTTTTCCTCTAAAATCGATTTTATCTTTGGTTTTGTGTGTATTATTGTCAGTCTGTAAAAGTGGCTTACTACTCGGAAAACATCGTGCCCAGCAGCGACCTGAGAGTCCAAGATGTATCCAGACATCCTCCCTATGCTTTTCCCGAACCATTTCAGTGGTGTTTCCATCAATTTCCGACCTTTTCCTGTGAACCAGACACCCTCCCCTCTTCAGAGCAGAGAGTGCCTGGTTTAGTGCTCTTGTTCTCCCATTGACTTCCATTGTGCTCTGTAGAGCACCTGAGCACCCAAGCACTTTGGTGCTCGATCAACACTAATCATAAGGGGTCTTCCTGCAGGATCCACACAACTTTTAGATTTGGTACCTGAGAATCCCTGGATCAGAGTATTCTACATGTTTCCCAAAATACACAAAGAAGGGAATCCAGGGAGGCCGATCATTTCAGGTGTGGGAACCCTCACTAAAAAAATCTGAGGTTGGATAGAGGGCATCCACAAACCATTAGTGAGGAACACAACACGTTATCTACAGGACACCACTGACTTATCAGTGGTGTCAACCATAGGTCCCCTCCCTAATGGCACAATCTTGGCCACCATGGAGGTGAAATCCTTGTATTCGAATATCCCACACAATGATGGATTAACTTCTTGCTGAGTATACCTGGAGGTGAATGGGATCGTCTGTACTACAACTCACCAAATTCATCCTCACCCATAACTATTTCTCTTTTGGCTAGGAGATATATTTACAGTGCACCGCCATGTGCAGTAAAATTGCACCTCAATATACAAATCTCTTCATGGCAAAACAGGAAAATGACTTTTTGGTATCCTGCCCCAAAAAAACCCTTGCCTACTTTCATTTCATTGATGACATCCTAATAATCAGCAACAACTCTGAGCCTGAACTGATAAAATGTAATGAACAATTCCATCCCATCATAAACGTGACCCTTAACTATTCACACACAGAAGTCAGCTTTCTGGACACCACCATAAAACTTCAAGACTGCTCAACATGTATTGAAAACCTATTGATCGGCCTACATACCTCAAATTGGACAGCTTCCACATCAAACATTAAAAGTCTATCATCTATAGTCAAGCCATCAAATATAACCGACTCTGTTCCAGCCCATCAGACAGGGATGAGCATTTACAACATCTGAAAAGGACATTTTTACACCAGGGCTATCATCCTGCTTCAATTGAAGATTAGATTACAAGAACCCCCAAGACCCCCAGAAGTCATCTTCTCCAATACAATGAAAAGAAACAGAACCAGCATTTACCTCTGGTTGTGTCCTATAACCCACAAGTAGAGGTACTGAGGAAAACTGCCAAAAATTACATCATGTCCTACATAAGAATGACCGACTAAAAACAATATTTCCAGATCTTACCTTATTAGCTTACGGACAACCTTCAAATCTAAGGAACATTATGATCTGATCAAGTTCAAGGCCATGTACCAGAGAAAAAGGAAACCATCCCTCTAATATAAGAAGATGCAATCTGTTGCATCTGTTCCCATATAATGACAACAGATAGGATTTGGATCCCTAACACACAGCAGGACTATAAGATCCATGGGACATTCACATGTTCTACATCTAATGTTGTTTATCTGATCCTCTGCACTAAATGCCCTGTTAGGGGCCTCTATGTTGGAGAAACTCAATGCAAGGATGAGGTCGTACCGCCACACAATTAAAGAGAAGAAGCTACACTTTCCTGTGGCTAAGCATTTTTGTAGCACAGGACATAATGAAGAACACATGAAAGTTCTCAAATTTAAATACATAATTTCAAATCTCAAAGAACCAGAAGAATTTGGGAATACAAATTTAGAACACTGATTGACACTTTAAATACTGAACTGAATTTTTCCCCGGGATTTATGACACACAACAAGATCTAAAGAGTCTTCTATAGACATAGTCAGGGCACTAGGTCTCTCTGAGATAATATCAATTTAGAGACCACAAAACTTTCACACCCCTTACCTGTAATATAATTAAGGACTCATTCTCAAGATCTTTGATATTCTGTTATTCTGTTGTTTTTTTAAATGTTCATTCATTCCCCCATGTCTTATTTTATATATATTGCTGTTTCTTCATACATTCTTGTAAAATGCCTGATGAAGCCCGCTATGTAACATCATTACTTCTATTTTTGTTAGCCATTAAAAGGTATCAAACCTACAATATTCTTATTTTACTTTTCATAATGAGAGCACTAAACTACTTTTCTACATGATAAATGCCATTTGCTGAAGTGCAACAACCCCTTTATGCGACTAAACAATCATATGCAAAATAATTTGTACTTTATCTGAGTGAAAATTCTGGTCTGTAATCAACTTTAAATTGTGAAATGTGAGTATGTCGTTAATCTCCAATATCTTTATCCATTTAGCTAGATGTACTATTAGCCTTCAACATTGGTACTATTGCATAATTGTACTTTATTGCTTGCATAGGAAAAAGATGCTAAAAACGTATTGATCGTTGCAAAAAAAATTCAGCAGGTGACCCATTGTGGTATTCTAAATAATGATGGGCAGGAGTCTAGTTCCTGAATCTCTACCATATCTGTAATAATTTATTAATGGTGATTAAAGGTGTGCAAACCCTTTTAAGCTGTTCTAAATGTCTAATACATTGAAATTCAGTTCAATTTAACTGAGAACTTTGTAATACAGATGTAATCCATATTCCGTCCCCTAGCTGCGATCTGAGGGACCACTGCTGCAAAATTATGCTGTGTTTACTTACACAAGGACATCCATATTGTGATAAAAATTAAATTTAGACTTTGTCATAGATTTTTACCATTGGATGTCATTATTTATCAGTTATCTGTGATTATATTCAAATGCTATATGCATGTATGGTATGCTGCATTTATTTCCGTAGAGCATCACATCACATAAGAAGTTACAAATGTTCAGCCAATATGAAGATTGCTTGACAATACTTTTGGACACATTTTCCTCACCAATCGATGGGTAGTACATTCTGGATATAAAGTCAGCTGGATGTGTTTTCTGGCTTCTGACTAGCAGCATTGCATTTCAAGGTTTTGGTGAGATGAATAATATTGCTACATTTTCAACGGCTAGTGACAACCATCTACAAAAATTAACTTTTTAGAGTTTTATTAGTGTGGTGGTGGAGGTGGTGGTGGAGGTGGTGGGTTGAAATTTTTAACTTGTTTTGAAAATGTCTATACAGCCATGAGTGATAAATGTATGCATTAAAAGGAAACTCCTGTTTAGTGCCAATTTGCACCACCTGTAATGCCAGTGAGCCCTCACCTAGAACCCAACCCATCTTCCCTACCTACTTGGGAAGCCCTAGGTAGCAAGACCACAACTGGTTGATAGTGCCTATGCTACTTATTTGCAGAGACAGACAAACACCAAGACACAAAAACAGGGTTGTACATAAATGGTTCAGAACCAGACAAGCAATACAGTACAAAATGAGGAACAGATAGGTCAGAAGACAACCCAGTTTCAATGGAACGAGCAATCAGATACACACAGGATCCATGAAGCCAGCTAGTGAGTCAGAGACTATCACTGGCACTGGTGTATGGTCACTCTTCTAATGTAAGAGTAATTGCTGCATGGTCAGACCAAATCCAGTAGTTCCTATAGTTGCCATTTTAGAAAGTTGCATGATATTTCTATCAGTAACAAACAAACCATTTTACGAATAGCTATTGCGATCTTGAAAGAAGAATGTAAAGCCCTGCCGAGATCAAATAAGTCTTCTTTCCAGAGAACCTTGCCTAAGGAATGGGAATAAATTTGAAGGTTTGAGATGGAGTTCATGGTAGCGTGAAACACGTTTTTTGGGATTACATGCATTTCTTGTGCACAAAACATATCACAGTTAGGAACATTAGCTTTTGACTACATATGCACCCATTTATGAGGAATAAGTTTAAGCCTTTTAATATTTAACTAATCGATTTTCAATATCAAATACAAAATTTAGATTAAATGTGAAAAATTCAATCTCACTTTCTGGAATTTCCTCCTGCCTCTGTCCTGGCAAAAGCAAACCACAGAATATCTGAAGAAAGCATCATACAAAAGTAATGAATATCCATTGTAAAGCAACAAACGGAAAAAAATGTGCAAGGTTTCTGGACTAATTTTGTTAGAGCACAAAGCTATCAGTGAAAAGATTACATACAAGGTGTCTCATCTTCATTGTAAAGCAGTGAGAGGAAGAGTATCTTGCTTCCTTGGACTCATTGTAGATGGCTGTAGATTCCATTGGTGGAGAAGGGCAAATATATCTTCTGCAGTTTTAATGATATGGAGGACATTGTGACCCTTGATCAATAAGCAGGATCGGAATCCATATTGGTGCATGATTTTGTAATTTTGCAAGGTTGCTATAATGGGAGTTAGATTGCACCACGATTTCAGAGTTGCTGCAGAAAGGTCAGCATATAAAGAAATATTTTGTTATGGGGCAAGCAAAGGTTTGTGTTATAATGGCTGTTATTTGACCTAAAAAAAAATGTATGAGGGCTAGAATATCTCTTGGAATCTTGTCAGATAGATGTTTTGATCTGGAAATATTATGGTCTCTGGTAAGATATGTGAAATAAAACTGATTTAAGCATGGCTTTTATAAATGATTGCAAGTAAGATGTTAGCTCTTGACATAAGAGAGTTTCCGGGATCCTTCGGATCAGGGGCGTAGCTAAAGTTCTATGGGCCCCAGGGCAAACTGAAAATTGGCCCCCCCCACTAGCCCCGACAAGCCTCTGCCACTACCTCCGCCCCCCCTCTGTATGCTTCATGGCTTCCATACATAAAAAAAAAAAACCTAGTCACACACATATATATGTGAGCTTGAGAAAGGCTCATGTGAGCCGAAACGTCGCTCCTCACCACCTGGGTGAATAAACTTCACGACTGACCACTATTTTGGAGTGCTGTCCATATTTTCATTTCTTTATACTGGGTAAGCTTATTCCCTGATTGGACTTTGCACCCTATTTTTGCCTAGTTTGGGATGGTGCTCTCATCATTTTCTATATTATATATATATATATATATATATATATATATATATATATATGTTAGTGACTATTTTTTTTTGTTTTTTTATGTATGGCTTCATACAGAGGGGCGGGGCGGAGGTATCGGCAGAGGCATCATTCACCCCCTCCCCATCCTTTGTATGAAACCAGTGTGTGCCATACATTTAAAACTAATAATAATAATAAATTATAATATTTATAATATATATTATAATTTATTATTATTTTTTTTTTAAATGTATGGCACACACTGGCTTCATACAAAGGATGGGGGGGGGATGATGATCAGTGGTGCCGTGCGGCAGTGTGTCTGAATTCAGAAAGAAGAGGGCGCCCCCACCATATGAGGGCAGCCAGGGGCAGCAAATAAGGGGGCAAAATGAAATACTCTGTGGGCAAAAAATTTAAAATATATAGAGGAAGTCGGGGCAAAATGAAATATAGTGAGACTCTCACTATATTACATTTTGCCCCCTGCCCACTCCCTCTGTACATTTCATTTTTTGCCCACAGAGTATTTAATTTTTATTTGCCCCCAGGCCCCTCATTATTTGCTGCCCGTGTCTGCCCTCATATGGCCGGTGTGGGCCAATCTGAATTCAGACACACTGCCTCATGGCACAATTGATTATAATTCATGTCCCCTCTCCATACGAAGATTGACACCGCTATTTAAAAAAAAAAAAAGCAACTTGTTGTCTCTCCTCACTTGAGAGCTGTCGCCGGGGCCAGCGGGCAGGCTTCTCATACCTGGGGCAGCGGCGGGCGGGCGGCCGCTTCTCATTCCTGGCTGCTGTACTTACATGTCAGCGCTGCTGCGCAGGACCTGTGACCTCCCGCGAGACCTGCTGCGGGAGGTCACAGGTCCTGCGCTGACATGTAAGTAGTAGTACAGCAACCCAAAATATAGGGAGGGCCCGGGGACTTAAGTGGCCCGCTTTATAATGGGCCCCCCCATGGGCCCCCCTGACTTAGGGGCCCGGTCGCAATTGCGACCGTGGCGACCCCTATTGCTACGCCACTGCTTCGGATATTACCATTATTCCTGGAGGACCTGTCTTCAATATCAGCAACTGCAATATCAGCTGTGAGAGCTTGGACATCCACTGCCAGGTCATAGTGAACATTTATAAGTGAATAATGTGAGGAAGCAAACTTGCCCACATTAGTCTCAATTTGCTGTACTTACAGTAAGTCTCGACTTCATGTACTGCAGAGGTAACAGGTTTAATAAATTGAGCAACGCTTGCATGACACAATTGCAATCTTGTGTAGGATGTCTATTGTGGTACTTGTGGTCTGCTGCGGGCATCCTCCACTGCATGCATTTTTGCTGGGAATCGCCATTAGCAACGGACTACAAGTTAAGGATCTGCTCCCCTGTATATAGATGCACAACTGCATTTGGGTTTGAGCACTTCTTGCCTGTTTAACACCATACCATTTTTCACTTGTTTTGTGTATAGAGATGCTTGGAGGTGTATAAACTCCTATAAAAATGTGCCTGATTTTCATCCACAGGCTACATTTCAGTGCACCTATGAGGACTGGGCCATATCAGTCAGTCTTGGGTGGGGTTCACAGCCTCCTCCCTCCTCTCATTGTAAGCTTGGCTACATGCTGTCATGGTAGGGAGTGGGGGAAACTCCCCACAGTATAAAGAACTGTGACTAAGCATGGAATTCTTGAAATGCCCTAGGATAAGGAGACAGGGCCAGAGACCACCAGTTCCTCCAAAAAACACGGAAGAACCGGAGTATCCTAGTGGCCTAGTAACACATGGGGAGATCGATAGAGCTGCTACTGAATTGCAGGTAAGCACCCAATGTAACAACAGAACACAGATAATCAAACATTTACTGCCGCAGCAAAGATGAAACAAACAGCACCAAAACAACCTGGACCCCCATGCAGAGACTGGAAGCAAGGAGTCTCCAGGCAAGGCTTCTAAATGTTTTTAGGTTCACCCCTCCGGGAAACCAATGGGCCCACTTCCGTAGGCGTGTACAGACAAGGATGATGTCTAGCAACCATGCCGGGCATAACACAAAACACGCCAGACATAGAACACCAAACCAGACATCACCACACACCCAAAACATGATCGCAAACCAAAAACGACAACAGGTAAGGGTAGGGGTGAACATAGAAAATAGGGGAAGACGTTGAAGTTCTATTAGGATGGCCCACAGATTGGACAGATGGAATCCACAAACATTAAACACCAACACACGCACACCAAGGGAGGAGACAGACAAACAAATGATTCTAGGCTCCAGCTACAAGGATTTAAAGAGCCTAGAGACCACACCCAGATCCACACCTAGTGAAAAATTAACCCCACGAACACCAGACAGAAGGAGGAACCAAGTTAAAGGGGAAGTGCTCCTGCATACCAAATTAAAACTCGTTTCCGCTGGCAACGGCATGCACAGCAACCACAAAAGGCTGTGACAAGTTCACATTTAAATGTGTTTTTTTTACAGTTGAAATATGAAAGTTAAAGGGTTGTTTCAATTAAAGTCTTCTCTGAGAATGATTTAAAATGGCCTCAATCAACTATGCTAGTATAGTACTGCTTGCCTAAACCTGCAGAGTTGCATAAATGGTTGAGTAGGCGGGCTTTCGTACAGCTGTGCTCTACCATATATGCTACAATGGTGAACATCCCTAATAGTGATGATGCAATCCTGTGTTCAATATGCAATTATGGCTGAGCAGCCTAAAAGGATCAGTTAGCAGAATTGTGTCTGCCTCAGCAGGGACCACTATTATAAAGTAACTCTCCATTTTGTCTCATAAAAGGGATCTCCCCTAAGTTGTTCATATACCCTTATCAGGTATATAGAAAAAGTTACATTGTTAGAATATATCACAAATAGGCCAATTTTACTTTAATTATGAAATCAGTTAAGCTTTATATCCATCATTAGTCATAAACATCTGGTAGAATTGAAGCTGTTGAAGCTGTTGGTTAAAGATAACTTTCTTGATTGCGATCACATTTGTAGCACCATTTCCATAATTATAAATTATTTCTGACAAATTTATGAAAGACATCTACTATCTTTAATGGAAGAACAGTGCTATCCAATAAATGAAAACTTTTCCAAAGGCAGGGAGAGAGGAAAAAAAGAAGGAAAATGTACAAAAAAATTACAAAGTCAAGGTCATTAGACCTCAATTAGATTTTAAATAAGTCATCAAACCAGCTAAGTTACAGTGGGAGATTGTACTTCTGTGACAAACTCTTTATATGGCTTTTGAATACATGAGCAGAACATTTTTCTAAATTGGCGACCAAATGTACAATTATATTAGAAAGAAATTAAAGGATTAACAATTTGTTTTAGCACATATTGAAAGTGAGGGTCTGTGTGCTTATGGAAACAATTCTTCTGTGAAAAGTTATTTTTGTAGATCTTGATTACTTACACAAAAGAATATAATAGTTTAATTAGCACAGGAGGAACACATTTTTTATGTATGTGCATACATAATTAAAGTAAACTACATAGTTAGGATCACCATACTTAAAAATACTTTCAGAAAACTTTTCAACTGACTTGAACAGTCACTTCCGTTTTGTACTTTAATTTAGCACAAAATGGTAGCCTGACATAGTGGTTGGTGCAAGTTATAACTGATAAATACATCTGAGATCAATTAGAAGATAAATAACATTTAAATAGAGCTTGGAATAAATTATCGTGTACACAGTCAAGTGATTAAGTAGTCGATTTTGCTTGCATTTTAATAAGCTGTTTTAAAGTTATGCTATATGACTAGAATTTAACGAATTTCTTAAAATTCTTTTCGAGTAGGCAAATTTGATTTGGGTATATATAAAATTGACCTAAATTTAAAGTGTTCTGATTGCTCTAGAAAGATGCGTATGACACTCTGAGGTCTGCTAGCACTGTATCCAACCTATTTCAAGTTCTATAACACTAAGGCCGCATTAGCAATGTCAGAGTGACAGTGACCTATATCGCCTTGAGTATTATTCCTTACTGGGGACAGAATATGTTCCTTGAAAAAGTATTCATACCCCTTGAACTTTTCCTCATTTTTTCACGTTACACCCACAAACTTATATGCATTTTATTGGGATTTTAGCAAATATGTATGAAGTGATAAGAAAATGATACATGGTTTTCAAAAATTTTAATAAATAAAAATCTGAAAGATGTGGTGTGCATTTGTATTCAGAACCCTGTACTGTGATACCCCTAAATAAAATCCAGTACAACCTGTGCTTTGTCAGTGGACATTAGTGTTTAAACAGCATCATGAAAACAAAGGAACACATTAGACAGGTCAGAGATAATGTTGTAAAGAAGTTTAAAAAAATATCCTACTGGTAAATTTTGATATCTCACAGAGCACTGTTAAATCCATCATCCGAAAGTGGAAGGAGTATGGAACAACTGTAAACCTACCATCTACCTAAACTGACAGCTCAGGCAAGGAGAGCACTAATTAGAGAAGCAGCCAAGAGGCCACAGCTCTGGTTTGAGAATTTGTCCACAGGACAACTATTGTCGTCTACTCCACAAATCTGACCTTTATGTATGAAGAAGAATTGTTGAAAGCAAGCCATTTATGAAAGCAAGCCATAAAGAGTCCCGTTTACAGTTTGCCACAAGCCATGTAGGGGACACATGTGGAAGAAGGTGCTCTGGTCAGAGGAGACCAAAGATGAACTTTTTGGCCTCAATGCAAAAAGCTATGTGTGGCTGAAAACTAACACTGCACATCACCTTGAACACACCATCCCCATCATAAAACATGGTGATGGCAGCATCATGCTGTGGAGATGCTTTTCTTCAGCAGGGATAGGGAAGCTTGTCAGAGTTGATGGGAATATGGATGTATCTAAATTCAGGGCAACCCTGGAGGACAACCAGGCTGAAAAAGACTTGAGCCTGGGGTGCAGGTTCACCTTCCAGCAGGACAACAACCCTTAACATACAGTCAGAGCTACAATGGAATGGTTTAGATCGATGCATATTCATGTGTTAGAATGGCCCAGTCAAAGTTCAGACCTAAATCCCATTGAGAATCTGTGGCAAGACTTGGATATTGCTGTTCCCAGACGCTTTCCATGCTATCTGACTGAGCTTGAGCTACTTTGCGAAAAAGAATGGGAAAAAATGTCAGCCTGTAGATATGCAAATCTGGTAGAGACATACCCCTAAAGACGTGCAGCTGTAATTACAGTGAAAAGTGGTCCTACAAAGTATTGACTCAGGGAGGCTGAACACAAACGCATGCCACACTTTCCAGATTTTTATTTATTAAAAATTTTGAAAACCACGTATCATTTTCTTGTGACTTCACACATACTTTCTACTTTGTGTTGGTCACATAAAATCCCAATAAAATACATTTAAAATGGTTTTCTGAGATTTTGTAACTGATGGCCTTTCCTCTGGACAGGTCATAAGCATCTGATCTGTGGGGGGGGGGGGGGGTCTGACACCCAGACCACCCACCAATCAGCTGTTTAAGAAGGCACCTACGCTCCTGTGAGTGCTGTGGCATTCTCGCAACTCACCAAGCACAGCACCGTACATTGTATAGTGGCTGTGCTGCTATGGCGCTCAGCCCCATTCACTTTTACGGTGCTGAGCTGCTCCTAGGCAACATGACCAATGTCATCACTCAGCCTAGAAAAAGCTGGAGAGGGCTGCAACAATGACAGGAGTGTCTGTGCCAGTGCCTTCTCAAACAGTTGATCTGCGGGGATCCCGGGTTTCGGACCTCCACTAGTCAAATACTAATGACCTATCCATAGGATAGTTAGAAATCAAATAGCGGTGGCAGCATCTCCCATAACTTCATCTTTATTGAAGACTTCACAGCACACCAAAAATTAGCACCATTTCGGCTGTGCAACAGCCTTTGTCAAGCATAAAACAGTATAACACCAGTGCATATGAATACTTAAACCCTGGTCCACCCACAATTGTCAATGCCAATCCGGATTCACCCTAAACACGCCAACATCTCTCATTACCTATCCTTACATCAATCTCCACATTCCTCTCATTACCATACTTTGTTTAGCCATCACCTGTGTATATCCTTCACCTTGTCCGTAGCATGTTTCTCATTGTGGTCCGCGTCCTCCATTCCATACTGCGCATGTCTCCGCATCGACGTCTCTGCTCCAAGTCTCGCACGTTCACCAGGAACGAGATCCCGCGATAGCCGACGTTAGCAACGCAGCGTCACGGAGATAACGCCCCGTACGTTTGTGCAGTCCCAGAGCTAAGCATCGCGTTTCCTAGGAGATCCTACAGCACCAGTATATCGGAGCAGCGAATGGATCAAAATGATTCCAGGCCACAACAGAAATACATTGTTATTGCATGAATGATATATATCTAAATCAAAACTTGGCGAATATTATCCAGATATAATGTACAGTGTGATTCAGGCAGTAGTTCTATCATTACAAAAGCTACATAGAATGCAGGACACATTATAATATATCCTGCAATTATGTAGATAGATATAGCATAAATATGCATGGAGATATTACTCGATGTAGTGGGACGTATCCAAAACTGGTAACTTATAATGTGGGTAGAACCTAAAATATCCAAAAACACATATTATGTACACCACCGATGTGGAACATTCATCAGCCCTAATCTATACTGGCTACATTAAATTCTATATTTAGCCCATAAGGCTGTAGTGATCTCAAAGTATGGATCCATTTTAATTATTTCCTCCTAAGTAGTTTATTTTTATGTCCACCCCTCCTTAATGGCCCTACAGAGTCTATAGCATGAAAACGGAGCTAATTAATGGAGTGTCCACAGTCAATGAAGTGTTTTGCTACCGGTTTATCTGTCGTGGCCTTCCTGATTGTACTCTTGTGTTTGTTAATGCGCTCCCTGAGCTCCATGGTGGTTTCCCCCACATAAATGCAGCTACAGGGGCACTGAATCATATAGATTACATCCCTGGATCTACAGGTATAATATTTCTTGATTTTAATGGTTTTTCCACTGTATGGATGGGTGAAAAAATCACCCTTCATAATCCCACTGCAATTGCAGCATGCTAGAAATGGAAAATTACCTGTTTTTCTCGGGCCAATAAGATCTGTTTATCTGTTCTGGCTCCACCCACATCAGATTTGACAAATCTGTCACATATACAGACATTCCGTCTGTATGCCATCATCGGGGGTGATGAAAACTCATCTAGGTTAGGCATTCCTCGATGGAGGATGTGCCAATTATTCCTAAGAATGTCAGATATCGCATTTTAGGTTCTACCCACATTATAAGTTACCAGTTTCGGATAGGTCCCACGTCATCGAGTAATTTCTCCATGCATATTTATGCTATATCTGTCTACATAATTGCAGGATATATTATAATGTGTCCTGCATTCTATGTAGCTTTTGTAATGATAGAACTACTGCCTGAATCACACTGTACATTATATCTGGATAATATTTGCCAAGTTTTGATTTAGATATATATCGTTCATGCAATAACAATGTATTTCTGTTGTGGCCTGGAATCATTTTGATCCATTCGCTGCTCTGATATACTGGCGCTGTAGGATCTCCTAGGCAACGCAATGCTTATCTCTGGGACTGCACGAACGGAAAGGGCGTAATCTCCGTGCCGCTGCGTTCAGCTGTTGCTGACGTCGGCTATCGCGGGATCTCGCTCCTGATGAATGTGCGAGACTTGGAGCAGAGCCGTCGATGAAGAGACATGCACAGTATGGAATGGAGGACGCGGCCCACAATGAGAAACATGCTACAGACAAGGTGAAGGATATACACAGGTGATGGCTAAACAAAGTATGGTAATGAGAGGAATGTGGAGATTGATGTAAGGATAGGTAGTGAGAGATGTTGGCGTGTTTAGGGTGAATCCGGTTTGGCATTGACAATTGTGGGTGGACCAGGGTTTTAGTATTTATATGCACTGGTGTTATACTGTTTTATGCTTGACAAAGGCTGTTGCACAGTCAAAACGTTGCTAATTTTTGGTATGCTGTGAAGTCTTCAATAAAGATGAAGTTATGGGAGATGCTGCCACCGCTATTTGATTTCAACGTATTTCTGGGTGATTGGATCCACGGCTGGTGCAGAGCTGTTGCATCTTTCCACTAGGACTACGGACCGATGTGTGCTGTTCCTGTACTACTTGTTTTACTATCCATCGGATAGGTCCTCAGTATTACCATCTCAGAAAACCCTTTTAAGTTTGTGGGTTTAACATGATAAAATGTGGAAAGGGGTATAAATACTTTTTCCATGCACTGTAAATGTATAAATTACAGGTTTTGCTAAATCTTTTCCCACAAAACTATATATTAATCTACTCATCTCCTCCTGATTTATAACATGGTGATCGTTATATCATATTTTTAATGAATCAAACTTATTCACTTTTTACTTTCTTTTTTTTCTTGTGCTATAAGCTTTATGTAACTGAAAAATACATATTACAATGGACTTCTAGTATTTTTTAAATAACTATCTTCTTAGGAATAGAAAAGATCTTCAAATTTTAAACAGGATTTTTTTTCCTTCTTACTAATCAGATGTTACATCTTTTTAACCAAAGAGTCTAAAGAGGACTTGTCACCTATTGCTTGATCTGTAAAAGGAAAAGAGAACAATAAAAAGGACCTGTCACCTTTCTGTCTTTTAGGCACAAAATAAGAACTCTAATTTTAAGAAAAGCTTGACCGTCAGAATAAAGAGACCTTTTCAAAAGCTATTATCATTTCCTGTAAGGATTTAAAAAGGTTTTGGCACTAGGGGCACTAAAAGAAGCAGATTAGGACACATGATTTTTCACATGGCTTGGCCATGATTAATGTCCACAAAATGACAGCATCTGTTATATATTTGCTATGTATGCTGTGTCCTGGACTCATGCATCGAGGGTAATGTCCTGACATCACATTGCGCATTGGACATATGTGCTTGTTGTCACTGCATGCGGCCACTTTTATAAAGGGGCATCTGGGGCTTATTCAGTCATCTTTGACTGCTGCAGTTTGCTACTATGGCTAATGTTGGCAGTAAAAGTGGTATTTGTGTTTCATACAGGCTGTAAAGAAGGGCTTCAGTGGCATCTCAGAAGCATTGGGGGTCATAAAAAATGTTTTTGGCATGTGAGCTATTTTTTCTACTGATCATCAACAAACTGCACCTGCTCCATCATCTAGGAGAATGAAAAATGGCAAAAACAATGTGACTTTCAGAAAATTGTACAGTCGTGCTAAAATATATGTATGAGAAGAAAGGCAACTATGTTAGAAAGAGTGACACTGTTACGCAGTACTAGATCACATTTTTTTTTTTTTTTATTGAAACATATAGGATGTGGTCAGAATAGGACTGGAAGATTACTTTTTTATTCCCATAGTGAATGTTTCTTTACCAATTTAACAATCATACCATAAATGTAAGGTGTATGAACAAGTGGGTTTAAAACCTCTGCACCTGCTATCAAACAAGATCAGGTTAGGTGTCTGAAATCCAGGGGAGAAGGTGTAACTTCTATAGGTAGCGACAGGCATGGACGTTGAGCTGTAACCTAGGATCCAGTTCGCTTTCCCACAGTGCAAGCCCCAGGTAGCAAGACCGCAACTAGTTGACATTCCCTGTGCTCCTAAGGTGCAGAGACAGACAAACACCTAGAGACAAACAACACAATGACAAATTTGTACATAAATGGGTCAAAACCAGGAGGACAACACATTACAAAAACAAGAGACAGAGAGTGGTCAAAGGACAAGCCGAGGTCGGCACCAGACGAGATGCATGGTAGAAATCAAGAGAGAGAGTGGTCAAAGGATGAGCCAAGGTCAAAAACACGAGCAATCCAAATCAGCAAAGGAACAAGAACCAGGAACCTAACTAGTGATCCTAAACCAGGCTATTATTGACACTGGTGTATGGCCAGGAAGGGGTTTAAATAGAGCACCAAGTCCATGGATCAGCACCTGATAGGTGTTAAATTAGTCATAAATGCTAGCAGGAATAGAGCAGCTGAGCAATCAACCCACTGCTAATCTCCTCCAGCAAATGCCCACTGCAGGGAGAAACAGAGCATTGTATCTTGTTGCTTAGGAATGCTGTTGTGTCACCAGGGGGCATGGCTCTGCAGCATGTCTCTCCCAGCGTGGTCTTGCTGAGGTTGAGGATCACACAAGCTTGAACAGGTAAGCTTGTGAAAGAAGACAGAAATCGTTCTCTACCACTACTGTTTTGTCAGTATAGACAGCATTCAGTGAGTAATGTCACTGAATGGCAACACTGTGGTGTCTTAATATAAAAATCATGAATATGGTAAAAACAAAACTTGTAGCACGTCACTCATGTACAACATGCAAAATAGAAAACATAAAAACCAATACATCAATACAATATATCAAAAAAACCTTTCAAAATGACCCTCACAAAATGATAAGTATGTGCAATTTTTTTTAAATTAAACTGTAGCCCCTTAACGAACACCCACTGTCTTTTTACAGTGTGGAGTGTAGGTTCTCACTCTGCAGCAACGTGCAGTGCAGTTGCACGCTGCTGAAAGAAGGGTTAAAGGGTGATGAAGTGCTAAGTACAGTTGTTAGTTTGGTTCTTAGTACATGTTCTGCTTTAAAAACAGATTGGAGGAAGCTCCAATCCCCGCTGTTAATCCTTTGATTAAAAGGGGAGTGATCTGCAGTCACTGCTGAGGTCCTATGAAGAACCCCAGGGCTGTCTGTGCAGTAAGCCTGCTGTTGGGCCACACCAGTGTTACCCAAACAGCAACCAGTGTCATACAATCAGAGAGTTATAATATTTTAGCATACAGGAGTATGCTAATATGTGAAATAAAGTGTGCAAGTGTGAAATAAAATGGTAATCCCATAATGGTATTTATTTATTTTTTTTTTTTATAAATGTAATAGAAAATTAAAAATTGCACCCAAAAATAATTTTGGCATTATTTAGTGTAAAATACATTTTGTTATGTACACATTTAATAAAAATAAATAAATACACAAATTAAGTATCCACATGACCGTAATAACCTGAAGAATTTAAAGGTTTTTTTTTCTGAGACTTTACTATTGATGACCTGTGCTCTAGATAGATCATCAGTATCTGATCGGTGGGGGGTCAGACAACAGGGATTCTGACTTAGCTGTTTGAGAAGGCATTGGTGCTCTCAGCTTTCCCTACTCCAGCTTTCCGACATCACATTCATCAGATAATACTGATTGAAATGCAGAGGGTAAAAAAAAAATGCTGGTTATTTAAGTCTTTTTAGGCCTGGTTATTAAGGCATTAATAAAATATAAATAAAAGTTAGCTTAACAAAGTGTTAAGAGCACCATGGATTTCCCTATTGTTTTGTCTTCTCCTTGTTACTAGCATTGTTCAGAGTAGCTTCTACATCACTGCTTTTCACCTGGTCTCTGGGTCATAGATTCTTCTTGTTGTCTTACTGTAGTCAGAATTGCAGAGTAGGGTCAGTTTCTTTCTCTGTATTAAAGGGGTTATCCCATGAATAATGTAAAAAGTGAAAATCACACATCATATAGAACATGAGAATACCTTTGCAACAAAGCTAGAACCAGCTCTGTACCTCCCACCGATCCAGAGATCTCCCCATTCATTGCTCTACTACATTTATATCAAGCTAATAGCTCAAGGGGAGTGTCTTTTCTGCTGCAGCTAAGGGGGCGTGTCCATGCTCTCCCTATCACAGCTCAGGAGGCGTGTCCATGCTCTTCCTATCACTACTCAGGAGGCAGTTGAAAGATGAAACTGAGCATGTGCGGCCTTCTCAGTGAGCAGGTCAAAGAAATAAGAATTTAAGTGGCACTATACAGGTACAGTTTATTGAATAACTCAGTAGCTATACAAAAAATTTGTATTACATGCAATTACAAAAGTATTCAGATCCAGGTATTGGTTTGAAAACTGTGGAATATTATACGTGGGACAACCCCTTTACTTTCTGGTCCACATAATTTATCGACTCTTTGCTGTAAAGTATCACCAATGCTCCATTGCTTGACTTACAGATGCTTCATCCATTTGTGTTATCATCCACTTGTCATTATCATTTGGTTCCTGTCAATTTGAGTTTTATTTCTGTACATTTATTACACTGAAGTGTTGATATGTGCTTCATAAAATTTTACTTGCCACCATAAGGTTGTTATACAGTTTAGGGGGTATCTGAGTATGCTAAAGAATAAAAGAAATAACCAGTGCATAGGCACCACAGGATCCTGACTAATACACACTAGGGGCAGAAATTCAAAGATGATTCTGTCCCAACAGGAGGTAAGGTGGATATAAACCCTGAACATGGGGCCTTAATCAGAATATTAGTTCTGTGCAACTCCTATAGTATGAATTAAACCTGTGTGCCATTTGTGACCCTATACATTGTCCCTTCTATTGTCACGACCCGTGGTGTGGTTGTGACTCGATTTTATCGCATGCTCTTGCCAGCGGCACGGTTTCGTGGTTGCCGCATGTGTGGGTTGTTACGTGGTAGCCTCACGTGCGGTTGCCGCTGGCAACATAGTGGGTTTTAGCATGCGAGTCTTATGCCCTTATACTTTGTGTCTTGGCATGCTGTTGCCAGCGGCTATGTTCTGGTTGCTGCTTGTGTGGCTGGATACCTGGTCGCCCCACGTGCCGTTCTCGCTGGCAACATGTGGGTTTGCATGCAAGACACATTCCCTGGTTTTTGGTGTTTCCCCAGTTTGGTGTGCACAGAGTTAAAGGTGCATGCTGGGTGTGGCCTCAAGGCTCTTTAGGTTGCTGTGTTTGGAGCTTGAGGTCATTCTGTTTTGTTGGCAGCTTGGTGAAGGAGCTCTGCTCCTTGGTTGTGTGTTATTGTCTGTGTGAGCCACCCTTGGTGTTCATAAACGTTCCTTGGCACTGTCTGCGTGGCCCATTCCATGTTCCTCTGTTTACCCTTCCCCACCCTATGTTTGCTGGTTTATTGTGTGGGTTTGTATGAAGGTGTGTAGTTGTGTTTCTCCTCTGGAAGAGGGTTTCTTTCACGGAGGGGTTTAAGCAAAACCAGACAGTGTGCTGCCCTGCCAGGATCTCCCCCATGCATCTGGTTTCCGCATGAGGGTCCAGGAGGTCCTGGTATTGGTTTACGTCTCGGCTGCGGTAAGTGTGGATATGTTGGGATAGTTGTATTTCCCTGTTTACTTACCTGTCGTGCAGGTTTGCACACTGTCTGGCCATTGTCCTCTACTGGGCCTCGGAAGACGTCTGCTCATCCGTGGTTCTGGATGAGTGGGTGGTCTCTGGCCTCTTACCATGCTACGGCGATGCAGGGATGCTAGGGCTCCAGTTTCGTGGTCATGAGCCTCCTTACCATCTGTGGTGGCTCATGCACTAGGAGTCTAGGGGCAGTCATTGGGACTCGTCAGGAGGTGACCTGCTCCCTTTTCCCTGCATCCTGGCCTAGCAGCCACAGACATTGTACGGTGGGGGGTTTCCCCCACTGCCCACCGTGACACCTATATGTTTAAAAGCTTATTTGTAATTTTTGTAGCTTTTTTTGTTTTCTTCTTTCTTTTTTCCTTTTTTAAAAGTTTTAGCATGATGTCATAAATACATGAAAACATCAATATATAAAGTGCAGGACATCAGGCACAGCCACTGAACATTTACTCTCTCATCTAGATTAATGTTTTTGGTACATTAAGATTATCAGGCATATATTAGTATGAATGATCTAAAATATGGACACATTTTTATTGTATTTAAAGGGATTGGCCAGTTTCCTATATTGACGACCTATACTCAGGATAGGTCATAAATGTTAGATCGGCAGGGGTCCGAATTAAGGCACCTCCGCCAATCAACTGAAGAGAACAGATTGCATTTCCATGGCTGTTTACCTGCTCGCCTTCGACGTTGCAGCGGGAAGCAAGTGTAAATGCAGTTTCTCTATTCCCATTTGCTTGATTTGGAATGAGCAGTTACACTCTTGTATCTGTATACATTTTTTAAATGGTTCTTATAGTTTTACTATTGTTAGCATGAGCACTTTATATGAAATGAATTCTCTCTTGCATGATTGAAGTCATGAAGAATGCACTAGTGTTTGCACCTTGCCAGAGGTTAGTCATGTGTGTCTGTTATCCATTGTATGGTTTTATCTAGAGATGAGTGAATCGAAGTTGACGAAGTAGAATTCAATCTGAATTTCAGGAAAAATTTTATTGGCACCAAATCCGCTTTGTGGTAACCAATTGCATTTTTTCCCTAAATGGCTGCTGCACGTGTGAGGACATGGAGCAAGGAACTCTGGGAAGGTGTCATCACCCATAATGCCATGCATGCAGCCAATCAGCAACCAGCCAGCCCTGGCGATTTTTTATTGCGATGCGATTATCGGCACTTCACTGTAATGTACATTGTGATGTGTACTGTGTAAAAAAACGAATATTTGTTATTACAAATATATAGCATGATATTCGAAATATTCGCGAAATTGCAAAGTGCCGATATTCATGATAAAAATTTGCTTTTTGAATATTTGCACTCAACACTATTTGGTAGGGTACAGTCTGGATAATAGGAACAATCCTATTACACCTTGCTGCACTGACTGCGGATCTGAATTGCCATTATACAGCTTTGTAATTCCAGCAAACCGTTCTTGTTATTAGGGTGCAAGTACTGTTTGATACAGCAATTAACAGGGTTTATTACAAGGAAATATTTCTATGTCTTATTTTCCCTTGTACGGTGCAGTTATATGTTCTAAATAATTTTTTGGCTTGTATTAGTGGGAAAAAAGGGCTTTTTGGTGGTGAAGTGTGGAAAATTACAGCCCTTTTTAACATGTATTAGTGGCAAAAGTAAATATATGTGCCGTTCAGTGGTGCAGTTCTATGTTCTAAAGCCTTTTATGGCGTCTATAAGTGTAAAAAGAAAAATATATTTGCCGTTCAGGTGTGCAGTTATAAAGCCTTTTGTGGGAAATAGAAAAATATATTTGCCGTTTAGCTGTGCAGTTATTTGTTCTAAAGCCCTTTTTGTCGTGTTTTAGTGGCAAAAGAAAAATATATTTGCCGTTCAGCAGTGCAGTTATATGTTCTAATGCCCTTTTTTGCGTGTATTAGTGGCACAAAAAAGTATTTGTGTTGAGTGATGAAGTGAGAAAATTGCAACCCTTTTTGGCGTGTATTAGTGGGAAAAAAAGGCTTATTAGCCATTGTGTGGTAAAGTGAGAAAATTACAGACTTTTTAGGGGTGTTTTAATTTCCTTTTTATTTATTTATCTGATCTAACAGTATGTCAGACAGAGACGTGCCAGGCCCTGCACAGGGGAGTGGAGGAGGCTGAAATGTTTCTGGCACAGGCACAGGTCGCAGCAGATTAAGACAGGATCCGTTTTTTGGGGGTTATTGTTCTGACGGATAAGAGGAAGGTCAAAATAGTCAGTTACATCAACACAAACTTACTGCAGACACTCTCTCCACTCTGTCGGGGGGGCTCTACTTCTATAAGCGTTCAATAGAACAGGTTCTGTAGATATCTATGTGGAATCAGCTGACGACAGTGTAAAAGGAGTGCCCTTCTTCTTGGCGCTAACATTGACCTGTAAGATTGAGTTCATACTTGAGTTATTTGGTCAGTTTTGGCCCCGTGACTGCCCAAATAAGTAAAGTGTGCAGTGATTCTAAGAGCGACGCCTGTCATCTGCATGTCGTACTGACTCACAGTATTATTTCACTACCACAGCAGACTCCCTATGCGTGTTACTGCAAGGCACAGTGTTCTTCACCACTATAAAGGCTCCCTGCACCCAGGAAATAGCCGTTTTTTATCGCGATTTGCTGCAAATAAATTCGTATCGAACTAAATTTTTTCCAAAAATTCGGAGAACCGGCCAAATCGAATTTTTAAAAAAAATTCGTTCATCTCTAGTTTTATCCTTGACTGCTCAGTAAAGATGAATTTACTATTTACATGGTTTGGTGGTGTGCAATAATTTTGATAGGTGTTAGCAATCCAACACAACATGCGTCATTGCACAAATTAAAAAAAGTCCATTCAATTAACACACCAATTGCCTGGTCATCTTGTAACATGTTGTTAAATGGGTAAATTTAAACATTAATAACTGTACTGTATACTCTAATGAATCATTCTTGCTTGATTATAGACTTCAAAAGCATAATTCTCTGATGTAGGAACACATTTGCTTGATTGAATCACCCTTCAGTTAAAATGTCTAGAATACCTCACTTGCAGTAAATCATTTTTGACCGAATGCACAGGCTTTCTTATAATAATTTAGCGAACAGAACAGCATGGCCAACGTAAAAGGATGAAATGAAGAAAAGCAGATGAAAGATAAAAATGATTGCTGTTTTCTGCACAAAAGCAAAATAATCCACTTGAGAAGTTGAAGTTGAGAAAGCGAAATGTATCCTTTTACTGGGATCATGTGAGAGCCATGTGCTTTAACAATGGTATCCGGGCAACCAGTGTCTTGAATGTTTTGAAGGAATCTACAGAAGTAGAAGTATTAGTTTTCTAAGGAAAATCTATGTATTTGGTGCAACTACAGTAAGTGCTTCAGTAATAAAAAAAAGTACTAGTGAATATATAGATGTAGCAACCCAGAATTCCAGGCTCGTGTATGTTATAATACAAATTAAGGTTTTTAACACTCCATATACACATAAAATATTTTTTGTTGGGAATTTATTTGATTTACTGTGAACAGTTGCTATCAATTTCACAAAGGTTGACATTATCTTTCGCAAATTCAGATCAAAACCCACACACCAAACACAAAAATCTACCCTGTCTAGACATACAGTATTGGACATACTGTACCTTTAGGCTTTTTCTTTCCAGAGACACAATATTTAAATTGCAAGAGTTAAAGGGTACCTCCAGTTTTGCAGCTAACCGTGACCATGCCAGATGTATGAGATGAGATGTAATTGGACAGGTAGCGATATGACAACAGGAACAAGGGATTGAAAAGTACATTTTTAGTTCATGAGGAGGAATCATATAGATTTAAAAAAAAATTATACTTGGTCATTTATTTATTGAGGGAAATGTCCCCATATCACATTTCTGTAAATGTCAAAAATATGTGATCCTTTCCTTTGCAGTGTCTGGTGTGAGCCCCTTCTGCAGCAATAACTGCAAATAAATATTTCTGATAATTATTCACTAGTCCTGCACATCAGCTTGAAGGAATTTTAACCAATTTTTCCATACAAAACAGCTTCATAACTCAGTTATGTTGGTAGGTTTCCTCCCTTGAAATGCTCACTTCAGATCCTTCCACAACATTTCTATTAGATTAAGGTCAGGATTTTGACTGCTATTTCAAAACTTTATAGGGGGTGGCCCATGTCACACATTGGGGGAATATCGCTAATGCTTGGCTATTTTTGGAAGTCCCATAGAAATTAATGGGAAGCGCACCGGGCAAGAGCGGCCGCTAAGCCATTCACTTCTATGAGGCTGACAGAAATAGCTGAGCCAGCACTCGGCTATTTTCGGCAGTCACATAGAAATGAATAGAGGGTGGCCTTGCATGCACTGTTTGCTCTGGTTCTCTTTGCGGGCTCCGGTTTAGAGATAGGTGTGGGTTCCAGAGGTAGGATCCACACCTATCATACATTGGGGCCATTTCCTAGCGATATGCCCCCAATGTATGAGATGGCTCAAACTCTTTATTCTTCTCCCCTCATAGACAGATGCCCTGACATTTATCTGGTATAATTCATCATTTTTTGAATTATTAAAGATGGCAAGACATTCTGGCCCAGGTGCAAAATAAGCCCAAACCATGATACTACTATCACCGTGTTTCGTAGATGGGAAGAGGCTTCATGCCAGAATACAGTGTTTGCCTTTCTCCAAACATAAAGCTTCTCAATTAAGCCAAAAAGTTTTATTTATTTTTAGTTTCGGTAGCCTTCTGGCTTGTCCAGGTGATCTTTAGCAAAATGCAGACAGGTGGCAATGTTCCTGACCGTACAGTCATCCTCAAATTATCTGTTAATTCTAAAGTTTCACATACTTTTACCACTCACAGTCATGTGATATAGGATCAATTTCCTCAATCAACAAATGAAGAAGTGTTGTATGTTCAACTACTTTATTTGATTCTTCATCTACTTTTAGGATTTGTGTGAATGTCTGACGTACTTTAAGTTCAAATTTATGTTGAAATATAGAAAAATTGGAAAGTTTCACAAACTTTTAAGGATCATTGTCGGTTGGCTTTAATGTCATGTAAAAGCCACAGTTAATAGAGGTGGGAAACCTAAATGGAATAAATAAGAGTTATGCCTCAGAGTAACATAGAGCAAGCATTGACCCCTTCCCAAAAAAAGGAATTTCAGGTAGCTATCATCTGTACTATGCTTGATGTTAATTTATGGGCTTGCAGGAGGGTCAGAAACTTATGATGTTGCCTATGACTATGACATGATATTCCACTTGAGGATGGCAAGTTTACTTACATGGCCTCTGTTAGGTTTACAAGTTAGGTTTGAACAGAGGTTTATTAAAATTACTAAGCACTTAAAATAAAAAAAGAGTGTTTAACCTGTAGCTCAACAGATGTGATCTACATTATTTAATGCACTTGTAAAAAGCAGTATATGGGAAGGACTAAGAGAACCCTAAAGAAAAGAATTTCTGAGCATCTATCTAATATCAAGAAGGCTTACACTAATCATTCATTGTCAAATAATTTTAAACAACAGCATAATCAAAAAATAAAGGGATTGAAGTTTGCTGCGATTGAAAAGGTAGAAAGGTATTGGAGAGGAGGAAATCATATTGAGAGGATGTCTAGAAATGAATCAAGAAGAATCTTTGACTTTAACACCTTGTTACCAGGGGTCTAAAAGCAGAAATGGAACTATTTGGATTTCTATAGATTTGGGTGGGTGCCCCCCACTGACGCAGAATTGTTGTTGTTGGTTATATCTCACCACGATCCTGCCTTAGAGGGAGGTCCCCACCCCTTATCAGTTTAAAGAACAACCCAAAAAAATTTGAAGTCATGAATTCCTCCCTGTTTGATTATGATACCCAGAGTTTTTTGTATTACCATTCATACTCTTTCTGGTATAAGAGAAAATCGGCTCCAGCACCAGCTATGATATTTAAAAACAGCTTCCTTTTATTGAGACCTATTCACAAGCAAATACAAACCATTCAGTATGCGGCAATCGTTGACGCATTTCGGACAGTGCGTCCTTAGTCGTTACGACTAAGTGTATCTTTGCATGACCCCGGATGTTTGAGTGCCTATCGATTTGGATGATAAGATTACTAAGCAGTTTACTTGGGCATATGGTTATATCCTGTCTCAGAGGGTACAAAATTGATGGTTGCACACAGTTTTTTCAATATGGAGCTTGGCGACTACACACATAGAGACATGGCACTGAGCTTAGTGCTAACCAATACCAAAGAAACAGTACCTATATACAGTGCCTTGAAAAAGTATTCATATCCCTTGACCTTTTCCACATTTTATCACGTTACACCCACAAAAGTTTTAAAAAATTTGATTCAGCTACTTCGCCAAATTTCACAAAGAAATTCATTACAACTTACTTCGTCAAGAATTGCATTCCATTGTATGTAGCGGGCACAATGACGGAGAATGGAATTAACGCCGCCCCCGTCATTGAACCCTCCGCCGCCCGTCATTGAACCCCTCAGATGCCGCGTTCATCGCTGATCTTTCATCGCGGCATCTGACATTAACATTGAGGCCTTTCAGTGGTTAATCAGTGTAAAAAAACAAAAAAGTACAAATATCACTGATGAAGTCACAATACCTGTCCAGATTTTGCGTGGATTCTTCAATCAAATTGGTGGCCTTGTTCTCGATCAAATGGATGAGGTGTGTATGTATTTTTTTTTTACTACCTTTTTATGAAAAATGTATTCTTGACCACGAAACACAAGGAAATTTGGCTTTATGGCGAATCAAATTTTCCTGAAATTTAGTAGGGTCCTATGGGTGGTAGACTCTAAAAACAGTACATTTTATTGATATACATTAAAATTAACGCAAATCCAATCAATTCTATATATAGACAAAAATCTCTCCAAAAATCCACAAAAACCTATAAGTGTGAAAAACACCAGGTAGGGAAGGTGGAAGATACCAATCGTCGAGGATTAGGCTATGAGGAGACAGGTGTGGTATCCCTACCGTATCCCTAATATCTCTCTCAGCCCGAAGAACTCACCTGATGGTGGTAAGTCTTCGTCCACGTACCTAACCCTAAAAAACCTGCGTATCCCTGTAAACACCTGAACACCCCGACGCGTTTCGCCCTATCAAAGGGTTCCTCAGGGGGTAAATACAGATAACACAAATATAAATAAATGATAGTTGTAACATTAATATGAAAGGGGGCTGGTCTTCACCAGCAATACCTGATCCATATGAGGCAGCACTAGTCAGATGACACATCTATGGACAAAAGTCAAGATATAACGTATAATCAATAGTAGTTCCCTACAAAATGATACTTTTGACAATAGGAGTGAACTGGGACTTACATGTTGTCGCAGCCACTCAGGTATCCAGCCCCCTCAGGGATCCTCTGATGTCCAGGACCTGAGGGAGACTGGTACCGGTGTGTTATATAAAGATACACAAACTAGGGAAAACTACCTCCACCTGGGCGTTCGTTTGATGTCACATCCGATTGGCCTCGTATCGCTTCCTTTGTATTAGGTTGGCGATGCGTTCCATGGTGGAACGCATCGCAAATAGATATGCCAGAGTTGCAGTGAGAGCCCGTGTGACGTCACATCCGGGTGTGATGGACGTCACTTCCTGTCTATCGGGCTGGCGATGCGTTCCACCATGGAACGCATCGCAAAGAGGCACGACAGAGGCGTGGTATGATTTGTGAGAGCATCCGACTGTGGAGCGGCCCAACGTCATTATGTAGCGTCAGACAATGCGTTCCACAGTGGGACGCATCACCAAAAATGTCCCTGGATACTATAAAGGATCTCCATTGCACACTCAGAATAGATGGAGACCCTTGCTCATGGATGGAACAAAGATGATATCCATCCAAAAGCAGAGCAGTATATATTGAAACACATGTTCTAACTCCCTATAATAGATACACTATATAGGGAGAGGAAGCCCCATTGAAATCCCCTCATGTATGGTGACAACTAGACATCTGTGTTACTATGACACGTGCTCGGAACAGTCATAGTCAGGGAGAGCATCGGGTAGGAAGGGAAAGACAGAAAAGGAGCAAATTTCATCAATTTTAGTTAGAAAAGTCCTTTTAAGTGTGTGTTTTTCATCAACAATATATTTAACAGCAGTGTCAGGGACATCCGTGCTAAGTAAGGGACAAATAGTGCAGGGAGAGAAATTTGCTGTATTTAATACCAAAAGCTTTTTAAAGACCCCACAAAGCCTTTTAATGACTACTGGATTTGTTTCACAACAGCAAGATATTTTTATTTTGAAGCTATTAGTGACATATCGTGTACATCATCCGCAGACTGTGTATTTAATAATCTGGCTCACATCTAGTGACCATAGTGTGTGGCTTTGTATAAAAAATATAGTCCTACGTCAGCAAACAGTGTCTGCAGCGCAAATTCCATTAATCTGGGTCTAATAGTGTCCATATTCTGTGGATTTATGTGACATACTGTCCGGCCTTCCCAAACAGTTTCTGTATTTAAATTACATTAATCTGGGCATAATATAGTGTCTATTCTGTGGGTTTATGTGACATATACCGTCCGTCATACAAAAAAGTGTCTGTATTTCAAATTGCAACAATCTGGGTCTAATATAGTGTCCATATTCTGTGGTTTTATGGGACATATACTGTCCATCATCCGAAAAGAGTGTCTGATGCGCAAATCTAAACAATCTGGGCCTAATCTACTGTCCACAGTGTATGCCTCTATGTGTCAAATACTGTACCACAGGTGAAACCAGTGTATTTTGGGGAAATGTACATTATTTGTGCAACATTTAGTGTCCACAGCGTGTGCCACTATGTGTCAAATACTGTACCACAGGTGAAAAAAGTGTATTTTGGGGAAATTTACATTATTTGTGCAACATCTAGTGTGTTTGCATTTCATACATATCACTGACATATACTGTATTTTATCCAAAGATCGTGTATGCTACTCTGTGACATTATCAGGGCTACATCTCCTGTGTAAAGTGCGCGCATCCCAAATACCTGTTTTACTTTATTGGCGCATACACTTACAAATCCTATGCAACTGTTTGTGTGACATACTTTTAAGCATATATAACATTTAATATTAAGAATGCGGCCAGTAAGGGATGTGCAAGTGGCCATGATGCTGATGGTGCACACAGAGGCCGTGGCCCTGGGTGCAATTAAACTGAGTAGAATATTGTAGCTGAGGGCCTGCAGGTGTGCTAACCCTCTAAAACAGTAATGGCGAACCTTTTAGAGACTGAGTGCTGAAACTGCAACCAAAAACCCACTTATTTATCGCAAAGTGCCCACATGGTCATTTACCCTGAATACTACAGTCCAATATAGTATATCTTCCATGTTCCTTATCATTTAGCTATAGCTGTAGAGAGCCAGTTCATGCCACGTGTCCTGTTTGGACGCCCAGCAGTTGTAAAGCACAGAGGGATCACTGAGGATGCTGACACAGTCTGCTATGTACTCCTTCACGATCTTCAACAATTTTTCCCGCCTTGTGACACTAGGCCTCACATCAGGTTGAGGGTGCTGGCGGAACGTCATGAAACTGTTCCAGGCCTTGGAGAGTGTTGTCCTGCCTCTGTTGGAACTGCTATGTGTTCCCCTCATCTCCCCTCCTGGTTTGCCCAAGGAACTACATCCTCTGCCGCCAGCGCTGTCAGCTGTAAATTTTTCTGCAAGGACATTCTGTTTTGTTATTATTATGGTTTGTGGTTCTATTACTGTTGGTATTATTAGTGTTATTATGGTTTATGGTTGTAAAATATGTTATGGGTATTTATGAGTTAATTAACAGACCATGCCGTTGGTTTACCTCCACTCTCATTATTTTTTTAGTTATATTAATGCATAAGTATGAGATGTTTGTTGTGCATGGGACATAGATGCTTGATGATTGCCCTGTGTGTGAGCTTGCCGACCTCAAAAGCCGCCACCAATGCCACCTCAACAATGCCTGGTTGTAGGTTCAGTGGCGAGAGCCACAGCCCAGTCTGGTCAATTATACCCTGCCACAGCTCTGCGGTGGTGTGCTGTTTGTCACAGAAGCAAATGAGTTTCAGCACGGCCTGTTGCCGCTTCCCCACTGCCGTGCTACACTGCTTCCAGCTACTGACTGAAGGTTGACTGCTGCTACAAGATGAGAATTCAGAGTTTGAAGTTTAGGTAGAGGTGGAGAAGTAGGGGATAGCAGACATTAATGTAGGTGGAGGTGGAAATCCTGATGGAAGTAGTTCCCGCAATCCTTGGCGTCGGTAGCACCTGTGCCATCCCAAAGTATGACTCGCTACCGGCCTCCACAAGGTTAACCCAGTGTGCCGTCATGGAAATGTAGTGTCCCTGGCCAAAAGCACTTGTCCATGTTTACGTCGTTAAGTGGATCTTCCCAATAACTGTGTTAGTCAGGGCACGGGTGCTGTTACAGGACACAATTGGCATTGTAACGTCACACCGAGAAAAATAGTGGCAGCTGGGGGACTGAGAAACGAAGGATGTCCGCCACCATGAGGCTGAGGAAAGCCTCAGTGTCCACAGGCCTAAATGGCAACATTTCCATGGCCATACATTTTGAAAGGTTCGCATTTAGTGCTATAGTCTGTGGGTGGGTGGCTGGCTATTTGCGCTTACGAGCAAAGGTCTGGGGTAAGGACATCTGTACGCTGTGCTTGGGCAAAGTGGTGGGTGTGCTAGCATATGGTGCGTGCAAAGGCCCTACTGCAGGGCGGGAGTCATTCAGGCCTGTGTCTAGGACAGAGGATTGGCCAGCACGTAACACAGGGTGGAAGAGAAGGCAGTGGTGTGACTCACAGACACTGATTGTGGACCCAGGGGTTTGGCCCACCTATTAGGGTGCTTGAATGACATGTGGCGGATAGTGATGAGTGAGCACCAAATTGTTCGGGTGTTAGGGGACTCGGTCCGAACACAAATCGATATTCGTGCACTTGGCAGAGCACCCGAGTATAATAGAAGTCAATGGGAGACAACCAGGCACGGCCTGCTCAGATGAGGGTAGGGTGCCTGGTCCATTGGAAAAGGTCAGAAAGTGACAGTAACACCACCGAAATGGATCTGGAACAGCATGGGGACTATGTCTGGGTGCATCTTGGACACCGATGTCGCTGCTGGGGACCATATTTTTCCAGTTGTCTGCCACTTTTACAGAGCGACAAAATCACGTCCAAATTCCCCCTAAAAAAATATATCATTTTTGGAGGTAAAATTAAATTGTATATATAGTGCAAATGCTGCCAAAAATTACAAGGAAGAAGCAGTCCAATACTGCCTGTATATCACAAAAAGGAGGGCCTCATTCACACAGTTCTAAAATTGTTCAGGTACACTGCTGCACTCATAAATCCTTTGCACTAAGTGAAAGGGCTGGCAAAAATTAAAAGGAACCGGCACTACACCCTTTATTACACATAAAGGAGGGCATCATACACACCCTTGAACAATTATCATTGATGGCCTACTGGTGACTCTCAAAAACATTTGGAGCAAGAGCGTGCTTGTTACCCTCTAAAACATTATAGTTGAGGGCCTGAAGGTGAGCAGACCCTATAATAAGTTGTAGTGATGGCCTAAAGGTGAATTGACCGTATAAAACATTAGATTTGAGGGCCTGAAGCCAAGCGAACCTCATAAAACATTGCAGTAATGGCCTACAGGTGAGCAGACGGTATAAAGCATTGGAGGTGAGGGCCTGAAGGTGAGCAAACCCCATAAAACATTGCAGTGATGACCTACAGGTAAGCAGACCATATAAAACATTAGAGGTGAGGGCCTGAACCTGAGCAAACCCCATAAATCATTGCAGTGATGGCTGACAGGTGAGCAGACGATATAAAGCATTGGAGGTGACGTCCTGAAGCCTAGCGAACCCCATAAAACATTGCAGTAATGGCCTACAGGTGAGCAGACGGTATAAAGAATTGGAGGTGAGGGTCTGAAGCCTAGTGAACCCCATAAAACATTGCAGTGATGGCCTACAGGTGAGCAGACGGTATAAAGCATTGGAGGTGAGGGCCTGAAGCCTAGTGAACCCCATAAAACATTGCAGTAATGGGCTACAGGTGAGCAGACCTTATAAAGCATTGGAGGTGAGTGCCTGAAGCCGAGCAAACCCCATAAAACATTGCAGTGATGGGCTAGAGGTGAGCAGACCGTATAAAGCATTGGAGGTGAGGGCATGAAGCCTAGCAAACCCCATAAAGCAGTACAGTGATGTGCTACATGTGAGCAGACGGTATAAAGCATTGGAGATGTGGGTCTGAAGCCTAGCAAACACCATAAAACATAGCAGTGATTGGCTACAGGTGAGCAGACTGTATAAAGCATTGGAGGTGAGGGCCTGCAGCCTAGTGAACCCCATAAAACATTGCAATAATGGCCTAAAGTTGAACAGACGGTATAAAGCATTGGAGGTGAGGGCCTGAAGCCTAGTGAACCCCAAAAAACATTGCCTCCATTACCTCCGATGATGCATAGAGCACAAGTTCGTGCCACATGTCCAGCTTGGACACCTAGTAGTTGTAAGGCACTGAGGGATCATTTAGGATGCTGACACAGTGTGCAATGTATTCCTTCACCATCTTCCAAAACGTTTCGCTCCTTGTAGCACTAGGCCACGCTTCAGGGTGAGGTTGCTGGCGGAGTGTCATGAAAGTTTACCATGCCTTAGAAAGTTTTGCCCTGCCTCTGTTTGCACTTCTGTGTGTTCCCCTTGTTTCCCTTCCTCGGTTGCCTAAAGAAGTACGGACTCTGGCGGCTGTATTGTCAGATGGAAAATTTTGGAGAAATCTGTCAACAAGTACCTTCTGGTATTGTGTGGTTTTACTCGTCCTCTCCACCACAGAAATCAGAGATGAGAAGTTCTCTTTGTAGCGGGTGGTCAAGAAGGGTGAACACCCAGTAATCTGTTTTACCTAAAATGCGTATAACGCGAGGGTCACGGGAAAGGCAGCCTGACATGAAGTCAGTCATGTGTGCCAGAGTACCAACGGGCAAGATGTCAACTTCAGGATGACTCTCCATACCCTCATCCTGCTCCTCCTCCTCCTTCTCTTCTGCCCATCCACGCTGAACAGATGGAATTAAAGTTGCATGGGTACTAGCCTCTGTAGCAGAGGCAAGTGTCTCCACCTCCTCCTCCTCTTAATGGCCCAATTTGCGCTGAGAAGACGAACTGGGGGAGGTCTGGTTATCACCCTGTGTCATCTCCTCCCCCATTACCCCGTCTGCCACATTCAAAGCATCCTCCTTAATTGTGAGCAGCGATCGTTTGGGTAGACACAGAGGTGGGATGGTCACTGATAATAGATTTATCGCCACTAACCATCTGTGTGGATTCATCAAAGTTTTTTAAAACCTCACATAGGTATGACATCAATGCACACTCCTTGCTTGTGAATAGTGGCAGTTGACTGGAAAGATGACGACCATGTTGCAGCTGGTATTCCACAACTGCCCTCACAAAGCCTGGCAAACATGTAGAACGTAGAGTTCCACCGCTTGCTCATGCCGCACAACAGTCGGTGAGCTGGAAGCCGCAAGCGCTGCTGCAGCGTTGACAGACGGGCTGAAGCTATGGATGACTTGCGGAAATGAGCACATAAGCGGCGCGCCTTCACTAGTAGCTCCTGCAAATTGGGGTAGGTTTCAATAAAGCGCTGAACCACTAAGCTTAAGACGTGGGCTAGGCATGGAATTTGTGTCAAAATGCCGAGCTCCAAAGCAGCCACCAAGTTACGGTCATTGTCAGACACAATCATGCCTGTTTCTAGGTTAAGGGGCGAAAGCCACAGCTCGGTCTGGTCCCTTATACCCTGCCACAGCTCTGCGGCGGTGTGCTGTTTGTCCCCTAAACAGATCAGCTTCATCACGGCTTGTTGACGCTTACCCACAGCAGTGCTACACTGCTTCCAGCTAGCGACTGATGGTTGACTACTGTTGGAGGTGGAAGTGGAGGAGGAAGTGGTAGAGGAGGAGAAGTGCAGGTTGGAGCCAGTAACATAGCTGATGACAGAGACCCTGATGGACGTAGGGCCCGCAATCCTGGGCGTGGGTAGCACCTGTGCCATCCCAGGGTCCGTCTTACTCCCGGCCTCCACAACATTCACCCAGTGTGCGGTCAGGGAAATGTAGTGTCCCTGGCCACCAGCACCTGTCCATGTGTCCATGGTGAGGTGGACCTTCCCAGTAAGTGCGTTGGTCAGGGCACGGGTAATGTTCTGGGAAACATGCTGGAGTAAGGCAGGCACGGCACACCGTGAAAAATAGTGGAGGCTGGGGACTGTGTACCGAGGGACAGCCGCCGACATCAGGCTGTGGTAAGCCTCAGTTTCCTAAATGGCAACATTTTAAGGGCCAGTAATTTTGAAAGTTGCGCATTTAGTGATATAGCCTTTGGGTGGGTGGGTATTTGCTCTTGCGTTCAAATGCCTGTGTTATCGACATTTGGACGCTGCACTGGGACAGGGAAGTGGATGCTGTTGCTGACAGTTCATGCAAAGGTCCGGGTGCAGGGCGAGGGGCATCCGGGCCTGCGCCTTTGACAGGGGATTGGCCAGCAGTGCGTAAAACAGGGGAAGTGGAGGTAGTGGTGGGACCCGCAGATGCAGAGTGTGGACCCATGCGTTTGGCCCACTTATTAGGGTGCTTGGATGCCATGTAGCCGATCATGCTGGTGGTGAGGTTGCTAGTGTTCATGCCCCGGCTCATTTTGGTACGGCACAGGTTGCAAACTACCACTCTTTTGTCGTCTGCGCTTTCCTCAAAAAAGCGCCATACTGCGGAACACCTACCACTTGGCAAAGTAGATTTACGGATGGGGATACTCGGTGTAATGGTTGCGGGCCTGTTTAGTGTGGGCCGACGTCTCCCTTTTGCAACCCCACTGCCTCTTCCAGACTGTTGCGCTGCTACGGATCCCTCCCCCTCTGCACTGCTGTCCTCGCTTGGATTTTCACCCAACCATGTTGGGTCAGTGACCTCATCGTCCACCACCTCCTCTTCCACTTCCTCACTCTGCTTATCGTCCTGACTTGAACTAACTACCACCTCAGTGATTGGCAACTGTGTCTCATCATCATTCACCTTGTGAACGAATGATTGTGGTTCACCACCGTCATCTTCTTGAGAATGCTCAAGAGGTTGGTATTAAAGCACAATATCTCAAGTACCTCTTGAAGCGTGCTTGGCGAGAAAGCCAAACCAAGTGCTGGCGATGAAAAGAGGTCATGTGAATATCCAAGTGTGGGATCACTTGTTTGGCCAGATGCGACATGGTGGGAGGAAGGAGGATCAGAGTGAGGGTTCGGTTGACTAGACTCTTGGCTACAGAGACTGGACTTAGCGGAAGAGAGGGTGGTGCTTAACCGACTGGAAGCATTATCTTCTGCAATTCAACCGATCACCTGTTCGCACTGGTCCAACTTGGACAGTGTTGTCCTGCGCTGCCCAGCTAACTTGGACATGAAGCTGGGTAAAGTGGATTTTTTTGTTTTTTCTGGTGCAGTGGCAGCAGGCACAGTTTCATTGCGCCCAGAGCCACAGCCTCTGTTTGCACCATTAGCATCAGGCCCAGGGCCACGGCCTCTGCTTGCACAATCAGCATCACGCCCAGGGCCACGGCCTCTGCTTGTGCCATCAGCATCATGCCCACTTACCCCTCCCTTTGTGCTCGCCTTATTCATATTAATGGTTTTGTCTGTAGACGTAGCGCAGATTGTTTTACTGTCCGCTAAAGATACAGTTTTCTGATGCAGGACAGTACTGGATACACAAAAATACAGATTTTCGGCACTACACTAGCCCAGAGATAATGTAATTTTTACAATACACACTGTACTGGCTTACTGTAATGTAGTGGAGACAGAGAAATACAAATTTTCCGCACTAGAATAGGCCACAGATAATGTAATTTTTACAATACACACTGTATTGGCTTGCTGTTATGTACTGCAGACACAGAAATACAAATTTTCGGCACTACAGTAGGCCACAGATAATGTAATATTTACAATACACACTGTATTGGCTTCCAGTAAGGTACTAGATACAGAAAAATACAGATTTTTGACACTACACTAGCCCAGAGATAATGTAATTTTGAGAATACACACTCTATTCGGATGTAGTTCTATATTGGATACAAATTTGTCCCAAATAAAATGTATTCTCTGCGGGAATACTGTATATACAGTTGCGGCCTAAATGCACACACAGATGTGTCCAAAACTAGTTAACTATGGTCAAAATATAAATCACTCTCTGCTGAAGTAATTAATATAACAGTTGCGGATTGAACACACACGCAGATGTGGCAGAAGTAAGGTAATTTCCCCAGAACAAATAATTTCTCTGATGGTGCAGTGTATATCTCGGTAGCAGAAACACTGTAGTGAATAAGCCCCATTTTATAATGTCTACCCAACACACTGCTTTATGATGGTGCAGTGTATATCTCAGTACCAAGGAACACTGTAGTGAATAAGCTCCTTTTTATAATGTCTTTCAAACACACTGCTTTATGATGGTGCAGTGTATATCTCACTACCAAGGAACACTGTAGTGAATAAGCCCCTTTTTATAATGTCTGCCCAACACACTGCTTTATGATGGTGCAGTGCATATCTCAGTACCAGGCACACTGTAGTGAATAAGCCCCTTTTTATAATATCTGCCCAACACACTGCTTAATGATGGCGTATTGTAGATGTCACTAATCAGAAATCTTTCTGTCTTTTAGAAGTTATAAAAGCGATTTTCAAGCCCTTCCTGGTGACGCCTGTTCCTGATATTGCTGAAGCAAACCCCTTCTTAAAAAATAAAATAAAGGTGCTGCACTGCTGTCAAAAACACACTCTGTTAGGTGTTTTAATAAGGTTTTTGGAGTGAACTCAGTAAGTTTAGAGCAAAACTCTATCTGTCCCTGCCTACTGTTTGCTCTCCCTGACGCTGAATGAGCTGAGCGCCGGACCTCAGCTCCAAATGAAATGGTATCATGTGTTCTGGCCAGCCAATCAGTGTAAGGCTTACAGCTAAGATTGCTATGTCCTTACACTGAGGGGAATTACTTACCTGGACCTTCATTGGCTGTTTACAAGGCGCCAAACGTGCGGGGAGGAGACTCGAGCAATGCGACGAATACATGTGTTGCTCGGCTGAGTAAAGCCGAGCGCTGAGCATAGCGATGCTTGAGCCGAACCAATACTCGGCCGAGCATACTCGCTCATCACTTGTGGCGGATCATGCTGGTGAGGTTTCTTGTGTTCAAAACCCCTACTCATTTTGCCTCCAGTATACAGTCTTTCCCCATTATGTTCCCGGGTTTTAGTTTTTATTGTTATTATGGTTTGAGTTAGAGTTAATGAATGAGATGTAAGATATGTTATGGTTATTAGTTTATTTATGAGTTCTTATTTTGGTAAAGCACAGTTACAGTTAGTAAATCACAATTCTTTTATCGTCCCCACTTTCTTCAAAAAAGCGCCAGACTGCGGAACACCTACCCCTTGGCAAGGGAGATTTCCGCAAGGGGGAACAGTTGCAGGCCTATTTGGTGTGGCCCGCCTTCTCCCTTTTGCCACCCCACAGCCTCTTCCAGCCAGTTGCAGTGCTATGGATCCCTCCCCTTCTGTCCTGCTGTCCTCGCTTGGCTTGACACCTTTCCAGGTTGGGTCACTGATGTCTCCGTCGACCATCTCCTCTTCCACTTCCTCACTCTGGTCATCCTCCTGACTTGTATTGACCTAATAAGAACCTCACTTATTGACAACTGTGTCTCATCCGCATCATCCACCAAGTGAAACAATAATTGCCATCCCCCCGTCATCTTCTTCTGACTGTGGATGCTGAAGAGTTTGGGGATCAGTGCATAAGATATCCTCATGTCCGTCTTGAGGGAGGGTTAGCTCACCTGCAGGTCCTCACCTGCAATTCTTTTGGGGGTCAGCTCACATGGTATATTTTTTTCTATGTTTCAGACTTGGAAGGAAACATAATTTGCTTTCCTTCGGTGGTGAATCTTTAACGCATGTGTTTGTTACAGGATTCCGTTTTTTAAATAGTGGCACTGGGGTAAATATTTCAATAGTTTTTTTTTTAAATATGTCAAGCTTGACTCCATTTTCTCCTCTCTCCTTTAAAGATGCCTTTTCAGGAGATATTAGACTATTTCGCATTTCGGGCCTTGAGGACTTTCAATTATCAGCAGACACTTGAAAGCATGTCCGGTTCCAGGGGGGAATTTCCATTCAGAAATTCTCTTTTATCCTGGATTTGTCTTTTTAAGGATTGACCATGTTTCTTTCTATTGTGGCGAACATTACTATTAATACAATCAAATGTTGATATCCCTGGTTTGAAAACTAAAGCTTTTATAAAATCTATTGTATTCCCTTTTTTCATTGCATGTGCCACTTTCCCTATATCTTTCTTTGGGGAAGACAATAAAATTCCAAGATAGTCAGATAGCAGCTTGTAATTGTGGTATAGTTCCGGTAATGAGTTTACATCATGTAGAGAGGCAACAAATGGTGGTGACCGCCATTCCCTGAGCTAACTCTGCAGTGTAACATTACCGCACAAAAATTTTTTTTTCAAAATTCTATAAAATTGTATTGTACCTGTTGCTGACCGCCATTCCCTGTGCTAACTCTGCTATGTGACGTTATCTGGAACCAAAATGAAAATTTCGATTAGAAATTGGTCTTTCTTTTTTCATAGCAAGTGCTGACCTCCATTCCCTGCGCTAACTCTGCTATGTGATGTTATCTCAAACCAGAAAAAATAAAAAATTTGATTTCAATTTGTTCTGTTTTCCTTGCCTGTGCTGACCGCCATTTCCCAGCGCTAAGTCTGCTATGTAACTTTATCTATAAGCCAAAAAAAATAAATTTGATTTTAAATTGGTAATTCTTTCTTGGTAGCCTGTGCTGACTGGGTCACTTAACTTCTTAGGTGGTCAGATCAGCAGGCCCTTGCTCCTAATGTTTCTGAGGGTCACCAGCAGGACATCAATCATTATTTTTCAAGGGTATGTATGATGCTCTCCTTTATGTAATATAAAGCATGTATTGCAGTGCCAGTTCATTGTAATTTTGGCTTTATGAGTGTAGCAGTGTACCTGAACAATTGTAGCACCATGTGAATGAAGCCCTCCTTTATGTGATATACAGGCTGTATCTGAGTGCTTTTTCCTTGTAATTTTTGGCAGCACTTGCACTGTATATACAATTGAATTTACAGGAAAGAATTTTTCCTTTTTTTGAGGGGGCGGGTTTTGGGCGTATTTTTGGTGGTCTGTAAAAGTGGCGTACAACTGGGACAACATGGTTCCCAGCAGCGACTTTGGAGTCCAAGATGCACCCAGACATGGTCCCCATGCTGTTCCTGATCCATTTCGGTGGTGTTTCTGTCACTTTCTGATCTTTCCCTATGAACCAGGCACCCTCCCCTCATCCGAGCAGGGGGTGCCTGGTTGTCTTCTATTGACTTCCATTATACTTGGGTGCTCGGCCGAGCACACGAATATTGCGGTGTGTTTGGACTGAACACCCGAACACTTTGGTGCTCACTCATCACTAATAAATTTCACTTCATCCACTGAAATCAGTCTAGAATCTAAAGCTTCTACTAGGATTTCTTTCAGCTTCTGTTGGAACTCCAAGGTTGGATTACTTTGTAATTTAGTGTACACATTTTTATCATCAAGGATCTGGTTGCACATGTCAAGATATCTTTTGTGATCCTGAATAACAAGGTTCCCCCACTTATCAGAGGGTTTGAGAATAATATTTTCGTCAGACTCTAGTGCAAACATAGCTTTGATTTCTGATTTACTCAGATTTGATCTCTGATCTGCATTTTTTAGCTCCAATTTCTCTATCTCCTTTGTCACAATTCTCAAAAAGAAGTCAATAATATTACTCTCTTGGGGAGGCGGGGGAGAGATTTTTTACTCTTGGGTTTCAAATCAGTAAACGGGACACAGCCCCTATATCTCTCACCTCCTCCAGCAGTTCTGCCAATGCTCTTACCCCAGGGAGATCTTTAATTGTAATTCCCAGTTTCATGCTATCACTGATATAATTGTTTTTGTGGAATTTATACCATTTTAACTTGCGACAAAATAAATTAATATTATTAACCCATCGGAAAGAGTTATATTTTGTGGTGGGGACAAAGGTGACACCCCTGGCTAGGACACTAATTTCATCATCTGTCAGATGTCTACTAGATAAATTAATAATCTGTCCTTCATCAGAGGTGATGTCATTACTGATTATTTGTCTACCCGGGTTTGATCTCTTAATTGGTGAGGGATTACCCCTTCTGACTCCAAAAAATCCCCCGATGATCCATAGGATCATGAGCACTGTAGGGAGTCCTGTTCCCTTGGGGTATTTTGACTTCGTGGGCCCCATCTTCCAGATCTGCCCCGGTAGCGATTTCCTATATTGCCCCTTACCCTTGTCTTACCTCCAAAGATTCTATCTCCTGTTTTTTCAACATCTGAAGGCTCTGTTTAAGATGAGGAGATTTTCGTATCGGATGTTTTTTTTTTTCTTATCCGTTAAATTAAGGTATGCTCTATTTTTCCCTGAATTATAGTAAGTCTCTCCTGAATTCTTTATGTTTCCTGTCCTTCAGCTGTGTATGAAGTTTATCTACAGATGTCTGTAAATTTGTCTCTCGTCTAGACAAATCTGGATCTGTTTTAAATTTAAGAGTCTGAGGGGGCAGAGCTTGGCTGCAGAGCGAGAACCACATGTCTGTGTGAGCTCTGTATCTGGCTGTGGGCACACGAGCTCCAAAGCTGAACATAGAGCCCAGAGATGGGTAAGATCAGGAGAGACAAGGCCAGAGACACTCCTGGCACACGCAGGACTCACCCCAACCACGGGGAGTTGGAGAAATTTCTGAGGAAAAGTGCCGGGCCGGCGCCAGCTGAATCCAAGATGGCACCGGAGCTAGCTGCCTCAGAACATGGAGAGCACACCGATGCATCAGTCGATTCTGATGGAGGTAGGAAAGATAAAGCAGACTTCAGGCGTCTACCAAAGCAGTCTACCAGTGTCCTGAGACTTTATTGACCTAGGCCCTACTTTAGCTCCGCTGAAACAGGACTTACAGGATATTAAAACCTGAAGCAGGTCTGGGACAGAGTTGAGTCCCTAGAAGCGGGCTGGGAAGGGACTATAGCCTTTAACACAGTGGTCACTAACAGCTTTGCCATGCTCAGGCCCATATCAGTCAGCTAAACAATCTGATTGAAGATCAGGAAAATCGTGGGCGCAGAAACAATTTACATAATAAAGGCGTCCCGAAGACCCTACCGCCTGACGCCACCATGGCCACTTTACTGGAATTATTCCACAAGCTACTAGACCCGGACACTAAAGATGATTTTACAATGGACAGGGCACATAGGGTGCTACGTCCTCCTCCCAAGCCTCAAGAACCACCCAGGGATATAATATGTCGGCTGACCAGTTTCAGTGTAAAATGAAAATTGCTTAAAGCTGCAAGGGAAAAGCATCCAATACCATGTTTTGAATCTACAATAACCTTATTTCAGGACTTGTCACCTATGACAATTCGGATTATTTGTGAAGGCCCCGGGGTTGTTGGTGAATGCCCCGGGGCGCAAAGTTGCGCATTTTAAATATTACGCACATGGGGATAAAACTTCAAAGTTTTTACTTGTACAGATTAAAAAGCGGAAAGCCAAATCCTATATACATGCCATCAGCACATCGACATTCTCACTGGTTAGAAATACGAAGGAGATAGCACTGCGGTTCAAAGAATTTTAGTAATCCCTCTATAATGTAAGCTTGAATGACACACCACAAGAGACTGAAAACAGATCTAAGAGGATTGACAACTGGTTAGCTACTCTTAACCTTCCCACACTTCGGGAACCACAGGTTACTTCTTTATTGAAACCATTTACACTACAGGAATTGACAGATGTGGTTAAAACAATCCCGATGCATAAAAGTCCGGGTCCCCGATGGACTCCCAATGGTCTAGTACCGTAAATTTCAGACGGTCCTTCTCCCTCAATTTTTAACAGTATGTAATGATACGCTCATGGGGAAAACTCTGCCGGAGCAAATGTTGATGTCTCACATTACTATAATTCCCAAGGAAGGAAAAGATGAGACGGCCTGCGCCAGCAATAGGCCTATCTCACTTCAAAATAATGATCTCATAATGTTTGCCAAACTTTTGGCGCACCGGCTGAAGCTGCTACTGCCAAATTTGATTCAGAGTAAACAAGTTGGGTTTGTAGCTGGGAGAGAGGGGAGAATGAACACTACTCATCCTAAAAATATCATTCAATATGCATATAGCCATTCTGTGCCTTTAGTACTGCTAGGTACAGACACCGAAAAAGTGTTCGATCGCATTGATTGGCTGTTCATGCAAAGGGCATTGACCAAATTTGGAATCCTTGCTGATTTCAATACTGCCATCATTGCTATGTATTCTAAGCCCTTTGCTAAAGTGGTGGTCAATGGCACCCTCTCTCCCTCCTTACAAATCTCCAATGGGACAAGACAAGGGTGTTCTTTGTCGCCCTTGATTTTTGTTCTGACAGTTGAATGCCTCTTTCAGGCTATACAACAGGACGATAGGGTCCGGGGTATTGAGCTACAGGGAGTTCACCATCAATCAGCAGCGTTTGCTGACGACTTGTTGGTACTAATCACAAACCCAGACATAGCTTTCCTAGCTATACAAGTCCCAAGTTTTAAATGTGATATTGGACATTTAGTGGCAGAAGAGACTAGAGCTCAGTACCCCGTATCAGTGGTCTGCTTCGACCCTGAAGTTTTTGGGCATTAAGGTAACATCTGATCCTACTCTGTTATGCAAAGCAAATTTTCAAGACTTACCTGACGTTATCAGACGCTTATTAGACTCTTGGGAAAAACCATTCACATCTTGGTTCGGCAGACACTCCTTAATTAAAACCATTAAATTACCCAAGATTTTGTATTACCTCAAAACCCTCCCTATCCATTTACCTAGTCATTTTTTCACTAGATTAGAGTCAATACTTTCTAAGTTTCTATGGAACAAGAAGAAACCTAGACTCACTAAACAATATATCACCTTGCCTATTATACGGGGAAGGAATGGGGGTACCACATTTTTATGGATACTATATAGCGGTACACGGGATGAGATGTTTAGAGTGGTTGCGCTATAAGAGAGATAGACTAGATATCCAATCTGAGATGGTTATCAACCACTCCACACTGAGGTCATTACTTCTACTAGGGAAATATGCCACAGGGGCGTCTATCTGGAACCCCATTACTAAAACTACGATCCAACTATGGAAACAAAAACTGTGTACTCCCCTAATCACTACTACGCTCTCCCCTCTGACTCAGCTCAGATATATACTATACGATGCTCCCCCGCAATTTATACAGACCCTCCCCGAACTGGTGAACACGTACACTTCTCTGGGGGTGCACTTATTAGACACGCTGGGCGGACTGGACACCGATTGGGACAAAGGAGACAATATATCCTCCTTATCATTTTTACAGCAGGCATATATTAGGAACTATCTTAAACCGTATCTGCCAATAAATAAAACTGATCTAAAAATGGTTCTCCAGAGAAAGGAACCTGATAAAAAGATCTCTACACTTTACTCTATGATATTAACGCATTCGAGCCCGGAAATCAATACTTATATTATAAAAAGATAGGAAACGGATTTACAATTTGATCAGAGGCAAAACTCCCTGCAAAAATGTCTGTCTCTCACCCTGAAAATCTCAACTTGTGTGAGATTGCAAGAAAATTAATTTAAAATACTCACCAGGTGGTACTATATGCCAGTTGTTCTCGAAAAAATGTACCCTGAGGTCAGTGAACTCTGCTGGTGATGTAACAAGGAAATATAATACAAAAAAACTAGAGACCCTATTAAGGGAGGGTTCCATAGCAACAAAAAAACTTTGCTCAATTGAGCTCAATTCACCACTTTTTCCCTTAATATTTAAATCAGTAAAACTTCACTTTTATTAGTAGTTCTCTAAAAATGTTTGTGAGTTTTGACACACTTGTTAAAACTACTGCTCGAATTTGCACACTGCTATCGCACAGGTTGCTAGTGGTAACGGAGGGTGTGCACTACCCTCCTAACCTTCCCACAAGTTTGCAATCAGTGTATAACTACCTGCCTGACTAATCCTGCAGGGTACTCGGTGCTGTGAACATACACCCTAAAGTAAATAACTGTTTCCTACTGTTTCCTACTCAGTGTTTAGCAACTCGAGCAGAGCTAAAACCAACAGATTCTGTCCCCAACATGTTTCACCAGATAAACTGGCGTCTTCAGGGAAAGGACAGACTGTAAAGGAAGTCTGTCCTTTCCCCTGAAGACGCCAGTTTATCTGGTGAAACATGTTGGGGGACAGAATCTGTTGGTTTTAGCTCTGCTCGAGTTGCTAAACACTGAGTAGGAAACAGTAGGAAACAGTTATTTACTTTAGGGTGTATGTTCACAGCACCGAGTACCCTGCAGGATTAGTCAGGCAGGTAGTTATACACTGATTGCAAACTTGTGGGAAGGTTAGGAGGGTAGTGCACACCCTCCGTTACCACTAGCAACCTGTGCGATAGCAGTGTGCAAATTCGAGCAGTAGTTTTAACAAGTGTGTCAAAACTCACAAACATTTTTAGAGAACTACTAATAAAAGTGAAGTTTTACTGATTTAAATATTAAGGGTAAAAGTGGTGAATTGAGCTCAATTGAGCAAAGTTTTTTTGTAACAAGGAAATAGGCACATTCTTGCATGTCTGGTGGCAATGTGATATAATTGCAAAATAATGGGAACAAATATGTTCGACAGTTGCGGATGTCTGTAAGATTGAGGTCTTGCCCTCTCCACAGGTATGTCTACTGAATCTACTAGCCCAAATAAGTTGCTCCTCTTTCACCAAACGACTCATCACTCACCTTCTGGCATCGGCACGGATTCTAGTTGCTGTTCAGTGGAGGAAAAATACTCCTTGTGCTGTTCCAGCTTTTATTCCTCTATTTCATTGTATTTGCTGTTCTCATTATTTATCTTTGCTATGTTGTGTAACACTGCCACCCTGTGGTTATTCTTATATACATTTATAGTGTGTTATGTAAATTTCAATTGCAATGCTCTCCTCCCCTTTTTGTGACATCATATCCTCTCCAATGTCCTTCGTCCTTCCTCTTTGCTACAGACTTCTAGCTGGTGAGAGCATTCCTTTTGACCTCTAATATCTTCTAATATTCTCTAGCATACCCTGATTCTTGCATTTGCTTTTCTCCAAGGCAAATCAATAAATCATCAAACCTTCACCATTGTATTCTCCTCACTGGATTATCACATGCAACTGGTGCCCATATCTGGAGATATTAGTGAGTTCAGCTATCTACCATTGCTTGTACAGGGACTATCACTCACAACCAATCATGGGATTTTCTCTAACGTACATCTGTGGCAGAATAGTCAAAAGGAAGCTTAAATCTACAGTGTTGCATGTCTACACGCAGTCTGCCAGCGAGCTTAGAGCTGTCCGCCATCTTACATGCACGTGGCTTCATAAGCACAGGGCACAAGCTGAAATACCCTCTTAAAGAGACAGTACCTCTTAAATAGGAATAACATGTCCACAAGAGGCTTAGTGGATCTCTCAGTAACTGAACATACAGAAAGTCACCCTGCTCCCAAAAATTTAGATATGCAGGAAGCAGAGTCCATGTTAACTGAAGAACAAGCAGTACGTTATAAACGTGTTATCAAGCCAACACAAAAGATTAGAGAGAACTTTGAGGCGACCAAAGAAGAGTTCTGTGACAATTTAAACGATTTATGGCAGAGAACTGAACACTATATAGCAGCTATTTTGCGATATAACAATGACCCAACAAAGTTAACCACAACGTTGAATCGCTTAACTAACTCCTATGTCCGCTATCAGCTACTGTTTGCTAAGTACATCACTTTCCTGAGCGACTCTGATTTTGACGAAGCCTCAGAGGAGCTGATTGAGAGAAAGAATCTCCTTGAAGAGAAGGATGCCCTAGTTCAAGATGCTAAGAGCAAGGCAGAACTCCGCATCGCACACTTACAGGAGGCGAGATCCTATCGATCAACTTCAAGTAAACATACAAAATATACCCTTTCATCTTCCAAAACCTCTCATTCCGGAAGGAATGACAAGCTTATAGAAGTCCGGGCAGAAGCAGAGGAAGCTAGCGTAAGAAGTTCCTTTGCTAAGAAGGAGGCGGAGATTGCGAAGAAGAAAGCAGGCTAGGAGAGCAGAAATGGAGGCTGAGACAGAAGCCCAGCTAAAGATCCTCCAGACAGAAAGGGAAGAAGCAGCCGCCTTAGCTAAACTAAAGGTCCTCGAGCAAGCATTAGGCCAAGGTACCGACCTAGATTGTTTCGTCCCAGGAGAAGAGGAAGACGCAGCTGACCGCACTGCCAGGTATGTGCTAAGGCAACCATCGCCTACTCCTCCTGCTAAATCGCATGTACCAATGCCACTTCTAACTCACCAACTGGGAGAACCCACAGAGTACCAGAAATCGTCACACCCCAGTAATGAGGTAATAACTAACACCAAGCGGGCTGACCATCCAGAGACTAAACCGCAGCTCAATCCTTATGCCACATCATTCCATCCTGATCAATCTCAACTTTATCTGCCAGAACCCCCACATGCTCTAGAGTCGCCACAATGCAATACCGCAATAGGGAATGGGAGATCAGACATGTCAGACTTTGCCAGATACATGATGCGCAGGGAGCTGATTGACATTAGTCTCTCAAGGTATGATGACCGTGCTGAAAAATATAGGGCCTGGAAATCGACCTTTAAAGCAGTAATCGTGATCTAAACCTCACTGCCATGGAGGAACTTGACTTGCTCATCAGATGGTTGAGCCTAGAATCTGCAGAACGCATAAAGACATTAAGAGTGGTTCATGCAGGCCACTCAGAGGAAGGTATCACTGCAGCATGGGAGAGACTTGAACAGACCTATGGCAGTCCAGAAGCTATAGAAAGTGCCTTATTCAGTTGACTTCAAGCCTTCCCAAAGATAACTGGCAAGGACAATCGCAAACTCCAGGATCTGAGCGACATACTAAAAGAACTTGAATTGGCGAAAATGGACCCACGTCTGCCAGGACTGAGTTACCTTGATACTGCCCATGGCGTCAATCCAATAATGTCAAAACTACCACACGGCATGCAAGAGAAATGGGCAGACCAGGGCTCCAGATACAAGAGAGAACACAATCTGTCCTTTCCCTCTTTCTCTTATTTTACCAGATTCATCAGTGACCAAGCTCAAAAGAAGAATGACCCCAGCTTTGACTTCACTGAATCCACTCTACCTGCTTCATCCTCATGTTCAAGGTATGACAACACCACAAGTAAACGTAGAGACTTAAGGGGGACAGTATCCGTTAGGAAAACAAATGTTTCACTCATTGCAAACTGCACTACTAGGAAGGAAGACCCTAACTGCATGTGCCCCATCCATAAAATACCTCATCCTTTAAAGGAGTGTCGTGGGCTCAGGGCAAAGACTTTGCAAGAACGCAGAGAGATACTCAAAGAGCTTGGAGTGTGTTACAAGTGTTGTGTCTTATCAAATCATATGGCAAAAGACTGTAAGGTTATTATCAAGTGTGCAGAATGCAGCAGTGACAAGCACGTTACAGCAATGCATCCTACCTTGCCTTCAGACAACGCAATCTAAAGCTGCAACCAATGCCGTCGCATTTCATGGCGGGGAGCCACCGGCTCAAGAACTAGCTACAACTACTGTTTCCTCTTCCTGTATGGAGATATGTGGCAAGGAGGCTGGTTCCAAGTGCTGTGCAAAGGTGTGTTTGGTCAACGTCTACCCAGAAAGGCAATCTGAAAAGGCCACCAGAATGTACGCAATTATTGATGAACAAAGCAATAGGTCTCTGGCAAAACCTAAATTCTTTGAGATCTTCGGCATAGCAGGAGAAGCAACACCATAAACCCTCAACACTTGTTCTGGTCGTGTAGAGACTTATGGCAGTAGAGCCACTGGATACATTATCTCCTCCATTAAGGGAAACGTTCATATACCCTTGCCAACGTTAATTGAATGGGACCAATACCAGATGAGCGAGATGAAATTCCTACTCCAGAAGCTGCATACCATCATTCACACTTGAAACATCTAGCTAGTGAGATTCCCCCTATGGACATGAATGCTGACATCCTACTTCTGCTTGGGAGAGACATTCTGAGGGTCCACAAGGTGCGTCAACAATGCAATGGTGCTGACTAGAGATGAGCGAACACCTGGAAGTTCGGGTTCGGGAAGTTCAGCCGAACTTCCCGAAAATGTTCGGGTTCGGGATCCGAACTCGACCCGAACTTTATCCCGAACCCGAACCCCATTGAAGTCAATGGGGACCCGAACTTTTAGCCACTAAAAAGGCTGTAAAATAGTCCAGGAACGGGCTAGAGGGCTGCCAAAGGCAGCAAAATATAGGTAAATCCCCTGCAAACAAATGTGGAAAGGGAAATTAATTAAAATGAAATAAATAAATATCAATTGGAGAGAGGTCCCACTGCAAGGAATCATGCATCATATCACCCACCACTGGAGAAGGCCACTTTCAGTAATTTCAGCCCAGCACCCAGACCGAGGATACAGGTCCAACATCAAGGAATCATGCGTCATATCACCCACCACTGGAGAAGGCCACTTTCAGTTATTTCAGCCCAGCACCCAGACCGAGGATACAGGTCCCACATCAAGGAATCATGCGTCATATCACCCACCACTGGAGAAGGCCACTCAGTTATTTCAGCCCCAGCACCCAGACAGAGGAGAGAGGTCCCACAGCAAGGAATCATGCGTCATATCAACCACCACCGGAGAAGGCCACTCTCAGTTATTTCGGCCCAGCACCCAGACAGAGGAGAGAGGTCCCACAGCAAGGAATCATGCGTCATATCAACCACCACCGGAGAAGGCCACTCTCAGTTATTTCGGCCTAGCACCCAGACAGAGGAGAGAGGTCCCACAGCAAGGAATCATGCTTCATATCAACCATCACCGGAGAAGGCCACTATCAGTTATTTCTGCCCCACCACCCAGACAGAGGAGAGGTTCATTCAACTTTGGGTTGCACCGCAAGATCATGGAAGAGTTAAAAAAATGAGGATTCAATAAAGAAGTGCCCCGGAGTACAAGAATACATGGTTGAGGGGGAGGCAGTTATAAATGTCTATTTTGCACAAGGGAGGCACAGTTTCTGTGGGATCCATGCCTGGTTCATTTTTATGAACGTCAGCTTGTCCACGTTGGCTGTGGACAGGCGGCTGCGTTTGTCAGTAATGACGCCCCCTGCCGCGCTGAATACACGTTCAGACAAAACGCTGGCCGCCGGGCAGGCCAGCACCTCGAAGGCATAAAATGCTAACTCTGGCCACGTGGACAATTTGGAGACCCAGAAGTTCAATGGGGCCGAACCATCAGTCAGTACGTGGAGGGGTGTGCAGACGTACTGTTCAACCATGTTAGTGAAATGCTGCCTCCTGCTAACACGTTCCGTATCAGGTGGTGGTGCAGTTCGCTGTGGCTTGGAGACAAAACTTTTCCACATTTCTGCCAACTAACCCTGCCCTCAGAGGAGCTGGCCGTGACACAGCTGCGTTGGCGACCTCTTGCTCCTCCTCTGCCTTTGCCTTGGGCTTCCACCTGTTCCCCTGTGACATTTGGGAATGCTCTCAGGAGCGCCTCTACCAGCGTGCGCTTGCACTCGCGCATCTTCCTATCACGCTCCAGTGCAGAAAGTAAGGTGGGCACATTGTCTATGTACCGGGGATCCAGCAGGGTGGCAACCTAGTAGTCCGCCCACGTTAAAATGGGGGCAACTCTGCCGTTGCGCAGGCACTGCAGCATGTAGTTGCTCATGTGTGCCAGGCTCCCCAGAGGTAAGGACAAGCTGTCCTCTGTGGGAGGTGTATCGTCATCATCCTCCGTATCGCCCCAGCCACGCACCAATGATGGGCCTGAGCTGTGTCGGGTGCCACCCCACTGTGAACCTGCTTCATCCTCATCCTCCTCCACCTCCTCCTCATCCTCCTCGTCCTCCAGTAGTGGGCCCTGGCTGGCCACATTTGTACCTGGCCTCTGCTGTTGCAAAAAACCTCACTCTGAGCCACTTCTAACAGACTGGCCTGAAATTGCTAAAAATGACCCCTCATCCTCCTCCTCCTCCTCCTCCTGGGCCACCTCCTCTTCCATTATCGCCCTAAGCATTTTCTCAAGGAGACATAGAAGTGGTATTGTAACGCTGATAACGGTGTCATCGCCACTGGCCATGTTGGTGGAGTATTCGAAACAGCGCAACAGGGCACACAGGTCTCGCATGGAGGTCAAATCATTATTGGTGAAGTGGTGCTGTTCCGCAGTGCGACTGACGCGTGCATGCTGCAGCTGAAACTCCACTATGGCCTGCTGCTGCTCGCACAGTCTCTCCAGAATTATGCAAGGTGGAGTTCCACCTGGTGGGCACGTCACATATGAGGCGGTGAGTGGGAAGGCCGAAGTTCCGCTGTAGCACAGACAGGCGAGCAGCGGCAGGATGTGAACGACGGAAGCGCGCACAGACAGCCCGCACTTTATGCAGCAGCTCTGACATGTCGGGGTAGTTGTGAATGAACTTCTGCACCAACAAATTCAGCGCATGCGCCAGGCAAGGGATGTGCGTCAAACCGGCTAGTCCCAGAGCTGCGACGAGATTTTGCCCATTATCGCACACCACCAGGCCGGGCTTGAGGCCCACCGGCAGAAACCACTCGTCGGTCTGTTGTTCAATACCCCACCACAACTCCTGCGCGGTGTGGGGCCTGTCCCCCAAACATATGAGTTTCAGAATGGCCTGCTGACGTTTACCCTGGGCTGTGCTAATGTTGGTGGTGAAGGTTTGTGGCTGACTGGATGAGCTGTTGGAAGCAGAGGAGGAGGAAGCTGAGTAGGAGGAGGAGGCTACAGGAGGCAAAGAATGATACCCTGCGATCCTTGGCGGCGGAAGGACGTGCGCCAAGGAACTCTCCGCCTGCGGCCCAGCCAAAACTATGTTTACCCAGTGTGCAGTTAGGGAGATATAGCGTCCCTGGCCGTGCTTACTGGTCCACGTATCTGTGGTTAGGTGGACCTTGCCACAGATGGCATTGCTCAGTGCACACTTGATTTTATCGGATACTTGGTTGTGCAGGGAAGGCACAGCTGTCTTGGAGAAGTAGAGGCGGCTTTGAAGAACATACTGTGGGACAGCCATGGACATCAGCTGTTTGGAGCTGTCTGTGTCCACCAGCCTGAATGCCAGCATTTCAAAGGCCAGTAGTTTAGAAATGCTGGCATTCAGGCCCAGGGCTCGAGGGTGGCTAGGTGGGAATTTACGCTTTCTCTCCAAGGTTTGTGAGATGGAGAGCTGAACGCTGCCGTGTGACATGGTGGAGATGCTTGGTGACGCAGGTGGTGTTGTCGATGGCGCATCCTCTGTTTGGTGGGCAGCAGGTGCTAACATTCCTCCCGAGGCGGAGGAAGAGGCCGAGGCAGCAGCAGAAGAGGGAGCAGGGGAGCCAGAGTGAGTTCCTTGCTTTTAAGTTCATGCTTTGCATGTAGATGCCTGGTCATGCAGGTTGTGCTAAGGTTCAGAACGTTAATGCCTCGCTTCAGGCTCTGATGGCACAGCGTGCAAACCACTCGGGTCTTGTCGTCAGCACATTGTTTAAAGTAGTGCCATGCCAGGGAACCCCTTGAAGCTGCCTTTGGGGTGCTCGGTCCCTCGTGGCGGTGGCCAGTAGCAGGCGAACTCTCTTGGAGGCGGCTGTTCTGCTTTTGCCCCCCTGCTCTCTCTTTTGCTACACTGTTGCCTCGGTCTCACCACTGCCTCTTCCTCTGAACTATGAAAGTCAGTGGCACGACCTTCATTCCATGTGGGGTCTAGGACCTAATCGTCTCCTGCATCGTCTTCCACACAGTCTTCCTCCCTGACATCCTGTTCGGTCTGCACACTGCAGAAAGACGCAGCAGTTGGCACCTGTGTTTCGTCATCATCAGAGACGTGCGGACTACGATGAGGTGGTATTCCCATGTCCTCATCATCAGGAAACATCAGTGGTTGTGCATCAGTGCATTCTATGTCTTCCACCACTGGGGAAGGGCTAGGTGGATTCCCTTGGGAAACTCTGCCAGCAGAGTCTTCAAACAGCATAAGAGACTGCTGCATAACTTGAGGCTCAGACAGTTTCCCTGATATGCATGGGGGTGATGTGACAGACTGATGGGCTTGGTTTTCAGGTGCCACCTGTGCGCTTTCTGCAGAAGACTAGGTGGGAGATAATGTTGTGAACATGCTGGATCCACTGTCGGCCACCCAATTGACTAACGCCTGTACCTGCTCAGGCCTTACCATCCTTAGAACGGCATTGGGCCCCACCAAATATCGCTGTAAATTCTGGCGGGTACTGGAACCTGAGGTAGTTGGTTCACTAGGACGTGTGGCTGTGGCAGAATGGCCACGTCCTCTCCCAGCACAAGAGTGTACACTAACACCACCACGACCGCGTCCGTGTCCCTTACTAGATGTTTTCCTCATTGTTACCGTTCACCAAGCACCACAATAAGAAAAAATAATATTTGGCCCAATGTATTGATTTCAAATTCAGGCCTTTTTTTACAGGCACCTAACACTATCTGCCTATTTATTTATGTAGCATGTTACACTAATGCAGGCACAGCAGTAACCACTGATTTAGGGGAATATCTCTTTTAGGGCTATTATTTAGGCCCTGGATGAAAGGTATCCTTTTATGGACAGATTTACAATTGGCCTGCAACAGCTCGAACACCAGATTCAGGGTATTGCTATTTTGGCAATTGAATTTAACCCCAGAACAAAATATGTGTTTTGGCGGACACTATGAAACTTGGCCTGCAACAGCTGGGACACCAGACTCAGGGTATTGCTATTTTGGCAATTGAATTTCACCCCAGAACAAAATATATGTTTTTGCGGACACTATGAATCTTGGCCTGCCACAGCTGGGACACCAGATTCAGGGTATTGCTATTTTAGCAATTGAATTTCACCCCAGAACAAAAAATATGTTTTGGCGGGCACTATTATAATTTGCCAGCCACAGCTGAAACCACTGATTTATGGTATTGCTATTTTGGCAATTGAATTTCACCCCAGAACAAAATATATGTTTTGGCGGACACTATGAATCTTGGCCTGCAACAACTGGGACACCAGATTAAGGGTATTGCTATTTTAGCAATTGACTTTCACCTCAGAACAAAATATATGTTTTTGCGGACACTATGAATCTTGGCCTGCAACAGCTGGGACACCAGATTCAGGGCATTGCTATTTTGGCAATTGAATTTCACCCCAGAACAAAATATATGTTTTGGCGGACACTATTATATTTTGCCAGCCACAGCTGAAACCACTGATTTATGGTATTGCTATTCTGCCAATTGAATTTCACCCCAGAACAAAATATATGTTTTGGCGGACACTATTATATTTTGCCAGCCACAGCTGAAACCACTGATTTATGGTATTGCTATTTTGGCAGTTGAATTTCACCACATAAAATAATTTATCCTTTGCCGGACAGCAGACAGTATTATACTTGGCTAGCCAAAGCTGGAACACCAGATTTAGGGGATTGGTATTTGGGCAATTGTAATTAACCCCTTAATAAAATATAGAAATTGCTATCCTGAGTTTCTAGGGGTGACAATTAGCACAGCCAAGCCCCTGATGTAGGATATAGCAAAAAAAAAACTAGTATTGATGGATTGATGGACCTGGTGGCAGCTTGTTCTGGTGCACCACAAGTCACAAAATGGCCGACGATCACCCCAGAAAATAAGTGACAGAAAAACGCTCTGTGCAGCCTAAAAACCAGTGAGCAAGTAACTAGCAGAAGTTCAATCATTCACAGCTGTAGATAGATCCATTCATTAGGTGCTGTTGCTGACTTTTCCCTGCCTAATCTCGCCCTCACAGATCTGCGTCCTCTCCCTAGACTAATCAGAGCAGTGTGACGAGCGGCGCTACGTGACTCCAGCTTAAATAGAGGCTGGGTCACATGCTGCACTTGGCCAATCACAGCCATGCCATTAGTAGGCATGGCTGTGATGGGCTCTTAGGGCAAGAAGTAAAACGCTAGCTGATTGGCTGCTGTGCAGCCCTTCAGAAAGCGGGAAGTAATCGCCGAACAATGAACCCGAACCCGAACTTTTTTGAAAATGGCCGGGTTCGGGTCCGTGTCCCGGACACCCCAAAATTCGGTACGAACCCAAACTATGCTCGAACTGTTCGCTCAGCACTAGTCCTGACAATGCCCCATATGCACAGAGACTCGATTTAGGCTGGGTAATCGTGGGCGATGTATGTATAAATAAGAGCCACAAACCATCTCAAGTGAACTCCTTCAAAACTTTTGTGCTCAACAATGGTCGTACATTTCATTTTAAGCCATGTGTTTATCATTATGAGGTGAAGGAAAAGCTTTCTAACCTCTTAAAGACACCAGACATCATTCCTGCCAGTTATGACAACTTAGGAAAAACAGTGTTTTGTACAACACCAGACGACAACAAATTGGCCTTGTCCATGGATGACAAAGAGTTTATTAAAATAATGGACGATGAATTCTTCAAAGATGCATCTAACCACTGGGTTGCACCTTTACCTTTCCGTGCTGTAAGAGCCAGACTCCCTGACAACCGGGAACAAACACTGTCCAGATTCATCTCCTTGCAACGTACCTTAAAAAACAAACCAGAAATGAAAAGTCATTTTGTGGCCTTCACTGAAAAGATATTTCGCAATGATCATGCATAGCCGACTCCACCCTTACAAGAGCATGAAGAATGCTGGTACCTTCCATCCTTTGGTATATATCACCCACGGAAACTAAACCAGATAAGAGTGGTGTGCAGTTAAATGGAATGGAGGGGCACTCAATATTTGGGTATATGGATGAATTTTAATATGAAAAAGGATAAAATACACAATAAAAATATACAATAAAAAATAATAATAAAATATATATATATATATATATATATATATATATTGTGACACAGTGAGAGGTTTGGTGGTAAAAAACAGGTATTTTCCTCTCAGCCTGTGCTGCTGGCTGGGTTGATTGCAGCCAGGTGAGGGCAAATACTGGACCGGATTTTAGGTGCCGGTCCGGGGTTTTTTGGGTTAATACCTAGCTGCCTTTAAAAGACAGCTGGGTTTATGCAAAGCTCTCTCTCTGTGTTTGGGATCTGAGCCCTGTGCTGGGCTGAAAAGCTGAGACCCGTGTGTCAGGAGAACAGGCCATGTAAAGACGGTCAGTGGACTTTTTGTGTTGCCGAGCATTTAGCCAGGTGTGAACTGACACCTAGGATTTGAGGTGATTTAACCTGGAAACTGCTGGTGTTCCGTGGAGCTCTCAGGGCTGGAAGCAAGAGCTTACAAAGAGGCGTGCAGTCTACCTGGAAGCCTGAGGTTGGACTTTCCTGCGGCTGGGCTGACAGCCGGGTGTGAACACGCACCTAAACCACACAGGTGAATTTGATTCAGTCTTGGACTTTTGTTTTGCTTCAAGTTTTTGCTGTGTGTGTGAAGTAACACTAAGTGACTGTTTTGAGTTTTGTTTGTGCAAGTGTGAAATAAAACACTGTTTGCTGCACTACCTGGACTCTCTTTGCCTCTATACTGCACCTGCACCGCTGTCTACCAGAGCAACTCCCCACATTTGGTGTTGGATGCGGGCAATTGCAGTGAGGCTGGCGGGAAGCCAAAACTTTTTGTAGCATTTTTTTTTGGGCACCGTTGTATGTCCTGGATTAAGCCTGCCAAGCTGCAACCACCAACACAGGACAAGATGGAGGAGATGATAAAGCAGCTTGTCCAGGCCAACTTAAAACTACAGCAGGCCATGGATGTCCAACAGCAGGCCATCGCACAACAGCAAAAAAGACATGAAGAGGCCGTCGCACAGCTGCTAGAGGCTAATCAGCGACAGCAGGACACGAACCAGTGGCTGCTGCAACACGTAATGGTGCTAGAAAAGTCAGGGATGCCTCAGGGAGTACACGATGCCCGGAAAGCAGTCCGCACGGCCGTTCCCAAGATGACACTGACAGATGATGTTGAAACCTACTTGGCGATGTTCGAAAAGGTGGCCGTGAGAGAGAGACTACCCCGAGACCAGTGGGCAGAGGTCATCGCTCCGTTTCTGGCGTCAGGACCCCAACAGGTTTACTTTGATTTACCGGACGACCAAGCAGCAGACTACTCTGTGGTTAAGGGTGAGATCCTGGCGAGACTGGGGGTGAATGTGTTGGTCAGGGCCCAGCGGGTACATCAGTGGGAGTTTAACCCAGCTGAGCCAGCACGACCCCAGTATTACAATTTGCTAAAACTCTTACAAAAATGGCTACCGCCTGACGTACTTAGTCCCACTGCTATGCTGGACCGTATTGTAGCTAACAAATTCTGGAGGGCGTTGCCACTACCCCTCCAGCGCTGGGTTGGCCAGACATCTCCTACTAGTGCCCTGGAGATGGTGGACCTGGTCGAACGTTATGGGGCTACTGAGGAACTTAAGGGGGGGACTCTGGGGAAGGGAGTAATAAAACCCAGAAAATCCCCTCCCCAGACCCTGCAGCCTGAGCTGAGAAAGACCGCACGGGATGTGCCCTTTGGGGATCAGGACTCTATAATCTGCTGGCGGTGCCAGGAGCCTGGCCATGTACGGGCCAACTGTCCCCTCCTGGGTGAGCCCATGGATGTAAACTTTGGGTATCGACAGTCATTGTATGCCAGAAGGGTCGATGTGTCAGAGGTTATCCATGATGAACATTTGTGTCAGGTGGAGGTGGGAGACACTCCAGTGGCAGCTCTGCTGGATTCGGGGAGTCAGGTGACCCTGGTGAGGGCTTCCCTGGTGCGACCCACAGAGTTTACAGGCCGGAGAGTCGGGGTTTTCAGCATTCATGGAGATTTAAAAGAATACCCCACTGCTCTGTTGTCTGTAAGCACGTGTGTCGGCAGGCAGGTCCATGAGGTGGCTGTAACCACGAGTATGCCCTATGATGTGATAATAGGAAGAGACTTTCCATTGTTCCCAGCCCTGTGGCCGGCCATTGTACGTACAGTTCCCAGACAGGTAGGAAAACTTCCAGTAGTGAGGCCTAGCCCAGGTGAGGTGTTAGAACCCCAGAAACCCAAGGCAGAGGGACCCACAGTAGGTCCGCTGGGTGAGGGGAAGACAGTCCCCTTAGTAGGATAGGTAGAAAACATAGGAAGGTGGCTCAGCCAGGCCAAAGCCGGACCTGCAATCGAGTGTCTGGGGTCCGTAGCCAAAGGGACCCAGTTTTGGTTGTTGGGCCACCTGTGGACAGTAAGGACAGCGCTAGGGGAAGGGGACCTATAAAATAGCACAGAAAGTTGGAGACCCAAATTACAAGGTACACCAGCCAGGACTGCAAAAGCCGGAGCCGGTCTACCATGTAAATTTACGGAAACCTTGGAAGGTTAGAGAGACTTGTATTGAGAACAACCCGCGGCCGGTTTATCTAGGGAAAGAGATTCCGGTCCCTCTGTCTGCTAACAGGGAAGCGGCTGCCACAGATAAAATTACTGGCAGCCTTTCCACTGAACAGACTCAGAGAGCCAAGGAGTTTGTTAGTCGGAACACAGAGGTGTTCTGTGATTTCCCTGAATGCCCTTCCATAACTCACCGTGATATTGTCACTGAGCCCCAGGCAAAAGTCTGGTTAAAGCCGTACCAGGTGCCCGTGGCTCGGCAACAAGCCATCTCTGAAAGAGTGATATGGGGTTGGCCGCAGCCTGTCCCCATCTGGACAAAGAAGGAAAGTCCTGGGTCACCAGAGGGTTCGGGTGACTTCAGAACTTTAGATTTTCAGTGGAACACTGAGCAGGGCAGTTACAGGGAAATGCGAGTGCCCGGTTCTGGGTATACTGTCTGGCGTGTGTTCACCCCCTCAGGGTCGAACAAAGGGGATGGGGGGGGGGGTATGTGACACAGTGAGAGGTTTGGTGGTAAAAAACAGGTATTTTCCTCTCAGCCTGTGCTGCTGGGTTGATTGCAGCCAGGTGAGGGCAAATACTGGACCGGATTTTAGGTGCCGGTCCGGTTTTTTTTGGGTTAATACCTAGCTGCCTTTAAAAGACAGCTGGGTTTATGCAAAGCTCTCTCTCTGTGTTTGGGATCTGAGCCCTGTGCTGGGCTGAAAAGCTGAGACCCGTGTGTCAGGAGAACAGGCCATGTAAAGACAGTCAGTGGACTTTTTGTGTTGCCGAGCATTTAGCCAGGTGTGAACTGACACCTAGGATTTGAGGTGATTTAACCTGGAAACTGCTGGTGTTCCGTGGAGCTCTCAGGGCTGGAAGCAAGAGCTTACAAAGAGGCGTGCAGTCTGCCTGGAAGCCTGAGGTTGGACTTTCCTGCGGCTGGGCTGACAGCCGGGTGTGAACACGCACCTAAACCACACAGGTGAATATGATTCAGTCTTGGACTTTTGTTTTGCCTCAAGTTTTTGCTGTGTGTGTGAAGTAACACTAAGTGACTGTTTTGAGTTTTGTTTGTGCAAGTGTGAAATAAAACACTGTTTGCTGCACTACCTGGACTCTCTTTGCCTCTATACTGCACCCGCACCGCTGTCTACCAGAGCAACTCCCACTATATATATATATATTGTGGGGAGTCGCTCTAGTAGACAGCGATGCGGTGCAGTACCGAGGCAAAACAAAGAGTCCAGGATGTGCAATAAACAGTGTTTTATTCACACTGACACAAAATAAACAGCAAACAGTCTTTGGTGGTAATTCACACATGTCAGAAACAAGGAGGCAAAACAAAACAGGCCAACACAGGTTCAGTCACCTGGGAGGTGTAGGTGCAGGTTCGCACCAGGCTGTCGGCCCAGCCGCAGGAGAATCCACCTTCAGGTAGCCAGGAACAAAAGCCACCTCCTTGCTGAGCTCTTTCCTCCAGGACAGAGAACTCCAGAGCCCTGTTAGCAGGCTCCAGGATAATCACCGCCCAGCTGCTGAAGCTGGCTGAGTTTTTAAACCCAGCCCAAAACCAGGACTGGGTCGTGGGGAGCAGCCACCCACCCTACACTTTAGCTGCTCCCGGTAAGAGCCGGCCCGGATCGGCTTTGCAGCCATGCTATTTAAAACTATGTCAGTAGCACTAGCTGCTGCTGACATTAACAAAAACGGCTCTCACCTCACCGAGGCTATGAACCTCGGTGACACATACCTGCCATCCACGACGGCACCCTGCACCTTACCACACACCCCCTTTGTTCAACCCTGAGGGGGTGGACACATGTGAGGCAGTGGACGCGGGAAAGGGCATCTGCATTCCCCTGCAAGCGGCCTGCCCTATGTTCCACAGAGAACTTGAAGTTCTGCAGGGATAGGAACCACCTGGTGACCCGAGCATTCCTCTCCTTGGCCTGGCTCATCCACTTGAGAGGGGAATGGTCGGTCACCAGACGGAACCTCCTCCCTAACAGGTAGTAGCGGAGAGATTCGAGTGCCCACTTGATAGCCAGGCACTCCCTCTCCACTATACTATACCTGGACTCGGCGGGACTGAGCTTGCGGCTGAGGAAGACAACGGGATGCTCCTCCCTGTTGACTTCCTGCGATAGTACCGCACCAAGGCCAACCTCAGAGGCGTCGGTCTGTACGACAAACTCCTTGTTGAAGTCGGGTGTCACCAAAACCGGGGACCCACACAGGGCCGACTTCAACGCGGCGAAAGCCTCCTCCGCCTTCTCACTCCAGCTAACCCTCCCAGACTTTCGTCCCTTCAACAGGTCTGTCAATGGCGCTGCTATTGTGGCAAAGTGGGGCACAAACCTCATGTAGTATCCTACAATCCCCAGGAACGACTTTACCTGCCTGGTGGTGACCGGTCGGGGCCAGTTACGAATGGCCTCTACCTTAGTTACCTGAGGTTTGATGACTCCCCGCCCGATTACATATCCCAGATATTTGGTCTCTTCCAACCCAATCGCACACTTTTTTGGATTGGCGGTTAGTCCAGCTTTCCTCAGGGCATCCACTACCGCCTGTACCTTGGGTAAATGGCTTTCCCAGTCGGTGCTGTGGATGACTACATCATCTAAGTAGGCCGAGGCGTACCGACGATGTGGTCGCAGCACTATGTCCATTAACCTTTGGAAAGTGGCGGGGCGCCATGCAGGCCAAAGGGTAACACCTTGTAGTGATACAGGCCCTGCGGGGTAACAAACGCGGTTTTTTCCTTAGCCGACTCCGTTAAGGGTACCTGCCAGTACCCTTTAGTGAGGTCCAGCACAGTAAAATAACGGGCTTGTCCTAAATTTTCAACAAGCTCGTCTACTCGGGGCATGGGATACGCGTCAAACTTGGATACTTCATTTAACTTGCGAAAGTCGTTGCAGAACCGCAACGTCCCATCCGGCTTGGGTATTAGGACTATGGGACTGGCCCACTCACTTTTTGACTCCTCAATGACATCGAAGCTTCAACATTAACTGCACTTCCTCCGCGATGGCCGCCGCCGAGCCTCGGGTACCCGGTATGGTTTTAACCGGACCTTGGCCTGAGGCTCAGTGACGATGTCATGTCGGATGAGAGACGTGCGGCCAGGAGGTCCGAGAACACATCCGTGTTCCGACTGAGGAACTCCCTGACTTCCTGAACTTGTTTGGAAGACAGGCTGTCTGCAATTTTTACCGTTTTACGGCTTCACAGGCCTCGAACTGTGGGGCTGGACCCTTTTCACCTAGAAGCCCTGGCCGGGGCTGTGGTCGTCGGCCGCGTCCCTATCTTTCCACGGCTTAAGTAAATTCACATGGTACACCTGCTCCGGCTTGCGCCGCCCTGGCTGGTGTACTTTGTAATTTACTTCCCTACCTTCTCGATCACCTCATAGGGGCCCTGCCACCTAGCTAGGAATTTGCTGTCAAGGGTGGGTACCAGAACCAAAACCCGATCTCCCGGATTGAAGTCCCGTACCCGAGCCTGACGATTGTACACCCTACTCTGGGCCTGTTGCGCTGCCTCCATATGCTCCCGGACCAAAGGCAACACCCTTTCCATCCGTTCCTGCATCTGGGCGACATACTCAATGACACTTTTGTGGGGGACAGGCTGTTGTTCCCACGCTTCCTTGGCGATATCCAACAGGCCCCGAGGGTGTCTGCCATAAAGCAGTTCGAAGGGCGAGAACCCAGTAGAGGCCTGGGGCACCTCTCGCACTGCGAACATGAGATAGGGCAGAAGCAGATCCCAGTCCTTACCATCTCTAGACACCACCCTCTTTAACATATTTTTTAGAGTTTGGTTAAACCTCTCCACAAGACCGTCTGTTTGCGGATGGTAAACGGACGTCCGTAACTGCTTTATACGCAACAATTTACACAGTTCCCTCATTACTTTGGACATAAAAGGGGTCCCTTGGTCTGTCAGAACCTCTTTTGGCAGGCCCACACGGAAAACATCTCCAATAACTCTTTGGCAATGAGCTTAGCTGAGGTATGTCGCAGAGGCACCGCCTCCGGATACCGAGTGGCATAGTCGAGAACTACCAGAATGTGTTGGTGGCCCCTGGCAGACTTTGGTACAGGCCCAATTAAATCCATAGCGATTCGCTCAAACGGTACTTCAATAATTGGCAGAGGTACCAGAGGACTACGGAAATGTGGCTGGGGGCTAGTTATCTGACAGGTTGGACAGGACTTACAATAATTTTCTACCTCCTTGAACACACTGGGCCAATAAAACCGCTGCAGAATGCGGTCCTGGGTTTTCTGCCACCACAGGTGTCCCCAAGAACATGTTGGTGGGCAAGCTCCATGACAAGCTTGCGATGCGCTGTGGGCACCACCAACTGTTCAACAGGTTCACCTCGGATTTGGTTCACCCGATACAACATATCCTGCAGAACAATAAATCGTGGGAACATTAATTCAGCCCCTGGTTTCTGGGGTTTACCATCAATTTCCAGCACATTCTCCCAGGCCCTGGTTAGGGTTTGGTCCCGGTGTTGTGCGGTCCCAAAATTTTCCCCGGAGACATTGAGGTCTGCCAACTCAGGTCCCGGTGGCAAGTCCTCCGTGTCTCCCACCATTACACTCAGTGGGGTTGTCTCCCCACTACCGCTGCTGCAGTGGTCACCCTACCGCTGGCCCTTCAGACTCGGGCTCCCAGGGTTCTGGCCTTCCAGTGGTATCAGGCCACTCTGCTAGGGTTACCCCTGTCTCAGGGCTATTAGACACTTTCACCTCAGGCCACAGTGACGGAAAACCAGGAAGTCTCTCCCAATTATCAGTTCATAGGGTAGCTTTGTGGAGATCGCGACTTCACAAGTCCAGGTGCCGGCCGCCGTGGACAGAGACATTACAGCAGTGGGATAGTCCTTTAAGTCTCCGTGAATGCACACCACACCCACTTTCCGGCCCGTATACTGGGTGGGCTGTACCAGGGCAGCACTTATCAGGGTTACCAGGCTCCCTGAGTCCAACAGCGCCACTGCCAGGTTATCCCCGACCTGCACCCGGCACAGATGACGATTGTCTATTGTCTCGGGGTGCCGGTCGCACACAGTCTCCGGGCGTACAAGGAGTGGCGACCCCGTAGTTCACCTCCATCGGCTCATCCCGATGCGGACAGTCGGCCCTGATGTGGCCTGGCTCCTGACACCTCCAGCATACCACGGGAGGCGGACTCGCAGGGGTATATTCCGTGCAGGCCGCTCTGTCGCCGGACGTCGGAACTGGGGCAGAGGCCTCCGGGGTTTGACTGACCCCTTCCCAGCAAGACTCCCCTGCAGGTTTCTGGTGGCCTCGTAACGCTCCACCAGGTCGACCATCTCCAGGGCATTGGTGGGCGATACCTGGCCGATCCAGTGCTGGAGGGGATAAGGCAGGGCCCTCCAAAAGATGTCCGCCAACAGTCGATCCAGCATGGACTTAGTAGATCGGGCTGCAGCCACTTTTGCAGCCTGTGCAGCAGGTCGTAGTACTGCGGCCTAGCGGGATCAGTCGTTTTAAAGTCCCACTGGTGGACTCTTTGAGCGCGGACCAGCACGTTCACCCCCAGTCTGGCTAGGATCTCTCCTTTCACGGTGTCATAATCTGCCGCTTGGTCGTCCGACAAGTCGAAAAACACCTGCTGGGGTCCGGAAGCCAGGAACGGAGCGACCACCTCAGCCCACTGGTCACGGGGTAACTTTTCCCTCACGGCGACCTTCTCAAAGACCGCCAGGTATGTCTCAACGTCGTCTGCGGGGGTCATTTTTGGGATCGCCGCACGGACTGCTTTCCGGGCATCATGGACATGGTGGGACGCTCCTGCCGCCTGTAACGCCATCACATGTTGTAGCAGTAGCTGGTTGGTCTCCCGCTGCTGCACGTTAGCCTCTATGAGAGCCTTCACAGCAGCCTCCATGTTGCCAGAAATTCCTGCTTGCAACTTTGCTGGCTTAATATATTCCATGCACTTTAGCAAAAAAAAACTTCGGCGTTCCCGCCAGCCTCACTGCGCATGCCCGCATCCTCCACCAAATGTGGGGAGTCGCTCTGGTAGACAGCGGTGCGGGTGCAGTACCGAGGCAAAACAAAGAGTCCAGGATGTGCAATAAACAGTGTTTTATTCACACTGACACAAAAATAAACAGCAAACAGTCTTTTGGTGGTAATTCACACATGTCAGAAACAAGGAGGCAAAACAAAACAGGCCAACACAGGTTCAGTCACCTGGGAGGTGTAGGTGCAGGTTCGCACCAGGCTGTCGGCCCAGCCGCAGGAGAATCCACCTTCAGGTAGCCAGGAACAAAAGCTACCTCCTTGCTGAGCTCTTTCCTCCAGGACAGAGAACTCCACAGCCCTGTTATCAGGCTCCAGGATAATCACCGCCCAGCTGCTGAAGCTGGCTGAGTTTTTAAACCCAGCCCAAAACCAGGACTGGGTCGTGGGGAGCAGCCACCCACCCTACACTTTAGCTGCTCCCGGTAAGAGCCGGCCCGGATCGGCTTTGCAGCCATGCTATTTAAACTATGTCAGTAGCACTAGCTGCTGCTGACATTAACAAAAACGGCTCTCACCTCACCGAGGCTATGAACCTCGGTGACACATACCTGCCATCCATGACGGCACCCTGCACCTTACCACAATATATATATATATATATAAATATTCTGGAGCAATATCACAATCCACAATAAATATATATATTTTTTATTTTTTATTGTATATTTTTATTGTGTATTTTATCCTTTTTCATATTAAAATTCATCCATATACCCAATTATTGAGTGCCCCTCCATTCCATTTAATTGCACATTTTGTCCCCTTTGGTACCTGAGGGTGTTACCAGGAGGAGTGCACCTTTGTCCATTTAAAGAGAGGGTGAGCCGTTGTCAGCACTTAACCTTCTCAGATAAGAGTGGTATTCGACTCAAGTGCCAAACATAACGGCGTATCTCTGAACGACGTCCTTCTCAACGGTCCAAACCTGACCAATAATCTGGTGGGAGTGCTCATGAGATTCAGAAAGGAGCCAGTAGCCATTACCGCTGACATTGAACAAATGTTTCATTGCTTTATCGTGCGTCAAGATCATAGAAACTACCTCAGGTTTTTTTGGCATAGAGACAATGACCCCAGCAAAGAAATGGTTGAATGCCGCATGAAGGTGCACGTGTTTGGTAACAGTCCTTCACCTGCTGTTGCTACATATGGCCTACGTAGGGCTGCCTTAGATGGTGAGTCAGAGTTTGGGGAAGATGCCAAAAACTTTGTTGTGAGAGACTTCTATGTGGACGACATACTCAAATCCTTGCTTACAGCAGAGGAAGCCATAGATCTGCTCAAAAGGACACAAGGTTCAACGTTTCTGCTGAATAAGAATGAAGAAATGTCTACTCAAGACGTCTTTAGTCTCCAGGACCCTCATGAAGATCCAGAGATTCGGCCTGAAGTTAGTACCCTCGTCACCAAGTCTGAAAGGAGGGCTGGTTTGGGCTGTCATCGCTTTGAATGCTTCTCCAGATGGTCAAGACTCATTCACATCATTGCAAGGTTAGTCCACGTTGTTCATTGTTTTCATGCTGAGAAGCATAACACTGACTGTCGCAGCTGGCACCTGTGCCATAAACCTCTCATGGCAGAAGACATTATTCTAAGTGAATTGCTTGTGATACGTAACGTACAGCAGAGTGCCTTTAAAATGGAACTGAAATGTATACATGACAAGCAAGATATACCAAAAGGCAGCCCCATTGTCAACTTGAAACCGGTAATTGATGATTGTGGCATGCTGAGAGTTGGTGGTCGCCTAAACAAGGCTAAGCTAGAGAGTTCAGAAATGAATCCCCTCATTATTCCTGCCAATCACCACGTTACTACACTGCTAATACGGCATTATCATGAAAGAATCCAGCATCAAGGCCGGCTTTTCACTGAGGGCGCTTTAAGAGCCGCAGGTCTTTGGATATTGGGAGCAAAAAGACAGGTTGCTCATATTATTCACCAATGCATTAAATGTTGCAAGGCGAGAGGAAAACTACAACATCAACAAATGTCTGATTTGCCGGTTGATAGGACAAGCACCGAACCACCATTCACTTATGTTGATCTGCACGTTTTCGGGCCATGGACAGTCACTGCACGCTTCTAGCTTCATCAATGCTTTAAGACGATTCCTCGCCATCAGAGGACCAGTAAAGCAAATAAGATCTGACTGTGGAACCAACTTCATAGGAGCCTGTCGAGAGTTGCAAATTTTCTCTAAACCAGTTCAAGACTACTTAGCCAATAATGGCTGTACATGGATCTTTAACCCCCCTCATGCCTCTCATATGGGCGGTTCATGGGAAAGAATGATAGGCATCACCCGCAAAATATTGGACTGTATGCTTATGAACTCAAACTTCTCAAGGCTCACCCCTGAAACTTTGACTACCTTCCTAGCTGAGGTATCTGATATTGTCAACGCAAGACCTCTTGTACCTGTATCTATGGATCCAGAATCCCCTGCCATTCTCACTCCAGCAACTCTTCTCACTCAGAAGTTTGGATCTGTTCCTAATCCACCTGAAGAGTCTCCATCTAGTAACATATATCTGAAACAGTGGAAGCACGTTCAACATCTGGCCAACTGTTTCTGCTGGAGCAGGTGGAAAAAGGAGTACTTAACGCTTCTTCAAGCACGTAGAAAGTGGCAACAGGTCAAGCCAAACTTACAAATAGGAGATCTTGTACTCATGAAAGACCAGAAGGTGGAAAGAAACTCCTGGCCAATGGGACTTATCTCAAAAATCTTCACCAGTGAAGATGGCAAAGTTCGCAAGGTGGGAGTGACCATCGCAAAACAAGGCGATCCCAAGTCCTTCATCAGGCCTGCATCTGAGAATGTTCTCCTCTTACCCGTAGAGGAATGATTCTTTTACTTGAGGAACTTTATTCCTGGGAACCAGAACATTCAAGGCGTTGGACTGTTCCTGTCCACCATTTGCAGTGTTTTCTTTGTTTTTTGTTTTTCAGGTTCCAACATTTCATGGACATTTTGTAGCGTATATAGTGAAATCCAAGGATTTTAGACAGGGAGGGTGCTGTTCCAGCTTTTATTCCTGTATTTCATTGTATTTGCTGTTCTCATTATTTATCTTTGCTATGTTGTGTAACACTGCCACCCTGTGGTTATTCTTATATACATTTATAGTGTGTTTTTTGTTTGGGCCCCTCCCACCTTGCAGGAATAAAAAAAAACAAAAAAAAAACACTTAACTACTTAACCATCCCATTCCTTCCAGGTACTCTCCCACTTTGCATAGGATCCTCTTTGGCTGTACATGATCTTCTCATAGCTTTTCACCTTCCTGACCAAACTTAACAAGTTCTTACAATCTGGGGCAAGAGAAGAGCACCAGTTTCTGGATACAAGAAGCCTAGCTAAAAACATCACTTTGGTCAAAAACCGGCGCTTTATAAGTTGACAATTAACCTCCGATAAATCCCCCAGGACCCAAACTTTAGGAGAATGAGGAATATCAACTTTAAGTCTCTGGGTCAAAATTGTTTGAACCATTCTCCAATAATTACGCACCGTCGGGCAATCCCAGAACAGATGTAAATGATCTGCCCTGGGGTCACCACAACGGGGGCAGTCGGAGGAAACTCTAAATCCTCTCCTGTGGAGCCATAAGGGTGTCACATATATTTTATGTATAATATTAAACTGTACAACAATATGATTAAAATTATGTGAAACTTGACTTAAATTATCCGTTACGTTCTCCCAATCCGGGGAGCCCACCTCTAACAGTAAAACAGACCAGGATCGCTGTCCTGGAGAAAGACATTAAAAAAAAAAAGGTTTTCATCAAGTGTCTATAACAATGTGATAGTTTAACTTTCATACTACCTTTCTTAGAAATCGAATCGTGTAAAAATACAGGGGTGTCTACATTAAGTGAGTGAATACTAGAAAGTGCCGACCTCAACTGAAAATACGCATACCAAGCCACCTCACCTACATTTTCCTTTTGCTTTAGCTCCATAAGAGACAGGATTTGTCCACCCTTAACCACTTGGTTCAAATATTGAATATTTCTCGTCCTCCAATATTGCCGACAATTCAGATCCTCCAAATTCAGAAGCTTTAAGTTATGCCATAGTGGAGTGTAGACAAGTGATGCCTCAACTTTAAACCAGCTCTTTATAACCAGCCAAGCTTTTGTAGCCATTCTGCAGAAAAATTTAGAGCCAGTCTGTGTATTCAGTAAATAATCAGACTCTAGTACTGTGAATAAATCCGAAAAACCTGAATCTTTCACCAATTTTCTGCAGAGATGGCTATTCTCCCAGTCATTAAAAAAGCAAAGTTGAGAGGCCATAAAATAGCCCCTAAAATATGGGAGATTAAGACCTCCCCTATTATAGGGCATAGAAAAATAGAGCGCCTTTAATCTCACACGTTTCCTCCCCCACAGCAAATCATTAATCATCCGCTCTATCAATTTAAAGTACTTATCTTCAATCCATACAGGCGAATTACGAAGAACATAAAGAACCTGGGGCAGCACCACCATTTTTATTAAAGAAATTTTGTCTGCTCTTGCAGGCAGAATTTTTTGCCATATCTTAATTTTCGATCTCAATTTTGTCAGTAGAGGAATCAAGTTCAGTTGTGAATAATCTTGAATTTTGGCGGAAACTATTATCCCTAGGTACTTTATTGAATCGGAGATCAATAACCGATCAGACAAGTTTTCCATAGATTCTCGCAGTTCATCTATAGGGAGGAGGGCAGTTTTCTCCCAGTTAACCTCCAAGCCTGAAGAGTCAGAAAATAGGTTAACTAGCTCCATTATTCGCGGAAGAGTTTTTCCTGTTTGATGTATAAAAAACTAAATATCATCTGCATAGAGGGATATACGATCTTGCTCCCCCAATACACCGAAACCAGCCACTCTCGCATCCTGCCTTATACAAGCTGCCAGCGGTTCAATATAAATATTGAATAAAAGAGGGGTGCCTCTTCCCAATACAAAGCTCTTTGTCAGCATATCATTGATCTTAATCCTGGCAACTGGAGACTTGTATAACAGCTGAACCATCGCCATAAATTTAGGGCCAAAACCCATTTTTTTCATAACCTCCCAGAGAAATGTCCACTCGACCCTGTCGAACGCCTTAGTGGCGTCCAATGACAGGATGGAGTGGGCACCACTCCCAGGAGACTGAATGTTAGAAAAAAACCTATGTAGGTTGTAATGGGTACCCTTTTTTGGCATAAAGCCATTTTGATCTGGGTGGACGACAGATGATATAACCCGAGAGAGCCTATTAGCCAGGACTTTTGATAATAACTTAACGTCCGTATTTAGTAAGGAAATTGGTCTATAAGAGCTCAGATCCATTAAATCTTTATCTTTTTTGGGAACCAAAACTATCAAAGCTTCCATCATAGACTGTGGTACCCCCCCTACCTGTAGTGCTTGAGAAAATACCTCTAATAAATGAGGAAGGATGACATCACCATACTTACGATAAAATTCGTATGGCAGGCCATCTGACCCTGGCGATGAGTTCCCAGAGATAGACCCCAAAGCCTCTTGGATCTCCTTCTTCAACCGAGAGAGTTCTCTTTCCAGAAAATTTTTTTGGTCCTCCGTTATCATCGGCAGTGAAATTCTCTCCAGGAACTGCATCGCCAGGTCAGGTGGCAAACCGGGTGAAGCTGTATATATCTGAGAAAAATATTGAAGAAAGGTATCTCTAATTCCCTCTGGCTCTGATTGAATCACGCCGTTTCAATTACGAATCGAGGTGATAACTTTTCTTTTCTTATCCTGTTGTGAGATTATTCTAGCTAAGAGCTTACCAGGACGTCCGGACTCTGAAAAATACTTTTGTCCCTTAAAGAACAATCTGTGATTTGCTTTCTCAATTACATAATCCTTCAGAGAACAGCTAGCCCTGTGCATCTCTTCCTTATTATATTCGGTAGGTTGATTCATAAATTGCTCCGTAGTAGATGCTACAGTCTTAACTAATTCCTCCTCTTTTTTCCTAAATGTTCTCCTCACAGCGGTAATATCACTTATAAGAACCCCCCTCAAATATGCTTTCAAAGCGTCCCAGACAACATTGATATTAGCAGAGGGGAGGTTCACCTCCCAAAAAGAGGATATGAGTAGTTTAGTGGACTGGTAATTATCCATAATGGTAAGCCAGTATGGATTAAGCTTAAAACCAAGCCCTCCGTTTTCTTTATTCTCCCCAATGCAAACTTCAATAGATACGGGGGAATGGTCCGAAACTGTTCTTACTCCATATCGTATCCTTCTGATGTTGTTCAAATTGCTCTCATTAGTGAACGCCAGATCAATCCTAGACATAGCTCTTCCACCCCTGCTAACACAGGAGTATACTCTCTTTCCTCCACCAAAATGGTCCCATATATCTACCAGTCCAACTTCCAAACAGAACTGAGGCAATGGAGAGTTACAAATATTCCTTCCCTGATCTGCATCTAGAGTCAGCCTATCCTTTTTGGGGTCCATAACAGCGTTGAAATCTCCCATCAAGACAAGCCGACTCTCTGGTCTCTTTACTAAAAAGAGCAATAGTTGATTAAGTGGGTACATCGAAAAGGGTGGAGGTATATAAAAAAAGGCAAGAATGTAACTACAGCCATAGAGCCTACCATGCAAAAAAATAAATCTGCCCTGATCGTCTATATAGGAATCTGTTAAGATAAAATCTACAGAATTATGGATCAAGACCGAAACCCCCCTGGAGGCACTACTAAAAGTAGAATGGTAAGATTGAGAGTGCCATCCCGTCATCAAGCGGGACACAGTCTCTTTGATGAGATGGGTTTCCACTATACAAATAATTGCCGGAAGCTATCTCTTTATTGCATCCATGATTGCTTGCCTCTTAGTCCTTTCTCCGAGACCTCTAACATTCCAAGAGACAATCCTAATGGACCTCATTTAAAACGTGTATTTTTAACTTTTTCTGGTAAAATTGTTCAAATATAATTACATTTCTGTACAAGTTTGTGTCAGAATTTTTTGTGCTACATGTCTTTGATAAAAAAAAAATCCAATAAGTGTATATTTATTGGTTTGTGCAAAAGTTATAGCGTACAAACTATGGTACAAAAAAGTGAATTTCCGCATTTTGAAGCAGCTCTGACTTTCTGAGCACCTGTCATGATTCTTGAGGTGCTAGAATGCCAGGATAGTATAAATACCCCCCAAATGACCCCATTTTGGAAAGAAGACACCCCAAAGTATTCACGAAGGGGCATGGCGAGTTCATGTATGATTCAATTTTTTTTCACAAGTTAGCGGAAAATGACACTTTCTGAGGAAAAAAATAATAATAAAGTTTCCATTTCTGCTAGTTTCTGGCAAAAAAAAAAAAAAATCTCCCACGGACTTACTATGCCCCTCAGTGAATACCTTGGGGTGTCTACTTTCCAAAATGGGGTCATTTGTCGGATGTGTTTACTGTTCTGGCATTTTGGGCGGGGCTAAATTGTGAGCAACCCTGTAAAGCCTAAAGGTATTTGTTGGACTTTCGGCCCCTTTACGCACTTAGGCTGCAAAAAAGTGTCACATATGTGGTATCGCCGTACTCAGGAGAAGTAGGGCAATGTGTTTTGGGGTGTACTTTTACATATACTCATGCTGGGTGAAAGAAATATCTCTGTAAATTGACAACTTTGTCTAAAATTTTCTAAAAAGTTGTCATTTACAGAGATATTTCTCACACACAGTATGGGTATATGTAAAAATACACCCCAAAACACATTGCCCTACTTCTTCTGAGTACGGCGATACCACATGTGTGACACTTTTTTGCAGTCTAGGTGCACAAAGGGGCCCAAATTCCAATGAGTAGCCTTAGGATTTCACAGGGCATTTTTACGCATTTGGATTCCAAACTACTTCTTACGCTTTAGGGCCCCTAAAATGCCAGGGCAGTATAAATACCCCACAAGTGACCCCATTTTACAAAGAAGACAGCCCAAGGCATTCCGTGAGGGGTATGGTGAGTTTATGTAAGATTTTATTTTTTGTGACAAGTTAGTGGAATATGAAACTTTGTAAGAAAAAACAAAAAACAAAAAAATATTATTTCCACTAACTTGTGCCAAAAAAAAAAAAAATCTTCTATGAACTCGTCATGCCCCTCACGGAATACCTTGGGGTGTGTTCTTTCCAAAATAGGGTCACTTGTGGGATATTTATACTGCCCTGGCATTTTAGGGGTCCTGCGGACAAGAATAGGAATCTCTATGGAGAGTGTCGGCATGGTGTGCTGCAGATCCGCAACTTGTGGGTCCGCAGCACACCACGGACGTGTGAATGGACCCTAAAGCTCCGATCGCTAATAAAGATCCAAAAAGCTCAAAAGTGATCTTTATAGCGCCGCAGCGATTTTACGATGTTTTTGCAGTGATCAGAAAAAGAAAAATTCTGTCACTGCAGTGGGGCGGACTGAACGCAAGTGTGAGCACAAGATCAGGCCTGATCGGGCGAACACTGCGTTTTTTGTAGAGCCTAAGGTGACCCTAATGTACTGATATAGATCTGATTGCGATCAGTCTTGATCACTCACAGATACTATATAGTACTAGTGCTAATTAGCGACAGTGATGGTGCTAATCAGCGACTAATCAGTGACTGCGGTGTGGTGGGCTGGGCGCTAACTACCTAACAAGTAGCTAACTAACTGGCGGTGATAAGGGACCCTTAGGCCCCATTCAGACGTCCCTAATTCCGTTCCGCATTTTGCGGAACGGAATTGCGGACCCATTCATTTCTATGGGGACATACTTTGTCCCGCTCAGATCCGGAATTGTGGATCCGCATTTCCGGGTCCGCACTTCCGGCTCCGCACTCCCGTTCCGCAAAAATATAGAACATGTCCTATTCTCGTCTGCAATTGCAGACAAGAAAAGGCATTTTCTGTATAGTTCTGGCAATGTGCGCATCCGCAAAATGCGGAAAGCACATTGCCGGTGTCCGTGTTTTGCAGATCCGTGGATCCACAAAACAAACGGACATCTGAATGTAGCCTTACAGGGGGGTGATCAATGACAGGGGGGTGATGGGGTGCTCAGGGAGTTAATATGGTTAGATCTGGGGTTAATAAGGGTTTAATAAGTGACAAGGGGGGGTAGTGTAGTGTGGTGCTTGGTGCTACTTACAGAGCTGCCTGTGTCCTCTGGTGGTCGATCCAAGCAAAAGGGACCACCAGAGGACCTTGTAGCAGGTTTATCAGACGCTATATAAAAAATAGCGTCTGATATAAATATATATATTTTTTTTAACATCTACAGCCTGCCAGCGAATGATCAGCGCTGGCAGGCTGTAATTAAACTTGTTCGCGTCACTCTGCTGTGAACGTGCGCGCAAAATGCGCGCACGTTTACGCGAAATCTCAGGTCTCAAAATGTAACGTTAGATTTCCCTACTTCGTGAGATTTCCCTACCGGTCGCACCGGAAGTGATGTTAGTAGGTGTTTCTGGCGTTGTGACGATCTGCGCATGCGCCAAAGGACATTGTAGGGAAAATCTTACAGTGGAGTTCGGCTGCACACGGGACACTGCGCATGCGCCGGAGAGCCTCAGTAGAGAAATATTACAGCCCAGTGCGCAAGCGCGGCTAATTCCAGAGAATCCATCAGATCTCCGCGCCTGCACAGTGTGTGGGTAGGGAAAAATTACGGCGCACTGCGCAAGCACCGAGGGGAGATCTGATGGCCATTTTTTCTGTTAAATAAATATATATATATATATATATATATATAGGGGTTGTCTGCGCATTATATAGGGCAGACCTCCCTATATAATGCGCAGACATCCCCCCATATACTGGGCAGACCACCCTATATAATGCGCAGACATCCTCCCATATACTGGGCAGACAACCCTACATGATGCGCAGACAGCCCCCATATATATTGTGGGGAGTCGCTCTGGTAGACAGCGGTGCGGGTGCAGTATAGAGGCACAAGGGAGTCCAGAAGGTGCGGAAAACAGTGTTTTATTCACACTTGCATCAAATTAACAGCAGACAGTCACTTGGTGTTAAATCACACACACATCAGAAAACGAGTGGAAAAACAAAAAGTCCAAACACAGGTTCCAATCACCTGGGAGGTTTGAGGTGCGGGTTCGCACCTGGCTGTCAGCCCAGCCGCAGGACAATCCACCATCAGGCTTCCAGGAATAACCCCACTTGGCTGAGCTCCTTCCTCCAGGCCAGAGAGCTCCACAGCACTGTGATCAGCTCCAGGACAAACACTCTCTCAGCTGCTGGTGCTGGCTGAGTTTTTAAACCCAGCCCAAAACCAGGACTGGGTCGTGGGGAGCAGCCACCCACCCTACACTTTAGCTGCTCCCGGTAAGAGCCGGCCCGGATCGGCTTTGCAGCCATGCTATTTAGCAAATGTGTCAGTAGCACTACCTGCTACTGACATCAACAAACGGCTCTTACCTCACCGAGGCTATGAACCTCGGTGACACGTACCTGCCATCTAGGACGGCACCCTGCACCTTACCACAATATATATATAGATATTTATTTATTTAACAGAAAAAATGGCCATAAGATCTCCCCTTGGCGCTTGCGCAGTGCGCCATCATTGTTTCCTACCCCCACACTGCACAGGCGTGGAGATCTGATGGATTTTCTGGAGTTAGCCGCGCTTGCGCACTGGGCCATAATATTTCCCTACTGAGGCTCTCCGGCGCATGCGCAAGTGTCCCGTGTGCAGCCGAACTTCGCTGTGAGATTTTCCCTACAATGTCCTTTTGCGCATACACAGATTGTCACAACGCCAGGAACGGTAGGGAAATCTCACGAAGTAGGGAAATCTAACGTTACACTGGACGCCTATCGGCGTTAGCGTGACGGCAGCTGGTTAATCAGCGTTTTTAACTCCATTGATGTTTTTGAAAAATTATGTTTTTCTTCTGTCAGTAAAAGTTTAATTAAATTGATAGAAATTTCAGTTAGGACTTCCTCCCATTTAGTCATCAAATCAGGTGACTGGGAGCTAGCTGCCGGTATCAGTGGTATTCTCAGTCCCTTGGGAATGAACCTAGCTTTGATATACTGTAATTCTCCAGGGACTGCAGTTCCCACCAAGACTTTAGATTGTTTTTATATGCTATATACAGATCGTTAAAAAGATTTTTCAAAGTAGTTGTAGGAGGTGTTGTCACATTTAAATCTTTATCAGAGAATACCTGAGACGTTTCCAACAACCATTGGTCGGTATTAATTGGATTTGAGAGAAAACTGGCAATATCTAATACTCTGGAGGAGCTGCGCCAATCGACCTAACCGACACGGGAGGTCATGACTACCTGGCGAGATGACGGAGGACGCACGGCACCTGACCAGATGCGTGATCACGTGACAGTAGGCGCGCAGTCACATGGGTGCATGCGCGGGAGGATCCGACAGACGCCGCACAGGGATTGGTGGGTAAAAGGTATGGAGGGCTATTTAAACTGAGTCTAGACAGACAAGAATCTGCCATCTATCCTGATGCCATTGTGCAATACTAAAGAATGGTTTGCTTATGAACCAAATAGAGATTAATAGGGAAACGGGTTGGGACAAGTGGATATCAATATATACCTTTAGGACGATAACCATATACAAGGACTTGTACTTTGCTGTTTTCTCCTACTCTCTGTTTACCTAGAGACAATTTGGATTATTCTGAACCTACAAATACTCGTGGATAAAAAGGCAACCTGCCCATGGGGATTGGATAGGAAGGGGATTATAGAGTAGGGGACAGCCACGAGAAGTGGGGCCGCCCCTTTCGGGGCGATTACTTTGCTTTTAGGCAGGGAGAGCGTAGACTATAGGGATAGTTCCCTACTGCCTAAAAGCGGAAGTATTGAATCGTCTCCTGCTGGATCCAGAATAACCAAGTTCAAGTATCAGTTCAGCATCCAGGAGAGATTTCGGTACAGTACGGGTCCCGCTCTAAAATATTCTGCTCCAGTAATCTATGGTATCGTGAGAAGCCACTTGGTAGCAGCATAATGTATTACGTCCAAAAAGTATTGAGTGTATCCATTTGCCTATCTGATGCTAATTGATCTAATTGAGAATGGGAATTCTTATATTAGATGTATTAAAAGTTAAGTTTTAGAGGGGAAGGTGTAAGTATTTCAGTGCATAGTGAAGTTACTGTACATTGTACTAAAGCCATTATATATGTCTTCATTGCCATTCTGCGGTGAAGTTACATTGTACTACAGCCTTTTTGGGGGAATTTTTTTTTTAATTTAATTCTTTTATTATACAGTATGTCAGACACACAGGTGATAAGCACTTCAAAGGGAATGGGCAGTGGTCAAAATATTTCTGTCGTAGGCAGCAGAAGAAGGGGGGTGGCAGGTGAAGTCGCAGCGAGAGGTTTGAGCCCCCGCTGTCATCTAACGGTCGTGTCTGGACCAGCAATCCAGCGGTGCTTGAATGGTTGACTTGGTCATCCACTTTGTCCCAAGTGACATCAGACACCCCCAGCCAAGAGTCGGTGGGTTCGTTAGACACAACATTTGGTTGTTATGGCCCTGGGTGCAGGCCCTGTGCCCTCACCTGTCCTCAACCTGCCTCTGTCCTTTTCTGTTCCCTCAACCAGATAAGTATTATATGCTGTGGGCTCAGCTCCACTATACAGCAAGGACAAGCTACTAGAGGACAGTCAGCAGCTGCTGCCCAGCCAAGATCTGGAGAAGACATCCGCCGCTTCCTCTGGTAGGTGGGCAAGTAGTTATAAGGAGAGTGTCGTGGGAGCTGGTGTGAGTGGTCAGGCTCCTGGCTCAGAGACAGTTGAGGAGGACATTAGTGAAGTGCAGACAGTACTCGATGATGATATAGGCGATCGCAGTTGGGAGCCGGTTGACGAATGGGCTTCATTATCATCAGAAGAAGAGGTTGGCAACTTGTGTATAAGGCAGCAGCAGAGCCACCAAGTCGGTAGTGGGACCGAGAGTTGGCAGGGTGGCAGCAGTGGAAGGTCGGGAGCCAAACATGCCAGGGGTAGACCACCCGCTTCACAGGAGCCTACCTGCCTGGAAAATAGTGGTGCATGGGTTCACAGAGGCAGTGGCAGTAGCAGTAAGTGCAGAGTGTTGTGGGTAAAATCACATACTCGGCGGTGTGGCAGTTGTTTGTTAAGCAGCCGGAGGAGGTGAATATGGCCACTTGCCGAATCTGTGGGCAGAAGGTGAAGCATGGCCAGGGTGCCAATGTTGGCACCACGGCCCTGCGTCAACATATGCAGCGTGACCATAAAGTGGCCTGGAAGAACCGTGGCTCCAATGTGGTGGTCCAGCCTGCCGCAGCAACCGCTGCATTACCCAGTGACACGCACCCAGTTTCATGCAGTCAAGGCTCCACCACCTCAGCCGAAGGGAGATGTCTGTCCTTTCAATAATCTGCTGGTCCTGATGCTCCTGCTCCTCATCCTCCTACTCCTCGTCAGTCATTCCATCAGCAATCGGTCATCGAAGCGATTGCCAAGAGGCAACAGTATGCGTGCACTCATCCAACGGTGCAGAAGCTGAATTTGCTCTTGGCCAAGTTACTGGTGCTGCAGTACCTCTCTTTTCAAGTGGTGGACTCTGCACCTTTCAGAGAACTGGTGGCTTGTGCCAAGCCTAGGTGGAAAGTCACAAGCTGTCAATTCTTTGTGAAAAAGGCAGTACCAGCCCTGCACGCATATGTAGAACCGAAGGTGGGCCAGTCCTTGAGCCTGTCGGGGTCTGCCAAAGTGCAAGACAGTGCAGACATGTAGAGCTGTAACTGCGGTCAAGGACAATATATGTCCTTTATGGCCCACTGGGTAAATGTGGTTTCTGCCCAGCCACACCAGGAACCTAGCCAGGTGACGCCACTTCCGCCTCTGTGTTCTCACGCCGTTGGTCCTGCAACAATGTCCGTCTCTGCTTCCTCATCCTCCATCATGTCCTCAGCCTCCACTGCAGGAACAATGCACTGTGCGCCTCCAGCATACCACATGTGCAGGGCATGGCGGTGTCACGCTATTCTGCACCTAGTTTGCCCGGGCAAATGGAGTCACACATGTGAGGAACTGCTCCAGGTCCTTCATCAAAAAATTGAATCCTGGCTATCTCCTCGAAAACCCAAAATTGGAATCCTGGTGACCGACAACGGGAAGAACATGGTTCAGCGCTGCATCAAGGAGGGCTGAGCCATGCACCCTGTATGGCTCATGGGTTCAATCTGGTTGTAAAGCGGTTCCTTAAGTCTTCACCCCATCTGCAAGACATCCTGAAAATGGCCAGGAAACTTTGCATGCACTTCAGCCACTAGTACAAACCCTCCTTGAGTTGCAGCGGCAGAACAGCGTCCCCCAAGATAGGCTGATATGCGATGTTTCCATCCCTTTGGAATTCAACCCTCGATATGTTGGACCGATTATATGAACAGAGAAAAGCCATAAATGATTTATTGATCATACAGGCGGACAAAGGTACTCCTCTGTGAAACTTCGTTGTTAGCCAGTGGCATCTCTTGAGTGACACCTGCCATTTGCTCGGGCCCTTTGAGGAGGCCACGTTATTTGTCAGTTGCCAGGACTTCGGGATAAACAACGTCATTCTACTGATTCATGTCCTGGAACAGATGCTGCTAAATCTGGCTGGTCAGGGGACAGGAGATGTGACAAGTACATCTCACAGCCACATGAGCCATGTGGGGGCTAAATTAGAGGAGGAGGAGGACATTCTAGCACAAGCAATGTGCTTTTTCTAAACAGGTGACAGGAGAGGAGGAGCAGGAGCGGCCGGAGGAGCAACAGGCTGATGAGGAAGACGAGGCAGAGGACCCAGACACAGAGTGGCAGTATGCAGTGGAGATGGAGGCAGGGAGTCCCTCCAAGTCACTTGTACAAATGGCCCGATGCATGCTCAGTTGCTTGCATAGTGACGGCTGAATTGTCACCATTCGGGAGAGGGATCACTACTGGCTCTCTACCATGTTAGACTCTCATTACCAGTCCAAAATGGGGTCCTGTTTTACACCCGCTGAGATAGAAGACAAACTGAACTACTATCAAGACATCCTATGTATTCAGTTGGTCGCAGCCTTTGGTCTAATAGGTGGAGGCCCTCTGTGCTCACATTCCACTGCCATGGCTGCCTAAGGAGGGTGGGAGTGCTGGAGCAGTACCAGCTCCATCAGCAGCGACTTAAGTCTAGAGTCGCTGATAAGCAGTTTTCTTCCCCCGTCTACTGAAGAAACTACTCACCAGCAGCAGCAACTAGACATAGAGCAGAACCTGAACCAGCAGGTTGTGGCATACTTGGAGTGCACCCTGCCACCCAACATCAAAGATCCCCTGGACTGGGCAGCCAAACTCGATTTGAGGCCGCAACTGGCCGAGTTTTCCCTGGACAAGCTCTCCTGCCGGCCAGCAGTGTGGCATCAGAGCGTATGTTTAGTGTGGCGGGGGCCATAGTTACCTCAAGGAGAACTCACCTGTCCACCCAAAATGGGGAGAAACTGACCTTTGTGAAGATGAATTAGGTGTGGATAAGCCAGGATTTTCAAGCACCAGTGCCTGATGCATCAGACAAGATCATCCATGGTGCCACATCTAAACTTTGTCAAAAGAGACCAGTTTCTTCTGGCTACCTGCTTCAGCTACTAATCTGATTCTGCCACCCTCCTGATGCCACAACTGCTGCCAGGTGCTCCTACTGCCACCTACTGTCTTCAGTTGGTACTGGTATTGCCCCCCACCTCCCCACTCTGTCAATGGGCTACTCTGTGGTCCTCTGATGCTGCTTCCACCTCTCCACTCTGTGGTCTCCTCATGCTGCTGTCACCTCACCACTCTGTCACTAGGCCACACTGTGGACTCCTCATGCTGCTGCCACCTTAACACTCTGTCATTGGGCTACTCTTCTCATGCTGTTCCCAACCTCCCCACTCCATGACTTGGCCACTATTTTGCCTTTTTGGCCTGGTTGACATCATTATTTATTTGATCCTTCTTCTGATCTGTCTGAAGGAAGGAAAAATGAGATGCACAACGGATCCTGTCTATGTAGTGGCTGTAAGGGCTATATGTAGTGGCTGTATGGGCTGATCCCTATTTTGCATCAGAATTGGCTTATGATTTGGTAGCCAAAAGCAGGAGTGGGTACAAAACACAGAAGACATGCTGATCTTTCATTCACGTGTCATCTCTGTTTTGGATCCACTCCAGTTTTTTGGGGGCTTTAGCAATACTGATAGATTGCTGACCGAGGAAAGGCAGATGCTCAACAGGTTCTGACAGATCAGTGGAAGGACAAAATAATCAGTGACGTCAACACAAACGTACTGCTGACACCCTCTCCACTCTGTCAGGGGGGCTTTCCTTGTATAAGCATTAACAGAACAGGTTCTGTATCTATGTGGAATCAGATGACGACAGTGTAAAAGGTGTGTGCTCTTTACACTATAGTAGGATATTGGTCCCCTGCACTTTTCTCTATACCTAGTGCTAAAATTTACATGTAAGGCTGAGTTCACACTTGAGTTATTTGATCAGTTTTGTGAAGTGATTCTTGGAGCGAAGCCTGTCATCTGCATGACATACTGACTCACAGTATTGTTTCACTACCACAGCGAACTCCTTATGCGTGTTATTGCAAGGCACACTGTTCTAGACCACTATACAGGCTCCCTGCAGCCGGCAAATAGCCATTTTTTTACGCGATTCACAATTAAAAAATTTGGATCAAAATGAATCTTTTTGGAAAATTTGGTGAACCGACCCAATCAAATTCTTCTCTAATTATAAACAAGATAATGAAAACCAAGGAACACACCAGACATATCAGGGACAAAGTTTTGGAGAAATGTAAAGCAGAGATATGGTATAAAAAAATATCCCAAGCTCTGAACATCTCACGGAGCACTGTTCAATCAATCATCTGAAAATGGAAGGAGTATGGCACAACTGCAAACCTTCTTTAAGAACTATAAGCCATGTACTTCACAAATCTGGCCTTTATGGAAATGTGGCAAAAACAAAAACAACATTTTTGAAAGCAAGCCAAGCCATAAGAAATCTCATTTGTAGTTTGCCACAAGCCATGTAGGGGGACACAACAAACATGTGGAAGAAGGTGCCCTGGTCAAAACACTACAGTATGTGTGGTTGAAAACTTGCACAAACTGCACATCATCCTGAACATACATCCCCACCGTGAAACAAACATCGTTCTGTGGGGATGTTTTTATTCAGCAGGGAAAGCTGGTCAGTAGAGTTGAGCAGACACCTGGATGTTCAGGTTTGGCCGAACTTCACGAAAATGTTGGGGTTTGGGATCCGAACTTGAAACCGAAACCGAACTCCATTGAAGTCAACGGAGACCCAAACTTTTTGGCACTAAAAGGGCTGTAAAATAGCCCTGGAGAGGGCTAGAGGGCTGAAAAAGGCAACAAAATGTAGGTAAATCCCCTGCAAACAAATGTGGATAAGGAAATGACTTAAAATAAAATAAATAAAAATTAACCAATATCAATTGGCAACTTGGAGGAGGAGGTGGAATAGGAGGTTGGGGTGGCGTCAGGTCGGAATGCTATGGAATTTGAAGTTCTCATCACAGCCAAAAAGGATTCATGTCTGCCTGAAGTGCCACAGGCCTCATTTACAGACTCAGGGCCATGGCAACCATACATGGGAGTTGAAGTTGTCATCACAGTCAAGAAGGAATTATGTCTGCCTGCAGGGCCACAGGTCTCATTCAAACATTCAGGCCCATGAGAGCCACAAAGAGGAGAGTTACAATCATGCCAAAACAGTATTGATTTCACCCAGTAGTGCCACAGGCCTCATTCACTAATTCAGGACCATGGCGCCAGCAAAGAGGAGAGCTGTCCCCTAACAGTAACACAGGCCTCAGGTTAACCTTTAATGGAACAGGCCATTATCATTTATGTAGGCCCCTGACAACCAGACAATAGGGAGGTCATTTGACAGTATAAAGAGTTTAATGTCTCCCACCAATGCAGCAAGCGCGTAAACGAAATATAGGCCCCTAACAACCAGACAATGGGGCAGTCATTTGACAGTATAAAGAGTTTAATGTCTCCCACTAATGCAGCAAGTGATTAAACGAAAAATAGGCCCCTGACAACCAGACAATGTAGAGGTAATTTGACAGTAAAAATAGGATAATGTCTCCCACCAATGCAGCAAGCGGTTAAACAAAATATAGGCCCCTGACAACCAGACAATGGGGCGGTCATTTGACATTAAAAAGAGGTTAATGTCTCCCACCAATACAGCATGCGATGAAACAAAATATAGGCCCCTGACAATCAGACAATGGGGCAGTCATTTGACAGTATAAAGAGTTTAATGTCTCCCACCAATGCAGCAAGAGATTAAACCAAATATAGGCCCCTGAGAACCAGATAATGTAGAGGTCATTTGACAGTATAAAGAAATTAATGTCTCCCACAAATGCAGCAAGCGATTAAACAAAATATAGGCCCCTGACAACCAGACAATGGGGCGGTCATTTGACAGTAAAAAGAGGTTAATGTCTCCCACCAATACAGCATGCGATGAAACAAAATATAGGCCCCTGACAATCAGACAATGGGGCAGTCATTTGACAGTATAAAGAGTTTAATGTCTCCCACCAATGCAGCAAGCTATTAAACCAAATATAGGCCCCTGAGAACCAAATAATGTAGAGGTCATTTGACAGTATAAAGAAATTAATGTCTCCCACCAATACAGAAGGCGATGAAATAAAATATAGACCCTGACAACCAGACAATGAAGAAGTAATTTGACAGTATAAAGAGTTTAATGTCTTCTACTAATGCAGCAAGTGATTAAACAAAATATAGGCCCCTGACAACCAGACAATGTAGAGGTTATTTGACAGTATAAAGAGTTTAATGTCTCCCACCAATGCAGCCAGCGATTAAACGAAATATAGGCCTCTGACAACCAGACAATGGGGCGGTCATTTGACAGTAAAAATTGGTTAATGTCTCCCACAAATGCAGCAAGCGATAAAACAAAATATAGGCCCCTGACAACCAGACAATGTAGAGGTCATTTGACAGTATATAGAGGTTAATGTCTCCCACCAATACAGCAGGCGATAAATACAAAATATAGGCCCCTGAAAACCAGACAATGTAGAGGTCATTTGACAGTATTAAGAGTCTAATGTCTCCCACCAATGCAGCAAGCGATTAAACAAAATATAGTCCCCTGGACAACCAGACAATGTAGACTTTATTTGACAGTATAAAGAGGATAATGTCACCCACCAAATCAACAGGTGATTATCTGAAATGTAGTCCCCAGGAGAAAGGTCCCATAACAGAAAATCAGGCTTCATGTCACCCAGCAATGGAAAAGGCCACTTTCAGTTATTTAGGCCCCAGTAGCCAGACAGAAGAGAGAGGTCCCATAGCAGAAAATCAGGCTTGATGTCGCCCGCCAAAGCAGCCGGCAATTAACAGAATTTTAGGCCCCCAGACACCCAGACAGAGGAGAGGTCATTTGACAGCAAAAAGAGGTTAATGTCACGCACCAAAGCAGAAGGCGATTAATTGAAATGTAGGCCCCTTGCACCCAGACAGAGGAGAGGTTCATTCAACTTGGGGTTGCCCCCAAAATAATGGTTCAATTAAAAGAAGAGGATTCAATAAAGAAGTGCACTGGGAATGCCCTCAGGAGTAGTGATGAGAGTCAGGGGCAATATTCGAATTCGTGATATTTTGCGAATATTTGGGCGAATATTCCCCATATATTCGAAAATTCACAAATTCATAATCTCCAGTCATTATTTTCTTGATTGCGAAATTTCGCATAAAAAATTGTGTTAAATTCGCATAAAAATTCGCATAAACTGGTATTTAAAAGGCATCTTTTAAATACCAGTTTATGTTAATTGTTATGCAAATTTTATGCATTTTTTATGCAAATTTTTCGCAAACAAGAAAACATTGACATTATTTTCTTGATTGCGCAAATTTGCATATAAAAAATTCACGAAACTTCGCATAAACTGGTATTTAAAAAAAGATGAATATTTGCGGTTCGCGATATTCTAAATATTCGTGAATTCTCAAAGTGCCGATATTCGCGATTAAAATTCCCAATTCGAAAATTCGTGATCAACACTACTCAGGAGCGCGTCTACCAGCGTGCGCTTGTAGTCGCGCATTTTCTTATCACGCTCCAGTGTGGGAATTAAGGTGGGCACGTTGTCCTTGTACCGGGGATCCAGCAGGATGGCAACCCAGTAGTGTGTCCTCCATATCCCCCCAGCCACGCTCCAGGGATGGCCCTGAGATGCGTAGGGTGCCACCCTGCAGTGAAACCAGTTCCTCCTCCACTACCTCATTCTCCTCGTCCTCCAGAAGTGTGCCCTGGCATTCCACATGTGTACCTGGCCTCTGCTGGTGCAGGAACGCACCCTCTGAGCCACTTCTGAATGACCTGCCTGAAATGCTTTGAAATGCCTCCTCTTCCTCCTCCTCCTCCTGTGCTACATCCTCTTCCATCATCGCCGTAATATTTTTTTCAAGGAGATATAGAAGGGGCATTGTAATGCTAACAACGGCGTCATCAGGATTGAGTACTCCAAAGACTGCAACAAGGTACACAGGTCTTGCATGCAGGTCCAGTCACTGGATGTGAAGTGGTGCTGATCCGAAGAGCTACTGACCTGTACATACTGCATCTGAAACTCCACTATCGCCTGCTGCTGCTCGCACAATCTCTTCAGCATATGTAAGGTGGAGTTCCACCTAGTGGGCATGTCGTATATGAGGTAGCGAGCAGGAAGGCCGAAGTTATGCTGCAGTGCAGACAGGCGAGCAGCAGCAGGGTGAGAACGCCGAAAGCACGTACATACAGACCGCACTTTTAGCAGCAGCTCTGACATGTCTGGGTAGTTTTTAAGAAACTTCTGCACCACCAGATTCAGCACATGCGCCTGGGAAGGGATGAGGGTCAAACCGGCTAGTCCCAGAGCTGCAACGAGATTTCGCCCATTGTGGAACACCACCAGGCCAGGCTTGAGGCTCACCGGCAGCAACCACTCATCAGTCTGCTGTTCTATGCCCCTCCAAAGCTCCTGTGCGGTGTGGGGTTTGTCACCCAAACACATAAGTTTTAAAATCGCCTGCTGACATTTACCCCGGGCTGTGCTGAAATTGGGGGTGAGGTTCTTTCGATGACCGGATGTGGGGATGGTAAAAGAGGAGTAGGAGGAGGATGAGGCCAAGTAGGAGGAGGAAGCAACAGGAGCCAACGGATAATGCCCTGTGATCCTCGGCGGTGGAAGTTCATGCGCCAAACCACTATCAGCCTCGGGCCCAGCCGCCACTATGTTTACCCAGTGTGATGTTAGGGATATATAGCGATCCTAACCGTGCTTACTTGTGCATGTATCTGTGGTTATGTGGACCTTGCCACAGATGGTGCTGCGCACCGCACACTTGATTTTATCCTCCACTTGGCTGTGCAGAGAAGGGACGGCTCGCCTGGAAAAGTAGTGGCTGCTGGAAAAAACGTACTGGGGGACAGCCATGGCCATCAGCTGTTTGAAACAGTTCGTCTCCACCAGACGGAATGACAGCATTTCAAAGGCCAGTAATTTTGACATGCTGGCATTCAGGGCCAGGGCTCAAGGGTGGGTAGGTGGGTATTTCCTCTTTCTTTCCAATGTTTGGGAGATGGACAGCTGAATGTTGCTGTGTGACATGGTGTAGATGCTTGGTGATGGTGTCGTATGTGGTGGTGTTGGTGGAACATCCTCTGTTTGCTGGTCGCCAGGTGCCACGGTCACGCCAGAGGTGGAGGGAGAGGCCGAGCCAGCAGCAGAAGAGGGAGCAGGAGGGGCATGAGAGAGCTCCTTGTTTTTAAGGTGTTTACTCCACTGCAGTTCATGCTTTGCATGTAGATGCCTGGTCATGCAGGTTGTGCTCAGGTTAAGAACGTTTATGCCTCGCTTCAGGCTCTGATGGCACAACATGCAAACCACCCATATCTTGTCGTCAGAACATTGTGTCAAGAACTGCCATGCCAATGAACTCCTTGGAGCAGGCCTTGGTGTGCTCGGTGCCTGGGTGCGGTGAACAGTAGCAGGCGTACTGCCTCTGCGCTTTTGCACCCTACGCCCTCTTTTGCTGTGTTGTTGCCTCTGTGCAACCATCTCCTCTTCCTCAGAACTGCACGCCTCACTAGCACGTCCTTTTGTCCAGTCTGGGTTTAGGACTACATCATCCTCCACATCATCTTCCACCCATTCATGACCCCTGCCCTACTCGTCGGTCTGCACATTGCAGAAAGCCACAGCAGTTGGCACCTGTGTTTGGTCATCATCAGAGACGTTTTGTGGCGGTATTCCCATGTCCTCATCCTGCAACAAAAGTGGTTGAGCATCAGTGCATTCAAGGTCTTCCTCTTTTGGGGCAGGGCTAGGTGGATGGGCCGGGGAAACCCTGTCAAAAGAGTCATCAAAAAGCATGAGACTTTCCTGCATGATTTGGGGCTCTGACTGCTTGGCTGGTGAGGTGGAAGACTGATGGGCATGGGCTGCAGGTACCCAACTTTGAGCTTTATGCAGAGGACTGGGTGTTAGATACTGTGAAGGAACTGGAGGCACTGTCAGCCACCCAATCTATTATCGCCTGTACATGTTCTGGCTTCACCATCCATAGAGCGGCATTTGGGCCTATCAAATAACGCTGAAGATTCTGTCGCCTATTCGCACTTGAGGAAGGTGTTTGACTTGGAGCGGTAGTTGGCGCTGAACGGCCATGTCCTCTCCCAGCAACAGGAGCTTCCCCAACACCACAACGACCATGCCCACGTCCCTTATTTGTTGTTCTCCTCATTATTTGCGTGCACCCACCAAGCTGAAACATTGGTCTCTCTCCCGTGTCAATTTAACTGCCACTAGTCGACAATTACGTTCGCTTGTGGATTAAAGTAGTACAGGTTCTTCTGATTTCTGCCCTATTCTGTCCCTGATCACTGCACCAACATACTCTCCCTAAGCTGAAATCAGCAGAGTGACGTGCGGCAGTACGTGACTCCAGCTTATAAAGAGGCTGGGTCACATGCTGCACTCAGCCAATCACAGCCATGCCATTAGTAGGCATGGCTGTGATGGCTTCTTAGGGCAAGAAGTAAAATGCTTGCTGATTGTCTGCTGTGCAGCCCTTCGGAAAGAGGGAATAAATCACCAAACAACTTTTTAAAAAATGTTCGGCTTCAGGTCCTTGTCCCGAACACCTCAAAATTCGGTACAAACCCAAACTATACAGTTCGGGTTCGCTCAACTCTACTGATCAGAGTTGATGGGAAGATGGATTGAGCTAAATACAGAGCAATTCTGGAGGAAAACCTGGTAGAGGCTGTAAAAGTCTAGAGACTACAGTGAAGGTTAACCTTCCAGTAGGACTATAACCCTAAACATAGAGCCTCTGGCTACAATGGAATGGTTTAGGTCAAATCATATTCATGTGTTAGAAGGACCCAGTCAAAGTCCAGACCTAAATCCCATTGAGAATCTGTGGCAAGACTTGAAAATTGGTGTTTTGCAAAAGAAGAATGGGAAGAAATCTGCTAGATGTGCAAAGCTGTTAGAGACATAGAGACATACTCCAAAAGACTTGTGGTAGCAAAATATATTGACTCAGGGAGGCTGAATACAAATGCACACCATACTTTCCAGATTTTTAGTTATTAGAAATGTTGAAAACCAAGTGTCATCCTTTTTTCCCTTCACACATACTTTCTACTTTTTGTTAGTCTATCACATAAAATCCCAAATACATTTAAGTTTGTGGTTGTAACGTGTAAAAATTTACAAAAGATTCAAGGATATGAATACTTTTTCAAGGTACTGTACATTTTGCAACATAATTCGATGTATATATAACTTATCAAGCAGTTGACAACAGTAACAAGACGGTCGTTAAAAATTCTACAGATCACCGCTAGCAACAGTAGAGTTTATGTACATAGTCCACAGTGCAGTTCACAATGCACATTAGCAGGGTTGCCATGACCTCTGTACTCTCACAATGGGAGAGTGAATTGATTAGCAAGCTGGCTGCATCAGTTTCTTGTTACCAACTAATTCCAGGGAGTCTGACTCGGGCTCACCCCTATTACACTCCCTAGACCAGAAATGGTACAAAACTACTTGTGATATTCATAGTGATCTCCTCTTCTACAGCTAGTGTTTACTCCAGAAAGTCCAATTAGCAATAACAGTCCAGAGCAGGTCCAAAGTTTTGGAAGAAATCCACAACCCAGTCTTCAGATAAGAGAGTCATGAATGCATTCAGCAGGACCACCTCCAACCACTGATCCTTCTCATTGCTAAATAACTCATGGTAAGTGCACCTTGGCTCAACAACACTCCCCCATACACTCTCTAACTGAATGACCATGAGGAACTCGAAGCTCCTCTATTTTATGACCTGACCACACCTAGGATGTAACCTGTGCAGTACAACTTAAATGAGTTGTACAGCAATTCATATTGATGAATTATCCTCGGATAGGTCATCAATCCCCGGATAGGTCATCAATATCTGATCGGTGGGGTTCAAACACCCGGGACCCCACCAATCAGGTGTTTGAGGAGGTGGCATTCCATACGAGTACTGCTTCCTGTTCAATACACTGCATGTCATCTCGTCTCATGCAGTGTAATGACAATTACTCGGTCCATTATTTTGAATAGAGCAAGTACTTGGGTAGTACGATAAACTGCCCCAGCAGATCCAAACATCATAGTATAGTACAATATAATGGCCCAGCCGTACCAAATACCACAGTACATTACAATATACTACCCCAGCAGAACCAAATACCACAGAGCAACACAATATACTGGCCGAGCTGGACCAAATACAACATCACAACACAATATACTGCCCCAGCACAACCACATACTACAGTGCAGTACAATATTCTGTCCCGGAGATATTTTATTTGGTTCTGCTAGGGTAGTAGATCATTCTGCACTGTGGTCTGCTATGAAAATATATTGTGCTGCACTTTGCAGAAGTAAAAACTACAGTGCAGGACAAATACAGTCCCAGCAGTAATAAAATACCACAGTACAATAAACTATCCCAGCAGCACAGAATACCTCCCCAGAATCTGCCAAGCTGTGGTGGCCATTGCCAGCTGCCATTTACTCTCCTACTCTTCCTACCATTGTCTATAAGATATGGAGGAGGGGGCTGAGGAGGTGATGTGATCACAGCAGCCAGCCAGCTCTACCAGACATACAGGGTATACAGCATTACATACTTTTTACATGCAGTGATGTCTTCTCTGTTGCAGAAGTTCCCTTTCCTCATTGTCTCCTTTCGGTCCAGGTTGCCACGACAAAGTATTTCAGTCATATCTTCCCTCTGCAAAGATTGCCACACAGACATATTAGATTCTTCACTTTTCCATCATCCTCCCCTTTCTAGTGCCCCAACATTGTCATTCCACTGCCATGCCCAATACTGTTCCCACTGTGCTCCCCAATTTCCCCAAATACTATACTGCTGAAATAATAGTTCCCCCAGTATTATTAATAATGCCTATATAGTGCCCCCAGTAGTAATTGTGTCCCTATAGTGACTCCAGCAATAATAATGTCCCCTATACAGTCCCTCAGTATTAATAATGTCTGCTAAGATGCTACCAGTAGTAATAATATCTCCCGATTGTTCTCCCAGTAATAATGATGGTATACTGTCCCCAGAAATAGTGTCCTCTAATATGTCCCTAGCAATAGACATGCCTCTCCAGTGCTCCAGCAATAATACCCTTCTATTTTACCTCCAGTCTTAAAACCACCCAGTGCCTCCAGTAGTAACTCCAGTGATACCCCCTATATTGTCCCAGTCTTAAGTCCCCAGTGCCTCTAGTAATGCCACTTATATTAATCCCAGTATTAAAAATTCACCTATAGTGCCCCTAGTAATGCCCCCATAGTCCGGCCAGCAATGTTTCCCACAGTTCCCCCTAGTGGTAATGTCCACCAAAGTTTCCCCCAGTAGTAATTTCCCCCACAGTGCCTCCCTAGTAGGTATGTGCCCCACAGTGCCTGTCCTGTAGGTATATCCTCCCTCAGTGCCCCCCAGTAATAATGTCCCCCACAATGCCTCCCCAGTAGTAATGTCCCCAATTGCGCCCCCCCTGTAGACATGTTCCTCACAGTGCCTCCACAGCAGTAATGTCCCCACAGTTCCCCAGTAGTAATGTCCATCACAATGATACCTCCTCTAGTAATGTCCTTCACAAAGACCTTCCAGTAATCTCCCCCTGTAATAATGTCTCCCATAGTGCTTCTCCAGTAGTAATGGCCCATGTAAAAATATCCTCCACAGTGACCCCTTCTCCCCCAGTAATGTCCCCAGGTGTACAGTAAAGGAAAAAAATAGTACTCACTTATAATCCTGTCACTGAGGTTCGCGTTGCAGTCTCTTCTGGCCTGAGTTGCTAGGACAAAAGTGGGCTCCAGTTGCACTGACATCACTGCTCTGAGACTCATTGCAGGTGGGTGACAGAATGTCATCACACCTGCTTGTGCCGGGATTTACTGTCTCATAGGCTTTTTTGGTTTACTAGGCCTATGAGGGTAAATGGTAGGGCAGGGAACCATTGGCTCCCATGCCCCGCTGCAGTGTACAACTGCATTGATGTCCTGAGGATGGTGATACAGTTGATTTTAGGAGGGGGGCTTGCGGCCTCATGCAGTAGCTGCTACCCCCAGACTATCTGTTGCCCTAGGCACATGCCTAGAGTTGTCTTATTTTAAATATAGCCCTTGGGTTAGGTCCTCTTAAAAGCTTCATCAGATACTTTTTTACAGGGCCCAGTCTTATTCCTCTACAGGGCCCAGTCTTATTCCTCTATCTGCCAAGTTTATCATGGGTTCAAAAAAGAACACCAATTTTGACTCCAGGACAGTTGCCACTAAATGCAATGCTCAAAATATTTTATCTGTATCTTTCCCCTGATTTTTGTGACAAATCATTACATATTAGGTCCTCAACCTTACACGTTTATTGTACTCCTCAGATGTGGCTAGAAGTTTCAGTTTGCCCCGTTCTATACTCATTCAGTATAGCTACAGTGTAAACCAGTTTTTTACACAAAGCTGGTCAGTGACATGTTAAATCATGCTCACATTTTAATGCAGTGAAAGACTTTGTTTGTAATCTGTTCATAATCAGGATAATCGTAGTTTAGATTTATCACTTAAAAAAAATATATATCAATGTTTCAAGTTGCCTTAAATTTCTCAATAACCTCTCTTGGGACCTCATTATATTGTGAATGTTTGGAAGTGATGTACACCTGACAACATAAGTATTAGGAGAAGAATAAAAAAAGGCTTTCTTAAGTCTAAAGAAGATTCTTTGAGAAGTTTCAAGTTCTTGTTTTCTCAATTTCACCAGCATATTTTTAGCTAATACGACTTGCATTATAGCAAATATTGTGCTGAAAAGGTCACATTCTTAAAGGGGTTGTCCAAGTGTTTAATATGCTAACCAATTCTCAGGATAGGAGATCTTACATACATTTTATCTTTGTTCTACAGTGATAAATGCAGGAAATAATTATTAAGAGCATTGAAATAACACATAGTTAAAATGATAATATAATAACCTCAAGATAGATAGATAGATAAATAGATAGATATTGACTCCATAGACAACATGTTTAAGTAAACTATCTTTAACAATATGGAATAAAGATTTTTGGATTTTATAAACAGTGGAGTGCAGGACTTTCTGTTGTCGAGGATTCTGGCAGTGTCTTATCTGACAACTGGACTGTGTACCTGCTCTGTATGCTGAGTGTTGGACTGGTCGGCACTGCTGCAGTAATGGTGGCGGTGCACGTGTCTATGGGTCGGCGTCCCAGGAACAATATCGGAATGAAGACCGGCACTCGCTGTTGGATTTTCAATGTTGCTGCTTTTATTGGTCACATAGTATTATAAGTGACGCGTTTCGGCACTGGTTCGTGCCTTCATCAGACTCATAACATCTCCAAATAATAGTGTGTTTATATACACACATCAAGACAATTGGTAGAAACGAATCAAGGGAAGTGATGTCACAATAGCCACTCCCTCTAAACAAAAAGGATTAATCAATTAATTAAGCACCAGAAAAAAATATTTATAGGAAAAGCAAGGATCCAGGCATGTAGTGATGCTACATCTTGTTGGCATTTTGCTAAAAGTAAAAAAGAAAAAAGAAAAAAATGATATTAAGAACCTGAATGCAACCAATGTGAATAATGTCTCACAAGAAGCTCTGTATACTGTAATCCCGATTCAGATCACGGGGTTCAATGGTCTGTAAGCGGTGAATCCAATAAGCTTCTCTTTGAAGTAACAATTTGGTTCTATCACCCCCTCTACGTGGCAATTGAACACTCTCAATAATCTGAAAACGTAGTTGTGCTACTGTATGGCGCATACGATGGAAGTGGTGGGGGATTGGTAGTTAGGCAAGGTATAAAACACAGGAGTTATGGGGTGTTGATTAATCAAAAAAGCACTTATAGAGGCATCTATGACTCCATCCTTTACAGCGGCATCCACAATATTTTGTAACATAGCTTTCACTTGAAACACCGGATCATATGGCAATAATTCATAAGTATTAGTATCTTGTAATTGGCTCATGATTTCAGATACATAGTAACTCTTGTCAAGTACCACAAGCGCTCCTCCCTTATCAGCAGGTTTAAACACCAGAGACCTATTATCGAGCAAGTGATCTAATGTATTCTTTTCATCTTTAGTTAAATTGTGGTGCAAATGAAATTTGCCATCTTTACATTGTTGCAACCACATTTCAATATCTGTCTGCACAAGCTGGATAAAGGTCTCTATAGGATGGTGTGAACGAGGTGGTGAGAATGTACTCTTAGTTCTGAGACCCAACTGTTTTGCTGATAAGGGATCAGAAGTTGTAGTCACATTGGAGGAGGGGTTAATCTGTCCCGAGGAAAAATGCGCTTTAAGGCGCAAATTCCTAAAAAACCGTTGTAGGTCCATATCAAGTGTGAAAGTGTCCAGGTTGCTCGTGGGGCTGAAACTTAGGCCTTTTTGCAGTAAGTTCATTTGTAATGGATTCAAGTTCACCGAGGATAAATTTAACACTAAGTTCTCAGCCATACCTGTGATCGGGTTGTTCGGGGTGCGTCCGCTCCGCCGATAATGGCGCCCTGCTCGCCTGGTCTTCCTCTGTGGGGTCGGTTGCGCCGGCCTAAAAAAACAATGCGGAAACCAGCAGGAGTGTCGCTCCCGGAACCAGAGGACGCTGAACCTGCTCGTCGGTCTCTTGTAAACGCCGATGGAACTGCGGTACCAGTTGCATCCTGCCATCTGTAGACTCAATGGTTCAGATAGTCCTCGGTATCGCGGAGGTATTTGGATCTTTTCGTAGCCTCTATCTTGCTCCGTAAATCGTTCCATTGCTTCTCTAGTTTCTCGTGGAGTGATGATAATTCCTCAGGCTTTAGGCAGTCTTTCAGCTGATCTTTAATTGATTGTATTCCCGCCTGACGCTCCTTAATAGCAGATGAGAGGTGTTCCAAAGTCAGAACAATAAGATCCAATGAGCATTTATTTATTATCTGAGCAAACTTGGTACAATAATCCAAGTTATTGCAAAATAAGGTAGGTCGCAATTTCACCCTTAGTCCACGTGGAATTTTCTGAGTACGGTAATATTCCGCCAGGGTCGCAGCATGAAGTTCAAGTGAGACAAGTTGGTTGGTTTCTTTTTCCAAATCCCTGCTTTTTAATTCGCTGGGAGCAATTCTCAGAAAGTCCGAAGGAACGGTAATCTGTGTCACAATTTCTTGTGCAGTCTCGTCTGTATATGCAAAGGTATTCATTTGAATGGTATGGTAGACAAGATGTATAGCGTGCTCGCACCGGAATACCTCGTATGCTCAGTGTTGGACTGGTCGGCACTGCTGCAGTAATGGTGGCGGTGCACGTGTCTATGGGTCGGCGTCCCAGGAACAATATCGGAATGAAGACCGGCACTCGCTGTTGGATTTTCAATGTTGCTGCTTTTATTGGTCACATAGTAAGAGCGCGGCTAGGTGCCTTCATCAGACTCATAACATCTCCAAATAGTGGTTTATATACCAAAGTCATCAAGACATTGGTGAAACTAATCAAGTGATGTCACAATAGCCACTCCCTCCTTTTTGTTTAGAGGGAGTGGCTATTGTGACATCACTTCCCTTGATTCGTTTCTACCAATTGTCTTGATGACTTGTGTGTATATAAACCCACTATTATTTGGAGATGTTATGAGTCTGATGAAGGCACGAACCAGTGCCGAAACGCGTCACTTATAATACTATGTGACCAATAAAAGCAGCAACATTGAAAATCCAACAGCGAGTGCCGGTCTTCATTCCAATATTGCTCTGTATGCTGGATGGCCAATGGAGTTTATTATTATTATTATTATTATTATTATTATAAATTTTTATTTATTTAATTATTATTATTACTTATTACTTATTATTACATCAGATGATCTCTTTTTGCTTTTACAATTGATAGCTAAAAATGTATACAAACATAATGCTTCATAACATATGCTTTTTTTAAACATATTTTTTAATATACAGGTCCTCAGTTAACAAGTTTTGTCCATAGAAGCAATATAAAAAAAGCACAGTACATAATTAAAAACAAACAAAAACAATATAAATCTATTCAATTAATTACAATTTAAAAGAGTATTTCTAGTTACGGGGTAGTCCCGTGAAAATGGTCTACATTTTTCAAACCAGCAACTGGATCTGACTACTTCTGTAGTTACATGTAAATAAAATTGTAGTACACTGAGTTTTTCAATAAAAAATATAGGTATAGAATCACCATCCTTTCGAACGGAACTAAATGAAATGGAATGCCTCTTAAAGGGTTCCGATTTGCATTCCATCCGAAAATTCTATTATATTTCGTTATAACTCTGTTATAACGGAGCCCTATAATGGAATTCCATAACACAAATGCGAACCCGCCCTTAATCTCAAACTACCGTATGTGAAAAATAATGATGCTGCAAAGGCATTATTTTGGCAAGGCATTTTACCACCTTTACTGAGGCCACCAAACATTTATTTAAAAGAAGGGCTTTTTTATCTGGGGACTGACTTTTATTGTACATGGAAACATAAATAATACTAGTAATATTACATTGTAGCAGTTATGAGTGAAGTTATATCTCCTGGAGATCTTGCTGCACTTAACTGGAAATGGACTTTAAAGCTTCCTGACAGAAAAAAAAAAGTTATGCTTGTTTTCATTATCTGACTTTCGCCTTAAAGAAGTTTAATAAAAGTACATACATATCTTATATGTAGCAAACGTAATAGAGACAATATTAAAACAGAACAAAATGTGTGCAGATCTTGTTTGTGTCTTCTGGGAGTTCCAGCTAGAGTACACATATCATTTTATTCTCTATCATTTTCTAAATACGTCACAAGCAGTGACAGATATTGTGCAGCACAATCTATAGCATTTTATATATGAGTCACAGGGAAAGATTTATGTAATGTCATTTTCACAGGCCCTTTGAAGCAAGTACAGAAGGTTTGAAAGGCAATACAGAAAAATCTCACTGGTAATATGCATGATGAATTTTATATTAAAAGAATGACTTCAACTGTAACTACAATACTAAATCATTAAATGACATAAATAAATGTAGTGAGAAACAAACTTATTGGCTTGCCTGGTAATACAAAGTAATAAATTGTGACATTTTTATTTAATATGCCCTTGGACAAGCATATTGTAATATCTCATATTCAGGTACATTGCCTTCAGATTTCATTTAGCAATCTACAGCATTCAGAATGCATCTTTTTAATCTAGTTGTTGTGATAATATAAGTTACATAGTTTAACTGCATATATCATTAGTAGTGAGTAGTGTTGGGCGCAAATATTTGAATTGTGAATATTTATCGTGAATAGAGATGAGCGAACATTTAAAAATGACAGTGACGTCACGCCAGGTCCTTCAGCTGTTCTACAGTTCGGGTTGGTGGCAGCCGCCCCTTATGGATTCCATATGCGCTATTGTGGAATCCATAACGGGATGCGCAATTAACCACCACCCGAACCCCGAACAACGGACTTTTTTTAAATGTTCGCTCATCTCTAATCGTGAATATCGCAACTTCAAGAGTTCACGAATATTTAGAATATAGTGCTATATATTTGTAATTTAGAATATTATACTTTTTTTTTTTCATCAGTAACCTCCCTCTTGCTTGTGGGGCCAACAAGAAGGCTGCAATGTTTTTATTTGAGCTTAGCAACATCCCTAGCAACCAATTGGAAAGTTGCCTACCCCTTACTATATAAGGAACCTCCCCAGCAGCCATTTTCTTTAGTGTAATGGAGTTCTGAGAGAGACAGCAGTGTGATTAATGTGCTCTGTGCTTTGCTGTATAATTAGACAATTAACTTCGATATATAATTCATATAGTTAGTGGGAGATGGTCAGTGTAGGTTACATTGATTTATAGTGTAGCTGGTTCGAGTGCCGGGTGTTAGGTAGGGTTCTGCTGTCCATAAATACATAGTGCTGTGATGTCACCCAGTTGCACGTATTGCGCAAAAATATGTGCATTATTAATTGAAGATTTTCGCAATTGCGAATATATATTGCAGCACTCTACCTGCATATATAAAGCTATTGTAATGTTCTGCCGTGCCAACCATTATCTCGAGTCTCAGTAAACTTCTAGCAGCTTGAAAAATGTACCCAAAGTGACCAAAGCCTGTATTACGTGCGCACTGCACGAATATTACATTGCTGATTTTTCATTTTTCATCAAGAAAATAATGTCGAATTAGCAAATTTGCAAATTCGCGAATATATGGCAAATATTCGCAAATATCGCGAAATCGAATATAGCCCCTGTCACTCATCACTAGTAGTTAGGGGTCTGAGCATTAGCATAATGTATTTAATTAGGGAATAGTTTCTAATTTCTTTAGCATACATTTAGCATTCTTTTGTTCCTTATATTCCCAGTGTAGGTCTACATCCACTATAGTGGTAAGTGGATTGATAAAACAATACTTAAATATAAAGCATCAGGTCAAGTTGAACCAGCGAGCTTTGTCTGTCTGGTGCTGCAATATTGAGTGGGAAGACAAATGTTGGTGAATGACACGTCACTAGTTTCTGTCTGTTGCTACAAAGAGCAGACTTTGTCAATATCTAAAGAATTAGCATTTTCTCTGGGAACTGATTACCATTACAGTGATTTCCACAGAAGTACCGTGTTGGGTCTGAATATATACAGTACATTGTCAAATTGTTGTGAACTGACAACTGGAAGGTCATTGTTTGAGATAAGCGAAGTTTTAGATAATTTGATTTGGACGTTTTATCAAGAAATTCACTTAATTCTGAATTAATTTGTCACAAAGTGAGTTAAATCAGCTATATCTCAGCCTGAAGTGAGATTGTATCTCGGTGTACATCACTGTGCATTGCAGCAACATGCATAGCTAGTCTTTTCTGGTAACGAAACAGTTACTGTGACAGGCAGATGGACACCCCAATAGCAGTAGAATTAGACAGCTTATTCGCCCCAATTTGAGAATCAAGGCCTGATAGAATTGCTCATCTATTAAACAAGGTGAACATCCCCATCACTGTAGAACTAGACAGATTATTTACCCTAATTTGAGAATCAAGGTGTAATAGAATTGCTTATCTAGTAAACAAAGCGGAAACCCCAATAAAAGTAGAACTAGACAGTTTATTCATCCCAATTTAAGAATCAAGGTGTAAAATAATTGCTTTTATTAAACAAGGAGGGGACTGTTTAGTTTAGTCTCCTATAGATTTCTTCAGCTTCAGATGACAGTCCCTGCAGTTTCCCTATTCTCTCACTATGCTTTCCCTACAGTGTGTAAACCCGTGTGTAAAAATTCTCACTATGATCTCCCTACACTGCCCCTGCACTCTCCCTATCCAATATTCCCCAATTTAAAGCTTTTAGAAAAAACAATTTGTTTCCTCGAAGCGTAAGGAAATTCGGATTTGTTGTGAATTAAATTTTTCCTAAACTTCAGATACAATTCCACTTCTGACAATAGTCATATTCATGTAAATATTTAATGTTTTTGTTTTATATCAATGGCTTAATGCTAATTAAGTTCACATCGATACTGATCATGAAGTGTCCTTTGACTTCATTTTTAATAATATAATTTGGCCATACTTAACAGAAGAAGTAGTGTTCACTGTCAAGCTACTCCCCAAAAACCAAATAGAAATATCCATTTTATGTGGGTTTTCATAAGCTAAGCCACTTTGTGAACCAGTTCATAGGAATTTCTTCAAAAAAATGGGAATGTCAGAAGGTACACTTTGACCCCTATGAAGGGATCTGGACTTTACTGCAGGGGATCCATCAAGCCGCTACCTCTTGGAATTGTCTCTGTTCAGCAGAATGTTGACTGACAGGGGTCAAAAACACCTGTACAAAGCACTAAGGATTCAGACAAAACTGTAGTCAGGGACTAACAGAGGTCAAGGCAGGCAGAATTCATACAATAAAAAGTCAGTCCAAGGGTTAGGGCAGGCAGAGGAATGTATGTCAGGGTCAGTATGTAGATCATGCAGTGAGTCAGGTCAGGTGCAGGACACCCATTTGTCTTGAATAGAAGAAACAAAACGAAGCAGATAACATTCTAGAACCTAATTACTTTGGGTGTGGTAGGGGGAGGAGAACTCCAATATGGCATCCAACATCCTGCAAAGAGAATTCTGACATAAATTCTGACATAAATTGCTTTCCTTTCTTGTGTTGGAGCAGGTCATGTAGCCAAAAGATATGTGAAATGTGTTAGCTGGCTGAATTACAGAAAGAAGACCTTACAAAGGAACAAAATGTGCCATCTTGGACAAATGGTTTACAACTACCTATATGACTGTGCATCTAAGGGAGATGGTAGGTCCATAATAAAGTTCAACCCAAAATACTACCTGGGAGAATTATGTTTAGTCAGGAAAAAAGAGCAGGCATGCAGGACTTTGTCTAGAGGACTTATTTTAAGCACACATGCCACAGGAGGTAACGTCTCAGATGTCCTGGGAAAGATAGGACTGACAATAATATTTGGAGATGAGGTCTTGTGTTAACCGGGCTGACCTGCCAATGTAGATTTATGCCACCATACAAGGATCTAATTTCTTCAGGCTACAGGAAGATATGTTTTTCCTGGAAGAATGTCCCTAACAAAGACAGGCACCACAGAAACAATATGAGAAGGATAAATACTATATTGGGGTTCCTCTACACGGCGAGTTGAGGAAGTGAGAAAGGGTATCTGCCATTGTATTCTTCTCAGCAAAGCGAAAGTGCAAGTCAAAATTAAAATGAGCAAAGAATAGTGACCACTGGGCTCAATGAGGATTGAGATGTTGAGATAGGTTAGATTTTTATGGTCAGTGTAGATGACAACAGGATAACAGGTGCCCTCCAGGAGGCTACTTCGAGAGGCAATTTGATGGCAAGTAATTCTGTATTACCGATGGAATTGTTACATTCTGCTGGGGAGAAGGATTTAGAGAAGAAGCCAAAAGAGATCATCTTACCGGAGAAACCTTAGGAAAGGACAGCTCCGGCTCCCACGGAGAACACATCCATCTTCAAGAAGAACTGTTTAGAGATGTCAAAGCAATAAATAAGGAGAAACCCTGCTTGAGGATCAGGAATGCAGATTATGTCTCAGGCTCATTTCCCAATGTTCACACCTTTGCTGGTAAGACCTGAAATCTGTGCTGTGAGTAGTGATGAGCGGAATAGGCAATACTCATTTTCACGATATTTCACACATTTTTTGCATAGTATTCGCCATAAATTCGCGAATTCTAGAATTCGTGATCTCCAGTCCTTATTTTCGGCACTAATGATGCGCATATTTTTTTGCGTAATACATGCAACTTCACATTTTATGACGTTTTTCTGAGTATATATTACTGATTGGTGCACTAAGTATTGTTGTGACATTACAGCACTGTGTCTAACAGTCACTAATCCCTATCACAGCACAGTAATTCCTATCACACTACCTAACACCCTGCACTGGAACCTATCAGCTACACTATATCACTATCTAACCTACACTGACTATCTCCCACTAACTATCTGTAATATATATATATATATTGTGGTAAGGTGCAAGGTACTGTGGTCGACGGGAGGTACGTGTCACCGAGGTTCCTGGCCTCGGTGAGGTAAGAGCCGGATTTTTGGTGTGTCAGCAGCAGCTAGTGCTGCTTGACACCTTGCTATTTAGTTTGGCTGCAAAGCCAATCCGGGCCGGCTCTTACTGGGAGTAGGCAAAGAGTTGGGTGGGTGCCTACTCCCCACGGTCCAGGCCGGGTTTTCCAGGGCCTTTATAACACAGCCAGCAGCTGGGTGTGGGAGGCTGTGATTATCCTGGAGCTGCTAACAGGGCTGAGGAGTTCTCTGTCCTGGAGGAAAGAGCTCAGCAAGGAGGTGTTTTGTTCCTGGCTACCTGAAGCTGGATTCTCCTGCGGCTGGGCCGACAGCGTGGTGCGAACCTGCACCTACACCTCCCAGGTGACTGAACCTGTGTTGGCCTGTTTTTGTTTTGCCACGTTATTTCCATTGTGTGTGAACTGTCACCAAAGAGACTGTTTTTCATTTATGGTGTGCAAGTGTGAATAAAACACTGTTTGTTGCACAATCTGGACTCCTTGTTTTGCCTCTAAACTGCACCCGCACCGCTGTCTACCAGAGCGACTCCCCACATTTGGTGGAGGATGCGGGCATGCGCAGTGAGGCTGGCGTGACCGCCGAAGTTTGTTTTGTTTTGCTGGGCACAAGTGCATGGCATATATTAAGCCAGCAAAGCTACAAGTAGGAGTTGCTGGCAACATGGAGGCGGCTGTGAAAGCTCTCATAGAGGCTAACGTGCAGCAGCGGGAGACCAACCAGCTACTGTTACAGCACGTGATGGCGTTACAAGCTGCAGGAGCGTCCCACCACGACCATGATGCCCGGAAGCGGTCCGTGCGGCGATCCCAAAGATGACCCCTTCGGACGACGTTGAGACATATCTGGCGGTCTTTGAGAAGGTAGCCGTGAGGGAAAAGTTACCCCGTGACCAGTGGGCCGAGGTGGTCGCTCCGTTCCTGGCATCCGGGCCCCAGCAAGTTTTTTTTGACTTGGCAGATGCCCAGGCTGCTGATTACCCCACGGTGAAGGGGGAGATCCTGGCCAGATTGGGGGTAAACGTGTTGGTCCGTGCTCAGCGGGTCCACCAGTGGGACTTTAAAACGGCTGAACCCGCCAGGCCGCAGTACTATGAGTTGCTGCATCGGTTGCAAAAGTGGCTGCAGCCTGATGTTCTAAGTCCGACTGCTATGCTGGACCGTCTACTGGCCGACATGTTCTGGAGGGCCCTGCCTTATCCCCTCCAACACTGGGTCGGCCAGGCAACTCCGGTAAGTGCCCTGGAGATGGTCGACCTGGTGGAGCGTTACGAGGCCACCAGAAACCTGCAGGGGAATCTTGCTGGGAAGGGGTCAGTCAAACCCCGGAGGCTTCCGCCCCAGTTCCAACGTCCGGCGACAGAGAGGCCTGCACGGAATATACCCCCTGCGGATCCGCCTCCCGTGGTATGCTGGAGGTGTCAGGAGCCAGGCCACATCAGGGCCGACTGTCCGCATCGGGATGAGCCGATGGATGTGAACTATGGCTATCGCCACTCCCTGTATGCACGGAAGCTGTGCGCAACTGGCACCCGTGAGGGGCAGGACAATAACCACCTGTGTCAGGTAGAGGTGGGAGATTCTCTGGCGGTGGCCCTGCTGGACTCCGGGAGTCTAGTCTCCCTGGTAAGGGCTGCCCTGGTACGGCCTGTGGAGTATACCGGCCGTAAAATCGGGGTCCTGTGCATCCACGGAGACCTAAAAGACTACCCCACTGCACTAGTGACTTTGTCCACAGCGGCTGGTAAGTGGACCCACGAGGTGGCTGTTGCTACCAAACTCCCGCATGAATTGATACTTGGGAGGGACTTCCCAGGTTTCCCGGCACTGTGGCCGGCGATAAAACTGTCTGATGGACCCGAGACAGGGGTAACCCTAGGAGAGTGGCCTGATACCACTGGAAGGCCAGAACCCTGGGAGCCCGAGTCTGAAGGGCCAGCGGTAGGGGTGACCACCACTGCTGCGGTAGAGGGGAGACAACCCCACTGAGTGTAATGGTGGGAGACACGGAGGACTTGCCACCGGGACCTGAGTTGGCAGACCTCAATGTCTCCGGGGAAAATTTTGGGACCGCACAACACCGGGACCAAACCCTAACCAGGGCCTGGGAAAGTGTCATAATAATTGATGGTAAACCCCAGAAACCTGGGGCTGAATTAATGTTTCCGCGATTCATTGTTCTTCAGGATATGTTGTATCGAGTGAACCAAATCCGAGGTGAGCCTGTTGAACAGTTGGTGGTGCCCACAGCGTATCGCAAGCTGGTCATGGAGCTTGCCCACCAACATGTTCTTGGGGGACACCTGGGGTGGCAGAAAACGCAGGACCGCATACTACAGCGATTTTACTGGCCCGGTTTGTTTAAGGAAGTAGAAGAGTATTGTAAGTCCTGTCCGACCTGTCAGATAAATAGCCCCCAGCCACATTTCCGTAGTCCTCTGGTACCTCTTCCAATTATTGAGGTCCCGTTTGAGCGAATCGCTATGGATCTAATTGGGCCTGTAGCAAAGTCTGCCAGGGGCCACCAACACATTCTGGTAGTTCTCGACTATGCCACTCGATATCCGGAGGAGGTGCCTCTGCGACATACCTCAGCTAAGCTCATTGCCAAAGAGTTAATGGAAATGTTTTCCCGTGTGGGCCTGCCAAAAGAGGTTCTGACAGACCAAGGGACCCCTTTTATGTCCAAAGTTATGAGGGAACTGTGTAAATTGTTGCGTATAAAGCAGTTACGGACGTCCGTTTACCATCCACAAACAGACGGTCTTGTCGAGAGGTTTAATCAAACTTTAAAAAACATGTTAAAAAGGGTGGTGTCTAGAGATGGGAAGGACTGGGATCTGCTTCTGCCCTATCTCATGTTCGCAGTGCGAGAGGTGCCCCAGGCCTCTACTGGGTTCTCGCCCTTCGAACTGCTTTATGGCAGACACCCTCGGGGCCTGTTGGATATCGCCAAGGAAGCGTGGGAACAACAGCCTGTCCCCCACAAAAGTGTCATTGAGTATGTCACCCATATGCAGGAACGGATGGAAAGGGTGTTGCCGCTGGTCCGGGAGCATATGGAGGCAGCGCAACAAGCCCAGAGTAGGGTGTACAATCGTCAGGCTCGGGTACGGAGCTTCAACCCGGGAGATCGGGTTTTGGTTCTGGTGCCCACCCTTGACAGCAAGTTCCTAGCCAGGTGGCAGGGCCCCTATGAGGTTATTGAGAAGGTAGGGGAAGTAAATTACAAAGTACACCAGCCGGGGCGGCGCAAGCCGGAGCAGGTGTACCGCGTGAATTTACTGAAGCCGTGGAAAGACAGGGACACGGCCGACGACAACAGCCCCCGGCCAGGGCTTCTAGGTGACAAGGGTCCAGCCCCACAGTTCGAGGCCTGCGAAGCGGTAACCACGGTAAAAATCGCAGACAGCCTGTCTTCTAAACAAGTTCAGGATGTCAGGGAGTTCGTCAGTCGGAACACGGATGTGTTCTCGGACCTCCCTGGCCGCACGTCTCTCATCCAACATGACATCGTCACTGAGCCTCAGGCCAAGATCCGGTTAAAACCCTACCGGGTACCCGAGGCTCGGAGACGGGCCATCGCGGAGGAAGTGCAGTTAATGTTGAAGCTTGATGTCATTGAGGAGTCGAAAAGTGAGTGGGCCAGTCCCATAGTTCTAATACCCAAGCCGGATGGGACGTTGCGGTTCTGCAACGATTTTCGCAAATTAAATGAAGTGTCCAAGTTCGATGCGTATCCCATGCCCCGGGTAGACGAGCTTGTTGAGAATTTAGGGCAAGCCCGTTATTTTTCTGTGCTAGACCTCACTAAAGGATACTGGCAGGTACCCTTAACGGAGGCGGCCAAGGAAAAAACCGCTTTTGTTACCCGCAGGGCCTGTATCATTACAAGGTGTTACCCTTTGGCCTGCATGGCGCCCCCGCCACCTTCCAAAGGTTAATGGATATTGTACTGCGACCTCATCGTCGGTACGCTTCAGCCTACTTAGATGATGTAATCATCCACAGCACCGACTGGGAAAGCCATTTGCCCAAAGTGCAGGCGGTTGTGGATGCCCTGAGGAAAGCTGGACTAACCGCCAATCCAAAGAAGTGTGCGATTGGGTTGGAAGAGACCAAATACCTAGGATATGTTATTGGGCGGGGAGTCATCAAGCCGCAGGTAACTAAAGTAGAAGCCATACGTAACTGGCCCCGACCGGCCACTACCAGGCAGGTAAAATCGTTCCTGGGGATTGTAGGGTACTACATGAGGTTTGTGCCCCACTTTGCCACGATAGCAACACCATTGACAGACCTATTGAAGGGACGAAAGTCCGGAAAGGTTTACTGGAGTGAGAAGGCAGAAGAGGCCTTCTCTGCATTGAAGTCGGCCCTGTGTGGGTCCCCGGTTTTGGTGACACCCGACTTCAACAGGGAATTCATAGTACAGACGGATGCCTCAGAGGTAGGCCTCGGTGCTGTACTGTCTCAGGAGGTCAACGGGGAAGAACATCCCGTTGTCTTCCTGAGCCATAAGCTCAGTCCCGCCGAGACCAGGTATAGCATAGTGGAGAGGGAGTGCCTGGCTATCAAGTGGGCACTCGAATCTCTCCGCTACTACCTGTTAGGGAGGAGGTTCCGTCTGGTGACCGACCATTCCCCTCTCAAGTGGATGAGCCAGGCAAAGGAGAGGAATGCTCGGGTCACCAGGTGGTTCCTATCCCTGCAGAACTTCAAGTTCTCCGTGGAACACAGGGCAGGCCGCTTGCAGGGTAACGCAGATGCCCTGTCCCGCGTCCACTGCCTCACATGTGTTCACCCCTCAGGGTTGAACAAAGGGGGGTATGTGGTAAGGTGCAAGGTACTGTGGTCGACGGGAGGTACGTGTCACCGAGGTTCCTGGCCTCGGTGAGGTAAGAGCCGGATTTTTGGTGTGTCAGCAGCAGCTAGTGCTGCTTGACACCTTGCTATTTAGTTTGGCTGCAAAGCCAATCCGGGCCGGCTCTTACTGGGAGTAGGCAAAGAGTTGGGTGGGTGCCTACTCCCCACGGTCCAGGCCGGGTTTTCCAGGGCCTTTATAACACAGCCAGCAGCTGGGTGTGGGAGGCTGTGATTATCCTGGAGCTGCTAACAGGGCTGAGGAGTTCTCTGTCCTGGAGGAAAGAGCTCAGCAAGGAGGTGTTTTGTTCCTGGCTACCTGAAGCTGGATTCTCCTGCGGCTGGGCCGACAGCGTGGTGCGAACCTGCACCTACACCTCCCAGGTGACTGAACCTGTGTTGGCCTGTTTTTGTTTTGCCACGTTATTTCCATTGTGTGTGAACTGTCACCAAAGAGACTGTTTTTCATTTATGGTGTGCAAGTGTGAATAAAACACTGTTTGTTGCACAATCTGGACTCCTTGTTTTGCCTCTAAACTGCACCCGCACCGCTGTCTACCAGAGCGACTCCCCACAATATATATATATATATATATATATATATATTAACTAACTAACTAATGTAATTGAATAAGGATCCAGATGAAAGCACAGAGCACAGCAATGTCACTGCTCTCTCTCTCTCTCTCTCTCTCTCTCTCAGAACTGCAAAAAACAGCAGAAAATGGCTGCGGGGGAGTTTCCTATATAGTAAAGGGGTAGACAACTTTCCTATTGGTTGCTAGGGATTTTGCTAAGCTCTGACAAAGATATTGCAGTCTTCTCATTGGCCCACAAGCAAAAAGCAGTAGTACTGATGAAAAAAAAAAAAAAACTAAAATATTCGCGATTACAAATATATAGCACTATATTCCAGATTTTCACCAATTTTCGAAGTGACAAAAATTATATAACCCAGGAAGGGAAAAGATATCTTCTCAAAAAAGACATTTCTCAAATTTGGCATCTAGTCTGTTTTCTCGCAGATGCTGAGCAAAGTATGGATGTGTTTTAGCTGTGTCCGGAGTGATGTAAAGTCAGGTGAGTAGATCAGACTATTATTAAGGTAGACTACCATAGAGATATAAAGAAGCTCTAGAAACATTTAATTGACAAATTATTGGACAACAGGGGAATTGCAGAGAACAAAGGGCATTAAAAGGCATTCATAATGGCTGTCATTGATGTTAAAGTGGTCTTACACTCATTAGGTTGTAGGCTACACCCCCTCCCCAACCCTCATTCTCCCTCTCCCCAAGAGATCCAATCCTTAAGTGTCTGGATGTATTAATAACAGTGAGAAACGGGGAGCTGGCGACCGAGGGGTTTCGCAAACCCATGGCCACCAACTCGCTGTTACATTATTCTAGTTACCACCCAAAAAGTGTAAAAAGCGGTTCCATTTGGCCAGTTCATATGGCTGAGACGTATAAATAAGACAGATGAGGATTAAATGAGACAAGCTTTGGACCTCAAAAAGCGCTAATTTTCTAGAGATTATCCTATTTGTTTACTTAATGATGCTATGGTAAAAGCAAGTAGGTGGAAAAAACAGTTGCAACATCAAGAACCCAGTACCCACACAGATAAGGGGAGGGACAAAAGATCAGAACATTAACCCACGACCAGCAGTATTTTTGTTTAAATATTGGCAAATGGCAAATCAGATTTAAAAATCGTATGAGAAAATTGGGACATCTTGGAGGAAGCCGACAATTTTTGAGATGTCAGGTGGGCATTCCCAATTATAACGTTTAGAAGATGTTACACTTTAAAAGATAAGTTAGTACGAAGCAGGTTTATAGAGCAAAAACAAGAACGTGGTTGGATGGGTGGAGACCTAAAGACAATCGCCGCTGCGGCAGCTGTAACCAATGTAAATACAACCCCCAATGGTCAGTGTTGACCTTTGGAGGGTTACAACATAGTGTCAATACTGCAATTACTTGCAAAAGTAAATTTGTGGTTTACGTGATATGTATCTGTAGCAGATTTTGTATAGGCAAAACAATCAGAAGTCTGAATGAGAGAATAAGAGAACACATTAACTCTATAAGATCAGGCAAGGGTTGCCCATGCTTAATTGACCATGTCCTCTCTGAGTATAATGGTGACAGTGAAGCTCTAAGGTTTGCCCACATTAAAAATTGTACCTGTACCCCCGCAAGGGGGCGACAGGCATCGCAATTTGCTCCAGTGAAAAAGCAGATGGATTCTGCGCACAGGCACAATGGGCCCATTGGGCCTAAATGACAGAATAGATTTAGAAGTGTTTCTATGAAATCGTATACATCTGGTATGGTGCTTGGATTTGATATGTTAGTGTTTTTTTAAACAGTTTAGAAGGTAGCGGCTTTGAGGTGACGTCACCTGTCATCACCAGGGTTGGGCACTGCTGATGACGTCACGAGCGTGTGTTGCGTGAGTCGCTTTTAAAAGTCGGTGCCATAGCTCAGCGATGATACAGACCTGAAGAAGCGTGAAGGCGCGAAACGGCCGTTGCCGTCAGTTTCCTTTGCATGGTATGTTTGTCCGTCCCTCAGCCATCACATATCCAGTTGCCATGTCGCAGATGAATTTGTACTCAGCTCACATGTGTTCAGCATTTATGTTACCAGCTTCCATGTACTCAGCATTTATGTACTCGGCATCTATGTACCCAGCACTGGAGGAATAAAAAAAGATTTCACTATAGGGGTGAGTGCCATCTGCATCTTTTTCTTGAGCTAAATGTATCTTACTAGTGGACTTCATAATCACCGCCAGAGCACCACTGTTTAATATCATTGACTCCCCTGTGCGAAAGTGACAAGTTATATATTCATGTGAGAATGTATTTATCACAATTACGGCTTATCAAGTAGTCCCACTCACACTGCTTTCTGCATTCTATGGCCAATCTTGTAAAGACTCAGGGATAAGGGACAGGGAATACATTTTTCCCTCCCTGATTTTATTAAGCCCCTGTTAATCTATACAATGCCAAAGTGATCTGTCCTTCTTTGTGACAAAGAAGAAGCCTGTTCCTGCTGGGGTGGAAGACTTTGGAATGAATCCTCTTTCTTTCTATTTAAAGGGGTTGTTACTAGAGTTTTGGGGTGTTCGGGAAATTTTCAAAAAAGTTTGGGTTCGGGTCCGTTGTTCGGCGATTTCTTCAGGCTTTCTGAATCAGCTAGCGTTTTACTTCTTGCCCTAAGAAGCCATCACGACCATGCCTACTAATGGTATGGCTGTAATTGGCCAAGAGCAGCATGTGACCCAGCCTCTATTTAAGCTGGAGTCATGTAGCGCCTCACGTCACACTGCTCTGATTAGTGTAGGGATAGGATGCAGCTGCTGTGAGGGCAAAATTAGGCAGGGAAAACTCAGCAAAAACACCTAATAAAGTGATCGATCTACAGCTGTGAATCATTGAACTTCTGCTAGTTAATTGCTCACTGGTTTTTAGGCTGCACAGAACGTTTTTCTGTCACTTTTTTCTGGGGTGATCGGTGGCCAGTTTGTGTCTTGTGGTGCACCAGCACAAGCTGCCACCATGTCCATCAATCCATCAATACTAGTTTTTTTTTTTTTTTTTTTTGCTATATCCTACATCAGGGGCTTGGCTGTGCTTATTGTCACCCCTAGAAACTAAGGATAGAAATTTCTAAAATAGCAATCCCTTAGATCTGGTGTTCCAGCTGTGGCTAGCCAAGTGTAATACTGTCTGCTGTCTGGCAAATGATGGATTTTTTTCTGTGGTGAAATTCAATTGCCAAAATATCAATCCCCTAAATCTGGTGTCCCAGCAGTGGCTGGCCAAGTTTAATAGTGTTTGGCAAAGGATAGATTTTGTTATGGGGTGAAATTCAAGTGCCAAAATAGCAAAACCGTAAATCAGTGGTTTCAGCTGTGGCTGGCGAAAATTAATAGTGTCCAGCAAAGGATAGATCATTTTCTGGGGTGAAATTCAATTGCCAAAATAGCAATCCCCTAAATCTGGTGTCCCAGCAGTGGCTGGCCAAGTTTAATAGTTTCCGGCAAAGGATATATTTTGTTCTGGGGTGAAATTCAATTGCCAAAATAGCAATACCATAAATCCGTGGTTTCAGCTGTGGCTAGCCAAGTTTAATAGTGTCCGGCAAAGGATATATATTTTTCTGGGGTGAAATTCAATTGCCAAAATAGCAATACCATAAATCAGTGGTTTCAGCTGTGGCTGGCCAAGTTTAATAGTGACCAGCAAAGGATATATTTTGTTCTGGGAAAAATTCAATTGCCAAAATAGCAATACCGTAAATCTGGTGTCCCAGCAGTGGCTGGCCAAGTTTAATAGTGTCCTGCAAAGGACAGATAATTTTCTGGGGTGAAATTCAATTGCCAAAATAGCAATGCCCTAAATCTGGTGTCCCAGCAGTGGCTGGCCAAGTTTAATAGTGTCCTGCAAAGGATATATTTTGTTCTGGTGTAAAATGAAATTGCCAAAATAGCAATCCCTAAATCTGGTGTCCCAGCAGTGGCTGGCCAAGTTTAATAGTGTCCGGCAAAGGATATATTTTGTTCTGGGGTGAAATTCAATTGCCAAAATAGCAATACCGTAAATCAGTGGTTTCAGCTGTGACTGGACAAGTTTCATAGTGTCCGTCAAAGAATATATTATTTTCTGGGGTGAAATTCAGTTGCAAAAATAGAAATACCGTAAATCTGGTGTTCCAGCTGTGATTGGACAAGTTTCATAGTGTCCATAAAGGAAATATTATTTTCTGGGCTGAAATTCAATTGCCAAAATAGCAATACCCAAAATCTGGTGTTCCAGCTTTTGCAGGCCAAGTGTAAATCTGTCCGTAAAGAGTATATTACACTCAGCGTGCATCTCCAAGTGTATTTCTTTCCATTAAAGGGTATATTACAGTAAATGTTAAAATACAGCATAATCCTCTACATTTGCACACACTGTTTTGCATCTCTAAGTTTATTTCTTTCCGTTAAAGAGTATATTACACAAAGTGTTAAAATACAAGTGCTGAAAGCCTAATCCTATATATTTTTTCACCCGCTACTATGCATCTCCAAGTGTAAATCTGTCCTTAATAGGATACTTTTCATCCAGGGCCTAAATACTAGGCCTACAATTGATATTCCCCTAAATCTGTGGTTACTGCTGTGCCTGGATTAATGTAATACGGTACATAAATAGATAGCCAGATATTGTTAGGTGTCAGTAAAAAAAAGGCCTGAATTTGAATTCAATACATTGGGCCAAATAATTTTTTTCTTACTGTGGTGTACGGTAACAATTAGGAAAACATCTAGTATGGGACGCCGACGCGGAAGTGGTCGTGGTGTTGTTAGTGGGCCCTCTGGTGCTGGGTAGTGTTGAGCGAACAGTTCGAGAATAGTTCGGGTTCGTACCGAATTTTGGGGTGTCCGGGACCCGGACCCGAACCCGGACATTTTCAAAAAAGTTCGGGTTCGGGTTCGGTGTTCGTCGATTACTTCCCGCTTTCTGAAGGGCTGCACAGCAGCCAATCAGCTAGCGTTTTACTTCTTGCCCTAAGAGCCCATCACAGCCATGCCTACTAATGGCATGGCTGTGATTGGCCAAGTGCAGCATGTGACCCAGCCTCTATTTAAGCTGGAGTCACGTAGCGCCGCACGTCACACTGCTCTGATTAGTGTAGGGAGAGGACGCAGCTTCTGTCAGGGCGAGATTAGGCAGGGAAAAGTCAGCAACAGCACCTAATGAACGGATCAATTTACAGCTGAGAATCATTGAACTTCTGCTAGTTACTTGCTCGCTGGTTTTTAGGCTGCACAGAGCGTTTTTCTGTCACTTATTTTCTGGGTTGATCGGCGGCCATTTTGTGACTTGTGGTGCGCCAGAAGAAGCTGCCACCAAGTCCATCAATCCATCAATACTAGTTTTTTTTTTGCTATATCCTACATCAGGGGCTTGGCTGTGCTAATTGTCACCCTAGAAACTCAGGAAAGAAATTTCTATATTTTATTAAGGGGTTAAATACAATTGCCCAAATACCAATCCCCTAAATCTGGTGTTCCAGCTTTGGTTAGACAAGTATAATACTGTCTGCTGTCTGGCAAAGGATAGATTATTTTCTGGGGTTAAATTCAATTGCCAAAATAGCAATACCATAAATCAGTGGTTTCAGCTGTGGCTGGCAAAATAGAATAGTGTCCGAGGTAACGCACACACGTACAGACGCACGTACACGATTCTTGAATAGTTGTATTATCGCGATAATAAAACTAACAGTGTAAAGTTGACTGTATTGCTCTAAGTTATATTCGCGTACGAATGTAACTTCTATTACAGCACACCAATACTAAAACTGACTAAGAGACAGCTTTAAGTTCTATTCGAACGCGATTGCAACTTTGGAACTTAAAGTGGTGTACGATTTTAAAAGTTGAGTACTAAAAGTTGGAATCGCAATGCGATTCTTATGTATTTGCTTAATCGCATTGAGATTACAACTTTGAGCTACCGATCACCATGGGAACGCCTCCTCCAGTAGAATGTACTGTCGGATGAGAATTAAGTTGAAATCGCAATGCGATTATTATATATCTGCTTAATCGCATTGTCGTTTCAACTTAGCATTGCTAAATAATTCCATTCATATTCGCTAACTTACTGACTCAGTAAGTTAACGATATGGATGGAATTATTTAGCAATGCTAAGTTGAAATCGCAATGCGATTAAGCAAATATATAAGAATCGCATTGCGATTTCAACTTAATTCTCAGATCCGACAGTACATTCTACTGGAGGAGGCGTTCCCATGGTGATCGTTAGCTCAAAGTTGTAATCGCAATGCGTTTATTGCGGTATATTATCCCTCTGGGTGTCTTTTACAGCCTTTTTAGTGCCCAAAAGTTCGGGTCCCCATTGACTTCTATGGGGTTCGGGATGAAGTTCGGGTTGAGTTCGGATCACGAACCCGGACATTTTCCGGAAGTTCGGCCGAACCTCTCGAACCCGAACATCCAGGTGTTCGCTCATCTCTAGTGCTGGGTAGTGTTGAGCGAACAGTTCGAGCATAGTTCGGTTTCGTACCGAATTTTGGGGTCTCTGGGGCACGGACCCGAACCCTAACATTTTCAAAAAAGTTTGGGTTCGGGTTCGTTGTTCGGCGATTACTTCCCGCTTTCTGAAGGGCTGCACAGCAGCCAATCAGCTAGCGTTTTACTTCTTGCCCTAAGAGCCCATCACAGCCATGCCTACTAATGGCATGGCTGTGATTGGCCAAGTACAGCATGTGACCCAGCCTCTATTTAAGCTGGAGTCACGTAGCGCCGCACGTCACACTGCTCTGATTAGTGTAGAGAGAGGACGCAGCTTTTGTGAGGGCGAGATTAGGCAGGGAAAAGTCAGCAACAGCACCTAATGAAGTGATCAATCTACAGCTGTGAATGATTAAACTTCTGCTAGTTACTTGCTCACTGGTTTTTAGGCTGCACAGAGCGTTTTTTCTGTCACTTATTTTCTGGGGTGATCGGCGGCCATTTTGTGACTTGTGGTGCAAAATAGCAATACCATAAGTCAGTGGTTTCAGCTGTGGATGGCAAAGTATAATAGTGTCCGCCAAAACATATATTTTGTTCTGGGGTGAAATTCAATTGCCAAAATAGCAATACCCTGAATCTGGTGTTCGAGCTGTTGCAGGCCAATTGTAAATCTGTCCATAAAAGGATACCTTTCATCCAGGGCCTAAATACTAGCCCTAAAAGAGATATTCCCCTAAATCAGTGGTTACCGCTGTGCCTGGATTAGTGTAATACGCTACATAAATAAATAGGCAGATAGTGTTAGGTGCCTGTAAAAAAAGGCCTGAATTTGAAATCAATACATTGGGCCAAATATTTTTTTTCTTATTGTGGTGCTTGGTGAACGGTAACAATGAGGAAAACATCTAGTAAGAGACGCGGACGCGGTCGTGGTGGTGTTAGTGTACACTCTTGTGCTGGGAGAGGACGTGGCCATACTGCCACAGCCACACTTCTTAGTGAACCAACTACCTCAAGTTCCAGTACCCGCCAGAATTTACAGCGATATTTGGTGGGGCCCAATTCCGTTCTAAGGATGGTAAGGCCTGAGCAGGTACAGGCGCTAGTCAATTGGGTGGCCGACAGTGGATCCAGCATGTTCACAACATTATCTCCCACCCAGTCTTCTGCAGAAAGCGCATAGGTGGCACCTGAAAACCAAGCCCATCAGTCTGTCACATCACCCCCATGCATATCAGGGAAACTGTCTGAGCCTCAAGTTATGCAGCAGTCTCTTATGCTGTTTGAAGACTCTGCTGGCAGGGTTTCCCAAGGGAATCCACCTAGCCCTTCCCCAGTGGTGGAAGACATAGAATGCACTGATGCACAGCCACTGATGTTTCCTGATGATGAGGACATGGGAATACCACCTCATCGGGGTCCGCATCGTCCGCAGGAGACGATGAGGTCCTAGACCCTACATGGAATGAAGGTCATGCTCCTGACTTTCATAGTTCAGAGGAAGAGGCAGTGGTGAGACCGAGCCAACAGCGTAGCAAAAGAGAGAGCAGGGGGCAAAAGCAGAACAGCCGCCTCCAAGAGAGTTCGCCTGCTACTGGCCACCGCCACCACCACCAGGGACCGAGCACCCCAAAGGCAGCTTCAAGGAGTTCCCTGGCATGGCACTTCTTTAAACAATGTGCTGATGACAAGACCCGAGTGGTTTGCATGCTGTGCCATCAGAGCCTGAAGCGAGGCATTAACGTTCTGAACCTTAGCACAACCTGCATGACCAGGCATCTACATGCAAAGCATGAACTGCAGTGGAGTAAACACCTTAAAAGCAAGGAACTCACTCTGGCTCCCCCTGCTCCCTCTTCTGCTGCTGCCTCGGCCTCTTTCTCTGCCTCGGGAGGAATGTTGGCACCTGCCGCCCACCAAACAGAGGCTGTGCCACCGACAACACCACCTGCGTCACCAAACATCTCCACCATGTCACACGGCAGCGTTCAGCTCTCCATCTCACAAACCTTGGAGAGAAAGCGTAAATTCCCACCTAGCCACCCTCGAGCCTTGGGCCTGAATGCCAGCATTTCTAAACTACTGGCCTTTGAAGTGCAGTAATTCAGGCTGGTGGACACAGACAGCTTCAAACAGCTGATGTCCATGGCTGTCCCACAGTATGTTGTTCCCGGCCGCCACTACATCTCCAAGACAGCCGTGCCTTCCCTGCACAACCAAGTATCCGATAAAATCAAGTGTGCACTGCGCAATGCCATCTGTGGCAAGGTCCACTTAACCACAGATACGTGGACCAGTAAGCACGGCCAGGGACGCTATATCTCCCAAACTGCACACTGGGTAAATGTAGTGGCGGCTGGTCCCCAGGCGGAGAGTTCCTTGGCGCACGTCCTTCCGCCGCCAAGGATCGCAGGGCATCATTCTTTGCCTTCTGTAGCCTCCTCCTCCTTCTCGGATTCCTCCTCCTCTGCTTAAACCAGCTCATCCAGTCAGCCACACACATTCACCACCAACTTCAGCACAGCCCGGGGTAAACGTCAGCAGGCCATTCTGAAACTCATATGTTTGGGGGACAGGCCCCACACCGCGCAGGAGTTGTGGCGGGGTATTGAACAACAGACCAACGAGTGGTTTCTGCCGGTGGGACTCAAGCCCGGCCTGGTGGTGTGCGATAATGGGCGAAATCTCGTTGTAGTTCTGGGACTAGCCGGTTTGACGCACATCCCTTGCCTGGCGCATGTGCTGAATTTGGTGGTGCAGAAGTTCATTCACAACTACCCCGACATGTCAGAGCTGCTGCATAAAGTGCGGGCTGTCTGTGCGCGCTTCCAGTGTTCACATCCTGCTGCTGCTCGCCTTCCCACTCACCGCCTCATGCGACGTGCCCACCAGGTGGAACTCCACCTTGCACATGCTGGAGAGACTGTGCGAGCAGCAGCAGGCCATAGTGGAGTTTCAGCTGCAGCACGCACGTGTCAGTCGCACTGCGGAACAGCACCACTTCACCACCAATGATTGGGCCTCCATGCGAGACCTGTGTGCCCTGTTGCGCTGAGTACTCCACCAACATGGCCAGTGGCGATGACACCGTTATCAGCGTTACAATACTACTTCTATGTCTCCTTGAGAAAACGCTTAGGGCGATGATGGAAGAGGAGGTGGCCCAGGAGGAGGAGGATGAGGGGTCATTTTTACCACTTTCAGGCCAGTCTGATAGAAGTGGCTCAGAGGGAGGTTTTTTGCAACAGCAGAGGCCAGGTACAAATGTGGCCAGCCAGGGCCCACTACTGGAGGACGAGGAGGATAAGGAGGAGGTGGAGGAGGATGAGGATGAAGCAGGTTCACGATACACCTCCCACAGAGGACAGCTTGTCCTTACCTCTGGGGAGCCTGGCACACATGAGCGACTACATGCTGCAGTGCCTGCGCAACGACAGCAGAGTTGCCCACATTTTAACGTGTGCGGACTACTGGGTTGCCACCCTGCTGGATCCCCGGTACAAAGACAATGTGCCCACCTTACTTCCTGCACTGGAGCATGATAGCAAGATGCGCGAGTACAAGCGCACGCTGGTAGACGCGTTCCTGAGAGCAATCCCAAATGTCACAGGGGAACAGGTGGAAGCCCAAGGCGAAGGCAGAGGAGGAGCAAGAGGTCGTCAACACAGCTGTGTCATGGCCAGCTCCTCTGAGGGCATGGTTAGCATGGCAGAAATGTGGAAAGGTTTTGTCTCCACGCCATAGCTAACTGCACCACCACCTGATACGGAACGTGTTAGCAGGAGGCAGCATTTCACTAACATGGTTATACAGTACCTTCTGCACACCCCTCCACGTACTGACTGATGGTTCGGCCCCATTCAACTTCTGGGTCTTCAAATTGTCCACGTGGCCAGAGTTAGCATTTTATGCCTTGGAAGTGCTAGCCTGCCCGGCGGCCAGCGTTTTGTCTGAACGTGTATTCAGCACGGCAGGGGGCATCATTACTGACAAACGCAGCCGCCTGTCCACAGCCAACGTGCACAAGCTGACGTTCATAAATATGAAGCAGGCCATGGATCCCCTAAATCTGGTGTTCCAGCTATGGCTGACCAAGTTTAATACTGTCCGTCAAAGGATAGATTTTTTTCTGGGGTAAGATTCAATTGGCAAAATACCAATCCCCTAAATCAGTGGTTTCAGCTGTTGCTGGCCAAGTTTAATACTGTCCGTCAAAGGATAGAATTTTTTTCTGGGGTCAAATTTAGTTGTCAAAATATCAATCCCTTAAATCTGGTGTGCCAGCTGTGGCTGGGCAAGTGTAATACTGTCCGTCAAAGGATAGATTTTTTTCTGGGGTGAAATTCAATTGCCAAAATTCCAATCCCCTAAATCTGGTGTTTCTGCTGTGGCTGGCTAAGTTTAATACTGTCCTTCAAAGGATAGATTTTTTTGTGGGGTGAAATTCAATTGCCAAAAGACCAATCCCCTAAATCTGGTGTTCCATCTTTGGCTGGCCAAGTTTAATACTGTTCGTCAAAGGATAGATTTTTTTCTGGGGTGAAATTCAATTGCCAAAATACCAATCCCCTAAATCTGGTGTTCCAACTGTGGCTGGCCAAGTTTAATACTGTCCCTCTAAGGATAGATTTTTTTCTGGGGTGAAATTCAATTGCCAAAATTCCAATCCCCTAAATCTGGTGTTCCAACTGTGGCTGGCCAAGTTGAATACTGTCCGTCAAAGGATAGATTTTTTTTTCTGGGGTGAAATTCAATTTCCAAAATTCCAATCCCCTAAATCTGGTGTTTCTGCTGTGGCTGGCTAAGTTTAATACTGTCCGTCAAAGCATAGATTTTTTTTCTGGGGTGAAATTCAATTGCCAAAAGACCAATCCCCTAAATCTGGTGTTCCAGCTTTGGCTGGCTAAGTTTAATACTGTTCGTCAAAGGGTAGATTTTTTTCTGGGGTGAAATTCAATTGCCAAAATACCAATCCCCTAAATCTGGTGTTCCAACTGTGGCTGGCCAAGTTTAATACTGTCCCTCTAAGGATAGATTTTTTTCTGGGGTGAAATTCAATTGCCAAAATTCCAATCCCTTAAATCTGGTGTTCCAACTGTGGCTGGCCAAGTTGAATACTGTCCGTCAAAGGATAGATTTTTTTCTGGGGTGAAATTCAATTGCCAAAATTCCAATCCCCTAAATCTGGTGTTTCAGCTGTGGCTGGCTCAGTTTATTACTGTCCGTCAAAGGATAGATTTTTATTATGGGGTGAAATTCAATTGGCAAAACACCAATCCCCTAAATCAGTGGTTCCAGCTGTTGCTGGCCAAGTTTAATACTGTCCGTCAATGGATAGATTTTTTTCTGGGGTGCAATTCAATTGCCAAAATACCAAGCCCATAAGTTTGTCACATCACCCCCATGCATATCAGGGAACCTGTCTGAGCCTCAAGTTATGCAGCAGTATCGTATGCTGTTTGAAGACTCTGCTGGCAGGGTTTCCCAAGGGCATCCACCTAGCCCTTCCCCAGCGGTGGAAGACATAGAATGCACTGACGCACAACCACTTATGTTTCCTGATGAGGACATGGATATACCACCTCAGCAGAGACAGCACGTCTCTGATGATGACGAAACATAGGTGCCAACTGCTGCGTCTTTCTGCAGTGTGCAGACCGAGCAGGAGGTCAGGGAGAAAGACTGTGTAGGGGACGATGAGGTCCTAGACCCCACATGGAATGAAGGTCGTGCCACTGACTTTTATAGTTCAGAGGAAGAGGCGGTGGTGACACCGAGCCAACAGCGTAGCAAAGGAGGGAGCAGGGTGCAAAAGCAGAACAGCCGTCGCCAAGAGAATTCGCCTGCTACTGGCCACCGCCACCAGGGACCGAGTACCCCAAAGGCAGCTTCAAGGAGTTCGCTGGCATGGCACTTCTTCAGCTGAACTCTGCTGTGTGACATGGTGGAGATGCTTGGTGACGGAGGTGGTGGTGTTGGTGGCAAATCCTCTGCTTGGTGGGCGGCAGGTGCCAACATTCCTCCCGAGGCGGAGAAAGAGGCCGAGGCAGCAGCAGAAGAGGGCCAGGGGGAGCCTGAGTGAGTTCCTTGTTTTTAAGGTGTTTACTCCACTGCAGTTCATGCTTTGCATGTAGATGCCTGGTCATGCAGGTTGTGCTAAGGTTCAGAATATTAATGCCTCGCTTCAGGCTCTGATAGCACAGGGTGCAAACCACTCGGGTCTTGTCATCAGCACATTGTTTGAAGAATAGCCATGCCAGGGAACTCCTTGAAGCTGCCTTTGGGGTGCTCGGTCCCTTGTGGTGGTGGCCAGTAGCAGACGAACTCTCTTGGAGGCGGCTGTTCTGCTTTTGCCCCCTGCTCTCTCTTTTGCTACGCTGTTGGCTCGGTCTCACCACTGCCTCTTCCTCTGAACTATGAAAGTCAGGGGCACGACCTTCATTCCATGTAGGGTCTAGGACCTCATCGTCCCCTGCATCGTCTTCCACACAGTCTTCCTCCCTGACCTCCTGTTCGGTCTGCACACTGCAGAAAGACGCAGCAGTTGGCACCTGTGTTTTGTCATCATCAGAGACGTGCGGACTCCGATGAGGTGGTATTCCCATGTCCTCATCATCAGGAAACATCAGTGGTTGTGCATCAGTGCCTTCTATGTCTTCCACCACTGGGGAAGGGCTAGGTGGATTCCCTTGGGAAACCCTGCCAGCAGAGTCTTCAAACAGCATAAGAGACTACTACATAACTTGAGGCTCAGACAGTTTCCCTGATATGCATGGGGGTGATGTGACAGACTGATGAGCTTGGTTTTCAGGTGCCACCTGTGAGCTTTCAGCAGAAGACTGGGTGGGAGATAATGTTGTGAACGTGCTGGATCCAGACTAGCGCCTGTACTTGCTCAGGCCTTACCATCCTTAGAACGGCATTGGGCCGCACCAAATATCGCTGTAAATTCTGGCGGGTATTGGAACCTGAGTTAGTTGGTTCACTAGGACGTGTGGCTGTGGCAGAACGGCCACGTCCTCTCCCAGCACTAGAGATAAGCGAACACCTGGAAGTTCGGGTTCGGGAAGTTCGGCCGAACTTCACGAAAATGTTCTGGTTCGGGATCCGAACTCGACCCGAACTTTATCCCGAACCCCATTGAAGTCAATGGGGACCCGAACTTTTAGGCACTAAAAAGACTTAAAAATAGTCCAGGAAAGGGCTAGAGGGCTGCAAAAGGCAACAAAATGTAGGTAAATCCCCTGCAAACAAATGTAGATAGGGAAATGAATTAAAATAAAATAAAATAAGTAAAAATTAACGAATATCAATTGGAGAGAGGTCCCACAGCAAGGAATCATACGTCATGTCACCCACCACTGGAGAAGGCCACTTTCAGTTATTTCGGCCCCAGCACCCAAACAGAGGAGAGAGGTCCCACAGCAAGGAATCATGCGTCATATCACCCACCACTGGAGAAGGCCACTTTCAGTTATTTCGGCCCCAGCACCCAGACAGATGAGATAGGTCCCACAGCAAGGAATCATGCGTCATATCACCCACCACTGGAGAAGGCCACTTTCAGTTATTTCGGCCCAGCACCCAGACCGAGGATACAGGTCCCACAGCAAGGAATCATGCGTCATATCACCCACCACTGGAGATAGTCACTTTCAGTTATTTCGGCCCAGCACCCAGTCCAAGGATTCAGGTCCCACTGCAAGGAATCATGCGTCATATCACCCACCACTGGAGAAGGCCACTTTCAGTTATTTCGGCCCAGCACCCAGACCGAGGATACAGGTCTCACTGCAAGGAATCATGCGTCATATCACCCACCACTGGAGAAGGCCACTTTCAGTTATTTCGGCCCAGCACCCAGACCAAGGATACAGGTCCCACTGCAAGGAATCATGCGTCATATCACCCACCACTGGAGAAGGCCACTTCAGTTATTTCGGCCCCAGCACCCAGACAGAGGAGAGAGGTCCCACAGCAAGGAATAAGGCGTCATATCACCCACCACTGGAGAAGGCCACTTTCAGTTATTTCGGCCCAGCACCCAGACAGAGGAGAGAGGTCCCACAGCAAGGAATCATGCGTCATATCACCCACCACTGGAGAAGGCCACTTTCAGTTATTTCGGCCCCAGCACCCAGACAGAGGATAGGTTCATTCAACTTTGGGTTTCACCGCAAGATCATGGTAAAGTTAAAAAAATGAGGATTCAATAAAGAAGTGCCCCGGAGTACAAGAAAACATGTTTGAGGGGAAGGCAGTTATAAATGTCTATTCTGCACAAGGGAGGCACAGGTCCTGTGGGATCCATGCCTGCTTCATTTTAAACTTGGCCAGCAACAGCTGGAACCACTGATTTAGGGAATTGGTGTTTTGCCAATTGAATTTTACCCCATAATAAAAATCTATCCTTTGACGGAGAGTATTAAACTTAGCCAGCCACAGCTGGAACACCAGATTTAGGAGATTGGTATTTTGGCAATTGAATTTCACCCCAGAAAGAAAATCTATCCTTTGACGGACAGTATTACACTTGCCTAGCCACAGCTGGAACACCAGATTTAGGGGATTGGTATTTTAGCAATTGAATTTTATCCCAGAAAAAAATTTATCCTTTGATGGACAGTATTAAATTTAGCCAGCCACAGCAAAAACACCAGATTTAGGGGATTGAAATTTTGGCAATTGAATTTCACCCCAGAAAAAAATCTATCCTTTGACGGACAGTATTACACTTGCCTAGCCACAGCTGGAACACCAGATTTAGGGGATTGGTATTTTAGCAATTGAATTTCACCCCAGAAAAAAATCTATCCTTTGACGGACAATATTAAACTTAGCCAGCCACAGCAAAACCACCAGATTTAGGGGATTGGAATTTTGGCAATTGAATTTCACCCGAGAAAAAAATCTATCCTTTGACGGACAGTATTACACTTGCCCAGCCGCAGCTGGAACCTCAGATTTAAGGGATTGGTATTTTAGCAACTGAATTTCACCCAAGAAAAAAATCTATCCTTTGACGGACAGTATTAAACTTGGCAAGCCACAGTTGGAACACCAGATTTAGGGGATTGGAATTTTGGCAGTTGAATTTCACCCCAGAAAAAAATCTATCCTTTGACGGACAGTATTAAACTTAGCCAGCCAAAGCTGGAACACCAGATTTAGTGGATTGGTCTTTTGGCAATTGAATTTCACCCCATAAAAAAATCTATCCTTTGACGGACAGTATTCAACTAGCCTGCCACAGCTGGAACACCAGATTTAGGGGATTGAAATATTGGCAATTGAATTTCACCCCATAAAAAAATCTATCTTTTGACGGACAGTATTAAACTTGGCCAGCCACAGCTGGAACACCAGATTTTGGGGATTGGAACTTTGCCAATTGAATTTCACCCCATAAAAAAAATCTATCCTTTGACGGACAGTATTACACTTGGCCAGAAACAGCTGAAACAACTGATTTAGGGGATTGGTATTTTGGCAATTGAATTTCAGCGCAGAAAAAAAAATCTATCCTTTTACGGACAGTATTACACTTGGCCAGCAACAGCTGAAACCACTAAATTAGGAGTTTGGTATTTTGGCAACTGAATTTCAGCCCTGAATAAAATATAGCAATTTCTATCCTGCGTTTCAAGGTGTGACAATAAGCACAGCCCCTGATGAAGGATATTGCAACATGTGCTGGTGCACCAAAAGATCACAAAATGGCCGTCGATCACCCCAAAAAAAAGTGACGGAAAAACTCTCTGGGCAGCCGAAAAACCAGTCAGCAATGAACTAACAGAAGTTGAATGATTCACAGCTGTAGATCGATCACTTCATTAATTGGTTTTGCTGAGTCTTCCCTGCCTAATCGCGCCCTCACAGCAGCTGCATCCCTATCCCTACACTAATTAGAGAAGAGTGACGGATGGCGCTATGTGACTCCAGCTTAAATAGAGGCTGGGTCACATGCTGCACCTGGCCAATCACAGCCATGCCAATAGTAGGCATGGCTGTGATGGCCTCTTGGGGCAAATAGTATGATGCTTGTTAATTGGCTGCTTTGCTGCCTTTAAAAAAGCACCATAGAAATCGCCGAACACTGAACCCAAACTTTTATGTAAATGATTGGGTCCAGGTCCATGTCTCAAACACCCCAAAATTCGGTATGAATCGAACTATACAGTTTGGGTTCGCTCAAACACTATATGTGACATTCTTCTAATCAGATGTTCTCTCCGTGCAAAAGTTATCCTGTGTCTACCTCTTGCTGTCATTTCAGTTTGTCTCTGTTCTTCTATCCACTGCAGGCACCATTGAACAGTTCTGACATCTCGTTGTAGGCATGTAGCTATTTATGCTAGAGTGATAAATATTCTGTCCCTCTCAGTTTGCGACAAGTGGTGATAACTGTCATGTCCATGAACCGGAGGCTTGTCACACTCATATCACATTTTTGAGGTTTCATATTGCTAAAAAAAACTGTCCTTGCAATCTGGCTTTTATGCCTCTCCCACATGCTGCAGAGTGGAGCTAGGTGCTTGAAAATTTGATCATCTGCAGATGTTAGTAACACCTGCTACTTCCTCGATTTGCATAACCTTAATGCTTGCCCTTCTTGATGTGACCATTTCTATGTTCATGAGTGTGTGTATATATATATATATATATATATATATATATCACTTTACTTCAAGAGCTAAATAAATACATTTGGAATGAATGTTCAGAATGTAACTAAATTCAAATATAATTCTGAACATTTGCTTCAAGGCCTTCAATGAAACAATTTACAGTGGGCAAATATAGCAAAAAAGAAAGGCCTTCTGAATTATAAGATAAATACTTAGGCACTATTGTCCTTCTAAGCAAATGATCTCATATTTTATTTTCTGTCCTAGTAACAGTGACATTCCTTCTAAAACAGTACAATATATTATACCAGCGCCACAAACAGCATACACTGAAATTCAAATAAATTTAATTGGCTTTGAAGTATGTGACTTATTATAGAAATATTCATTGGAGTATATTTATAAATGTCTTTTAACCACAATAGTGGTGTAAATGTCGCAAATTATGGTACACACCATATTTGCAGCATAATTGGCAACTTTTTGATGATCTTTTCAAAAGTGGTGTGAAAAGAGCGAGCCTTAGTGGAGAGTGTGGGGCTTCCCAATGACCACTTGAGTTACTATAACTTATGCCAGAAACTGCACCTGGCACAGCTGGCATACAGTAGACTTCAGTTTCTTGCACAGAGATGCCTCTATCTTGTAATAGATTTGGCGCATCTTACTCCAGCACAGGGAGATCCAGATTGTCATGTGGGAACAGCTTGATAAATCTCCCCCAGTGTATACCTGTACTTTATAACTTAGATATGATGAATATTTACAGTAGAGTAAATATGAAGTGCCTAGTAGTATAAATTATAAACTGCATATACAATATAAGATATTTTAGAGAAAAAAATAGCAGAAATGGATATATAGAATATACTGTAAGAATGAGAACTAGGCTTTTAGGATAGGCATTATTACAATGGATCTGCAAAAAAAAAAATGGATGCCATATGGACGTCATACGTTTTCTTTTGCAGATCCACAATTTGCGGACCGCAAAACACATACCTTCCTGTGCATGTAGCCTAAGTAATAGCAATCCAGGTAGCCTCCTGGTAGTTAGGATAACAGGAAACAACATTTTAACATCTCAATTTCCAAGATGTCTTGTTAGAAATGGAATGGGTGTAGGAGGGTGTAGGAGGGGAGCCCTACTTAAAAAAACTTCCGGTGCTCATATACTGTAGATTCCTCGGTCACCTGTTGGTCTTTTTTTTGTGCCGCTGCAACAACATAAAAAAGTGTTCATGGTCAAATACTGAAAGGTCACATTGTCACTGCAGCAGCTGGAAACCCCCCTTAAAAAAATTGCATTTGCTGTCTCCTTTTTTCTATTAAAATGTTTCAATTGTTTGTCTTTAACCACAAAAGAACCCCCAAGATGACTGTATCATGAAACCTAATGTAAATAAGACTTTGTGGTTGGGAATTGACAGCAGATATGTCTTAACAGAGTAGCGCTATAAGTGCAGTTTAAAGTAAGCACACTTTATGTACAGAACATTATGAATTATTGATATTGCTGTTTTTTATTCTGTCAAATGTATGCAAACTTTTCATATTATTTTAAGAAAAATACCATAAACAATGATTCATATAGAGCAATTGCAAAGAATAACTAAACTTGCTAAATAATCCATCATAAGAATTTCTGACATGGCTCACAGCCAAGGTTTAAACACTGTTCTAAATTTAGGCTAATTTATGTAAGCATCATCTGACAAATACCCATTTGGTTTCAGATCTACACAATAGTTATTTTAGTGCATGGTGATGTGTAAAATAATCTGACTACATTGAACTGTGAACATATTTTTGGTGTTTGCACAGTTTTGTTTATTATAATTGCTATATAGTAACTAAAAATTTCTTCTACAAATAATCATTTTATAGGTATTTGGGCAGCAAATGCAAACCTAATAAAACAAAGCATAATTGCTTTTCAACGTCAAGCCAAATTAACTGAGAAAATGTAGCTTGGAGATAATTCACTTGAAATTATTAAGTGTTTTGAAAACGTCAAGAAAATGGCAACCCTAAAATAGAATAATCCGAGCAAAAACATTTTCACAAATCATAAAAGCCAATCAAAGCAATTGTCTTCTCTGGAAACAGATGAATTTAAAACAATTCCTGATGTAATGCTTGCATCATGTTCCACCTAATCATTTTTAGTTAACTTCTCTGATAAAATTTATACTCGTTTGTCAAATAGCATGTTGTACACTTATTAAATTGTATTGTGACTAACTAAGATTTTGATTGTGGACAATATTTTGCTACCTAATTGCTGTTCAAAGATAAAAAACCACCTGATGTGTACATTGGATTGTGAGATGGGTGTATTGTTTAAAAAAGTAAAATCACAACCAGAGTCATTTTCTCAGTAATAACATGCAAATAATAAAATATGGCAATAAGATCAAAGTAAAGTCCATTCATGAAAATATTAATTTGCAAAAACATAATGTGAAAAATCAATAATGCGTGTGACCTTATGGGTAAGGAAGTAGGACACTTATATATAAGCATTTTAATTTTAGAAAATAATGTATTTTTTTATTTAAATTCCCTATTTTTCAATGCAAAAATTTTCAAAGCTCATCAAATCTTATGTGCCACCACCATTTGTGTCTGCAAAGCTGTATATTTTCTTATCGTTTGGTGACATGCTGACACCAGCACACGTGACCAAGGGCTTCTCTCCCCCAATCATGTCACCATAAATTGGACTGGTCTCAGCTCTCTCTGGAACAATTTGTAACACAGCATATTAGTTCATGCTCACTTTAATATATAGTGATGCATGCAAGAAATTCTACTTTTTAGCCGCATACCCCATTGAACTGCCCTGGACTGCTGTTGGGACCTTTTAAAGCATTCACTCCAAGTATAGATGGCTTGTGGACACCTCAAGTGGTTATGAAATACGTCTTCAAGCCTAGAGATGGTATTGTTAGTATTCAAAGCCCACCTTCCTGGAATAAGTGAGTGATCTGAGACTGACCAAGCCAGCTTTCTGAGCCCAGTAACTGCCACGATGTGAGGGTACCACGTTTGAAGCTCCTGTTAATATGTACTGTGAGATTCACTGTGGTTTGAAAGAAAAGGCTGTTCTCTTGCTAGTGGTGACCTCCTAATATGTCTGCTTTGAGTCCACTGTAACGGAGATTTAACACAACTGGTATTTCATGTCAATCTTAATATACTGTGCACTAGAATAAATTGCAAATAGTTTATGAAGAGACACATGCCTCTTAATTTACATGCAGCAATCTCCTCCAGAGTATCGGGAGGAGTGATCGCTAATGCCATCACTTTTCCCCATAAGTACTCGTTGTTTGGCAGCAGGAGAACACATTGACATGGCACAATCTGCTGCTAGTAACAGTAAATGATCATCTTTGCTTGCACACAAACGATCAGATTACATGATGAACGAGCGTTTAGCTTGTTCATTGGGTAATTGGTGGAACATTTACATTGCCCGATCATTGGTAATGAGCATTACTATGAACGCTCGTTAGCGATAATCTGTGTAATTCTTGTCCCATGTAAAGGGCCCTTACTGTCTCATCCATTTTTTGCCACATTTGATAACTGGCGTGAAGCATAAAAAGTCACAGATTATGGCATGAATATGACATGCTGTAAAATTATGACTTTTTAAAGCCACAAATGTTTTGTAGAGGCTTTAATAACTCTGAGTTGGGCTAGTTGCACATTAGCTTTTGAGAGCTCCAGCAGGCTGTTTGGCAGGGTAATATCCAAACAATCGGCTGGATAAATACTGCAGCGTGCATTCAGGCAGTGGGCATTCAGGCAGCTTCTGGCGATGCTAGACCCAGAGAGCTCTCAAACACTAATGTGAAACTAGCCTAATTCAGATCGAAATTGGTCTGAAACACGTTACTGTAACTTTAAAATCCTTCATTGGATGATTTTTTCGCCTAATAAAGATCCCGTATTTGTATTCTGGAACTGGACTTTCTATTGCTTTTTAATTCAAATTGATGTATCAAAACTTCTACTTTGTATACGAACTGCCAAGCTCTGCGCCATTATATTATGTGTAATCGTAAAGTCTGTGCTCTTTGTGAGCAACTGTAACTGTGTGCTCTTTGCCTCAATCTAAGTAAACTAATGTTCAAGTTAAACCTTGCTGAGTTACTTTCAATTGTAGGCCACTTTCATGAGTTTCTGGCCCTTTGAGGCCTAGTTCAGATGTCAGTGTTCTTGTCTGTGTTTGGTCAGTGACCTTAAAGGATTGTGATTGTGAGCGAAAAAAGGAGTGGAGTATACACGGAGATTAGGTACAGTGCAATGGAAAGATTTGCTCGGATTCTGTGTTTATGACCCAAACCTGGATTTAGCTCACAAACAATCACTGATGGAAATCACAGATCAAACACTGACCAAATCAGTGATGTGTGAACGAGGTTTAATATGCACATAATACATGTGTATTCATATAAACTCAAACATACATATATAAACAGATATACAGTATACACGTTATATCACTATCTGTTCAGCAGAGACCCGAAATGGTACATTTTCTGGCCAGGCTTTAATGTTGCTGTTATGCAGGACAGAATCATTATATTGTGACTGTCATTTCAGGTAATTTTTCAGAATAAGCGGTCATATTATTATTTTTTATTTGACAGTGCCATTAATTCCATGCTGCTGTACATCTAAGATGGGGTATACATACATAACATAAAACAACAAAAGTACAATAAGCATGAAACTTATTAACAGACTAGTACAGATCGGGGGGGGGGGGGGAATTATGCCAGCAAGAGTTAACAATCTATAAGGGAAAGGGAAAATATACAGTATGCAGCATGCTTATTGAAGGCTTTCCTGAAAAGGTGGGTTTTCAGGTTACTCTTAAAGGTTTGGATGCTGGGGGAGAGTTTGATGTGTTGCAGTACTGTTTTTCAGAGTGTGGGTGATGCACATGAGAAATCTTGTAGCCGATTGTGTGATAAACAGACAAGAGGAGAACAAAATAGGAGGTCTTGTGAGAACTGGAGATTTCATGTGGGAATGTATGGGTAAAGTAGGTCAGATATGTAGTTGTAAGTATTTTTATTTTTGAGCTGAATTCGAAGGGCAATGGGGAGCCAGTGTAGGGATTAGCAGTGGGGAGAGGCAGAGGAGAAATGAGAAGACAGGGGGATTAACCAGGCAGCAGAGTTGAGAATAGATTGGAGGGATGTGAGAGTGATAGATGAGAAGCCATAGAGGAGGACTTTGCAGGAGTCCAGGCGGGACTACAATAGGCCAGCTGAGTGACATGGGGAAAACATAAGGAATTTTGTTTAGAGTGTTTCTGTGTTAAGTTTGGAGAAGCCGAAGGAGAAAAATAAATGTATAGCTGATAGACATGCTGGGATACTGGACAGAAGGGAAGTAATATTTGGGCCAGAGGGGTAGATTTGAGTATCATCAGAGTAGAAGTAGTATTGAAAGACATGGGACTCACACAGACACGCAGTACTGCACCATGTGAACAAGTGCAAAGAGTTCACGCAGTCACAACCCTCAGGAAATCCATCTGAGAGGTAGCCGCGCACTGCTGCGCCATAAAATTAGAGTAGGTCCCCACTTGTAGAGGCAACCTTGTTGCCGTAAGTGGACCTATTCTCTTTGATCAAAATATATACTAATGCCTCTTATGCACAGCATACAGTTGTGTTCAAAATTATTCAACCCCCACTGAAATTGAGTGTTTTGGCCAGTTGGACATTGATTTTGATCGTTTCAGTCATCTTGTTTACAATTAAATCAAAGAGGCACTTGTAAGTCAGACAAATATAACATAACATTTATAATGAAATAACCACAAATGTCTTTTCTGTGCTCACATCATTATCAGTTTTATTCAACCCACAAGTGACATTCAATCTTAGTACTTAGTACAACATCCTTTTCCAGTTATAACAGCTTTTAAACGTGAAGCATAGCTTGACACAAGTGTCTTGCAGTGATCTACGGGTATCTTCGCCCATTATTTATGGGCAAAAGCCTCCAGTTCAGTCACATTCTTAGGCTTGCTCGCTGCAACTGCTTTCTTTAAGTCCCACCAGAGGTTCTCCATCGGATTTAAGTCTGGTGACTGCGATGGCCACTTTAAAATGTTCCAGCCTTTAATCTGCAACCATACTCTAGTGGACTTGGAGGTATGCCTGGGATCATTGTCCTGTTGAAAGGTCCAACGTCTCCCAAGCCTCAGGTTTGTGATGGACTGCATCACATTTTCATCCAATATCTCCTGGTACTGAAGAGAATTCATGGTACCTTGCACACGCTGAAGCTTCCCTGTACCTGTAGAAGCAAAACAGCCCCAAGGCATGATTGACCCCCCGCCATGCTTCACAGTAGGCAAGGTGTTCTTTTCTTCATAGGCCTTGTTCTTGCTCGTCCAAACATAGCGTTGATCCATGGGCCCAAACAGTTCTAATTTTGTTTCATCAGTCCACAGAACACTATCCCAAAACTTTTGTGGTTTGTCCACATAACTTTTGGCATACTGCAGTCGACTCTTCTTATTCTTTGGAGACAGCAAGGGGGTGTGCCTGGGAGTTCTGGCATGGAGGCCTTCATTACGCAGTGTGCGCCTTATTGTCTGAGCTGAAACTTCAGTACCCGCATCTGACAAATCTTTTTTCAGTTCCTCAGCAGTCACACGGGGACTTTTCTCCACTTTGCGCTTCAGGTAGCACACAGCTTTCGAAGTCAGCATCTTCTTTCTGCCACGACCAGGTAGCGTTTCAACAGTGCCCTTTGCCTTGAATTTGCGAATGATGCTTCCTATGGTGTCTCATGGTATGTTTAAAATCTTTGCAATCTTCTTATAGCCATTGCCCTTTCTGTGAAGAGAAATCACCTCTTCTCTTGTAGTCCTGGACCATTGTCTTGACTTCACCATGTTTGTAAACACACCAGTAAATGTCTAGAAGGAGCTGAGTATCACAGTCATTTAAAATCTGCCTTATTGGTGCTTATTATGCTTGATTGCTGCTTCTTGACATCCACAGGTGTTTTCAATACCTGATCGAAAACACTTGAATGAACCTCTGTTCTTAAGAGTGGTAGTCTTTAAGGGGTTGAATAATTGTGTCAATGAAGAAATCACAAAAAAAACATTTAATACTGTATTACAAAAACAATTGATGTAATTTTAGTTGCATTTGGTTCTTTAAAAAGTCCTTGTAAGATTTCATTCTGAACACAATTACAAATGTACACTAAATCCCCTAAAACCCTTTACAGCATTGGAGGTTAAATAATTTTGAACACAACTGTAGAATGTATTACAAATTGGGCTGAGATGCCATGTAATTATGCTGAAGGACACTCTAGAATCTATTTTCTTTTTCCCCTCTCTGGTGTCAGCACTCCTCTCCTTTTGGACTAGGTGTTTTAAATTAGCCTGACTCTGCAAAGAGTTTATAAACTCCTACTGCCTCTCAGATGGATTTCCTGAGGGTTGTGACTGGGTGAACTCTTTGCACTCGTTCACATGGTGCAGTACTGCGTGTCTGCCATTGCTGCCTCAGTGCCGTGCTGGCAAGGTGGTGGGGCCCAGAGCCAAGGAGGCTTTGCTGCACAGTGGGGGTGCTATGTGGTTTCTGGGTCCCGCTGTCTGCTGCTGGTGTGGTGCTGGGGCGCCAGTGGTCGCCGCGCACTGTTGCGCCTTAAAATTAGAGTAGGTCCCCACTTCTAGAGGCAAACTTGTCGCGGTAAGTGGGCCTATGCTCTTTGATCAAACTGTATACTAATGCCTCTTATGCACAGCATAGAATGTATTTCAAATTGGGCTGAAATGCCATGTAATTATGCTGAAGGACAGTCGTTATATCAAAAGCATAGTACTGAGGATGTGCGATCCAGATTCACTCTCTTGTATTATATATGTTTAGCCTTGGTAGCTAACAGATCACTGACGACTGTTATGCAAGCGGGTGTGGACCCACTGCACCACTGACTGGCTATGCTCTAGAGGGGCATGACTTTGCAACTACCAGGTCTTCACTAGAGCCTCTGATGGTAAGGATAGGCTTGGGCTGTTAGGGTAGTTGCCAGGTGCCACTCCAGAGCAGGCCCCGAGTCAGAGGCAGCTGACAAGAAGGTCAGAGATACCAGTGCAAGCATCGAGGGGCAGTAAATGGTCAGGAAGTCCGGGGTCAGAGCAGGCAGCGATCAAGCAAGGTCCGTAAATTGAGTTGAGCGAACACCTGGAAGTTCAGGTTCTCCGGGTTCGGCCGAACTTCGCCACAAAGTTCGAGTTCCGGACGCGAAGTTGACCCCGAACCCTATTGAAGTCAATGGGGACCCCGAAATTTGGGGCACTAAAATGTCTCTAAAAGAGTCATGGAAAGGGCTAGAGGGCTGCAAAAGGCAGCAAAATGTGGGTAAGAGCATGACAAGTGCCCTGCAAACACATGTGGATAGGGAAATGACTTAAAGTGACAGGCAAATGATTATTTGCCGGATTTGTGGGAGGAGAGGCTCATTACCTGCGCTATTTATTCTCTCCTCCCTCCAGTCATGTGCAACGCCGCAGCAGCTTCAGGCAGCATTACAGATCGTAATATGCAAAATAAATGTGGAGCCCCAGTATTGGGTCTACAACACAATGAAAGCCAGATATCCCTCAAAGGAAGGAAAACCGAGCAAAGGGGTGTCTCCATCACAGAGATCACAAAATCCACCATATCAAGATCCTGCTTTTTTACAAGCTTTAATGATATAACGGGAAAAAATCTAAGCCAGTTATCCATCCACAGACAGCTGTTTCAGGGTGTTGCCCCTCATCAGTGTGGAGTAGGATTCTGGCTAACTGGGAGCAATGCCTTGGAGACTACTCAAACAAAATAATAGCTTATCTCAAGGAGACCAGCTACAGAAAACACTGCAGAGCGTCAGTTAAGAGTCTCAACACAGCAATACAAAGTGCAAAGCTCCCTGGGAAACAGTAATATGCAAAATAAATGTGGAGCCCCAGTATTGGATCTACAACACAATGAAATCCAGATATCCCTCAAAGGAAGGAAAACCGAGCAAAGGGGTGTCTCCATCACAGAGATCACCAAATCCATCATATCAAGTTCCTGCTTTTTTACAAGCTTTAAGGATAGTAGTCTCCAAGGCATTGCTCCCGGTTAGCCAGAATCCTACTCCACACTGATGAGGGGCAACACCCCGAAACAGCTGTCTGTGGATGGATAACTAGTTTAGGTTTTCCCCGTGACATCGCACCATCGCATTTTATTCCGAGTAATGTACGTCAAGATATTCTTGAGGGTAAGGACGTCAATTTAGCTACACTCCTCATCGCCACACATGAAATTCCAGATAACAAGACTATAGCTTGTGGGGAGGTGTCGGTAGTTTTAAAATATTAAGACGTCAGGCTCAACAGGAAGGCTTAGTATTCCGGAGTTCGTTCTTGCCTATAGCCTATATCGCGACGTCATATGCTCAGTCAGCCCTCAGAGGAGGGAAGAATTAGACTTGTACTTATATAAAGTTAGTGGACTTAGGGCACAAGTACAGAGGGTCAGCTTTCTATGAGTACCATAGGTCCTTCTCAGCCAAAGCGGCCGCTGCCTTATCACAATTCCATCAGAAGATTGACTGGTCAAAAATGAGATACAGAATTATTCTGCCGTCACTTTGCGGGACTGAAAGCCCCAGCATGCTCACTATGCAATTCAGATTCGCATACAGCTGCTTGGTGCTCCAACAGCAACGTTTCGAAAGAACTTCAGCCAAGTGAAGAATCACCCGTCACCATCAACTAGCAGGATGCCAGCAGGTGTCGATAAACTGGGCCAACCTATTAGATACCTGGGCAGATCCCAGATATGTAACAATTTTAATTTTGCAGCCTGCCACTACAACCAATGCAGACTGTTGCATCTATGTTCCATCCGTTTCAGGGCCCACCCTAGAGTGTCCTGCCAACAGAAAGACACGAGCACAGCATGACTAGGCTTAGTTAATATTGATCTCTTAAGCAGATAAGTAACAGATAACCCAGAACCCAAATGGGTTCAATTTGTGTTGGATGGCCTAACTAATGGGTTTCATTTGGAGTTTGTAGCCCTCCCGCAGGCTTCATATGAGTGCAGGAATTTGCGTTCAGCTGACAGTAACCCACAGACAGTATCAGATTTGATTCAGCAGGATACTAGTTAAAGGCTACCTAATAGGTCCTTTCAGGCAACCACCATTTGATTGCTGGCGAGTCAATCCGGTGGGGGTTGTATCTGGTAAATTCAACCACAATAAAAAAAGATTGATTTATGACTTGTCAGCGCCTCATTCATTGTCTATCCCTAGCCTGAATTTCTTGATACCATCAGAGGAATTCACCATGAAATATTCTTCTATGGATGAGGCCATTCAGGTAATTCTCTCACTAGGGAGCAACACATGGTTATCAAAAGCAGATATTACTGATGCTTTTAAATTACTTCGATTACAGCCCCAGTTATGGCAATGGCACGGCATCAAATGGCAAGGACTATACTATTTCTCAAACAAACTGACCTTCGGCTCAAAATCTAGCCCTTGGCTTTTCGATCAATTTGCGAAATGCCTTGCACTGGATTCTGACCGACAGATTCCAGGTTAATCACGTAATACACTATCTCGACGATTTCTTACTGATTGAGCCCCTGTGGCAGGTTGCCCAAGACCTCCAGATTCTGCAATCAGTTTTTGAAGATCTCCGAGTTCCAGTGGCAGCAAACAAGGTTGAGGGCCCCAGTACCATTATTACGGTTCTTAGGCATCTGCCTAGACACACGAAGAATGCAAGCTAAAGAGAATTAAGGAGTCAGTCGCCAATTCCACTCGTGCGACAGTTATTACCAGATCAGAACTACAATCTCTACTAGGGATTTTAAATTTCGCAATGCGGATAATTCCCCAAGGTTGATCCTTCATATCAAGGCTATTAAGGTTACGTCCATTAGCGCCCGATCAAGATAGTTTAATCCAGTTAGACCAGCAGGCATTAGCAGATCTATCGATGTGGGAACATTTTTTGTACCAGTGGAATGGGGTTTCCCTGTTTTTTTCCGTCAGTATCAAACGAGTCACGGGTAGTCTACACTGATGCAGCAGCATCCACAGAGTTTGCTGCCATTCATGGCACCCACTGGATAGCAGATCCTTGGTCTCCAGAGATCATGGTCATGTCGACTTTTAGGCAGTCATCCCCGCTAATGGAAATATATCTGATCGTGGCAGCGGCCCAGGTATGGGCCGAATCGTGGAGGAACAAAACAGTACTATTCTTGACTGATAGCGCAGTAGTTGTGGAGATTTTAGCCCGAACCTTTTGTCAGAAGGTTCGTGTGGCTGGCATTGCAATACCAATTAAATTTTGTGTGCTCCCATATTAGTGGTCAAGAGAATACGGCCGCAGATGCATTGTCTCGTCTTAACATTCTATTTTTCTTTCAGGTTTTCCCAGAAGCAGACACAATACCATCGGCGACTCCTCATTTCACAGAACTGGTGATTGACTAGTCCACCATCTCAATACAGCCCGAGGTCATATTTGCCAATCATTATCCAGCAATATGCTCAGAGTGTACAATACGGCCTGGGCTTTATTCATAAAGTTTAAAGAGACATACCCTTCAACCGACACAGGTCACATACGCTACCTAATGGCATTCATAGCTTTTTACCACTCACATCTCAACCTAGCCTACTACACCATTAAGTTATGCCTCGCCGGCATTCAGCACCATTACTTTTTACTATACCCAGATCACCCGTCAATTTTCTCAGCACATCCAATCTAGGCCTTATTAAAAGGCATTCAAAAAGTGACAGCTAAAAGCCATGTCACAAGGCAACCTTTGTCAAGTCAATCGTTCAAGTCTATATCTGATCTACTAGATAGGAGATCTTTTGATTACAGTACCAGCTTGGCCATTAAAACAGCTTTATATTTAAGCTTCGTCCAGGCATTAGGTTTGGGATGGGAGTTGCTTCGTCCTTACCTTGAGTCGGTCCAAAACAGCCCAACCAGGCGAATTAGTAGAAGTCAAATACTTCCCAACAGGGAATAAATGGTGTCCCATCAGTATTTTCCAGTATTGAGTTAATTAAGGACGCTTCTGATGACTCAGCTTTGTTATCCGTAGATAGGAAACCCCTTAGTATTCAAGTCTTCTTGAAGTATATACGTACTCTGCTTACCAACTTAGGGGTCAATCCTATGTCTATTACCGGTCATTCTTTTAGGATGGGCGTAGCTTCAGCGGCCTCTAGTAATGGTATTCTGGTACATGTCATCAAGAGGTTGGGTAGATGAAAATTTTCCTGTTATGTTCGTTATATACCAAATATGTATCATGCGATATCATTGGCTTTCCAGAAATTGGTGATGTGATATTAATAAATTACTTCCAAACCTATCCGGTTTTGGGTTTTTGGCCCTCTTTAGGCTACTCTTCCTACAGCAGTTATGGCACAACTCTACTGCTTGATCACAGGTAGGATCTCAATACTAGTACTCTTCTGATAGCCAAGCCGAACACAAGTGACAGGCAAATGATTATTTGCTGGATTTGTAGGAGGGGAGGCTCATTACCTGCACTATTTATTCTCCCCTCCCTCCGGTCATGTGCGACGCCGCAGCAGCTTCACCCGCCCACCCACACCATTTTAAAGGTCATTCCTTACAAGGAGGCCCTCTTTAGGCTTCTCTTCCTACAGCAGTTATGGCGGTGGAGGAGGTCGAGGTAGCCAACATTTTTTTAAATTTGGGTAGACCACAAAACATTGTGGAATATATAAAATAAAACAAAGAGAAAGTGCGCTGGAGTATTAAAATGGCTGTATGAGGCCGGTATACATGTCTATTCTGCAGAAGGTTCTGAGAAGTACTGTGGGGTACATGCATGGTTCATTTTATTGAACGTGAGCTTGTCCACATTGGCTGTGGACAGACGGCTGTTTTTGTCTGTGATAACGACCCCTGCCGTGCTAAACACACGTTCAGACAATACACTGGCTGCAGGGCAGGCCAGGACCTCCAAGGCGTAAAGGGCAAGCTCAGGCCTTGTGCCCAATTTGGAGACCCAGAAGTTGAATGGGGCAGACCTATCAGTCAGTACGTGTAGGCGTGTGTACACATACTGCTCCACCATGTTGCTGAAATGCTGCCTCCTGCTAAGACGTTCAATATCAGCTGGTGGTGCTGGTTGTTGTGGCATGGTGACAAAGCTTTTCCACATTTCGGCAATGCTAACCCTGCCTTCTGAGGTGCTGGCGGTTCCCCGGCTGCATTGGCGACCTCTTCCTCCTCCTCTGCCTTCGCATTGTGCTTCCAATGAGCCCACGCTGTCAGGTGGGAATGCCATCAGCAGCGCATCTACCAGCGTGTACTTGTAATCGCGCATCTTCCGATCATGATCCAGTGAGGGAATTAAGGATGGCACATTGTCCTTGTAACGGGGTAAAGCAGGGTGGCCACCCAGTAATCAGCACAAGTTAGAATGTGGGCAACTCGGTGGTCATTACGCAGGCACTGCAGCATGTAGTCCCTCATGTGTGCCAGGCTTCTCAGGGCCAAGGACAAGCTGCTTTGGGTGTCACCCTGTGAACACGGTTCCTCCCCTGTCTAGGGGATGACCACACGGCTTTTGCACTCTGCTCCCTCTTTCGCTGTGCTGGTGGCTCTTCGCAACCACCGCCTCTTCCTCCGAACTGCACAGGTCACTTGCATGACCTTGATTCCATGTGGGGTCTAGGATCTCATCGTCCCCACATCATCTTCCACCCAGTGTTCACCCCTGCCCTCCTTGTCGGTTTGCACACTGTAGAAAGCCGCAGCAGTTGTTTTGTCATCATCAGAGACATGCTGTGGTGGTCTTCCCATGTCCTCATCCTCAAACATAAGTGGATGGGCATAGGTGCACTCAATCTCTTCCACTTCTGGGGCAAGGCTAAGTGGATGGCCCTGGGAGACCCTGTCAGCAGACTCATCAAAAAGCATAAGAGACTGCTGCATGATTTTGGGCTCAGACTGCTGAGGCTTAGTTGCAAGGGGGTGAGGTGCAAGATAGATGCCCATGGCCTGCAGGTGCCAACTCTGAGATTTCAGCAGTACACCGGGTGGGAGACAATGCGAAGGTACTAGAGGCACTTTCAGCCACCCAATCTACTAGCGACTGTACTTGTTCTGGCCTTACCATTCGTAGAATGGCATTCGGGCCTACTAAATAACGCTGAAGGCTCTGTCGTCTACGCACACCTGAGGAAGGTGTTTCATTTGGGCATGTAGCTGGCACAGATCGATCACGTCCTCTCTCTGCAAAAGGAGCTCCACCAACACCAGCAGCACCACGGCCAGGGCCACGTCTCTTATTTGACGCTCTCCTCATTTTTTGCGGTCACCCACCGAAGTGACAGATGTTTTTACTAAATTTAGTTCCCTGTCAGCAATGCAGAACAGGGGTTTTTCACCGGCAAAAATGGGTTAATGTCAACCATCAATGGAACAGATGATTTTTAGAAATTTAGGTCCCTGTCACCTATGCAGAGCAGGGGTTTGTATATGTCAAAATGGGTTAATGTCACCCAGCAATGGAACAGACGATTTTTTAGAAATGTAGGTCCCTGTCACCTATGCAGAGCAGGGGTTTGTGGAGGAGGATATCAGTGATGTGCAGACACTACTCGATGATGATGAAGCCGATCGCACTTGGATGCCGGGTGAAGAAGGGGCTTTGTAATCATCAGGAGAAGAGGGTGGCAGCGGCAGAGGCAGCAAGTCGCTAGCGTGTCCGGGACTCAGCAGCATGGCAGCAGTGGGAGGTCGGGAGCAAAACGGACATGGGGTAGACCACCCGCTTTGCAGCAGCCTACCTGCCCGGAAGTGAGTGGTGCATAGGGTTCACGGAAGCAGCGCCGTTAGCAGTCACCCAGTGAGTAGTGTTGGGGGGGGAAATAAGGTACTTGGCGGTGTGGCAGTTTTTTGTGAAGCCGCCGGAGGAGGTCAACATGACCATTTGTTGAATATGTGGGCAGAAGGTGAAACATGGCCAGAGTGCCAATGTGGGCACCACAGCCTTGCGTCAACATATGCAACGTCACCATCAAGTGGCCTGGGACAACCGGGGCTTTGATTTGGTGGTCCAGCCTGCTGCAGCTACCGCTACATGACCCAGAGGCAGGCACCCAGTTTCAGGCAGTCAAGGCTCCACACCGTAGTTAGTGTTGTTTGGGGAGTACACCATAGTTACTGTTGTTTATTGTGTCCAAGTATAGGTAAGAGACAGTATAAGGACTAAATAGTCCTAGGTACGAGGACAGGGAACACCTACCATTAAGGTTTGTCCCTGTGCTGAGAAGTGGTAGGGATCAGTGTAGGGGCAGCTCTATCTGACATATATCCCGACTGTTTCCTGCTAGTATTCATTGTCTTAGCCTATACTGTATGTTAGTGATGGTTCTATATGCATGGTGAAGGATCTCTTTGGATCCATGGTTGTTATTTTTTAGTATAAGTGAATAAAAGTCATGTTTTAAGACTATTGCTCTCAGTGATACATAGTCAAGGCTCCACCACCTCAGCTGTCTGTCAATCCCGCTTCTGCTGGTCCTGATGCTCCTACTCTTCATCAGTCACTCCGTCAGCAATCGATCACCGAAGCGATTGCCAAGAGACAACAGTATGCGTGCACGCATCCAATGGCGCAGAAGCTGGACATGCTCTTGTCCAAGTTGCTGGTGCTTCAGTCCCTCATCTCCCCTCCAACTCTGCACCTTTCAGAGAACTGATGGCTTGTGCCGAGCCAAGGTGGAGAGTCCCAAGCCATAATTACTTTGAGCAAAAGGCAGTACCAGCCCTGCACACACATGTAGAACAGAAGGTGGGCCAGTCCTTGAGCCTGTCGATGTCTGCCAAAGTGCACGGCAGTGCCAACATGTGGAGCTGTACCTAAAGTCAGGTGCAATACATGTCCTTTACGGCCCACTGAGTGAATGTAGTTCCTGCACAGCCACACCAGCAACTTTGAAAGGTCACACCGCTTCCGCCTCTACGTTGTCAGGCTGTTGGTCCTGCGAGAATATCCGCCTCTGCTTCCTCATCCTCCACCATGTCCTCAGCCTCTTCTGTAGGGACAGGTCACAGTGCCCTTCCAGCATACCACATGTGCAGGGCTCGGTGGTGTCAGGCTGTTCTGCTTATGGTTTGCCTTGGCAAATGGAGTAACACAGGGGAGGAACTGCTCTGTGTGATGCATCAAGAAATCAAATCCTGGCTTTCTCCGCGACAATTGAAAATTGGAACCATGCTGACTGACAACAGGAAGAACATGGTGTCAGCGCTGTGTCAAAGAAGGCTGAGCCATGCGCCCTGCATGGTGCACGTGTTCATTCTGGTTGTCAAGCGGTTCCTGAAGTCTTCCACCCATCTTCAAGACATCCTTAAAATGGCCAGGAAACGTTGCATGCACTTCAGCCACTCGTACACCGCAAAGCACACCCTCTTTGAGCTGCAGCAGCAGAATGGCATATCAACAAGGCCATCAACAATTTCTTGATGATGCAAGAGGATAGAACTACCCCCCTGTGTAACTTCAATGTCAGCCAGTGGAATCTCATGCATGACACCTGCTCTTTTCTCAGGCCCTTTGAGGACGCTACGTTATTTGCCAGTCTCCGGGACTACGGTATGAAAGACGTCATTCCACTGCTTCATGTCCTGGAACAGATGATGGTAACAATGTCTGGTCAGGGGTCAAGAGACCAGGCGCCTTGATCTCATGGCCACATGAGTCACTTGCACAAATGGCCCGATGCATGCTCACTTGCTTGCGTAGTGACAGCTGAACTGTCACCATTCGGCAGAGGGACCCTCGCTACCGGTCCAGAATAGGGGCCTTTTTTACACCCACCGAGAGGGAGAACAAACTGATCTACTACAGAGAGATCATATGCAGAGAGATCTGCGCCATCGGCCATCATCTCGCAGGTCTGACCGGGGGGCCTTCTGCACTCATGTTCCACTGCCATGGCTGCTGGAGTGGGGTGGCAGGAGCAGTACCAGCTCCATCAGCAGCAGTCTGAGTCTACAGTCGCTGATGACTAGCTTTCTTCACCCGTATAGTGCAGAAACTACTCACCAGAAGCAGCAGCAGGTAGACCCGGAGCAGGGCCTGAACCAGCAGGTGGTGACATACTTGGACTCCACCCTGCCACCCTATATTGACGATCTGCTGGACTACTGGGTAGCCAAAATAAATTTGTGGCCGCAACTAGCAGACTTTTTCCTGGAAAAACTGTCCTGCCTGGCCAGTAGTGTGGCATCAGAGCGGGTGCTTAGTGTGGCGGGGGCCATTGTTACCCCAAGAAGAATTTGCCTGTCCACCCAAAATGTGGAGAGACTGACCTTTGTCAAGATGAATCAGGCTTGGATCAGCCAGTATTTACAACCACCAATTCCTGACGCTTCAGACTATATCTTCCATGGTGCCACACCAACACTTTGATACAAGAGACTGGTTTCTTCAGATTACCTGCCTCAGCTACTATTTTGATGCTGTAACCCGCCTGATGCCACACATCTGATGCCAAGTGCTCCTTACTTATCCCGCCTTCGTCAGCAGGTACTGGTATTGCAATTGCTGCTGCCAGCTCCAAACTATGTCACCTTGCCACTCTATGGTCTCCTCATGCTTCTGCCACCTATAGACTCGGTTATTGTGCCACTCTGTGGCCTACTCATGCTGTGCCACCTCCACACTCTGTCGTTGCGCCACTCTCTGGCCTACTCATGCTGTGCCACCTCCACACTCTGTCATTGAGCCGCTCTGTGGTCTCCTAATGCTGCCACCCCTTGCAGACTTGGTCATTGTGCCACTCGGTGGCCTCCTCATACTGCTGCCACCTACAGACTCTGTCATTGTGCTACTTGGTGGCCTCCTCATACTGTTTTCACCTCCAGAACCTGTCATTGGGCCACTATGTGGTCTGCTCATACTACTTCCACCTCACCACTATGTCATAGGTCCACTCTGTGGGCTTCTCATGCTGTTTACACCCTCCCCACTTCATGACTGGTCCACTGTTGTGGCTTTTGGCCTGGCTGACATCATTTATTTGACATTTCTTCAGATCTGTCAGAAGGAAAGAAAAAGAGACACATAACGGATCCTGTCTGTGTAGCAGCAAATGAGGTATTCCATTCACGTGTCATCTCTGTTTTATATCCACTCTGGTTATTTTTTGCCTTTAGTAATATTGATGGATTATTGAGCAAATGATGACCGAGTGAAGGTGTATGCTCCACAGACAGTATCCATTTTTTGTGGGTTATTGTTCTGACGGTTTAGAGGAAGGTCAAAATAATCAGTGATGTCAACACAAACTTACTGCTGACACCCCCTCCACTCTAAGACAGAGTTCAGACTAAGCAGATATGCATCTACACTCACAAGTGCATAGCCATAAGGAAAACAAGGTTGGTTAAAAGATGGCTGCACAATACATCATAAACTGATAGCAAAAAATTGGAAAAGGGGCTCATTCCAAAAAAAAAATGAAGGAAGCATTTAGCAAAATTATTGATCAAAAGTATGTCGGGCCCAAGTACCACGTCACAGTGGCTTTCACACAAGGGTCCCTAACATTACAGATACTACCTCCCATGGACTTACCAGTCTCCATTTATTCAGGGCACTGCAGGAACCTGCTAAATTGGTTTTGTGCTGAGAAGTCCCTTGTGCGGAAGCTACCATTACGTGGTACTTGGGCCCGACATACTTTTGATCAAAAATGTGCACTAAAAGCTTCCTTCATTCCATTTTTTTTGGAATGAGCCCCTTTTCCTATTTTTTGCTATCAGTTTATGATGTATTGTGCAGCCATCTTTTAACCAACCTTGTTTGCCTTATGGCTATGGACTTGTAAGTGTAGATACCTATCTGCTTAGTCTGAACTCTGTCTTATAGTATATATTGAGGGTGGCACCTCTTTTGGACTGAGCAATGCCCAAGTACCTGGGACTTCTCAGCACAAAAGCAATTTAGCAGGTTCCTGCAATGCCCTGAATAAAATGAGACTGGTAAGTCCATGAGAGGCAGTATCTGTGTTAGGGACCCTTGTGCGGAAGCCACTGTGACGTGGTACTTGGGCTGACATACTTTTGATCAAAAATGTGCGCTAAGTGCTTCCTTCATTCCCTTTTTTTTGGAATGAGCCCCATTTCCTATTTTTTGCTATCAGTTTATGATGTATTGTGCAGCCATCTTTTAACCAACCCCCTCCACTCTGTCAGGGGGGCTCTAATTGTATGAGCATTTAATAGAACAGGTTCTGTAGACATTTATGTGGAATCAGCTGATGAGGGTGTAAGAGGAGTGCACTTCTTCTTGACAGTAACATCTACTTGTAAGGTAGGGTCAGTTTTGGGCCCCGTGACTGCCCAAATAAGTGAAGTCTAAGAGCAATGCCTATCATCTGCATGTCATACGGACTCACAGTATTATTTCACTATCAAAACAGACTCCCTATGCGTGTTACTTCAAGGCACAGTGTTCTACACCACTATAAAGGCTCTCAGCAGCCAGGAAACAGCCGTTTTTTAACGTAATTCACCGCGAATATATTCGGATCGAAACAAAATTTTCCAGAAAAATTCGGCGAACCAGCAAATTGAATTTTTGAAAAATTTGCTCATGTCTAGTCTCCATGTATGTATTAAGTGAGCCAAAGTAGTGAATGTCCTGAGGTGTGAATAGCACCTTATACGTCTATCTGCTGTGTGTTGTACAGCACATGGACAAATACAGTTGCATAATAATTGTACCACACAGGTTCCACATAATGGCTACATTTTGTTACATAATATTGTAATTTTTTACATAATATAGTAGTAGTCTCCAATAAAAGTACCAATTAACTCAAAACTCTGTACTGAACAACACTGTGCCACTTATTAGTGTTGTATTCTCTTGCATGCTTTCTATGTAGATTTTTTAAGGCAAAGAAGCTATATTGAGTTTCTATAAATGTCTGGAATTCCTGTCCTATTTATGTCACACTAATGCAACCTTGGAGACCTAAACAGAAAAGTAGAAGAGGAACTACCGTTGCACACGGTGGTATTTCATCTGAGAAAATGCCGGTATTCACGCCTTACGCCCCATTATAGCGAATGGGATTTGATGGGCACCAGAAGTGGCTGGCATATGTCAAATCTGGTGGTTACAGTATTATTTTTTTATCCTGGAGCAGAATACTGAAATCATACCACTATGCAAGCCTAGCCTAACAAAGTATATACATAGATATAAAACTAGATATTCTTAAAGAACTGACTACACTGGTATAAAACTTTGTGACCTATATCCTATGAGTACCTGCATCTATTATAAGAATGGTGGTCCATCAACCCCCTGTAGCTGCTTTTTTCACACCAAACATAATGAGATTTAAATAATGGGGCACATTTACCAATACTGTCTAAAAGTAACACAGTGTAAGCTTAGACAGACAGTTTTACACTGCACCAGATCGGTTGCATCTTCAGACCGTGTAGTCTAAGTTTATGCCACCTATAAGTTGCGCTTACATTTTGAGAAATTTTTGGCACACAGAAGCACATTTTCATGTGAAGGCACAATCCTTTCTTCTAAAGGAGAAAAATGTCTAAAAATGTCTAAAACAGTGCAAAGCATGTACGCCAATTTTGATTCAAATATCGCCAACAAAATTGTATATTTTCGATAGTAAATCAATTAGAATGTGTGTTCTTTTTCTATCAGTTGTTTGTTACAATTGAAGTGGTATCATATATATTTACTATAAACAAACTGATAAGATATCTTGGTATACGTACTCAAATTAGAGCAGATAAATTATACAAAGACATAAACCCACCCCGCTGGACGAGCCCCCAGCAAGGCTGCCAATCACGTCACAGATACAGACACCGTGTAATAGATCAGCTGACCAGCCGGAGGATGAAGGTTGGTCTCGGGTGAAGCGCGATGCGCCGATGTACAGTGGGGGAATATTAAATGCGGCAAAAATACAGGATAGCACAGTCACTGATCGTGACAGGAATAGGATGGAAGACTGGCAAGTCAAAACCTATCCATTAATCAGAGCTGAACCAGGCATCAGTCGACAGGCCATCAGCTGTCTATCAGAGCAGGTATCCATGTAACAGTCTATAGGTAGCAGTGATTGGCAGAAATTACTGCTGTCAAATGCCAAGGGGAATTGGGGCAAAGGAGGGGCAAATGGCCTGTTATAAGGCTAGGGATGGTATTAATACTGCATGACTGCAACACGGGCCCTTTGTCACATAAATGGCACAAAGAAAATGGCATCATTTAGGCCAAAGGGCTTAATGGTGTTCAGTTTAAAAATCCATCGTGCCTCCTTTTACAACAATAGCCGGTCGCTGTCAACCCCTCTAGGTGACAGCTTGATACAGTCAATCCCCTGGAATTTGATGGAAGACATCCTGCCATTGTGGCAGTCAGAGACATGACGCACCACAGGTGTATCCTTAGCTTTAGCAATGTCAGCAACATGTTCACCGATGCGTCGTCTCAGTTTTTTGATAGTTTTACCGACATACTTGATGCCGCAGACACAGGTCATCAAGTATACAGTCCCCTCAGACTTACAGTTAACAAACTGCCTTATCTGAAAGGTATTGGAACCACTGCTGTCAGTGAACCACTTGGTTTTGTCGATAAAACCGCAGAATTTACATGAGCCGCATGGGAACGTACCAACAATGGAGCTCTGCAGCCATATTTGTAGTCTCTGACCCTGGCGTCTCTATGTAATTGCTGGCCTAGATGGTATCAAGCTTCCAATATCTGGGTCTGACTTTAAAATGTCCCAGTTTTTTTCCAGGATCAAACGGATGGCTTAATGCGCACCGTCAAAGTTCCCAATGATCTGAAATGGATGGATTTACCTCAGTGTCTCTTAGTTTAGGAGCCAGCAAATGTTCCTTATTAGTACAGAGTGAATGTTGATAGGCCTGCCTTAGTACCTTCCGCGGATAACCACGTCGTTGGAACCTGTGTTCCAAGTCCTTGGCGGCCACTTGAAAATCACTCAAATGTGAACAGTTCCTCCGCATCCTAAGGTACTGATCCTTCAGGATCCCTCTCTTCAAGGCCAACGGATGTCCACTGTCCCACTGCAGGAGATTATTAGTGGCCGTGAGTTTTTTTAATATGTTGGTCACTATTTGGCCCAATAGACTCAAAGTAATGGAGAGATCTAGAAAGGTGATGCACCGAGGGTCAATCTCGGATGTGAAGAATAGTTCCAACTGATTAGAGTTCAGGGATGAAACAAATTCACGGAACAGTGTGTCACCCCCCCCCCCCACAGGAAGAACACGTCATCAATATATCTTAACCAGAGGGGGATGACGTCCGTGAATTGTTCCATCCTTTCAGAGAAGACTATCTCCTTCTCCTACCAGCCCAGGTACAGGTTCTCAAAGGTTGGGGCACAGGGACTGCCCATAGTGAACCCCATGAGCTGGTGGAAGATCTGTCCGTTGAAAAGGAAAACGTTATGTCTGAGGATAAATTTCAACAGCTCCAACATGAAGATGTTGTGCTTCTTACAATGTTTACCCCTTTGTTGAAAAAATGCTTGAACCGCTCTACAGCCTAAATCATGAGGGATAGAACAGTAGAGCGCCTCAACATCTAAACTGGCCAACTGTACCCCTGTCTCACAGCGGATGCCATTCAGGCGTCCCAAAACCTCCATAGTGTCCCTCACATAGGATTTTAAACTGATGACAAAGGGATGCAGAATGGCATCCACATAGGTACTGATATTAGCCGTGAGTGATTTTGTCTCTGATACTATAGGTCTCCCCTTAAGTTTGCGTTTTTGGGCCAAAGTAAGCCTATTTGGGACATCACCCCTTATGTCTTTTTAATTTGAACAATTAATAAATATTTTTCTGTTTTGTTTTAACATTTGAGGACGTATACCGAGATATCTTATCAGTTTGTTTATAGTGATCTTAGTGTATTACACCTGGGGGATGGCAGGCTTCCTTTCAGGGAACATAAATACGGAACAATGGATGGGAGACCAATGGATGGAGAGAGAGATCTCGTTTGCCCCTCAATCTGCCACCATTTCTTCATCTTTCAAAAAAGTTACTAAAATTTACAAACTGTTTGTTAGATCTTGGTGGGAAATACAATCTCTGGATACATATATAGGAAATAAAATAGTCCCCCATGGTCTGCGGAACCCTATCACCCCAGCTGCCCGATTTAGATACACTGATTTTTTAAAAGAAGTGGGAGAAAAAATCAGTGGAGTCCTCCCTCAGACTAATGAAGCTCCTCCTGGAGGAAGTACGTATTATGTTGGCCTCTTTGAAGAGTGAATTAAAGAACGCATTAGAGGCTACCAAAAAGTTTAACAATCACTCAGACTTAATTAAAAAAGAATCGCTCCTTCAATCAGCAGTAGAGAAATATACTGCACAGCTAAAAGATAAGAAACACACCCTTTTCAACAGGGATATTAAAGACTTCAAAGAGGGCAGAATTTTTGATTTCAGTTCCAAACACTCAGACGCCATAGAGCTTGATACTAAAATCTCCTCATCTGAGGGGGAAGCTGACCAGGACAGTGTGGGAGGACAGAGAGCTGACGCTCAACCTAGCCGTAGACCTTTTCGCGGCAGTGCCAGAGTGCAAGGTAGACGGGGACAAGGAGGCAGAGGGTTTGGCAGTAGGGGAGGTTTTTTAGACAATACCCCCCCCCCCCGATGTCCCAGTACCTACTGTGGAACAAACAGTAGGTCCTCGGCCCTATGCTCCCACCTCTTTTTACAAAGATGACCTACAAATTGTCAATTTGTCATCACGCAAGCTCTCCCCCATCGAGACACAGGTTTTGCAGAAAGGGCTATCATTTGTCCCTATGCAAAGGTAGGATTCCTTCGGCTGGGTGAAAAAATTACATTTATTTGCGCGAAAATTGAAGTGGCGCAAGTTTTTCATTACCCATGACCGCAGACAATGTGAGGAACTTGGGATTGATGTATCTGATTTACCTGATGTCCATATGCTTGCTGGCATGATTGATGAGAGTCAACGTGCTCCGGGTCAGGGTCATATACGGATCTCCAAATAAATTTAGAATGGTGGGCGTACCCAGGATAATGTAGCTCACTGAAATGAGGGACGCTAAATAAGGAAAACCTAAAATGTAACTTTTATTATATCCTTTAAAACACTGCTGGTAGCAGGGAATATCACACTATACTAAAAAGATGTGGTTTGAGTGCCTGCAAAACTAGACACACAAGGAGGGTGTCGAGGTGGCCCCTTGGGCGCAAGTAGGACCACCAGTCCACAGGATACACGTTGAGTGCAGGCACCTCAAGATACACAATTGGGATAGGGTAGTCACAGAGGGGCTAAATTGATAATCTAATAATGTATCAGCCCCTGTGATGTACCGTACACCATAAACCCTATCTGTCACCTTAGCAGAAAACCTCCCCACTATGCCTGCAGTATCCAGCCAGGGAGTAGAACAGTGTTGGAATGGAGGACCATCAGCCCGTGCCCACTATGTGGATGCTTTGGCTGGTGATCTCTACCCCACACTCCCTGCAGATGGTACGCTGGGCAAGGAGGTGCTAATTCAGAGTGACAGACCGCCGCCTGCAAATCCTGCCTGTTCCTCCTCCTTTAAACTAAATCCCTAACACATGGCTCGACGCGTTTCGCCCAATGTCTGGGCTCGTCAGGAGCTATCGGGGAAAAGGGGAGACAACTTTTATCAAGAGGAGATAGTGCAGGAGTATTTTCTCTGCCTTCACTTCTGGCAGAGTCTCGGCATAAACTGGCCGTACGCGGCCGCAGAAAGCTGAGGTTTAAATAGGGAAAACCCCGCCTATTGCACGCATCACAACTCGGAGTCATCGGTGGGGCGGGTGATGGGCGGGGACAAATCCCGGCCCCATCCCGCCTCCAACCGGACCTCCGCACATCAGTCGGGCGCTGCGTATTGTAAAACAATACAGGTAAGTATTAAGGGGACCAATCGGTGGATCATTCGGATGTGTCAGAAACCGGCATCCTTATATTTAAGAGAAGCAGTATGAAGTCTAGTCTAGTTGAATCCGAACGGTACATATCCATGATGATAGGATGGTAAGGCAAAAATAAAATAAAGATAGAAATTGTTGTAGAGTGCAGTGCCAGGACCGCGATCGCAAGTGTATATCCAGAATACTGGATACTATCCTCACAATAAAACTGCACCGCAGCTACACAATACAATAAGTAGTGCCTTCCTTTGACCCACCCTCTACACCAGGCAGTGAGTAAAAACAGAGCCAGATGTTAATGCAGAAGGTATTAAAGGGGAGACACAATGTTATGCCAGTAATATGACTATATAATCATGCAACGTCCGTAGAATCTGCTCTCACAATACCCTCCTACCGTAGGCTATGAAAACAGGGCCAGGTGTTGGTACGGAGGGTGTGACGGACGAGAGGCATGGTATAGATGAGGGTGGCAGATGCTACATTCCAGACACTCCACTCAAACACATGCCATTATACCAGTGGAATGGATCCTGGGATAATTACGACATCAAGAGTGTTAGTGTTACAGTGTCGTACTCTGTGTCCAACATCAACCAGTGTACCCAGTTGATCTTGTAGTGTATCTAGGCAATTGAAACGTGGCCCAGAAGAAAGCAAGGAAGAAAAACAAGGAAAAACTGCTGCACCAAAAATGATGAAAGAATGATGATGAGGTGGAAAGTGTCTCCACACTCAGCCAGTGTAGCAGATTGACCTTGTAGTATGCATAGGCAGTTCAGACTTAGCCAGGGGTACAAAGACGAGGTGGAAACTCTAGAGCACTAGTATCATTAGATGAAGCAGACATATGAGTTATACTCATTTAGTCCCAGTGGTTTCAATGTTCTCAACCTGAAAATCCACTGTGCTTCTTTTTGCAGAAGTTTTTTGTCGAAGTTTCCACCCCGCGGCGACCTCCTGACCTCTTCAATGCCTTGAAAGGAGACCGCTGCAACATTGCCCCCATGTTCAAGATTGACATGACGTGCCACCGAGGTGTCCGTATCATTACGGATATCGTTAAGGTGTTCGCCGACCCTTCTGCGGAGTTCTCGCACAGTTTTCCCCACATATTGCTTTCCGCAAGTGCAGGTAATTAAGTATACCACACCGCGGGTTTTACAGTTTATGAACGATCGAATCCAAAAGGACTCCTGGGTGACACTGCATACAAATTCCCTGCCCCGTTTGATAGCTGGGCATGCCACACAATTGCCACATTTGAATGTACCCTTTAGCGTATTTCTGAGCCACATTGAAGGGGTCGGGGTCTGAAAATGGCTATGGACCAGTCGATCCCTGATATTCCTGCCACGGCGGTAGGTGATCAACGGACGGTCACCCACCAGATGTCCCACATCGGGATCTGTCTTGAGGATCCCCCAGAAATCCGTAAGAACCTCCCTGACTTTCTGATGTGCCTCATCATATGTGGCCACAATACGAATCTGGTCGTCACCAGTTTTTTCCCGAGGTACTAATAGGCTATTCCGATCACAACTCAAAGCATGTTGGTAAGGTATACGGATCTGAGACTATTATCTACTAACATACCCCCTATAGGGAATTGCACCCCAATTGATACCTTTGTATCTGTGGTATCCAATAAGCTGTGCCAACTAGAATCCCGTAGCCATATTGATGACAATCTGAGTCTTGAAGAAAAGGACGCACTCAGGGCACTCAAGCAAGATGATAGTTTAGTGATTAAACCCTCTGATAAGGGTGGCAACATTGTGGTGCCTGGGCATGATCAATACCAAAATATGTGTATGAATATTCTTAGAGATGAACAGACCTACAGACAATTACCATCTGACCCCACACCATTGTTCAGAAATGAACTATCCAGGATTCTTAACAGAGCCCTTGAGCAAAAATACTCATTGACAAAAATGAGTTTTCATTCCTTCTTCCAAAACACCCAGTTATAGCAGTCTTCTATGCTCTCCCCAAAATCCATAAGGGGTGTCATCCCCTTAAGGGGAGACCTATAGTATCAGGGACACAATCACTCACGGCTAATATCAGTACCTATGTGAATGCCATTCTGCGTCTCCCTTTGTCATCAGTTTACCATCCTATGTGAGGGACACTATGGAGGTTTTGGGACACCTGAATGGCATCCACTGTGAGATAGGGGTACAGTTGGCCAGTTTAGATGTTTAGGCGCTCTACAGTTCTATCCCTCATGATTTAGGCTGTACAGCAGTTCAAGCATTTCTTCAACAAAGGGGTGAACATTGTAAGGAGCACAACATCTTCATTTTGGAGCTGTTGGAATTTATCCTCAGACATAACGTTTTCCTTTTCAAAAGATGGATCTTCCACCAGCTCAGGGGGTTCGCTATGGGCAGTCCTTGTGCCCCAACCTTTGAGAACCTGTACCTGGGCTGGTGGTGGGAGAAGGAGATAGTCTTCTCTGAAAGGATGGAACAATTCACAGACGTCATCCCCCTCTGGTTAAGATATATTGATGACGTATTCATTCTGTGTGGGGGAGGGGGGGGGTGACACACTGTTCCGTGAATTTGTTTCATTCCTGAACTCTAATCAGTTGGGACTATTCTTCACATCCGAGATTGACCCTCGGTGCATCACCTTTCTAGATCTCTCCATTACTTTGAGTCTATTGGGCCAAATAGTGACCAACATATTCAGAAAATCCACGGACACTAATAATCTCCTGCAGTGGGACAGTGGACATCCGTTGGCCTTGAAGAGAGGGATCCCGAAGGGTCAGTACCTTAAGATGCAGAGGAACTGTTCACATTTGAGTGATTTTCAATTGGCCGCCAAGGAATTGGAACACAGGTTCCAACGGCGTGGTTATCCGCGGAAGGTACTAAGGCGGGCCTATCAACATTCACTCTGCACTAATAGGGAGCATTTGCTGTCTCCTAAACTAAGAGACACTGAGGTAAATCCAACCATTTCAGATCATTGGGACCTTTGACAGTGTGCATTAAGCCATCCGTTTGATCCTGGAAAAAAACTGTAACATTTTAAAGTCAGACCCAGATATTGGAAGCTTGATACCATCTAGGCCAGCAATTACATACAGACGCCAGGGTCAGAGACTACAAATATGGCTGCAGAGCTCCATTGTTGTTGCTCTATTAAGCCCACATCCTTAATTAATGGTGCTAACGTGCTCCTGATGAAGTGTACCCCTTGGTACACGGAAACGAGTTGAGCAATCTTTCAAATATTGGAGCTGGAATAATTGTGCCATAGCAGTGTCCCTCAACACCTGTGGGCTACCAATAATTTCCAGTCCAGCACCTATCCAGTTTAATAGTACGGGGATGGTCGTGCGCGGGACCATCTTCTGTCATTTAACATAGGTACTGGCGTTGAACACCAGTACTAATGTGTTAGTTGCATATATGTGAAAGTAGCAACAATAAGTGGCAATAATACAAGCCTTAGCCACTTTGTATCTCTTACACTTTTGTTTGTGTTTTTGGGCCATAGTAAGCCTATGTGGGACATCACCTCTTATGTCTTTTTAATTTGAACAATTAATAAATATTTTTTTTGTTTTGTTTTAATGTCCCTCCTTTGTATAATTAATCTGTATCATATATTTAGCTTCTTTCTCTTTTAATTATTTATTTAAAAAACAAATAGTTTAAAATGCTTTTTATTTCAAAGCACTGTTGCATGTCAATGTATCACTGCCAGGTAAACTAACAGACCATACTATCTCTGACATTAGACATAAGTGAATTTTTCAAACATTCGATTCGGCCAGATCGCAGAATTTTTTGAAAAAATTTGGTTCGATACGAACTTATTTGCAGCGAATCGCGTTAAAAAACTGCTATTTCCTATGACATGCAGATGACAGGAATCGCTTTTAGAATCACTTGCACACTTCATTTATTTAGGCAGTTACGGGGCCAAAACTCACCAAATAACTCCAAGTGTGAACTCAGTCTTACAGGTCAATGTTAGCATCAAGAAGAAGTGCACTCCTTTTACAGAGCTGATTCCACATAGATGTCTACAGAACCTGTTTTATTAAACATTTATACAAGTAGAGCCCCCCCCCCCCCAACAGAGTGGAGAGGGTGCCAGCAGTAAGTTTGCATTGACAACAATGATTTTTTTTGCCCTTCCTCTGATCCATCAGAACAATAACCCCCAAAAAACAGATCCTGTCTGTGGAGAATCCGCCTTCACTCGGTCAGCATTTAGTCAGTAATTCATCAGTATTTCTAATGCCAAAAACAAAAAGGAGTGGATCCAAAACAGAAATGACACGTTAATTGAATATTTGCATGTTTTCTGTGTTTTGTACCCACTCCTGCTTTTGGCTACCAAATCATAAGCCAATATACGCCGTTGTGCGTCTCATTTTTCCTTCCTTCTGACAGATCAGAAGAAGTGTCAAATAAATGATGATGTCATCCAGGCCGAAAGCAAAATAGTGGCCCAGTCATGAAGTGGGGAGGGTGAAAACAGCATGAGAAGTCCACAGAGTGGCCCTATGACATAGTGGTGAGGTGGAAGCAGCATGAGGAGAAGAAATAATGGCCCAATGACAGAGTCTGGAGGTGGCGGTAGCAGGAGAATACCACAGAGTGGCAGAATGACAGAGTAGGGAGGTGGCGGCAGCATCAGGAGGCCACAGAGTGGCACAATATCAGAGTGTGGAGGTGGCAGCAGAATGAGGAGGCCACAGAGTCGCACAATGAGAGAGATTGGAGGTGGCAGAAGCAGCAGCATCAGGAGGAGGCCACAGGGGGGAAGAATGACAGTGTGGAGGTGGCAGCAGCAGCATGAGGAGACCACAGCGTGGCACAATGACAGAGTGTGGAGGTGGCAGCAGAAGCATCAGGAGGAGGCCACAGGGTGGCACAATGACAGAGTATGGAGGTGGCATCAGCATGAGGAGGCCACAGAGTGGCAAGGTGACATAGTGTAGAGGTGGTGGCAGCATCAGGAGACCACAGAGTGGCAAGGTGACATAGTGTGGAGGTGGCAGCAGCATCAGGAGACCACAGAGTGGCAAGTTAACATAGTGTGGAGGTGGCAGCAGCATCAGGAGACCACAGAGTGGCAAGGTGACATAGTGTGGAGGTGGTAGCAGCATCATTAAACCACAGAGTGGCAAGGTGACATAGTGTGGAGGTGGCAGCAGCATCAGGAGACCACAGAGTTACCCGGTGACAAAGGGTGGCAATACAAGTACAAGCTGAAGATGGTGGGTAAAAGTAGGAGCTCTTGGCATAAAATGTGTGGCATCAGGCGGGTGGCAGCATCATAATAGTAGCTGAGGAAGGTAGCCAGAAGAAACCGGTCTCTTTTGTCAAAGTGTTGGTGTGGCACCATGGATGATCTAGTCTGATGCTTTAGACATTGGTGGGTGGAAATCCTGGCTGATCCACGCTTGATTCCTCTTGACAAGTCAGTCTCTCCACATTTTGGGTGAACAGGCAAGTTCTTCTTGGGGTAACTATAGCCCCCGCCACACTAAACACCCGCTCTGATGCCACACTCCTGGCCGGGCAGGCAGGGGTGTAGCTAAAGGCTCATGGGCCCTGGTGCAAGACTTCTGCCTGGGCCCTCCCATTAACTCTAAGTTGGTGAACCTAGCTTTTCCCCTGCCCAAGGCAAATATTGAAATGTACCCTCCCCCATGCCAAATACTCAACCTAACCCCTTCCCTCCAGTTCTACTGTTAATGGTGTTATCCTCTTTTTACTACTGATGACCTATCTTCAGAATATGTAATCAATATGAGATCGGCCGGGGTCCTCCGGCAACCCCATTTATGAGCTGTTTGAAGAGAGGGCAGCGCTCATATGAGATCTGCTTTCTCTGTTTTGTTCACCTGCTTGCCGTAGCATTTGCGGTGCTGAGCAGGTAAAGACAGAGAGAGCAGAGAAGGCAGTGCTCATACAAAAAAAAAAAACTTTAAAGACATACTTGGAAAACATTAAATACAGCGCTACAGAACATACAGGGTCATACAGAGCCACATATGTACCTCTTAAATCCAGTGACGTCTCCTCTCTGATGTAGATATTCTCTTTCCTCTTCTTCTCCTTTTAGACCAGACCACCATGGTGACTTCTTATAGCCATGCCTCGTTTCTGCAGAGTTTAACAAACAGACATCTTATTTTATTCCTTTTTATCATCCTCCCACCTTCTCAACACCCCACCCAGCCACCCCCAATACTCTGTCCACTGTTCGTCCCAATTTTTTCCTGCAGAAACAGTCCCCCTGAAAATACTGGTACCACACAGATAGTGCGTCAGTACCCCTTTATCTTGTGTGCTAGCACAAAATATTCCCCCCTTCCTTTCAGATCAGACCCCCATATAAAATCCTCAATGAGCCCCCCCCCCACATCTCAGACCAAACCCCCTTTAGACCTCTCTGTCAGACCCCATATAAGACCCCAGTTTTAAACCTCAGATCATACCCCAGTTAAACCTCCATGTAAGATCCCGACCCAACTTTAGACCTCAGATAAGATCCCCAGACCCCCATATACAACCCCCATTAGACCTCCAGACCCACATTATACCTCCAGACTCCCACTAGACCTCCAGACCTCCAATCAGACCTCCAGACCCCAATCTGACCTCCAGACCCTAATCAGACCTCCAGACCCCCCAGTAAGAAACACCCCTTTATATTGTGTGCTAGTACAAAATAATCCCCTCTTCCTTTCAGATCAGACCCCCATATAAAATCCTAAATGAGATCCCCCCCCATCTCAGACCAAACCCCCTTTAGACCTCTCTGTCAGACCCCAGTTTTAACCCCTTCAGGACCCTGAGATTTTCAATTTTTGCATTTTTGTTTTTAACTCCCTGCCTTCCCATAGTCCTAACTTTTTTATTTTTTCATTCACATAGCCTTATGAGGGCTTATTTTTTGCAGGACAAGTTGTACATTCCAATGGCACCATTTACGGTTGCATACCATGTAGTAGGAAGCGGAATACAAAATTCTACATGGGGTGGAACTGGGAAAAAACTATATTCTGATAAAGGTTTTTATTTAATTTTTTTTTACACTGTGCACGATGCAGAAAAATTGACCTGTTATCTTCATTCTCCAGGTCAGTACGGTTACAACGATACCACACTTTTATAAGTTCTCTCGCGTTTTAATGCTGAAAAAAAAATTAGGACCTTTGAGGGGAAAAAAATTATATTTTTTAGAACCATATTCTGACCCCTATTACTTTTTTGTAGTTATGTGTACAGGGCTGTGTGGGGGCTCAGTTTTTGCGGGACGATCTGTTCTTTTCAGTGATACCAATTTAGAGTGTGTGCAATTTTTTTGATTACTTTTCATAAAAAAATTATTGGGTAGTTGAACTGACAAAAAAATGGCAAATTGGCTGTTTTTATTTTTTTCCCCGTTACGCCATTTGCCGCATGCCATTAATATTGTTATATTTTAATAGTATGGGCATTTTCGCACACAGTGATGCCCATGATGTTCATTTATTTTTTTGTTAAGTATTTTTATTTTAACCACCTCCCGTCACGCTAACGCTGAAAGCTATTTGGGAGGTGGCAGTCTCAGGTCTCGATCACGCCTATCGGCGTAATCTCGTGAGACCTGAGATTTCACAGTGACGCAGAGCTAAGAAGTGAAACTACAGCCTGCCAGCTGTGATCATTGGCTGGCAGGCTGTCATTTTTTAAATCAACTAATGAAATGTGTATATCACTTTTGCTTGGATCGACCACCAGAGGACACAGGCAGCTCTGTAAGTAGCACCAATCACCACATTTACACCACACACACCCCTGTCACTTATTAACCCTTTAGTAGCCACTGATCACCCCATATAAACCCCCTGTCACCCTCCTGTCATTGATCACCCCCTGTAAGGGTCCCTAATCACCGCCAGGTAGTTATCTACTTGTTAGGTAGTTAGCGCCCAGCCCACCGCACCGCAGTCACTGATTAGTCGCTGATTAGCGTCATCGCTGTCGCTAATCAGCACTAATACTAAAATAGTATCTGAAAGTGATCAAGACTGATTGCAATCAGATCTATATTAGTACATTAGGGTCACCTTAGGCTCTATAAAAAACGCACTGTTCGCACGATCAGGCCTGATCTTGTTCGCACACTTGCGTTCAGTCCGCCCCACTGCAGTGACAGAAATGTTATTTTTCTGATCACTGCAAAAAGACAGTAAAATCGCTGCGCCGCTATAAAAGATCACTTTTGAGTTTTTGGATCTTTATTAGCGATCACAGCGTTACTTCGCAAGCACTCCTTTTTACTAGGCAGGTGTGCTCTTTTTCCTGGGTAGTCTCAGAGGAATACCCCCTAAATTTTGCTACTCCAAAATGGCAAAAAAGAGGTATTCTGCTGAAGAGGCCTACAGGATTCTGGCCGTGATGGATGAAAGCGATGGGGACGCTTCTCCCTCTGAATCCAGTGGTTCAGAATATAAACCTGTAGACAGCAGTGGCCCTCTAACCGCTAGCGAAGATGACGAGGTTCAGGTCCCTGCTACAGTCAGGCGTACCCGACCCCATGTCAGTGTTTCGCATACCCCGTGTGATGAGCCTCATATGCAGCAGAGTGGTGCTAGCGCTGACCTTTTTTATGGTGCGGCATACACCAGCAGCGCAGCACATCCTGGACCTTCTACCAGCACTGCCGTATTCCCTGGTGAAGTGGCAAGCACCATAAGGGCAGTTCAAGCTGGTACGGTGGCACGTGCACTAACTCCCCCGTAACAGCCACCGCGTTCTCAGGCTGTAGAGTCCTTAGTCTCCCAGAGGTGCTGGCAAACCCTAATTGCCAATCCCCTGCTTCCGCTGCACCCGTATTGCCCCTTTCACCGCCCAGTCAGGAGTTCGCATGGAGACAGCTCATTTCGGATCGGCCCTTGAATTTTTTGAACTGTTTTTCACTGCGGATCTCTATGACTTAGTTGTGGCAGAAACCAAACGCTACGCCACAGATTATATTACCGCCAATCCGGAATGCTTCTATGCCCAGCCTTTCCGGTGGAAACCAGTCACAGTTTCCGAGTTTAAAATTTTTTTGTGCCTTATCCTCAGCATGGGTCTAACTAAAAAAAATGTTTTGCAGTCATATTGGTCTAAAGACCCAATACATTACATGCCCATGTTCTCTGCTGCAATGTCCAGGGCACGTTTTGAGGTTCATCACGCGCTTTATGCATTTCACTGACAATAACACATGTCATCCAAGAGGCCACCCTGCTTATTACCTGCTCCACAAAATTTGGCCCCTCATAGACCATTTGTCATCTAGATTTGCAGATGCGTATGTCCCCAATCAGAACATCTGCATAGACGAGTCCCTAATACATTTTACCGGGCGCCTTGGCATCAACAGTACATCCCGAGCAAGCGCGCCCTCGGTACGGGGTCAAATTGTATAAGCTCTGTGAAAGGGCCACAGGCTATACATATCGTTTTAGGGTCTATGAGGGAAAAGACTGAAAACTGGAGCTGGTCGGATGCCCTGAGTACCTGGGGAGCAGTGGCAAGATTGTATGGGACTTGGTGTCACCCTTACTCCACAAGGGGTACCACTTATACATGGATAATTTTTACACAAGTGTGGCCCTCTTTCGGCACTTACATCTAGTCGGAATTCAATGCTGTGGCACCGTGCGACCTAGTCGTCGGGGCTTCCCCCAAAGGCTCGTTAATACCCGACTTGCACGGGGGGAGAGGGCTGCCTTGTGTGACCAAGAACTGTTCGCGGTGAAGTGGAGGGAAAAGAGGGACATTTACCTTCTGTCCACCATTCAGGCAGACACGACTCTACAAATTGAACGGGCAACCGGAGTCATTGAAAAACCCCTCTCAGTCCAAGACTATAACCTTCACATGGGAGGGGTGGACTTCAATGACCAGATGTTGGCTCTCTATTTAGTTTCCCGACGCACCAGACGCTGGTATAAGAAGATGTCTGTTTATATAATTCAATTGGCTGTATATAATAGTTTTGTTCTCTACAGTAAGGCTGGGAGAATGGGATCCTTCCTTAAATTCCAGGAAGAGATCATTTCGGAACTCCTGTATCCAGGAGGTTCTGTGCCCCAAATCCCTGATGTAGTGAGTCAGCTACATGAGAAACACTTCCCCAGTGTCTTTCCTGGTACCCCAACCCACCGTTCCCCAAGAAAAAGATGTTGTGTCTGTAGCAGGGCTAGAAGAAGGGGTGACACCACCGTTTTTTGTCCTGACCGTCCTGACCAGCCTGCCCTATGCACAGGGGAGTGTTTCCGCAAGTACCACACACAGGTACAGTATTAGTATAGGGATTGCATGACACAGGACAGGCACACAGGGGTCTTAGAGCCCTTTCACACGAGCGTTGCTCACGCATCGTGATCGCAAAGGAGCTCCCGGCCTGACTTCTCCCGCACGGGGTCGCATAGCATAATATTGATTTATGATGCTAAGTAACCCTTACAGTTCTGGAATGCATTGGATAGCACTGGCATAATGGTATCCCGGCCTGGCATCCATATGACAGCAGGAGCGCACGGCGTCATAACAACCATGGCCGTGTGCATGAGGCCTTAAGGTAAAAAAAACAAAGCCCAAACAAAAAAATCACAGGTAAGCAAAAAAGTTCAAGTTATGTTTCAAATGTTCAATAAAGTTAATGTTCTGTTTATAATGTTATATGAGGTTAATGTTAATAAATTTATAGTGTTGCTGCCTGTTTTTTTTTTCGTTTTTTTTTACCTTCTAGGTGGACCAAGCGATCAACCAGCTGCAGCACTGATGTGCATTCTGACAGAAGCATTGCGCTGCTGTCAGATTACATGTGAAGTCGGTGCATGCGGCGCTGCAGGACGAGATTTCTTCTCCGCAGTACAGCTACATTTGCCCAGGCATATGAGCTGAGGAGAGGTGTTGGAGTTCATATGCTTTGGCAAACACTTTGTATCAAAAATCTGGCAAAGATGTCTTCCTTCACAATGATCGATTGATCGATGAGAATGGAGAAATCACGTTTGCCAGGACATAGGAGCTTAGGTGGGTATGGATGTTTGGGTAGAGCCCCTATGTCCTGGCAATTGCCAGGCCCCTCCTTTTTTTTCTTGCATATTTTTTGGCAGAGATTTTTTCATCCACATTGATCGATGCGAATGAAGAAATCTGTGCCGTTCATTTTTTATTTCAGCCCAGAGGCTGAACCGAAAAAAAAATCTCATTACCCGTATGCTCAATATAAGGAGAATAACAGAAACTTCAAATGCTGGCCATACATGTAATGATTGCGGAGACCCTCAAATGCCAGGGCAGTACAAACACCTCACATGTGACCCCATTTTGGAAAGAAGACACCCCAAGCTATTCACTGAGGGGCATATTGAGTCCATGAAAGATTGAACTTTTTGTCACAAGTTAGCGGAAAGGGAGACTTTGTGAGAAAAAAAAAAGCAATTTCCGCTAACTCGTGCAAAAAAAAAAAAAATCTATGAACTCGCCATGCCCCTCACGGAATACCATGGGGTGTCTTCTTTCCAAAATGGGGTCACATGTGGGGTATGTATACTGCCCTGGCATTTTAGGGGCCCCGAATTCGTGAGAAGTCGTTTGGAATCCAAATGTGTAAAAATGCCCTGTGAAATCCTAAAGGTACTCATTGGAATTTGGGCCCCTTTGCGCATCTTGGCTGCAAAAAAGTGTCACTCATGTGGTATCGCCGTACTCAGGAGAAGTAGGGCAATATGTTTTTGGGTGTATTTTTATATATACCCATGCTGGGTGTGAGAAATATCTCTGTAAATGACAACTTTAAAAAAATTTTTAGACAAAATTGTCAATTTACAGAGATATTTCTCTCACCCAGCATGGGTATATGTAAAAGTATACCCCAAAACACATTGCCCTACTTCTCCTGAGTATGGTGATACCACATGTGTGCCACTTTTTTGCAGCATAAGTGCATAAAGGGGTGGAGAATCCATCGAGTACCTTTAGGCTTTACAGGGTTGCTCACACCCACAATTGACCCCATTTCGGAAAGTAGACTCCCCAAGGTATTCATTGATGGGCATAGTGAGTCTGTTGGAGATTTAATTTTTTTTTGCCAGAAGTTAGCAGAAATGGAAACTTTATTATTTTTTTTCCTCAGAAAGTGTAATTTTCTGCTAACTTGTGAAAAAAAATGAAACCATACATGTACTTACCATGCCCATCCGCGAATACATTGGGGTGTCTTCTTTCTAAAATGGTGTCATTTGGGGGGTATTTATACTATCCTGACATTCTAGCACCTGAAGAAACATGACAGGTGCTCAGAAAGTCAGAGCTGCGTCAAAATGCGTAAATTCTTTTGTTTGTACCATAGATTGTAAACGCTCTAACTTTTGCGCAACCAATAAATATACACTTATTGGATTTTTTTTATCAAAGAGATGTAGCACAATAAATTCTGACACAAACTTGTATAGAAATGTAATTATATTTGAGAAATTTTACCAGAAAAAGTTAAAAATACACTTTTTTGAGAAAATTGCTCTTTTTTGATTAATATCAGAAAAACGAAAAATCTCAGCAGTAGTGTTGAGCGAACAGTTCGAGCATAGTTCGGGTTCGAAACCGAATTTTGGGGTGTTCAGGACACGGTCCCGAACATTTTCAAAAAAGTTTGGGTTCGGGTCCGTTGTTCGGCGATTTCTTCCCGCTTTCTGAAGGGCTGCACGGCAGCCAATGAGCTAGCATTTTACTTCCTGCCCTAAGAGCCCATCACAGCCATGCCTACTAATGGCATGGCTGTGATTGGCCAAGTGCAGCATGTGACCCAGCCTCAATTTAAGCTGGAGTCACGTAGTGCCGCACGTCACACTGCTCTGATTAGTGTATGGAGAGGACGCAGTTGCTGTGAGGGCGAGATTAGGCAGGAAAAAGTCAGCAAAAGCATCTAATGATTAGTGATCGATCTACAGCTGTGAATGATTGAACTTCTGCTAGTTACTTGCTCACTGGTTTTTAGGCTGCACAGAGCGTTTTTCTGTCACTCATTTTCTGGGGTGATCGGCGGCCATTTTGCGACTTGTGGTGCACCAGAACAAGCTGCCACCAAGTCCATCAGTCCATCAGTACTATTTTTTTTTTGCGATATCCTACATCAGGGGCTTGGCTGTGCTAATTGTCACTCCTAGAAACTCAGGATAGCAATTTCTATATTTTATTAAGGGGTGAAATACAATTGCCCAAATACCAATCCCCTAAATCTGGTGTTCCAGCTTTGTTCTAGCCAAGTATAATACTGTCTGCTGTCTGGCAAAGGATAGATTATTTTCTGTGGTGAAATTCAATTGCCAAAATAGCAATACCATAAATCAGTGGTTTCAGCTGTGGCTGGCCAAGTTTCATAGTGTCCGCAAAAACATATATTTTGTTCTGGGGTGAAATTCAATTTCCAAAATAGCAATACCATAAATCAGTGGTTTCAGCTGTGGCTGGCCAAGTTTCATAGTGTCCGCAAAAACATATATTTTGTTCTGGGGTGAAATTCAATTGCCAAAAAAGCAAGACCCTGAATCTGGTGTCCAGCTGTTGCAGGCAAAGTGTTAATCTGTCCGTAAAAGGGTATATTTTGTTCTGGGGTGAAATTCAATTGCCAAAATCTCAATACCATAAATCAGTGGTTTCAGCTGTGGCTGGCCAAGTTTCATAGTGTCCGCAAAAACATATATTTTGTTCTGGGGTGAAATTCAATTGCCAAAATAGCAATACCATAAATCTGGTGTCACAGCTGTGGATGGTAAAGTATAATAGTGTCTGTCAAAACATATATTTTGTTCTGGGGTGAAATTCAATTGCCAAAATAGCAATACCATAAATCAGTGGTTTCAGCTGTGGCTGGCCAAGTTTCATAGTGTCCGCAAAAACATATATATTTTGTTCTGGGGTGAAATTCAATTGCCAAAATCGCAATACCATAAATCAGTGGTTTCAGCTGTGGCTGGCCAAGTTTCATAGTGTCCGCAAAAACATATATTTTGTTGTGGGGTGAAATTCAATTGCCAAAATAGCAATACCCTGAATCTGGTGTCCCAGCTGTTGCAGGCCAAGATTCATAGTGTCCGCAAAAACATATATTTTGTTCTGGGGTGAAATTCAATTGCCAAAATAGCAATACCCTGAATCTGGTGTCCCAGCTGTTGCAGGCCAAGATTCATAGTGTCTGCCAAAACATATATTTTGTTCTGGGGTGAAATTCAATTTCCAAAATAGCAATACCATAAATCAGTGGTTTCAGCTGTGGCTGGCCAAGTTTCATAGTGTCCGCAAAAACATATATTTTGTTCTGGGGTGAAATTCAATTGCCAAAAAAGCAAGACCCTGAATCTGGTGTCCAGCTGTTGCAGGCAAAGTGTTAATCTGTCCGTAAAAGGGTATATTTTGTTCTGGGGTGAAATTCAATTGCCAAAATCTCAATACCATAAATCAGTGGTTTCAGCTGTGGCTGGCCAAGTTTCATAGTGTCCGCAAAAACATATATTTTGTTCTGGGGTGAAATTCAATTGCCAAAATAGCAATACCATAAATCTGGTGTCACAGCTGTGGATGGTAAAGTATAATAGTGTCTGTCAAAACATATATTTTGTTCTGGGGTGAAATTCAATTGCCAAAATAGCAATACCATAAATCAGTGGTTTCAGCTGTGGCTGGCCAAGTTTCATAGTGTCCGCAAAAACATATATATTTTGTTCTGGGGTGAAATTCAATTGCCAAAATCGCAATACCATAAATCAGTGGTTTCAGCTGTGGCTGGCCAAGTTTCATAGTGTCCGCAAAAACATATATTTTGTTGTGGGGTGAAATTCAATTGCCAAAATAGCAATACCCTGAATCTGGTGTCCCAGCTGTTGCAGGCCAAGATTCATAGTGTCCGCAAAAACATATATTTTGTTCTGGGGTGAAATTCAATTGCCAAAATAGCAATACCCTGAATCTGGTGTCCCAGCTGTTGCAGGCCAAGATTCATAGTGTCCGCCAAAACATATATTTTGTTCTGGGGTGAAATTCAATTGCCAAATAGCAATACCATAAATCAGTGGTTTCAGCTGTGGCTGGCCAAGTTTCATAGTGTCTGTAAAAACATATATTTTGTTCTGGGGTAAAATTCAACTGCCATAATCGCAATACCATAAAACAGTGGTTTCAGCTGTGGCTGGCCAAGTTTCATAGTGTCCGCAAAAACATATATTTTGTTGTTGGGTGAAATTCAATTGCCAAAATAGCAATACCCTGAATCTGGTGTCCCAGCTATTGCAGGCCAAGTCCGTAAAAGGGTATATTTTGTTATGGGGTGAAATTCAATTGCCAAAATAGCAATACCCTGAATCTGGTATTCCAGCTGTTGCAGGCCCAGTTTAAATCTGTCTGTAACAGGGTATATTTTGTTCTGGGTGAAATTCAATTGCCAAAATAGCAATACCATAAATCAGTGGTTTCAGCTGTGGCTGGCCAAGATTCATAGTTTCCGCCAAAACATATATTTTGTTGTGGGGTGAAATTCAAATGCCAAAATAGCAATACCCTGAATTTGGTGTTCGAGCTGTTGCAGGCCAATTGTAAATCTGTCCATAAAAGGATACCTTTCATCCAGGGCCTAAATACTAGCCCTAAAAGAGATATTTCCCTAAATCAGTGGTTACTGTTGTGCCTGGATTAGTGTAATATGCTACATAAATAAATAGGCAGATAGTGTTAGGTGCCTGTAAAAAAAGGCCTGAATTTGAAATCAATACATTGGGCCAAATATTTTTTTTCTTATTGTGCTTGGTGAACGATAACAATGAGGAAAACATCTAGTAAGTCCGCACGTCTCTGATGATGACGAAACACAGGTGCCAACTGATGCATCTTTCTGCAGTGTGCAGACCGAACAGGAGGTCAGGGAGGAAGACTGTGTGGAAGACGATGCAGGAGACGGTGAGGTCCCAGATCCCACATGGAATGAAGATTATGCCACTGACTTTCATAGTTCAGAGGAAGAGGCAGAGGTGAGACCGAGCCAACAGCGTAGCAAAAGAGGGAGCAGGGGACAAAAGCAGACCAGCCGCCACCAAGAGAGTTCGCCTGTAGAGATGAGCAAACACCTGGATGTTCGGGTTCGAGAGGTTCGGCCGAACTTCCGGAAAATGTCCGGGTTCGTGATCCGAACTCAACCCGAACTTCATCCCGAACCCCATAGAAGTCAATGGGGACCCGAACTTTTGGGCACTAAAAAGGCTGTAAAAGACTTAGTGTTACAAGGTCTCAGGTGTAAATGGGGAGCAGGTGTGTTAAATTTGGTGTTATTGGTCACTGGAAGTTCAACATGGCACCTCATGGCAAAGAACTTTCTGAGGATCTGAAAAAAATAATTGTTGCTCTACATAAAGATGGCCTAGGCTATAAGAAGATTGCCAACACCGTGAAACTGAGCCGCAGCGCAGTGGCCAAGACCATACAGCAGTTTAACAACACAGATTCCACTCAGAACAGGACTGGCCATGGTGGACCAAAGAAGTTGAGTGCAGGTACTCAGCGTCATATCCAGAGGATGTATTTTCAAAATAGATGTATGAGTGCTGCCAGCATTGCTGCAGAGGTTAAAGGGGTGCGGGGGTCAGCCTGTTAGGGTTTAGTCCATACGTCGCACACTGCATCAAATTGGTCTGCCTAGCTGTCGTCCCAGAAGGAAGCCTCTTCTAAAGATGATGCACAAGAAAGTCCGCAAACAGTTTGCTCAAGACAAGCAGACTAAGGACATGGATTACTGAAATCATGTCCTGTGGTCTGATGAGACCAAGATAACTTATTCGGTTCAGATGGTGTCAAGTGTGTGTTGTCGCCAACCAGGTATGGTGTACAAAGACAAGTATGCCTTACATACAGTCAAGAATGGTGGTGAGAGTGTCATGGTTTAGGGCTGTATGAGTGCTGCCGCAGAGAATTATTCCAACTAGAGTTGAGCGGACACCTGGAAGTTCGGGTTCGACGGGTTCGGCCAAAGTCAATGGGGACCCAAACTTTTGGGCACTAAAATGGCTGTAAAAAAGTCCTGGAAAGGGCTAAAGTGTTGCAAAAGGCAGCAAAATGTGGGTAAGTGTCCTGCAAACAAATGTGGATAGGGAAATGGCTTAAAATAAAATAAATTAAAATTAAAATAAAAATCTTAATCTAAAAGGAGGAAATGGATGTGGAGTAGGAGGTCAAGGAGGCATCAGGTGGGAATTCCATCAGCAGCGCGTCTACCAGTGTGCATTTGTAGTCACGCATCTTTCAATCATTAACAGACATTTTTAATGGTTACCTGTCAGCAATGCACAGCAGGGTTTTTTTACCGACAAAACAGGGTTCATATCACCCACCAATTGAACAGACAATTTAAAAAATGTAGGCTCCTAGCACCCAGGCAGGAGGGGTTTATTCATGGCAAAACAGGGTTCATGTCACCCACCAATGGAACAGGCGATTTTTAGAAATGTAGGCCCCTGGCACCCAGGCAGAGGAGGGGTTAATTCACAGCAAAACAGGGTTAATGTCACTCACCAATGGAACAGACGATTTTTTAAAATGTAGGCCCCTGGCACCCAGGCAGAGGAGGGGTTAATGTCACCCACCAATGGTACAGGCGATTTTTAGAAATGTAGGCCCCTGGCACCAAGTCAGAGGAGGTGTCAATTCACGGCAAATCGGGGTTCATGTCACCCACAAATGGAACAGATGATTTCTTAAAATGTAGGCCTTGTAAGTTAACGGATTAATTTGACTGTCAGAAATGCAGCGTACACCGCTGATGTGCTATCTCCCACAAAACCTGTGTGTTTACAACCAACTATGTAAATGCGGAGTTCTATTATTCCACCAACTACAGAAATGCACTATGAAACTGCATAATTTTAAAATAGGTTTTTCAGCGGTGTATGCAAATGTGCTCTGTCGTATGGCAGTACGGGTTTATTACAGCAACTTCAGAAATGCACTGTCACCCCAAAATTTTAAAATGTTTTCAGCAGTGTATGCAAATGTTCTCTGTGGTATGGCAGTACGGGTTTATTACAGCAACTTCAGAAATGCACTATGTCACCCCAAAATTTTAAAATTGGTTTTTCAGCGGTGTATGCAAACGTGCTCTGTGGTACGACAGTACGGGTTTACGACAGCCTCTAATACATGTCAAAAAGGGCTATAGAACATATAACTGTACCAACAGCAAATAGGCCCTTACTTTTTATAACTTATACACTCCACAAAAGGCTTTAGAACATATAATTGCACCACTGAACGGCAAATAATATATATTTTTTTGCCACTAATACACGCCAAAAAGGGCTTTAGAACATATAACTGCACCGCTGAATGGCAAATAATATATACTTTTGTGCGACTAATACACACCAAAAAGGTCTGTAATTTTTTCCTACTAATACAAGCCAATAAATGCTTTAGAACATATACTGTACCTGCACAGCACAAGGGCAAAAAAGACATATAAATATTTCCTTGTAATAAACCCTGTTAATGGCTGTATCAAACTGGACTTGCACCCCAATAATAAGAATGGTTTGCTGAAATTACAGAGCTGTATAATGGCACTTTGGATCCCCAGTCAGTGCAGCAAGGTGTCATAGAATTGTTCCTATTACCCAGGCTGTAACCTCCCCTACTGAACCATGTTCTGCTTTAATACTGTGGAATGTTTCTTCCCTATCCTTTCCCTGAACTGAGATTTAAAGTCTTTTCTACCACTGTCCCTAGCGCCTGCTGACGTCTCTCCCTGCAAGTACACTGGAAAATGGCTGAATCCAAGATGGCTGAGGCTACATATAGAGCTGTGACATCACAGGGCTGGCTGCTGATTGGCTGCATGCATGGCATTGTGGGTGATCCCTCATTCCCAGAGTTTCTTGCTCCATTTCCAAACACATGCAGCAGCCATTTTAAAAATGCAATTCGTTACCACGAAACGTGAGGAAATTCGGATCGAATTCCACTTCGTCAACTTCGATTCACTCATCTCTATCTGGCATGGTCTAGTAGACAGATTACCATGACAGACCTAGTAGACATAGTGAGGCCTCTGGCTGCCATTATAAACCACTTCCTCAACCATGATTGCATTGCAGGGAACCAATTGCCAATTGTCAATTGCTATTGACCATGACATCAAAGATGTTAAAGGACCTGATTGGGTACACTAACCATGCTCACTTCTCACTGTTGTGTCTGTACTTGCAGTGGGGAGTAACCAGAGAGAGAGAGAGAGAGCCTTGAAGGAAACTCGGGGATGCTTTTTCATGTCCTAATGGAAAGTAGCACATCCATTTAGATGTGAAAAGGCAATCTACTCATGGTAAGCATTGCATGTGAATGGATCACAGCTACATATGATTGTTTCCTCTAAAGCTTTGTGGTATAAAAGGTTTATTAATGGGATGTTTTAGAAATACAGTGTGCATTTATCTTTGCCTATTAATTTTTTAGTATGTTCCAGCATATGAATAATGCATCCACAAAGTGTCAATTAACAGTTAGACATTTTACTTCTACTGCTCTGGAAGAATATGGTTTATAATATTCTATCATTTTAGATGCCAATCTTAATAAACCCCAGCGCTGGCCTCTCCATAACTTCAGAGGATCCTTCGCCAGTTCTAATTGTAAGACAGCTTCCTTGCATTCTTACATTTAGATATTTTTCTACGCCTGAAACAGACGAAAATGGTAAATGCCCGTAGTTTTCCCCATCTATGCCACGCCCACAATTTTAGACCTGGTGTGAGTGGGGGGAAGTCGTAGATTGTGGCACAACTAACTGTTGCAACACAATCTACAACAGCTTAATAAGTTACCCCCTATATGTTTTTATGAGATAATGACCTATAATACTGAGTATTTGCAAAATAGGATTACATTGTAATATGTTTTTTAACTTAACTTACTTACCAGAGTATTTCAGGCATTAACTCACATTGAGAAATAGGTGGAACAGAATGTGTTTTCACCTATGTGATGTTCAGTACAAGTCTTCCCTATGGGAATGAAGTTTTCATCTCTCTGATCTCTTATGCCTCTTCAAATCTTTGTTCTGTCTGTCCATGTTTCAATTCTTTCATTCTTAGATTTTCTTTAGTTTGTTGAGCCAATTTACAACAACACAGCAAAGAAATTTGTGACCCTGCTGCTCTGTTTAGGGAAGAAAGACGTCTTGTCTCATATAAAAGCATGTTACATTTATAAAACATTCATTAGTTAAATGTTCAACAGAGCTCCAGAGGGCTAGAATGAAAGTGACAATGGAAGGAGCTTATTAAAAGACAAGTTGAAAGAGCTAAAATAGAAGCACAACAGGAACATGATATATGATACCTCCAAAGTCAGAATTTCATAGTAAGTGGAGAAAAGTCAAATAAGATATCATTTTTTTAAAGAAAGCATCATTTTTTATTATAAACATTTAATATGTAAGTTGTCTTAAGTATGTCCATACTGCATAAATAATACAAATTTTATATTTCAGTTACAATTAAGCTTTTAACATATGTTCACATCATATATGATATTTGCAGCTCAATAGATGCACAGGTTTGCGGTTTGAAGTATCAAATCCAGACCTACTTCGCACTGATCTGTTGTATTCCAATCATGGCTAGTGTCGAGCGCGAATATTCGAATCGTGAATTTTAATTGCACCTTTGAGAATTTGCGAATATTTCAAATATAGGGCTATATATTACTATTCGCTTATAGTGTTGATCGCGAATCTTCTAATCGCGAATTTATCGCGAATATCATCACTTAGCAACCAATAGGAAAGTTGCCTACCCCTTAGTGTTGTTCGCGAATATTGTAATCGCAAATTTTTATTGCACATATATTACATTGCCGATTTTCGCAATCAAGTAAATAATAACTGGAGATCATGAATTCCCGATTTTGAGACTTTATGTCAAATATTCGGCCCAAAATTTGTGAAATATTTGAAATTCGAATATTGCCTGTGTCGCTCATCACTAATCATGACACAGAAGGTCCACACTGTAACTACAAACTGTTATTCTCCCTGTCCTTTTTCCATTGTCTTTGGTGACTGTCATTCCTGCTGTTTGTAACAGTTCCATTACTTTATGTATTTAGAGGGTCCTTTCGTTCCTTAGTGATTACTCTATAGCACAAGGCTTGTCCACCAAATATAATTCACATATCATTGAAATGGTCACCATTTTTCAAATTCATAAGGAGTCTGATTAATAGTAATATAAGGTGCACTATGGTCTGAGTGCCATGTTACTGTATGACTTCATGCAGCGTTAAGGTTGTATAAAGCCATAAAATGCCTATGTTAATGAAACTAAAAAGTTTTAAAGTTATTTGAATAGATTACTATTAAAAAATCCCAGTGTTTCAGGGGTTGTTCTTCATTTCATTCCATTATATGGGATTAGTTATACTTCATTCATATCATAGTATTATATTAATTTCCTCAAATGAATGTGAAACTGTACAGTATCTCAGATATGTGTGCCTAATACTTAAAATGCATTGATCAGATATCTTAATTGTGGTTGAATACCCAATAACAACAATTTAGAAATATAGCAATATTAAAAGTGTTTATTAAGATGCTGCTACATGTTTGTATGCCCTTTGTGGAGGCAAAATCCGTAGTGCATCATAAAAGTAGAGAAAGTATAAATGACAGATATGACTTCTCTTTTTTCTATGAATCTACGCCTGGATTTGGCTTCAAAAACTGCATAACAGAGCCTGAACATGTAGTAGCACCCTTACTCAAAGTATTCACTTACTGTTGTTCTTTGCTCTGTGTGGATCATTTTTTTTTTGGCATGCAATAAATTTAAATGAGGACAATTAATTGATTCTCAGAAATAAGCATTTATTTTGCAGAGATAATAACAATCATTAACATTTACAAGAAAAGAGGTTTTAAAACAAGATGTAAAAACTAAGGTTCTGCAAACAAAATAACAAGCTGGGGGCAATAAAGGGCAGCTAGTTCTTATAATTGAAGCATGGTTAAAGTAGTTTGTCATCAGGAACAATTACAAGTGTTCCAATAAATACAGGAACCTAATTAACCTAGACTGAATTAATACTGCAAGCTTGTTCTTGTAGAAAACATTTGGGAGGTTATGTAAAATAGTGTCTTTTATAAGTTTTTTTTTAAGTTTTTCTTTCCTAAAGCATGTCTAAACCATTTATGAACAAATAAGCACTCAAGAGATTAGATTATGCATTATTCCTTGCCGACAGGAGTGCTTCGCTACAGCATCGTTGGTGTTAGGCGACAGGCCAGGTCTCCCTGCGGAGGAGCGCTTGCCAATCAGAGCCGCTGCTCATACATTAGACGCACTGACATCACGGGTCATGTGATGTTGGGCGCGTCATGTGACTTGGAAACGCAGCCTATTTAAACTGACAACTTGCTGGCCACAGGTTGCTGTTTTTTTTTTTTTCATTGGTTTGCCTCACGAGCCTTGTATTGTTTGATGAATTTCTATTCTGACCTTTCTACCCTGGCTCTGCCTCCTGACTGGACTTGACAAGATATCCTGGTTTTGACCCCTGGATACCCCTAGTTTTGCTTCTCTTGTTCTGTTTAGATTCGGTTCGTCCTCTACTTCAGTTGTGGGCCACCGTTTAGGGCAGATTGTTTAAATAGGTATGGACAGTGCTAGGAATGAGTTCAAGGCTCTCTGTTTATGGAGTAATGCAGGGGCGTAGCTAGAAATGACTGGGCCCCACAGCAAATTTTTGTATTGGGCCCCCCCTACCCGCGCGTTTCGCTCCCCCTCTATAATGTGCCAGCCATATAGCCCCCCTATAATGTGCCAGTAGTCAGCCATATAGCCCCCCCAGCCCCCCTATAATGTGCCAGTAGCCAGCCATATAACCCCCCTATAATGTGCCAGTAGTCAGCCATATAACCCCTCCTATAATGTGCCAGTAATCAGCCATATAACCCCCCCTATAATGTGCCAGTAGTCAGCCATATAAACCCACCCTATAATGTGCCAGTAGCCAGCCATATAGCACCAGATGCCCCCATAGTGCTCCTCTCCCCATAGTGCCCCCTATAATGTGCCAATATCAAGTGCCTCTGTCTTCCCCATCCCAATATCATAGTGCCATCCTCTCCCCTGCCCCCTAATGTGTGTGACAATATGAAGTGCCTATCTCTCCCCCACCCCATTTGCCAATATTATAGTGCCAATAGCCCCCTCCTCCCTGTGGCAGTAAAGTAAAAGTCCAGTATTTAAAAAAACAAAAAAAAATCCTGTCTTTCAGAAAAGTTTGTGATGGGAATCGAACCTGTGACCATTAGGATGAAAGGCAAGACACTTATCCACAAGACCATATGAGCTGTATAACCAGGTAGCTAAAAAAAAATAAGACCTCTAGATAAGGAGAACTTTGATAGTGTATCTATACACATTACAGCTGCCCCAACACACCAAGCTCTGCTACATCCATATACAATGTGCTGGTGCAGCTGTAATGTGTATGGATACACTATCAAAGTTCTCCACATCTAGAGGTCTTATTTTTTTTTTTAGCTATCTGGCTTATCAGCTCATATGGCTTTGTGGTTAAGTGTCTTGCCTTTGAACCTAATGGTCGCAGGTTCGATCCCCAGGGCAAGCTTTTCTGAAAGAAAGAAAAAATAAGTTTTAAGTAGGCAAGGTCGAGAGTATACTGCGATTCACTGAGTAATTAGCGAAGGGAGAGGAGTGAGGACACGTGCTGATGATTACCCAGGGGAGGAGAGAAGTGAGGACAACACGTGCTTGCCGGGCCCCCTGTAAGCCCAGGCCCCGAAGCAGCTGCTTCCCCTGCTTCCCTGGTAGTTACGCCCCTGGAGTAATGGAAGAGAAGGAAAAATAAAATAAGTCATGAGCCATAAACAGTCACTTGTGAGATGCCAACTGCTCAGGTCCTCACTTCCCAGAGCTGTAGGGAAGAAAATTCGAAAGTCATTCAGGGCTGCCAAATTTGCAGGAACTTGTCAGAATAACGGGAGGCATTGGTGGTGAGCTCTTCCATATGAAACAATTGCGACATTTCCACCTGCCATTCTGATAAGGAGGGGATAAGGACCAACCTCCAATGGCGTGGTAGGACTGTTCTAGCTACCGTACAGTTTCTCTTCTGGAAAATAATAGGACCTGGCAAAAGAGATAATGCCATCTGCGGAGAACCAATCAACTTTTTACCAGTTATGATTATGGCATATAGAAAGTCTCATCCCAAAAGAGACTTAATTGATCACAACTCCAATATATATATGATAAAATACTCCTCTACATCGAACAGTGTCAATACATTTTTGGAGCTGAAGGACATAATAAGTGCAATTTAGTAGGCATGTCAATATCTGGTGCATAGCCATTTTCAGTGGAATAGGAAAGAGGCAAAAACAATGTGGTTGTCCAGTAAAGGATAATATCCCTGTGGAGACTGCAATTTCAGTAGTAGAATAACACCAACAAAAGAGTTTACAAATCCAGTGGATGATAAAAAAATACCACGTTAAACATTACATAAATTGTAAATCCACCGGGGTAGACTACGCCATTAAATGTGGCTGCTGCAGAGCAGGAATCATATGCTTGTGTGAGCTCTGCTGCAGTCACGTTGTAAACTAGCTATTTTGGCACATTTGCAGTGGAAGAGATGGGAAAAATCGGACGGGACAAGTCCAGAGACACCCCCAGTTCCCGAGGACCACATTTGGGAAATGGAGAGATGGAAAAATTCTTTAAAAACGTGCTTAGAGGCCTCGCACCGAATCCAAGATGGCACTGGATAGAGAAAATAAAGCAGACACCTCTGCAGACTCGGACAGAGGTAGGTAGAGTGAAGCGGAGTCCCTACATAATGGGGAGAATCTCCCAGTGTCAAGAGCATTTATAAGAGAAGCTCTTGGGGTGGCGTTGGCCCCTATAAAGCAAGATCTACAGGACATTAAAAATAAACAGAAGCAGCTAAGGGAGAAAGTAGAGGCTTTTGAAGCGGGCTATGGAGGGACTATAGCTTTTAACACGGCTGCAACTCACAGTCTCGAGCATATGCAGGCCCATATAAATCATTTGCACAATTTGGTCGAAGACCAAGACAACCGGGAACGAAGGCACAATCTCCGTATTAAGGGCATTGCAGAGACTGAAAGAACTTTTCCTAAAGCTGTTAGGCCCTGAAACCTTAGATGATTTAACAATGGATCGGGCCCATAGGGCTCTCCGCCCACCTCCTAAACTGCTACATGAGAACCCCCACGGGATATAATTTGTAAAATGGTTACCTTTGCTACCAAAGAGAAATTGCTTAAAGTGGCGCGAGAAAAACATCCGATTGCTTCGCAAACTAGTGGTTTATTCTCCATCCGACTTACCTCAGGTATTCGACATCCTAGAGACTGACCAGCTGGATATCCCAGATTGGAGCATTGTAAAGAATTTGACCTATTTGCCAGCGGTACCGGTACTGGAACCTTGGACTCCAAGTGCTGGTCCCAGATCCCAGCACGGGAAAAGAAAGATGTTGAAGACGACCCCTAGGAGGATCTCATTGGACGCAGAATGATTCTTTACAAGAGGTTTTACTGGAACATTCTCCCAACATGTCTGTTGGGTCCACCTTTTTTTAAATGCCTGCTGTTCCCCACCTACAGTCTTCGTAGGACTTAGGACATCCTTTTGTGTCATTACCTAGTTTCCGCTAGCAATGAGGGGCTTCTCAATTTATCTTTTGCCTCTTCCTCTTTTCTCCAGCTTTTTACAGCAAATTTCCAAGATCTACTAAATACTATAAGCCAAACTATTAACTCATGGGACGTTCCCTTTACTTGGTTCGGTAGACGGGCCCTGATAAAAACGTTTTGCTCCCAAAGATCTTATACTATCTTCAGACCCTTCCAATATCCCTCCCCCGGCTTTTCTTTGCCCAATTGCAAAGCATATTTTCCAGGTTCTTATGGAACAAGAAAAAAAACAAGATTAAAACGATGTTACACTATACTTCCATCCTCACAGGGAGGTATAGGACTACCAGATATCTATGGGTATTACTTGGCTGTTCAAGGAACAAGATGTTTGGAATGGCTCAGCCATTCAGACGCTCGATTGGATATTCAAACTGAACAAGCAATTAGTCAATTCCCTTTGAGGTCTCTTTTGTTATTAAACAGACACGTGTCGCATAGCAAGCTTCACAACGCCATGACCAAAAACACAATTCAATTATGGCAAAAGAACCTCAAACACTTCTTAATCTCTAACTCATTATCTCCCTTGATACAAATTAGGGATATTCTATGGGATGCTCCACCCCAATTCCTTCAAACCCTATCAGAGTCGTTTAGGAGTCTCACCACACCTATTGTTAACCTGTTAGATGATCAGGGTAATTTACTGGACACTTGGGGTCTAAGTGACCAGTCGCCCTCATTGTTCTACCTCACATGTCAGAATATATCTTAAAGATATACTCCCTGGAACTAACCAGACCCCTACCCCCTTTGAATGTAGAATACTGCAAGTTAGGGAACCTTCTAAAAAGATATCTACCTTATATACTGACATACTCCTACATAACAAACCGGATGACATCTCATTTATGACAAAGTGGGAAACTGATTTAAATGCCGATCAGACGGAAACTTCACATAGCAAGTGTCTCACAATGGCTCCTATATCCTCTTGTGTCCGTTTACAAACTATTACAATATATTAACAGGGTGGTATTACACAACGGATGTTATCCATAGAAGACTGCTCACACCTCAGCTGAGGTGTAGCAGGAATTGTTCCATTAACTACCTACCATAGTGAGGGTGTCCTACCCGATACCCATTGTCGGTTGTATTGTCTATTGGGGCAGGGGGGCTTTTGCCCTAGGCAACTAATTGATGTGGGCGCCAGGCAGTAGGTATTTAAAGAAGGGCCACTGGAGTCTATGTCTCCCGTCCCCTTTGTTCTGCCCCATAGGCTTCAGGCCATGCTTGAAGCCCATGAGGTAGTAGAAAGGCACAGGAGATCACAATTACTTCACTGTGACCTCCTGCGTCGGATCTCGCGAGTTGAACGTGATGATATGGCATAGGACGCCACAAACAGTGATGGAGTGAGGAAGAGAGGTGAGTTTTTTAGTTTTTTTTCATTCAACCACCCTAAGGCAGGCTATACTGGGGGCACTATGGGGGTGGGGGCATTATCAGTACATTTACATATATTTTGCATTTCAATAGAGGCCTGGTATTTATACACACATAAACTCTGCACATCTTTGAAAACTGCCCCCACTGTGATGACCCGTATGACTTTCTGGTACAAAAAGCTGTGCATTTCCTCGCACTTTTTGGTAACGGATAGCAATTTTTCTCGTGGCTACACGTGTGAAGACATGGGGCAAGGAACTCTGGCAAGGCGGGAGGACCCATAATGCCATGCATGCAGCCAATCAGCAGCCAGCCAGTGCTGTGATGTCACAGCTCTAAAAATATGGTGGCCATCTTGAATCAAGACATTTTCTAGCGTTCTGAGTGCAGGGACAGACGTTAGAAGGCTCTAGGGACAGCAATAGGAAAAACCACATTGGGAAAAAAAAAACTGAAAAAACAGTGCAGGGAGGAATCATTTCACAGCATCTTAGTGCAGAGGGAGACATTCGAAGGCACTAGGGACAGTGATAGGAAAAAGCTCATAGCGAAAAAAATAAGTGATTTACAAGTGCAGGGAAAAATGATTTGTGATCCAAATAGCCATTAGACAGCTCTGTCATTCCAGCAATTTGCTCTTGGAGTGCAACTGCTATGTTGAAAAGCCTTTAGTGGCTTACATCTGTGGAAAAAGAAAGATATATAAGCAGTAAACTTCTGCAGTTATATATGGTGAAAACATTTAGTGGCGTATTTCAAAACAAAAAGAAAAATATATATGCAGTTCACTTCTGCAGCTTTATGCGGTGAAAGTGTTTAGTGGCGTATTTTATTACAAAAAGAAAACTATATACACAGTTGACTTCTGCAGTTATATGTAGAGAAAGTGTTTAGTGGTGTATTTCTGTACAAAAAGAAAAATATATACGCACTTCACTGTTGCAGTTATTTGCAGTAAAAGCATTTAGTGATGTAATTCATTACTAAAAGAAAAATATATAAGCAGTTAACTGTTGCAGTTATATGTGGTGATTGGCGAAAGAGTTCTGTGGTGTATTTTAGTACAAAAAGAAAAATATATACGCAGTTCACTGTTGTAGTTATTTGTGGTAAAAGCATTTAGTGAAGTATTTCAGTACAAAAAGAAAATATATACGGAGTTCACTGTTGCAGAAATTTGCGGCAAAAGCGTTAGGAGACGTATTTCAGAGGTTGAAGAAAAACATATACGCGGTTCACTTCTGCAATTACATGTGGTGAAAGCGTTTAGTGGCCTATTTCAATGCAAAAAGAAAAATATATATGCAATTTACTTCTTCAGTTATATGTGCTGAAAGCGTTTGGTGGCGTATTTCAGTACAAAAAGAAAAATATATACGCAATTCACTGTTGCAGTTATTTGCGGTAAAAGCTTTTAGTAGCCTATTTCAGTACAAAAAGAAAAACATATTCTCAATTCAGTTCTGCAGTTATATGTGGTAAAAGCGTTTAGTGGCCTATATCAGTACAAAAAGAAAAACATATTCTCAGTTCTCTTCTGCAGTTATATGTGGAAAAAGCGTTTTGTGGCATATTTCAGTGCAAAAAGAAAAATATCTACGCAGTTCACTTCTGCAGTTATATGTGGTGAAAGCGTTTAGCGGCCTATTTCTTCTTTTTTTTATATAAAATATAACAACATATACAAAAATCCAAAGATCCATATTACACAAATCGATAGTATAAATACAATGACATCATACCCCAATACCCACCCACCACCCTTTGGAGAGAGAGAGAAAAAATAAATAAAAAATTATACAACACATCACAACTGGCCTTAGTTCAACCATTTTTTCTATATTTTGTCAATTTTTTCTGCTCTCTCACTATGTCTCTCGGACTTCCCTTCTAATTTAATCAAATTAGCAACTGCTTCTTGCCACTGTCCCACTATAGGAAAATCTACATTTACCCATTTCTGAAGTATGAGAAGTTTGCCTAAAACTAACTGTATCTCTTTTTTTTATTTTAAATGTTCTGTAGCTCCTAATATACAAACTACTGGATCTTCGAAAACTTGAACGCCCAAAAATTCTAATACAAGTTCTGCAATTTCTTTCTAGTATCTAAAAAGTTTAGGACACCTCCAAAAACAGTGTATGAGATCCGCCTTCTCTCCTTTACATATTGGGTACTTATCAGAAGTTCTCACACCCTTTTTCTTTAATTCCCAAGGAGATCGGTGTAGCCTATGGACTATAAAAAACTGAGACATCTTGTGTGAGGCCCTTTCGTATACCATAATATAACGTCTGAGAGCATCATTACATTTTTCTTCTGTAATAAACGGGAGGTCTTTTTCCATTTTCCTCTGGCAAGTATAATAATCAGTTTTTTTTTTCCTCCATCAACATCCCATATCTTTTTGCCATTATTCCTCTTTTTTCCCTTCCATTGGTGAATTTATCTATTCTTTCCGATTGTTCCTTTCTATATTTATCTAGCTTCGTCAATGTCCTCACTACATTTTTAAGCTGAAAATATTTATAAATATCCTTTTGGGGGATCCCAAACTCCTTTACCAAGGTACCAAAATCCTTCAGTTTATCTTCCTCAAATACTTGTCCTAGATATTTCACCCCCTTTTTATCCCAATCTATGTAGGGACTAATCGTCAGCAATTTCTTTAAATTAATATTTTTCCAAATAGGTGTATACTGCAAAAACCCTTTAACATCTAGTGTTTTTTTTAACTTCCACCCATATATATTCCATTGAATTCAATATTCTATTTTCTGTGTTGTTTTTCCCCAACATTCCTGACTCCAAAACCTCTAGGTGATTTATTTCGCCTCTCCAACCCGTTTTCATTAATTCCTCCCTTCCCACTAACCCATTTAAACTTCCTTTTATCTGACTATACTGTGTAATTAAATAATAAAAAAAACAATTAGGAACTGCTAATCCACCCTCTTTTACTGGGAGCTAAAGCACTTCTCTCTTTTACATAGGAATAGCACGTTTCCAAATAAAATCCCCCATTAAACAATCTAATAGCCAAAATATTTTGGGGCGTTTTGTAAGACATTCAGTATTTTTCGAAGAAAATTCATTTTTATTAAATTCACCCGTCCCTGAATTGATAGCGGTAATTTTTTTTATTAAGGGGAGTACGTTTAACTTTTTATATTCTTCTATATTTCTGGGAATTTGTATACCTAAGAATTTAAAACTCTCGTGTTTCTCAAGCACGTGCACCCTGAATCCATTCTGTAATTGCCCCTTCCCTAATAACATCAAATGGGATTTCCCCTAGGTAATGTTTAAGCCTCAAAAAAAAAACTAAATTATCTATTATATCTATTACTCTTACTCTATTATTAAATTCATCCCGTGTTGTGCATAAATAATACAATATCAACTGCATACATTGATAATTGTTAATTTTCTTACCCATACTGGAAATCTTTAATCTCCCTATCATTTCTTATTATACATGCCAGGGGTTCTATTGCGATGGCAAATAGTAATGGGGAGAGAGGACATCCCTGCCTGGTGCCCCTATAAAGGGCAAAAGGCAAGGGACAGGCTCCCATCCACCATCACCCTAGCCCTCGGGACAGAATATATAAGTTGAATCCATCTTATAAATCCCTCCCCTATGCCTACCTTTTTCATTACTGCCTATAGATACTCCCACTTTAGTGGCTTATTTCAGTACAAAAAAATATATATATACACATTTCACTTCTGCAGTTATATGTGGTGAAAGCGTTTAGTACAAAAACAAAAATTTCATTGCTTTTAGGAGCGTTTTAATTTGGTTTTAATTTATTTAGTTCAGCTAAAAGTATGTTAGTCAGGAAAGTTCCAGGCCATGCACAGAGGAGTGGCAGAGGACGAAATGTTTCTGGCGCAGGCAGAGGTCCCAGCAGAGTAAGGGGGCTTTGTAGCAGATGTCACAACGAGAGGCCTGAGTTCCCGGTGTTATCTAGCGGTCCTGTCTTGACCAGCAACGCAGTGGTTCTTGATTGTTTATCCACTTCATCTCAAGTGACATCAGACACCCCCAGCCAACAGTCGGTGGATTCATCAGACATAACCCTTAGTTGGCATGGCCCTGGAGCAGGCCCTGTGCCCTCACCTGTCCTCATACTGCCTCTGTCCTTTGCTGTTCCCTCAGCCACAGAAGTGGGCTGTATGCTGTGGGCTCAGCTCCACTATATTGCGAGTTACTAGAGGACAGTCAGCAGCTACTGTCCAGTTAAGATGTGGAGGAGACATCCGCCACTTCCTCCCCTAGGCAGGCAAGTAGTGATGAGGAGAGTGGTGTGGTTGGTGTTGTTGCGAGAGGTAAGGCTCCTGACCCAGAGACCATTGAGGAGGACATCAGTGACATGCAGACACTACTCGATGATGATGAAGCCGATCGCAACTTTGGAGCCGGGTGCAAAAGGGGCTTCATCATCATCAGAAGAAGAGGGTAACAGCTTGCCTGTGAGGCAGCGACTGAGCCAGCAAGGTGGTAGCATGGCTGGGAGTCAGCAGGGTAGCAGCAGTGGGAGGTTGGGAGCCAAACATGTCCGGGGTAGACCAGCTACTTCGCAGCAGCCTACCTGCCCAAGAAGTAGTGGTGCAGGGGTTCACGGAGGCAGTGGCAGTAGCAGTCAGTCAGTGCAGACTGTTGGGGGGAAAATCACCTACTTTGCGGTGTGGCAGTTTTTTGTTAAGCCGCCGGAGGAGGTGAATGTGGCCATATGTAGAATCTGTGGGCATAGGGTGAAGCGTGGCCAGGGTGCCAATGTTGGCACTACGGCCCTGTGTCAACATATGCAGCGTCACCATACAGTGGCCTGGGAGAACCGTGGCTCTGATGTGGAGGTCCAGGCTGCCGTAGCAACCGCTGCATCACCCAGTGGCATGCACCCGGTTTCAGGCAGTCAAGGCTCCACCACCTCAGCTGAAGGGAGCTTTCTGACATTCCCATAATCTGCTGATCCTGATGCTCCTGCTCTTCCTTCTACTCCTCATCAGTCATTCCATCAGCAATCGATCACCGAAGCAATTGCCAAGCAGTATGCGTGCACTCATCCAACGGCGCAGAAGCTGAATGTGCTCCTGGCCAAGTTGCTGGTGCTGCAGTCCCTCCCTTTCCAAGTGGTGGACTCTGCACCTTTCAAAGAACTGATGGCTTCCCAAGCTGTCAATTCTTTACGAAAATGCCACTACCAGCCCTGCACACCTATGTAGAACCGAAGGTGGGCCAGTCCTTGAGCCTGGCGGGGTCTGCCATAGTGCACGGCAGTGCCGACGTGTGGATCTGTAACTACGGTCAGGGACAATACATGTCCTTTACAGCCCACTGGGTGAATGTAGTTCCTGCACAGCCACACCAGCAACTTAGCCAGGTCTCGCCGCTTCCGCCTCCGCAGTGTCACGCCATTGGTCCTGCGACAATGTCCACTGATGCCTCCTCATCCTCCACCATGTCCTCCACCACATGTGCAGGGCATGGCGGTGTCCTGCTGTTTTGCATCTCGTTTCACTGGGTGAACTGAGTCACACAGGGGAGGAACTTCAATCTGGTGGTCTAGTGGTTCCTGACGTCTTCCACCCATCTGAAAGACATCTTAAAAATGGCCAGGTAACTTTGCATGCACTTCAGCCACTCGTACACCACAAAGCAGACCCTCCATGAGCTGCAGTGGCAGAACAGCATCCCCCAACATAGGCTGATATGCAACGTTTCTACTTGTTGGAATTCCACCCTACATATGTTGGACTGACTATACGAACAGAGAGAGGCCATTAATGATTTCTTGATGATCCAAGCGGATAGGACTCCAAACTCTGTCATTGTGCCACTTGGTGGCCTTCTCCTGGTGCTGCCAACTCCAGACTGTGTCAATGTGACAATCGGTGGTCTCTTCATACTACTGCCAACTCCAGACTCTGTAATTGTGCCACTCGGTGACCTCCTCATACTGCTGCCACCTCCAGACTCTGTCATTGTGCCCCTCCGTGGCTTTCTCCTGATGCTGCAACTGCTACTGCCACCGCCTCCAGACTCTGTCATTGTGCCACTTGGTGGCCTCCTCATACTGCTGCCAACTCCAGACTCTGTCATTGAGCCAATCTGTTGCCTTCACTTACTACTGCCACCTCCAGACTCTGTCATTGTGCCACTAGGTGGCCTCCTCATACTGCTGCCAACTCCAGACTGTGTCAATGTGCCACTCTGGGTCCTTCTCATACTGCTGCCACCTCCATACTGATGCCAACTCCAGTCTCTGTAATTGTGCCACTCGGTGGCCTCCTCATACTGCCGCCACCTCCAGACTCTGTCATTGTGCCACTGTCATGCCCTGCTCTGGTGAGGTGCGGAGGTCTGTCAGGTTGGCAGCACGTGTGTAGTTTTCTGTTTACTTGGAGTGAGCTGTACCTGCCTCCCTTCAGGTGCACTGGGTGGGGTCGTTTGTGTGAGTTTAAATCAAGCACCTACCCAGTGTCCCTTGCGGGTTATAGCTTCTTTCTCACTCTGATGAAAGTTGGATTGCTGTTTCTGCTCTGCTTCAAAGATAAGTGTGTTTTTGGTTTCCATTTGTGAACTGTCTAAGTTGTTAGTTAGACACCTGCTTCCTCCGGGATTAGAGGAAGCAGGCTGCCTTTTTTCCCTCTTGTCCACTATCTCAGGGACTATAGGGTTAATACAGTCTTAGGCATGGGGGCACGTTTATTCCCACCTTTGGGGTCTAAACGTGTGCACAGCAGTCTAGGGTCAGCTGATAGGATCTTGTCAGGAGGTGACCATTATACCCAGCTTTTGCGTAGACGCTTGTTTGTTGTTTCTTGTGTTTCTATTGTATCTTGTACCCTTTCAGGCGTGACAGCCACTTTGTTGTTTTCTCCTTATGCTGCTGCTGCCGCCTCCACCTCCAGACTGTGTTATTGTGCCACTCGGTTGCCTCCTCATACTGCTGCCAAATCCAGACTCTGTCATCGTGCCACTCGGTGGCCTTCTCCTTATGCTGTCAACTTTAGACTGTGTCATTGTGCCACTTTGTGGCCTCATCATACTGCTTCCACCTCTAGACCATGTAATTTGGCTATTCTGTGGTCTCCATATGTTGCTTCCACCTCACCGCTATGTCATAGGTCCCCTCTGTGGAGTTCTCATGCTGTTCCCACCCTCCCCACTTCATGACAGGTCCACTATTTTGGCTTGTGGCCTGGCTGACATCATCATTTATTTGACATTTTTCTGATCTGTCAGAAGTGAAGGAAAAATGAGACGCACAATGGATCCTGTCTGTGTAGCAGCTATAGGGCCTGTATGGTCCCCTCAGAATTGGCTTATGATTTGTTAGCCAAAAGCAGGAGTGGATAAAAAACACAGAAGACATGCAAATATACCATTGACGTGTCATCTCTTTTTTAGATCCACTCCTGGTTATATTGGCTTTAGCAATACTTATGGATTATTGAGCAAATGCTGAGCCAGTGAAAGCGGATGCTCCACAGACAGGATCCAATTTTTTGAAGGTTATTGTTCTGACGGATCAGAGGAAGGGCAAATTAATCAATGGCATCAACCCAAAGTTACTACTGACACCCTCTCCACTCTGTCAGGGGGGCTCTACTTGTATAAGTGTTTAATAGAACAGGTTCTGTAGACATCTATGTGGAATCAGCTGATGACGGTGTAAATGGAGTGCGCGTCTTATTGGTGCTAACATTAACCTGAATTAACGACCTGAGGCTGAGTTCATACGTGAGTTATTTGGTCAGTTTTGGCCCCATGACTGCCCAAATTAGTGAAGTGTGCAGTGATTCTAAGATTGACGCCTGTCATCTGCATTTCATACGGACTCACAGTATTATTTCCCTACCCAAGCAGACTCCCTATGTGTGTTACTGCAAGGCATAGTGTTCTACACCACTATAAATTCGCTCTTCTCTAATTATAATATATAATAGCCCCCTCTGTATTATTAGTATATATAATGGCGATACTGCTCTAAGTCCACAGGCATGAGATGGGCATAGTCTAAGTCCAAAGACATGTGCATTGCAAAATGACAAATGGGAGGTACAGAGGGGTAATTATGTCATTAGAGAGCAGAGGACGATTGGAGAACCGATCCAATAGATGATTCTGAAGCAAACTATGTACTAATTAGCAGTAGATATGCCCAACAAGATAGGGAGCGCACAATATGATGTCAGTATCAGAGGCATTAAAAGATCCGTCCTGCCCATCTCAAACAATCACTGCCTGTTCCCCTAAGGATGCCAGTGTAACTGGCAAAACATGTCGGGGGAAGAGTTTGAGGGATTTTAAGGACAGAGGTCCCGTGTTCTAAAGACTATAAGCAGTGTTCTAAACTCAATAGTAGCTAGAGATAGAAAAAAGGAGGGCTGGAAGCAACATTCAGTGACCAGCCTGCCATGGCCTATTTACTACAATAGCTCTGTGTAAACAACAGTTTACACAGCTGAGAGTTTTAAATCATTTTATTTTGTCTGAAAAGATATTTTATATATTATCTATTTAAAGTTACGTCTTAGTAATAACAAGTAAGAGGCATACGTAAAAATAAGGCAATTATTAGTCTAAATTACTATTTGTAAATATTGATACCATAGAGAAAGTCTCATCCCCAAAAAATTGATCACAACTCCACCAGTGTCCCTCTACATCAAACAGCGCCAACACATTTCTGGAACTAAGGGATAGAACAAGTGCAATTTAGTAGGCATGTCAATAACTTGTGTGCAAAAAAAACAACCTTCTGCTGATCTGAAGGGGAGGGACGGGGAAAGGTTTAGTTATTCCCAAGCTGGGATGAATCTTGGCGGTGCTCCATCTGGATCTATAGTTAAAAGACTGTATATCAAGGTGATTGAGTTGGCAGGTGAGGACTCCAGAACAAAAAGCTTCTCAAAGAATGTGAGGGGAGACCAAAGGGAAGTCTCTCCTCCCACTGGTGAACAGGAAAGAATGAAGTTGTTATATTCTAGCCAAGAGAAGGTGAGAGTAGAAGACTGTGCTTGATGCTCCAGGAGTGATAAGAGCTCAGAATCCACTAAAATTGTATGAAACCAAGGGTTTTCAACTGAGAAAGGGCTCATGGTGAAGCCCTGGAGGGAATGACAGATTAGAAAATAAAGGATTAGTTTATTCCAAAGCCACAGGACAACTTGCGAAAGGTATGCAGAAAAGGTGACATGAGATCCCTATGAAGGGCTGTATTTATGAGTGGCGGGAGGAATATCGTTTAGTGTCCTTAGACGTGGAGAGTCTACATACCCGCATCCCACATCTACAGGGGGTTCAAGCCGTTCGTTATGTGTTGCGACATGCAGGCAAGGGTGAATTGTTTCAGGCTTTTGTAGCTGAAGCCTTGGATCTCGTCTTAACGAATAACGTATTCCAATTTGATGATAAATGGTACCGCCAGATACTAGGTACGGCAATGGGTACACCAGTCTCTTGTACCTTTGCCAACCTGTATCTGGCGGTATTTGAAGAACTGTATGTTTTCTCGGTGGACAACCCCTATTTGAAGTTTATCCACCTTTACCTCAGATATGTGGATGACGTGTTCCTGGTCTGGTCAGGCAGTGAGTTCGAGTGTAAACAGTATGTGAAATACCTAAATACAAATAACAACATGAACATGAAGTTCACTATGAATTTCGGGGGGTTGTCTCTAGACTTCCTTGATGTTCAAGTGTCAGTTACAAATGGGGTCTTGCAGACCACTGGTTTTCGTAAGCCCACTGCTACGAACTCATTGCTTCACCAGAAAAGCTACCATCCTGACACCGTAAAGAAAGCTGTCCCTTTTGGACAGTTTGTCCATCTCCGCAGGATCAATAGCAGCGACGCGGGATATTTTGGACAGGCTCATGAATTGAGGCACCGACTAATTAAACAGGGTTATGCACCGAGAGACGTGTTACTGGCTCTTCACCGTGCGGCTAAGTTAGACCGCACTAACTTGTTGATTGAAAAAGAGAAACAGAGAGATAGGCAGCAGTTCACCCTTGCTTTTAGATATAGCCTTATGGCGGATGCCATAAAACAAGCGATTTATAGCAATTGGGACATACTCCGTGGTGATTCTGCATTGATCGACATAGTTGGACAGCGTCCAATTGTTACATTCCGGAGATGCCACACGATAAAGGACACCTTAGTCCGCAGTACCTTCACACAACCTAAGAAACGTGATTGGTTGTTTGCAAGACCAGTGACTGGCAACCATAAATGTGGATTTTGCTCGTTCTGTTCCTACAATGCAAGGAGTAAAGTCATCCAACTAGGTGGAATAACATGGGTCGTAAGAGACCTCATAACTTGTCGCACCTCATACGTAGTATATGCAATGCTATGCGTATGCCACACTTTTTATATTGGCAAAACGATCAGGCCTTTAGTTGAGAGAGTCCGTAAACACATTGGTTCTATAAAGACAGGTAGGGGCTCACCTAGGCTGATACAACATGTCCGCGAGCAACATGGGGGTGATCCGCGTTGCCTCACATTTGCAGGGATTGAAGTAGTGCGGTGCCTTCCCCGTGGTGGTGATAGACACAGCACACTTCTGCGGTGTGAGGCAAGGTGGATCATGAAAACTCAAGCTATGGGTCCCCATGGTCTTAATGACAAAAATGATATGTCAGTTTTTTTGTGAATACTCGCAATCCATGACGTGGTCTTTAGGTATTGCACCCGCGTAACCAATCAAATAAGTGCATTATAACCGCATACTATACTCACTGTTCGCGATAATAGTCGTGCATATATTCGCACTGTATAAGTATTATGTTTCTATATGCCTTACTGTGTCTTGATTCTCTCCACATAAGGTAATTTGTTTTAAATGTCCTATATTTGTCTCAGGCAATTGGTGCAGTTCCTCTGCACCAATCACTGTGTAGCCGGAGGGTTAAAATCGCGGACTGACGCAATGGACGTGACAGCGGCGTGATGATGCGCAAGTGTACGCGCGAAACGGCCGTCCCGCTTTAGTTACCTGCATTGGCGTCTGCCCGCAAGCCCTATTTTGCGATTCTATGCTGTAACTGCAGCGAAATAAAGCAAGATTGAAGACTCCCATGGTGAGTGCCGCCTCCTTTCATTGCTCTCTCAACACAGTGTAATTGTACTGATCCACATACTAAGGGCAGAGCACCACCAGATTGGGAACCTATTAACTGGACAGACACGCAAGTGGTGACAATTTTGGATGCAAATTCAAATATCGCACCACAGTGCATTGCAGTGCCGCTGATCCTTTTCTTTCTGAATTATTACCTGTATTTAAGAGAGAGTTTGAAGAGGTATGTCCATAAACTCTTGTTGCAATGCAACCCATTGTTTGATGTGAGTCTTATATCAATAATCCAGGAGGCGGATAAGAATAGAGGCCTGGTTATACAATTTTATATCAGGAAGGCCCACTCTTCCCTCAATCTTGGGCCAAATTCTACCCTAAGTTTAAACATTCCCTATATAAATCTAAGAACTGTTTGAAATTTATTAAAGAAAAGGTAGGGGCACTATGGATGCCACCTAAAACACAAGAAATCAAGGGAGAATATACATTTTAAAAGTGTTTATGCATTAAAACTAAGGAGATCTTTAAGACTGCAGTCCAAAAGGGGCTGGTAGTTAAATGGGTTGTGCAGAGGTTTTGTATTGATGATCTATCCTCAAGATAGGTCACCAATATGAGATCGCAGGGGACCGACACCCCTGCCTATCAACTGTTTGAAGAGGAGGAAGTGATCCCTTCAAGCACTGCTTCCTCTTCATTACACTACATGTTGTCTCCCTTGTAGCAGTGGCGTAGTGTAATTACAACAAATACAACAAAGGAAAGAATGGGCATCCCTGGCAGTAACTATCTCAAATTTGGATAGGTGCTGAGAAAGGCCTCTAATTCAAACTCATGCAGTGGGACCTGTATAAACAGCTAATATCTGAGAACCAAACAAAAACAAAGTCAATTTGTTTAAGAGCCACTGTCATAGAGCCCCAATGAACCGGGTCGAAAGTCTATTCTGTATTGATAGATAATAAACAAAGGGGTAGGGGTTTAGATTTAGCATGAAACAACTTTATCTGTATGCACAACATAGGGGAAGAAAGGTGTGATTCTATTTGTCAGAAATGTAGATAACAGTTTAATATCGATGTTAATAAGAAAGGGCGGCTTATAGTTAGAAGAAAGCATCACATCTTTACCTGGCTTTGGGAGAACACTCACATGTACCTCTAAGTATTGAAAAAGTGGGGCCCTCTGCAACAGAATTAAAAACCTTCATGAGGGGTAAAAGAGTTAAGTTGATGAAATAGCTTACAAAATGCAGGGGTAAAACCCTTCAGGACCCAGGATCTTGCCTGATTGTCCTACTGGCTATTCCTAACTCAGGCTTCTAGTAATCCACTAAATTCCTAATTGTTATAGCCAATGTTGGATATATGTAGTAGTAGTAGTAGTAGTAGTAGTAGTAGTAGTAGTAATAGTTGTCTACACGCCACATTCATATCTGAGTATTGCCTGGTGGTGGTGGTGTAAAAGTCATCATAATTAGTATGGATTTTTTGAAAGATTCTGCTTGGGTCATGTGTGTTAGTGCCAGTAGAGCTCATAATATGTAGCATATAGGTAGTGGCGTGCAAGAATGAAGTAAACAAGAAAGGAGGCAATGCGGCAGACATGGTAGGGGAAAAAGTACGTCTCTAGAACAAGAAGTTTCTGCAGAATGGAGAAAATTTTGAAGGCCTTCTTATTTTTTCAATCTACAAGAATGACAGTCTGGTGAAAAAGGATGTGCATGAAGAGCAGCAAATAAGATGGAGGACAGTGATCTACTAGAGGAGGAAGGTTGAAATGAATCGAGGGGCTCATCAGGTCCATCCTAGGGAGCATTAAAAGGAGGAAGCAGGAGCCTTGGCTGCTATGTTGGGGAATTCAGAGCAGGAGTGTACTGCTACCACTAAAGCTGCTGGGGAAGTAAACTGTTACTCAGAATAGGCATTCCCTGAAAGAGGTCTCCGAGTGCTGGGTGCTACTCTAGTTGTCCCCATAGTAGGAGTCCTTCAAGGCAACTGTTATTAGGGGATACAGCTGGATCAATGGCAGCCATTATGGAAGAAGGCAACGTTGGCATAGATGCATTGGAGGCATATGGATCAGGAATCACTCATAGTTTATTTAATTCTGGTCTACAAAAGGTAAGTCCTGCAGATCTGCATCCATTATCACTAGTGTCTGTAAGGCCATGTGTGAAGAAGTTGCTGTGTGGTTAAGCAGTGAAGTCACTGAGGCCATGTTGGTGGGAGTCTCTACAGGGGGATCTAAAGCAGGGCGATTAAGAAATCAGTCAATGAGTTGAACTTCAGTGCATCTTTACTACTCCATAGCCAGACCACACATCCCACCTTAAAATTTTACAAAGGTGTTCTACTTGTGCGGCTGTTCCGTGTATTGGGACCGCAACTTGAATGGGTCCGTGATCCGTCCGCACCGCAAAAAAATAGAACATGTTCTATTTTTTTGCGGTGTGGAGGCAGATAGAAACACCCATTCAAGTGAATAAGTCTGCATTCATGATGCTGGGAGCACACGGCCGGTGCCAGCATATTGTGAACCCGCTGTTTGCGGGCCGCAATACGGCCACGGCCGGGCAACGGCCATGTGCATGAGGCCTTTTTTTGAAAAAGTTGCACGTGGTAAATGTGTCATAATCCAGGTCTAATCTCCCTTAAACATTGACCTCTTTGAAAAGTGGCGTAATCACCATGAATTGTGATTTTTTTTTATGCCACTAAACAGACAGAAGTGAGTAAACTGCATCATACCATGTGCACCATTTTGATAAATGTTGCACCATTTTCTCTGGTTTGTAATAGTATACACCTTATGACACTATATGTAAATTGTAGTATTGGAAGGATCGGCACTCAAAGTAATAATTCTTCAAAGTTCTCTTTTATTCGCCATTGAATGAGGTAAAACACTACACGTGTTTCGGCTGTATGAGCCTTTCTCAAGTGTGCAACACTTGAGAAAGGCTCATACAGCCGAAACACGTGTAGTGTTTTACCTCATTCAATGGCGAATAAAAGAGAACTTTGAAGAATTATTACTTTGAGTGCTGATCCTTCCAATACTACTATTTGTGAGTACACCGACTCGGGATACGGGCACCGCTCCATAGCGGAGTAGTGTGGAGTGCTGCTTGCTCTTTCTTCTATTACTATATGTAAATTGTCTGGCGTATAGAGGCATTAAAATAGACATGAAATATTTATCAAATGCAGAAATAAAATTTTTATTTTGTACACAGTGAGATACATATATACAGACGAGGTATAAATGGAATTCAAGCTTTAATAAAAGTATCTTAAAAAGAATGTTACAACAGAAAATGGCTGACTTTTTAAATCACATTTTTATGTTAAACATATATAGGAGTCATTTATCAAACAGTGTAAAGTAGAACTGGCTTAGTTGCCCCTAGCAACCAATCAGATTCCACCTTTCATTTTAGACAGCCCCTTTGAACAATAAAAGGAGGAATCTGATTGGTTGCATATTTTTTTAGAACTTTTGTCCTGTCTATTGTGTCTATGGCCTATGTAACTGGTCTCAAAAGACAGGAAGTTAAAAGGCAATCGTTCACATAGCTTTCACTAGTATAACTACCAGCAATGGCTATCAGAATGTTGTACAAGCATGCTAAACATACCTTTATATAATTTGTATGTTTAGCGAATGTCCTATGAAAAACAGTTCCTAAGTGCCCAGCCTCGTGGGCTTGGATTTCAAAGTGCCAAAGCCAGTTGCCCTTCCTTCCTTTGCGCTCCTGCCGAGACTTCCTTCCCTTTTCCCCTGGAGCTGCATCTCCCTGACGTCAGGGAAGAGGAGGAGCAGGAACACTTGGGAGGAGAACAAATGAAGGAAGGGTGGTGGGCTTCGGCACATTGAAATCCAAAGGATTAAAAGGTCTGGACGTTTGCTAAACAGACAAATGACATAAGGGTATGTTAAACATGCTTGTCCAATGTGCTAGCCATTGCTGGCAGTTATGCTAGTAAAAACTATGTGACAGACTTCCTTTAACATATTTTAAGCCTAGTGGCCAGTGTGAAAATTGCAGTATTATGCAAATTTTTTGACAAACATCTCACAAACTTGCATGCACGGTACATGAAAAGAATAGCAGCAACGGTAATGTTAACATCTTTTTATCTTGACCTATATTTGATTCCATCCTATTTTGTTGAACCGAAATGGTGAGAGGGACAGTGCAGAGGGACTGTGTCTAAAGTGTCATAGACTTTTAAAGGGGTTTTCTGCTTTCTCTATATTGTTGACCTATTCTTGGGATAGAGTTGAGAATGATAGAACACCAGGCGCAAAGATCAACTGTCGTGCAACCAATGGATTCTTTTTTATTGAGAAAAACAACACGTTTTGGAGATATAATTCTCCTTCTTCAGGGATAGGTCATCAACATTAGATCGATCGGATCCAACTCTTGGCAGCCCTGCCAATCAGCTGTACAAAGAGAAAATAATGCTCATAGTTGGACCCCACCGATCTAATATTATAACAGAGGTCCAATTTTGAGCAAAATTTTACAACGTTTATTTAAATATGATAAATATATGTAAAAGGTTTTGCAACCTTGTAAATACATTGCATTACTTATTTGTATGGTTCCTGAGGTGCAGACTTTAGTATTGCTCAATATTATAGTCCAGTCCTGCTTCTGCTGGTTGTCTGGGTCCAAAAATAACAGAATGGTGAGGCTGACTGGACTATAATAATGCAGTTAGATGGTATGTTTAGACATGGCAGAATATTCTGGCCGCAAGTATGGTCACATACTATTTGTTAGACTCCTCACAGTAGCAAACTCTCATCTCTTTTTAGAAATGACGTCCATTATTATTAAAATGTAAAAATGCCTTCCAATGGCATGCAGCTTTGGAAAGATAATGCTGCAGTTTCTTAGTTGCTATTATGCAGGTAGGTATTGTAGTATTTTAGAGTGAAGATTGTAACCATAGTTCATTCCGATTTATTGTTCAACTGAAAAAGCAGGAACAGCAAATGTATGAAAATCTCATTGAACAGACTCTGAATCTTGACTATGTGTGGAGCTAATGCCTGTATCTGAATCTGTTTCATTTTGTATATCCATGCTAGACAACACATGAGTGATTTCACACAATTCTTTACCACCGTCTGCCTCTAAAGACATGTATTGCTGAGGTGCGTAGCATAAAAAGCTGCTTGAGTTGCTACCACATACAGATTTTAGCTCATCCTTCAGGATTTCATATTCTTTTTTCTGTTGAAGCAGTATTGAATCGTTATACTGGATTTCTTTCTGAATATAGCTGTACAGACTGTGTAATTGTAATCCCACTTGAAGGCTTTCATCTATCTCTTGTTTAACGCATGTCTCCATGTCAGTGTACCCTCCTTCGACAAAGTTTTCATCTTCTAGGCACAAAGAAGACATCTCCATTTTAATTTCATCTGACAGCTTCCTAATAAGCATATGTTGATAATTCAACTTCTCCTGGATGTCCATTACATTTTCCAGATTATGCATTTCTGGAAACCTGTCAGCTGAATCTGCTTTCATACAGCTCACATTTTCTCCATGACACCCCATTTGACAAGAATCATACTCCTCTAGTTGGCTATCCACTTGTTTCATTCTGTCCATCTGCTGTTTAATAATGTTATTTTGACACGTTACTACATGGATCATTTGGTCTATATTGTTTTCTTTGGGGCAGGTCATATCTTTTTTTACTTTCTGTAATTTTCTGAATGCTTTTCTTACAATTCTCTTTCTCATACCTAGCGGCAATTCCTGCACATGAAATGCTGCATTGTGCTGATTTCTGCACTTTTCGAGGTCTATGATTTTTTGCGAAGTCCACCATGTTGACAATGGATATAATGTACATGTTTTAAATAGAAAAAAGGTCACATTGATGTGTTCTGCCCCCCATGAATTTAAAAGTTTTATTATTTTTAATGAAGGAGGCAAAATGCGATTGAAGCTCTTCCAGCGTTCAATAATGCTATACTCTTTGTGACTACCAAATACCACATTGTGGTTTTGAGCTGAAGCTTGGTATTCTTCAAGAAGTGCCTCCACCACATCTTCACTGGTTGTGTGCTTTGTTAATCCACAGACTATTTTTTCTTCTTGGCCGACCCAAACAACTATCTTCCTGTCTTCATCATTGATTTCTTCTCTTGATGCACTAAAAAAAGAAGATATTAAAGCTAAATGTTAAAAGACAACAGCGGGTAACTGAGCACGTAATAATTCTTCTACAATGCATTAGATTTGAGAACAGTGTTATAAAGTTTCTATAAATAAGACTAGTAGACAGGGGTGTAGCTATAGGGGGTGCAGAGGTAGCAGTCGCTACTGGGCCCAGGAGCCTGAGTGGGCCCAAAGACCCCCGTGCCGCATAAGAAGACACTGAGTTACAGAAAGTGCATGCTGGGAGGGCTCTGTTTTAGATTTTGCACTCCAGGATGTTCAAGTTAGTCCTCTGGCTGGAGGGAAGGGATTAAGTCAATAATTTGGTATGCGGGGTGTTGTTTCAATTTCTTTCTCAGGCTGCAGAAAGGCTATGAGCTTCCCTGCTCCTAGACGCAAAGCACTAAGGGAAGAGGGGCCCAAGCTCAACTCTTGCAACAGGGCCCATGAGCCTTTAGCTAGCAGAATTATTACTTGATAATAAGAAAAACTGTCACAGTAAAGCAAAGTACTGATCTGACCATAGTTTAAATAGTGAATATCATATTTGATCTCAGATTTCTCTTAAATGGGTTGTGCAGCTCTAGTATGTTGATCTATCCTCAGGATTGGTAAATCAATACCCTATTGGCAGGAGTCTGACCCCCGCCACCCCTGCTAATGAGCACTTAAAAGAGGATATGGTGCTTGAGTGAGCGCTGCGTCCTCTTCACTGTTTAATGGCATGCTGTTTAATTGTATTGGCAATGTACTGTACAAACATGCAACCTGTTCAAGTGAATGGGATGAGCAGTTGTAATTACACAGTACTTCATCTGCAAGTCAGATGGCGTGCTGTAAAATAGTCAAGAGGCCGTGGTACCTTGCACAAGGGCCGCAACCTCTTCAAACAGCTAATCGGCAAGTGAATTGCTGAGACTCAGAGACCTGCCAATCTGATATTGATTAGTGTTGGGCGCGAATATTAAAATTTAGAATTGTAATCGCGAATATCGCCACTTCGAGAATTCATGAAGATTTAGAATATAGTGCTATATATTCAATATTCTAGATTTTTTTTCATCTGAACCCATGATCCCTTCTTGCTTGTGATCCAATGAGAAGGCTGCAATGTCTTTGTCTGAGCTTAGCAACATCCCTAACAACCAATAGGAAAGTTGCCTATCCCTTACTATAAAAGAACCATACATGCTACAGACCTAGTGCTGTGATGTCACAAGTTCACAACAATACTTAGTGCACCAATCAGTAATATGTAGTCACACCTGCTAATATGTGAAGTTGCACGTATTGGGCCAAAATATGCGCATCATTAATTTCCAATTCGCACAATCGTAATTATATCGGAGCACTCTATCTGCATATAAAGCTATTGTAATGTTCTGCCATGCCAACCATTTTCTCCAGTCTCAGGAAACTTCTAGCAGCTTGAAAAATGTATCAATAGTGACCCACGCCTGTATTCCGCGTGCAGTACGCGCATATTACATTGCCGGTTTTTGCAATCAAGAAAATAATAGCAAATTCTCGAATTCGCTAGTTTATGACGAATATTCGCCCAAATATTCACGTAATATTGTAAATATGAATATTGCCCCTGCCGCTCATCACTAATATTGATGACTTATCTTGAGGTTAGACCTAAAAAAAACATTAGAAGTATTTAAAAATGTTATAACATGGAGGGACCTCTGAAAAATATATTTTTTTTCCCATTAAACCACAATTTACATTCCTACCTTAAAGAAGCCTGGTATAGCATTGGGTAAAGCATTTATCATTCTATATTCTGAGATTTTGTTTCCTGCATTACCTGTCCAAGTATTAGTCATCTTAAAGAGGCCCTGTCAGCCCTCTTCATGTGTTTGGCTTGGTACATAATTGTACTCCACGTGAAATAAAAATTCTCCTTCTTTTAGAACTCTGCGTTGTGTTGCTTCTTTGCTATTCCTCCTGGAAATGTATTAATAAATTAACAAATTTGTGTAACCAGTACATTCCTGGCTCTATGTAGGGACACACTCCTTTTACAAGAGAATGGTAATAGGTGTCAATTTATTAAAACTTTCTAGGAGGCATAACAGAAGAATGACTCAATACATAGTTATAACAACACTGCTAATGCAGGGAGAAGTGGTTGGCTTAGATAATGAACTGAGTCGGGGTGCTAGCCACTGTCATGAGATCCGTGACACAGAGAGGAGGAAGAAGCTGACTGTGTTTAAACGCTAGAAGCACAGAACTTCTAGGGCCATGAAAGAGATGCTGAGATGACGATGCAGACAGTTTTGAAAAGAATAAGTGTATACATTTGTTTATTTTAAATTTCGAAAACAATAAATCATTTTTTCTACTCTTTACAAACAATTTACAGAAAATGGTTTTGCTAGGGGAATTAGATTATATTCAGCAGACTAATCTTCCTTAATTAGTTCCCCGTCGGTGTAATATTTCAACTAAACAAATTCTTTTTCAGGTCATACGCAATAGGATATGAGGTGCTATTTATCTTAAAATTAATACCATCCATTGTTTCGTTTGTATAGATCCTGATGAAGTCATGCAGTACATTTCCTTTAATAACATGTAACACCCTGCTGCTTTTAATTGGATGAAGGGTGTTAAACATATCTAGCATACATAAATTTAATTGTGCTCAAATTAATGAGAAATCATTTTGCTAAGAATAGTAAAAAGCATACGTTCTTTATGTTACTGTGAATCTGTTTAAGGAGCAGCACAACATTTCTAAAGCCAAAAGTTGTATTTTATAATTATCTATTTTGGAGACATTGTAATTATCCTTAAATATGGGTTATATTATAACCTGCACATTAAATGCTGTTATATACTCATGAGTTTAGCAGTATTTTCTTGTACAGGTTACTGGGCAACATAGTCAAAAAAGATTCTTCTTGGTTGTATATAAAACACATTACCTACTCATGTCAATCTGGTAAAAGACAAGCTGTATGATGGCCTATAGCTCCCTGATCTCACATAAATATGCACACTTGGCTTGGTATGCCATTTTAAAACTTACTAAGGATTGTGCAGTCATGCCTATGACTTCCTGTCCCAGGCTTGTGCCATGTGTCCTGTGCCCTGCAGGCCCATTACCACCTTTTGAATTTGATATGCAGACTATGCCCTGCATGCCCTATCCTGTAGGATTTTGCCATTTAGCATATGACCTGCAATCCTCAATCTCTGAATCGACCATGTGGCCAGTAATCTGCAACACCCCCTCCCCTCCAGGATTACCCTAATCAGTCACAGTGTAAAATCTGTGTCCTACAACAAACTGTCCCCCTAACCGCAGTCACCTCTATCTCCTTGCAGCCTGTCACTTAAATATCACTGTAACCATTGAGGTGGTCAGAGTACATTAGACGGAACAAAACTTACACAGAAGAGTAGTAGGATATTAGGCTATTTTCACCCTAGCGTTTTTTGTGGATCCATCAAGGATCTGCAAAAACGCTTCCTTTATAATAATACAACTGCATTTATACTTCATAAACGGATCTGGTTGTATTATGTCTTCTATAGTCTTGAACACCATTGAAAGTCAATGAGGGACGGATCCGTTTTCTATTGTGCCAGATTGTGTTAGAGAAAATGGATCCTTCCCCATTGACTTACATTGTGTGTTAGGACGCATCCGTCTCATTCAGCATCCCAGGCCAGTGACTATACGGAGGCAAACTGATCTATTCTGAGTGGATCCTTCTCCATTCAGAATGCATTAGGGCAAAACTAATCCGTTTTGGACCACTTTTGAGAGCCTGAATGGATCTCAGAAACAGAAAGCCAAAACGCTAGTGGGAAAGTAGCCTTAGACTATGCTGTAGTTTGTGTGGGCAAGTAGTCCTCAAGGCTCCCTCGGTGATGGTACCACCTGCAATGGCTGTGCTAATTAGTATAGCAGAAAAAGAGAAAGGGAGGTATTGCTTCTCTGTCATTTTCTATGACATATAGCTGGGCATTAACCCTTCCTCTCTTACCCCCAGTAAAGACAGCAATTTCAGTCTAGCAGGTACTAGGGCTGCCTCTGCCAAGGGCTGCCCAAGACACTGGACCTCTAGTACCTATGGTAAATATGACAGTGAGTCAGGTGAGAAAAGCAGATGTCAGACATACGGTATTTGACACTAAAAATTTCTTGGGGACCAGAATATCTGACAATTCCAAATCCAACCTTCCTGTATTATTGATTCTTATGACGTGAGGTGTCATGGATATTCAATTTTTCTTGACAAATGCTGTTAATGTCACTCTAGAGATACCTAATTGAGCAATGAATAAGATTTGCCATAAATGTGTAATTGGATAGTTTTTAAGAAAAATAAACTCCATCATTAGTACAAAAAATAAATAGAAAAGGACTGTGGTACTTAATTCTGTGCTCCTTTTACTATCCTCTACTCTACTAGGTAGACACCAGCTTAGGCCATTATAGTCTATGAGCTGACCTAGTTTTCCTTGAATAAAGCTGAATGCAGCTGACAGGAGCCAAATGAGCACAGAAGAATGTTGCAGTCTCTCTGTTACCAACTATCCTGTTCATCGGCCATAAATATAAGTAATTAGAAAAACCCTTAACTTCTTGTTTGGTGAAATGTATGTTATCTTTTATCATTTGATATGACAGGCATTGTATGCAGAAGTATATTTTTATTCCAGGATGACTGACTTGATACCTGCCGGGTGCATTCCATATTTTTTCTCACTCCCATCAATAGAAAGGGCTATTTTCATCCTCAATATGAGCATGTTCTATATTTTCCGTAACCCTAGGTACACATCTAAGCGTTTTACAGCACGTTCGAACGCGCTGTAAAACGCACAACATGTGAAATGCCATGTATCCCTATGGGCATGGTACACATTTGGGCGTTTTACAGCGCGTTTAAACGCGCTGAAAAACGCCTGACACAAACGCTAGTGCTTGAGCTTCTTTGGGGCGTTTTTTCAAGCGTTTCCACCCATTGGAATGCATGGGAACGCTCCAAGATGAAGATATGCGCGTTTTCTGTTTAAAAAACGCGCATACGAACGCGCGTTTTTCTCATTTGACCCAGCATAAAAAGACCCAATTTGGCTAACAGTCTGCAACTTTCATATAGGTGGGCCTACATTTTTAGTGGATCTGGAACCTGTCAATCCAAAAAACGCCTCAAAAACGCGCGTTCCTTAAATGCAAAAACGCCCATGAAAACGCGCGTTTGTCGCGCGAAAAAACGCTCAAAAAAACGCCTGCTCCAAAAACGCTTAGGTGTGTTCCCAGCCTAATAGAAAAAAAGATCCGCAAAATACACTGATGTGTGCATGGCCCAATAGAAATGAGTTTGTTATCTCCAAAAAATGCAGATAGCACATGGATGAATGAGTTTGCTATCTACAAAAAATGCAGATAGCACATGGATGAAAAATTTAATTGAATGTATTGTCATTACACCAATACAGAATTGTAAATTTTTAACAAAACACTATCAGGCTATTTCTGCAGTAAAAAAGTGCAGCTTAAGTTCAGTTCAAGTACAAGCTTATAATATAAAAATTCAAGTATGGAAGTGAACAGCTAAATATACAGTGTCAGTTAAATGCAATGTGCGTACAGTCGTGTGCATGAAAGCCTAAGATAAATACTGTATATAGTGAATAGTGTTAAATACAGTATATAAAGTCAATCCAGGTGTCTCATTCTTCTACAAGATCCTCGACTGATAGAAATCTATTATTCATCATGACCCAGAAAAAACGTGGAAAAAAAGAGAAAGTAATGTACATACACAGGTTAAGCAGACAATTACAGACATGTTGAGGGTGTGATAGGTTCTGACTCAACTTTAATAGTGTACAAGCTAAATAACCTATAAATTATGGTGCTTTATTTAGTTTTACAGTAACTATTACAACATATTAAAAAGGTGCATTTGTAGTGTTGCTTTTAATGTGTCAAACCTATTAACCATGAACATGTTAAGTAAGACTATGCACTAGCACTTAAGATCATAGCATACAAAAGAAAGCTAGGTCTGTCTGAAAGTTTAACAACCCTGATGGTGTTCTTGTCTCAATAGTGAGAACCCAGAGCACTTCTATTGTGGGTAAGGTTTTTCACCTCCTGAGGTAACTCTTTCAGTGCCTATAACTTTTTTTATGAACTAGCGTTTTCAGTATGTAATACTCAAAACGTGTCTGAAAACTTGTGATTGCGCTACTTTTAAGACAAAAAACAGAGATATGATCCCCCACTCAACATTTGATCTAGTCATAGTTCAGGCAGCAATCTCTGTGAGGTAACCTCCAATCCACCATATGATGCATGTATTATAAAAGAAGGGTCATCATTCTAGGTTGCAGGTGAACTTCTTAAAGGGCCACTAAACCTAGAATTTGAAGAAAAAAGAACAACCAACAAAACCTTAAATGTCTTTGTTATTTGCTCTTGCTTTATCAGATATCACAACTGCAGACCATTAAAATTACAATAGCTCAGCAGTGCATTGTTTCTCAGGCTGCAGCCATGTCTTATTCACCCTCCCTCTCCCCCTCTGATCTTTAGGAGGGGGCTTGGTTTAGCCTGGATAATTTTTCTCTACACAGTGGGCTTGGTCATTTTGTTTGGAGGAATCTACCAGTTACTAGTAGTAGAAAATAAATGTGGTAGCAGCCATAACCCTTTAAACCACGGGCCAGTTTTTACCTTCCTGCCCAGTCCATTTTTTGCAAATCTGACATGTGTCACTTTATGTGGTAATAAATTTGGAACATTTTAATTTATCCAAGCCATTCTGAGATTGTTTTCTCCTGACAAATTGTATTTTATGATAGTCATGAATTTGAGTCAATATATTTCACCTTTATTTATAAAAAAAATCCCAAGTTTACCAAAAATTTAGAAAAATTCACCATTTTTAAAATTTCTATTTCTCTGCTTTTAAAACAGAAAGTAACACCTCATTAAATATTTATTACTTAACATTTCCCATATGTCTACTTTATGTTGGCATCATTTTTTAAATGTCATATTTTTTTTTTAGGATGTTAAAAGGCTTAGAATTTTAGAAGCAATTCCAAAACCCACTTTTTAAGGACCTGTTCAGGTCTGAAGTTACTTTGTGGGGCTTACATAGTGGAAATCACCCATAAATGACCCGATTGTAGAAACTACACCACTCAAGCTACTTTAAACTGATTTTTCAAACTTTGTTAACCCTTTAGGTTTTCCACAAGAATTAAAGGAAAAGAGAGATGACATTTCAAAATGTCACTTTTTTGGCAGATTTTCCATTTTAATTGATTTTTTTCTTTAACATATCGAGCATTAACAGCCAAACAAAACTCAATATTTATTACCCTGATTCTGTGGTTTTCAAAAACACCCCATATGTGGTCGTAAACTGATGTAAGGGCACATAGCAGGGCGCAGAAGAAAAGGAGGGCCATATGGTTTTTGGAAGGCAGATTTTGCTGAACTGGTTTTTAGATGCCATGTCCCATTTGAAGGCCCCCTGAGGCACCTTACAGTAGGAACTCACAAAAATTACCCCATTTTGGAAACTAGGGGATAAGGTGCCAGTTTTATTGGTACTATTTTGGGGTACATATGATTTTTAATTGCTCTATATTACGTTTCTTGTGAGGCAAGGTGACCAACAAAAGTCTGTTTTGGCACAGTTTTTATTTTTTACAACATTCATCTGACAGGGTAGATCATGTGCTATCTTTATAGAGCAGATTGGTACGGATGCAATCATATCAAATATGTCTACTTTCTTTGTTTGTTTCAGTTTTAAATAATAAAGCATTTTTGAAAAAAAAATATGTTTTTGTGTGTCTATTTTCTAAACGGCTTATTTTTTTATTTTTTCTGTCGATTGTCTTGTGCAGTGACTCCTGTGTTGCAGGAAGAGTTGACATTTTCATTGGTAGCATTTTTGGGTACATATGATTTTTGATCATTCATTATTACATTTTATGTGGCAATGTGACCAAAAATTAATTTTGGCACGGTTTATATTTATTTATTTTTACAGCGTTCACCTGGGGGGTTATGTCATGTGATATTTTTATAGAGCAAATCGTTACGGATGTGGAAATGCCTAATATGTGTACTTTTTCTTATTTAAGTTTTATTCAATAATAGCATTTTTGAAACAAAAAAATTATGTTTTAGTGTGAGCCACAGCTTTTTTATTTTTTGACCAATTGTCTTTGGTAGGTCTAATGTTTTGTGGGATGAGGTAACGGTTTTATTGGTACTATCTTGGGGGTCATAAGCCTTTTTGATCGCTTGATGTTGCAATTTTTGGGATGTAAGGGCGTTTTTTTTCGCTTGAAACTTTATTTTTTTATTAAAAACACTTTTTTTTACTTTTTTATTTTTTTACATTATTTCAGATTTTAACTTTTAGGGTTTGATCCCCTCTGCATGCATTATGATACATCTGTATTGTAAGGCATTGCCTGTTAGTGTATGACACTACGAGTCATACACGAACAGGTTGCCTAGGAGACCCAGCCTGAGGCTTGTTCTCCTGGGCACCGGTAGAAGGCAGGTCCCGATGCCATGCAAGGCATTGGGCAGCCTCTGCATGGCATTGGGCTGCCTTGTCACACATCGGGTCCCCGCCACAGCAGCACTGTGAGTGTGAGATTGTCAAACAGTTTTCCCAGCCTGCAGAGTGCCAGATCAGCCAATTTATAAACTAGAAAATCCCAAGTTAGTGCTCCACTTAACATACCCTCTCTTGACCCTCACATATTCTCTTAAAGTTTCTACCGTAGGGTAGCAAATCATATTGTGTAATGCCTGACATGTGTTTCCTGTACAGTTGATCACTTTCTACAAGGATGGGAGAATATTCAAGGTCTGTTCTTGTCCTTAATGGCTGACACTATAAAGGCAAGCATACAGGGAGTGCAGAATTATTAGGCAAATGAGTATTTTGACCACATCATCCTCTTTATGCATGTTGTCTTACTCCAAGCTGTATAGGCTCGAAAGCCTACTACCAATTAAGCATATTAGGTGATGTGCATCTCTGTAATGAGAAGGGGTGTGGTCTAATGACATCAACACCCTATATCAGGTGTGCATAATTATTAGGCAACTTCCTTTCCTTTGGCAAAATGGGTCAAAAGAAGGACTTGACAGGCTCAGAAAAGTCAAAAATAGTGAGATATATTGCAGAGGGATGCAGCACTCTTAAAATTGCAAAGCTTCTAAAGCGTGATCATCGAACAATCAAGCGTTTCATTCAAAATAGTCAACAGGGTCGCAAGAAGCGTGTGGAAAAACCAAGGCGCAAAATAACTGCTCATGAACTGAGAAAAGTCAAGCGTGCAGCTGCCAAGATTCCACTTGCCACCAGTTTGGCCATATTTCAGAGCTGAAACATCACTGGAGTGCCCAAAAGCACAAGGTGTGCAATACTCAGAGACATGGCCAAGGTAAGAAAGGCTGAAAGACGACCACCACTGAACAAGACACACAAGCTGAAACGTCAAGACTGGGCCAAGAAATATCTCAAGACTGATTTTTCAAAGGTTTTATGGACTGATGAAATGAGATGAGTCTTGATGGGCCAGATGGATGGGCCCGTGGCTGGATTGGTAAAGGGCAGAGAGCTCCAAGGTGGAGGTGGAGTACTGGTTTGGGCTGGTATCATCAAAGATGAGCTTGTGGGGCCTTTTCGGGTTGAGGATGGAGTCAAGCTCAACTCCCAGTCCTACTGCCAGTTTCTGGAAGACACCTTCTTCAAGCAGTGGTACAGGAAGAAGTCTGCATCCTTCAAGAAAAACATGATTTTCATGCAGGACAATGCTCCATCACATGCGTCCAAGTACTCCACAGCGTGGCTGGCAAGAAAGGGTATAAAAGAAGAAAATCTAATGACATGGCCTCCTTGTTCACCTGATCTGAACCCCATTGAGAACCTGTGGTCCATCATCAAATGTGAGATTTACAAGGAGGGAAAACAGTACACCTCTCTGAACAGTGTCTGGGAGGCTGTGGTTGCTGCTGCACGCAATGTTGATGGTGAACAGATCAAAACACTGACAGAATCCATGGATGGCAGGCTTTTGAGTGTCCTTGCAAAGAAAGGTCGCTATATTGGTCACTGATTTGTTTTTGTTTTGTTTTTGAATGTCAGAAATGTATATTTGTGAATGTTGAGATGTTATATTGGTTTCACTGGTAAAAATAAATAATTGAAATGGGTCTATATTTGTTTTTTGTTAAGTTGCCTAATAATTATGCACAGTAATAGTCACCTGCACACACAGATATCCCCCTAAAATAGCTAAAACTAAAAACAAACTAAAAACTACTTCCAAAAATATTCAGCTTTGATATTAATGAGTTTTTTGGGTTCATTGAGAACATGGTTGTTGTTCAATAATAAAATTAATCCTCAAAAATACAACTTGCCTAATAATTCTGCACTCCCTGTAGGCTGGGGGCATTATCACTGACATTATAGAAAAGGTAATTGTCTGGCGTTTTGATGGAAACATTGGGCAAGGGGTGGCAATGTTATGGATCATAGTGACTGACACTGACTGGTATTGGCTTGTACTGTTATGGGGCATTGTGGCTAGCACTGTAATGGAGAGCATGGGCTAGTACTGTTATGACTTCATGTGTCATATCAATGTATCCCTTTGTGCAAGTCCTTTAGCTAGTATACAGTACTTTTAGCACAACTACTATGTACACAAAGTACAGTACTTCAACCAATCGGCACTCGAGAAAAAGTGATACAGATCGGCACATGAGAAAAAGTGATACAGATTGGCTGAAGAAGACCCCCAGATTGAAAGTCCTAATGGGTTGTTTTGTTTTAGTCAATCATATGTTTGCATCCTATAGAATATGCATACTGATTGGCTTCATATTTCAGCCAGGCCGGTCATTTGGAATGGCCCATTACCGTATACATGTATGGTGATTTTACAAAGTACGTTATACAGTGTTATGCAGTAGCAAAAAAGTCATAAATGTTATTTTCATATGTGCATATGTGTCAGAAAATATCTGGGGCCGATGCTAACCATTAAGGCACCATAGATAATTAAAATCAACTAATTAATCTACAAAAAGAACATAAGGAACATGTATACTAAGACTAGCATTACAAATGCCAGACTTAGTGTAAAATCCACTGGTAAAGAATGCACCAAATTTATTAAGAGGCACAGGTATCTTAATCCTTTCAGCCATCGCTTTACATTTTTGTTTTTAACTCCTTGCCTTTCCAGGGCCCTAACTTTTTTATTTTACCATTTACATAGCCATATAAGGGCTTGTTTTTTGCAGGACAAATTCCACTTTCTAACTCCACCATTTAATATTGCATATTATGTAGCAGGGAGCTGGAAAAAAACTCCATTCCATTTGAAAATGGAAATCAAACGCAATTCTATAACAGTTTTATTGGTTTTGTTTTTACGGGTTCCCTATATGGAAAAAAAGTGACCCATTTTTTTCATTCTCCAGGTCAGTATGATTACGGCGTTACCACAAATGTATAATTTTTCTTGCATTTTTATACTGAAGAAAAAAAATAAAAACCTTGAAATGTTTTTTCTTTTCGTACCCATATTCTGACCCCTATACGTTATGTGTACAGAGCTGTGCTGGGGCTAATTTTTTTGGCAGCCAATCTGTACTTTCCATTGATACAATTTTGGGGTGTGCAAGACTTTTTGATCACTTTTAATTTAATTTTTTGTAGGAGTTGAAGTGACCAAAAAACAGTGAATTTTTTTGTTTCACCTTGTGACGTATGGGATATATATTTTTATATTTTAATAGTATGGGCATTTTCGCATGTGACGATGCCCAGGGTGACAGAAGCTGTGGCACAATGCATCCAGCTCCCCCGATCTTTGCTGGGGGGAGCCGGAGCACATCTGAAAGCGAGCGCTTCAGGGATTTTGCTCCCTCAGATACTGATGTCTCGTTTGACTATGGCATCTTAAGTCCTCGATCAGTGTTACCACTGGTAGCACATATAAGTCCCTTTAGCCTGCTGTTTAAAACAGCAGGCATTCGATGGCTATGGCACCTGCTCTGCTTGTGAGCAGGCACCATCTTTAAAGTACTGACCAGAGTTTCAGATAAATGTAGTATCCAAAGCTCATTATTGCATGTAGCCCATAATACATAATGCAGAGACTCACTGGTCATAGTCAAGCAGAGTCACATAAACATACAGTGAAACATCATAGAGGCATACTTCTCATACGACATGCACCCATACAGACCAAGATAGTCCATCCGTCCCTGGTGTTACCTTCATACCGACTAAGATAGTCCTATGCCTCTATGTTATCTCTTTGTGTATGAGCCTTTGGTTTTCACTGTGTGATATTTGCTGCCTTATGCTGTGTATGGTTTTATCCCATTTGCTTCTCAGTAAAACTTTGGGCATGTGGTGTACATTAATCACAAATGGTGTAAAAGAAAACTGGCCTAGTGGACCATAGCAACCAATCAGATTGATCCTTTCATTTTCCAAAGACGCTCTGAAAAATAAAAGGAGCAATCTGATTGGTTGCTATGGGAAATTAAGCCCATTTTCCTTTGCACCAGTCTTGCAAATCTCCACCATGAAATATAAATTTTATCTATAAGTAAAAAACATGCAGAAATATGCAACGTCTTACAACCTAAATAAGAACCTTCTCTAATACACCCAGTTAACCCTAATTCTTTCTAAAACTGTACTTAAGTTACTTACCGTCGATTTTTACTTATAGTTGACTTAACAGCGACAGAATTGCCAAATGATATTCACTCACAGAGTGCATTTATATACCATTCAACACTTTTCATTAATCAATTTACTTGCTAGGAAAATATACCATCCAATCTGTGGTAGAATGGAACTGAATAAATTTACTTAAGGCTTAAGTAAATTCTTCAAACTGCATTACTATTTCTCTTATGATGGAAACTATGAATAAATCATTTTCATTTTATGTATTTTAAGTTTGGAGGAAAGTCTGCAATGGAATTCTTGTTTATTGACTTTCTTCATTTCTGACTGTACTTCCTCATACTTTTATACTGCCTAGCCCTTTGTTGCCACAATCACTAGGCCTGCTGAGCTCTGTATGAAAGACCTATCATTTTCACACCACTTAGTATTACATGTTTTAATATGCATCACAATCTGTTGATGTTCTTTTCCCTCTGAGAATATGATCTAGAAAATCCGTAAATCCGAGTTTTCTCAAAAGTCATTTATTTAGTGAATTACCTTGTCTGAAAACTAAAGCTCAGAGGCTGACTGTAAAATTAGCCAAATAATTGATTATAAAAGTGTGATGCAATTTTTTTAGGCATACAGTCAAGATAAGAGAGTGAGAAGGATATTTTCTTTTGCACTAAATGTGAATAAAAATGTGTAAACTATTGCAGTACCCCAGAATAGGATATCTGCAAAGTTTGTGTTGTTTAATGTTTTGATATATTGCAACAGGCATAGATTTGTATAGATAGGTTAGGATTAACAATCCTGATTCTACCCTCATAGGAAGCTAGGAGTTGGGCCTAGGTCCGCCCCTAGTTTTAGTTGGTGAGTCTGGCAGGCATCTTCCCGCACTGCTCTCTCATATTGTAGGGTTAATAAAGTGACAAATAGTGTACATTCAAATATATATACACTATTTAATACTAGGTTTACCCTAGATAAAATACATTACCCATTAACAAAAAATAAAAAAAATATTAATTACTTTTTAAGGCTGGTAAATATTTTACTGCAGCGAGAGGGACATTGCTGGTACATCCTTCCACACTTTGACACAGTCCTCTCCAGCCATATCTTAAAGGAGTTTTGTCACTTCAGCAAATAGCATTTAAAGGGATTCTGTCATCAGATTTCACCCCCTTAAGCGAAGCATATGTCCATGTCTGTCCTGATAGGTAGATTCTTCTGATGGCATTATTATATCCCACTGTGGCTCTAGCTCTTCAAAAATTTTATTTTGTAATATGTAAATTACTCACATAAGGTGCCCAAGAGGAGGTCCGTTAATACAGGGTGCCCGGCCGCACCCCTCGCTGTCTGGTGCCCAGTGCCGTCTTCCTCTGCCCAACGCCGCCTTTCTCTGCCCAGCGCCGCCTCTGCTATAATTAATGCCTCCCCGTCCCTCTGCCGAGATCCCGTGCCTTAGCACTATGCTCTGCCGGCTGCGCCCTTGCGGACTTCTGGCAACGGAATAGTTGAGCGAAGTGCGCATATGCCGAGGGGTGCGGCCGGGCACCCTGCATTAACGGACCTCCCCTTGGGCACCTTATGTGAGTAATTTACATATTACAAAAATCTAATTTATGAAGAAACATAGCCACAGTGGGATATAATAATGCCATCAGAAGAATCTACTTATCAGGATGGGTATGAACATATGCTTCGCTTAACCACTTCAGCCCCCCTAGCTTAAACACCCTTAATGACCAGGCCACTTTTTACAATTCCGCACTACACTACTTTCACCGTTTATTGCTCCGTCATGCAACTTACCACCCAAATGAATTTTGCCTCCTTTTCTTCTCACTAATAGAGCTTTCATTTGGTGGTATTTCATTGCTGCTGACATTTTTACTTTTTTTGCTATTAATCAAAAATTACGGAAATTTTTGCAAAAAAATGACATTTTTCACTTTCTGTTGTAAAATTTTTCAAAAAAATACATTTCTATATAAATTTTTCTCTAAATTTATTGTTCTACATGTCTTTGATAAAAAAATCCAATAAGTGTATATTTATTGGTTTGGGTAAAAGTTATAGCGTTTACAAACTATGGTGCAAAAAGGGAATTTCGGCATTTTGAAGCAGCTCTGACTTTCTGAGCACCTGTCATGTTTCTTCAGGTGCTAGAATGTCAGGAAAGTATAAATACCCCCAAATTACACCATTTTAGAAAGAAGACACCCCAAAGTATTCGCGGAGGGGCTTGGTGAGTTCATGTATCATTTCATTTTTTTCACAAGTTAGCGGAAAATGACACTTTCTGAGAAAAAAAAAAAAAAAAAGTTTCAATTTCTGATAACTTCTGGCAAAAAAAAAAAATCTCAGACGGACTCACTATGCCCCTCAGTGAATACCTTGGGGTGTCTACTTTCCGAAATGGGGTCATTTGTGGGGTGTGTTTACTGTTCTGGCATTTTGGGCGGGGCTAAATTGTGAGCCGCCATGTAAAACCTAAAGGTACTCGTTGAATTTGGGCCCTTTGCGCACCCAGGCTGCAAAAAGTGTCACTCATGTGGTATCGCCGTACTCAGGAGAAGTAGGGCAATGTGTTTTGGGGTGTATTTTTACATACACCCATGTTGGGTGAGAGAAATATCTCTGTAAATTGTCAACTTTGTATAAAAAATGTTAAAAGTTGTCGTTACAGAGATATTTTTCACACAAAGTATGGGTATATATAAAAATACACCCCAAAACACATTGCCCTACTTCTCCTGAGTACGGCGATACCACATGTGTGCCACTTTTTGCAGCTTGGGTGCGCAAAGGGCCCTAAAACCAATGAGTACCTTTAGGATTTCACAGGGCATTTTTACGCATTTGGATTCCAGACTTCTTCTCACGCTTTAGGGGCCCCTAAAATGCCAGGGCAGTATAAATACCCCACATGTGACCCCATTTTGGAAAGAAGACACCCCAAGGTATTCTGTGAGGGGTATGGTGAGTTCATGTAAAATTTTATTTTTGTCACAAGTTAGTGGAATATGAGACTTTGTAAAAACAAAATTAAAAAAACAAAAAACAATTTCCGCTGACTTGTGCCAAAAATAAAAATTCTGTGGACTCACCATGCCCCTCACGGAATACCTTGGGATGTCTTCTTTCCAAAATGGGGTCACATGTGGGGTATTTATACTCACCTGGCATTTTAGGGGCCCCTAAAGTGTGAGAATCCAAATGCATAAAAATGGCCTGTGAAATCCTAAAGGTACTCATTGGTTTAGGTCCCTTTGCGCATCTTGGCTGCAAAGAAATGTCACACATGTGGTATCGCCGAACTCAGGAGAAGTAGGGCAATGTGTTTGTGGTGTATTTTACATATACCCATGCTGCGTGTGAGAAATATCGCTGTAAACGACAACTTTTTAAATTTTTTTATTCAAAGTTGTCAATTTACAGAGATATTTCTCTCACCCAGTATGGGTATATGTAAAAATACACCCCAAAACACATTGCCCTACTTCTCCTGAGTACGGCGATACCACATGTGTGACACTTTTTGCAGCCAAGATGCGCAAAGGGGCCCAAATTCCAACGAGTACCTTTTAGGAGGGCATTTTTACGCATTTTTCTTCTCACGCTTTAGGGCCCCTAAAATGCCAGGGCAGTATAAATACCCCACATGTGACCCCATTTTGAAAGAAGACACCCAGGTAATCCGTGAGGGGCATGGCGAGTTCATAGAAGATTTTTTTTTGGCACAAGTTAGTGGAAATAGATTTTTATTGTTTTTCTCACAAAGTCTCCTTTCCGCTAACTTTTGACAAAAAGTTTAATTTTTCATGGACTCATTATGCCCCTCAGCGAATACCTTGGGGTGTCTTCTTCCAAAATGGGGTCACATGTGGGGTATTTATACTGCCCTGGCATTTTAGGGGCCCTAAAGCGTGAGAAGAAAATGCGTAAAAATGCCCTCCTAGCAGTACTCATTGGTTTAGGGCCTTTGCGCATTTGGCTGCAAAGTACTCATGTAGTATCGCCGTACTCAGGAGAAGTAGGTCAGCTTGGGGTGTATTTTTACATATACCATGCTAGGTGAGAGAAATATCTCTGTAAATTGACAACTTTGAATAAAAAGATTTAAAAAGTTGTCGTTTACAGCGATATTTCTCACACAAAGTATGGGTATATATAAAAATACACCCCAAAACACATTGCCCTACTTCTCCTGAGTACGGCGATACCACATGAGTGACACTTTTTGCAGCCAAGATGCGCAAAGGGGCCCTAAAACCAATGAGTACCTTTAGGATTTCACAGGACATTTTTACGCATTTGGATTTTCACGCTTTAGGACCCCTAAATTGCCAGGGCAGTATAAATACCCCACATGTGACCCCATTGTGGAAAGAAGACACCCCAAGGTATTCCGTGAGGGGCATGGCGAGTTCACAGAAAAAAAATTTGGCACAAGTTAGCGGAAATGGTATTTTTTTTTTTTTTTTTTTTACAGTCTCACATTCCACTAACTTGTGACAAAAATTAAAATTTTACATGAACTCACCATACCCCTCACAGAATACCTTGGGGTGTCTTCTTTCTAAAATGGGGTCACATGTGAGGTGTTTGTACTGCCCTGGCATATTAGGGGTCTTCCGCAATCATTACACGTATGCCCAGCATTAGGAGTTTCTGCGATTCTCCGTATATTGAGCATACGGGTAATGAGAATTTTTTTCCGTTCAGCCTCTGCGCTGAAAGAAAAAATGAACGTCACAGATTTTTCCATTCACATTGATCAATGTGGATGAAAAATCTCTAAAAATGTGCAAAAAAAAGAGGGAAAAGCTATAAAGCTGCGATCGCTAAGGGACCCTAAGGCCTCATTCAAGCTGCCCGCAATTCTGTTCCGCAAAATTTTGCGGAACAGAAATGTGGATACATTCAATTCTATGGGGACAGACTTTGTCCCGCTCGATCCGTAATTGCGGATCCGTAATTGGAGATCCGCAAAGTATAGAACATGTCCTATTCTTGTCCGCAACTGCGGACAAGAAAAGGCATTTTCTATATAGTTCTGGCAATGTGCGGATCCGCAAAATGCGGAAAGCACATTGCTGGTGTCCGTAGCTTTATGGATCCGCGGATTTGCGGATCCGTGATCCGCAAAACACATGCGGACATCTGAATGAGCCTTACAGGGGTGATCAGTGACAGGGGGTGACAGGGGTGATCAGGGGGTGACATGGGAGATCAGGGGTTAATCAGTGACAGGGGGTGGTGGGTGGGTGGGGGCGGTGGGGGGTTGTGTGGTGATTGGTGCACTTTGATATTTTTTCTCTGGTGGTCCCAAGCAAAGGGACCACCAGAGAAGCGGGTAGCAAGCAGATCAGACGCTGTTCACAGAACAACGCCTGATCTGCGATTTTTCTGCCATATACAGCCTGCCAGCGCACGATCGGCGCTGGCAGGCTGTAGTATAACTACATGCGAGCGCGCCGATGGCGCGCATTGCGCATGTGCGGGCGCGTGCTCAAGGCGTCATCTCGCGTCTCGCGAGATGACGCGCCGATGCGTCCGATCAGAGCTACAGGGCCGCCGCCAGGACGCAATCCTGCGTGCGGCGGTCCTGTAGCGGTTAAAGGGGTAAAATCTGATGACAGAATCCCTTTTAATATGTATAGAAAACTAATACAAGACACTTACTAAAGTATTGTGATTGCCCTTTGCTGGCTGGATTTATTTTTCCATCACATTATACACTGCTTGTTTTCATGGTTACAAGTTACGACCACCGTGCAATCCCGCAGCAGTGGCCGTGCTTGCATACTATAGAAAAAAGCACCAGACTAGGTGAGCTCCCATGGTCCCAGCCACCAGAGAGGCCAGCACTTTTTCCTATAGTGTGCAAGCACGGGCACCGCTGATGGATTGCAGGGTGGTCATAACCATGAAATGAGCAGTGTATAATTTGATGGAAAAATGAATCAAGCCAGCAAAAGAAGCAATATGGACAATCACAGTATATTAGTAAGTGCCTTGTACAAACTTTCTCTTCATGATAAATGACACTTGCCAGGTGTCCTCAGAGAGACCAGCTGTCTATGGTGGATTATAGGCAATGCTCCATAGGAAGATAATATGCAAAGAGGTATATCCAAAGAAAGAGAACCATCTTGTTAGCACCACCTTGTGGAAGTGACTCCCTATGAGTCAAAATCCAACTTTTTAACAATCTCTTGGACATGACAAGGACAAATAGCCAAGCCAAATATCCATTCACATAGCTGTTTTAGGTTCTTGTCCCTTTTCAGTATGGAGTCAGATTCTGGCTGAATGTGTGCAATGCCCCTTCAATGCAGTTTAGGCAGTGTGCTAGGTTTCCTTAAAAAGACCAGCTGTGTATGGAGACTTTTAGGCAATGTTCCATTGAAGAATAATATACAAACAGGTATCTTCCAAATGATGTGATGCGCAACCATGCCACTTTTCCTTAGCAACAGTTTTGATAAATCTCCCCCTATGTGTTAATAAGCCAGGTACTTGTGTGTTCATGACATCAGGGCAGGTTGTCTTCATCACGGTAGTTTGTCTTCGACTCACCAGGTAAATATCTGGAATGAACCATTCTTTCCTGATAGTTGCCTGCTCATTACATGTAGAAATCATCTCTTCTTTATGAGGACAAATGATTGCTCCTGTGATCGCTCATGCTCATTCAGATTTATTGTTACTGGGCAGCATCTCTCAGTTTACACCGCACGATCTGCAGCCCAGAAAAAAATGCTCTCACCCAAAGAATTAGCATTTGCTCATTCAACTTGTGAGCGGCATCTTTACATAGTCCAATTATTTCGAGTGAGTGTTTATACGAATGCTTGTTCCCAATAATCTGCCCAATAATCTGCACTTGAAAAGAGGCCTTTAGTATAGGGAGCTATGCACCTGTATGATTATCAATGACCTGATAGATTTCCATCCTATAGAAGTAAATAAGGAAGCCTTCTTTTGACTGACCACAAGCTAAGGTTTTGAACATTGTGAAAAAATAAGATGCAGGGCATACTTTTAAATGGAAGTATATAAATAAGCTTTTTCATAATAAATAAGCTTTAAACCCTTAGAAAGTTCGGAATATTTTGATTGCTCTTCTCATGGGAATGCATTTATTTGTCAAAAGTAACCGGTTGGGTCTCTTTGAATTACAAAGGGTTAATTGCAGGACAACTAGCTATACAGAATTTCTAGGCTGTACTTTAGAAGATGTTGAAGATTGGGCTTAGACTGAGGGCTGATTCAGATGACTGCATCCGTTTTTAAGGACCATAAATTGCAGATCCGCAAAACACTAATACCAGCTGTGTGCATTCGCCATTTTGCGAAACGGCCAGCCATATGATATATATGCCTATTCTTGTCCGCAATTTCTTTTTTGCAGGGCCATGCAATGGAAGTATGGATGCGGACAGAACGTTGTGTGCTGTCCGCATCTTTTACTGTCCCATTGAAATCAATAGATCCACATCCGTCCCGCAAAATTGCGAAACGGATGACGGCAGAAATATTCGGTCATGTGAATGTACCCTAAGACTGAGTTCACATCTCGTTTTTGTCTTACGTTTAATGTATACAAAGAACGTATACTATATTTAATGAATACCTCAGGCGGATGGCATACAGAGGCATCGGTCACAATCGGAGTTCCATTGTGAAAAACGTATAGTTTTTTTTGCCAGACTCTGCAGGATGAAAATGCTTGGTGTACTGCACTTTTGCATCCTCTTTTCCCCCAATATATGCATTCAATGTAGGACAAAAAGATGAGGTGAACCCAGCCTTACAGATGTCTTAAACCAGTATTGATGTCTTATTGATCTGAGCGGGAGGTTTACACACAAAGGGAGAGATTTATCAAAACTGGTGTAAAGCCTGTATTACACCAACCAATTTTTTTCAGCAGATAATCGCTAATGAGCATTCACATGAACACCTGTTAACAATCATTTGGTAGTGTAATACTGCCGATGATTGCCCGAAGAACGAGCAATCCTAATCTTTTGACATGTTAAAAAATTATCGTTTGCAGGCGGCAGTTCGTAGTCTCTAATAACGGTCGGCAAACCGTTATACAGCATGGGGAAGAACAATGGCATAGAGATCGCTCCTCCCCATGCTGCTGAAGAGATTGCTGCATGTAATAGAGCGGTCTCCTCTGCTAGTGAGTAGACTATTGCCTGGAGGGAACGCTTCCCTCCCGACAATTGTCTGCCACATCAGCCAGTGTAACACAACATTAAATGAAAATGGCTTAATTGCCCATAGCATCCTTTAGAAAATGAAAGGTGGAACTGGATTGGGCAACTAAGACAGTTTTTCTTTACACCAGTTTTGATAAATCTCCCTTTTGATAGGATTGGCAGATTTTACTACTAACATAAAACACTCCATATGCCTATTTATCGTTGTAGGGTTCATCAGATCTTTATTCACATTTCAATATGAAGTTTTAAAAGGCATATAAATATCTAAATAACTAGTAGATTTATCACAAAAAAAATGTGACAGTGACGGTTGACAGAAACAGCAGCTAAGGCAGATCTCAATCAGATCAGTTGTTCATTTAGCATCTACACACAAATGCTGGCTTTGTTGCTTTTCTGCCCAAAAAAAAACCTGAAATATTTTGTCACATAAATTTTAAATGATATTGATGAGAGCTAAAGCTGGACTGTAAACCTAACCTGGTTCATATAGTCCAGTTTCTATACAGTCTACAGGCTTTTAGGGCATTTTTGCCAAACCAGTAGAGGATACTAAACAGATGCAATGATGGAATGCATTTATTTATACTTCTATTATTTTTTTTATCTAACATAAAAGATGACACAATATTCTACAATTTTGTGTTTACAACTCTTATGCAGGCCTATGTGTTTCCATTGTTACAAACAATGTTCAAAAAAGCACACATGTTGTTTTTTTTTCAGTGCAGAGGGAAATGTAATATGTCCAATCTTTCTTTCTCCCAGTATTGGTTGTTGGGGCATAGTCAGAAAAATCCCATACATAATATTGTTGGCCGATCCTGCCAAAATTGGCCAACAGTTATCTAATGTGTAGGTCTAGTTTAATGCATAACTGAATAAAATTACCTGTGACTTAAATCTGACAGATATGCAGTATGTCTAAAGGACACACGGTTGAGGTATCTCTGCCTCATGAGAGTCCATGGGTACTCTACAGATTCATATTGTGAACTGTGAAGTCAAATCTGACATGAATAGAGCCTTACTTGTGCACAAACTGTGTAATGAGTGTCTGTCAGCAGTTTCGTTGATGCAGAACTGCTGACGGACATGGGTAGGGACAGAGGACAGGAGATAATGCATACGTCTGCCCCTGCTTTTAATCACTGAAGTGCTGACAAAATGAACTTTGAATTTAATTGGTCCCACTTCTGTAAGAGCACCAGAAGTACAGTATACTGGGGTGGGCCCGCAGGTTGCAGTGCTTAAGGCCCATGTATAAGCCACTGCATAGCCCCTCCACTCTGCTTTGACTGACGGCTATAGCAGACTCCTGATTAGAGCTGCTCTTATGCTGAGCCTGGAGAACTAGAGTATGTGACAGACTCCCTTTAATCATTCTAATTTTCCTTTCTTTAGAAACAAACATTTTATATTCTTAATGACTAACAGAAGGAATTATATTATTAGTGACTATAAACTGGCATAGTGACTGGCTATAAAGGGTGCTAAGGATATAGTAGTGCCAAGGTTCTGGGCAAACCAATTACCCTTTATGGCCTCTTTCATGTATATCAGTGTCCAGACAGCTAATTCAAGCTGGGAGCAGGACATTACTGATATATATGTGTAGTATACAGATCTTGCTGCTGTTCCTGCTGAATATGAACAATCTCACAGAATACTATGGGATCAGTTTTAGCTTCCATTCCCTGGAGCCAGAGTGCTTGGTACATGTGAAGCTGGCCTATGCCACACATATGGCTGCTGGGATTTATTCCTATTACTTGATATTGGAGACTGCTCCTGTCCCTGCAGCGTGCATCGAAAGTAAGTGCTGACCGCTACCTTGATCTATGCCACACAGGGGCTTAATTTTATATATTGCTTATATAGCACCAACATATTCGGCAGCGTTTTATAGACATGATAGTAATCCTCTGTCCATGGTAGAGCTCACAGTCTAAATTTTGTATGTCTTTGGAGTGTTGGAAAAAACCTGAGTAACTGGAGGAAACCCATGCAAACACAGGGAGAACATACAAACTCCATGCATATGTTGTCCTTGGTCAGATTTGAACCACACTGCTAACCAATAAGCCACCATGCTGCCCATGGCCTGGCATATCCTGATTATATATATATATATATATATATATATATATATTTATATATAGAGAGAGAGAGAGAGAGAGAGAGAGAAAGAGATATGTGCAGCCATTCCTTGTATTGGAATGCTGGAGCTAGGGGAAGGGACATCTATCTATCTCTGAAATCTTGTCAATAATGTCTCAGAGATCCTTCCAGCATAAAGTACAAGATAAACTACTCTTATCTTCGATAAGTGGATAGATTTTTCTCTATGTTTTAATTTAATTTAATTATTGTATGATCCGATTCATACTAACATAACAAAAAGAATCTCTGATTTGTCCATCCTAAGCTACTATGTTCCTTACAAGCCCATAGAAACCTTGGTGGTAAGGAACATTCCTCTAATTTAACATGTTTGTAGACTCATTATGTTTTGATGCAATATTTTTCCATTTAGAAAAGTTACTGCAAAATATTCATGTGTAAAATCAAAAAGCTTGAATGTACATATTGTGTTGTTAATGAAATTCACAGCACACTTTTCTAAGGAAATATCTAAAGCTACATTTTGAGTAGCTATTCTATCATATCTTGTAAAATACCATTATGAGACAGAAGTAATTTTTTCTACAGTTCGGCATAATAGAAATTGTCATTCTGTGGAGTAGAAAATGAAACCCTGCTTAGTTCTGCCCTCTTACAAAAACACAGAAAATCTATTAGCACTTTACAGTCATTACAATTTAAGGTTACCTAGTTTTATGTCTTGTCTTCAACAGTTTTTTCTTCACATGATCCATAATGACTGCTGCAGAACTTGAGCCGAGTGTTATGACTTGCTTGGTGAAGATTAGCTGGTCGCTGCCCTTGCTACACAGTTAACGAAGCAGAGAAGAAGGAAGTTGAGCAACTTCAGCTGCCTTTGAACTAGTGCTTCTGTTACACCTTTGGAGAGCTGCCCATTTTCTGAGTGAGGGAGTCATTAGCCTGCAAACCAAGTGGTGAACAGATCATTTCTCTGTCTCCTAAATGTATATGTGAAAGGAGTCAATTTCAGTGTTGTAATGGTATTACAGTACTTGCAACACAGCAGGGGGAAAGGATTTGTTGCTGAGAAAGTCTTTCTATGTACAGTATCTATCTATCTATCTATCTATCTACAGTATCTATCTATCTATCTATCTATTCTATCTATCTATCTACAGTATCTCTCTAACTATCTACAGTACCTCTCTATCTATCTACAGTATCTATCTATTTTTCTATCTACAGTATCGTATCTATCTATGGAAAAAGGCATAATTTAAAAAATCTAGCAAAAAATGTGAATGTCTTTATTCCCCTTACTTCTGCACCATTTCAGCTAATATCACTGGAGCCTTTGTCAAGCACTGTATCATGTGCCAAAAGCATAAATATACACACATGTGATAATCATCATAAAGTGCATAATACAAAAAAAATAAATTGTAATCATGATTCAAAAATATATAAAAACTGCACATTCCTGTGTCCCACTCCATGATCCAGTGGAATTCATATCTTATTCAGAACCAAGTGATGAATCAATACTATACATGCTTGGTGCTAATGAAAAAAAAAATGTCCCTCTGTGCAAATTGATAAAAACAATCTATGTTATGTACTAGGCTCACCCTGCCCCGGACTCAATATGGACAGATAATAATATTGGCATCCTATAGCCTCAACTGCGCATGCACCGCCACAGTGTGGATCACAATATTGCAAGATGCATATCAAAAGGAGGAGAACCAGTCAGCTCTGGTCTGTGTAAACAGGATTTAATATAGCAAGCCTATTAATGGCCAAAGCACTGTTCTCCCATGGGGTAAGAGGGGGGGGGGCAGACTAACCAGGTATTCCCACCCTCTAAGGAGTGGGGAAAAAGACGAGGGGCACTGTCACATGTCCTAAATCTCACCCATCTTGAAGAAGAGCAAAGATGCATAAGGCACTCCTCAGTGGCAGCCATACAAAACATAGACGTGTGGAGGCAGAAGTGCATCCCTTGGAAGAGGTGCCACCCTGGACATAATCAGGGGAACCCACCTTCTCAATTAGGCGAAGAGGAGTCCGGCACACAGATCACGTGTCCCAGGTCCTCCCCCTACTTCATAGGATACCATCAATTCACTACAAAGCACTTGGTGATAAACCCTAAAAGGAAAAGAAGAGAACAGGATATCGACAGAAGAATTAAAATGACTCACCGAGCAATCTCCTTACTAAGCATATGAAATTAAAAATGCTACATACAGTTCCAATAATTAGGTTCAGCAAAAAAAAAAACAACAAAAAAAAAAACATCAAGAAATAAGACAGGGGGCCAATGATAAAAACAAAAAATACGTTACAAAAGTATCCAGAACTCCCGAAGTTGATGAACCATTGCGTTCAAGATGTCGTTTAAATCATATTCTCCATAAAAGAGAGAAAAAGAATAAGGTAAGTATCAACAGGAACATATATCCTCAATATCCTACAGGATATGGATCAATAATGCATTGTGCATGGCTGTATGCACCTCCTTCATCTGACCTGTTACTTTAAATTCAAAATTTAATATTTTTTTTTTCAATGTCTGTAAATTGTATATCCAATAAAGTTTCTTCTTCATGAGTACTGCCACTCTATCACCCCCTCTGGACACCAAATCTTTTTTAAATATCCTAAACATCAAATCTTTCTCAGTGTGTTTAGCCTCAGTAAAATGTTTAGATACTGGCAATTCCAGTTTCTTTTCCTGAATTGTATATATATATATATATATATATATATATATATATATATATTTGGAAAATGTTCTATAACAGTGTCTACACCCCTAGATCGACTTCTGGGGATGGTGCTCACCCGTCGGTGAACCCAAACCGAATCAAATAAATATAGAATATAGTATACTGGTATAGGGGCACTCAATCTCAGAACTTGTAGATAAAAATATTTATTAACCGCTGCAGGACCGCCGCACGCAGGATTGCGCCCTGGCGGCGGCCCTGTAGCTCTGATCGACGCATCGGGCGCGTCATCTCGCGAGACGCGAGATGACGCGAGGACGCGCCCGCACATGCGCAATGCGCGCCATCGGCGCGCTCGCATGTAGTTATACTACAGCCTGCCAGCGCCGATCGTGCGCTGGCAGGCTGTATATGGCAGAAAATCGCAGATCAGACGTTGTTCTGTGAACAGCGCCTGATCTGCTTGTTGCTCGCTTCTCTGGTGGTCCCTTTGCTTGGGACCACCAGAGAAAAATATCAAAGTGCACCAATCACCACACAACCCCCCCACCGCCCCCACCCACCCACCACCCCCTGTCACTGATTAACCCCTGATCTCCCATGTCACCCCCTGATCACCCCCTGTCACCCCCTGTCACTGATCACCCCCTGTAAGGCTCATTCAGATGTCCGCATGTGTTTTGCGGATCCACGGATCCGCAAATCCGCGGATCCGCAAAACACGGACACCAGCAATGTGCTTTCCGCATTTTGCGGATCCGCACATTGCCAGAACTATATAGAAAATGCTCTTTCTTGTCCGCAACTGCGGACAAGAATAGGACATGTTCTATACTTTTGCGGATCTTCACTACGGATCCGCAATTACGGATCCGAGCGGACAAAGTCTGTCCCCATAGAATTGAATGTATCCACATTTCTGTTCCGCAAAATTTTGCGGAACAGAATTGCGGACGCTTGAATGAGGCCTTAGGGTCCCTTAGCGATCGCAGCTTTATAGCTTTTCCTCTTTTTTTTTGCACATTTTTTTAGAGATTTTTTCATCCACATTGATCAATGTGAATGGAAAAATTCAGACGTTCATTTTTTTCTTTCAGCGCAGAGGCTGAACGGAAAAATTCTCATTACCCGTATGGTCAATATAAGGAGAATAGCAGAAACTCCTAATTCTGGCCATACGTGTAATGATTATGGAGACCCCTAAAATGCCAGAGCAGTACAAACACCTCACATGTGACCCCATTTTAGAAAGAAGACACCCCAAGGTATTCCGTGAGGGGTATGGTGAGTTCATGTAAAATTTTATTTTTGTCACAAGTTAGTGGAATGTGAGACTGTAAAAAAAAAAAAAAAATACCATTTCCGCTAACTTGTGCCAAATTTTTTTTCTGTGAACTCGCCATGCCCCTCACGGAATACCTTGGGGTGTCTTCTTTCCACAATGGGGTCACATGTGGGGTATTTATACTGCCCTGGCATTTTAGGGGTCCTAAAGCGTGAAAATCCAAATGCGTAAAAATGTCCTGTGAAATCTTAAAGGTACTCATTGGTTTTAGGCCTTTGCGCATCTTGGCTGCAAAGTGTCACCATGTGGTATCGCCGCATCAGGAGAAGTAGGCAAGTAGCTTTGGGGTGTATTTATATATACCTATGCTGTGTGTGAGAAATATCGCTGTAAACGACAACTTTTTAAATTTTTTATTCAAAGTTGTCAATTTACAGAGATATTTCTCTCACCCAGCATGGGTATATGTAAAAATACACCCCAAAACACATTGCCCTACTTCTCCTGAGTACGGCGATACCACATGAGTGACACTTTTTGCAGCCAAGATGCGCAAAGGGGCCCTAAACCAATGAGTACCTTTAGGAGGGCATTTTTACGCATTTTTCTTCTCACGCTTTAGGGCCCCTAAAATGCCAGGGCAGTATAAATACCCCACATGTGACCCCATTTTGGAAAGAAGACACCTCAAGGTATTCGCTGAGGGGCATAATGAGTCCATGAAAATTAAACTTTTGTCAAAAGTTAGCGGAAAGGGAGACTTTGTGAGAAAAACAATAAAAATCAATTTCCACTAACTTGTGCCAAAAATCTTCTATGAACTCGCCATGCCCCTCACGGATTACCTTGGGGTGTCTTCTTTCCAAAATGGGGTCACATGTGGGGTATTTATACTGCCCTGGCATTTTAGGGGCCCTAAAGCGTGAGAAGAAAAATGCGTAAAAATGCCCTCCTAAAAGGTACTCATTGGAATTAGGCCCCTTTGCATTTGGCTGCAAAAGTGTCACCATGGGTATCGCCAGATCAGGAGTAGTAGGCAATGTGCTTAGGGTGTATTTTACATATACCCATATTGGGTGAGAGAAATATCTCTGTAAATTGACAACTTTGAATAAAAAATTTAAAAAGTTGTCGCTTACAGCGATATTTCTCACACGCAGCATGGGTATATGTAAAAATACACCACAAAACACATTGCCCTACTTCTCCTGAGTACGGCGATACCACATGTGTGACACTTTTTGCAGCCTGGGTGCGCAAAGGGGCCCTAAAACCAATGAGTACCTTTAGGATTTCACAGGCCATTTTTATGCATTTGGATTCTCACACTTTAGGGGCCCCTAAAATGCCAGGTGAGTATAAATACCCCACATGTGACCCCATTTTGGAAAGAAGACACCTGTAGGTATTCTGTGAGGGGCATGGTGAGTCCACAGAATTTTTATTTTTTGGCATAAGTCAGCGGAAATTGTTTTTTTGTTTTTTTTAATTTTGTTTTTTACAAAGTCTCATATTCCACTAACTTGTGACAAAAATAAAATTTTACATGAACTCACCATACCCCTCACAGAATACCTTGGGGTGTCTTCTTTCCAAAATGGGGTCACATGTGGGGTATTTATACTGCCCTGGCATTTTAGGGGCCCCTAAAGCGTGAGAAGAAGTCTGGAATCCAAATGCGTAAAAATGCTCCTGTGAAATCTTAAAGGTACTCATTGATTTAGGCTTTGCGACTCAGGCTGCAAAAGTGACACATGTAGATCGCCAGACTAGAGTAGGCAATGTAGTTTTGGGGTGTATTTTTATATATACCCATGCTTTGTGTGAGAAATATCTCTGTAAACGACAACTTTTAAAATTTTTTTATACAAAGTTGACAATTTACAGAGATATTTATCTCACTCCAACATGGGTGTATGTAAAAATACACCCCAAAACACATTGCCCTACTTCTCCTGAGTACGGCGATACCACATGAGTGACACTTTTTGCAGCCTGGGTGCGCAAAGGGGCCCAAATTCCAACGAGTACCTTTAGGTTTTACATGGCGGCTCACAATTTAGCCCCGCCCAAAATGCCAGAACAGTAAACACACCCCACAAATGACCCCATTTCGAAAGTAGACACCCCAAGGTATTCACTGAGGGGCATAGTGAGTCCGTCTGAGATTTTTTTTTTTTGCCAGAAGTTATCAGAAATTGAAACTTTTTTTTTTTTTTTTCTCAGAAAGTGTCATTTTCCGCTAACTTGTGAAAAAAATGAAATGATACATGAACTCACCAAGCCCCTCCGCGAATACTTTGGGGTGTCTTCTTTCTAAAATGGTGTAATTTGGGGGTATTTATACTTTCCTGACATTCTAGCACCTGAAGAAACATGACAGGCGCTCAGAAAGTCAGAGCTGCTTCAAAATGCAGAAATTCACTTTTTTGCACCATAGTTTGTAAACGCTATAACTTTTACCCAAACCAATAAATATACACTTATTGGATTTTTTTTTATCAAAGACATGTAGAACAATAAATTTAGAGAAAAATTTATATAGAAATGCAGTTTTTTTGAAAAATTTTACAACAGAAAGTGAAAATGTCATTTTTTTGCAAAAATTTCGGTAATTTTTGATTAATAGCAAAAAAAGTAAAAATGTCAGCAGCAATGAAATACCACCAAATGAAAGCTCTATTAGTGAGAAGAAAAGGAGGTAAAATTCATTTGGGTGGTAAGTTGCATGACGGAGCAATAAACGGTGAAAGTAGTGTAGTGCGGAATTGTAAAAAGTGGCCTGGTCATTAAGGGTGTTTAAGCTAGGGGGGCTGAAGTGGTTAAATAAAAACAGTGGCACGTAAAACATAAAATTCACCCCAGTCGGTGTGTCCCGACCCACCTGCTCATAAATAGCAATTATATTATAGGATGAGGAGTATCGATGTTCAGTCCACATACAGTTGTGTTCAAAATTATTCAACCCCCAATGCTGTAAAGGGTTTTAGAGAATTTAGTGTACATTTGTAATTGTGTTCAGAATGAAATCTTACAAGGACTTTTTAAAGAACCAAATGCAACTAAAATGACATCAATTGTTTATGTAATACAGTATTAAATGTTTTTTTTGTGATTTTTTTCATTGACACAATTATTCAACCCCTTAAAGACTACCACTCTTAAGAACAGAGGTTCATTCAAATGTTTTCGATCAGGTATGGAAAACACCTCTGGATATCAAGGAGCAGCAATCAAGCATAATTAGCACCAATTAGGCAGATTTAAAATGACTGTGATACTCAGCTCCTTCTAGACATTTACTGGTGTGTTTACAAAAATGGTGAAGTCAAGAGAATGGTCCAGGAAGACAAGAGAAGAGGTGATTTCTCTTCACAGGAAGGGCAATGGCTATAAGAAGATTGCAAAGATGTTAAACATACCAAGAGACACCATAAGAAGCATTATTCGCAAATTCAAGGCAAAGGGCACTGTTGAAACGCTACCTGGTCGTGGCAGAAAGAAGATGCTGACTTCGACTGCTGTGTGCTACCTGAAGCGCAAAGTGGAGAAAAGTCCCCATGTGACTGCTGAGGAACTGAAAAAAGATTTGTCAGATGCGGGTACTGAAGTTTCAGCTCAGACAATAAGGTGCACACTGTGTAATGAAGGCCTCCATGCCAGAACTCCCAGGCGCACCCCCTTGCTGTCTCCAAAGAATAAGAAGTGTCGACTGCAGTATGCCAAAAGTCATGTGGACAAACCACAAAAGTTTTGGGATAGTGTTCTGTGGACTTATGAAACAAATTAGAACTGTTTGGGCCCATGGATCAACGCTATGTTTGGAGGAGGAAGAACAAGGCCTATGAAGAAAAGAACACCTTGCCTACTGTAAAGCATGGCGGGGGGTCAATCATGCTTTGGGGCTGTTTTGCTTCTACGGGTACAGGGAAGCTTCAGCGTGTGCAAGGTACCATGAATTCTCTTCAGTACCAGAAGATATTGAATGAAAATTTGATGCAGTCCATCACAAACCTGAGGCTTGGGAGACGTTGGACCTTTCAACAGGACAATGATCCTAAGCATACCTCCAAGTCCACTAGAGCATGGTTGCAGATTAAAGGCTGGGACATTTTGAAGTGGCCATCGCAGTCACCAGACTTAAATACGATTGAGAACCTCTGGTGGGACTTAAAGAAAGCAGCTGCAGCGCGCAAGCCTAAGAATGTGACTGAACTGGAGGCTTTTGCCCATGAAGAATGGGCGAAGATACCCGTAGCTATGCTTCACGGTTAAAAGCTGTTATAACTGTAAAAGGATGTTGTACTAAGTACTAAGATTGAATGTCACTTGGGAGTTGAATAAAAGTGATAATGATGTGAGCTCAGAAAAGACATTTGTGGCTATTTCATTATAAATGTTATGTTATATTTGTCTGACTTACAAGTGCCTCTTTGATTTAATTGTAAACAAGATGACTGAAATGATCAAAATCAATGTCAAACTGGCCAAAACACTCAATTTCAGTGGGGGTTGAATAATTTTGAACACAACTGTAAATATCCAGTAGATCCATGCATCTGTTCTAAACTGAATAATAAGCACTGTTCACTCTGTATTTCAATTCAACCATGCACCATGATTCATCAATAGTGGACAGTCATTCAGTGATTCAATGTGGTTAACATATGTTTAAATACTGTATGCCGATACCCGGCTCACTGAATAGAATATCCTTATTTTTAGTTACTTGCCTCTCACCGCATTAATCATTCAGACTGGCGTAAAGTATTTTCAGCTTTAGCTGTACACTTACATGCAGCCTTTTCCGGGGTTCGCGTCCTCAGAATCGCTCAAGCAAACCACCGCGGCGTCCCACGTGGTATTGGAGTATACACGTGACGTCTCACGTGACTCCGAATTTCAAAGGTCCTTGAGCAGTGATGGATAATGTATTCCCAGTTTTTTAGCGGTTATCAGGTATACACCAAACGAACTTTGAAAGTTCTCAGGCAGTCTTTACTGTGCATATGCGATCCTCCAAATCCTTGCTGTGAATTCTCATCAAACGCGTTTCGGGGTCTCCACCCCTTCCTCAGTGATATCGACAGCAAGGGACTCAATTCTATTTAAATCTTCATGGGGTGGAGTTAATTGTTAACTCATTAGTTACACTGCCCAAGAACAGGTATCCAATCTATTCCATAAATTAATTCTTTCCACATATAGCATTCATAATAGAAACAATAATAACTATTTATAAATATAATGCAATAAAATAAAATACAATAAAATAAATAAGACAGATCCGCCACTTTTTATAAAAAAACGCTTAAAAAACACTTAAAAAACACACATAAAGCGCATATTCATATTCCCATTGTATTTCTTTATTTTCCTAATACATATATCTCCTAAAGTCTTCTAGAGAGTATCAATTCATAGGAGTATATACTTGGCTGGACCAAGCAGGGAGGGGGGATTGGGGTGCTGATAAACCAGCCAAACGCCGATGCCCCATTACCACAAGGTCCACCCAAGGTATTCATAGGAAGCCAAACAATTCCAACTCCGCATTCAGGCCTCTAGGGGCCAGGGAGTTGAATTCAAAAATCTGACGCAATTCTTCTCTGGACATAGCAGCTGTATGGTTGCCCCCCCTCTAGGGGCGTCTAACCCGTTCAATTGCAGTGAATACTAGGGAGGCTGGATTGCAATTGTGGACCTCTTTAATGTATTTAGAAAGAGAGTGGAGGAGATATCCTTTTTTAATGTTTAATATGTGTTCCTCCACCCTCTTCTGTAGAGTCCTCGAAGTCCTCCCTATGTACTGTTTATGACATGCACACTATAAGAGATAGATCACATCTCTCGAGTCACAGGTCAAACATTCTTTAATGTCCATTTTAAATGAATTCTGTGTGGAGCTCACCTTCACAGTTTTCTTTGGAAATTTAGTGTTTTTACAATTTCCACAACGTCCACATCTATAAAAACCCTTGGTGGACAACCAGCTATTATGCCCCCCAACCCTATCTACTTTGAAAGTCGGGGCCAATTTAGTGGCTAAATTCATAGCCTTGGTGTAGGCAAATTGTCCCCCAAAAGTAAATGCCAGTGTTGAGTAATATTTTTTTCTACTTTCCGATGTTGGCAATGAAATGGTAGAATAATCCTCAATGGGGCTTCCTGTTGTTCTATTTTTTTGGGTACAAAGAAGGTCTCTCTCTCCATCCCCCTCACCTTTTCCAAGGCTTTTTCTACCACCTGGGGAGGATATTCCCTTTGTTCAAATTGTTGTCCCAAAAATGTTGCCTCTATTTCAAACTGATGTTCTGTAGTACAGTTCCGCTTTAATCTATGGAACTGACTTGTAGGTATGTTAAGCAACCAATGAGGTAGGTGGCAGCTTGTAAAATGGATGAAACTGTTTCTGGCCACTTCCATAATATGTGTGCTGCATTGAATCTTTTGGCCTTCTATCTTGATGTTGATATCTAGATGATATTGATGTTGATATCTCCCTTTCACTGATTTTAGGGGTACATTTCAAATTCCTCTGGTTGTCATTCAGTTAGATCAAAACTGGTCCAATTGATTTCTAGATCCTTCCCAAATAAACAGGATATCATCTATAAATCTCCGCCATCTCCCCCAGCCTAGGCCCAATGACCTCAGATTCCCACTGGGCCAAAAATAAATTGGCATAGCTCGGGGCAAATCTGGTACCCATGGCGGTTCCTGTTAATTGCAAATAAAAATCCTGTTCAAAGGCAAAATAATTGTGCGACAAAATATATTGTAATATTAATTATATTCGCAGTGTCATTTTCTCTATGTGCCTTCACCTTCTCCTTTGAGTGTCTCCCTCTACGTATCTTTCTTCGCCCCTGTATGTCTGATTTTTCCTGAATTGTGTTTCCCCTGATTGGTTGTGTTGGTGATATTGGTGACGGTATTGTGAGTGATTGTGTTTGTGATATTGTGATGACGTCCCCTGATTCCCTTGGCGGGGGCTTAAATTGTAATCGTGTTTTTGGTTGTAGTGATATTGATCTTGATTCCTCTGTGTTACATATGAATTTGAAGGGGTGAATGTCCCTCTCTGTCTTGTTTTCATTCTGTGTGTCTTTGTTGGAGATGGTGTCCTTAATTGTCTCGATTTCACCCTGTGATGGGGGGAAGTTCCACCAAAAAAAAAGGGGTGTAGATAATATTTCATATCTATTAGATGTGCTAGTCGATGGTCTAAAAGATGGAATAAAAGATTATTATTCAACACAGGCATTTACTTTTGGGGGACAAGGCAATAGGTCCCTCTCTTCCTCCCCATCCACAATTTGCCTACACCAAGGCTATGAATTTAGTCACTAAAGGCCCCGACTTTCAAAGTAGATAGGGTTGGGGGTCATAATAGCTGGTTGTCCAGCAAGGGTTTTTATAGATGTGGGCATTGTGGAAATTGTAAAAAACACTAAATTTCCAAAGAAAACTGTGAAGGTGAGCTCCACACAGAATTCATTTAAAATGGACATTAAAGAATGTTTGACCTGTGACTTGAGACATGTGATCTATCTCTTATAGTGTGCATGTCATAAACAGTACATAGGGAGGACTTCGAGGACTCTACAGAAGAGGGTGGAGGAACACATATTAAACATTAAAAAAGGATATCTCCTCCACTCTCTTTCTAAATACATTAAAGAGGTCCACAATTGCAATCCAGCCTCCCTAGTATTCACTGCAATTGAACGGGTTAGACGCCCCTAGAGGGGGGGCAACCATACAGCTGCTATGTCCAGACAAGAATCGCGTCGTATTTTTGAATTCAACTCCCTGGCCCCTAGAGGCCTGAATGTGGAGTTGGAATTGTTTGGCTTCCTATGAATACCTTGGGTGGACCTTGTGGTAATGGGGCATCAGCGTTTGGCTGGTTTATCAGCACCCCAATCCCCCCTCCCTGCTTGGTCCAGCCAAGTATATACTTCTATGAATTGATACTCTCTAGAAGACTTTTGGAGATATATGTATTAGGAAATTGAAGAAATACAATGGGAATATGAATATGCGCTTTATGTGCGTTGTTTAAGTGTTTTTTAAGCGTTTTTTATAAAAAGTGGCGGATCTGTCTTATTTATTTTATTGTATTTTATTTTATTGCATTGTATTTATAAATGGATATTATTGCTTCTATTATGGATGCTATATGTGGAAAGAATTAATTTATGGAATAGATTGGATACCTGTTCTTGGGGAGTGTAACTAATGAGTTAACAATTAACTCCACCCCATGAGGGTTTAAATAGAATTGAATCCCTTGCTGTCAATATCACTGAGGAATGGGTGGAGACCCCGAAACGCGTTTGATGAGAATTCACAGCAAGGATTTGGAGGATCGCATATGCACAGTAAAGACTGCCTGAGAACTTTCAAAGTTCGTTTGGTGTATACCTGATAACCGCTAAAGAACTGGGAATACATTATCCATCACGCTCAAGGACCTTTGAAATTCGGAGTCACGTGAGACGTCACGTGTATACTCCAATACCACGTGGGACGCCGCGGTGGTTTGCTTGAGCGATTCTGAGTACGCAAACCCGGAAGAGGCTGCATGTAAGTGTACAGCTAAAGCTGAAAATACTTTACGCCAGTCTGAATGATTAATGCGGTGAGAGGCAAGTAACTAAAAATAAGGATATTCTGTGCAGTGAGCCAGGTATTGGACCACTGAATGACTGTCCACTATTGATGAATCATGGTGCATGGTTGAATTGAAATACAGAGTGAACAGTGCTTATTATTCAGTTTAGAACAGATGCATGGATCTACTGGATATTTATATGGACTGAACATCGATACTCCTCATCCTATAATATAATTTCTATTTATGAGCGTGTGGGTCGGCACACACCGACTGGGGTGAATTGTATGTTTTATGTGCCACTGTTTTTATTTAATAAATATTTTTATCTACAAGTTCCGAGATTGAGTGCCCCTATTCCAGTATACTATATATATATATATATATATATATATATATATATATATATATATACATATATTGGCGGAATCTAGTTTTTAGGTCCCATGTGGTCTCTCCAACATACCATAAATGGCAGGGATATTCCAGCAGGTATACAACATGGTTAGAGTAGCAAGTTAGGTATTGGTTAATTTTGAATACTACCCCAGAAAAGGTGTGTGAAAAAGTATTACCTCTAATTATGAGTGGACAATTAACACAATTATGACAGGGATAACTACCACTCCTAGTGGATCTGAAGTAGGTACTGAACTGGACCCTAAAAGTACCCATATCTGTCCTTACCACTCTATCCTTTCAATTTCCTTACCACTCTATCCTTTCAATTTCAGATCCTACAGTACTAGAATAATCGGTGATTAAGCAATTCTGGGATACCTCTCAAGTTACTCCCTAAAATGGGCCAATCTTTCCTCATAGCTATTTTATCACTGTCCTCTCTATATCCCAAGACGAATGGAATCCGAGATCCCTAAGTGGATCTATCTGTATATCCCATCAAAATCTGACTCCATTCCATTGATGCCACTTTTTTCTTATATTTCCTCACTATAGTCTCTTTGGATAGCCCCTATTAAAGCTGACCAGCTAAGACCTGTCCTAGGTTGCTAATATGACTTACATGTATACTGTATACAGCTAGACCTGACAATAGCCTCAATACAGTTTGTATGTTTATATGTTAAATACAAAAGCAGAGTTATATACTGTGACTTCATGTTTTTGGATGTCATGTAACAGTTATATATTGTCTTCACAGAAGCAGAAAAGATAATATTCCTTTAAGATTCACTATATGACTGTAAGGTAAGTTCAATGACACAGCAGAATTAAAACCAGAAAGTATAGAGTTAAGCAGTTGTCACTACCCAGGAGTCTTAACCAATCAGAGGTCAGTTGCACACTGAGCAGGCATCTTGGCCTATTACAGCCAGCCTCACACACAGCCTGTCCGGAGAATTTGCCCAGCAGGAGCTGCTAGAATTTATTACACCAGAGGAGAGAAGCTGAACAAACATTCACTTCACTGAGAGTTCAGTTTTATGAAAGCAAAGAGGCCAAAATAGGTATTTAATACAATTATAGATGTTCCTATTGTTAATAGTGTGATTAAAGCTGTATGCTGAACTAGTTATATGTGTTTACTTACAGTTCCACCAAATGAACAGTATACAATTAGCAAATGAAAAGACCGATTATCAATTGCCAAATGCCAAATTGCGACCAAACTACGCAAACTACGTACAGTCAGTGAACTGCTCATACCAGATCATATAGAGCAAGTAAAATGATTGGTTAAGCCTCAGATATACCTCTCAGAGAGATCATAAAGTGCTTAAATAACTTAAAGTGAGAGTACAGATACTGAAGAGAGACATATATCCACCATTTTATGTTGAATGACAAGATTGAACAGTTGAACCGCCATTTTGTAATACATTATTCAACATGTGTTTTGTACATGGACTGTCTGCTGTGGAGGCAGCAGCGTTAACTATGAAGAAAAGTTGAAGTTAATAAAGAAGTTATTTCAAGCATTTGGTGTGCTCTTAAAACCCACTGCGCTAGAGGAATCACAGAGTAATAGACAGTCTGGTTATACTAGAGAAGTCAGAGATTCCAAAATTCTTATAATGCCACAGCGCAAAAGGCACTTCATAGTGCTTCGCCTGCCACACCTATTGATGAATTTGTTGCCCAGAGGTAGCCTCCATGAAGTTGAAGAACAGGAGACAGGCACATGTATAGTTAGAATGCGGGGAGCCATCTTTGATGTGGTTCTCCCCCTTTTGACATGCATCTCGTGACATTGTGATCGCACACTTTGGTGGTGCATACACAGTTAAGTGTATGGGATGCCAATATTAATATCTGTCCACATGGAGTCCTGGGCATGATGAGTAGAGATGTCACGAATATAAAATTTTCTGTTCGCGAACAACAAACGCGAACGTCCGCAAATGTTCGCGAATGGGTGAACCGGGCGAACTGCCATAGACTACAATAGGCAGGCAAATTTTAAAACCAACAGGGACTTTTTCTGGCCACAATAGGGATGGAAAAGTTGTTTCAAGGGGACTAACACCTGGACTGTGGCATGCTGGAGGGGGATCCATGGCAAAACTCCCATGGAAAATTACGTAGTTGACGCAGAGTGGAGTTTTAATCCATAAAGGGCATAAATCACCTAACATTCCTAAATTGTTTGGAATAACATGCTTTAAAACATCCAGTGTGTGTATACGGTCAGGTATAATGTATTGATCAGGTAGTATAAGGGTTACGCCTGCTTCACAGTGATAGACTAAACTCCCCGTTTAACGCACCGCAAACAGTCCATTTGCACAACCGCAAACTCCCCATTTGCACAAGGTTGGATACCAAGCTAGCATTGTCCCGTTCTTTGTCCTCACTGACGTCATTGAAGGTCTCCTCCTCCACCCAGCCACGTACAATACCAAGGGTCCCCGAAAGATGACAACAAGCTCCCTGGGACGCATGCTGTGATTGGTCTTCCACCTCGACAAAGCTACCTTCCTCCTCTGACTCCTCTTCTTCAGACTCCTCTCTCTGCGTTGCCGCAGGTCCAGCAATCGACGACGACAAGGCTGCTTCTGGTGGTGATGGTGACCACAACTCTTCCTCTTCATGCTCATCTACGGCCTGATCCAGCACTCTTCGCAGGGCACACTCCAGAAAAAACGCATATCCGATGAGGTCAATGATGTTGCATTGGGTTTGATAGACCAGGTTTGTCACTTCCGCAAAAGGACTCATGAGCCTACAGCCATTGTGCATGAGCGTTCAGTAACGCGGCCAAAAAATACCCAGCTCCGCAGAGGCTGCCCTCTTTTTTTTTTTTATTAAAAAAATCAGTTCTTACCAGTTTAATCTCTGTTTTTTCCCATATCAGGGGCCGGTGTATGGAATAGATTCTAGGAATCGGGAGATGGAAAAAGATGATTGGTCGATCCTCTTCCTTCCAATTTGGGGCACTGCGCATGCGCCGTGCAATGTACTGTGCCACCCTATATGAGTGGTTTGTTAATAATACTATTCCTATCAGTTTAATCCCTGTTACGTCCCCTATCAGGGGACGTGTATCGAATAGATTTTAGGAATCGGGAGATGGAAAAAGATGATTGGTCGGTTCTCTTAGTTCCAATTTGGGGCACTGCGTGTGCGCCGCGCAGTGTAGGCCACCAATACAAATAGTGTGAACTACTATTCTTACCATTTTAATCTTTGTTAAGTCCCCTATCAGTGGACGTGTATTGAATTGAATCCTTGCATGGGGAGATAGAGAAAATAGCTTGCTCTGTCCGCTTCCTTCTAATTTTGGGCACTTGCAATAGAATTTGCCACCAATGCAACAAGTGTTAACTAAATACTATTCCTATCAGTTTAATCTGTTTTGTCCCTTATCAGGGACAAATCAGTGGGCACAGTACAGTCTGTGGGCCTGACACACACTGGCAGGCAACTGTAAAGGGTAAAAATTAAATGACTTTTTTATCTGCAAGGTTCTGTGCCACCCTATATGAGTGGTGGGCAGTGGCCACAGTACAGACTGTGGGCCTGACACACACTGGCAGGCAACTGCAATTATATTAAATGGTAAAAATTAAATGACTTTTTTATCTGCAAGATACTGTGCCACCCTCTCACACACGGGCAGGCAACTGCAATATATATATATAGAAAAAATTAATAAAAGCAGACTGATGTACCAGCCGTAAAATGGGTTTTTTGGGGTGCTGTCAGGATGCTTTCCTTAGGCCTCTTTTATACTACCGTTGTGAGGATCCGGCATGCACTTCCGTCGCCGGAAATGCCCGCCGGATCCATCACAACGCCTCACACCTGAAAGCATTTGAAGGCTGATCAGTTTTCAAAATGCTTTCAGTGTTGCCATGGCAGCCAGGACGCTACTAAAGTCCCGGCTGCCATGGAAAAGTAATGGGGAGCCAGGGGAGAAGCTACTTACCGTCCGTGCGACTCCCGGGCGCTTCACAATGACGTCACAGCGCCCCTTCGTCTTATGGATCACATGATGGTTACCATTCAGAAAACTAAACGTCGGATCCGGCGATGCGCCGAAACGACGTTTAGCTTAATGCCGGATCCGGATGAATGCTTTTCAATGGGCATTAATCCGGATCCGTCCTTGCGGCATGCCTTCAGGATTTTTGGCCGGAGAAAAATCTGCAGCATGCTGCGCCTCAGTACTGAACTGAAGACATCCTGATACATCTCCATTCAGGATTCATTGGGATAATCCTGATCAGTATCTTTCCATCTTAGAGCCCTGAGGACGGAACTCTAGGACAGAAAGGAACAACGCAAGTGTGAAATAGCCCTTACAGCAGATGAGTCTTTGAGGACTGGAGTGGACACAGAACACTGGCCTAGCTAACGCTTTCCATATTAAATCAGCAGCAGCAGCACTCTCCAGGCTCTAACTAAAACTGCAGCTTCAGAATTAATCTAAGATTGATGCTGTCCTTGCTTTTTGATAGGAGGTGGGAGTGTCTGGGAGGGAGGGTATGCTGATTGGCTGGAATGTGTCTGCTGACTGTAAGGTACAGGGTCAAAGTTTGCTCAATGATGTTGTATATGGGGCGAATCGAACATCGCATATGTTCACCCGCCGCGGCGAACATGCGATGTTCGCCGGTGAATAGTTCGGGACATCTCTAATGGTGAGCCTAGGATAATTTGCACATATGCACTTTTTTTTTATTCATTAGCACCAATCATGTGTATTATCGATTTATCACTTGGTTCTGATCAAGATATGAATTTCACTGGATTTTGGAATGGGACACAGGATTGTGCCTCATTTTCCATTTTTATATCAAGTATTAGATCCTGGCCCGTGATCTAGAGAGGTATTGCACCTGTCCACTTGAGTGTGCTGCTTTTCATTTTCTTTTTTAGATCTATCTATTTATTTAACTGCATTGACCGCGACCAAAGGGGCAATGTGTGAGTGTAGTGGTCTGATACGTATAGTAGTTGGTACTCACCGTTTCTGCAGCAGCATGCAGTGACGGGAAGGATCCTTCAGGGCACTCTCTGGTATTGAGGGATCTCCTGCTAGATATTGGTTGAGCTGCCCTTAGTGGTATGGAGTTTGAGGAGCAGTGAATGCAGGTTCCCTGAGGTACGTGATGCCAGCACCCTTTGGTGCCAAGGAGGCATAGAGGAGTCAGTTTGTATAAATAACTGGAACATTTACTGGTAATCAGTTGCCTTGAGGTAGATGTACAGATTAATTGACGTGTAAGAGGTAGTTGTATTGTAAACCATACAAAGCACATCACAGTTATCTGTATCCCTAGTAACAGGCACTTGGTGAGGTATAGATTCTGGTCACACTGAGGCAATTATAACTAGTTTTGAGCTTGAATATTCTAATCACGAATTTTAATCATGAATATCGCCACTTCGAGAATTCACGAATATAGGGGTGTATTCAGTTTTGTTGCCAGCGGTTTAAACATTAATGGCTGTGTGTTGAATTATTTTGAAGACACACCAAATTTATACTGTTATACAAGCTGTGCACTGAGTACTTTACATTGTATCAAAATTTTATATCTTCAGTGTTGTCCCATAAAAAGATATAATAAAGTATTTACAAAAATGTGAGAGGTGTACTCACTTTTGTGAGATACTGTATGTGTATATATATATATATATATATATATATATATATATATATATACACTAGCTGAAGGACCCAGCTTCGCACGGTTATATTTAATATATTTCTTTTAATGTTTGTGTGTGTCATAAAAAGATATCGACAGTATTCACTATAGCAGTAACACCCACAGCCCCCCACCCCTTAACACTGATGACCTGGACAGATGCAGGGATGTCCTTTTGACCAACTCACTCTCAGACAGCAGCACTGTGCAGTGTGAGCTGCAGGGAGAAAGTCACCGTCTCTTCCACCCCTGCAGCTGACAGAAGTAGATTTTTACCTTCATTTTTTCAATCCCCGTCAGCTGTGGAGTGGGAGGGGGTGTGACCTAACGAATTGGGGTGTGGCTTAGTGGGGCATGGGGGGGGGGGTTTAAAGTCCATCTTTTTAGGGTGGGCTGAATGGCCACCCTACTTGCCCCCTCAACTGTGACCTCCAGAGAACTCCGCTCTCTTAACAGTGTCATCCACAGCGCCCTGCCCCTTTTAAGGGGACCTGCATCAGTGAAGAAAAATGGCTGGGTCCTTATGGAAACCTGGTGTAAAACTTTGTGTATGTGGAGACTAAGAACCTGAAAGTTTCTATTGGCTGATAAGGGACATGTGACCGGGTCTATGGCAGTTGGGATATAAGGAGAAAGACCTGCAGGCTTCTTTTGGCTAATGTAGGTCATGTGATGTGCCATATTTGCATTTTTTTGGGAATATCTCAGGATCGGTATGTGCTACAGACCTGAGACCCAGTCTAAAACCTGATGTACCTGTGTGCCAAATTTCATGATTGTAAATGCGACGGTGCAGATTCCTGTAGCGGACATACAGATGAAACCAGAAGTTTACATACACTATATAAAAAGACAATATCTGACATGAAATCCGAATAAACTTTTTCTGTTTTTGGACAATTAGGATTACCATAATTATTATTATTTGCCAAATGCCAGAATAATGAGAGAGAGAACGTTTTAAGGCATTTTTATTACTTTTTGCTAAGTTAAAAGTTTACATACATTTCATTAATATTTGGTACCATTGCCCTTAAACTGTATGACTTGGGTCAAATGCTTTAGATATACTTCCACAAGCTTCTCACAATAGTTGGTCGGAATTTGGGCCCATTCCTCCTGACAAAACTGGTGTAACTGAGCCATGTTTGTTGGTTGTCTTGCTCGCAGATGCCTTTTCAGCTTTGCTCATACATTTTCACTAGGATTGAGATAAGGGCTTTGTGATGTCCACTCCAAAACATTGACTTTGTTATCCTTAAGCCACTCTGTAACCAGTTTGGCAGTATGCTTCAGGTCATTGTCCATTTGGAAGACCCATTTTCGCCCAAGCTTTAACTTCCTGGCTGTCTTGAGATGTTGCTTCAGTATTTTCACATAATCTTCTTTCCTCATGATGCCATCTATTTTGTGAAGTGCACCAGTCCCTCCTGTAGCAAAACAACCCCACAACATGATGCTGTCAACCTGTGTTTCACAGTTATAATGGTGTTCTTAGGGTTCCAAGATTTCTCCCTTTTTCCTCCCAACATAACAATAGTCATTATGACTTTAATTTTAGTTTTGTCAGCCCAAAGAACATCTCCAAAAATGTAGGTCTTTGTTCATGTGTGCATTTGCAAACATTAATCTGGCTTTTTTATGTTTCTTTTGGAGGAATGGCTTCTTCCTGGCAGAGTGGCCTTTCAGCCCATGTAGATACAGTACTTGTTTTAATGTGATTATTGACATGATCTTTACAGCTTTCCCCATCATCTTTTGCTTTTGTTTGTACTTGCATATAATTGTTTGTACAGATGAACGAGGCACCTTCAGTAGTGTTGAGCGAACAGTTCGAGAATAGTTCAAAAAAGTTCGGGTTCGGGTCCGGTGTTCGTCGATTTCTTCCCGCTTTCTGAAGGGCTGCACAGCAGCCAATCAGTTAGCATTTTACTTCTTGCCCTAAGAGCCCATCACAGCCATGCCTACTAATGGCATGGCTGTGATTGGCCAAGTGCAGCATGTGACCCATCCTCTATTTAAGCTGGAGTCACGTAGCGCCGCACGTCACACTGCTCTGATTAGTGTAGGGAGAGGACGCAGCTTCTATCAGGGCGAGATTAGGCAGGTTAAAGTCAGCAACAGCACCTAATGAACGGATCAATTTACAGCTGAGAATCATTGAACTTCTGCTAGTTACTTGCTCGCTGGTTTTTAGGCTGCACACAGCGTTTTTCTGTCACTTATTTTCTGGGTTGATCGGCGGCCATTTTGTGACTTGTGGTGACATGGTGGAGATGCTTGGTGACGCAGGTGGTGTTGTCGGTGGCACATCCTCTGTTTGGTGGGCGGCAGGTGCCAACATTCCTCCCGAGGCGGAGGAAGAGGCCGAGGCAGCAGCAGAAGATGGAGCAGGGGGAGCCAAAGTGAGTTCCTTGCTTTTAAGGTGTTTACTCCACTGCAGTTCATGCTTTGCATGTAGATGCCTGGTCATGCAGGTTGTGCTAAGGTTCAGAACGTTAATGCCTCGCTTCAGGCTCTGATGGCACAGCGTGCAAACCACTCGGGTCTTGTCGTCAGCACATTGTTTAAAGAAGTTCCATGCCAGGTAACTCCTTGAAGCTGCCTTTGAGGTGCTCGGTCCCTGGTGGCGGTGGCCAGTAGCAGGCGAACTCTCTTGGAGGCGGCTGTTCTGCTTTTGCCCCCTGCTCTCTCTTTTTCTACGCTGTTTGCTCGGTCTCACCACTGCCTCTTTCTCTGAACTATGAAAGTCAGTAGCACGACCTTCATTCCATGTAGGGTCTAGGACCTCATCGTCCCCTGCATCGTCTTCCACACAGTCTTCCTCCCTGACCTCCTGTTCGGTCTGCACACTTCAGAAAGACGCAGCAGTTGACACCTGTGTTTCGTCATCATCAGAGACGTGCGGACTCCGATGAGGTGATATTCCCATGTCCTCATCATCAGGAAACATCAGTGGTTGTACATCAGTGCATTCTAAGTCTTCCACCACTGTGGAAGGGCTAGGTGGATTCCCTTGGGAAACCCTGCCAGCAGAGTCTTCAAACAGCATAAGAGACTGCTGCATAACTTGAGGCTCAGACAGTTTCCCTGATATGCATGGGGGTGATGTGACAGACTGATGGGCTTGGTTTTCAGGTGCCACCTGTGCGCTTTCTGCAGAAGACTGGGTGGGAGATAATGTTGTGAACATGCTGGATCCACTGTCGGCCACCCAATTGACTAGCGCCTGTACCTGCTCAGGCCTTACCATCCTTAGAACGGCATTGGGCCCCACCAAATATCGCTGTAAATTCTGGCGGGTACTGGAACCTGAGGTAGTTGGTTCACTAGGATGTGTGGTTGTGGCAGAATGGCCACGTCCTCTCCCAGCACAAGAGGGTACACTAACACCACCATGACCGCGTCCGCGTCCCTTACTATATGTTTTCCTCATTGTTACCATTCACCAAGCACCACAATAAGAAAAAAAATATTTGGCCCAATGTATTGATTTCAAATTCAGGCCTTTTTTTTTACAGGCACCTAACACTATCTGCCTATTTATTTATGTAGCGTATTACACTAAACCAGGCACAGCAGTAACCACTGATTTAGGGGGATATCTCTTTTAGGGCTAGTATTTAGGCCCTGGATGAAAGGTATCCTTTTATGGACAGATTTACAATTGGCCTGCAACAGCTCGAACACCAAATTCAGGGTATTGCTATTTTGGCATTTGAATTTCACCCCACAACAAAATATATGTTTTGGCGGAAACTATGAATCTTGGCCAGCCACAGCTGAAACCACTGATTTATGGTATTAATATTTTGGCAATTGAATTTCACCCCAGAACAAAATATATGTTTTTGCAGACACTATGAATCTTGGCCAGCCACAGCTGAAACCACTGATTTATGGTATTGCTATTTTGGCAATTGAATTTCACCCCAGAACAAAATATATGTTTCTGCGGACACTATGAAACTTGGTCTGCAACAGCTGGGACACCAGATTCAGGGTATTGCTATTTTGGCAATTGAATTTCCCCCCACAACAAAATATATATTTTTGCGGACACTATGAATCTTGGCCAGCCACAGCTGAAACCACTGATTTATGGTATTGCTATTTTGGCAATTGAATTTCATCCCAGAACAAAATATATGTTTTTGCGGACACTATGAAACTTGGCCTGCAACAGCTGGGACACCAGATTCAGGGTATTGCTATTTTGGCAATTGAATTTCACCCCACAACAAAATATATGTTTTTACGGACACTATGAAACTTGGCCTGCAACAGCTGGGACACCAGATTCAGGGTATTGCTATTTTGGCAATTGAATTTCACCCCAGAACAAAATATATGTTTTGGCGGACACTATTATACTTTGCCAGCCACAGCTGAAACCACTGATTTATGGTATTGCTATTTTGGCAATTGAATTTCACCACAGAAAATAATCTATCCTTTGCCAGACAGCAGACAGTATTATACTTGGCTAGCCAAAGCTGGAACACCAGATTTAGGGGATTGGTATTTGGGCAATTGTATTTCACCCCTTAATAAAATATAGAAATTGCTATTCTGAGTTTCTAGGGGGTGACAAATAGCACAGCCAAGTCCCTGATGTAGGATATAGCAAAAAAAAAAAACTAGTATTGATGGATTGATGGACTTGGTGGCAGCTTGTTCTGCTGCACCACAAGTCACAAAATGGCCGACGATCACCCCAGAAAATAAGTGACAGAAAAACACTCCGTGCAGCCTAAAAACCAGTGAGCAAGTAACTAGCAGAAGTTCAATCATTCACAGCTGTAGATCAATCCGTTCATTAGGTGCTGTTGCTGACTTTTCCCTGCCTAATCTCGCTCTCACAGAAGCTGCGTCCTCTCCCTACACTAATCAGAGCAGTGTGACGTGCGGCGCTACGTGACTTAAATAGAGGCTGGGTCACATGCTGCACTTGGCCAATCACAGCCATGCCATTAGTAGGCATGGCTGTGATGGACTCTTACGGCAAGAAGTAAAACGCTAGCTGATTGGCTGCTGTGCAGCCCTTCAGAAAGCGGGAAGTAATTGCCGAACAACGAACCCGAACCCGAACTTTTTTGAAAATGTCCGGGTTCGGGTCCGTGTCCCGGACACCCCAAAATTTGGTACGAACCCGAACTATGCTCGAACTGTTCGCTCAACTCTAAATGGAATCCCACTGGATCAAAGAATGCAAGTATTGAGCAGGTATCGATTGCATTTGCTACTAAAATGGTAAGAAAAATGCTTATTTTAAATTGAGGTAATAACAATGTGTAGGGAAAATGCTTATGTCACAAAGTTGAAAGATTGCAGAATTTTCAAATGAGCAGTTCACAATGAAATAATTCATCTCAATCAGCAGCACCTTAGAATTGAAAGCATAATTTGTTGTACTATTCCTATGTGTGGGTAATAATTTTACATGTATTGTGGCATTAATGAACACTTTATATGGCAGGATTAAGGTCGTCATTTGGAAATAACTTAGGCATTGCTCGGGGCAAAGACCACAAAACAGTGTTGTCATCAAGGAGATAATATTGTTTTCCTTGAGATATTTTATAGACTATTGTTACAATGTAAAAATATTTCAACTGAATTTACACGTTCTCAAATTCTCACCAATTAGCCTGATCTTAAAGGGTTTTTCCATCATTGAGGGCTTTTTGGGCTCACTCACTGACGTCACGCTCCTGCGCCACCTAGTGGGAGGAGCTGGCATGTGACATCAGTGAGTGAGCGCTGCCCGCACTGCCTGTTACCGGAGCTGAAAGTAAGATACCTTAGTAAAGAGATAAGTGCTCATTTAAAGTTAAAGTTGCAGGTTACAGTTAATAAATATATAATCCTGTGAGCGGCGGGGCCCTGTATATTCTTACCCCCAGGCAAGCGTCCCTGTCACCATGGGAAAGCCTGGCTGGGGGTTAGGGGTTAGAACATACCATCGTATCTGAGTATACCGGCATTTTGCCGCAACATTGGCAAGTGCCGCCCTATGTCAATGCCTTGTTTGCTTTGTGATAGATACACCCCTGTATGTGAGCCTACCTTACAGTGGGTGTTTGATGTACTGGCTTCCATATTCATAGAAACAAAGTAGCTGCAAAAACCAATAATTAATCATCTGGCACATTACTGATTCCATTAAAAAAGAAGACAATCAATGCAGGTATAAAAGGATGGTTGTTGTTCAACTATGGGGGAAACTGATCAAGACTGGTGTCAAGGAAAACGTACTCAGTTGTCCATAGCATGCAATAAGATTCCATTTTTCATTTTACAATGGAGCTTTAAAAAATGCTAAGTTAAATCTGATTGGTTGCTATGAGGAACTAAGACAGTTTTCCTTTACACCAGTTTTGATAAATCACCCACTTTATGTGCAATGTCCCACTATGTGTGAAAAGGGGACACATCAAACGTTTGTGTGTCATTTTATGCCAGTGTATATTTTTTCTTGTAATGGCTGCAAATTCCTCAAAACAGGCTGGTAACTGCATTTCCACACTTTCACCACTAGGTGGAGCTGTCACATCATATATAGTAGAAGACGGGCTTAGTAAGTTAGTTGGGAGGAGGTTAGGAGAGGAGAGCATGTAACTTATGTTGTGTGTCCCCGGGCACTCCCCAGATAGGGCAAGAAAGATAGGAAACCAAGCACAAGGACTGCTGGATCCCTTCTTTTTGTAGTGCCACTGTCCTGCAGTCAGAGACTAGGTGGACTTGTGGAATTGAAGTAACCTGTTCAAATAATGGAGTAGATTAGAGATGAGCGAATTTTAAAAAATTTGATTCGCCGGTTCGCTGAATTTTTCAAGAAAAATTTGGTTTGATCCGAATAAATATGCGGCAAATTATGTTAAAAAACGGCTAGGCTATTTCCTGGCTGCTGAGAACCTTTATAGTGGTGTAGAACACTGTGCCTTGCAGTAACACGCATAGTGAGTCTGCTTTGGTAGTGAAATAATACTGTGAGTGCAGATGACAGGCGTCGCTCTTAGAATCACTGCACACTTCACTTATTTGGGCAGTCACGGGGCCAAAACTGACCAAATAACTCATGTGTGAACTCAGCCTTACAGGTCGATGTTAGCGCCAAGAAGAAGCACACTCCTTTTACACTGTCATCAGCTGATTCCACATAGATGTCTATAGAACCTGTTCTATTAAATGTGTATACAAGTAGAGCCCCTCTGACAGAGTGGAGAGGGTGTCAGCAGTAAGTTTGTGTTTTGACGTCACTGATTAATTTTTCTGATCAGAACAATAACCCACAAAAAACAGATCCTGTTTGTGGAGCATACGCCTTCACTCGGTCAGCATTTGCTCACTAATCCATCAGTATTGCTATGCTAATGCCAAAAAAAAACAGGAGTGGATCTAAAACAGAGATGACAGATTAATGGAATATTTGCATGTCTTCTGTGTTTTGTGCCCACTCCTGCTTTTGGCTACCAAATCATAAGCCAATTCTGATGGGACCATAAAGGCCTTACATTACAGCTGCTACATAGAAAGGATCCGTTGAGCGTCTCATTTTTCCTTCCTTCTGACAGATCAGAAGAAGGGTCAAAAAAATGATGTCTGCCAGGACGAAAGCCAAAATAGTGGACCAGTCATGAAGTGGTGAAGGTGGGAACAGCATGATAAGTCCACACAGTGGACCTATGACATAGTGGGGAGCTGGAAGCAGCATAAGGAGACACCAGAGTGGGGCAATGACAGAGTCTGGAGTTGGCAGAAGTATGAGGAGGTAACCAAGTGGCACAATGACCAAGTCTGGAGTTGGCAGCAGTATGCGGAGGTCACCAAGTGGCACAATGACAGAGTTTGGAGTTGGCAGCAGTATGAGGAGGCCACCGAGCGGCACAATGACCGAGTCTGGAGTTGGCAGCAGTATGAGGAGACTACAGAGTGGCACAATGACAGAGTCTGGAGTTGGCAACATCAGAAGAAGGCCACCGAGTGGCACAATAACCGAGTCTGAAGGTGGCAGCAGTATGAGGAGGAGTGTGGAGGTGGTGGCAGCAGCTGCATCAGGAGGAGACCACAGAGTGGCACAATGACTGAATTGGGAGATAGCAGCAGCATCAGGATACCACACAGTGGCAAGGTGACATAGTGTGGAGATGTCAGCAGAATCAGGACACCACACAGTGGCAAGGTGACATAGTGCGGATATGGCAGCAGCATCAGGATACCAAAGAGTAGAAAGGTGACATAGTGTGGAGATGGCAGCAACAGCATCAGGATACCACAGAGTGGAAAGGGGACATAATGTGGATAAGGCAGCAGTAGCAACATCAGGATACCACACATTGTCAAGGTGACATAGTGTGGAGATGGCAGCAGCCGCATCAGGATACCACAGAGTGGCAAGGTAACATAGTGTGGATAAGACAGCAGTAGCGGCATCAGGATACCACAAAGTGGCAAGGTGACATGGTGTAGAAATGACAGCAGCAGCATCAGGATACCATAGAGTGACAAGGTGACATAGTGTGGATGTGACAAAACCATCAGCATCAGGATACCACATAGTGGAAATGTGACATAGTGTGGAGATGGCAGCAGCAGCACTATCAGGATACCACAGAGTGGCAAGGTGACATAGTGTGGATAAGGAAGCAGCAGCATTAGGATACCACAGAGTGGCAAGGTGACATAGTGTGGAGATGGCAGCAGCAGCATTAGGATACCACAGAGTAGCAAGGTGACATAGTGTGGAGATGGCAGCAGCAGCATCAGGATACCACACAGTGGAAAGGTGACATATTGTGGATATGGCAGCAGAAGCAGCATCAGGCTACCACAGAGTGGCAAAATGAGATAGTGTGAAGATGGCAGCAGCATCAGGATACCACAGAGTGGCAAGGTGACATAGTGAGAAGATTGCAGCAGCATCAGGAGACCACAAAATGACCTGGTGACAGAGTGGGGCTGCGGGTGGCATTACCGGTATCCGCTGACGAAGGTGGGTGAAAGAAGGAGCACGTGGCAGCATCAGAGAAATAGTTAAAGAAGGTAGCCAGAAGAAACAGGTCTCTTTTTTCAAGGTTTTTGTGAGGCGACCTGGATGATCTAATCAGATGCATCAAGAATTTGTAGAGGGAAATCCTGGCTGATCCACGCCTGATTCATCTTGACAAAGGTCTGTCTCTCCACATTTTGGGTGGACAGGTAAGTTCTCCATTGGGTAACTATGGCCCCCACTGCACTAAACACCCGCTCTTATGCCACACTACTGACAAGACAGGACAGGATTTCAAGGGCAAACTCGGCCAGTTGCGGCCACAAATTCAGTTTGGCTGCCTAGTAGTCCAGCGGATCTACAATGTGCATTGACAGGGTGCTGTCCAAGTATGCCACCACCTGCTGGTTCAGGTCGTGCTCCAGGTATACCCGCTGCTTTTGCTAGTTAGTAGTTTCTCCACTATGTGGGAGAAGAAAGCTACTTATCAGCGACTGTAGACTCAGGTTGCTGCTGATCGAGCTGGTACTGCTCCTGCCACCTTACCACTCCACAGCCGCCATGGCAGAGGAACGTGAGTGCAGAGGGCTCCACCGGTCAGACCTCAGAGGGATGGACGATTGCACAGATAGGGCTCATGTGGCCATGAGAGCTAGGCGCCTCGTCTCCAGTCCCCTGACCAGCCATTGTTACCACCATCTGTTCCAGGACATGAAGCAGTGGAATGTCGTCGTTCATCCCGTACTGCTGGCGACTGACAAATAAAGTGGCATCCCCAAAGGGCCTGAGCAAACGGCAGGTGTGAAGTATGAGCAGCCCCTGGCTGACATCGCAGTTACACAGGGGAGTACTCCTATCCGCTTGTATCATCAAGAATTGTCGAGGGCCTTTTTCTGTTGGTATAGTCTGTCCAACATATGGAGAGTAGAATTCCAACAGGTGGAAACATTGCATATCTGCCTATGTTGGAGGATGCAAAGTTTCCTGGCCATTTTTAGGATTTCTTGCAGATGGGTAGAAGACTTCAGGAACCGCTTGACAACCAGATTGAACACATGTGCCATGCAGGGCGCATGGCTCAACCTTCCTTGACGCAGCGCCGACACAATGTTTTTCCCATTGTCGGTCACCATGGTTCCAATTTCGAGTTGTCTGTGAGAAAGCCTTTTTTAAGGCTTTTTAATAAAGGACACAGAGAAGTTCCTCCCCTGTGTCAATCCGTTCACCCAGTGAAATGAGATGCAGAACAGCGTGACACCGCCATGCCCTGCACAGGAGGTATGCTGGAGGGGCACTGTGACTTTTCCCTGCAGTGAAGGCTGAGGACTAGTGTTGAGCGAACAGTTCGAGCATAGTTCGGGTTCGTACCGAATTTTGGGGTGTCCGGGACACGGACCCGAACCCGGACATTTTCAAAAAAGTTTGGGTTCAGGTTCGTTGTTCGGCGATTACTTCCCGCTTTCTGAAGGGCTGCACAGCAGCCAATCAGCTAGCGTTTTACTTCTTGCCCTAAGAGCCCATCACATCCATGCCTACTAATGGCATGGCTGTGATTGGCCAAGTGCAGCATGTGACCCAGCGTCTATTTAAGCTGGAGTCACATAGCGCCACACGTCAAACTGCTCTGATTAGTGTAGGGAGAGGACGCAGCTTCTGTGAGGGCGAGATTAGGCAGGGAAAAGTCAGCAAAAGCACCTAATGAAGTGATCGATCTACAGCTGTGAATGATTGAACTTCTGCTAGTTACTTGCTCACTGGTTTTTAGGCTGCACGGAGTGTTTTTCTGTCACTTATTTTCTGGGGTGATCGTCGGCCATTTTGTGACTTGTGGTGCACCAGAACAAGCTGCCACCAAGTCCATCAATCCATCAATACTAGTTTTTTTTTGCTATATCCTACATCAGGGACTTGGCTGTGCTAATTGTCACGCCTATAAACTCAGGATAGCAATTTCTATATTTTATTAAGGGGTTAAATACAATTGCCCAAATACCAATCCCCTAAATCTGGTGTTCCAGCTTTAGCTAGCCAAGTATACTACTGTCTGCTGTCTGGCAAAGGATAGATTATTTTCTGTGGTGAAATTCAATTGCCAAAATAGCAATACCATAAATCAGTGGTTTCAGCTGTGACTGGCAAAGTATAATAGTGTCCGCCAAAACATATATTTTGTTCTGGGGTGAAATTCAATTGCCAAAATAGCAATACCTTGAATCTGGTGTCCCAGCTGTTGCAGGCCAAGTTTCATAGTGTCCGCAAAAACATATATTTTGTTGTGGGGTGAAATTCAATTGCCAAAATAGCAATACCCTGAATCTGGAGTCCCAGCTGTTGCAGGCCAAGTTTCAAAGTGTCCGCAAAAACATTTATTTTGTTCTGGGGTGAAATTCAATTACCAAAATAGCAATACCATAAATCAGCCATTTCAGCTGTGGCTGGCCAAGATTCATAGTGTCCACAAAAACATATATTTTGTTGTGGGGTGAAATTCAATTGCCAAAATAGCAATACCCTGAATCGGGTGTCCCAGCTGTTGCAGGCCAAGTTTCATAGTGTCCGCAAAAACATATATTTTGTTGTGGGGTTAAATTCAATTGCCAAAATAGCAATACCATAAATCAGTGGTTTCAGCTTTGGTTGGCCAAGATTCATAGTGTCCGCAAAAAGATATATTTTGTTGTGGGGTGAAATTCAATTGCCAAAATAGCAATACCCTGAATCTGGAGTCCCAGCTATTGCAGGCCAAGTTTCATAGTGTCCGCAAAAACATATATTTTGTTGTAGGGTTAAATTCAATTGCCAAAATAGCAATACCCTGAATCTGGTGTTCAAGCTGTTGCAGACCAATTGTAAATCTGTCCATAAAAGGATACCTTTCATCCAGGGCCTAAATACTAGCCCTAAAAGAGATATTCCCTTAAATAAGTGGTTACTGCTGCTCCTGGATTAGTGTAATACGCTACATAAATAAATAGGCAGATAGTGTTAGGTGCCTGTAAAAAAAAAGGCCTGAATTTGAAATCAATACATTGAGCCAAATATTTTTTTTTCTTATTGTGGTGCTTGGTGAACGGTAACAATGAGGAAAACATCTTGTAAGGGACGCGGACGCGGTCGTGGTGGTGTTAGTGTACCCTCGTGTGCTGAGGGAGGACGTGGCCATTCTGCCACAGCCACATGTCCTAGGTGGCACCTGAAAACCAAGCCCATCAGTTTGTCACATCACCCCCATGCACATTAGGGAAACTGTCTGAGCCTCAAGTTATGCAGCAGTCTCTTATGCTGTTTGAAGACTCTGCTGGCAGGGTTTCCCAAGGGAATCCACCTAGCCCTTTCCCAGTAGTGGAAGACATAGAATGCACTGATGCACAACCACTGATGTTTCCTGATGATGAGGACATGGGAATTCCACCTCATAGGAGTCCACACGTCTCTGATGATGACGAAACACAGGTGCCAACTGCTGCGTCTTTCTGCAGTGTGCAGACCGAACAGGAGGTCAGGACTGTGTGGAAGACGATTCAGGGGATGATGAGGTCCTAGAGCCCACATGGAATGAAGGTCGTGCCACTGACTTTCATAGTTCAGAGGAAGAGGCAGTGGTGAGACCGAGCCAACAGCGTGGCAAAAGCAGAACAGCCGCCTCCAAGAGAGTTCGCCTGCTACTGGCCACCACCACCATGGACCAAGCACCCCAAAGGCAGCTTCAAGGAGTTCCCTGGCATGGCACTTCTTTAAACAATGAGCTGATGACAAGACCCGAGTGGTTTGCACGCTGTGCCATCAGAGCCTGAAGCGAGGCATTAACGATGACCAGGCATCTACATGCAAAGCATGAACTGCAGTGGAGTAAACACCTTAAAAGCAAGGAACTCACTCTGGCTCCCCCTGCTCCCTCTTCTGCTGCTGCCTCAGCCTCTTCCTCTGCCTCGGGAGGAATGTTGGCACCTGCCGCCCACCAAACAGAGGATGTGCCACCGACAACACCACCTGCGTCACCACCATGTCACACGGCAGCGTTCAGCTCTCCATCTCACAAACCTTGGAGAGAAAGCGTAAATTCCCACCTAGCCACCCTCGAGCCCTGGGCCTGAATGCCAGCATTTTTAAACTACTGGCCTTTGAAATGCTGTTATTCAGGCTGGTGGACACAGACATCTTCAAACAGCTGATGTCCCTGGCTTTCCCACAGTATTTTGTTCCCAGCCGCCACTACTTCTCCAAGACAGCCGTGCCTTCCCTGCACAACCAAGTATCCGATAAAATCATGTGTGCACTGCGCAACGCCATCTGTGGCAAGGTCCACCTAACCACAGATACATGGACCAGTAAGCACGGCCAGGGACGCTATATCTCCCTAACTGCACACCGGGTAAATGTAGTGGCGGCTTGGCCACAGGCGGAGAGTTCCTTGGCGCACGTCCTTCCGCCGCCAAGGATCGCAGGGCATCATTCTTTGCCTCCTGTAGCCTCCTCCTCCTACTCGGCTTCCTCCTCCTCTGCTTCCACCAGCTCATCCAGTCAGCCACACACCTTCACCACCAACTTCAGCACAGCCCGGGGTAAACGTCAGCTGGCCATTCTGAAACTCATATGTTTGGGGGACAGGCCCCACACCGCGCAGGAGTTGTGGCGGGGTATTGAACAACAGACCGACGAGTGGTTTCTGCCGGTGGGCCTCAAGCCCGGCCTGGTGGTGTGCGATAATGGGCGAAATCTCGTCGCAGCTCTGGGACTAGCCGGTTTGACGCACATCCCTTGCCTGGCGCATGTGCTGAATTTGGTGGTGCAGAAGTTCATTCACAACTACCCCGACATGTCAGAGCTGCTGCATAAAGTGCGGGGTGTCTGTGCACGCTTCCGGCGTTCACATCCTGCCGCTGCTCGCCTGTCTGCACTACAGCGGAACTTCGGCCTTCCCGCTCACGGCCTCATATGCGACGTGCCCACCAGGTGGAACTCCACCTTGCACATGCTGGAGAGACTGTGCAAGCAGCAGCAGGCCATAGAGGAGTTTCAGCTGCAGCACGCACGAGTCAGTCGCACTGCGGAACAGCACCACTTCACCACCAATGATTGGGCCTCCATGCGAGACCTGTGTGCCCTGTTGCGCTGTTTCGAGTACTCCACCAACATGGCCAGTGGCGATGACACCGTTATCAGCATTACAATACCACTTCTATGTCTCCTTGAGAAAATGCTTAGGGCGATGATGGAAAAGGAGGTGGCCCAGGATGAGGAGGAGGAGGGTGAGGGGTCATTTTTAGCACTTTGAGGCCAGTCTGTTAGAAGTGGCTCAGAGGGAGGTTTTTTGCAACAGCAGAGGCCAGGTACAAATGTGGTCAGCCAGGGCCCACTACTGGAGGACGAGGAGTATGAGGAGGAGGTGGAGGAGGATGAGGATGAAGCAGGTTCACAGCGAGGTGGCACCCGACACAGCTCAGGCCCATCACTGGTGTGTGGCTGGGGGGATACGGAGGACGATGACGATACGCCTCCCACAGAGGACAGCTTGTCCTTACCTCTGGGGAGCCTGGCACACATGAGCGACTACATGCTGCAGTGCCTGCGCAACGACAGCAGAGTAGTCCACATTTTAACATGTGCGGACTACTGGGTTGACACCCTGCTGGATCCCCAGTGCAAAGACAATGTGCCCACCTTACTTCCTGCACTGGAGCGTGATAGGAAGATGCGCGAGTACAAGCGCACGCTGGTAGAGGCCCTCCTGAGAGTATTCCCAAATGTCACAGGGGAACAGGTGGAAGCCCAAGGCGAAGGCAGAGGAGGAGCAAGAGGTCGCCAACGCAGCTGTGTCACGGCCAGCTCCTCTGAGGGCAGGGTTAGCATGGCAGAAATGTGCAAAAATTTTGTCTCCATGCCACAGCTAACTGCACCACCACCTGATAGGAACGTGTTAGCAGGAGGCAGCATTTCACTAACATGGTTGAACAGAACGTCTGCACACCCCTCCACGTACTGACTGATGGTTCGGCCCCATTCAACTTCTGGGTATCCAAATTGTCCACGTGGCCAGAGTTTATGACTTGGAGGTGCTGTCCTGCCCGGCGGCCAGCGTTTTGTCTGAACGTGTATTCAGCACGGCAGGGGTCATCATTACTGACAAACGCAGCCGCCAATCCACAGCCAACGTGGACAAGCTGACGTTCATAAAAATGAACCAGGCATGGATCCCACATGACCTGTGCCTCCCTTGCGCAGAATAGACATTTATAACTGCCTCCCCCTCAACCATGTATTCTTGTACTCGGGGGCACTTCATTATTGAATCCTCATTTTTTTAACTTTACCATGATCTTGCGGTGCAACCCAAAGTTGAATGAACCTCTTCTCTGTCTGGGTGGTGGAACCGAATTAACTGAAAGTGGCCTTCTCCGGTGGTGGGTGATATGACGCCTGATTCCTTGCTGTGGGACCTCTCTCCTCGGTCTGGGTGCCTGGCCTAAATAACTGAAAGTGGCCTTCTCCAGTGGTGGGTGAAATGACGCATGATTCCTTGCTGTAGGACCTCTCTCCTCTGTCTGGGTGCTGGGTCCGAAATAACTGAAAGTCACCTTCTCTAGTGGTGGGTGAAATGACGCATGATTCCTTGCTGTGTGACCTCTCTCCTCTATCTGGGTGCTGGGCCGAAATAACTGAAAGTGGCCTTCTCCAGTGGAGGGTGATATGACGCATGATTCCTTGCTGTGGGACCTCTCTCCTCTGTCTGGGTGCTGGGGCCGAAATAACTGAATGTGGCCTTCTCCAGTGGTGGGTGATATGACGCATGATTCCTTGCTGTGGGACCTCTCTCCTCTGTCTGGGTGGTGGGGCATAAATAACTGAAACTTGCCTTCTCCGGTGGTGGGTGATATGACGCATGATTCCTTGCTGTGGGACCTCTCTCCTCTGTCTGGGTGCTGGGCCAAAATAACTGAAAGTGGCCTTCTCCAGTGGTGGGTGATATGACGCATGATTCCTTGCTGTGGGACCTGTATCCTCAGTCTGGGTGGTGGGGCATAAATAACTGAAAGTGGCCTTTCCAGTGGTGGGTGATATGACGCAAGATTCCTTGCTGTGGGACCTCTCTCCTCTGTCTGGGTGCTGGGGCCGAAATAACTGAAAGTTGCCTTCTCCAGTGGTGGGTGATATGACGCATGATTCCTTGCTGTGGGACCTCTCTCCTCTGTCTGGATGCTGGGGCCGAAATAACTGAAAGTTGCCTTCTCCAGTGGTGTGTGATATGACGCATGATTCCTTGCTGTGGGACCTCTCTCCTCTGTCTGGGTGCTGGGGCCGAAATAACTGAAAGTGGCCTTCTCCAGTGGTGGTGATATGACGCATGATTCCTTGCTGTGGGACCTCTCTCCTCTGTCTGGGTGCTGGGTCCAAAATAACTGAAAGTGGCCTTCTCCAGTGGTGGGTAATATGACGCATGATTCCTTGCTGTGGGACCTCTCTCCTCTGTCTGGGTGCTGGGGCCGAAATAACTGAAAGTGGCCTTCTCCAGTGGTGGGTGATATGACGCATAATTCCTTGCTGTGGGACCTCTCTCATCTGTCTGGGTTTCTGGGGCCGAAATAACTGAAAGTGGCCTTCTCCAGTGGTGAGTGATATGACACATGATTCCTTGCTGTGGGACCTCTCTCCTCTGTCTGGGTACTGGGGCCGAAATAACTGAAAGTGGCCTTCTCCAGTGGTGAGTGATATGACACATGATTCCTTGCAGTGGGACCTATCTTCAATTGATATTGGTTAAATTTTATTTATTTTATTTTATTTTAATTAATTTCCCTATCCACATTTGTTTGCAGGGGATTTACCTACATTTTGCTGCCTTTGGCAGCCGTCTAGCCCGTTCCTGGACTATTTTACAGCCTTTTTAGTGTCTAAAAGTTCATGTCCCCATTGACTTAAATGGGGTTCGGGTTCGGGATAAAGTTCGGGTCGAGTTCGGATCCCGAACCCGAACATTCGGCCGAACTTCCCGAACTTCTAGGTGTTCGCTCATCTCTACTGAGGAAATGGTGGAGGATGAGGAGGCAGAGGCGGACGTTGTCGCAGGACCAACGGCATGACACAGTGGAGGCGGAAGCGGAGAAACCTGGGTAAGTTGCTGGTGTGGCTGTGCAGAAACCACATTCACCCAGTGGGCTGTAAAGGACATGTACTGTCCCTGACCGTAGTTACAGCTTCACACGTCGGGACTGCCATGCACTTTGGCCCACCTTATGTTTTACATATTTGTGCAGGCTGGTACTGCCTTTTTCGCAAACAAATGGGAACTCTCCACCTCAGCTCAGCACAAGCCATCAGTTCTCTGAAAGCTGCAGAGTCCACCACTTGGAAAGGGAGGGACTGCAGCACCAGCAACTTGGACAGGAGCACGTTTAGCTTTTGCGCCATTGGATGCGTGCACGCATACTGCTGTCTCTTGGCAATCTGTTCCGTGATCGCCTCACAGGCAAGCTGCCACCCTTTTCACCTGATGATGATTAAGCACCTTCTGCTCCCGGCTCCCAAGTGCAATCGGCTTCATCATCATTGAGTAGTGTCTGCACGTACGTCGCATATTTTCTCCTCAACGGTCTCTGGGTCAGGAGCCTGACCGCTCACAACACCACCACCCATGACATTCTCCTATCACTACTTTACCACTTAGAGGAGGAAGCGACGGAGGGGCTGGGCAGTAGCTGCTGACTGTCCTCTAGTAGCTCGACCTTGCTGTATAGTGGAGCTGAGCCCACAGCATACAATACTTCTGTGGCTGAGGGAACAGCAAGCACAGAGGCAGATTGAGGACAGGTGAGGGCACAGGGCCTGCTCCCAGGCCATACTAACTGAGGGTTGTGTTTGACAAACCCACCAACTGTTGGCTGGGTGTGTCTGATGTCACTTGGGATGAAGTAGATGACTGAGTTAACCAATTAAGAACCGCTGGGTTGCTGGTCAAGACACGACCGGTAGATGACACCAGGAGCTCAGGCCTCTCGCTGAGACTCCTGCTGCCACACCCCCTTACTCTGCTGCGACCGCTGCCTGCTCCAGAAAAATTAAAGGGAGTCTGTCAGCACATTTGAGCATACTAGACTAATCAAATAGCGATATATGTGCCACTCTGAAGTTAAAAACGGTACCTTTGTTGTATATAACGGCGTTTTCTTTCAGCCAAAAATGAACTTTGAAGAATATGTAAATGCAGGCTCTCAAGTGCCCAGGGCGTCGTCTCTAGCGTCCGAGCCCCAGGAGGCATCTCCTTCCCGGCTCAGATCCCGCCCCGACTCCTCCTTTGCCCGCCCATCTGTGCGTTTTAAAGTTCAATCAGAGCCCGCGCCGGGGCATGCGCAGTGCAATGCCTACTCCTGGCACGGCATCGCAGTAGCTCCTGCGCACGCGCCAGCTAATGCCTAGGGGACGCGACATTAACCGGCGCATGCTATTTACCTCAAGGCAAATATTTCAAGTAAAGTTCTTGTTGGTTCAACTCCTGACTCTCTCCTTATTCTATACCAACTCTCAATGCATTGCAGTTCTGGTGTCATGAGCACCGGAGACCTGGCCACCAAGGAACCCTAAGCACCCCCACCACCAAGGGCACCTCAACTACCATCTGACTGGGGATCCCTGGACAGATAGAGAGTGCCCCGAAGGATTTTGTGTCGTCACTGCACCCTGGCTCAGGGAGCTACAGGACAGTGAGTAATACTACTACCCCTATCGGCCCACCACAACACTCACATATTTTGCCCCTGAGGCCCGGTTGCTGCAAGTGTTTTGTGGGGCCTTTGAAGCGCAAGAGTATGAAATGGCCATCACCTGTTTGTAAACCTCATTGTGTGCTGGATGTTTTATTGTTGTTGAGTGCTGTTACTTTGATACTATGAATTTGTGGTGACCTGTTGCTCTCCTCACTTGTCCTGGTGGAAGGACAGAGCATACCTGGCAGCCAGACCCTCTCCCCTCTTCCCAGCAGGTCTGACTGCCAGGTCTTCTCTGTCCTTCCACGCGGGATGTAGTCTGCTTTTTGGCAAGCCTTCTCCTCTGCTCCCTCCAGCATATAAAGGGCCAGCACATTCTTACTTCACACCAGCTAATGACGGGCCACATTGAGATTCTTAAGGCATCCCATCTGAGAATAGGTTTCATAGCTTGCTAGTATCCTAAAATGGTATGCTGTATTCATTGTCTGTCTGTGTACTGACTTTCTGCCCATTTCTTAGATTGTGACTCTCTGCTGCCTGGCCTTTTCCAGACGTTCATATTTATTTACCGTGATGCTTGTTTTCTGACTGCCCTGACCTAGGCCTGTCCCTGACTGTGATTTTGTCTGACCCCCTGGCACTCTGCATTGAAGTCTCTGACCCTCATTGGTCAGTTGTAATTCATACAGAGACTAAACCAGAAGGTTGTGGCCCGGTTTATTCCCCGCAGCAAAGTTAAGATCCTTGAGGTTAATGGGTGAATACCAAAATAACATCCATTGGAGTAGCCCAAATCCAAATTGGTTGGTTTACACAGTGGTTCCACAACCACTGATGTAACAGGAAGTCATTGTGGACTTAATGCAAAGCACCACCAAACAATGTGAGTCTGAAAGGCCACCAACAGATTTGTGTGATCTACACTGCTGTACCGTGGAGGTTTTGGTGCCTTTGGATTGTTTTTCTTTTACTAGCCATCTAATGCCCATTTCATGATGGAATCTGTTGCTGCATGTTCTTAAATAGATTTAGATGTTAATTGTTTATTTTACTCAATGACATATTCTGCAGCGCTTTAAATATTATCATTGTTCGCTGTTCCCAGTGGAGCTCACAATCTAAGTTCCTTATCAGTATGTATTTGGAGTGTGGGAGGAAACCGGAGGAAACCTATGCAAACATGGGGAGAACATTTATGCTCCATCCAGATGTTGTCCTTTATCTGATTTTAACCTCGGACCCCAGTGCTGCATGGCATTCCAATCAATGACAGTTCTCTAAGTTTCTTTTTCAACCAATTAAAATCACTTGTGTAAGGCTAGTTTCATAATAGCGGCAAGGAACTCCGGCAGGCTGTTCCGGCAGGTGAACAGCCTGTCAGATCCATGCTGCTGCTAGTGCATGCGTGCCCCCAGACTACTACTTCGGCCCGATTGACTATAATGGGGCGGCCAGAGTTCCGGCTGCAGCACGGCAAACATGCCGAGTGGCGGCCAGAATAAAAGTACAACATGTTTTATTTTTTTTCCGGCTACCTCTTAGCATGTTTGCCATGCTGCCATCGGAACTCTGGCCTGCCCCCATTATGATCAATGGGGCCAGAGCAGTAGTCTGGGGGCACACGTGTACTAGTGGCAGCACGGATCTCACAGGCTGTTCACTTGCTGGAACAGCCTGCCGGAGTTTCTTGCCGCTAGTGTGAAAGTAACCTAAGACCAACTATATTCTTCCTCAGATTTAAAGTATCTGAACAGATTTAAATAACTTATAAATGCTATTTTGTTATCAATACAATAAAGCCTACTGTTTGGCTAGCATTATTAAACTTGGACACATTCTACAAAAAATGAACTTGGGGAAAATCACTTTGCACATATTTATTTACTTAGAGCATCTGGAGGTATGTCAGTGATTATGCAAAACTATATTCATTTACAATACAAATTAAACATATCTTCAAAATTGGCTATCCTAATTAGATATGTCTCTAGATGAACATTTTATCACAAGAAAGTAAACAGCTTTATAAACTTGTTTTACTTGCTAATCATTCTTATGCTCTATTATTTAATTGATGTTTCATTGTTGAATAATATCAAATTTAAGATAATTAATTTAGCTTTGCAAAGAATGAAGCTCATATTTTAAATATTCTGCATTGGTCTGCTTCATTTGCAATTTAATAGATTTGCTAGAGTCCCAAAACAATTCAGATAAAAGGTAGTATGGGGGCTATCAACACTTTGGAAATGTTAATGACATTTTATTAGTATATAATGATGGCTTGTACAGATGCTATTCAAAGCAGCACCCGGTCATTTATATGGCTCTTACAAGCCTGGGACTCATTTTTAATACTTTTTATGATACCGTTTGGAGCAATTAACCACAGAAATTTCAAGGCGAGCGTCGCAAAGGCTTTATAATTTATTAGATTGGTCTTTTACAATATTATTTACACAGTAAATGGGGTAATTAAGCAAATGAAGACTATTATTATTTATTTATGAAATACATGCAAAGGCTTTTGACTTGAAGATCTTGTCTATAATGCATTACTGTTTTGTTACCAGATGCATGATGGAAATGCAAGAAATGTTCATCCACAGTCCATTGATTCATGGACTGTCTGTAAAAATAGGCATCTCTCAACAATGTCCATAATTAGAAATTGATGTGTCATCATTTTACAGCTGATACTAGGTGTTCATATTGCCATTCTGAGCTATATATTTACATTTTTATCTTTATTATTCATTTAGAGTTTTCCACTTTGTCTACTATAAATGAAAAATAGAAGCTCTTTGCTCACATTTTTGATCAAACGTGTGTCGGGCCTACAAGGCGTCAAGGTGGATTCCGCAGTTAGGTACCTAACACTAACATAACTGCCTCTCTTGGACCTAAGCCTACAATATTCAGGGCGGGTTGGGTAACCAGGTACATTTATACTCTGCTCAGAAGGCCCAGGCAGATGGGCGTTGGTTAGTCTAAAAGAGGCCGCTACCCTCAATATGTACTACAAGAAAATTCTGAGTAGCATTCATGGTCATAGGTGCATATCCATAAAGCAAGCATACAGAGAACTAATAAAAGCACGGTTGCACAACATTTCACATGCAAACAATAGAACTGAGAAATGGGGATAATTCTAAATTAAAGTGATATTATACTTACTATAAATGAAAAAATAGAAGCTCTTTGCGCACATTTTTTATCAAACGTGTGTCGGGCCCATCTACCAGGCGTCATGGTGGCTTCCGCAGATAGGTACTTAACTCTAACAGAACTGCCTCTCTTGAACTTACCTAAGCCTATTCAGGTTAGTGTAGGAACCAGCTACAATTATACTCTGCTCAGAAGCCTTTAGGCAGATGGGAGAGAACTAAGAGAACTAAACTTTGTCTGCAAAACTTTTGGTAGTTTATGGTTTTTGATTAGTGGCCCATGCAAAAAAGGAGCTTGATGACCCTGATACAAGATAAGTGGTTATTGGTCCATGAGACATTGTTTTTGAAACATGTCATTCATACAATAAGGTATTAGCTGAAAGTTTATTGGAAATATGAAAGGGGCAAGTGTTTTTTTTTTGGCTACTGGTTTTATGTTAATATGGTGGCGTTTTTGTCTTTCTGCCTTCTTTTATAAAATGGAGCATACTGAAGCTTCTGGCCTTTTTTTAACACATTTTTAAACTTTTTAGGGGAAAAACTACATGAAGAATACATTAGTAGGCAAACACACTGTGTGAAAGAAACAACAGAAAAAATGCCCCAAAAATGCAGAAAAAAAAGCAAGCCTCAAAGCACAGGTGCCAAAAAATGCAAGTGATTGTACTGACATTTTTTAAAGGTAAAAAAAAAAACCAGGAATATATAATCGGAAAATTACCCACGGCTTAAAAAGTTTTTACAGTCAATTATGCTGTATTTAGAAATATTTCTGGAATCTTTCAGTTTTCACAATGACCACTGAGCCTCGCAATAAGCTGATACTTCCTCTTCTGTAGACTCAATAATACCATATATACAATATATCACATTCATCAAATACATTTAAAACATTTCAAACACTGCTAAAAAGTTATTTGATTTGAATGTTAGACCCATCATGTATCTAATGGTTGGCTCTATTTGTCCTCATTGTTCTACAAAGGAGACTTTGGATGGAATTTCCATTTTCTACAAACTAAGAACATGACCCTGTAAGCCTATGTTCACATCTCCAGTTAACGTGTACAGCCTGTCAGAATTCACTGGATTTGTCATTGTCAGATTCTGTAAATCACTGTTGGATATCTATTTACTAGGGCAGGGATCCAGCCGGTTTCTGGTATAAATGATGGGTTTCTGCCTGACAAAAACCATTGCATGCAACAGATTTTGGCCTGAGCGACAGCTGGCATTTGTGCCAGATCAGGAAGCCTAATCAGCTTGCTACAGATAAGAATGCAGCCTAAGACTTCAAACAGAAATTAAATGCTCCAAAGGGTGGTTAGGCTACTATCTATATTAGCTAGCATAAGCAAAAAAGATTAGCTCCAGTCTTTGAGGTCAGACAAAAAACAAATGCTGTACAAGTAAAGACACATACAAAAAGAAAAAAAAAATGTAATATCTAACTTATAAATATCACCCCTTTGCAAAATAAGTACATAAACAAATATTTGAAACATCCACTGCCATGAAAAATGCTGCAAAAAGTTCCCTTTGTCCGAGAAATACTATGTCAGAAACCATCCTTAAAGATCACACATGTGTATCTTATTTTCCTTTCCTAAGATTGATGTATTGTTCTGCTTTTATTTACCTGATGACAAGTTCTACCCTAGAAGGAAACTCTAAGGACTTCTTCACACTTCAGTGAATCAGTGAATCATGTACGTGTGCTTTCCAACTGTACATGGACCTATTTATTTTGTTGTGTTTATTCAGATATCCATGTTTTTGCAGAGTATAATTCCACAGACAAAACTGAGATGGACATAGACTTGTATAAATGCCCTCATAAACTCCAGTGGAACTTCATCAGAAATTGCAAAGTCCTTAATAAAGATTTTCCTGTTGAAAATTGCAACATCCATTTTTACATTACAGATAAACAATCAATCTTAGTAAGGCCTCTTGCCCACGACCGTATGCACTCTGAGATATATAGTCCGTGATCGGGCCATATGTCCCGGAGCAGCATTGATCGTGCGCAAAGGAGCGCACGGCATTATAGTTTACAATGATGCTGTGCACGTTGGGCCGCTTGCGCGACTATTGTCCCACACTCATACGATTGCATTGTAATCTATGATGCTGTGCGCACCTGTGCGCACGATCAATGCTGCTCCGGGGACATATGGCCAGCTCACGGATCGTATATCTCGGAAGGCATACGGTCATGGACAAGAGGCCTAGGTGAGAATAAATGTTGTTTCCTTTTAATTTATGCTGAAGATTGCAAAACTGGAATACCCCTTTAACCTCACATGCATTGCATTTGAGTCAAGGGTTAAGTTCTGGTTTCATTGATTAATATTTTCTTGTGTTTTATACTGTGTCTCTAATGTAGAAATGAAATGATCTTTTGCTGACTTTTTTATGTATAATGATTTGTAAGGTTTATCTGGATCATTAAACAGTATACCAGTTTTTGTCAGTAAATCTGGGAAGTAATCTGTAGTAAACGGAAAACTAATTTTATTCTCTTTTTTGCGTAAATCCTTAATTCTGTGACACAAGTAATTATTTGGGCAATAACAATGAATAAGTTCATATTTAAGCATAGGCCTGAAGAAATGAAATTGGGTATATATTAGTGTTGAGCGAGCATGCTCGGCCGAATATCTCTTTGGCTCGAGCACATGGCGGTACTTGACCGAGTATCGCATGTGCTCGAGCGCAATGTACGAGTCTCCGCCCTACATGTTTCGCGGGTTTTAAGCAGCCAATAAAGGTGTAGGTAAGTACAGCCCTCACTGTAATGCCAGTAGCCATGTTGGCTGCTGGCATTACAGGGATTAGCTGGCCGGAACGCATCATCGGGTGCTATTCAGCTCAGACGTAGACATGGAGAGCAGAGCGTACGAAGGTAAAGACAGTGTAGGGAGCGATTTTCACAGTTTTTATTCAGAGAAAGCTTTTCCAAGACCCAAAAGTCCTATTAAGGACTACTGTATGTGTGTTTTAGAGCAGTAATCTATTTACCTGCTGCTGTCTCAGGGACAGTGCTTTCAGATGGGACAGATAGTGCAGGGAGAGACATTTGCTGTTTTACTACCAAAAGCTTTTCAAAGATCCCAAAGTCCTTTTAAGGACTACTGTGTATGTTTGACAGCAGCAAGATATTTTTATTTTATAACTATTAGTGACATATACTGTACATCATCCGCAGACTGTGTCTTTAATAATCTGGGCCACATCTAGTGTCCATAGTGTGTGGCTTTGTGTAACCAATATTGTAGAACATCTGGAAACAGTGTCTGTATTACAAATTCCAATAATCTGGGCCTAATATATTGTCCATATTCTGTGGTGTACTGTAACCAATACTGTAGGACATCTGCAAACAGTGTCTGTATTACAAATTCCAATAATCTGGGCCTAATATAGTGTTCATAATCGGAGGTGTTCTGTAACCAATCCTATAGAACATCTGCAAACAGTGTCTGTATTGAAAATTCCAATAATCTAATCCCAATATAGTTTTCATATTCTGAGGGTTTCTGGGACATATACTGTCCTGCATCAGAAAACTGTGTTCTTAGCAGTCAGTAAAACAATCTGCTCAACATCTAGTGACAAAATCATTAATATGAAGAAGGCAAGCACTGAGGGACAGGGAAGTGGGCGTGATGCTGATGGTGCAAACAGAGGCTGTGGCCTTGAAAATTCTGCTCAACATCTAGTGACAAAATCATTAATATGAAGAAGGCAAGCACTGAGGGACAGGGAAGTGGGTGTGATGCTGATGGTGCAAACAGAGGCTGTGGCCTTGGGTGCAATGAAACTGTGGCTGCTGCCAGTGCACCAGAAAAAAAAAAAAAAAAAACATTCATTGTACCCAGCTTAATTTCCAACTCAGCTGGGCGGCGCAGGACAACACTGTCCAAGTCAGACCAGTGCAAACAGTTGGTCGGATGGATTGCTGAAGATAATGATTCCAGTCGGTTAAGCACCACCCTCTCGTCCAGTCTCTGTAGCCAAGAGTCTTGTCAACTGAATCTACACTCTGATCATCCTTCCTCCCACCATGGAGAGGCTTGCCAAATTAGTGATCTCACACTCGGATATTCCGAAAAGCTATTTCCAGCGCCACTATTAGATTTGGCCACCTCGCCCAGCACGCTTGAAGAGGGACCTTGTCACGGTGGAAAGTGGGGGAAACCCACCAACGTGCATCATCCGCGGCCGCTGGGACAGATAGCAGAAAAAGGGAGCTGGTGACCTACTGAAGCATCCCTATAGAGCCCTGGCCTCCTAACTGTATGGGCCGACCTTGAAGGTAGGAGGGCCCATACCTCAGGAACCTGGAGCCCTAAGAATCCCTGCTTAACCCTGGATATAATGAAAGGGCAGAGACCACCTGCTTCCAATACCACAGATGAGCAGGAGTCTCCAGAGGCCCCTCTGCAGCCGGGAACCAGACAGTGTGCGCCCGCACGGCAGGCAAGTAACATGGGAAATAACTTACAGAGAACCCACACTTACCTGCCGCCCTGGCGAAGTCGAACCAGCACCAGGACCTCCTGTACCCGCATATAGACACCAGATGCATGGGGAAGATCCTGGCAGGGCAGCACACTATCTGGTCTTTGCTTAAACCCCTCCGGGAAAGCAAGCCCCTTCCGGAGCAACAAACAACTACAACCACACTCCAGACAGACCCACACCAAAACAACAACACAAGGTGGGGATGAGCAAAACAAGCACACTGGAGGGGATAAACCAAACAGACAAGATAAACACTGGACAATGAAACCAATATAACGAATAAGGGTGGCTTACGCAGACATAACAGTGGGAACACACAACAAGCTCCAGCACACACTCTCACTGTGGCTGGACAAACAAAACTGACCTCAGGCTCCAAACACACACACATAAGGAGGCCTGAGGTCACACCCACTACACACCCATTAACTCTGTGCACATCACACCTAGCACTAAGACATTAACCGCATGTGCACCACACACAGGGAAAAAGCACACCACACAGATGTGAGTGTCTCGCATGCTCAAGACACAAAGTTGCCAGCGGCAACCGCACATGAGACTACAACGTGTAGCCCCACGCGCGGCAACCGAAAACCATGCTGCTGGCAAGAGCATGCGAGACAGAGGAACACGACCTCAACACAGGTCGTGACATACCAGTTGACGCTGGCTGGATTTTATGTGGCTGTCATGGCCCATAACAGGTAAGATTCAGCGTTAAGAGGATTTTATGTGGCTGTCATGGCCCATAACAGGTCAGATTTAGTGTTAGGACCACTCATGGGACAGCCTTGGCGTGGCGAGTGGCTTATTACCTTTTGATCAAAACGTACACTAATGTCCTCTTATAGCTTCTATCTTGGGCAGAGTTCTGGTTGCAGAGTGCTGTTGCATTTTTTTTTTTTTTGTATACCAGTTGACGCTGGCAACGGCATGTAAACACAAGGGCCACCGCGGGTCGTGACAGACCTGGGATATTGTGCTCTGATTCCCAACTTTTTAACCCTTCACAGTCTCATGAAAATGACGGTGGTGAACAGCAATCATTCGTTCACGAGAAGGATGATGATGAGACACAGTTGTCAATCACAGAGGTCGTGGTTAGATCAAGTCAGGAGGATGAGCAGAGTGAGGAAGTCAAAGAGGAGGTGGTGAACATGGGGAAAAGCCGAGCGAGGACAGCAGTACAGAGGGGGAGGGATCTGCAGCACCCCAACAGTCTGAAAGAGGCAATGAGGTGGCAAAAGGGAGAAGTTGTCCTACACCAAACAGGCCCGCAACCATTACACCGAGCACCCCCATGCGTAAATCTACCTTGCCAAGGGGTAGGTGTTCCGCAGTATGGTGCTTTTTTGAGGAAAGTGCAGACAACAATAGAGTGGTAGTTTGCAACCTTTGCTGTACCAAAATGATCTGGCGCATGAACACTAGCACTCACCACCACCAGCATGATCCGCCACATGGCATCCAAGCACCCTAATAAGTGGGCCAAACACCTTGGTACACAATCTGGGTCTGCGGGTCACACCACTGCCTCCTCTTCCCCTGTGTTACGCACTGCTGGCCAGTCCCCTGTCCAAGGCGCAGGCCCGGATGCCCCTCGCCCTGCACCTGTCCCTGCGCAGCGTCCGAATGTCGATAACACAGGCATTTGAACACAAGTGCAAATATACAGGCCAAAGCACTAAATGCACAATGTTCGAAATTACTGGCCCTTGAAATGTTGCCATTTAGGCTTGTGCACACTGAGGCCTTCTGCAGGAGAAGTGGGCAGGGGTGTGGAATTCCTATCGCCCGACGCCCGGGACATGCAGTTCCGGGCGCCGGGCAAGTACTTTAAACAGTTGTTTAGCCCAGTGCGGGCAAGTAGCAGGGACATGTCGTTGGGCAGTAATAGGAGCGGTCATATGCGAGCTGACCGCTCCTATCTGTGTCAGCCTGCCCCTGCATCGTACATATGACCCGTACATTCTACTTCCTGCAGGTGGCCCCTGCTCCTCCCGGCTCCTGTATCGAAGTCTCCGCCCACCTGCCAGCAAGGAGCGCACAGTAAGTCAGCACACCGTCTCCAGAGACAAGATGGGCGAAGAAGAGTGAGACCCCACGGCCCCCTGCAGATGAGCGTTCCTCCCGGAGCCTGTCCACATCGCAGCTCCGCTGACTGGGGTCATATAGCATTATACTGATTTATGATGCTATGTAACCCTTACAGTTCTGGAATGTGTTGGATAACACTGACAGCATTATGTCAGCGTTATCCAATACATTCCAGAACTGTAAGGGTTACATAGCATCATAAATCAGTATAATGCTATGTGACCCCAGTCAATGGTTGCAGGTCAGGCCGGGAGCTCAGTTGACAGACTCCGGGAGGAACGCTCATCTGCAGGGGTGTCAGAAATAAAGGTTGTGCTGTCTGTCTTCTGAGGCTCTGGCCCTGCCTGCAATCTGCACTGCAGGTGGCACTTTATAAACTATAACGTCTCCCTGTTGCCCCCATACAGTATAACGTCACCCTGTGGCCCCCGCACAGTATAACGTCACCCTGTGGCCCCCACCCCCATACAGTATAACGTCACCCTGTGGCCCCTGCCCCCATACAGTATAACGTCACCCTGTGGCCCCTGCCCCCGCACAGTATAAAGTCACCCTGTGGCCCCTGCCCCCATACAGTATAACGTCACCCTTTGGCCCCTGCCCCCATACAGTATAACATCACCCTGTGGCCCCCGCCCCCATACAGTATAACGTCACCCTGTGGCCCCCGCCCCCATACAGCATAACGTCTCCTTGTGGCCCCCCACCCCCATACAGTATACCGTTAGTACAAGTTCAGTACAAGTTCAGGACAAGTAGATGGTCATGAGGGACAAGTAGATTGAGCCCCCGCTTTAGTCCTTCGACAAGTAGTTTTTTTTTTAATTTCCACACCCCTGAGTGGGGGTTGGAGTCAGTAACATAACTGCTGGCGAAGACTCTGATGGACGTAGGGCCGTGGGTAGCACCTGTGCCATCCCAAGGTACTAAATTAACCCAGTGTGCAGTCAGGGAAATGTAGGAGCGCCCTGGCCACCAACACTTCACCATGTGTCCGTGGGGAAGTGGACCTTCCCAGTAAGTGCATTGGTCAGGGCACAGATGATGTTCTGGGACACATGCTGATGTCAGCGGCCGTCCCTAGATACGTAGTCCCCAGCCGCCACTATTTTTCACAGTATGCTGCGCACGCCTTACACCAGCATGTGTCCCAGAACATCATCTGTGCCCTGACCAATGCACTTACTGGGAAGGTCCACTTCCCCACGGACACATGGGGAATTGTTGGTGGCCAGGGCTCCTACATTTCCCTGACCGCACACTGGGTTAATTTTCGTACCCTGGGATGGCACAGGTGCTACCCACGGCCCTACGTCCATCAGGGTCTTAGCCAGCAGCTACAGTTGTGTTCAAAATTTTTCAACCCCCATTGAAATTGAGTGTTTTGGCCAGTTTGACATTGATTTTGATCATTTCAGTCATCTTGTTTACAATTAAATCAAAGAGGCACTTGTAAGTCAGACAAATATAACATAACATTTATAATGAAATAACCACAAATGTCTTTTCTGTGCTCACATCATTATCAGTTTTATTCAACCCCCAAGTGACATTCAATCTTAGTACTTAGTACAACATCCTTTTCCAGTTATAACAGCTTTTAAACGTGAAGCATAGCTTGACACAAGTGTCTTGCAGCGATATACGGGTATCTTCGCTTATTCTTCATGGGCAAAAGCCTCCAGTTCAGTCACATTCTTAGGCTTGCGCGCTGCAACTGCTTTCTTTAAGTCCCACCAGAGGTTCTCAATCGGATTTAAGTCTGGTGACTGCGATGGCCACTTCAAAATGTTCCAGCCTTTAATCTGCAACCATGCTCTAGTGGACTTGGAGGTATGCTTGGGATCATTGTCCTGTTGAAAGGTCCAACGTCTCCCAAGCCTCAGGTTTGTGACGGACCGCATCACATTTTCATGCAATGTCTCCTGGTACTGAAGAGAATTCATGGTACCTTGCACATGCTGAAGCTTCCCTGTACCTGTAGAAGCAAAACCGCCCCAAAGCATGATTGACCCCCCGCCATGCTTCACAGTAGGCAAGGTGTTCTTTTCTTCATAGGCCTTGTTCTTTCTCCTCCAAACATAGCGTTGATCCATGGGCCCAAACAGTTCTAATTTTATTTAATCAGTTCACAGAACACTATACCAAAACTTTTGTGGTTTGTCCACATGACTTTTGGCATAATGCAGTCTACTCTTCTTATTCTTTGGAGACAGCAAGGGGGTGCGCCTGGGAGTTCTGGCATAGAGGCCTTCATTACGCAGTGTGCGCCTTATTGTCTGAGCTGAAACTTCAGTACCCGCATCTGACAAATCTTTTTTCAGTTCCTCAGCAGTCACACGGGGACTTTTCTCCACTTTGCTCTTCAGGTAGCGCACAGCGGTCGAAGTCAGCATCTTCTTTCTGCCATGACCAGGTAGCGTTTTAACAGTGCCCTTTGCCTTGAATTTGCGAATCATGCTTCCTATGGTGTCTCTTGGTATGTTTAACATCTTTGCAATCTTCTTATAGCCATTGCCCTTCCTGTGAAGAGAAATCTCCTCTTCTCTTGTCTTCCTGGACCATTTTCTTGACTTCACCATGTTTATAAACACACCAGTAAATGTCTAGAAGGAGCTGACTATCACAGTCATTTTACATCTGCCTAATTGGTGCTTATTATGCTTGATTGCTGCTCCTTGACATCCAGAGGTGTTTTCAATACCTGATCAAAAACACTTGAATGAAACTCTGTTCTTAAGGCCCCATGCACACGACCGTTGTTTGTTTCCGCGTCCGTTCCGTTTTTTTTCACGGATAGGATGCTTCCCCATTCATTTCAATGGGTCCGTCGAAAAATGCGGATGGTCAACCGTTTTTGTTCCGCATCCGTGATCCGTGTTTTCATTCCGTCAAAAAAATAGTGCATGTCCTATTTTTTTCACGTTTGCGGACAAGGATAGGCATTTTTACAATGGATCTGCCATAAAAATCGGATCCGTAAATCCGTTTTTTTTGACGGACGCAAAATTTCAAGGAGGAGCGGACGCGGAGGCAGGCAACGGTCGTGTGCATGTAGCCTAAGAGTGGTAGTCTTTAAGGGGTTGAATAATTGCGTCAATGAAGAAATCACAAAAAAAAAACATTTAATACTGTATTACAAAAACAATTGATGTCATTTTAGTTGCATTTGGTTCTTTAAAAAGTCCTTGTAAGATTCATTCTGAACACAATTACAAATGTACACTAAATTCCCTAAAACCCTGTACAGCATTGGGGGTTGAATAATTTTGAACACAACTGTATGTTACTGACTCCAACCCCCACTTCTTCTCCTCCGTCACCTCCCCCTACACTTCCACCTCCTGCAGCAGTCGTTAGCTTGAAGCAGTGTTGCACTGCTGTGGGTAAGCGTCAACAGGCTGTGCTGAAGCTGATGGCACTGCCACAGAGCGATGGCAGGGTATAAGGGACCAGACCGAGCTGTAGCTCTCGCCACTCAACCTACAACCAGGCATGGTATTGTCTGACAATGGCCATAACTTGGTGGCGGCTTTGCAGCTCGGAAACCTGACACACATCCCATGCCTAGCCCACGTCTTAAATTTAGTAGTTCAGCGGTTTATCAAAACCTACCCCAATTTGCAACAGCTAATAGTGAAGGCGTGTCACGTGTGTCACCATTTCCGCAAGTCGTCCACAGCTTCAGTGGATCTCTCAATGCTGCAGTAGCGCTTGCGGCTTCCAGCTCACCGACTGTTGTGCGACGTGAGCATGCGCTAGAACGCTACATTCTACATGTTGGCCAGGCTTTGTGAGCAGAAGAGGGCAGTTTTGGAATACCAGCAGGCCACCAATCATAATTTTTCAAGGGTGTGTATGATGCCCTCCTTTATGTGCAATAAATGGTGTATTGTAGTGCCGATTCCTTGTAATTTTTGGCAGCCCTTTCAAAGTGCATAGGCTTTATTAGTGTAGGAGTCCCACTACCTGAACAATTGTATCAAAATGTTATTGAGGCCCTCTTTTATGTGATATAGAGGCTGTTTCAGAGTGCCTCTTGCTTGTAAGTTGTGGCAGCACTTGCACTTTATACACAATTGACTATACAGGAAAGAATGTTTCCTAACAATTTTTCCTGTGAAATAGCTTTTTTTTGGTGGGAGGGGTGGGGGGTGGGGGTGGGGGTTGTGCGTATTTTTGTCAGTCTGTAAAAGTGGCATCCGACTTGGACAAAATGGTTCCCAGCAGCGACCTGGTAGTCCAAGATGCATCCAGACATCGTCCCCATTCTGTTCTGCATTTCAGTGGTGTTTCTGTCACTTTCTGACCTTTTCCAATGGACCAGTCATCCTCCCCTTTTAAGAGCAGGGGGTGCCTGGTTGTCTCCCATTGACTTCCATTATACTCGGGTGCTCAGCCGAGCACACGAATATAGCAATGTGATCGGGCCGAACACCCGAATACTATGGTGCTATCATCACTAACAGTGACCCAATCTGAGTGTGTACCATTAATAACCACCCTCAGTTTTCTATCACTGAGCCAGTTACTTACCCACATACATACATTTTCTCCCAGTCCAAGCCTTCTAATTTTATATACTAACATTTTATGTGGTATAGTATCAAATGCTTTGGAGAAGCCAAGAAATACAACATCCATTGATTCACCACGGTCAATTTTAGAACTTACCTCCTCATAGAAACTGATTAAATTAGCTTTTGTTTTATCAACTATGTTTTTTATTGAAAGTACAATTACAAAGCAAGAAAAAGAAGTCTGAGTTTGGATCATTGACAATAGGAAAGAATGTTCATAGAGTCATAAGAATTAGTGTTGAGCGAACAGTTCGAGCATAGTTCGGGTTCATACCAAATTTTGGGGTGTTTGGGACCCAGACCCGAATATTTTCAAAAAAGTTTGGGTTCGGATTCGTTGTTCGGCGATTACTTCACGCTTTCTGAAGGGCTGCACAGCAGCCAATCAGCTAGCGTTTTACTTCTTGCCCTAATAGCCCATTACAGCCATGCCCACACTGCTCTGATTAGTGTAGGAAGAGGACGCAGCTTCTGTGAGGGTAAGATTTGGCAGGGAAAAGTCAGCAACAGCACCTAATGAACGGATCGATCTACAGCTGTGAATGATTGAACTTCTGCTAGTTACTTGCTCACTGGTTTTTAGGCTGCACAGAGTGTTTTTCTGTCACTTATTTTCTGGGGTGATCGGTGGCCATTTTGTGACTTGTGGTGCACCAGAACAAGCTGCCACCAAGTCCATCAATCCATCAATACTAGTTTTTTTTTTTGCTATATCCTACATCAGGGGCTTGGCTGTGCAAATTGTCACCCCTAGAAACTCAGGATAGCAATTTCTATATTTTATTAAGGGGTTAAATACAATTGCCCAAATACCAATCCCCTAAATCTGGTGTTCCAGCTTTGGCTAGCCAAGTATAATACTGTCTGCTGTCTGGCAAAGGATAGATTATTTTCTGTGGTGAAATTCAATTGCCAAAATAGCAATGCCATAAATCAGTGGTTTCAGCTGTGGCTGGCCAAGTTTCATAGTGTCCTGCAAATTATATATTTTGTTGGGGGGTGAAATTCAATTGCCAAAATAGCAATACCATAAATCAGTGGTTTCAGCTCTGGCTAGCCAAGTATCATATGGTCCGCATAAACATATATTTTGTTCTGGGGTAAAATTCAATTGCCAAAATAGCAATACCATAAATCTGGTGTCACAGCTGTGGATGGCAAAGTATAATAGTGTCTGCCAAAACATATATTTTGTTCTGGGGTGAAATTCAATTGCCAAAATAGCAATACCATAAATCAGTGGTTTAAGCTGTGGCTGGCCAAGTTTCATAGTGTCCTGCAAATTATATATTTTGTTCTGGGGTGAAATTCAATTGCCAAAATAGCAATACCATAAATCAGTGGTTTTAGCTGTGGTTGGCCAAGTTTCATAGTGTCCGCAAAAACATATATTTTGTTCTGGGGTGAAATTCAATTGCCAAAATAGCAATACCCTAAATCTGGTGTCCCAGCTGTTGCAGGCCAAGTGTTAATCTGTCTGTAAAAGGGTATATTTTGTTCTGGGGTGAAATTCAATTGCTAAAATAGCAATACCATAAATCAGTGGTTTCAGCTCTGGCTAGCCAAGTTTCATAGTGTCCGCATAAACATATATTTTGTTCTGGGGTGAAATTCAATTGCCAAAATAGCAATACCATAAATCTGGTGTCACAGCTGTGGATGGCAAAGTATAATAGTGTCTGCCAAAACATATATTTTGTTCTGGGGTGAAATTCAATTGCCAAAATAGCAATACCATAAATCAGTGGTTTAAGCTGTGGCTGGCCAAGTTTCATAGTGTCCTGCAAATTATATATTTTGTTCTGGGGTGAAATTCAATTGCCAAAATAGCAATACCATAAATCAGTGGTTTTAGCTGTGGTTGGCCAAGTTTCATAGTGTCCGTAAAAACATATATTTTGTTCTGGGGTGAAATTCAATTGCCAAAATAGCAATACCCTAAATCTGGTGTCCCAGCTGTTGCAGGCCAAGTGTTAATCTGTCCGTAAAAGGGTATATTTTGTTCTGGGGTGAAATTCAATTGCCAAAATAGCAATACCATAAATCAGTGGTTTCAGCTCTGGCTAGCCAAGTTTCATAGTGTCCGCATAAACATATATTTTGTTCTGGGGTGAAATTCAATTGCCAAAATAGCAATACCATAAATCTGGTGTCACAGCTGTGGATGGCAAAGTATAATAGTGTCTGCCAAAACATATATTTTGTTCTGGGGTGAAATTCAATTGCCAAAATCGCAATACTATAAATCAGTGGCTTCAGCTGTGGCTGGCCAAGTTTCATAGTGTTCGCAAAAACATATATTTTGATCTGGGGTGAAATTCAATTGCCAAAATAGCAATACCCTGAATCTGGTGTCACAGCTGTTGCAGGCCAAGTGATAATCTGTCCATAAAAGGATACCTTTCATCCAGAGCCTAAATATTAGCCCTAAAAGAGATATTCCCCTAAATCAGTGGTTACTGCTGTGCCTGGATTAGTGTAATACGCTACATAAATAAATAGGCAGATAGTGTTAGGTGCCTGTAAAAAAAGGCCTGAATGTGAAATCAATACAGTGGGCCAAATATTTTTTTTCTTATTGTGGTGCTTGGTGAACGGTAACAATGAGGAAAACATCTAGTAAGGGACGCGGACGCGGTCGTGGTGGTGTTAGTGTACCCTCTGGTGCTGGGAGAGGACGTGGCCATTCTGCCACAGCCCACGTCCTAGTGAGCCAACTACCTCAGGTTCCAGTATCCGCCAGAATTTACAGCGATATTTGGTGGGGCCCAATGCCGTTCTAAGGATGGTAAGGCCTGAGCAGGTACAGACTCTAGTCAATTGGGTGGCCGACAGTGGTTCCAGCACGTTCACAACATTATCTCCCACCCAGTCTTCTGCAGAAAGCGCACAGGTGGCACCTAAAAACCAAGCAAATCAGTCTGTCACATCACCCCCATGTATATCAGGGAAACTGTCTGAGCCTCAAGTTATGCAGCAGTCTCTTATGCTGTTTGAAGACTCTGCTGGCAGGGTTTCCCAAGGGAATCTACCTAGCCCTTCCCCAGTGTTGGAAGACATAGAATGCACTGATGCACAACCACTGATGTTTCCTGATGATGAGGACATGGGAATACCACCTCATCGGAGTCCGCACGTCTCTGATGATGACGAAACACAGGTGCCAACTGCTGCGTCTTTCCGAAGTGTGCAGACCGAACAGGAGGTCAGGGAGGAAGACTGTGTGGAAGACGATGCAGGGGACGATGAGGTCCTAGACCCCACATGGAATGAAGGTCGTGCAACAGACTTTCATAGTTCAGAGGAAGAGGCAGTGGTGAGACCGAGCCAACAGCTTAGCAAAAGAGGGAGCAGGGGGCAAAAGCAGACCAGCCGCCGCCAAGAGAGTTCGCCTGCTACTGGCCACCGCCACCAAGGACCGAGCACCACAAAGGCAGCTTCAAGGGGTTCCCTGGCATGGCACTTCTTTAAACAATGTGCTTACGACAAGACCCGAGTGGTTTGCACGCTGTGCCATCAGATCCTGAATCGAGGCATTAACGTTCTGAACCTTAGCACAACCTGCATGACCAGGCATCTAAATGCAAAGCATGAACTGCAGTGGAGTGAACACCTTAAAAACAAGGAACTCACTCAGGCTCCCCCTGCTCCCTCTTCTGCTGCTGCCTCGGCCTCTTCCTCTGCCTTAGGAGGAATGTTGGCACCTGCCGCCCACCAAACAGAGGATGTGCCACCGACACCACCACCTGCGTCACCAAGCATCTCCACCATGTCACACGGCAGCGTTCAGCTCTCTATCTCACAAACCTTGGAGACAAAGCGTAAATTCCCACCTAGCCACCATCGAGCCTTGGGCCTGAATGCCAGCATTTCTAAACTACTGGCCTTTGAAATGCTGTCATTCAGGCTGGTGGACACAGACAGTTTCAAACAGCTGATGTCCATGGCTGTCCCACAGTATGTTGTTCCCAGCCGCCACTACTTCTCCAAGACAGCCGTACCTTCCCTGCACAACCAAGTATCCGATAAAATCAAGTGTGCACTGCGCAACGCCATCTGTGGCAAGGTCCACCTAACCACAGATACGTGGACCAGTAAGCACGGCCAGAGATGCTATATCTCCCTAACTGCACACTGGGTAAATGTAGTGGCGGCTGGGCGGCAGGCGGAGAGTTCCTTGGCGCACGTCCTTCCGCCGCCAAGGATCACAGGGCATCATTCTTTGCCTCCTGTAGCCTCCTCCTCCTACTCGGCTTCCTCCTCCCCTGCTTCCACCAGCTCATCCAGTCAGCCACACACCTTCACCACCAACTTCAGCACAGCTCGGGTTAAACGTCAGCAGGCCATTCTGAAATTCATATGTTTGGGGGACAGGCCCCACACCGTGCAGGAGTTGTGGCGGGGTATTGAACAACAGACCGACGAGTGGTTTCTGCCAGTGGGCCTCAAGCCCGGCCTGGTGGTGTGCGATAATGGGCGAAATCTCGTCGCAGCTCTGGGACTAGCCTTTTTGACGCACATCCCTTGCCTGGCGCATGTTCTCTTCCGGCGTTCACATCCTGCTGCTGCTCGCCTGTCTGCGCTACAGCGGAACTTTGGCCTTCCCGCTCACCGCCTCATATGCGACGTGCCCACCAGGTGGAACTCCACCTTGCACATGCTGGAGAGCCAGTGGAGTTTCAGCTGCAGCACGCACGCGTCAGTCGCACTGCGGAACAGCCCCACTTCACCACCAATGATTGGGCCTCCATGCGAGACCTGTGTGCCCTGTTGCGCTGTTTCAAGTACTCCACCAACATGGCCAGTGGCGATGACACCGTTATCAGCGTTACAATACCACTTCTATGTCTCCTTGACAAAAACGACTTTCTCACAGTTACAGTATCAATGAGTGTGCATAAAAGAAGTACCTAACTGAAGCAAGTTTAAGATGAAAGGATTTAAAGGACAAGAGAACGAAAAGAAGGAGAAGGGGAGGAAAGAAGGGGAAAAAGGGAGGGGGTGGGCGGTATAGGAATAATATCTCTGTCTATGGTCAAACCAAATTGGAGAAAATCAATATATAGATGGTGTAACTTGCCCTATGGGATTATGAGTTGAAGACAGCCAGGGTGCCCAAATCTGGAGGAATTTGTGATGGGTTGTAGAAGACCTGCTACACATTTCTTCAAACCTACAGATTTGGGCTACTTTCTCCTTCCTTTGTTCCACCATGGGGGGTGAAGTATCTAAACAGCTCAGAGGTACCAGAGATCTGGCTGCTGATAGGAGATGTGTTATGAGTTATAGTTAGAGATGAGCGAACACCTGGATGTTCGGGTTCGAGAAGTTCGGCCGAACTTCCTGAAAATGTTCGGGTTCGGGATCCGAACTCGACCCGAACTTTATCCCGAACCCCATTGAAGTCAATGGGGACCTGAACTTTTGGACACTAAAAAGACTGTAAAATAGTCCAGGAAAGGGTTAGAGGGCTGCAAAAGGCAGCGAAATGTAGGTAAATGCCCTGCAAACAAATGTGGATAGGGAAATGAATTAAAATAAAATAAATAAAAATTAACCAATATAAATTGGAGAGAGGTCCCATAGCAGAGAATCATGCTTCATATCACCCACCACTGGAGAAGGCCACTTTCAGTTATTTCGGCCCAGCACCCAGACCGAGGATACAGGTCCCACAGCAAGGAATCATGCGTCATATCACCCACCACTGGTGAAGGCCACTTTCAGTTATTTAGGCCACAGCACCCAGACAGAGGAGAGAGGTCCCACAGCAAGGAATAAAGCATCATATCACCCACCACAGGAGAAGGCCACTTTCAATTATTTAGGCCCAGCACCCAGACAGAGAAGAGAGGTCTTATAGCAAGGAATAAGGTGTCATATCACCCACCACTGGAGAAGGCCACTTCCAGATATTTAGGCCCCAGCACCCAGACAGAGGAGAGAGGTCCCACAATAAGGAATAAGGCGTCATATCACCCACCACTAGAAAGGCCACTTTCAGTTATTTAGGCCCAGCACCCAGACAGAGGAGAGAGGTCCCACAGCACGGAATAAGGCGTCATATCACCCACCACTGGAGAAGGCCACTTTCAGTTATTTAGGCCCAGCACCCAGACAGAGGAGAGAGGTCCCACAGCAAGGAATAAGGCGTCATATCACCCACCACTGGAGAAGGCCACTTCCAGATATTTAGGCTCCAGCACCCAGACAGAGTAGAGAGGTCCCACAGCAAGGAATATGGCATCATATCACCCACCACTGGAAAGGCCACTTTCAGTTATTTAGGCCACAGCACCCAGACAGAGGAGAGAGGTCCCACAGCAAGGAATAAGGCGTCATATCACCCACCACTGGAGAAGGCCACTTTCAGTTATTTTGGCCCCAGCACCCAGACAGAGGTGAGAGGTCCCACAGCAAGTAATCATGCGTCATATCACCCACCACTGGAGAAGGCCACTTTCAGTTATTTTGGCCCAGGCACCCAGACAGAGGAGAGGTTCATTCAACTTTGGGTTGCACCGCAAGATCATGGTAAAGTTAAAAAAATTTGGATTCAATAAAGAAGTGCCCCGGAGTACAAGAATACATGGTTGAGGGGGAGGCAGTTATAAATGTCTATTCTGCACAAGGGAGGCACAGGTCCTGTGGGATCCATGCCTGGTTCATTTTTATGAACGTCAGCTTGTCCACGTTCGCTGTGGACAGGCGGCTGCGTTTGTCAGTAATGAGACCCCCTACCGTGCTAAATACACGTTCAGACAAAACGCTGGCCGCCAGGCAGGCCAGCACCTCCAAGGCATAAAATGCTAACTCTGGCCACGTGGACAGTTTGGAGACCCAGAAGTTGAATGGGGCCGAACGATCATTCAGTAAGTGGAGGGGTGTGCAGACGTACTGTTCAACGATGTTAGTGAAATGCTGCCTCCTGCTAACACGTTCCGTATCAGGTGGTGGTGCAGTTAGCTGTTTCATGGAGACAAATCTTTTCCACATTTCTGCCATGCTAACCCTGCCCTCAAAGGAGCTGGCCGTGACACTGCTGCGTTGGCGACCTCTTGCTCCTCCTCTGCCTTCGCCTTGGGCTTCCACCTGTTCCCCTGTGACATTTGGGAATGCTCTCAGGAGCACGTCTACCAGTGTGCGCTTGTACTCTCGCATCTTCCTATCACGCTCCAGTGCAGGAAGTAAGGTGGGCACATTGTCTTTGTACCGGGGATCCAGTAGGGTGGCAACCCAGTAGTCCGCACACGTTAAAATGTGGGCAACTCTGCTGTCGTTGCACAGGCACTGCAGCATGTAGTCGCTCATGTGTGCCAGGCTCCCCAGAGGTAAGGACAAGCTGTCCTCTGTGGGAGGCGTTTCGTCATCGTCCTCCGTATCTCCCCCAGCCACGCACCAGTGATGGGCCTGAGCTGTGTCGGGTGCCACCCCGCTGTGAACCTGCTTCATCCTCATCCTCCTCCACCTTCTCCTCATCCTCCTCGTCCTCCAGTAGTGGGCCCTGGCTGGCCACATTTGTACCTAGCCTCTGCTGTTGCAAAAAACCTCCCTCTGAGCCACTTCTAACAGACTGGCCTGAAAGTGCTAAAAATGACCCCTCATCCTCCTCCTCCTCCTGGGCCACCTCCTCTTCCATCATCGCCCTAAGCGTTTTCTCAAGGAGACATAGAAGTGGTATTGTAACGCTGATAACGGTGTCATCGCCACTGGCCATGTTGGTGGAGTACTCGAAACAGCGCAACAGGGCACACAGGTCTCGCATGGAGGCCCAATCATTGGTGGTGAAGTGGTGCTGTTCCGCAGTGCGACTGATGCGTGCGTGCTGCAGCTGAAACTCCACTATGGCCTGCTGCTGCTCGCACAGTCTCTACAGCATGTGCAAGGTGGAGTTCCACCTGGTGGGCACGTCGCATATGAGGCGGTGGGCGGGTAGGCCGAAGTTCCGCTGTAGCGCAGACAGGCGAGCAGCGGCAGGATGTGAACGCCGGAAGCGCGCACAGACGGCCCGCACTTTATGCAGCAGCTCTGACATGTCGGGGTAGTGAATGAACTTCTGCACCACCAAATTCAGCACATGCGCCAGGCAAGGGATGTGCGTCAAACCGGCTAGTCCCAGAGCTGCAACGAGATTTCGCCTATTATCGCACACCACCAGGCCGGAGGCCTACCGGCAGAAACCACTCGTCGGTCTGTTGTTCAATACCCCGCCACAACTCCTGCGCGGTGTGGGGCCTGTCCCCCAAACATATGAGTTTCAGAATGGCCTGCTGACGTTTAACCCGGGCTGTGCTGAAGTTGGTGGTGAAGATGTGTGGCTGACTGGATGAGCTGGTGGAAGCAGAGGAGGAGGAAGCCGAGTAGGAGGCTACAGGAGGCAAAGAATGATGCCCTGCAATCCTTGGGGGCGGAAGTACGTGCGCCAAGGAACTCTCCGCCTGCGGCCCAGCCGCCACTACATTTACCCAGTGTGCAGTTAGGGAGATATAGCGTCCCTGGCCGTGCTTACTGGTCCACGTATCTGTGGTTAGGTGGACCTTGCCACAGATGGCGTTGCTCAGTGCACACTTGATTTTATCAGATACTTAGTTGTGCAGGGAAGGTACGGCTGTCTTGGAGAAGTAGTGGCAGCTGGGAACAACATACTGTGGGACAGCCATGGACATCAGCTGTTTGAAGCTGTCTGTGTCCACCAGCCTGAATGACAGCATTTCAAAGACCAGTAGTTTAGAAATGCTGGCATTCAGGCACAGGGCTCGAGGGTGGCTAGGTGGGAATTTACGCTTTCTCTCCAAGGTTTGTGAGATGGAGAGCTGAACGCTGCCGTGTGACATGGTGGAGATGCTTGGTGACGCAGGTGGTGGTGTCGGTGGCACATCCTCTGTTTGGTGGGCGGCAGGTGCCAACATTCCCCCCGAGACGGAGGAAGAGGCCGGGGCAGCAGCAGAAGAGGGAGCAGGGGGAGCCAGAGTGAGTTCCTTGCTTTTAAGGTGTTTACTCCACTGCAGTTCATGTTTTGCATGTAGATGCCTGGTCATGCAGGTTGTGCTAAGGTTCAGAACGTTAATGCCTCGCTGTTCTGCTTTTGCCCCCTGCTCCCTCTTTTGCTACGCTGTTGGCTCGGTCTCACCACTGCCTCTTCCTGTGAACAATGAAAGACAGTGGCACGACCTTCATTCCATGTGGGGTCTAGGACCTCATCGTCCCCTGTATCGTCTTCCACACAGTCTTCCTCCCTGACCTCCTGTTCGGTCTGCACACTGCAGAAAGACGCAGCAGTTGGCACTTGTGTTTCGTCATCATCGGAGACGTGTGGACTGCGATGAGATGGTATTCCCATGTCATCATCATCAGGAAACATCAGTGGTTGTGCATCAGTGCATTCTATGTCTTCCACCAGTGCGCTAGGTGGATTCCCTTGGGAAACCCTGCCAGCAGAGTCTTCAAACAGCATAAGAGACTGCTGCATAACTTGAGGCTCAGACAGTTTCCCTGATATGCATAGGGGTGATGTGACAGACTGATGGGCTTGGTTTTCAGGCGCCACCTGTGCGCTTTCTGCAGAAGACTGGGTGGGAGATAATGTTGTGAACGTGCTGTATCCACTGTCGACCACCCAATTGACTAGTGCCTGTACCTGCTCAGGCCTTACCATCCTTAGAACGGCATTGGGCCCCACCAAATATTGCTGTAAATTCTGGCGGGTATTGGAACCTGAGGTAGTTGGTTCACTAGGACGTGTGGCTGTGGCAGAATGGCCACGTCCTCTCACAGCACCAGAGGGTACACTAACACCAACACGACCGCGTCCGCGTCCCTTACTAGATGTTTTCCTCATTGTTACCGTTCACCAAGCACCACAATAAGAAAAAAAATATTTGGCCCAATGTATTGATTTCAAATTCAGGCCTTTTTTTTTACAGGCACCTAACACTATCTGCCTATTTATTTATGTAGCGTATTACACTAATCCAGGCACAGCAGTAACCACTGATTTAGGGGAATATCTCTGTTAGGGCTAGTATTTAGACCCTGGATAAAAGGTATCCTTTTATGGACAGATTTAAACTAGGCCTGCAACAGCTGGAACACCAGATTCAGGGTATTGCTATTTTGGCAATTGAATTTCACCCCAGAACAAAATATATAATTTGCAGGACACTATGAAACTTGGCCAGCCACAGCTGAAACCACTGATTTATGGTATTGCTATTTTGGCAATTGAATTTCACCCCAGAACAAAATATATGTTTTGGCGGACACTATTATAGTTTGCCAGCCACAGCTGAAACCACTGATTTATGGTATTGCTATTTTGGCAATTGAATTTCACCCCAGAACAAAATTTATACTGTGCAGGACACTATGAAACTTGGCCAGCCACAGCTGAAACCACTGATTTATGGTATTGCTATTTTGGCAATTGAATTTCACCCCAGAACAAAATTTATACTGTGCAGGACACTATGAAACTTGGCCAGCCACAGCTGAAACCACTGATTTATGGTATTGCTATTTTGGCAATTGAATTTCACCCCAGAACAAAATATATGTTTTGGTGGACACTATGAATCTTGGCCTGCAACAGCTGAGACACCAGATTCAGGGTATTGCTATTTTGGCAATTGAATTTCACCCCAGAACAAAATATTTGTTTTGGTGGACACTATTATAGTTTGCCAGCCAGTGCTGTGACACCAGATTTATGGTACTGCTATTTTGGCAATTTAATTTCACCCCAGAACAAAATATATGTTTTGGTGGACACTATTATAGTTTGCTAGCCAGTGCTGGGACACCAGATTTAGGGGATTGCTATTTTGACAATTGAATTTCACCACAGAAAATAATCTATCCTTTGCCAAACAGTAGACAGTATTATTCTTCGCTAGCCAAATCTGGAACACCAGATTTAGGGGATTGGTATTTTGACAATTGTATTTAACCCCTTAATAAAATATAGAAATTGCTATCCTGAGTTTCTAGGGGTGACAATTAGCACAGCCAAGCCCCTGATGTAGGATATAGCAAAAAAAAAAAAACTAGTGTTGATGGATTGATGGACTTGGTGGCAGCTTGTTCTGGTGTACCACAAGTAACAAAATGGCCGCCGATCACCCCAGAAAATAAGTGACAGAAAAACACTCTGTGCAGCCTAAAAACCAGTGAGCAAATAACTAGCAGAAGTTCAATCATTCACAGCTGTAGATCGATCACTTCATTAGATGCTTTTGCAGACTTTTCCCTGCCTAATCTCGCCCTGACAGCAGCTGCGTCCTCTCCCTACTCTAATCAGAGCAGTGTGACGTGCGGCGCTACGTGACTCCAGCTTAAATAGAGGCTGGGTCACATGCTGCACTTGGCCAATCACAGCCATGCCATTAGCAGGCATGGCTGTGATGGGCTCTTAGTGCAAGAAGTAAAACAATAGCTGATTGGCTGCTGTGCAGCCCTTCAGAAAGCGGGAAGAAATCGCTGAACAACGAACCCGAACCCGAACTTTTTTGAAAATGTTCGGGTCCGGGTCCGTGTCCCGAACACCCCAAAATTTGGTACGAACCCTAACTATGCTCGAACTGTTCGCTCAACACTATTTATAGTCACTCGTTACACAGTCCAGGAGGGCTATGGAAGGGGTTAAAGATAGCTGTTTTCCCTTTAGGTCACTTTTCACTTGTTCCACCCCCTCCCAGTAATGTCTGATTAGGGGACAAGTCCACCAAAGGTGAGTGTGTGTCCCAATCTGAGTCTTGCATCTCTAGCACAAATTTGTTGGGGCTAGACCATGGGTAAAAAGGAATTCAGGAGTCCTATACCACTTGGAGACAAGTTTGTAATGGGATTCCTGAAGCCAAACACATCTTCAGTGGCCATGGGATTTTTGAAGTATGTGAGTTTTTTCCACATTGGTCAGGGTGAGATTCAGCTCTTTTTCCCAAGAGGCAATATATCCAGGTGTTCCTGTATCAAGTGTGTCTTTAGATATGCTTATCAGTTCTGACAGCTTTTTCCTCTGGCCGCCTGGCTTTATTATAGAGGACTCAAAGGTCGTCAATTCCCTAAAAGGGTAATATTTGCTCAAAAAATCTTTACAACAGCTATTGAAGTGAGCCATATGTAAAAAAGTTAGTGTGAGTCTCAGCATGAATTCCCTCAGTCTTGTTAGACTTGGAACCTCTCCCCCTACAAGGAACTCTTTGACTGGGATATGGTCAAAATGTTCCCACATTGGTTTAAAGGACAACCACAGGTATTAGGCTTACCGGAAGCAACGGAGAGGGTGCAGGGGCAAGACATGGAGCTAGGATCCTCCAAGTGTTCGAGGCACCTTTGTACAACAAGCCTTGTTTAAATTTAGCAAATTGACTATTGGGGTTTGGGGGAAACCATAGGGTTTTAAGCAAGTCGGCGTCCCCTGGAGTGTCCGCCACGCCCAGTCTTCTGGGTCTACAGCCCGAGACATCATTTAAGGACAACCAATGTCTTAGTTGTATCGCTTTATAAATGGTCTGGACATCGGGTAAGCCCAAGCCACCTTTATCTTTGGCTTTGGCCAACAGTGAATGAGCTAGACGTGGTCTTTTTAGTTTCCATAGGTATTTAGAGAAGAGGGATCTCATGGACTTGAAAAACGATTGGTGTAGGGCGATCGGGAGCATTTGCAATTTATATATTATCTTGGGGATCAAGTAGGTGTGAATTACATTTTTCCTCCCTATCCACGAAATTAAGGGTATGTCATATTCCGTCAGAATGGACTGAACCTCTTTTAGGAGTCGGCGAAAATTGTTATCATATATTTTGGATAAGTTGGGTGGGATTTGTACGCCTAAATATTTATTCGTAGATGTGGCCCAGGCAAAAGGAGAAACAGTTTTAAGTTGTTGAGAGAGTCGCGAAATGTTCAAAATCTCTGATTTTGATAGATTGACTTTAAAGTTTGAAGCCTCACTGAACCTATCAAAGATCTGTACTAGTGAGGGTAATCCTATCAAGGGATCGGTTAGTAAGAAGAGAAGATCATCGGCAAACGCTAGAATCTTTAGGTCTCCTTTAAGTGAGGGAAGACCTTTAATAAGGGGTTGTTGTCTGACACTATGCAACAGGGCTTCCATCGCTAGAATGAATAGCGAGGGGGATAGCGGGCAGCCCTGACATGTGCCGTTCATGATCAGAAAGGGAGAGGACAAGAGTTCATTAACTATTATGGACGCCGAAGGCTGGGAGTACAATGTGAAAATCCCTTTAAAGAAAGGGTCTGGGAAACCCAACTTTCGTAGGGTTGATTTCAGGAATGCCCAGCTCACCCTATTAAATGCCTTGTCGGCATCAATACCGAGAAAGACCATTGGGGTGTGTGATGATTGGGCAAGATGTATTGCTGTCAACAGCTTAGCAGTATTCGTTTTCCCTCTCTACCAGGGACAAATCCGGACTGCTCCTCACCTATGAGGTACGGGAGTAATCCCTTGAGCCTGATAGACAGGAGTTTAGCCCATATTTTAATATCCAAATTGAGGAGTGAAATAGGTCTATAACTTCCACATTCCACAGGATTGTTACCCTCTTTGGCTATAAGCGTGATGTGCGCCACTTGGGATTGTTTGGATAGGGATTCCCCTTCTAATAAGGAGGCACATAGTTTAGTGAGTTGGGGTGTCAGGGTGTCCCTGAATTTTTTATAGTAAAGTAGAGGAAGGCCGTCTGGGCCAGGGCTCTTGCCCGGTGGGAAGGATGAGACCACCGAACATACCTCATCCTCTGTCACTGGCGTTAAAAGAGAAATTACCATAGCCTGATCAAGGCATGGCATATTTAAATCTTTCAGGAAATTGTCTATTATCGCCTGTTTGGTTGCCTTGTTTCATGCGATGGGCTCTTTCTCAATACTATATAAAGCTGATTAATATTGCTGGAAGGCAGCCGCCATTTCCAGAGGAGATGAGGTCTTAGCTCCGGTATGGTCGGTGATCTCATGAATGTGCTGTTTCGCTCGTTCCTTTTTTAGAAGGGAACACATGAGTTTCCCTCCTTTGTTGCCATGTGCATAAAGTTTGTATCTATGATGAAGATATGTCTTGGCTGATTTATTCTGTAGGGTGGACACTAGTTTTTCTCTCAGTGCCTTAAGCTCAGAAAGTGTGCTTAGCATCCTGGTGCGCTTATGTTCCTTTTCTAGACTAGCTATCTGTTCCAATAAGGCATCTACATCATGCTGTCTATCCTTTTTGAGTTTGGTGCCCCACAAAATAAACACACCCCTGATAAAGGCTTTATGAGCCTCCCAAATAACAGGTGTGGAAGGCCCTGAGTTCCCATTATGGGTAAAGTAAAAAGTTAATTGGCTTTTAATGTCTTCAAAAGCTGCAATATTCTCTAATATGCATTCATTGAGCCACCAGCGACACATTTTATGTCGGAGCCCAGAGAGATCAAAAGTTAAGTGAACCGGTGCATGGTCTGATGTGGAGATGACTGAAATACCTGTGGTTGTGGTGCCTGCCAGCAAGGACTTGTGGACCAGAAGGTAGTCAAGTCTCTGGTGGGAATTGTAGACCTGGGTAAAGAAAGAGTAGTCCCGGGTAGAAGGGTTCCAGGTGCGCCACGCATCTATAAGATATAGTTCTGACAATTTAGTGCGTAGTTTGGCTAGTGCCAGGTTGGAGATAGAGGATTTGGACATAGAGGTGTCCAGTAGCGGGTCTAAGGGTATATTCAGGTCACCTCCTAGTATAACTGGGCCCTCTGCGAAGAGCTGTAAAATATCTAACGCTTTCAGTAGCCAAGGTACCTGGTTTTGGTTAGGAGCGTATATGTTAGCTAAAGTTAAGTTAGTTGTATATATCTGTGTTCTCAGGAATAACAGCCTGCCTTTAGAGTCTGAATATTGCTTTGTGACCTTCAGTGGAATGGACTTGTGTATGGCAATGGACACCCCTTTGGAGGCAGAAGTGGGGTGGCACGAGTGATACCAACTGCTAAAGTGTTTAGTAGGTAATTTGGGGATTTTCGCTTGCTTAAAGTGAGTCTCCTGAAAGAAGACTATTGAAGCCTTCAATCTCCTCACTATGTCAAGAACATGATATCTTTTATTTGGAGTATTTAACCCCCTCACATTAAAGGACACAATGCCCAAGTCACCCATATCAAATGGGGAGAAAAAAGACTGGATCGCACATCCACAATGCTTAACCCTTGATATACGCTCTTCAGCTAAATACTATATTACTAATCCCCCATATCGCATGCAAATAGTGGAGACATTAGTTTACATTTTGATCAAAAGGTAGTAAGCCCACTCACCCCTTCACGGCTGATTATGGACAGAGTAGATACCCACTCTAGGAGACAACCGTGAAGGGGTGAGTGGGCTTACTACCTTTTGATCAAAATGTAAACTAATGTCTCCACTATTTGCATGCGATATGGGGGATTAGTAATATAGCATTTAGCTGAAGAGCGTATATCAAGGGTTAAGCATTGTGGATGTGCGATCCAGTCTTTTTTCTCCCCATTTGATACATGTTAATCTTCCTTCTTGTTTATTCCTGGTATCAGCACTCCTCCCACTTGCCACAGGTTGTTTTTAATTAACTAGCAGGAGTCTGCATAAGAGTGTGAGTGACCTACTAGTGTTAGTCCTGGTTTCTGTTTGTACTGAGCAGGTTGCATTAGGCTCCTGTTCAGACGGTGCTATGCTGCATGGTGGCCTTTGTTGTTGTGGTACTTTTCTGGCTGGCCTGCGTAGCTGCGGCCTGCTGGGATGGTGCCACGTGTCGCCATGCAGCATGGCGCCCTCATCAGATTATGGACAGAGTAGATACCCACTCTAGGAGACAACTGTGAAGGGGTGAGTGGGCTTACTACCTTTTGATCAAAATGTAAACTAATGTCTCCACTATTTGCATGCGATATGGGGGATTAGTAATACAGTATTTAGCTGAAGAGCGTATATTCAAGGGTTAAGCATTGTGGATGTGCGATCCAGTCTTTTTTCTCCCCATTTGATACATGTTAATCTTCCTTCTTGTTTATTCCTGGTATCAGCACTCCTCCCACTTGCCACAGGTTGTTTTTAATTAATTAGCAGGAGTCTGCATAAGAGTGTGAGTGACCTACTAGTGTTATCCTGGTTTCTGTTTGTACTGAGCAGGTTGCATTAGGCTCCTGTTCAGACGGTGCTATGCTACATGGTGGCCTTTGTTGTTGTGGTACTTTTCTGGCTGGCCTACGTAGCTGCGGCCTGCTGGGATGGTGCCACGTGTCGCCATGCAGCATGGCGCCCTCATCTGATTATGGACAGAGTAGATACCCACTCTAGGAGACAACCGTGAAGGGGTGAGTGGGCTTACTACCTTTTGATCAAAATGTAAACTAATGTCTCCACTATTTGCATGCGATATGGGGGATTAGTAATATAGTATTTAGCTGAAGAGCGTATATCAAGGGTTAAGCATTGTGGATGTGCGATCCAGTCTTTTTTCTCCCCATTTGACCCAAGTCACCCATAGTCAGTCAGATCTAAGTCCCTGCTGAAGAGACGGTCTCAATAAAAATTTATTATGGGTTTTGGGCAATATACTGTTTAAAACCTATACGGGGTTTGAGTCAAAGGGTGAGGGGAGAAGGGTAGGGAAGAGTCTGAGGGGTACGTAGAGGAAGGAGAAGTATGGGGGATAGTAAACTGAGAGGAGTTGAAGACGAACTAGAAAAGTTAAAGAGAATTTAGAGAAAGCGATAAGAGCCAATGACTCTTAATAGTGCAATATGGAATCCCCTAGCCGAAATTGGCCAGTCGGGGGAGGGGAAGCTGTACACAAAAATATACTATTGGGGATCAGACGGTTTTGAGTAGTATGCCTTGACCTGTGGCACACACTCATATAGTGCTAAATAAACAAAAGACATCTACATGGGGAGAATCAATACCATCAGGAGTAAAGCAAAAGATGCATCTCAATTAGAAGCACTGGTAAGATGAGAGTTAGAGGGGTGTCTCTGTCGAGCCAGCTAGACCACATAGGTGGCCTCACAATATTCTGACTACACCACCGGGAAGCCAGGGCCGACTAGACAAATACATCTCTCCTTGTCAGTGATAACTAGGAGGTCAGAACAAGTAATACAGTAAACAACACATCAAACAGGTCTCCGCCAGGGGTGAGAAAGCTTCTCAGGACAGATATTATACAGTGCTGAGGGCTATTCAGGAAGGTTGGGGAGAAAAAGGAGAATGGAAAAAGGGTTATAGACAGAGGGTGGGGTGGGACAGAAGGGAGGGGGGGGAAGGTGGAGGAGGAGGGGGGGGATGAGGAAAGGAGAAAAAAGTGAGGTGTGAAGTCACTATAATGACTAAAATAATGCAAGTCGCCAGTGTCTATGACAGCCAAGGTGGAAGAGCAATATACATAGTGCCATTCGTATACAATAGCAGGTAGAGTTCAGTTCATCTCAAGTGTAGACCGAGAATCCACAGTGCTAGTGGTGAAGACATGGTGTGAGAAGTCAATAGCAACAAGCTATCAGGAAGTAGGGAGGTGAGGAGGGAACTAAGGTGGCATAGTATGATAAAGGGAACAAGGGGAGGTTATAAGGGTGCGTAGTATCAGTTATACTATACGTGTCCAAGCATGGAGCGGAGAAAAAACGGTGGAGTCATCTTAGAGAAGTCCGCAAGCATCCCGTTGGTGAAGACCTTGCCTTCTTCACCGACTAAATGTCGGATTTGACTGGAGGAGAGGATCTCCTTCAGCGATGTGGGGTGGAAAAGCCTCCTCTAGATGATCTGTGTCTCTCGAGTTTCGAACATGACACCGTGGTCCACTCCTCTCGGCTGGGTAAGGACGGCAAGGAAGTCACATCTACTGCTGGTGACCAGGATGGTATGTCTAGCGGGTCAATCTCCAGCTTTGGCCATGCCTCTTCAAGGTCTAAGAGGGTCTTTATTATGATGCGTTTATTACCTCTCAGGACAGAGATCCCAAAAGGGAACAACCAGGAGTACTGCAGACCATTGGCTCTCAGTTTATCTAATAAAGGCTTTAACATCCTACGTTTCCGCAACGTTGATGGTGCTATGTCATGGTATAAAGCAACTTCGGCTTCTCCATAGTGCACGGGAGCTCGTTCTCTCGCAGTTTGTAGTATCAATGCTGTGTCCACATACGATAATAAACCACATATGAGGTCCACCACCAACAGAGGCTGAGCTGCCCAAGTGTGCCCCCCCCCCCTAACTTGTGGAGTCTTTACTAAATACTGTTGTAATCACACATAAATATGCACAGTTTAATGTATCAATTAATGACGCACTGTTATGGAGGATCTGTGGATGACATTGTTATGGGGGGATCTATGGTTGACACTGTTATGGGGCGGATCTATGGATGAAACTGTTATGGGGGGGATCTATGGATGACACTGTTATGGGGTAATCTGTGGATGACACTGTTATGGGGTAATCTGTGGATGACACTGTTATGGGGGATCTGTGGATGACACTGTTATGAAGGATCTGTGGATGACAATGCTATGGGGATCTGTGGATGACACACTGTTATGGGGGATCTGTGGATGACACACTTATGGGGGATCTGTGGATGACACTGTTATGGGAGATCTATGGATGACAGTGTTATGGGGGGATCTATGGATGACACTGTTATGGAGGATCTGTGGATAGCACAATGTTATGGGGGTCTGTGGATTGCACTGTTATGGGGGGATCTGTGGATTGCACAATGTTATGGGGGATCTGTGGATTGCACAATGTTATGGGGGATCTGTGGCTGACACTGTTATGGGGGATCTGTGGATGACAATGTTATGGGAGATCTGTGGATGACACTGTTATGGGGGATCTGTGGATGACACTGTTATGGGGGATCTGTGGATGACACACTGTTATGGGGGATCTGTGGATGACACACTGTTATGGGGGATCTGTGGATGACACACTGTTATGGGGGATCTGTGGATGACACACTGTTATGGGGATCTCTGGATGACGCATTGTTATGGGGGATCTGTGGATGACAATGTTATGGGGGATCTGTGGATGACCCACTGTTATGGGGGATCTGTGGATGACAGTGCTATGGGGATCTGTGGATGACAGTGCTATGGGGGATCTGTGGATGACACACTGTTATGGGGATCTCTGGATGACGCATTGTTATGGGGGATCTGTGGATGGCACTGTTATGGATTGTGACTCACAATAGATATTGGGGGCCAGCAAATTACAAGGAAGGCGGGGGTGGGGGATGATTGATAACATACATATCTAAATGGCTTGGGGGTGAGGGCTTGACTTGAGCCATCTACTGATCAGAGCATTAGAATAGCAGGAATAAATAACATCTAAATGTCTGGTGGGGTAGATGGGGGTAGGACAAGGGCTGATGGGGGAAGGGGGACTGGGTTAGATAATCTATACTGACATACATATGACACACACATATATACTGACATACATATGACACACACATATATACAGACATACATATGACACACACATACATACTGACATACATATGACACACACATACAGACATACATATGACACACACATACATACTGACATACATATGACACACACATACATACTGACATACATATGACACACACATATATACTGACATACATATGACACACACATATATACTGACATACATATGACACACATACATACTGACATACATATGACACACACACATATACTGACATACATATGACATACATACATACATAGTGAGCTGACATACATATGACACACATACATACTGACATACATATGACACACACATATATACTGACATAAAAAAATGACACACATATATACATATGACGCACACATATATACAGACATACATATGACACACACATACATACAGACATACCTATGACACACAAACATACTGACATACAAATGACACACATATATACATATGACACACACATATATACTGACATACATATGACACACTCATATATACTGACATACATATGACACACTCATATATACAGACATACATATGACACACTCATATATACAGACATACATATGACACAGACACATATATACTGACATACATATGACACACACATATATACTGACATACATATGACACACACACACATACTGACATACATATGACACACACATACTGACATACATATGACACACACATACATATGACACACACATACATACTGACATACATATGACACACACACATACTGACATACATATGACACACATACATATATACAGATATACATATGACACACATACATAAAAACACACAATATGCACATTACATTACTGCCATTCCATTCCCTTTAACCCCTTACATTTTCTGCACATACAGTCTCTGGTGACTTGGAGGGAGAGGCAGGCTGCAGAGTATTCCTCCTCCTCCTCCTTCTCTGTCCCGACGCTGCTCTTCTCTCTGTGCTGGGGGAGGGGGTTGTGAATCTCTGGTGCACACACAGGCAGGAAGTCAGGGGCTGGGGAAGGTACGGAGCTGCAGCACACTGCACTAGACTGAGGGAGGGAGGGAGGAAGAACACCACTAGGGGGCGCAGGACCGGCTGTTACAGCAGCAGAGCGCAGAAATGGATGCTCTGCTGCTAATACAGCTACACGGCAGCAGCAGGGACTTGGTGAGAGTGGCCTGGCCTGCGCCCTGAGGCTTGAGCGCCCTGAGGCTGGAGCCTCCTCAGCCTCTGTGTCGGCCCGGCCCTGTCTCTGGGTGCCTCATTGGGTTTTGGTTTGGGACGAAGAGATCTATGTATGCGCTCAATTACAATCATGGCGGTGTCTGGGCCTAGCAGATTTACAAAGATTTATTGAGCAACTTTGGGGAGAGTTTCGTTAGCCCAGGATTCTGGTATGCCCTTAAATCTCTATATATCTGAGAGAAGTATTGCAGAAAAGTATCTCTAATTCCCTCTGGGTCTGATATAATTACCCCATCTAAATTACGAACTAAAGTAATAGCTTTCTTTTTCTTGTCCTGTTGTGAAATTATTTTAGCTAGAAGCTTACCAGGAAGTCCGGACTCTGAAAAGTACTTCTGTCCCTTAAAAAGTAACCTATGATTTGCTTTCTCAATTACGTATTCCTTCAGAGAGCAACTAGCCTTCTGCATATCCTTTTTATTATATTCAGTAGATTGATCGATAAATCGTTCCGTTGTGGAAGCCACGATATCGGTCAGGTCCTCCTCTTTTTTCTTAAATGATCTCCTCACAGCAGTGATATCACTAATAAGAACCCCCCTAAGATACGCTTTCAGAGCGTCCCAGACTAAATTGATGTTAGCAGAGGGGAGATTCACCTCCCAAAAGGAAGATACATGTAATTTAATAGACTGATAATTATCCATAATAGTAAGCCAATACGGGTTCAGCTTAAACCCAAATCCCCTATTGTCTTTATTCTCCCCAATGCGAACCTCAATTAAAACAGGTGAATGGTCTGAAACTGTTCTTACTCCGTATCGTATCCTTTTAATATTATTCAAGTTATTTTCATTAGTAAGCGCCAAATAAATCCTAGACTTTGCTCTGCCTCCTCTGCTAACACAGGAGTACACTCTCTTTCCTCCGCCAACATGTTCCCATATATCAACCAGTCCAACTTCCGTACAGAACTGAGGCAATGGGGAATTACAAATATTCCTTCCCTGATCTGCGTCTAAAGTCAGTCTGTCCTTTTTAGGATCCATAACAGTGTTAAAGTCTCCCATCAGAACGAGCCGACATTCTGGTTTCTTTTCCAAAAAACGCAATAGTTGGGTAAGTGGATACATAGAAAATGGCGGAGGTATATAAAAAAGGCGAGAATGTAACTATATCCATGGAGCCTCCCATACAGAAAAATAAATCTGCCCTGGTTATCTATGTAAGATTCTATTAAGGAAAAATCTATGGAATTATGAATCAGAACCGATGCACCCCTAGAGGCACCGCTAAAAGTAGAATGGTAGGATTGGGAATGCCATCCCGTCATCAAACGGGACACGGTCTCTTCAGTGAGATGGGTTTCCACTATACAAATAATTGCGGGAAGATGTCTCTTTACTGCATCCATAATAGCTTGCCTCTTAACCCTTTCCCCAAGACCTCTGACATTTCAAGAAACGATTCTAACCGACATCAGTTAAAATAAAAAAAAAAAGAGAAGAGAAAAAAAAAAAAAAAAAGAAAGAAAAAATAAAAAACCCTTCCCTGCAGGTTAAATTCCCTCCCCCATTCCCTCTCCCCCCCCTTTGGTCCGCCCGATCTAGTCAGCAAACCTCTACCTTTTGGCCATTCCCCCCCCCCCACTAGTCCCATCCTCCCTCCATCCCCTCCATCACTTATTATAAAAGATATTTCAAAGGCCCATTTGCTCCATCCAATCCAACGCTTGTTGCGGTTTCTCAAAAAATTGGATATTCCCGTTATAAATTACTCTTAATGTCGCTGGATACTGTAAAGAATATTTAATGTCTTTTGACGCCAAACGTTTCTTTATCTCACTGAAACTTCTTCTTTTTTCCTGAGTCTGCCGAGCAAAATCAGGGAAGAATAGCAGTCTAGTGCCTTGATAGTCAATGGGTGAACATTCTCTTGCCCTTCTCAGTATCATATCTCTATCCATAGATAGTAATAGTTTCATTAGGATTGCTCGCGACGGCCTCCCTGGAGTGGGTTTTCCCCCTGGAATCCGGTGGGCCCTTTCTATTTGAAACATGGAGGAAAAATGTTCACTGCCCAGATTTTTCAAAATTACATCCTTAAGTTGTTCAACTAGCTGCCAACTCTCAACTCCTTCTGGGAATCCGACTAAGCGGATATTATACCGCCTTGATCTATTTTCCAAATCCTCCAATTTATTTTGTAGGAGGTGGTTTTCTGAAGAAAGAGACAGAGTCTTAGATTTTATCATATCCATATCAGATTGGAGAGAGTTAACCGTCTTCTCCATATTAAGTACTCGATCCCGGATTTTAGTCAGGTCTTCTCTTATTCGGGATATGTCGCTCTGCATTGACCCTAATTGAGTAGACATCTCTTGCGCTAACATACCATTTTTTTCCACAGCGCACAAAATTTTTTCCAGAGCTGGGGGGTCATGTTCAATTTCTTTTTCCTTTTTTCCCCTTTCCCTTTCCCTCCTTTTCTTTTCTTTATTCCCCTTTACTCTCTTTATTCTCCCTTCTTTATTTTCCCTTCTTAAATGCCAACCACCAGAGCCTATAATATTAGGCAAAGTCACACAAGGGCAGAGTCACACAGCCAATACAGGACTTATAAGCAAAAGGCAAAAAGGAGAGCCAAAAAAGGCTTTTTTTTCTCACGTGTCCAGCGTCCAGAAGCGGGAGAACGGGGATGAACAGGAGAGCAAGCGAAACCGGAGTAGGAGGGAAAAAGGCCGGAAAGCTAGGGCACAGACAGATCCAGTCCAGCCGGGCAGCAAGCAGTGGAAGCAGACGGGGAGACGGAGAAACACTCCCTGTAGGCAGCAGCAGACGGACGGCAGGCGGAACCCGGATCTCTCAGGACACAGGGCACAAGGCAACAGAAGGCGACATCAGGGAGGTCCGGAAGCTCACTAGGAACAGCAGGCTAGAAACAGGCGGCAGCGGCAGGGTGCAAGGGGTCCGGCGCTTTTCTCAGGACGGCAGGCAGCAGGTGGTAGGCGGCAGGCGGTAGAGGGCTCAGGCATGCCCAAGGCTCAGAGCATCAGCCGGAGAACCGAATAGCCAGAGAGCGAGGAGGAGGGAGGAGGGCAGGAGGAGGAGAGCGCGACGTGGTGTGTTCACGTCATCACGCCGTGTCCCGATGACTGATGCCCTTAAATCTAATGTTCTTCCTACGGCTCCTGTTCTCCTGGTCTTCAATCAGGGTGAGGGCATTGTTGACATGCGATTCCAGCTGAGCAGATCTAGATGCAAGTGCCTCAGCATGTGAAGTTAAGCCAAGACAAGTGTTCTCTAATTCCTCGGTTCGGGAGCCGATGGACTTGAGGTCTGCTTTAATGTCAGCGAGATCATCCCTTAATGGTTGAAGCGCCTGCTGTAGGGTCTTCCTCAGAACCGCTGTTGTGAGGATCTCATCTTGGTGCGGATCTTCGTCGCTGCCCGAGCTCCACTCCTTCTCACGCTGATATGCGTAATTTGCTTATTTTCATTGAGGTACTCCAAGATAACACCTCTTAGAAAACCTTCAAACAGTTCACCCACAACAGATGTTAAACTTACTGGCCTATAGTTTCTAGTCTCTGTTTTTGGACCCTTTTTGATTATTAGCACCAAATTTGCTATGCGCCAATCCTATGGAACACTCCTTGTCAGTATAGAATCCGTAAATATCAGAAATAAAGGTCTGGCTATGACATTGCTTAATTCTCTTAGCATACAAGGGTGTATGCCATTGGTCCCGGCGATTTGTCTATTTTAATCTTTTTACGACACCATTGTACTTCTTCCTGGGTCAAACAGGGCACTTTTAATGGGGAATTTACTTTTACCTTCTGCAATTTATCAGTTTATTTTCCTCAGTAAATAAAGTGGAGAAAGTTTTTTTTAATAGCTTTGCTTTCTCCTCATTGCTGTCTGCAACTCCCCCCTTATCACTTTGTAAATGTCCGACCCCTTCAGATTTATACTTTTTATATAATTAAAGAACATTGTAGGGTTAGTTTTACTCTCTTTTGCAATTAATCTCTCTGTCTCTATTTTGGCTGCTTTTATTTGTCTTTTACATATCCTTTTTTTTCCTTATACTTTTCAATGCAATTCTTGCTGCCCTCCTGTTTTAGTGATTTAAATGCTTTTTTTTTGTTTCATATTGCTTTCTTTACAATTATATTTATCCACAGTTTTTTTCTCGTTACTTACCCTTTTATTCCCATAAAGTATGTACCTCTCATAAACAGAGTTTAGGATGCTTTTAAAAATATCCAATTTTGTCGCTTTATTTTTATTTTTGAGGACTTTGTCCCAGTTAGTTAGGACAATGGCCTCTCTTAGTTGGCTAAATGTTGCTTTTTTGAAGACTGATGTTTTTGTTCCTTGCTGAAGAAACACTCATTTGAATGAAGGTTATTATTTTATGGTCACTATTTATTTTGTTTTTGCACATTTGTCACACTTAACTGTTTCAGATTATCAAACAAGAATGCATATCAGACAAAGATAACCTGAGTAAATGATTATTTCATTTATTAAGGGAAAAAAGCTAACCATCCCAACCTGGTCCTATGTGAAAATGTTAGTGCCCCATAAACCTTATAACTGCAATCAAGCAATAACTGGCAATTTGTCTTTCAAATATCTGTGCTGGAATTTTGGCCCACTCCTTTTTGCAGAATTGTTTTAATTCAGCCACATTGGAGGGATTTCTATAAAAAAATATATTTTTATTGTACTCCACAAAGATTTTTTTTCCAATTTTTGAATACAAGATATGGTAATTTAAATGGTACCATAAAAAACTTGACCCACCAAAAATAAGCTGACATATGACTATGTGAACAGACAATTTAAAAAATAATGGTTCTTAGAAGGCAGGTAGATAAAAACAAAAGCAAAAATGTATTAGTGAAATGGCACAATATATGATGCTTTCACATAGTGCAGCATATTCTGATGACTGATCTGCTTTAAAGTGAAACTGTCACCAAGAAATGCAGTGCAATCTGTAGGCAGCATATGGTAGAGCAGGAGAACCTAAGCAGATTTATACATACAATAGTTTTATGGGAGAAGATTCAACAAAACATATTTTATTCACTAAAATCTCATTTATGGTGACAAGATCTCTTTAACCGCTTCTTGACATCCACCGTACATATACAGCAGAAGTTGTGTCTTTATAGAGCCAAGAGACATTCACTGCCAATGTCCATGATCACAGACATCTCTGGACATTTCACCCATCAGATGCTATGGTCAATAACTGAGATATTAGGGGTCATTAACCAGGAAATAACTTCCCCCAGTGACTGGAAGACACCCATGTAGGAGTAATATAGGTGCTAGTCAAGAAAAGGCCTTGTGAAGGCTCCCAGGCCTGCCATAATCAAAGGGAATCTGTCAATAGCGACCTCCCTAGCAAACGTTTTGCATAGACACATACTGTAGCTGTGGTTTATCTAATTAAAGCTCTGTTTTTCTTTTTTTGATCATTTTTCTCTGAGTCAACCTGTCAGCATTGCCAGTGGACAAGCGGATACGCTTATCTGTTATAATGCTACCAGCAGCACTAAATACACGCTCAGACAAAATGCTGGTGGCAGGGCAGGCCAGCACCTCCAAGGCGTAGCTTGGACACCCAGTAGTTGTAAGGCACTGAGGGATCATTTAGGATGCTGACACGGTCTGTTAAGTATTCCTTCACCATTTTCCAAAACTTTTCCCTCCTTGTACCACTAGGCCGCGCTTCAGGGTGCCGTTGCTGGAGGGGTGTTATGAAAGTGTCCCATGACTTGGTGAGTGTTGCCCTGCCTTTGATGGAACTGCTGTGTGTTCCCCTTGTCTCCCTTCCTTTGTTGCCTAAGGAAGTACAGGCTCTGCCGGCCGCATTGTCAGATGGTAAATTTTGGAGAAATCACTCAAGTACCTTCTGGTATTGCACCGTTTTACTTGTCCTTTCCACCACAAGACTGAGAGATGAGAAGTTCTTGTAGCGGGGTTGAGAAGGGTTAACACCCAGTAATCCGTGTTATCTAAAATGTGTATAACGCAAGGGTTGCGGGAAAGGCAGCCTAACATGAAGTCAGCCATGTGTGCCAGAGTACCAACTGGCAAGACATCAATGTCGACATTAGGATGACTCTCCATCTCCTCATCCTCCTCCTGCACCTCCTCTTCTACCCATTCACGCTGAACAGATAAAATTAGAGTTCCATGGGGACTACCCTCTGTAGCAGAGGCAACTGTCTTCAGCTCCTCCTTCTCCTCTTCATGGTCTAATTTGCGCTAATAAATGTGTTCTGGGGGCGTGATCTGTGACTAATTGGATCCACCTGATTTTTTATTTTTTTTCTGTGGATCACTATAAAGCCACAGATCTCTTGCCCTGACAGTATCATGATTAAGGATCCATATTTGGAGCGATCTGAAACGCGTCGATGATGCAATGCTGCCATTGATGGTTTTTTAAACGTGCACAGGATTAAATAAAGTCTTTAAAACTTGTGAAGCTGGACCCGTGCTTTTGCTCTCTACTGATTCCAAGTGAATGCCTTGGCTCCCGGTGAGGTCCAAGCTCCTACACTCCCTAGCTGAGCGCATCATTCCTCTTGTGTGTTTTAGCTAGGGTTAATGCGCTGGCATCTGTGTTTTCACCGATTCAGGCACATATAACAGGGGCACAGCTGAACCCTTGCTGCTGATAAGGAGAGTGCAGCTCCTGCACCCTACCGCTTCATGCCACCACAGCTGTACAGCGCTGGGATTTCACAGTTTACAGTTCACAGTGCCGTACAGTTAGAGCAGGGGTATCCTACAGGTTAAATGAGCCAGAAAACATCATTAAGTTTGTTTTAAATGTGCAATGAGGGTATTCTGCTCCTACGGCCTCATGTTTATCCCATTTAGCCTTTTTTTCTGGTCCTTTATACATTAGACTACTACTGTAAATATACAGAAAAGACATATCATACTATAGTAAACTGGATATGTTGTTAGGGTTATATCTTTTGTTTTTTTTTGACAGTTTTCAATAAGCAACAAGCTGAAGGGCTTATGCTAGCTAATAGCACACCAACCTATTTATTTCTATGAGGCCATGCCCACTTTCTTATATTTTGTAGATCTGTTTTTCCAGGCCATAAATGTAGAGAAAGTCTTATCCCTGTGCTTTCTTGCAGACCCATGCCTCCTATTCACTTCTACAGAACAAAAGCCATTCTGTGTTCTGTCTGTATTTCAAAGACCAGTTGCTAGGATATAGTTGGGAAATCCCAACACACCATAGTGACACAGAGTAGATCTATATCTCTGAATAGCTGCTGAGACAAGAATAGGGCCCAAAATATCTAGAGCAGACCCAGAGAGACTCATAGCTCTCATGTAGGACCTCCCATAAACCTGGGAGACAAGAGCAAACTCTGAACATGACTTTGTCTACAAGCATACAGCATGGGAGAAGATCTGGAAGAAGCTTCTGACAGAGGAAGGAGAAAGAGCATCTCGTAGGCACAGGTGTCAATCTAAATTCACTCAAAAGTTATAACTCCCATTATTGCCATGTGACCCACACATATTTGGCAGAATGGCACATTGCCCTTATATTGCCACCATGTTGCCCTGATAGGCAGACTACTGAATTTTCAGTTGCTCACTGTTTTTGAGTATATTTTTTTTATAATGGCACTGCTGATTTATTTTCTGTAAAAAAAAAAAAAATGTAAATACTTGGTAAAGTTGCTGCAGGGATCACTACTACAAATAGCTAACTGAACAGCATCACAGCAGATATGGTGCACCAACGAGAAGACTATAGATCTCACGAGACTGCAGATATTCCTTTAGAAAGTTATGTAACTTCAAGCATAAGTTTTCTTTTTGAAAAATAGGAATAATTTTTAGTAAAACTGGTAGACTAGTACTGGTAAAAAATTGGTAATGTCACATAATAATAAATACAAAAGATTTAGGAAGTACCAGAGACCACCATGATATGTACCTTACTTTCACATTTCCATTCATGAAGAAATGGGTATGCACAAAGGGAAAATTGGCAGTATGGGAGCATGGTGTGCTCTATAGACACCTATGGTACATAACATACTTCCATACATCAGTTTTTTTCTTTTTAGCATTATTGATAGTTTTATGGATCCAGAGGAAGTTTCCAATGAAACTGAATTCGAGGCACCTTGCAATAATTAACCCTTGAGGAACCCTCCATTCCTGGGATTGGCTGCAGACTCTTGAGCTGTACCATGTAATGGAAGAGGGCATCTTGACACACCTTGTATAGGAGACATAAATAACTGAGCCATGATTGACACTAGAGATGAGAGAATTTTTCAAATATTCAATTCGGCCGGTTCGCCAAATTTTGTAAAAAAAAGATTTGGTTCGATACGAATTTATTCACAGTGGATTTTGCTAAAAACGGCTAATTCCTGGCTGCTGAGAACCTTTATAGTGGTGTAGAACACTGTGCCTTGCAGTAACACACATAGGGAGGATGCTCTAGTAGTGAAATAATACTGTGAGTCAGTATGACATGCAGATGACAGGCGTCGCTCTTAGAATCACTGCACACTTCACTTATTTGGGCAGTCACGGGACCAAAACTGACCAAATAACTCAAGTATGAAATCAGCCTTACAGGTTGATGTTAGCGCCACAAAGAAGCACACTCCTTTTACACCGTTGTCAGCTGATTCCACATAGATGTCTACAGAACCTGTTCTATTAAACACTTAAACAAGTAGACAAGTAGAGACCCCCAACAGAGTGGAGAGGGTTTCAGCAGTAAGTTTGTGTTGATGCCACTGATTATTTTGCCCTTCCTCTGATCTTTCAGAACAATAACCTCCAAAAAATGGATCCTGTCTGTTGAGCATCCGCCTTCACTCAGTCCGCATTTGGTTAGTAATCCATCAGTTTTGCTAATGCAAAAAAAAAAACAGGAGTGGATCCAAAAAAGAGATGACACGTGAATGGAATATTTGCATGTCTTCTGTGTTTTATACCCACTTCTGCTTTTGGCTACCAAATCACAATCCAATTCTGATGGAAATCCATACAGGCTTTACAGTTGCTACAAAGACATGATCTGTTATGCGTCTTGTTTTTCCTTCCTTCTGACAGATCAGAAGAATGGTCAAATAAATTATGATGTCAGCCAGACCGAAAGGCAAAATAGTGGCAGGTGGAAGCAGCATTAGGAGGCCACAGAGTGGCACAATGACAGTGTGGAGGTGGCAGCAGCAGCATCAGTAGGCCACAGAGTGGCACAATGAATTAGTGTGGAGGTAGCGGCAGTAGCAGCATCAGGAGAAGGCCACAGAGTGGCACAATGACAGTGTGGAGGTGGAGGCAGCATCAGGAGGCTACAGAGTGGCAAGGTGACATAGTGTGGAGGTGGCAGCAACATGAGGAGATCACAGAGTGGCAAGGTGACAGTGTGGAGGTGGAAGCAGCATGAGGAGACCACAGAGTGGCAAGGTGACATAGTGTGGAGGTGGCAGCAGCATCAGGAGGCCACAGAATGGCAAGGTGACATACTGTGGAGGTGGCAGCAGCATAAGCAGACCACCGAGTGTAAAGGTGACATAGTGTGGAGGTGGTAGCAGCATTCGGAGGCCGTCGAGTGGCAAGGTGACATAGTGTGGAGGTGGCAGCAGCATCAGGACACCACAGAGTAACCGAGTGAGTGGGGAGGTGGGTGGCAATAACAGTACCCGCTGACCATGGTGGGTGTAAGAAGGAGCACTTGGCTTCAGTTGTGTGGCAGCATCAGAATAGTAGCTAAGGCAGGTAGCCAGAAGAAACCTGTATCTTTTGTCAAAGTGTTAGTGTGATCTAGTCTGATGCATCAGGTATTGGTGGGTGGAAATCATAGCTGATTAACGCATGATTCATCTTGACAAACACCAGTCTCTCCAAATTTTGGGTGGACAGGCGAGTTCTTATTGGGGTAACAAAGGCCCAGTGTATTTAAATCTAATTTAGCCTCTCTTTCTGAAAAGTTTCTGCCGGGATTTGAACTCACAACCATCTACATTAGAGGCAAGGACCTTAACCACACAGCTATAAAGCTGAATGATATCATACTAGTTTGTCATATAGCAGGTGTTCCTATATAGCAGAAGTTTAATTTTATATTTCACTGTAGGTTAACATATATCTGTATAGCGTAGTGGTAAAGGTTCTTCGTTCTAATGTAGAAGGTTGTGAGTTCAAATCTCTTCAGAAATAGAGGCTAAATAAAATTTATATATTTTATATTTTTTTAGTAATTGTGAAAAATGTATGGCACAAAATTAATGTGTAATTAGTAATTACAAAAAAAAAACAATATATATATATATATTCACCCATGGTGGGGAGCGACGTTTCAGCTCGTGTGAGCCTTTCTCAAGCATGCTTGAGAAAGGCTCACACGAGCCGAAACGTTGCTCCCCACCATGGGTGAATAAAAGTTTTTTTCATTTTTTCATTAATTTGGAGTGCAGTCCTCCCTCTTTTTATTATTGTAATATTGGGTTCAGCCAGGACCCGGTGTTGGACATTGCACCCGCCTTTTTCCTTTGATGGTGCTGCCACTAATTATTTTGTGGACTATATATATATATAATATATATATATATATATATATATATATATATAATCATACTTCTGATCTACATGAATGCATAATATGTGGGAAAGTACTACAGATTTTTTTAACCATAATATATTTACATATATTATAATATATATATATATATATATATATATATATATATATATATATATATTAAATTTAGCCTTTATGTCTGAAAACTTTCTGCCGGAATTTGAACCCATAGTCTTCTACATTAAAGCCAAGAAACTTAACCACTGTGCTATACAGCTACAGCTAGTTAACCTGCAGTGAGATATCAAATGATACTTCTTCTGTATAGGAATACTTACTATAGGAATACTTATGACAAACTACTATGAGGTTTTTCTAACACAGTTTATCATTCCGCTTTATGGCTGAGTAATTAAGGTCCCTGCCTCTAATGTAGAAGGTTGTGAGTTCAAATTCTGGCAGAAATTTTTCAGAAATAGAGGCTAAATTAGATTTAAATTGCATTCGAGCACACGCGGTATTCAGCCAAACACCACGGCTTGTCAAGCAGCGCGATTCTCGAGTTGAACACCAATTCGGCCGAGCATGCTCGCTCAACATTAGTCACGTCACGACCGGTAGCTGACACTAGGAGCAAAGGCCTCTTGAAGTGACCTCTGCTGCCACCTCTGCCTGCGCCAGAAACACTTAGGTCTCTGCTAGTGATGAGCGGCAGGTGCCATATTCGATTTCGACGAAATTCGCGAATATTCGAATGAATATTCGTTTCATATTCGTCGAAATCGAATATTCGTCATTTTTTCTAGTTATCGCGATTAACATGCGATTTAAATAATCGCATATTGCGATTTGTACTTAAGGCTACTTTCCTATTGGTTTCATATCTAGAATTAGCGAGGATGACGAATATGACGAATGTATTCGTCTATTCCTCAAAACGAAGATAACGAAGTATTCTCCATCTTCGTTTTAGCTACCTATTCGTCAACTTCGCTAATTCTAGCAATCAAATAGGAAGGTTGACTATAGAGACAGCTGTGTTAAATTCGCTATGCGATTTTTTTTTTTTTAATAAATAGAATACTTATAATAATTTTATCAAGTAATATAATTATTGTATTAAAAAAATAAAAAAATCGCATAGCGAATTTAACACAGCTGTCTGGTAAGTCAACCTTCCTATTTGATTGCTAGAATTAGCGAATAAGCGAAGTTGACGATGACGAGACGAATAGGTAGCTAAAACGAAGATGTAGAATACTTCGTTATCTTCGTTTTGAGGAATATGACGAATACATTCGTCATATTCGCTATTCGCTAATTCTACCAAGCCAACCATAACTTCTGTGCTCATGGAGCGTCCCCATCACCATGGGAACGTCTCCATATACTAAAATGTACTGTCGGATTTGAGGAATTACGTTGAAATCGCAATGCGATTAATTCAAGTTATATTAATCGCATTGCGATTTCAACTTAGAGCTGGGTTTATAATGGGTCAGCTTGCTAGAATTAACGAAGTTAACGAATATGGAATATAGCAGCAGTGCTAAGTTGAAATCGCAATGCGATTAATTTAACTTAAAGTATTCGCATTGCGATTTCAACTTAGCATTGCTAGTGCATAGCTATACTCCATATTCGTTAATTCTAGCCTATGTAAGATAGCAGTGCTAAGTTGTAATCGCAATGCGATTAATATAACTTGAATTAATCGCATTGCGATTTCAACGTAATTCCTCAAATCCGACAGTACATTTTAGTATATGGAGATTCTCCCATGGATGGGGACGCTCCACATGAGCACGGAAGTCGGCAGAAGCGGCAACGGGCACTGACTAGAGCAGCCAGGAATCCTCAGGACAGGTAAGAACTACTTTTGGGAAGTAGGAAAGAAAAAAATATAACTAAAAAAAAAAAAAAAAACGAATATTCGAAATAGCGAATTTATAGCGCTATATTCGAAATATTCGCGAATTAGCGAAGTGCCGATATTCGCTAAAAAAATTCGCTTTTCGAATATTCGCGCTCAACACTAGTCTCTGCTACTCCCCTTTGCAGAACCTGGCATTTCCCTGTCTGACATACTGTTAGATCAAATAAAAGAAAAAATAAATAAATTAAAACACCCAAAAAAAGTCTGTAATTTTCTCACTTTACCACACAATGGCTAATTTTCACACTAATACACACAAAATGGGGCTTTAGAACATATAACTGCACTCCTGAACAGCAAATCTATTTTTCTGTTGCCACTAATGCATGACAAAAGGGGCTTTAGAACATATAACTGCACTGCTGAACGGCAAATATATTTTTATTTTGCCACTAATATATGCCACAAAAGGCTTTAGAACATATAACTGCACCGCTGAACGGCAAATATATTTTTCCTTTGCCACTAATACACGCCACAAAAGGTATTAGAACATAAAACTGCAACGTTGAATGGCAAATTTATTTTTATTTTGCCACTAATACATGCCACAAAAGGTATTAGAACATATAACTGCCCTGCTGAACGGCAAATATATTTTTCTTTTGCTACTAATACACGCCACAAAAGACTTTATAACATATAACTGCACCTCTGAATAGCAAATATATTTTACTTTTGCCACTAATACACACCGCAAAAGGCTTTAGAACATATAACTGCACTGCACAAGTGCATATAAGACATATTAATATTAATGGCTGTATCAAACAGCACTTTCACCCCAATAACTAGAACAGTTTGCTAGAATTACAGAGTTGTATAATGGCAATTTGGATCTCCAGTCAGTGCAGCAAGGTGTAATGGGATTGTTCCTATTATCCAAGCTGTAACCTCCCCTACTGAACCCTGTTCAATATAAATGCTATGGACTGATTCCTACCTATCCTTTCCCTACTCCTTGTATAATCTTTCCCTGCGCTTCTAAATCGTTTTTTTAGCACAATTAAGTTTTTTCTATCACTGTCTCTAGCGCCTGCTGACGACTCTCCCTGCATTAAGTACACTGGTAAATGGAAGAATCCAAGATGGCTGAGGCTTTTTAATAGGGCTGTTACATCACAGGGCTGGCTGCTGATTGGCTGCATGCATGGCATTATGGGTGATCCCGACTTCCCAGAGTTCCTTGCTCCATGTCCTCACACGTGCAGCAGCCATTTTAGGAAAAAAATAGGCGTGAGGAAATTCGGCTTCAGTGCGAATATAATTTTTCCTGAAATTTGAATCGAATCCCACTCCACCAGCTTTGATTCGCTCATCTCATCTCTTTACAGGCATAAGGATGTGACCACAATGGTCATAGCAGTGCCGGACGCTGTACCACACTCCACCACTGTGGTCGCATCCTTATGCCTGTAAACTATCCTTTTGAACTAGTGGCTTCTGATGATTCTTAGAAGTTGAAATGCACCGAGCCTGCAATATCTTAGCCACCTTCAACTGCCTTTATATGGAGGCAGTATTACTACACATTGCACAGTAATTGCTGGGCTCTTGGCATCATAAGAGCCCTGTGGCAATCACTGCTATTTCCTAGCCAGTTAGTAGGGGTTTATTAGACCTTGTAGTAGTCTTGTTTGGCTGCGGGTTGACTGTTAGGGTGTCACATACTAGTATATCCATAGATGATATCGTGTTCGTCTTTTGGATTGATTGACACCAACCCCTGACAACCTCAGGCATTTTGGGTAGTAACGCTTCTTAGGTGCAATTATTGAGCACTAGGTGTTACTAACCTCTGATGTCATAGATGGTGCTTTAATTTAGCACCAAACCGTATAGTGTACTGTGGTTAGTAGTTTAAGGTACTGCTCCCCCATTAGCCTCTGTACAAGGGCCACTTGGTACACTATCCTGTCCCAGTATTTTCCCCTTTTCCCCATATGCGGGCCCTCTTGGACCTCTAGCTTTCTTTAATCATGAGGGCTAGTCTGATTGACATGTAATTCTAGGTCCAGAGGAGTCTTTATTAATGTTTAGCCTGTTTTTGGGTGTCCCTACACCTCTTATCCGTTGACTTTCAATAAAGATTTGTTGTTTTATTTTAGCGTCTACAATAGGCAGTGACATGGGATTTTACATGGAACAGCTCTTTATCATGTTTTTTGTATGGCCAATTTATATATTTGTTTAGGTTAATCAGGTGGCTTAGACATCTCTTCTCAAGAGTATATACATTTAATTATTTTAATATTTTCTCATAACTAAGACCATCTGTGTCCATTATCAGTTTTATTGCTCTCCTTTGTACTTTTTCCAGCACCGAGGCATCCTTTCAAAGGACTGGTGCCCAGAACTGAATTGGAAATTCCAGATGAAGCAGCACCAAAGCTTTGTAAAGTGGTAATATTACATCCTTGTCCTGCGGGTCCATGCCTCTTTTAATACATGACAATAGTCTTAGAGCCTTAGAAGCAGCTGACTGACATTGCATGATGTTATTTAATCTATGATCTACAAATACAGCCAAATCCATCTCTACAAGTGACTCTCCCAGAGTTACTTCCCCTAGAACATATGACACACATGGAGTTTTACTATCCAGATGCCTAACTTTACATTTATCCACAAAACCTCATTTGCCAAGTTGATACCCAAACACTCAAAATGTCTAAGTAAACTTGTAGTTTATGGATATCTTCCATGGACTGCACAGTACTACATAGATTGATTTCATCAGTAAAAATAGAGACAGTGCTATTACTCCCATCCTCGATATCAATACATATTAAGGGACCCAGCCCTGAACCTTGGGACACACCAACTATAACCATTCAGAATAGGAATCATTCACCACAACTTTCTGGACATGGTCAATCCAATTACAAGAAATACTTTCTAAGCCTATACTTCCTAAGCCTATAGACCGTATTTTACCTATTAAACATTTATGAGGGACAGTATTAAATAGCCTTGGCAAAGTCCAAGAACACTACATCCACAGTCATCCCTCCGTCCAGGATTCTACTTACCTCCTCATAAAAGCAAATAAGGTTAGTCTGGCAACTTCTGTCCTTGGTAAACCCATGTAGGCTATCAATTATGATATAACTAAACAGTCACATACTTCTGTATATAACCCCTTAAGAGCCCTTCAAATATTTTAAAGTTATGCTCACTGGTCTATAACCTCCTGGGGAGGACCTAGAGCCCTTTTTTTTATATGTGCACCACATTTGCCTTTCTACAGTCATTTGGCACTTTACCAGTCCCTAGATAATCACAAAAAATTAGGAACAGGGGTATAGCAATAACTATACGGAGTTCTTTAATAGTGATAAGCCGAGTACCGCATGTGCTCGAGCAAATTTCTCGAGTCCCAGCCCCACACGTTTCGCGGGTTTTAAGCAGCCAATAAAGGTGCAGGTAAGTACTGCCCTCACTGTAATGCCAGTAGCCATGTTGGCTGCTGACATTACAGTGATTGGTTGGCCAGAACGTGTATATTGCAACCGATGACTCATGTTCGGCTCAGATATAGTCAGGGAGTAGAGTTGAGCAAACCCGAACTACATAGTTTGGTTCGTACCGAACTTTAAGATTTTCCGCACCCGGACCCGAACATTTCCGTAAAAGTTCGGGTTCGGGTTCGTTGTTTGGCGATTTCTTCCCGCCTTTTAAAAGGCTGCAGGGCAGCCAATCAACAAGCGTTTCACTGCTTTTCCCTAAGAAGCCCTCACAGCCATGCCTACTAGTGGCATGACTGTAATTGGCTAAGTGCAGCATATTACTCAGCCTTTATATAAGCTGGAGTTACGTAGCGATGCATGTCACTCTGCTGCTTTTAGTGAAGGGAAAGGTTGCTGCTGGTGCTCTCAGGGAGAGATTAGGGAAGAAATCTGTTGAACTTGGTGGTGTCAAATCTTCAAACTACAGCAATTATTGAGGGTGCTATGCTACATATTTGTACCCAGCCCTGAGCCCAGTGATACTGCAAAATAATTTTTAATCCATCTGTTACTGAGGTGGGGGTCGGCGGCCATTTTAGCAACTGTGTCCTTGGAACTGCATGTGACCTGCACGTGTGCCAGCCTGCCAGGGACATCAATCTAATTATTTTTTGGTAGATCAGTGGAGGAAAATTTCCTTTTTTATGGCAGATCAAGTCCCCCTACATTAACTATTTTATGATTTTGCTGTAAAATAGTGCATTTCTGTAGTTGGGGGAATAAACCCTACTGTCGTACCACAAAGCACGTTTGCATACACTGCTTAAAAACCTATTTTAAACATTTGCAGTGACATAGTGCATTTCTGTAGTTGCTGCAATAAACCTGTACTGTCGTACCACAGAGAACGTTTGCATGCACCGCTGAAAATCCTGTTTTATAATTTTGCGGTGACATAGTACATTTCTTTAGTTGGTGGAAAAAACCCATACTGTTGCACCACAGAGCACGTTTGCATACACCCCTGAAAATCTTATTTTAAAATTTTGCGGTGACATAGTGCATTTCTGTAGTTGCTGTAATAGACCCATACTGTTGTACCACAGAGCACGTTTGCATACACCACTCATAAACCTGTTTTATAATTTTGCGGTGACATAGTGCATTTCTGTAGTTGGTGGAATAAACCCGTACTGATGTACCACAGAGCACATTTGCATACACCACTGAAAAACCTGTTTTATAATTTTGCAGTGACATAGTGCATTTCTGTAGTTGGTGGAATAAACCCATACTGTCGTACCACAGATCACATTTGCATACACCGCTGAAAAGCCTATTTAAATAATTTGCGGTGACATAGTGCATTTCTGTTGTTGCTGTAATAAACCCGTACTGTCGTACCACAGAGCATGTTTGCATACACCGCTGAAAACCCTGTTGTATAATTTTGTGGTGACGTAGTACATTTCTGTAGTTGGTGGAATAAACCCGTACTGTGGTACCACAGAGTACATTTGAATACACAGCTGAAAAACCTATTTTAAAATTTTGCAGTGACATAGTGCATTTCTGTAGATGCTGTAATAAACCCATACTGTCGTACCACAGAGGACGTTTGCATACAACGCTGAAAAAACTGTTTTAAAAATTTTGGGGTGACATACTGCATTTCTGTAGTTTGTTGCAATAAACACTGGTTTTGTGCTACATAGCAGATCTGAGGCCTAACCTGAATTTAAGTCATTTTAAGTAACCTGTGGAACTCCGCATTTACATAGTTGGTTGCAAAAACACCGGTTTTGTGGTAGATAGCACATTTGCGGTGTATGCTGCATTTATGACAGTCAAATTAAACCGTTAATCTCTGCTGTTACATTGTTGGTTTGAAATATCTAATTTTTGTTGATAGTGAAATAATTGTATTGAATTACTCTGTTGTGTGACCTAAAGAAATGTATTCTGTATATGACACAGGCACTGCCTTACTGTTAGTGAACTTAATTGTTAACTTTTGGCAGTTAAATTGACACCTTAGATAAACCATCAGTTAGTTTGGTGGGTGAGCGCAAATAATGAGGAGAACATCAAATATGGGATGTGGACATGGTCGTGGTGGTGGAGCTCCTGTTTCTCGAAGAGGACGTGACCGTTCTGTGCCAGCTACAGGTCCAAGTGAAACACCTTCCTCAGGTGCGAGTAGACGACAGAACCTGCTGAGTTATTTGGTAGGCCCGAATGCCGCTCTACGGATGGTGAGGCCAGAACAAATACAGGCGATAGTAGATTGAGTGGCTGACATTGGCGCCAGTTCCTTCACAGTATCTCCCACCCCGTCCTCTGCAGAAAGCTCAGAGTTGGCACCTGCAGCCCATGCCCATTAGTCTTTCACCTCACCACTTGCAAAGGAGCCAAGCAGTCTGATCTCCAAGTCATGCAGCAGACTCTTATGCTTTTTGATGACTCTGCTGGCAGGGTTTCCCCGGGCCATCCACATAGCCCTGCCCCAAAAGTGGAAGACATTGAATGCACTGATGCCCAACCATTTATGTTGCAGGATGAGGACATGGGAATAACACCGCAGCACGTCTCTGATGATGACGAAACACAGGTGCCAACTGCTGCTGCTTTCTGGAGTGTGCAGACCGGCGAATAGGGAAGGGGTCAAGAATGGGTGGAAGATGATGTGGAGGACGATGAGGTCCTAGACCCCAAATCGACTCAAGTTCATGCTAGTGACGTGTGCAGTTCTGAGGAAGAGGCGGTGGTCGCACAGAGGCAACAGCACAGCAAAAGAGGAAGCAGGGTGCAAAAGCGTAGTGGGCGTCCCCGAGACAGTACTTCACTTTGCTTATGCTGGGAGACTGTGCAAGCAGCAGCAGGCGATAGTGGAGTTTCAGCTGCAGCATGCACGGGTCAGTCGCTCTGCGGAACAGCACCACTTCATCACCAATAAGTAGGCCTCCATGCGTGACCTGTGTGCCTTGTTGCGGTGTTTCGAGTACTTAACCAACATGGCCAGTGCCGATGACGCCGTTCTTAGGGTTACAATACCACTTCTATGTCTCCTTGAAAAAACACTTAGGGCACTGATGGAAGAGGATGTGGCAGAGGAGGAAGAGGAGGCATTTCACAGGGTTTCAGGCCAGTCATTCAGAAGTGGCTCAGAGGGTGGGTTCCTGCACCAGCAGAGGCCAGATACGCATGTGGCCAACCAGGGCACAGTTCTGGTGGACGAGGAGGTAGAGGATGAGGTAGAGGAGGATGAACCGGGTTCACAGCAGGGTGGCACCCAACGCGGCTCATGGCCATCACTGGAGCGTGGCTGGGGGGACAGACGATACACCATCTACAGAGGACAGCTTATCCTTATCTCTGGGCAGCCTGACACACATGAGCGACTACATGCTGCAGTGCCTGCGCAACGACAGCAGAGTTGCCCACATTTTAACTTGTGCTGACCACTGTGTTGCCACCCTGCTGGATCCCGATTACAAAGCCAACGTGCCGTCCTTAATTCCCTCACTGGAGCGTGATAGGAAGATGCGCGACTACAAGCGCACGCTGGTAGACGTGCTTCTCAGGGCATTCCAAACTGAAACCGGAGGACAAGTGGAAGCACAAGGCGAAGGCAGGGGCGGAGGAGGAAGAGGTTGCCAATGCAGCTGGGTCACGGCCATCACCTCAGAAGGCAGGGTTAGCATGACTGACATGTGGAAAAGCTTTGTCACCACGCCACAGCAACCGGCACCACCAGCTGATATGGAACATCTTAGCAGGAGGCAGCATTTGAACAACATGGTGAAACAGTACATTTGCACATGCCTACACACACTGACTGATGGTTCTGCCCCAATCAACTTCTGGGTCTCCAAATTGTCCACATGGCTTGAGATTTCCCTTTATGCCTTGGAGGTGCTGGCCTGCCATGCAGCCAGTGTATTGTCTGAACATATATTTAGCATGGCATGGGGCGTCATTACAGACAAACTCAGCCGCCTGTCCACAGCCAACGTGGACAAGCTCACATTCGTTAAAGTGAACCAGGATTGAATCCCACAAGACTTGTCTGTACCTTGTGTAGAATAGACATTTATACCCGCCTCAACCATACATTCTTGTACTCAAGTGCACTTATTCTTTGATTTTTTATTTATTTATTTTTTCATTATTTTGGGGGCTACCCCAATTAAAACAAAAATAAAGCATTGTTAGCTGGCTACCTCCTCCTCCATCGCCACTTCCACCTACAACACAACATTCACCGCTTCCTCAACCTTCGACTACACATCCACCTCCTTCTCCGAGTTGCAGGTTAATAATTTAAATTTGTTTTATTTATTTTTTTTAAGTTATTTCTCTATCCACATTTGTTTGCAGAGCACTTGCCATGCTCTTAAGCACATTTTGCTGCCTTTTTAGCCCTCTAGCCCTTTCCATTACATTTTTACGGCCATTTTAGTGCCCAAAAGTTCGGGTCCCCATTGACTTCAATGGGGTTCGGGGTGAGGTTCGGGTCAAGTTCTGGTCCCGAATCCAAACTTTTTTTTAAAATTCGGCCGAACCCGTCGAACCCAAACTTCCAGGTGTCCGCTCAACTCTAACAGGGAGAGCAAAGCTAAGGAAGGGAAAGACAGAGTAGGGAGCGAAATTTAACAGATTTTATCAGAAACAAGATTTGCAAATACCCAAATATCCTTGAAGGACAACAGTGTGTGTGCGTTTTACAGCAGCAATCAATCTAACTCTTGCAGTCCCAGGGAAGGTGCTTCTGAAGGGAAAGATAGTGCAGGGAGAGAAATGTGCTGTTTTTACTACCAAAAGCTTTTCAAAGAGCCCACAATGCCTTTTAATGACTACTAGGTGTGTTTCACAGCAGCAAGATATTTTTATTTTGTACCTATTAGTGACATATCGTATACATCATCCGCAGACTGTGTCTTTAATAATCTGGCTCACATCTAGTGACCATAGTATGTGGCTTTGCGTAAAAAATTACATCAAAAAGTACTACATCAGCAAACAGTGTCTGTAGCACAAATTCCATTAACCTGGATCTAATAGTGTCCATATTCTGTGGATTTTTGTGACATATACTGTCCGGCCTCCCCAAACAGTTTCTGTATTTCAAATTTAATTAATCTGGGCATAATACAGTGTCTATTCTGTGGGTTTATTTGACATATACTGTGCGGCATATGAAAAAAGTATCTGTATTTCAAATAGCAACAATCTGGGTCTAATATAGTGTACATATTCTGTGGTTTTATGGGACATATACTGTCCATCACCCGGAAAGAGTGTCTGATGCGCAAATCTAAATAATCTGGGCCTAATCTAGTGTCCACAGCGTGTGCCTCTCTGTGTCAAATACTGTACCACTGGTGAAAACAGTGTATTTTGGGGAAATGTACATTATTTGTGCAACATTTAGTGTCCACAGCGTTTGCCTCTGTGTCAAATACTGTACCATGGGTGAAAACAGTGTATTTTGGGAAAATGTACATTATTTGTGCAACATTTAGTGTGGGCTAACTCTCTAAAACAGTGTTGTTGATGGAGAACCTTTTAGAGACTGAGTGCCTAAACTGCAACCCAAAAACCACTTATTTATCGCAAAGTGCCCACATGGTCATTTACCCTGAATACTACAGTCCAATATAGTATATCTTCCATGTTCCTTATAACTTAGCTATAGCTGTAGAGTGCTAGTTCGTGCCACATGTCCTGTTTGGAGACCCAGTAGTTGTAAGTTACAGAGGGATCACTGAGGACGCTGACACTGTCTGCTTTGTACTCCTTTACCATCTTCCACATTTTTTTCCATCCTTGTGCCACTATGCCGCGCATCAAGGTGAGGGTGCTGGTGGGGTGTCATGAAACTGTCCCAGGCCTTGAAGAGTGTTGTTCTGCCTCTGTTGGAACTGGTGTGTGTTCCCCTCATTTTCTCTCCTGTGTTGACCAAGGAACTACGTACTCTGCCGCCAGTGTTGTCAGATGGAAATTTATTAAACTATTTTTTAAGACCATCTGGCATTGCACCATTTTGCTAGTCCTTTCCACCACAGGAATTTGAGATGAAAAGTTCTCTTTGTAGCGGGGGTCAAGAAGGGTGAACTGAACAACCAGTAATCGCTGTTGTGCAAAATGCGTAGAATGTGAGGGTCACAGGAAAGGCAGCATAACATAAAGTCAGTCATGTGTGTTAGAGTCCCAGCAAACAAGACTTTGCTGTCCTCATGAGGAGGATGACTCTCAATCTCCTTATCCTCTTCCTCCTCTCCTGCCCATCTATGCTGAACAAGTGGAATAAACCTGCTATGGTTACTATCCTCTGTAGCAGAGGCAACCGTCTCTTGCTCCTCCTCCTCCTCCTCATCATCATAATCATCCAATTCACACTGACAAGACGAACTGAGGGTGGTCTGGCTATCACCCTGTGTAATGTCTTCCCCCTAGTTCCACCTCTCCCACATGTAAAGTGTCCGCCTTCATTGTTAGCAGCCAGTGTTTCAGTAGACACTAAAGTGGAATGGTTAGGCTGATATTAGCAGCATCGCCACTCACCATCTGTGTTTATCCTTCAAAGTTGGGTAAAACCTCACAGAGGTCAGACATACTAGACCATGTTGCAGCTGGTATTCCACTACTGCCTTCTGATGCTCACAAAGCATGGCCAACATGTGTAATGTGGAATTCTAGCACGTGCTCATGTCGCACAACAGTCGGTTAGCTGGCAAATACAAGTGCTGCAGCAGCGTTTCCAGACCATCGGCAGCTGTAGATGACCTTCTGAAATTGGCACACACATGGCTCACCTTCACCAGTAGCGCAGACAAATTGAGTTAGGTTTGGAGAAAGTTAAGAACAAGTGGGCATGGTATGGCCAGATCCCAGACATTAAGGAGGGATGCACATGGCCATTTCAGCATTTGTCCCATTTAAAAGTTTGCCTTCTTCACTGGGCAGAAAACAACCTCTGCCCAGTGAAGAAGGCAAACTTTTAAATGGATCAAATGCTGATATATTTTATATGATTAAGATTCTATTATTAGGATAAGATTTTGAGGGACGATTTCTCGACGTTTTGCTGTGGACACTGGGCAGAGTTGTCATTCTGCCCGGTGAGGGCCGTGCTTGCCTGAGGTCTGGCCCTTTTATGTTCCAGTGTTTGAGTTGTTATTGTTATGATTTGAGTTTCAATTTATGACTATGCTGTAAAATATGTTATGGTTACTTGGTTATTTACGAGTTCTTAAACAGGCAATGCCATTTGTTTGCCTCCACTCTCGTGTGTTATTTTTTTATATATATATTAATGTATAAGTTTGGGATGTTTGTTGTGCATGGTATATATATGCTGTATATTTGCCATGTGTGTGAGCTTGCTGAGCTCCAAAGCTGCCAACAAGTTATGGCCATTATCAGACACAACCAACCTGGTCCGTTATACCCTGCCACAGCTCTGCTTGTCACCCAAGTAAATGAGTTTCAGCACAGCTTGTTGCTGCTTCCCCACTGCCATGCTACACTTCTTCCAGCTACTGACTGATGGTTGACTGCTGCTGCAAAATGAGAATTCTGAGTTTGCAGTGGAGGAGGAGATGGAGGTGGAGGAGGAGAAGGGGGAGTTGCAGCCACTTATGTAGGTGGTGGCGGAAATCCTGATGGAAGTAGGGCCCGCAACCCTTGGCATCGGTAGCACAAGTGCCATCCCAGGGTACGACTCGCTACCAGCCTCCACAAGGTTCACCCAGTGTGCCGCCACAGAAATGTATCGTCCCTGGGGGTGTGCTAGCTGATGGTGTTTGTGAAGGCACAGCTGCAGGGAGGGAGTCATCCAGGCCTGCGTCTAGGACAGATGATTGGCCAGCCCAGCACGTAACACATGGAAAGAAGAGAAGACAGTGGTGTGACCCACAGACACTGATTGTGGACCCAGGGGTTCGGGCCACCTGTTAGGGTGCTTTGATGCCATGTGGCGGATCATGCCGGTGGTGGCGAGGTTGCCTCCATTTTGCCTCCAGTGTATCGTCTTCCCCCATTATATTCCCGGGTTGAGTTTTTATTGTTATGGTTTGAGCTAGAGTTAATGAATAGGATGTAAGTAGGGTTGAGTGAACCCAAACTGTATAGTTCGGGTTCGTACCGAATTTTGGGGTGTTCGAGACACGGACCCGAACCCGAACATTTCTAAAAAAGTTTGGTTTCGGGTCCGTTGTTCGGCGATTTCTTCCCGCTTTCTAAAGGGCTGCAAAGCAGCCAATCAGCAAGCGTTTTACTTCTTGCCCTAGAAAGCAAACACAGCCATGCCTACTAATGGCATGGCTGTGATCGGCTGAGTGCAGCATGTGACCCAGCCTCTTCATAAGCTGGAGTCACGTAGTGCCGCACGTCAGTCTGCTGAATTGAGATTAGAGCAAGGTTGCTGCTGGTGCGATCAGGGACAGAATAGGGCAGAATTCTGAAGAACCTGTGCAACTTTAATCCACAAGACACAGCACATAGAGCGGGAGGGAGCCTCAGCAATCCAACTTTTCTGAACCCAGCAACTGCCAGGGAGATGTTTTTTGTAATCCATCTGTTAGGCCTCTTTCACACGGGCGTCACGTTTGACGCCCGGATAAGAGGCGGGTGCGTTGCGAGAAAATGCGTGATTTTTCCGCGCGAGTGAAAAGCGTTTTAATGCGTTTTGCACGCGCGTGCGAAAAAACAGCATGTTTGGTACCCAGACCCGAAGCCGGACTTCATCACTGAAGTCCGGATTCGGGTGGAGTATTCTGTAGATTTTAATTTTTTCCCTTATAACACGGTTATAAGGGAAAATAATAGCATTCTTAATAAAGAATGCTTTGTATAATGTTGATTAAGGGGTTAAAAATAAAAAAAACTTAACTTACCTTAGCCACTTGATCGCATAGTTGTCGATCTGTCTTCTCTCTTCAAGCTTTAGCTACCAGCTAAAGGACCTGTGATGACGTCACATCACATGGTCCAATCACATGGTATCACAGAGTGCAAACCACTCGGGTCTTGTCGTCAGCACATTGTTTAAAGAAGTGCAATGTCAGGGAACTCTTTGAAGCTGCCTTTGGGGTGCTCGGTCCCTGGTGGCGGTGGCCAGTAGCAAGCGAACTCTCTTGGACAGATTGACACTTTGAGATGCAAAGTAGCGTGTGAAAAAATATATAGGATTATGCTTTCAGCACTTGTATATTAACACTTTGTGTAATATACCCTTTAACGGAAAGAAATACACTTGGAGATGCAAACTGAGTGTAATATACCCTTTTACGGACAGATTTACACTTGGCCTGCAACAGCTGGAACACCAGATTTTGCGTCTTGCTATTTTGGCATTTGAATTTCACCCCAGAAAATAATATATCCTTTGACAGACACTATTAAACTTTGCCAGTCACAGCTGGAACATAAGATTTATGGTATTTCTATTTTGGCAACTGAATTTCACCCCAAAAAATAATAAATCCTTTGCCAGACACTATTAAACTTGGCCAGCCACTGCTGGAACACCAGATTTACGGTATTGCTATTTTGGCAACTGAATTTCACCCCAGTAAATAATAAATCCTTTGCCGGACACTATTAAACTTGGCCAGCCACTGCTGGGACACCAGATTTACGGTATTGCTATTTTGGCAATTGAATTTCACAATTTCAGTAAAAAAAAAAAGGGGGTCCAGTAGAATACAATTCTGGCACACATATTACCTAATATAACAACAAAAACTCAAAGGGGTAATCATAAAATGTAACTTTTAATAATATGATTAAAAAAGACATGTCCCAATATTGTGAGAAAAAACCACTTGGGGATCAGAGGTATTTATCCTCAGACACAACTAGTGACCCCCAACAAAAACGAGTGAAGATAAACAATATATCATGGTGCACAGCGGCACCGTAATACCAACATGTCCTACCAGTACCAGGAACACATCGATGGATGTCAGGTTCTGCGTGGATAGATGCACCTGATCAGGGCCGGTTCTAGGTCAAATGGGGCCCTGGGGCGAAAACCCCCCCCTCCCCTCCCCCCATGGCAGCACACTTCCCTCTTCACCCCCCCCCCCTTCCCGGCAGCACACTTCCCACTCCACCCCCCCCCCCCTTCCCGGCAGCACACTTCCCTCTCCCCCCCCCCCCTTCCCGGCCGCACACTTCCCTCTCCCCCCCCCCTCCTATTGCAGCACACTTCCCTTCCCCTCCCTCATGGCAGTACACTTCCCTGTGGCTGGCTGGAACCAGGCGCTCGCTCCTTCCTTCTTCTCTCTGGGGGCGGAGCTCAGTGGCAACGTCAAACACAAAGACGTGCCTGTGCGGCAGCTACGCTCCAGCAGCCACTGCTCTCTTAAAGAGACAGGTAGGCTGAGGCAGCAGAGCGTAGCTCACAGAGGCCGCGGGCCCCGCCCCCTCCTCACTCTTTTCCATTAGCCCGCGGCCGCAGCAAAATAGTAGCCCGTCTAGTTAGTTTGCGGGCCGGCGCCCGGGGCCCCTAAGGACTCGGGGCCCGGGGGCAATTGCCCCCCTTGCCTCTATGGAAGCGCCGGCCCTGCACCTGATGACCAGTATTCCATCCTCAGTAAGGAGGCGGTGATAACACCCACAAGAAGGGTCCCTGAGAACACCATGTGTCTGGCTAACCCCTGTACCCTAAAACCAGGAGTAGATAGCAGCCTAACCACAGGGCACTCGTCCTGATAAGGGTGACCCCGTCCGGAACCTGTCCCTATACAAGCTAGAACTAAAAAGTCCCTATATTATAAATTCCCTACATGCATGTTTCACCGCCAGGACATAGCGGATCATCAGTGGAAACAAATAAAGGTTACTGTTGAAGGTAAAGTGGATCCATAAGGAGGATATCCAGATGGATCCCAGTCAAATATATACAAAAAGGAGAACCCTAATGATCAGGAGGGTCCCACAGCTGGTAAACACGTGGGGTGTACCTCAGTAGTGATTGCAAATATTAAAACGTAACTTTTAATTGTTACTATAATAGAATATATGCCCAGTGTTCAAGATACTGATACTGCAATTGAACCATCAAAAAAAACAAACAGTAATTAGGTAGATATGACCAGGGGTGCACGGCGGCTCCCCCCGAAATGATACATCAGTGTCCTACCACCAACTGTCGGGCCGGATCTTAGACGTCCTCAATGTTGTCATCAGATGTAGAGGATTGATCATCCCGTTTCCAAGGCAAGATGGATGCTGTTTGGAAAAAAGTGCATGGATGATTAAAGGTCCCTGATGTGCCCTACTAAGGCCCTGTGAACTGCCTACTTATCAGTCCCTGTTAACTCGATATAGTAGCAGCCTAACCACAGGGCACTCGTCCTTAGAAGGGCGACCCCGTCTGGAACCTGGCCCTTACAAAGATAATTAAATAACTGGCCCTACAGTTCGCCCCTATCCTGGTCCCTACATGCACGTTTCATCTCTAGATGGAGACTCATCAGGGGATTGTGCAAAGGATGAGGAGGCTATAACATAGAGTATCAAAGCCACAATAGGGAGAAAATAATCCCATTAGAATTGTGGTATATTAATAGTAGGGTCAAAGATCAAATGAGGTAAAGGTATATTTTGATTCCTCATAAGATCATCAGTGCATATATGGGGATAAAGATGGTCCCTAATGCAGATTAGTGGGGCACCATGATGGCTATGATGTCAACCATATTGTTATTCTTACCAGTTATTTATAGGGTCCCTACCATGTGGAAAGAATTGGCGCCAAGCAGGGAGAAGGTCCGTTGTCACGCATGCGGCGTCACTAACGCGTTGCCGTGCCAGGAAAAGGTCACGGCGTCAGCGTGTGTTTTGGAAAAACGGCGCATGCAGGAACCTCTGAGCGCTAAGAGATCGCGTGTCAAGAAGTTCGTGCACGCGCATTAGCGCAACAGGGTGATAGAAAGTCACGTGATCGGGATAAGACCGATCACGTGTGTCTGTGCCAAGATGAATAACACAGACCCATGGCACAGGGTGTTGCCTAGAAACCTAGGCGCGTTGCCTGCAAACAGTGCCCTGCTGGTCTATGGTGTAGCCAGCATTTATATAAGTAATAGGCATTTCATTGGCATATAGATAGTATTCGGATTAGGAGGCCACGATAATATGAGATGGACAAAATCAGGTAATATCAATAGCAGTAAGATCATCCATCTCATGAGAATCTGCAATGGTTGTAGGAATAATTATATGCACCTGTTCTAGAGATAATCACCGGAACAGGGTGAGGTCACTGTAAGTGGTCACTATTCGGTTAGAGGAGAGTTGTGAGGGATTTATCATGTGACGGGACCAGTCATCTAGGGTGTCCACACTAGATAAAACAACTATAATTCAGTTGTTCATTCATGCCCCGAGGTGTCACAGTCTGTAACATGAAAATCCATCGGGCCTCACGCTGTAGAAGCGTGCGGTCCCAGTCCCCCCCTCTCTTTGGGGGGGGGGCCACATTTTCAATACCCACAAAATGAATACACCTGGGGTTGCCCTGATGGTTCTCGTGGACATGACGAGACACCGTCGTGTCTCGTTTATTGATAATGTCCCCCACATGTTCATTTATACGGAATTCCCTCTTGGTTTTTCCGATATACACCAAATGGCAATCGCAAGTAATCTTGTAGATTACCCCTTGAGTGCGACACGTGATGAAATCACGGATTTTGAAGGTTCATCCCAGATTGGAGCTGCAAAATGTTTTGGTGGTTTCAATAAAGGCACACGCCACACAACCACTACAATGAAAGCAGCCTACTGGTCGCCTGTCGAGCCAAGTGCCTGGCCCCTTGGGTGCCTGGTAGTGGCTGTGGACAAGGTGGTCTTTTAAACTGCGCCTTCTCCTAAAGGTGATCTGCGGACAGTCATGTATGACATTTGAGATGTCCGGGTCCATAAGGAGAATGGGCCAATGTTTTTTTAAAACATCTCTTATCAGGTTAGATTTTGCATCAAAAGTAGTGATCAGGCGGATTTTGCGATCCTCCTTCTTTTTCGGCTTAGGTGTAAGAAGCTCTAAACGTGGTGTGTGTTTTGCTTTTTGGTAGGACTCTCTTAAGACCTGGTCGGGATATCCTCGTGATAATAATCTTTGTCTCAGTATGTCTGCCTCTTTCATGAACTCGTGATTCTCTGAACAGTTTCTACGTATACGTAGGTACTGGCCCCTCGGGATACCCTTCTTGAGGGGTCTAGGATGACTACTGTTCCAGTAGAGGATCAAACTCGTGGAGATGGGTTTACGGTATAAAGTGGTGCATAACTCATTTGAGTTGTTGCGGTAGATGCGGATGTCAAGGAATGGGAGGGAGTCTGTATTCAGTTCTGAGGTAAATTTCAGTCCCACTTTATTCACATTCAATGCTTGTACGAATGCATTGAATGCTAACTCGGTGTCGTTCCAAATGATAAATACGTCATCAATGTACCGGGCCCAAAGAGAGATGGACCCGGTACCTGACGACACATCATCTGCAAAAACAACGGTGGCCTCCCACCAGCCCAGGAGCAGATTTGCATAGGATGGCGCACAAGAACATCCCATGGCTGTGCCCCTGAGCTGGTGGAAGATTTTGCCGTTAAATGAAAAGAAATTGTGGGTAAGAAGGAACCGCAGCAGTTGTAATACAAATTGGTTGTGTTCACTGAACTGGCTCCCTCTTGATAGAAGAAAGTACTCCACTGCATGTAAACCCGCCTCATGTGGTATAGAGGAGTATAATGCTTCCACATCTATACTGCCGAATTTGGAGTTAGGATCAAGGGGAATTCCATCGATACGTTTAATGAGATCAGTAGTGTCCCTGGTGTAGGAAGGGAGGGAGGTCACAAAAGGAATGAGTATCTGGTTGATATAGATACCAATGTTCTGTCCAATACATCCCACCCCCGACACAATTGGGCGGCCCTTCAATGATTTTGTCCCTTTATGTATCTTGGGAAGACTATAGATTGTGGCCGTGGTGGGGTGCACTGGACAGAGGAAATCATACTCCTCCCGTGAGATAAGTTTCCTCTCTTTTGCATTATTGAGAATTTCTTTTAGTTCTAGCAAGTAGGGTTCAGTAGGATTGGACTTAAGGACCCTATAGTTCTCTTTATCATTAAGGATTTGGGAGCACATATGAACATAGTCTTTCTGGTTGAGGATGACTGTATTGCCACCCTTATCCGAGGGTTTTATGACTATCGTTTGATCTTGTTTCAAATTAGTAATGGCTTCCTATTCTTCCCTAGTGCAGTTGGAACCTTCTTGTACCAATGGCAGATTACTCAGATCGACGGAAACTAGCTGTAGAAAAATGTCTACACATGAAATGTCTGTGGTGGGTGGCATTTTTTTGCTTTTATTCTTCAGGGTGGTAAAGGGTCCTACTCCCTCAGAACCAGTGTGTTCAGTAGCAAGGCTATGTAGTAGTTGTACATCTGGTAAGAGGTCTGTTGGTATACCTAGGTCCTTACATTGTCGTTTGTCCATATTCCTGAAGTGTTTGAACCACCGTAGTTTCCCAGCAAACAATTGTAAATCTACAATCCAAGAAAATATATCAAATTGTCTTGTAGGTACAAATGATAACCCCTTTCGTAAAACAGATAGCTCAACGTCACTCAAAGTCCTGTCTGACAGATTGATTACCTCGGGGCCTGTTGTACGTTGGAGCGATTTCTCAGGTGGTATGTCAACCCCTGATCTAAAAAAGTCTCTTGCTGGGAAGGGGGTGGTGTCTGACCTCTCCCTCTTCCTCCTCGATTCCTACCCCTTCCTCGTCTGGGGGGATTTTTATTTTTGGAAAAAAATTGATTTTTTTGTTCTCTTTCACTATCTGAAACTTCTGTTTCTGTAGTGGATGCGTCAGAGCTTATTTCTTTAGTTTGGGGTTTTTAAACACGTGGGGTCCAAGGTAGTGGACCGCCCACAGATGGCTGGCCTCATAGATGGGAGGCACACATATAGCAGGGGGTGAGTTCTCTGCCCCTCAATTAGGAAGCCATAGTTGTGCACACCACCCGCCGCTTTTTAAACACTCACCTGCCCTTACTGCTGATGCGTAGTGTACCGCATCCAATGAGAATCCACATCGGTAAGGCCGACGCGCACGCCTCATACAGAATCAGAGCGAGGCTTGGAGCACAAAGTAACCCAGCAAAATCTAAAAGGTCACTGCGCATGCGCGATCTCGCCTGATATATCGCGAGTTCGCGCCTGTATCGTTGCTTCAATCTCCAGCAACGATAGGCAGTCCTAGTAAGTGCACGTGACTGCCCGGCTCACTAGGGTTGCTACGCGATAGGACGCATCACCACAACCACAGTGAGCTTCATGGGTCAACAATCGACCTTTATGCTTGGTATTTTGGCACATGCTGATAGTTGCAAGGGAAATCAAGCCATTGGTACTTATTAATATGTATTATACTGGTCGAAAAATGGTATTTCCACAACACCGATGACAAGGGGGAGGGGAGAAGAACAAGGCCACCAAAAATATCGAACTAAACCTGAAAAAAAAAAAGTAACAAAATCAATACGTAGTTGCTAGGCTGTATTTTGTCATTAATGATGGTAACATAATAAAAAGTTAGTAGTGGAGAGTGTCACCTATCGCTAGAAAGTAGTGTAATATTGATAAGGAGCCATTACTAGGATGACTACCAATATATAGTGGAGGAGAGGCTTCTATGGAGCTGGATCACTTTTATAAGAAGCAGCTGTAATTAATATTAGTTCAAAAGAAACAATATATCCTTTGCCGGAGACTATTAAACTTGACCAGCCACTGCTGGGACACCAGATTTACGGTATTGCTATTTTGGCAATTGAATTTCACCTCAGAAAAAAATATATCCTTTGCCGGACACTATTAAACTTGGCCAGCCACAGCTGAAACTACTGATTTATGGTATTGCTATTTTGGCAATTCAATTTCACCCCAGAAAATAATATATCCTATGACGGACACTATGAAACTTGTCCAGTCACAGCTGGAACACCAGATTTACAATATTGCTATTTTGGCAATTGAATTTCACCCCAGAACAAAATATATCCTTTGCCGGACACTATTAATCTTGGCCAGCTACAGCTGAAACCACTGATTTATGGTATTGCTACTTTGGCAATTGAATTTCACCCCAGAACAAAATATATCCTTTGCAGGACACTATTAAACTTTGCCAGCCACAGCTGGAACACCAGATTTAGGGGATTGCTATTTTGGCAATTGCATTTAACCCCTCAATAAAATATAGAAATTTCTATCCAGAGTTTCTAGGGGTGACAACAAGGACAGCCAAGCCCCTGATGTAGGATATAGCAAAAAAAAAAAAAAAACTAGTATATATTGATGGATTGATGGACTTGGTGGCAGTTTGTTCTGGTGCACCACAAGACACAAAATGACAGAAAAATGCTCTGTGCAGCCTAAAACCAGTGAGCGATTAACTAGGAGAAGTTGAATGTTTCACAGCTGACGATCGATCACTTCATTGGGTGTTTTTGCTGAGTTTTCCCTGCCTAATCTCGCCCTCACAGCAGGTGCGTCCTATCCCTACAGTAATCAGAGCAGAGTGACGTGCAGCGCTACGTGACTTCAGCTTAAATAGAGGCTGGGTCACATGCTGCACTTGGCCAATTACAGCCATTAGAAAACATGGTGTGGTGTTTAACAAGCAGGATATGTTCAACCTATATGCAGTTGTGCATGTATATAGGGGAGCACATCCTGCATTTGTAGTCCGTTGCTAGGAGCAATCAACAGCAAAAAATGCATGCAATGGAAGATGCCAGCAACAGACTACAAGTACCACAATAACCATCCTACATACAATAACGATAATGTGCATGTGGAGAACAATCAAAAACATAACCATAGCAAAGGCAGGTGCACTCTGCGGCAATACTAAACCCTCACATTGATGTTAAAATTGAGAGGTTAGTTCGACACATCCAACTAGGAAGACATGTCTTAAGCTGGGACACGACGCCAAGGTCTCCCAAATAGCCTGAAACCCTACCACTTACCCTACCTGTGCCGTATGGGCAATACCAGGGGCCGTTGGGCATTACGGGAGCGTAAGGCCTGACTCACAAACAGCTCACCAGTGACCTCCAGCATGTAACCATGCTTGCAATGGGAGGTGGGAGGTGCCTGTGAGCCCCACGCGAGACTGGCTGATATGGCCCAGAGCCTCCCAGGTGCACCTGAATGTAGCCTGTAGATTAAAAGCAGGCACATTTAAATTAGAGTTTATACACCTCCAAACATATTATACAAACCATTAGAAAACGTGGTGTGGTGTTTAAGCAGGATATGCTCAACCCATATGCAGTTGTGCATGTATATAGGGGAGCACATCCTGCACTTGTAGTCCGTTGCTAGGAGCAATCAACAGCAAAAAATGCATACAATGGAAGATGTCAGCAACGGACTACAAGTACCACAATAACCATCCTACATACGATAACGATAATGTGGATGTGGAGAACAATCAAAAACATAACCATAGCAAAGGCAGGTGCACTCTGCGGCAATACTAAACCCTCACACTGATGTTAAAATTGAGAGGTTAGTTCGATACATCCTACTAGGAGGACATATGGAGGACATGTCTTAAGCTCGGACACCACGCCAAGGTCTCTCAAATAGCCCTAGACCCTACCACTCAACCTACCTGTGCCGTATGGGCGATACCAGGGGCCGTTGGGCATTACGGGAGCGTAAGGCCTGACTCACAAACAGCTCACCAGTGACCTCCACTCCACACCACGTTTTCTAATGGTTTGTATGATATGTTTGGAGGTGTATAAACTCCAATTTAAATGTGCCTGCTTTTCATCTACAGGCTACATTCAGGTGCACCTGGGAGGCTCTGGGCCATATCAGCCGGTCGCGGGTGGGGCTCACAGGCACCTCCCACCTCCCATTGCAAGCATGGTTACATGCCCAACGGCCCCTGGTATCGCCCATACAGCACAGGTAGGTTGAGTGGTAGGGTCTCAGGCTATTTGAGAGACCTTGGCGTGGTTTCCGAGCTTAAGATATGTCCTCCTAGTAGGATGTGTCAAACTAACCTCTCAATTTTAACATCAGTGTGAGGGTTTAGTATTGCCACAGAGTGCACCTGCCTTTGCTATGGTTATGTTTCCAATCACAGCCATGCCATTAGTAGGCATGGCTGTGATGGCTTCTTTGGGCAAGAAGTAAAATGCTAGCTGATTGGCTGCTGTGCAGCCCTTCAGAAAGCGGGAAGAAATCGCCGAACAACGGACCCGAACTTTTTTGAAAATGTTCGGGTCCGGGTCCCGAACACCCCAAAATTCGGTACGAACCCGAAATTTCCAGTTCGGGTTCGCTTATCCCTATCCAGCAGTTAAAAACTGCATTTTGGTGTTTTATTAAAAAAAGCCGTGTTTTAAGGCGAAAAAACTGTTGTGCAACCGGCGTATAAATAATTAATTTCAATTTACAGCAGTGAAATACTTATTTTCTGTATTTTATTACAAAAATACTTGTTCTTGTTCCACAAACCGCATACAGCGTACCCAAAAATTGTTTTACATTTCCGTAGAGAAATTGAGAATCAGTGTATTTTAGGCACAAAAAACATTATTCTGGGTCCACAGAGCATTTTTATGAAACGGGCACTGCCTTAGCGAACGTAATTGTCGACTAGTGGCAGGTAAATTGACACCGGAGAGAGACCAATCTTTCAGCTTGGTGGGTGAACACAAGTAATGAGGAGAACATCAAATAAGGGACGTGGGCATGGTCGTGGTGGTGTTGGTTGAGCTCCTGTTGCTGGTAGAGGACGTGGCCATTCAGCGCCAACTACCGCTCCAAGTCAAACACCTTCCTCTGGTGCGAGTAGGCGACAGAATCTGCAGCGTTATTTGATAGGCCCAAATGCCGCTCTAAATGTACAGGCGATAGTAGATTGGGTGGCTGACAGTGCCTACAATTCCTTCACAGTATCTAACACCCAGTCCTCTGCAGAAAGCTCAGTGTTGGCACCTGCAGCCCATGCCCATCAGTCTTCCACCTCAACCCCTTGGATATCAGCCAAGCAGGCAGAGCACCAAATCATGCAGGAAAGTCTCACGATTTTTGATGACTCTGTTGGCAGGGTTTCCCCAGCCCATCCACCTAGCCCTGCCGCAGTAGAGGAAGACCTTGAATGCACTGATGCTCAACCAATTTTATTGCAGGATGAGGACATGGGAATACCCCCACAAAACGTCTCTGATTATGACGAAACACAGGTGCCAACTGCTGTGGCTTTCTGCAATGTGCTGACCGACGAGGAGGGCAGGGGTCATGAATGGGTGGAAGATGATGTGGAGGATGATGAAGTCCTAGACCCAGACTGGACTGAAGGTTGTGGTAGTGAGGCGTGCAGTTCTGAGGAAGAGGCGGTGGGCGCACGGAGGCAACAGCACAGGAAAAGAGGGAGCAGGGTGCAAAAGCACAGCGGCCATTCCAGAGACAGTACGCCTACCCCAGGCACCGAGCACACTGAGGCCTGCTCCAAGGAGTTTATTGGCGTGACAGTTCTTCACACAATGTCCTGAATATCCAAAAAGAGAAAAGCAGGGCAGCACCTCACCTAGCACTCCAATGTTCAAGTCCTGAGCAGCAGTGGGCAAATAGCAGTGTGGTGGAGCTCAGCCTACGCAAGATCCATGGTCAAAAATCAGCAGAAGAAAGAGAAAGAAAGAGGCGGCACTCAACACTGCGTAATCTTCATTTATTGCATGTGCAGGAAAGCAGATTCCCTGTGGGGCATAGGCGGACGCCTTCTACACGAGGCGCACCATGTAGCAACGGCCATTTTGCGCGGTCTTGCGCTTCTTCCGGCTACGATCAATGATGCCTGTACAATGCGCACCTTAAGAAGACATCATGCGCTGAGTTGCTAAGCAACGAAGATGCCGGCTCACGCGCAGTACAAGCATATATAATATAATGGTGCGCTCATCCACCCACAAACATACCAAGTAAAAGAAAACACTCATGGCAAAATAATGACATTACCCTAAGGCTGATTGGAATTACATCATAATCCCCGGTAACCTACCAGGGGTACTAGTTATAAACCTAAATCCTATGAACTCAGATGAAAACACTGAGATCATTCCGCTCATTGAGCCCAAGGGCCCCCGTCGCATCAGTGCGAATGATCCAGCGTGCTTCTTGCTGGAGGAGAAAACGGTGTCTATCTCCACCTCGGGATAGAGGGGAGATGACCTTTAACCCTCCGAAACTAAGACATTTTACATCACTGCCATGATCCATTCGCACAGGCTCGATGAGCCTGGGGCATCCTTTCCCAGAGCGTACTAAATTTAAATGTTCCCTGAATCGCACAAAAAGAGGTCTAATCATTTTCCCAATGTAGAATGCGCCACAGATACAGAGAACAACATATACCACAAACTGCGTCCTGCAATTGATGAACTGTGTCACTCTGTGGCGCACTCCACATATGGAAAAGATTTTTTTGCGACAATTATACTGGCAAAAGGAACAATTTCCACATGAAAAATTGCCAATTGGGCTGCAGCTGGTCAGCCAACGGCTGCCCGTGTCGGCCTCTTTAAATACACTACTCACTAATTTGTCTTTAATGGTACATGTTCGCCTGTACATGTTCGCCTCGTGTAGAAGGCACCCGCCTATGCCCCACATGGAATCTGCTTTTCTGCACATGCAATAAATGAAGATTACGCAGTGGTGAGTGCCGCCGCTTTCTTTCTTTTTTTTCACACAATGTCCTGACAACAAGACACGAGTGGTTTGCATGTTGTGTGATCAGAGCCTGAAGCGAGACATAAACGTTCTTAACCTGAGCACAACCTGCATGACCAGGAATTTACATGCAAAGCATGAGCTGCAATGGAGTAGACACATTAAAAACAGGGAACTCTCTCATGCTCCTCCTGCTCCCTCTTCTGCTGCTGTCTCGGCCTCTCCCTCCACCTCAGGCATCACCGTGGCACCTGGCGACCAGCAAACAGAGGATGTTCCATCAACATCACCACATATGACACCATCACCAAGCATCTCCACCATGTCACACGGCAGCATTCAGCTGTCCATCTTCCAAACATTGGAGAGAAGGAGGAAATACCCACCTACCCACCCTCGAGCCCTGGCCCTGAATGCCAGCATTTAAAATTACTGGCCATTGAAATGCTGTCATTCCATCTGGTGTAGACGGACTGTTTCAGACAGCTGATGGCGGTGGCTGTACCCCAGTACGTTGTTCCCAGCCGCCACTACTTTTCCAGGTGATTCGTCCCTTCCCTGCACAACCAAGTGGAGGATAAAATCAAGTGTGCGCTTTGTAACGCCATCTGTGGCAAGGTCCACATAACCACAGATACATGGACCAGTAAGCTAGGGCTGCTGTATCTCCCTAATTGCACACTGGGTAAACGTAGTGGCGGTTGGGCCCGAGGCGGAAAGCGGTTTGGGGCATGTCCTTCCACCACCGAGGATCACAGGGCATTATTCGTTGCCTCCTTTTGCTTCCTCCTCTTACTCCGCATCATCCTCCTCCTACTCCTTTTCTACCACCCCCACATCCGGTCATCGAAAGAACCTCACCCCCAACATCAGCACAGCCCGGGGTAAATGTCAGCAGTGTTTGGATGACAAACACCACACCACACAGGAGCTTTGGAGGGGCATTGAACAGCAGACTGATGAGTGGTTGCTGCCGGAGAGCCTCAAGCCCGGCCTGGTGGTGTGCGATAATGCGTGAAATCTCGTTGCTGCTCTGGGACTAGCCGGTTAGACACTCATCCCTTGCCTGGTGCATGTGCTGAATCTGGTGTTTCAGAGGTTTCTTAAAAACTACCCAGACATGTCAGAGCTGCTGTTGAAAGTGCGGTCTGTATGTGGTCGCTTTCGGCGTTCTCAACCTGCTGCTGCTCACCTGTCTGCACTGCAGCGTAACTTCGGCCTTCCTGCTCACCGCCTCATATGCGACATGCCAACCAGGTGGAACTACACCCCTTACATATGCTGGAGAGACTGTGCGAGCAGCAGCGGACGATAGTGGAGTTTCAGATGCAGTATGCATGGTTCAGTCGCTCTCCGGATCAGCACCGCTTCACCACCAGTGACTGGGCCTGCATGCGAGACCTCTGTACCTTGTTGCGGTCTTTGGAGTATTCAACCAACATGGCCCGGTACAAGGACAACGTGCCCACCTTAATTTCCGCACTCGAGCGTGATAGGAAGATGCACGACTACAAGCGCACGCTGGTAAACGCACTCCTGAGGGCATGCCCAACTGACACGGGGGGACAAGTGGAAGCACAAGGCGAAGGTAAAGGAGGAGGAGGAGGAAGAGGTCGCCAACGCAGTTGTGTCACGGCCAGCTCCTCAGACAGCAGGGTCTCCAAATTGTCCACATGGCCAGAGCTTGCCCTTTATGCCTTGGAGGTGCTGGCCTGCCCTGCGGCCAGTGTATTGTCTGAACATGTATTTAGCATGGCAGGGGGCGTCATTACAGCCAACGTGGACAAGCTCACGTTCATTTAAATGAACCAGGCATGGATCCCACAGGACTTGTCCGTAGCTTGTGCAGAGTAGACAGTTATAACTGCCTCTTCCTCAACCATACATTCTTATACTCCAGGGTACTTCTTTATTGAATCCTCTTTTTTTAATTGTACCATTATTTTGGGGGCAACCCCAAGTTGAATGAACTTCTACTCTGGCTGGGTGTCAAGGGCCAAAAATTCTGTTAATCGCCTGCTGCTTTGGCAGGTGACATCAAGCTTGATTTTCTGCTATGGGATCTTTCTCCTCTATCTTTCTGCTGGGGCCTAAATAACTGAAAGTGGCCTTTTCCATTACTGGGTGACATGAAGCCTGATTTTCTGCTATGGGACCTCTCTCCTCTGTCTGGGTGCCAGGGGCCTACATTTCAGATAATCACCTATTGCTTTGGTGGGTGACATTATCCTTTTTATACTGTCAAATGACCTCTACATTATCTGGTTGTCAGAGGCCTATATTTTGTTTCATCGCCTGCTGTATTGGTGGGAGACATTAACCTCTTTAGACTGTCAAATGACCGCCCCATTGTCTGGTTGTCAGGGGCCTATATTTTCTTTCATCGCTTGCTGCATTGGTGGGAGACATAAAACTCTTTAGACTGTCAAATGACCGCCCCATTGTCTGGTTGTCAGGGGTCTATGTTTTGTTTTATCGCTTGCTGCATTTGTGGGAGACATTAAACTCTTTAGACTTTTAAAATGACCGCCCCATTGTCAGGTTGTCAGGGGACTATATTTTGTTTCATCGCTTGCTGCATTGGTGGGAGACATTAAACTCTTTAGACTGCCAAATGACCGCCCCATTGTCTGGTTGTTAGGGGCCTATATTTTCTTCCATCGCTTGCTGCATTGGTGGGAGACATTAAACTCTTTAGACTGTCAAATGACCGCCCCATTATCTGGTTGTTAGGGGCCTATATTTTATTTCATCGCTTGCTGCATTGGTGGGACATATTACACTCTTTAGACTGTCAAATGACCGCCCCATTGTCTGGTTGTCAGGGGCCTATATTTTGTTTCATCGCTTGCTGCATTGGTGGGAGACATTTAACTCTTTAGACTGTCAAATGACCTCCCCATTGTCTGGTTGTCAGGGGCCTATATTTTGTTTCATCGCTTGCTGCATTGGTGGGAGACGACTAACTCTTTAGACTGTCAAATGACCGCCCCATTGTCTGGTTGTCAGGGGCCTATATTTTCTTTCATCGCTTGCTGCATTGGTGGGAGACATAAAACTCTTTAGACTGTCAAATGACCGCCCCATTGTCTGGTTGTCAGGGTCTATATTTTGTTTTATCGCTTGCTGCATTGGTGGGAGACATTAAACTCTTTAGACTTTTAAAATGACCGCCCCATTGTCAGGTTGTCAGGGGCCTATATTTTGTTTCATCGCTTGCTGCATTGGTGGGAGATATTAAACTCTTTAGACTGCCAAATGACCGCCCCATTGTCTGGTTGTCAGGGGCCTATATTTCTTTTAATTGCTTGCTGCATTGTTGGGAGACATTAACCTCTTTTTACTGTCAAATGACCTCTCCTCTGTCTGGGTGTCAGGGGCCTACATAAATGATAATGGCCTGTTCTATTTCAGGTTGACCTGAGGCCTGTGTGTCTGTTACGGGATCGCTTTCCTCTTTGCGGGTGCCATGGTCCTGAATTAGTGAATGAGGCCTGTAGCACTACTGGGTGAAATAAATACTGTTTTGGCATGATTGTAACTCTCCTCTTTGTGGGTGCTATGGGTCTGAATCTGTGAATGAGGCCTGTGGCATTGCTGGGTGAAATAAATACTGTCTTGGCATGATTTTAACTCTCCTCTTTGTGGGTCCTGTGGGCCTGAATGTTTGAATAAGGCCTGTCGCCCTGCAGGCAGACATGATTCCTTCTTGGCTGTGATGGCAACTTCAACTCCCATGTATGTTTGCCATTGGCCTGAGTCTGTGAGTGAGGCCTGTGACACTGCTGGCAGACATGAATCCTTCTCGGCTGTGATGTGAACTTCAACTCCCATATATGGTTGCTATGGCCCTGAGTCTGTGAATGAGGCCAGTGGCACTGCAGGCAGACATGAATCCTTTTTGGCTGTGATGAGAACTTCAACTCCCATAGCATTCCCACCTGATGCCACCCCAACCTCCTATTTCCACCTCCTCCTCCAAGTTACCAATTAATATTGGTTAATGTTTATTTATTTTATTTTATTTTAAGTCATTTCCCTATCCACATTTGTTTGCATGGGATTTATCTACATTTTGATGCCTTTTGCAGCCTTTCCAGGGCTATTTTACAGCCTTTTTAGTGCCCAAAAGTTCAGGTGCCTATTGACTTCGGCCGAACTTCTCGAACCCGAACATCCAGGTATTCGCTTAACTCTAAATGTAAGATATGTTATGGTTATTTTTTTATTTATAAGCTCTTATTTTGGTATAGCACAGTTACAGTTAGCAAATTACAATTCTTTTATCGCCCCCACTTTCCATAAAAAAGCGCAAGACTGCAGAACACCTACCCCTTGGCAAGGGAGATTTCTGCAAGGGGCAACAGTTGCAGGCCTATTGGGTTATGCCCGCCTTCTCCCTTTTGCCACCCCACAGCCTTTTCCAGCCTGTTGTGGTGCTATGGATCCCTCCGCCTCTGTCCTTCTGCCCTTCCTTGGCTTGCCACCTTTCCAGGTTGGGTCAGTGATGTCATCGTCCCCCATCTCCTCTTCCACTTCCTCACTCTGGTCATCCTCCTGACTTGTGTTGACCTAAAAAGACCCTCACTCATTGACAACTGTGTCTCATCCGCATTATCCACCTCGTGAAACACTAATTGCCATTCCCCACCGTCATCTTCTTCTGACTGTGGATGCTGAAGAGTTTGGGGATCAGTGAACAAGATCTCCTCATGTCCCTCTTCAGGGAGGGTCAGCTCATCTGCAGGCCCTCACCTACAATCTTTTGCAGGGCAATCAAAAAATATTGTTAAAATTTCAATAACATATTTTCATAGCCGATGCTGACCGCCATTCCCTTCGCTAACTCTGCAATGCAACATTACCGCAATCAAAAAATATTTCTTTAATATTTTATCATAACCAGCATTTTATATCTCTACAAGTTCATTGCACTGGCAGCCAGGTAACTCCTTAGCACAGAGGAATCTCGTTGGTTATCAGAATGAACAACACAAATCATCTCGATCCACCAGCTCACAACGGCCATGCTACAACACCCACAGAATCGAGAAAGTGGTATAAATCTGTCAATCCTTTCAGTGTCCGGGCTGGATGAGGTTTCCCACATGGAATTAAATTAAGCTGCATGCTCCACTCCTAGTGGTGCCCTTCCGTCAATTAGTTTAAGTTTGAGCTTTGCAACCATACTCACCTCGGAACCCAAAGACTTTGGTTTCCAGGAAAATGCTTGCCGCGTAATGGGAATAATGCCGCCGGATCGTGTCTCGGATCGTTTTCAAACCAGGCTACAAATTTAATCTTCGGTTAACGAAAACATTCTTGGCAAATGCTTTCAGTGTGGTTCTTCTGGCGCCAGTCAAATAGCAGGGCAATACAGATACCTCCGGCCATCCATCTTAATCATGGCCCCAATTCTGGAAAAAAAAAAAAAATGTTGGCAGCACTTGCACTTTACATACAATTGAATATACAGGAAAGAATGTTTCCTAAAAATTTTTCCTGTAAAATTTATTTTTTTGGGGGGGTTTTGGCCGTGTATTTGTCAATAAGTAAAAGTGGTGTGCAACTGGGACAACGTGATTCCCAGCAGCGACCTGGGAGTCCAAGATGCATCCAGATATTGTCCCCATGCTGTTCCTGGTCCATTTCGGTGGTGTTTCTGTCACTTTCTGACTTTTTCCAATGGACCAGGCACGCTCCCCTCTTCAGAGCAGGGGGGCCCTAGTTGTTTGCCATTGACTTCCATTTTAGTCGGGTGCTTGGCCGAGCACATGTATATAGCGATGTGTTCGGCCCAAACATCCGAACACCCGAATACTTTGGTGCTCGCTCATCACTAGTAATAATGTACACCAAATCAACAAAAAGACAAAGTAAATGCAGAAACAGATCAACACCGTATAATAAGAAAATAAAGTTTTTTGGACACATTTAAAAAACATCCAAATCTGGAGATCTCAAAATTGATATATATGAGAACCTCCCCCCACCAAATAGCACCATAGATTCAATGAATGTAGAGGTTCAATAGCTAAACAAATAAATCAGACATATAAACTATAATAGACAAATATCTAACAATAAATAGCCAATGATGCACCAGCTAGTAATCTAATACATGATATTTCAATTCCAATTTATATAAAAGTGCAAGTGCAATGTGAAGAATATCCATGATATAAAGAAAGTATCATACCACCTGGCTGTAGGAATAAGTCAAATACCTCTATCAGAGTGCTATGGGGGAAAAAGCCATGTGTATCAACAATCATACAGCTTCAACAGGGGTCTTGTTGGTAATAGTATCAGTCTTTAAATAGCCATACTAAGAGAGAAGGAGTAACCAGAGGGCCATTGCTGCAACAAACTGTCTAATTCATGCCTGGACATCTGGGAGGAATTGACACAGTATACAGATAACTGATGGATGTAGTTCAACTCCTATGTTGCACACAGTAAAGAGAGACTTTTGTTAAGTTCAATCTTGCCTTGTCTCTGACTCTTAACACCACTCGCTGGCCATTTCATTTCCATCACGTGCTCTGCCTAGCATCCACATGGATATTAACACCATGGGCACCCCCAAACCACCATCAGGCAGGGAGCCTACACCTACAGGGAGTGCCCCAAGGGAACAAAGAGTGTTCCTCCTCCACTAGACTGACTCCAGGGAGCAACAGCGTGAGGAAGTACACCGTGATACATCATCATCAGGGCCACTACCACTCCCAAACTTTGCTTTTTCTCCTCATGTGCTTTCCACGCAAACTGCTAATGAACTGGCTGAACCTGTTTAAAATTGCTACCAAAGCCATTAAATGTCTTGTGAAATATTGCTGCTGATGTTTCTGGATTATTTGAACCTATTATTGTCACTGGATTATTGGATCCTGCGTAATATTGCTTGTGCCTCCATTGAACTGTTTAAACTTGTAAAACACTACTAATACCAGTCCATAATTGAACTATTTTTTTTTCCAACTCTGAAGTTGTTGACTTGAGTTGTATTGATATATAATATAATGGCTAGAAAAGAGCAGTCTAATTCTACTATGCGATCTGTGCGAATCCAGGCACTCCTAAAATGCTTAGTAAGAATCAGGCAAAGGGAGGGCCTGATAAATATTTTTCATTCTCTTTATGGTATTCGTAATACCCTCTCTAAGGGCTCATGTACATGGCCCGGTCGTGGCCGTGTTGCGGCCCGCATAAAGCGGGTCTGCAATACACAGGCACTGGCCCGTGTGCACTCCACATCACGGATGCGGATCCATTCACTTCACTTGCACTTCACTACGGAGTGCTTCCGTGGTGTTTCTGTCTATGCCTCCTCACAGCAAAAAAAATAGAACATGTTCTATTTTTTTACAGTGCGAACAGATCACTGACCCATTCAAGTTCAATTGGTTTCAATCCGTCCTGACTGCCGCACGGATGTTGCTGTGCTTTGGGGACTGCAGTCCCCAATGCACGGAACTACTGCACAATGGCAGTGTGCATGAGTCCTAATAAGGGGGTAACGCCCAGGGGGGTAAAATATACTGTAGATTTGCAACAAGACAATGATTTTCCAAGGTGACATTGATAAGCAAGTTGATACTATACATACAGGCACTGAGCAGGGGGAATCTGTTCTTCAGTTGTCAGGTGAAATACTGTGTCATCTTTCTGTGGCTTCACAATCAACACGAAAGGACTTGATATCGGTTAAGGAACTGAGATTGTCTGATATCCTTAGAGGTGTTAATAGGTGTAACACTCAGCTGCTGGACTTGTCCCAACAGACACGCAGTATAAAAACTGATATTTCTCTGATGAGATATGGCAAAGCTAAGAGAAAGCACGGCTGAGTGATAATACGGATAAAACCAAACCTATGAGCAAAAAAATACCTTATTTATGAGATAACAAAAAGATATTAAATATCTGAGTCCTAGGAGACCTCAGAGTGCCATAAACAAATGTTTAGGCTGATTGGAGAATATTTGTTTTGTGTACACCCAATTCAGACACAAATCAATTTTTTTGAAAAATTTGACAAGTTGGACCTGAAACAAATTTCAAGAAATTTACTCTTAAAAGAAAGAAGAACAGATAAACAGATACTGTATTGTTTTTGTTTTTTTAAACTGAGAAATCAAGTTCAAATGTTAAGATATGTCTAAAAACAAATTAGACCTTCTTAAAGAGTATTCTGTTACTTGCTATTATTAAAAAATATTATTCTCATTTAAATTGAGTCATTTACTTCACCAATATTTGAATTTTACCAATTGTGTAGTTGCCCACAAATATTACACAGCTTCCAGTATGTACTTCAAAAAGTTCAAACACTCTTACCCTAAGTTCACACCTGAGCGTTTTACAGCGCGTTCAAATGCGCTGTAAAACGCTCAACACATGAAAACCAATGCTTTCCTATGGCCCTGGTTCTCACTTGAGCGTTTTACAGCGCGTTTGAACACGCTGTAAAACACCCGACGCATAAACAAGTACTTGAGCTTTTTTTGGGGCGTTTGTCGCGCGTTTTGTGATTGACACTACAGTAGTCAATCACAAGAACGCGCTTACGAACGCGCGTTTCCTATTTGAAAAAACGCGCTGAAATACGTGCTACAAAAACGCGCGTAAAACGCGTGTTTCTAGAATGCTCAGGTCTGAACCCAGGGTTAAAGTACTAAATTTAAAATAGCTTTGGCAAGTCAAAGTCAATAGCATGAATACCAGAAAAAAAAAAAACAGAAAAAAATTATAATTCCCAGTGAGATAAATGCATGTCTGCCTGACAATAAACAATAGCTTTGATATTGACTCACTCCTAGAAAGCACTGTAAATTTCACATTTTTTTTCACTAATGTCAGTCCCTTTAACTGTGTTTTTCAACGTCTGATGACAAGGCTTTTGTTTTAATTAGGATCTCATTCAGTGTTTTACTTATATACAATTAGATTAATTGCATGGCAGAGACAATTTGAATATATCCCATTTAAACAAGAAACATGACATGCAAATATAATTAAGCAATATCAGCTATTTACAGTAAATGCCTTTACAAAGATTTTTAAACAATTCTTATGATTTATTTAGCTGCACTGTATGGGATATATTCACAGCACAATAATTGCTGTCTCATTTAAGTCACTATTCATAGCAAGCACTGCTAGGCAGATTAGTCAATTATTGAAGAAAAGGTGAGAAATTCAGTTTTGCACATGAGTTTCTACAGTGATATCATTTTCATGGTTTTTGTTTTATGCTACAACAAAAGTATGGGTATACACACGGATCTATGTTTAAAAAAAAAAAAAACTCTTGATAAATACAATGAATGAGTCCCTGTCACAAGAGATCAGTGTGTCATTTTATTATAGCCAGAAATCCATGACTTCCACAAATATAAGAATCTACGATGACTAGCTTATACCAATCCGAGAGCTCGGAGGCGCCGTGGAGTCAGCTGTATTTACTACTTGTCTTAAATAAATAACCTCTTAAAGAGGACCTTTCATCACTTCTAAAGATATTAACTAAGTATGCTGACATGTAGAGCGGCGCCCAGGGATCTCCCTGCACTTACTATTATCCCTGGGCGCAGCTCCGTTCTCTCGGTATAGGCTCCGGTCTCTGTGCTCACAAAGTTATAGTAGGCGGGGACTTGAGGGACTTGGTTATAGTAGGCGGAGCCTGCCCTTCATCTCCTTCTCCCAGGCTATGAGCTTTGCGCTGCGATTGGCCAGCGCTACAGCCGGGGAGAAGGAGATGAAGGGCAGGCTCCGCCTACTATAACCAAGTCCCCCAAGTCCCCGCCTACTATAACTTTGTGAGCACAGAGACCGGAGCCTATACCGAGAGAACGGAGCTGCGCCCAGGGATAATAGTGAGTGCAGGGAGATCCCTGGGCGCCGCTCTACATGTGAGCATCGTTAGTTAATATCTTTAGAAGTGATGAAAGGTCCTCTTTAAGTACCCAGTCCATTTTGATTTTGCATTTTCATTTTTTACTCCCCACATTCCGATAGCCATAACATTTAAAATTTCCGTTCATTTAGTCATATGAGGGCTTTTTTTTTGCGAGATAATTTGTAGTTTTTAAGGGCACCATTTAAATTACCATTTCTCTTATTTGAGTAAAAAAAAAACAAAAAAAAAAAAAACACAATTTCGCTAAGGCTTTTGCTTTTTAACACCATGGCATTCACTGTGCGCAAAAAAAATGACTTGTATAGTTTCTTTTTACTGCTTTTAAAAAATAGAAACCTTTGAAAAAATCTAAATATTATTTGCATCGACATTTTCTGACAGCCATAACTTTTTATATTTCCATCCACAGAGCTGTATTTGGTCTTGTAATTTGCAGGACAGTTTTCAGCGACTTCCTCCCCTTCCACGGCATGTACACCACGGCAGAGGCAATATTCAAATTTGCGATATTTGGTTGTATATTCATCATACATTTTCCAATTCGCGAATTTGCGGTTATTTGCGAAAATCGGCAATGTAATATGCGCGTAGTGTGTGCACAATATAGGTGTGGGTCACTATAGCTACATTTTTCAAGCTGCTAGAAGTTCCCTGAGACTGGAGAAAATGGTTGGCATGGCAGAACATTAAAATAGCTTTATATGCAGATAGAGAGCTCTGATATATTCGCAATTGCGCAAATCAGCAATTAATGATGCGCATATTTTTGCGCAATACGTGCAACTTCACATTTTAGCAAGTCTGACTACATATTAGTAATTGGTGCACTAAGTATTGTTGTGAAGTTGTGACATCACAACATTATGTATGTATGTATGTATGTAGCATACATACATACATACATACATACAGCACTATGTATGTAGCATGTAAGTATGGATAGCAGAACCTATCACACTACCTAACACCCTGCACTGGAACCTATCAGCTACACTATATTTTACAATCTAACCTACACCGACTATTTCCCATTAACTATCTGTATTATATATATAAGCTAACTAACTAACTAACTATCTAATAAATGGGACACAGGAAAGCAGAGAGCACAGCAATGACACTGCTGTTTCTCTCAGAACTGTAATAAACTGTAGAAAATGGCTGTGGGGAGGTTCGTATATACTAAAGGGGTAGGCAACTTTCCTATTGATTGCTAGGGATGTTGCTAAGCTCAGACAAAGACATTGCAGCCTTCTCATTGGCCAACAAGCAAAAAGGGAGGTTACTGATGAAAAAAAAGTAGAATATTCAAATATACGAATATATATATATCAGTATATTCTAAATATTCGCAAATTCTCGAAGTGCGATATTCGCTATTAAAATTCGTGATTCAAATATTATTATTAACACTATTGTTGACCTAACAAGAACCTCACTTATTGACAACTGTGTCTCATCCTCATCATGAACCTCTTTAGACACTAATTGCCGTTGACTTATTGGCAACTGTGTCTCATCATCATCCACCTCGTGAAAAACTAATTGCCGTTCCCCATGTCATCTTTTTGTGACTGTGGATGCTCAAGAGTTTGGGAATCAGTGCACAAGATCTCCTCATGTCCCTCTTCAAGCGGGCTTGGCGAGAAGGACAAATTAAGGAGTGGCGATAAAAAGAGCTCCTCGGAATATCCGAGTGTGGGATCACTTGTTTGCCAAGACTCTCCATGGTGGGAGGAAGGAGGATCAGGGTGAGGATTCTGTTAACCAGGCTCTTGGCTACTGAGAATGGAATTTGTGGAAGAAAAGGTTGTGCCTAACTGACTGGAAGCATTATCTGCTGCAATCCAGCAGACCACCTGATTGCACTGGTGTGACTTCAAGAGTAATGTCCTGCGCCGCCCTGCAAACTGGGACATGAAGCTAGATATCGTAGATGAGTGTATTTCTTGGGCTCTGGCAGCAGGCACAGTTTCACTGCGTCCAGGGCCACGGCCTCTTCGTGCACCCTCAGCAGCATGGCCACTTCTCAGCACCTTACTGCTCACCTTGGGCATATTAAATGGTCTATATGCTTGCAGGTATGTCACACATACAGTAAGCAAAGGTTTTCAAAGTGTATGCACAAATAAATTACACTGAATGTCACAGGTATTTAGGATGCGCAAATGTTATACAGGAGATGTAGCGTAGATAATGTTGCTGTCAGCTGCAGCTAAGAAAAAATTACACTGATTGTCACAGATATTTAGGATGCGGAAACGTTATACAGGAGATGTAGCGCAGGTAATGTTGCTGTCAGCAGCAGCCAAACAATTGTGCTGAATGTCAGAGAATTTAGGATGCGCAAATGTAACACAACAGGTGTAGCCAAGGTTGTGTTACTGTTAGCAGCGGCCAAACAATTGCACGCAATTTAGCGCAGGTTGCGCTAATAATATATATTGCAGTTAAATAAAACAATAGTCCTTAAAAGGACTTTTGGGTCTCTAACAACTTTCAAGACTAAACCCAGCCTAAGAAAAAACAAAAACTATTCCTGTCCCTACAGTATCTGTCCCTTCTGCTGCAGCTCTCCCTGACTAAGACTGAGACGAACCACGTGTCATCGGGTGCTATATAGCACCCGATGACGCGTTTCGGTCAGCCAATCACTGTAATGCCAGTAACTAACATGGCTACGGCACTACAGTGAGTGCTAGTACTTCTCTGCAAATTTATTGGCTGCATAGCAGCCAACAAACGTGCAGGGAGGAGACTCGAGCATCGCGTTCGAGCACATTGATGTGCCAAGCATGCTCGCCCAACACTAATCAGGGACTCTAGACTCAGGCTGCTGCTGATGGAGCTGGTACTGCTCTTGCCACCCCACCCCTCCCCAGCAGTCATGTTAGTGCAATGTGAGTGCAGGGGGCCCCCCCGGTCAGACCTGTGAGAGGATGAACGTGCCCACTGCCAGTGCCCACCACTTATACCGGGTGGCACAGTAGCTTGCCGATAAATAAGGCATTTCATTTTTACCGTTTAATCTAAGGTTAGTTGCCTGCCAGAGTGTGTCAGGCCCACTTCCACTGACTGTACTGTGCCCACTGCCAGTGCCCACCACTCATACCGGGTGGCACAGTAGCTTGCCGATAAATAAGGCATTTAATTCTTACCCTTTAATCTAAGGTTAGTTGCCTGCCAGTGTGTGTCAGGCCCACTTCCACTGACTGTACTGTGCCCACTGCCAGTGCCCACCACTCATACTGGGTGGCACAGTAGCTTGCCGATAAATAAGGCATTTAAGTTTTACCCTTTAATCTAAGGTTAGTTGCCTGCCAGTGTGTGTCAGGCCCACTTCCACTGACTGTAGTGTGCCCACTGCCAGTGCCCAACACTCATACCGGGTGGCACAGTAGCTTGCCGATAAATAAGGCATTTCATTTTTACTCTTTAATCTAAGGTTAGTTGCCTGCCAGTGTGTGTCAGGCCCACAGACTGTACTGTGCCCAATTCCAGTGCCCACCACTCATACCGGGTGGCACAGTACCCTGCATGCATAGTACCACTAATAAAAAAAAAAACACATACCCTGAACTTAAAAAATTCTGAGGACATAGTTGACTGGCTTACACAGGACACCCAATCTTCTACAGCTTTCGCTCGGAACCTTGACGCACCATCCTCTTCCAGCTCAGCTTCGTGCACCTCTCAAGTTACCACTCGCCCACCCGCCGCCACCACCAACACTTGCACCACAGCTGCTTTATTTGATCTGTCAGAGGATTTATTTACACATCAGTTGGAAGAAATGAGTGATGCGCAACCATTATTGCCAGAGGATGTAGATAACAGGGATATGTCTCAGTCAGGCAGCATTACACACATGGACGTATGGTCTAATGATGATGCTGTTGTACCCGCTGCTGCTTCCTTTGCTGAGTTGTCAGATACAAGTGAAGCGGTTGATGATGACGATGTGTCCGTAGATGTCACGTGAGTGCTCGCTCGAAGAGAGGAAGAACAGGGAGAAAGTTCTGATGGGGAGACAGAGAGGAGGAGGAGACGAGTTGGAAGCAGGTGGAGCTCGTCGCAAGGAGCTAGTGGCACAGTCAGAAAGCATGTATCAGCACCTGGGGTTTGCCAGACAGCACGCCAATCAACGCATGCTGTTGCCAGCACCAGAATGCCGTCATTGCAAAGCTCAGCAGTTGTGGCATTTTTTTTGTGTGTCTGCCTCTGATAACAGCGATGCCATTTGCAACCTGTGCCAAAAGAAACTGAGTCGTGGGAAGTCCAACACCCACCTAGGTACAACTGCTTTGTGAAGGCACATGATCTCACATCAAAAATGCCAATGGGATCAACACATGAGTACAAGCAGCACACAAACTCATAGCCACTATCCTCCTCCTGGTCCAGCATCTTCAGACACGTCAACCACTGCTGTCCTCCCTGCCCCCTCTCTGCCCCCTCTCAACCACCCGCCACTCCGCCTCTCACCTTCAGCAGTTCCTGCTCTCTGCTCACAGTCAGGTGTCTGTCAAGGAAATATTTGAGCGTAAGAAGCCAATGTCACAGAGTCACCGCCTTGCCCGGAGACTGACAGCAGGCTTGACAAAACTCTTAGCCCGCCAGCTTTTACCATACAAGCTGGTGGAGTCTGAGGCCTTCAAAAAATTTGTAGCTATTTGGACACCCCAGTGGAAGGTACCCGGCCGAAAGGCTATCCCCAACCTGTACTCTATTGAGGAAAAGGAAGTCATGACATGTCTGGCACACAGTGTTGGGGCAAGGGTCCATCTGACCACTGATACCTGGTCTGCAAAGCACGGTCAGTGCAGGTATATCATGTGCACTGCGCATTGGGTAAACCTGCTGACGGCTGCCAAGCATGGAATGCGTGGCTCTGTAGCGGAGTTGGTGACACCACCACGACTTGCAGGCAGGCCTGCTGCCACCTCCTCTACTCCTCCTACTCCATCCTCTTCACTAACCTCCTCGGCTGAGTCCTCTTCTGCTGCTGCGTCTTGCTCCACATCATCAACTGCACCCCCCCAGCTCCCCAGGGGCAATTCCACATCCCGGATACGACAGTGTCACACTGTCTTGGGGTTGACTTGCCTGAAAGCAGAGAGTCACAGCGGACCAGCACTCCTGTCCGCCGTGAACGCACAGGTGGATCAGTGGCTGACCCCGCATTAACTGGAGATCGTCAAAGTGGTGTGTGAAAATGGTAGCCGGCATTGAATTTGGGCAAGTTGACAGATGTGATTTGCATGGCACATGTGTTGAATCTGATCGTACAACGCTTTGTGTGTAATTAACCAGCTTACAGGACGTCCTCAAGCAGGCCAGGAAGGTGTGTGGCTATTTCAGGCGTTCCTACACGGCCATGGCTCACTTTTCCGATATTCATCAGCGAAACAACATGCCAGTGAGGCGCTTGATTTGCGACAGCCCAACACGTTGGAATTCAACACTCCAAATGTTCGACCGCCTGCTCCAACATGAAAAAGCCATCAACGAGTATTTGTATGATTGGGCTGCTAGGACAGCCTCTGTGGAGCTGGCTATTTTTTTGCCACGTTACTGGACGCTCATATGCAATGCCTGTAGGCTCATGCGTCCTTTTGAGGAGGTGACAAACTTAGTCAGTCGCACCGAAGGCACATCTGCGACCTCATCCCATTTGTTTTCTTCCTGGAGCGTGCCCTGCGAAGAGTGCTGGATCAGGCCGTAGATGAGCGTGAAGAGGAAGAGTTAGAGTTATGGTCACCATCACCACCAGAAACAGCCTTATCATCATCGCTTGCTGGACCTGCGGCAACGCTGGAAGAGGAGTCTGAGGAAGAGGAGTCAGAGGAGAAATGTGGCTTTGAGGAGGAGGAAGACCAACCACAGCAGACATCCCAGGGTGCTCGTTGTTGTCACCTATCTGGGATCCGTGGTGTTGTATGTGGCTGGGGGGAAGAACAGACCTTCAATGACATCAGTGAGGACGAGGAACGGGACATGAGTAGCTCGGCATCAACCTTGTGCAAATGGGGTTTTTCATGCTGTCATGCCTGTTGAGGGACCCTCATATAAAATGGCTGAAGGAGAACGACCTGTACTGGGGAAGAGGTGAAAGTAATCCTCATCCTACCAAGACCACGCCGGCAAGGACAGGACGCTTTACAGACGTATCGTTGATGAAGGACATGCGGAGCTTTTTAAGTCCTACGCATGGCCACAGCCCTTCGGGGTCCACTCTCAGAGAACGACTCGACAGACATGTAGCAGACTACCTCGCCTTAACTGCAGATATCGACACTCTGAGGAGAGATGAACCCCTTGACTACTGGGTGTGCAGGCTTGACCTGTGGCCTGAGCTATCCCAATTTGCAAACTTCTATAGAACTTCTGGCATGCCCCGCTTCAAGTGTCCTGTCAGAAACGACCTTCAGTGCAGCAGGAGGTATTGTCACTGACAAGAGAAGTCGCCTAGGTCAAAAAAGTGTACTTTACCTCAACTTTATTAAGATGAATGAGGCGTGGATAACGAAAGGGACTGACAGTGGAGGATGCATTTGACAAAAAAAAATGCCTGATTAGATTCCTTGGGCTAAAAATGGTCCCCATGCTGCTGTGTTTAATCTCTGCATGCCGGATGACTTGCGTGACTTCTCCGCCACCAACTAGGGTTCAAGGCCCAAATGTTTTAGTACACTTCCTGCCGGGAAAATATTATTTTTCCTCGCTATAAACCAAATTTTTCAGGCATGTGTACATGCCTAATTTTTCTGGCCTCCGGTGCTGCACTGTGACTGCAAAAAAAAAAAAAAAGGCACATGCATGTGTCAATTCCCCTTCGTGATCGTTACCTTGTTGTGGTGAAGGGGCTTGCGCATCATAATGAAGCAATCACCTCTATGAGTGTGTTGGCAATGTTGGCACACCCCAGATGATAACTGCTTCATTGTGATCAGACCAAAATGTGAATTTTTTTTTTCAAGTTGTATGGGTTTCTAATACATAAAATTAAATAAATCATAATTAAGTCTCTTAACCTGTTGCCGACCGCCGAACGTAGGATTGCGTCCTGGCGGCGGTCGGTTTGTTCCTCCTGGACGCGCCGGGGCGTGCGCGCGTTCACAGGATCGCGTCGGAGAGAAGTTAAACTACAGCCTGCCAGCGCTGATCATGCGTTGGCAGGCTGTAGAAGTTAAAAAAAAATCACATATCAGACGCTGTTTTGTTAACAGCGTCTGATATGCTTGGTGATCGTTCCTTTGGTGGTCCCTTTTGCTTGGGACCACAAAAGGAATATTTTGTAAGTGCACCAATCACCACACAGACCCCCCCCATCCACCCCCCCGTCACTGATTAACCCCCGATTAACCCCTGATCACCCCATGTCACCCCCTTGATCACCCCCTGTCACTAATCACCCCCCTGTAAGGCTCATTCAGACGTCCGTATGTGTTTTGCGGATCCATGGATCGGCGGATCCGCAAAACACGGACACCGGCAATGTGCTTTCTGCATTTTGCGGATCCGCACATTGCCAGAACTATATAGAAAATGCCTTTCTTGTCCGCAATTGCGGACAAGAATAGGACATGCTCTATCTTTTGCGGAGCTGCGGCCGGATGTTTGGGGGCCGAAACCCGGAAGTTTGCGGCCGCAGCTCCGCAAATGCTGATGCAGCGAGCACTGAATGGGTCCGCATCTATTCCGCAGAATTGCGGAATACATGCGGACATTTTTGCGGACGTGTGAATGGGGCCTTACTACTTTTTTTTTTTTGCACATTTTTTGGCAGAGATTTTTTTATCCACATTGATCGATGTGAATGAGGAAATCTGTGCCGTTCATTTTTTTTTTCAGCCCAGAGGCTGAACGGAAAAAAAATCTCATTACCCGTATGCTCAATATAAGGAGAATCGCAGAAACTCCTAATGCTGGCCATACGTGTAATGATTGCGGAGACCCTCAAATGCCAGGGCAGTGCAAACACCTCACATGTGACCCCATTTTAGAAAGAAGACACCCCAAGGTATTCCGTGAGGGGTATGGTGAGTTCATGTAAAATTTTATTTTTTGTCACTAGTTAGTGGAAATTTGAGACTTTGTAAAAAAAATAAAATATCAATTTCCGCTAACTTGTGCCAAAAAAAAAAAAAATTCAGTGAACTTGCCATGCCCCTCACGGAATACCTTGGGGTGTCTTCTTTCCACAATGGGGTCACATGTGGAAAGAAGTGAGAAGCGTGAGAAGAAAAATGGGTAAAAATGCCCTCCTAAAAGGTACTCATTGGAATTTGGGCCCCTTTGCGCATCTTGGCTGCAAAAAAGTGTCACTCATGTGGTATCGCCGTACTCAGGAGAAGTAGGGCAATGTGATTTGCGGTGTATTTTTACATATACCCATGCTGGGTGAGAGAAATATCTCTGTAAATTGACAACTTTGAATACAAAAATGTAAAAAGTTGTCGTTTACAGCGATATTTCTCACACACAGTATGGGTATATGTAAAAATACACCCCAAAACACATTGCCCTACTTCTCCTTACTACGGCAATACCACATGTGTGACACTTTTTTGCAGCCAAGATGCGCAAAGGGGCCCTAAAACCAATGAGTACCTTTAGGATTTCACAGGGCATTTTTACGCATTTGGATTCTCACGCTTTAGGGCCCCTAAAATGCCAGGTCAGTATAAATACCCCACAAGTGACCCCATTTTGGAAAGAAGACACCCCAAGGTATTCTCTGAGGGGCATGGCGAGTTCACAGAATTTTTATTTTTTGGCACAAGTTAGCGGAAATTAATATATTTTTTTTAATTTTGTTTTTTACAAAGTCTCATATTCCACTAACTTGTGACAAAAAATAAAATTTTACATGAACTCACCATACCCCTCACGGAATACCTTGGGGTGTCTTCTTTCAAAATGGGGTCACTTGTGGGGTATTTATACTGCCCTGGCATTTTAGGGGCCCCTAAAGCGTGAGAAGAAGTCTGGAATCCAAATGCGTAAAAATGCCTCTGTGAAATCCTAAAGGTACTCATTGGTTTTAGGTCTCTATGCACTCAGGCTGCAAAAGTGGCACACATGTGGTATCGCCAGTACTCAGGAGAAGTAAGGCATGTGTTTGGGGTGTATTTTTATATATACCCATACTTTGTGTGAGAAATATCGCTGTAAACGACAACTTTTAAAACATTTTATACAAAGTTGACAATTTACAGAGATATTTCTCTCACCCAACATGGGTATATGTAAAAATACACCCCAAAACACATTTCCCTACTTCTCCTGAGTACGGCGATACCACATAAGTGACACTTTTTTGCAGCCTGGGTGCGCAAAGGGCCCAAATTCCAACGAGTACCTTTAGGTTTTACATGGCGGCTCACAATTTAGCCCCGCCCAAAATGCCAGAACAGTAAACACACCCCACAAATGACCCCATTTCGGAAAGTAGACACCCCAAGGTATTCACTGAGGGGCATAGTGAGTCCGTCTGAGATTTTTTATTTTTTTTTGCCAGAAGTTAGCAGAAATTGAAACTTTTTTTTTTTTTCTCAGAAAGTGTCATTTTCCGCTAACTTGTGAAAAAAAATGAAATAATACATGAACTCACCATGCCCCTCCGCGAATACTTTAGGGTGTCTTCTTTCTAAAATGGTGTCATTTGGGGGGCATTTATACTATCCTGACATTCTAGCACCTGAAGAAACATGACAGGTGCTCAGAAAGTCAGAGCTGCTTCAAAATGCGGAAATTCACTTTTTTGCACCATAGTTTGTAAACGCTATAAATTTTACCCAAACCAATAAATATACACTTATTGGACTTTTTTTTTTTATCAAAGACATGTAGAACAATAAATTTAGAGAAAAATTTATATAGAAATGTAGTTTTTTTAAAAAAAATTTACAACAGAAAGTGAAAAATGTTATTTTTTTTTCAAAAATGTCGTTACATTTGTATTAATGGCAAAAAAAGTAAAAATGTCAGCAACAATGAAATACCACCAAATGAAAGCTCTATTAGTGAGAAGAAAAGGAGGTAAAATTCATTTGGGTGGTATGTTGCATGACGGAGTAATAAACGGGTAAATTAGTGTAGTGCGGAATTGTAAAAAGTGGCCTGGTCATTAAGGGTGTTTAAGCTAGGGGGGCTGAAGTGGTTAATAGTTTATTAGAAATAATGCAGACAATTTAAAAAATCCCCATCAATTCTAATACAACTTAGGCTTTTCACCCGATTAAAGAAATAAAACAAACAAAACAGTATAGTGTATTAACATTGTTACGCTTTCATTTTTAATATATAATGTGAGTCTGTGACAGTGCAAATACAATTTGGTCTAAATGTACAGACTGATGAGAGAAACAATGTACAGCTGTCTACACTCTTCCAAGGTGGAAATGCAAAGGGTCAGACCAATTGTACAGGACTCATGGTTACAAATAGGACCGTCTCAGAACCTCACTTTGTATCCAGAAACCCCAAATTATTGTATAAAGAAGCGCAACTACTGAAGGAAATCCGTGACTTAAAGTCTACTGGGTTTTACTGTGAACATATGTAACTAATAATAGGGGTGTATCTTGATGTCAGTGTTAAAATGAACTGCAATTCGCTTAGATCAAATTAAAAAATGTTATCTATAAAGAGTTTCAGATTTGGTTTCTGTAGATTAAGCACTTTTTCAGTGACTATGTAAGAACTACAGAACTCATTCCCTTGGCAGAGAAAGTACAGAGCTCAGAACAGTATAGCTGGATATTCAATGTACTTCAGAGGAACAAAATTATTATTTCATCATGTCGTAATGGTTCTCTCTGTAGTGCCCCAAATTAGAAGGAAGCCGACAGAGCAAGCTTTTTTTCTGTATCTCCCCGTTCAAGGATTCAATTCAATTCAATCTCCCGAAAGTGCGCACAAGCTCAGTCAACACTACAACAAGATTGACGCGCACACAGATTAATACAATTTCTGCAATCAGTTTGTCAACTTTTCACAACTCTTGCGCGAGGAAGAGACCTTCAATGATGTCAGTGAGGACAAGGAACGGGACATGGCTGGCTTGGTATCCAACCTTGGGCAAATGCGGAGTTTGCACTTGTGCAAATGGACTGTTTGCGGTTGTTTGCGGTGCGTTAAATGGTCTGTCACAGTTAGGTCTGTCACTGTGAAGCGGGCGGGACCCTTACACTACTTGATCGATACAACATCATACCTGATCATATACACACACTGGATGTTTTAAAGCACGTTATTCCAAACAATTTAGGAATGTTAGGTGATTTATGCCCTTTATGGATTAAAACCCGACTCTGCGTCCACTACGTAATTTTCCATGGGAGCTTTGCCATGGATCCCCCTCCGGCATGCCACAGTCCAGGTGTTAGTCCCCTTGAAACAACTTTTCCATCACTATTGTGGCCAGAAAAAGTCCCTGTGGGTTTTAAAATTCACCTGCCTATTGAAGTCTATGGCGGTGCGCCTGGTTCACCCGTTCGCGAACATTTGCGTAAATTTGCGTTCGCTGTGGGCACTTTAAACTCTTGCTAAATGTCATATCAAATGTATTGTGGTATCATGTTGTAATTCCCTTTAACAGGCTGGCAGTATCGTTTACCTTTATTCGCTCCTAGGTGGTGCTGGTACCACTTATATATATAGCTGGGGGGGATGTGTAAAGTAAGAGTGTTCGAGATGAGGAAGTTAAATGAGGAGGTGGAAATTTGTATTTCCACCTAAATAATTCAAAAAAGATTTTACTGCATATAGGTGCAGCGCTTAACGCAGAATACAAGATTTTTTTCCAATGAAATAATTCAAAAAAGATTTTACTGTATATAAGTGCAGCGCTTCATGCTGAATACAAGATTTTTTTCCACCAAAATATTTCAAAAGAGATTTTACCGCACATACGGTAATTGCAGCGCTTAACGCAGAATACAAGTTTTTTTCCAATAAAATAATTTTAAAAAGATTTTACCGCATATAAGTGCGCCAATAAAGGCTTTTCAACGTAGGGTAATAGACTGTCTGTCAGTTTAAAAAAAAACAACAGCGCCTGAGGCGGAGTGATCTGACGTGAATGGATCGTGGCGGAGGAAGTGGGTCTGCACTGGAAGAGGTAGACAAGGTCGTTGTGTGCTTTCTGTGCTGCAGAAATGTCCCCGTAGTGTCCAGTAAGCAATACCGCAGATAGATGCGGGCTGGTGTGAATTAGTTCACATTTTTGTGCAGGGTTAGTGCACAGTGTATTCACCTGTATTGGTGCACTGCTCTTATGACGTCGTCACGTAAGCGTGCAGTGTGTGAAACGTTAATACGAAATTTCACCACAACGTATTTCGGTCCATAACGCCAAAATGAATTTCCCATATATGACTACAGTGCAGAACGCTGAATATATCTTTATTTTTCTACAAAAATACGACACTAAAGGCTTTACCACATATAACTGCAACAGTGAACGCTGAATATATTTTTATTTTTATACTGCTATACGTCAATAAATTTTTTCAAGATATAAGTGCAGCAGCGAATGGCGAATATATATTTCTTTTTCTACTGATATATGTCAATAAAGATTTTTCAAGATATAAGTGCACCAGTGAAAGGCAAATGTATATTTCTTTTTCTACTGCAATACGCCAGTAAAGGCTTTACCAGATATAACTGCAACAGTGTACTGAGAATATATTTTTCTTGTAGTACTGAAATAGGCCCTTATACGCTTTCACAAAAAATAACTGCAACAGTGCAGTGGGTATATATATTTTTCTTTTTTTATTGTAATAAGCTCCTATACCCTTTCATCAGAAATAACTGCAGAAGTGACCTGAGAATATATATTTCTTGTTGGACGGAAAAAGGCCACTATACGCTTTAACCAGAAAACAATTAAAGAGTAAAGTGCGTATATATTTTTCTTGTAGTACTGAAATGCAAACCTATATGCTTTCAACAGAAATAACAGTGCAGTGCATATATATTTTTCTTTTTTTAATTAAATAAGCCCCTATACTCTTTCACCAGAAATGAATGCAACTGTGCACTGCATTAAAATGTTTTGTGTATTACTAAAATACCGCCCTAAACTCTTTCACCAGAAATGACTGCAAACATGCAGTGCGTTCATATTTTTCATGTATTGCTGAAACACCGCCCTATACTTTTTCACCAGAAATGACTGCAAATGATTTTAGCGTAAATAACAACAAAAGTGAACTGCGTATACTTATTTTTCCTTTTCCACAGATAAAAGGCACTAATGGCTTTTTTAACATAGCACTTGCACCCCAATAACTTATTGCTAGAATGACAGAGCTGTATTATGAAACAATCTGGATCCCCAAGTAATGTTTCCCTGCACTTGCAAATCGCTTTTTTTCACAATGAGGATTTTCCCATGGCTCTCCCTAGCATCTGCACACGTCTCTCCCTGCCTGTGAAATGATTCATCTTACTATCCTTTCCCTGCACTAGTAAATCTCTTCTTTCTATTTTTTTTTTACAATTAGTTTTTGTTTCACTCTCCCTAGCTCCTGCATACACGTCTGTCCCTAAACAAAGTACGATTGTGAATGGCAGAATCTAAGATGGCCACCATATTTATAGGGCTGTGACTTCACCGGGCTGGCTGGCTGCTGATTGGCTGCATGCATGGCATTATGGGTTATCCCGCCTTCCCAGAGTTCCTTGCCCCATGTCCTCACACATGTTGCCGCCATGTTAGGAAAAATGAGTCAGCTTCAATTCGCTCATGTCTAATAAGACATATAAAATTGTAAAACATGGGGGGAAAAAACTAGACATATTAGGTATCGTTGTGTCCATATCGAGTGGCTTTATAAAAAATATTACATGATCTACTCCGTCAGGTGAGTTCCATAAAAAACCTAAATAAAAACGGTGCCAAAAAAGCAATTTTTTTGGTCAGCTTGAATCACAAGCATAATACCAAGCGATCAAAAAGTCATATGTACCCCAAAATACTTCACCTCATCCTGCAAAAAATGAGCCCCCATATAAGATCACCCAAAAAATAAAAATAAAATATGGCTCTCAGAGAGTGGCAACCCAAAAACAAGACTTTTTTCTTTTCAAAATACTTTTACTGTGTAAAACGTAACACAAATAAAAATATAGACAGGTATCGCTGAATCTGCAATAACCTGCTCTATAAAAATATCACATGATCTACCCTGTCAAATAAAAGCTGCAAATTTAAATAAATATAAACTGTGACAGAACAGTAATTTTTTATCACCACACAAACTGCATAATATAGAGTGATCAAAAAGTCATATGTACCCGAAAATGTTACCAATGAAAATGTCACCTCATCCTACAAAAAAATGAGCCCCCACATAAGACAATCATCCAAAAAATTAAAAAAGGGTGTCTTTCAAAAAATGTCGATGAAAAAACATGATTTTTCTTTATAAAAATACATTGTGTAAAAGTTGTAAAACGGTAAAAAAATATATATAAAATTGTTATCCCTGTAATCATACTGACCAGCAGAATAAAAGTAACATAATTTTTCCTGCAGGGTGTAATCCGCAATAACAAAACCTAAAAAAGAAACGGCAGAATTGTTGTATTTCTTTATCCTGCTTCTCAAACAGCGAAATAAAAAGTTATCCAAAAGTTGTATATCTCCCAAAATAGATCCAATGATGATGGCTAGAAGTCCGGTATAAAGTAAGTCCTCAGATGGAGCAAAACGTATGGTTCACAGAAATAGCTATACTGGTACCCCAGAGACTGTTCAATACCAACATGACGCCGTAAACCAATCCATCAAAATCTGCTGTGTGCCCGTTTACGACCATATATGGAGTGTTGCCGCATTCATGAGAAAATGGGAAACAAATTATGGGGTACTTTTTTTCATATTAACCCTTGTGAAAATGAACAATTTGTAGAGATTCCACTGTAGGGATATATCAGGGACTCTTCAAATACAGCATGGCACCCAAAAACCATTTCAACTAAATATGCTCTCCAAAAACCATATGACACTCGTTTCCCTTCTGACCACTGTCATGTGCCTATAAAGCAGTTTATGACCACATACAGGGGGTTTCTGTAAACTGCAGAATCAGGGTAATTAGTATTGAGGTTTATTTTGTTGTATGCTGCAAGAAAAAATTATTAACGTAAAAAATAATCTGCAAATAAAATTAAATTTTGCAATTTCACATCCATCTTACTATAATTCTTATAGAACACCTCAAGTTTGTAACATCAATGTTTAATAATTTGAGGGGTGTAGTTTCTAATTTGAGTGGTCTTTTATAGGTGGTTTCTATTGCATAAGCCCCTCAAAATTTCTTTATCCCTGAATTGGTGCCTAAAAAAAATTGTTTGGGAAATTTTCTTGAAAATTTAAAATTGATTCTAAAATTCTAAGCCTTCTAACCTCCTAACAAAAATAAAATGGCATGTACTAAATCATTCCAATATAAAGTAGACATATATAGAATGTTGATTAATAACTATTTTATGAAGTATTACTATCTGTCTTAAAAGTAGAGAAATTCAAATGTAGAAATAAATAAAGGAAAAAATATGAAATACAATGTGTCGAGAAAACAGTCTCAGTATTGGTTACATAAGTAATACCATTCCAAAGTTATTACCACATAAAGTGACATGTGAGATTTACAAAAAAATTCCTGAGCAGGAAGGTGAAAACTACCCTGGGGTTAAAGGGAAAGGCTAACCCTAAGTTCACACCTGAGCGTTTTACAGCGCGTTCAAATGCGCTGTTAAACGCTCAACACATGAAAACCAATGCTTTCCTATGGCCCTGGTTCTCACCTGAGCGTTTTACAGCGCGTTTGAACGCGCTGTAAAACGCCCGACACATAAACAAGTACTTGAGCTTTTTTTGGGGCGTTTGTCGCGCGTTTTGTGAGTGACACCACAGTAGTCAATCACCATAACGCTCGTACAAACGCGCGTTTCCTATTTGCAAAAATGCGCTGAAATATGCGCGACAAAAATGCGCGTAAAACGCGCAGTTCAAGAACACTCAGGTCTGAACCCAGGGTAAAAAGAAACCTTGCCACAAAGACAATGTTGTACTTTGAACCCATAGCTATAAAATACTCAAGTGGCTGCTTTCCAATCCAAAATAAGGCCTCTTGCACACAGCCGTATGGCTTTTTCAGTATTTTGCGGTCCGCAAAAAATGGATCCACAAAAAATACTGATGGCGTCTATGTGCATTCCGTTTGTTGCGGAACGGAACAGCTGGCCCCTTATAGAACAGTACTATCCTTGTCCGTTAAGCAGACAATAAGGACTCTTGCACAGAAACGTTTTTATTTTCCATTTATGTTCGGTTTATTGCGTTCCGTATGCGGAACCATTCATTTCAATGGATCCGTATGGAAGGTACTCCATATGCCTTCCGTTTCCGTATTTCCATTCAAAGATAGAACATGTCCTATTAGGCCTCTTGCACATGACTGTATGGCTTTTTCAGTATTTTGCGGTCTGCACAAAACGAATCTGCAAAAAATACGGATGACGTCCGTGTGCATTCCGTTTTTTGCGGAATGGAACAGCTGGCCCCTGATAGAACAGTACTATCCTTGTCCGTTATTCGGACAATAATAGGACATGTTCTATCTTTGAACGGAACAGAAAAACGGAAATATGGAAACGGAAGGCATACGGAGTACCTTCCCTTTTTTTTGAGGATCCATTGAAATGAATGGTTCCGTATACGGTCCATATACAGAAAGAAAAAAAAGGAACGTAAACGGAAAAAAAAAATGTTAGTGTGCAAGAGGCCTTATTGTCCGCATAACGGACAAGGATAGTACTGTTCTATCAGGGGCCAGCTGTTCCGTTCTGCAAAAATGGAATGCACACGGACGTCATCTGTATTTTTGCGGACATAAAATACTGAAAGCGCCATTCGGTCGTGTGCAAGAGGCCTAATAGGACATGTTCTATCTTTGAACGGAACGGAAATAAGGAAACGTAAGCATACGGAGTACCTTCCGTTTTTTTTTTTGAGGATCCTTTGAAATGAATGGTTCCATACATGGTCCATATATGGAACCCAAAAAACGGTTTTTTCATGAGTCAAATATCTGATCATCTGTAATTAGGTCCATTCTGGACTAAGCCTACATGCACATGGCACTGTTTTTTTGCGGCCTCCGTTCCATTTTTTTTTTTGCGGAACCGATGGTTTCCCATTCATTTCTATGGATCCATAAAAAATGCGGATGCCTCTTCCATTGCCTGTCCGCGTCCGCTGTCCGCATTTCATGTCCGCAAAAAAAATATGACATGTCCTATTCTTGTCCGCAAAAAATGGTCAAAAAATGACCAATGGAAGCCAGTCGTTTGTCATCCACATCCTTTTTTTTGTGGATGGTTGCTTGGAAACTAGGGCACTTGAACAGGAACTATAAGAAACTGGTTCAAGCCTTCCATTTTTTTTGCGGATGTGCAAAAAAAAAACGAAGACACACGGAAACTCAACCTCCAAAATTTGAGGACACACGGAACGGATGTGGATGTGAAAAAAAAGGAAGACGGATCCGCGATATGCGGACAGCAAAAAACAACTGCCGTGTGCATGTAGCCTTAGTGAGACAGAGATAGTAAAAATATTTTGATAGTATGGTTTACCACACACCAGTTGTCTTGATTCCTTTGGCATTTCCGATAAAAGTTATCAGCCACAGGAATGAAAAATATAGTATACTTTTTAGATGTAATATTAGACTGATCAAAAATTTTTAGCACCATTGTTTTGCACCAAAGTCTTGCGGGACTTCGGCGAATAACTTCAGGATTTTTAAACTTTAAAAACATTTAAAAACAAATCTCTTTGGGGGAGATTTATTAAAATGGTGTAAAGTAGAACTAGCTTAGTTGCCCAAAGCAACCAATCATTTTCCAAAGGAGCTGTCACAAATGAAAGGTGGAATCTGATTGGGTGCTTTGGGCAACTAATCCAGTTCTACTTTATCCTCTGTCCATTCATTACCATCAGATTCCATGTTTAATGATGGTCATCTGTCACCCGCAGGCTCTCACGTCCTCTATGAAATTCCAGAGAATTTTCATCACCACCCACGCTATGCTTAGTTAACTTAGTATGCTAGTATGCTATTTGTGAAGCATGCCGCTCATTCACATTGCATGAGAACACCTGCACTATGCAAATAATGTAGAGCACCGCTGCATGCTAATTTAATAACATGCAACACCTGTGGTAAAGATAAGGAATGTGACATCTGAAAATTCTTGTAATAGATTTTATGTGGATTAGCAAAAAGTAGTACTTCTAAATATGTCAAAGCTTTCCTTTTACATTTAACTGGAACTGTTGTGATTTAAAAACTGAAAAGGCTTAAGATTTAGGACATTTAATATGGAAGCCAGAGATATGACAGATTACTCAAAAAAGGCCATAATTGGTTAAATAACTTCCCTAGGGTTCACAATTGAAAGTAGGATGTCATCTGCAAACAACGTTTATAAGAGATGTTTGTCCTATTTTTATGCCTTGAAATTATGTTATGGACTGGAATACTCTTAATAAGGGGTCTACCACAAAATTAAATAATAAAGGCAACAAGGGGTATCCCTGTCTTGTTCCTCTATGGACAGAGAAAGGTTCTGACTAGAGATGGGCGAAGTTCTTAAAAATTTGATTCATCTATGCAGACAAATTTTATAAAAAAATTGCTTCATGACGAAATATATTTGTTTGCACCGCCCTCCATCATTGAACCCCTCAGATGCTGCGTTCATTGCTGATCACAGCATCTGAGATCAATATTAAAACATATTAGTATTTGCTAATAAAAAAAAAAATTGTATAAATAAATTTTTTACCATTTCAGGGAAAAACAATTCTCTACCACAAAGCACGAGGAAATTTGGCTTCATGTTGAATCACACTTTTCCTGAAGTTCAGATTGAAGTCCACTTCGTTAACGTCAATTCGCTTAACACCAGTTCTGACTTTAAATCATTTGTGGTCGGATCGGCTATCAGAAAGGTGTACGTAACCTATCTACAACAAGCAGTAGAATTGTGCCATAACTGCTGCGGTAGGGCAGCCTAAAGGGGGCCACCCTAATATGAAGTGACTGTAAGATGGTGTGGGTGGGTGGGTGAAATCAGCTGAATCGGCGTCAGCCTGGGCCCACAGGTGCCTATAAATAGCCTTGTAATCAGCCTCCCCTCCCACAAATACAGCAAAGGTCTTTGCTTAATACTTGTGGTCGGATCGGCTATCAGAAAGGTGTACGTAACCTATCTACAACAAGCAGTAGAATTGTGCCATAACTGCTGCGGTAGGGCAGCCTAAAGGGGCCAAAAAGAGCAGACCTTAGTTTAGAGCAAAACATATACATACCATTACGACACCCACTTTGAACGCAAAGACACTACACGATGAAGGTGCAGAATATACCGAACGTACCACAGAGACTTCTATGTACCTTACCTCTTTGTCACGTGCGCCGGCACGTCGTTCTTGGAGGTAGCTAATGTTGATGCTTTTGAAAGAGTGGTTGGTAATCAGAAACGATTTACTCCTATGTTGAACAACATATGAACATATTACGAGACGGTCTGAATCCTGAGAGCTGCAGACTAAAACAACAATGGTGAATCTGATGGAAGGGCCTAATTGAAGTCCAACCATTCGCCAAGGGCCCTGTTAATAGTAGCAAAATACTTCACCTATACTTATTCCCCGACCACCGCTTTAATTATTATTATTATTTTTTATAAAGGACCCAAAAAGTTAGAAGATGGCGGATGCCGTCTAACTCTAGTAATGGATTAAGTGAAATGTGTAGACTCACCAGGCCTGGGGAACCATAAGCACGAGTACATGGCTGATCCAATTAACGAGCTAATGTTGCCTGTAATGAGAACAGAAAACATACCCACCATACTAGCAGTTGTGACAGGAAATAAGCTTAAGGTCGTGATAAACTATGTATGCTGCGCCTACAGTAGTGATAGGACTTGTTGAGTCCATAGACGTGACAGACTACGTATATTGTGCCTTATTATTGTACCTACTACTGGATGATAGACCAGTACCCAGAAACTAGGTGCGACACCAACACCCTCAGCCCGAGTTTGACGATTAAGTAAGCATGTCTGTAATGAAGACATAATGTACACCCAATGCCTGCCGCTATGACAGGACAAGCTTAAGGTCATGATAGACTACGTATGCTGTGCCTGTAGTCGCGCTAGGACTCATCGTGTCAGTAACGTGACAGACTTCGTAAGTCGCCTGTAGTCGTGACAGGACTTATTAGTCTGTAGTCGTGACAGACTTCGTAAATCGCCTGTAGTCGTGACAGGACTTATTAGTCTGTAGTCGTGACAGACTTCGTAAATCGCCTGTAGTGGTGAGACAGGACTTATTAGTCTGTAGTCGTGACAGACTTCGTAAATCACCTGTAGTCGTGACAGGACTTATTAGTCTGTAGTCGTGACAGACTTCGTAAATCGCCTGTAGTGGTGAGACAGGACTTATTAGTCTGTAGACGTGACAGACTTCGTAAATCACATGTAGTGGTGAGAGGACTCCCTGTGGACGAAACTGATGCCCTAGTATTATTTTTTATTTTTTCCTGAACAACCCTTTGAGAGCCGAAATTTGAGAAACGTGAAAAAATGAGACCACAGGGTCAGCTTCCTGGGAGAATTGGTCTATAATGCAAGGACGGCAAGAGAAAAGTAACAGCAGGGAGCGAGGGAAGCAAGAACCTAGAGAGGGTAAATGGGAGGAAAATGCGAACCCAGGAGAAGGTGATGTCTGAAAAGAAAGGCTTGAGATGACTGCTTGAAAAGAAAACGATGAAAACCCAACAACCTACAACAATAATGTGAGTTAGATTCTAATGCCCAAAAGCCATGCATGCGAGCCTCCACAAGAAGAATTGTATTGCGAGCCACAGCTGACCGAGCCATGCGAGCGGGCCTGAAGGCAGAAATAGACATGGAACCTACTGTGGCGGACCACGCAGCCGACCTCGAATGGCGGAGTTGTGTGTAAAATGTAAATTGAGAAGCCATGTGTGAGACACTAATGGCGGGGCCAAGCGCGAGAGACACTAATGGCGGGGCCAAGCGAGAGACACTAATGGCGGGGCCAAGCGCGAGAGACACTAATGGCGGGGCCAAGCGAGAGACACTAATGGCGGGGCCAAGCGCGAGAGACACTAATGGCGGGGCCAAGCGCGAGAGACACTAATGGCGGGGCCATGCGCGAGAGACACTAATGGCGGGGCCATGCGTGTCAAACTTAAACGGAGAAGCCATGCGTCACAGACTCATGCGAAACTTATGTCAAATTTTTTTTTTTTTTTATATTATTTTATTTTTAAAATTGTTTTTTTTTTTTTTTAAATATATTTTTTTTTTTAAATTTTTTTTTTTTTTTTTAATTTTTTTTTTTTTTTTTTTTTTTTTTTTTTTTTTTTTTTTTTTTTAAGCAGCACCAGTATGACTAGGGGACTCGCATAACCATGACCCCCTTCGACAGTAACCTAGGACACTAACCAGCTTACAACCATCTTGTACCCCTAACGAATAACGTGAAGAACGGTCATAGACCCCGCGGAGCCATGAGGCTGAAGCAGTCATCGGGCCCCCGAAGCCAAGACTGAACTAGATGACATTACAGTGACGATAAGTAATTAAAACCGAACCCCATGCCTAGGTAGACATTAAACCAACCGTAAAATTGAACAGATGGGAGAAAAAGAGCCAGAGGCATTACAATTCGCTAAGAGAAGACCCTAATCGTGACAACACGTGAACAGCTTGTAAAACATAGTAGGAAACTTACTCCTATTAACCCACTGACCGCTGAGGGACTGTATGGTGAGCTGGGGCAGGAGACCAGTCTGAGTGAATGCGAACCAGGACTAAAGAACAGCACCCAATTTTTTTTTTTTTTTTTCACCGAAGTGAAACAGAAAAGTAGGCCTATGGAATGTAATAACCAGCGAGGAAAGAAACGTAAACCTGAAAGAAAGCAGTATCGGAGCGGTGTGCTGACTGCCCTAGTGAAAATACTGAGTAACCATGATGTAGCAATGAAAGGGAAAAATACAGCTTTAAGTAGAGGCAGAATATAACATCTGATGTAAGAACAGGTGGGTGAATGCAGCTCTGGATGTGAGTGGTGCCTAAAACATGGTATGGGCCCAGCTCTGAGCATGAAGAGCAAGGTATAACGCAGCCGTATGAATGCAATCTGAAGTGAGCAGAGTATTAATGTGATGCAACAGCAAACGCATGAACGCAGCTCTAGTAGTGAATGGAGTATAAGACAAAATGTAAATGCAGACAGACGGACGTAGCTTTTGTAGGTAACGAACCTAACCATGATCATTCGACCATAAGCGCCCACCTCCTTCACCCCAGAGCGCTACAAGTCACTAACCGTGTAACCAAGTCCGATCCTACCGTGAATGCCAGCACTCGCCTGGCACCTTCTGCCATTACCCAGGCGCGAACGAACCTCCACATAATGCTACAGGTTTTTTTTTTTTTTTTTAAATGAGTCACCACAACGCCATCTAAGAAAATATAAACGTGTTTGAATATAACCCATGATGCAACGCTAATTAATCGACATATAGTGCACTTATAAACCTAGCACAGAACTGCTGACACATGTGTGCCCATAACATACAGTTTATAGATTAAACACACTTACCAGAGCATCAGTACTCAAATACCGGCGCCTTGACCGATCTGCTTGTGTCCCCATATACAGACCACTGATATACATCCACCAACACCTTGCATGTCTGGCTTTAACTGCGGATGTGCCCCCACATGTAAAACAGGTAATAGGAAAACACTTTTTTTTTTTTTTTTTTACGTATGAACCGATATCAGAAAACATGCGACCATACCTACTCTAGGCGCATGCTACACCAATAACTATATGCAATAGCCCCTAACAAGCCCCTAAACAGCTAGACAAAATACTAACAACCGTCATTTGACTGTTAGCACCCAACTCTGCTTTGACCCAGAGAACTGCGAACCGCAAACGCACTGTGGGTCCCGTGCCAATAAGTACAATTCTACAGTAAGTGCCAGCATTCGCCTGGCCCTTTTTGCCGATGCCCAGGTGTGAACGAGCCTCCACATGATGCTGCTGCATTTTATTTTATTTCTTTTTAAATCAACCATTGATACACAAAACACAGCATGCATAGCTTGAGCCCACTAACAACCAATGCTCGGCCCTTTAGCGCCCAAACTCTGCTTCATCCCAGAGCGCTACATGTTGCAGACCGCAGCGTGGGTCCCGTGCAAACCACTCCGATCCTACCATGAATACCAGCGCCCTCCTGAGACATTCTGCCATCGCCCAGCCGTAAGGAGCCTCCACACCATGCTGCTGTATCCTAGAGCTGACCCAGAAGTAGTGAAATCAGCTGAATCGGCGTCAGCCTGGGCCCACAGGTGCCTATAAATAGCCTTGTAATCAGCCTCCCCTCCCACAAATACAGCAAAGGTCTTTGCTTAATACTAATCCATAATGTAGACTGTGACTTAGTATAAATTGTATGAATAACGTTTAAAAAGTAGGGCCAAAGAATGTTCATTTTAAAATCAGAACCAAGCGAGGCCATCTGTCACGAGGGTGTCAGGAGCCATGTCTGACTCCATTATACCTCGGGGTCAGGAAGTCGCAGCGGGTGGCTGCTCGCTCTATGTCTAAAGATCATGCTGTTACTTAATGGTAGCTTTCTGTGTTTGCCTTGCAATCCTTTTTGTCTCACTCAGGGATCCGTAGCTTCTTCTCCTCAGCTGTTTCTTGTCCGCCACTTCAAACCTCCTTATATTCCCCCTTCCCACTTCTCTGGTTGCCAGATATAGAGCTTCCTGCCTGGACTTCTATACTGACCCACTGGAGCTGTGTAGCTGTGGTTCCTGGTTGTCGTACCAGAGCATTACCCTCCGGATCCCTGTTGGGCTTTTTTTGTCCGCTGTTGTCGCCCACCTGGGCTTACATGTATTGTCTGTCCTCTCCCTGGTGTTTTCCTTTACCCTAAGTTCACACTTACGCGTTCAAACGCGCTGTAAAACGCTCAACACATGCAAACCAATGCTTCCCTATGGGACTGGTTCACATTTTCGCGTTTTACAGCGCGTTCGAACGCTCTGTAAAACGCCCTACGCATAAACAAGTACTTGAGCTTTTTTTTGGGCGTTTGTCGCACGTATTGTGATTAAGGCTGGGAACACACCTAGGCGTTTCTGAATCGCGCGTATGACGCGCGTTTTACGCGCGTTTTTGAATGCGCGTTTTTGTAACTAAGAAACGCGCGTCATACGCGCGATTCAGTGATTCTCCCCTATGGCATCATTGTCCATAGGCGCGTTAAAACGCCCCAAAGAAGCTCATGTACTTGTTTGGGCGTGGGGCGTTTTACAGCGCGTTCAGTAGTCAATCACAAGAACGCGCGTACGATGCGCGTTTCCTATTTGCAAAAACGCGCTGTAATACGCGCGACAAAAACCGCGTGTAAAACGCGCTTTTCAAGAACGCTCAGGTCTGAACCCAGGGTTAGTGTTAGTGGTGAGGACTAGTGTTCCCACCGCCCTATTCACTACTTAGGGCTCAGCTTAAGGAAAGCCAGGGTTTAGGCATGTGATCGGCGTACAGGTGAAGAACCCGTCTAGGGTTGTTAGGGCAGTCAGGTGCCAGCTTCTAGGTGAGTTAGGGGTCACCACCTTTCCCTCTCCCTTGGACAGGGCTTTCCCTTTTCCCTCCCTTTGCGTCACACATCTGTGATCTGTACGCCGGTCGTGATATTATATCTGGCCCTTAAAAAGATTTCTTTTTTTCTTTTTCTCACTTTCTGCCTATTTAGAATCCAGTATGGATTATATTGCTGCTTTGACAAAGCAACTTCAAGGCCTGTCTTTGGAGGTGGCAGGATTGAAGGCGTCGGTCCTCCAGCAGCAGCAATTGCAGCAAGCCCAGCGGTTGCTATGGGTAACCAGGTTGCTCCGGAACCCAAGGTTGTTCTTCCTGACAGATTTTCTGGGGGAAGGGACAAATTTGTGACATTCCATGAGGCCTGTAAGTTATATTTTAAGCTACGCCCCTACTCCTCTGGTAATGAAGAACAGCGGGTGGGGATTGTTATTTCCCTGCTACAGGGAGACCCGCAATCCTGGGCATTCTCTTTACCCACTGATTCCCAGGCTCTCCGGTCAGTGGATGGATTTTTTGGGGCCTTGGGTCTCATATATGATGACCCTGACCGAGTCGCCCTGGCTGAGTCGAAGTTATGGAGATTCCTACAGGGAGATCGGCCAGCAGAGGATTATTGCTCAGAGTTCCGTAGGTGGGCTACGGATACTCAGTGGAACGATCCGGCTCTCAGGAGTCAGTTCTGCTCTGGTTTATCCGAAAGGGTTAAGGATGCACATGCGCTGTATGAGACCCCCTTTTCCTTTGATGCTGTTATGTCCCTTTCTATCAGAATAGATAGACGTCTGACCCTAGGTACACACCTAAGCGTTTTACAGCGCGTTCAAACGCGCTTTAAAACGCACAACATGTAAAAAGCTTCCCTATGGGCATGGTTCACAATTGGGCGTTTTACAGCGCGTTTGAACGCGCTGAAAAACGACAAACGCTGTCGCTTCAGCATGAGCTTCTTTGGGGCGTTTTAACGCGCCTATGGGCCATGCTGAAATAGGGGTGAATCACTGAATCGCGCGTATGATGCGCGTTTCTTAGTTACAAAAACGCGCATCCAAAAACACACGATTCAGAAACGCTTAGGTGTGTTCCCAGCCTTAGGGACAGAATGAAAAATCCTGAGCAATTAGTAACCCCTCCCAAGCAGCAGCTAGTCTGTATGGACCTAGACGAACCTATGCAGCTACGAGGAACTACTCGTCAGGTCCGTCCTCCTGAGGCTCGCAGTAGGCATGGGGTTTGTTTTTTCTGTGGGGGGAGGGGTTATTTAATTAATGTCTGTCCTTTCATATCCAAAAACAAACGACTGTCAGAAAACTACTAACCCCAGGCTGTGTGGATGATGTCAGCCCGGGGGTATACGTTTCCTCCATACGAACGTCTCAATTTGTGTTGCCAGCGGTTGTTGTTTTCGGTGATAAGACGGAAACAATTTCTTTTTTTCTAGACAGTGGAGCAGGGGTTAATTTGATAGATGCCCATTTTGCCCAGACTATGGGTTTGTCTTTCTGTACGCTACAGAAGCCTATTCCCATATTCGCTATTGACTCTGCTCCTCTGTCTCAGAGAAACCTTACTCATATTGTCCATAACTTACACCTTCGGGTAGGGGACCACCATAACGAGTGTCTTTCATGTTATGTTCTGGAGGGCCTTCCCTCTCCTATGGTATTGGGTCTTCCCTGGTTGGTAGTGCACAATCCAGTGGTGGATTGGCAGGCCAGGGAGATATTGGAGTGAAGTGATCATTGCAGAGAAAATTGCTTAAATAGCAATTGCTTAGTCGCCTCCACAGCTACTCTACCTACATTTGTTTTGGATTTTGAGGACGTTTTCTCTGAGAGGGTTATCAGAAGTTACCTCCTCCCCGTCCTTATGATTGCCCGGTTAACCTGATTCCCGGTGCAAAATTATCCAAGACCAGGTTATATAATCTTTCTGGTTCCGAGAGACAAGCCATGAAAGATTATATCTCCGAGAGTCTGGCTAAGGGACACATCAGACCCTTTTCATCACCCGTGGCTGCAGGGTTTTTCTTTGTTAAAAAGAAAGATGGGGGGCCTGCATCCTTGCCTAGCTTTCCGCGAACTAAACCGGATAACCATCCGAGACCCATACCCTCTTCCACTCATTCCTGACCTGTTTAATCGGATTGCGGGTGCTAGGTGGTTCTTCAAACTTGATCTTAAGGGGGCCTACAATCTGATTCGTATCAAGGAAGGGGATGAGTGGAAGACAGCTTTTAACACCCCTGAGGGGCATTATGTAAATCTAGTCATGCTTTTCGGTCTGACCAATGCTCCTGCTGTCTTCCAACATTTTGTTAACGATATTTTTAGTCATCTTATCGGCAGGTTTGTGGTGATATACCTAGATGGTATTTTAATTTATTCCTCTGATCTAAAAACACACGAGGTACATGTCAGACAGGTACTGCAGGTCCTACGGACGAATAAATTATATGCGAAAATTGAAAAGTGTGTCTTCGCCGTTCAGGAGATACAGTTCCTGGGATATCTATTGTCTGCTTCAGATTTCCGTATGGATCCTGGGAAGGTCCAGGCAATTCTAGACTGGGATCTTCCTGAGAACCTTAAAGCACTGCAACGGTTCTTGGGTTTCGCAAATTTCTATAGAAAGTTTATAAAAAACTATTCTGTGATTGTCAAACCCCTTAATGACATGACTAGGAAGGGGACTGATTTTTCTAAATGGTCTGACGCCGTTAAAATGGCTTTTTCCTCTGTAAAGGAGAGGTTGACCTCGGCACCTGTACTAATCCAACCGGATGTCTCCCAGCCTTTTATTGTTGAAGTAGATGCGTCAGAGGTGGGAGTGGGGGCTGTACTGTCTCAGGGTCCGTCGCCTGGCAAATGGCATCCTTGCGCTTTCTTTTCTAAAAAACTATCTGCAGTGGAAAGGAACTATGACATTGGCAATAGGGAACTATTAGCTATTAAACTAGCGTTTGAGAAATGGCGTCACTTTTTAGAGGAGGCAATCCACCCCGTCACAGTGATTACAGACCACAAAAACCTTCTGTACCTCGAATCAGCTAAGCGTCTTACCTCTAGACAAGCTAGGTGGTCTCTATTTTTTACCAGGTTTAACTTTATCATCACCTATCGTCCTGGGGCAAAAAATACCAAGGCAGATGCATTATCTCATAGTTTCCCTGGAGGGGGTAATGTGGGGGATCCGGTACCCATTCTACAAAGAGGAGTGGTTGTCTCTGCTGTACACTCTGTTATGGAGGGGAAGGTGTTAGAGGCCCAGGGGGATGCCTCGGTCTCTTGCCACTCAGAGAAATTGTTTGTACCGTTAAACCTGCGTCTCAATTTATTAAAGGAACATCATAATTCGGCAGTTGCTGGGCACCCGGGTAGTAAAGCAACCTTGGAGCTACTGTCTCGTTGTTTTTGGTGGCCAAGGTTGCGTCAGGATGTAATGGATTTTGTGTCTACTTGTTCTACTTGTGCACACGCTAAAGTCTCTCATACACGTCCAGCAGGGTCTTTATTGCCACTTGTCATTCCCAATAGGCCATGGACACATCTGTCAATGGATTTCATCACTGACTTACCTTTGTCTGCGGGTAAAACAGTTATCTTGGTAGTAGTGGACAGGTTTAGCAAAATGGTACACTTTATTGCATTACCCGCACTACCTAATGCTAAGACTCTAGCTCAGGTATTCATCAGTGAAATCGAGAAGCTTCACGGGTTTTGGAAAGCTTTTTGTTCCCGTTTGGGGGTACACTTGTCCTTTTCCTCAGCATTCCATCCTCAATCGAATGGACAAACTGAGTGTACCAACCAAAACCTTGAGACATACCTAAGGTGTTTTGTGTCTGAAAACCAAGAGGAGTGGTCATCATACTTACCGTTAGCTGAGTTTGCTATAAATAATCACTGGCAGGAATCCACTGGCAAGTCACAATTTCTTGGTGTATATGGTTTTCATCCCCAATTCTGTACCTTCAAAGAAGGGGGGTCATCAGGGGTTCCCAAGGAGGAACGGTTTTCATAATCACTTTCATCTGTATGGCAGAAGGTGCAAGCTAACTTGAAAAATATGGGGGGTAAATATAAATGCATGGCTGATAAGAAACGTTCGCCAGGTCCGGACCTAGGAGTGAATGACTATGTGTGGTTGTCTACTAGGAATATTAGGTTAAAGGTTCCCTCTTGGAAACTGGGTCCTAGGTTCATTGGTCCTTACAAAATAGTAGCCATCATTAACCCTGTGGCTTTTCGCCTGGAGCTACCTCAGACTTTTAAAATCCATAACGTCTTCCATAAGTTGTTACTCAAAAGGTATGTTGCACCACTAGAACCGTCACCGCTACCACCCCCTCCTGTTATTGTTGATGGTAATCTGGAGTTTCAAATATCCAAAATTGTTGATTCTCCTCGAGTCCGCCGCTCTCTTCAATATCTGGTGCATTGGAGGGGTTATGGTCTCGAGAAAAGAATGTGGGTACCAGCGTCAGAGGTAAACGCCAACAGGTTAGTTTAGGCTTTCCATGCCTCTCATCCTGAGAGACCTGGTCCTGGGTGTTCGGAGGTCCCTCGTAGAAATGGGGGTACTGTCACGAGGGTGTCAGGAGCCACGTCTGACTCCGTTATACCCAGGGTCAGGAAGTCGCAGCGGGTGGCTGCGCGCTCTATGTCTAAAGATCATGCTGTTACTTAATGGTAGCTTTCTGTGTTTGCCTTGCAATCCTTTTTGTCTCACTCAGGGATCCGTAGCTTCTTCTCCTCAGCTGTTTCCTGTCCGCCACTCCCAACCTCCTTATATTCCCCCTTCCCACTTCTCTAGTTGCCAGATATAGAGCTTCCTGCCTGGACTTCTATACTGACCCACTGGAGCTGTGTAGCTGTTGTTCCTGGTTGTCGTACCAGAGCATTACCCTCCGGATCCCTGTTGGGCTTTTGTTGTCCGCTGTTGTCGCCCACCTGGGCTTATATGTTTAGTCTGTATTGTCTGTCCTCTCCCTGGTGTTTTTCTTTAGTGTTAGTGGTGAGGTCTAGTGCTCCCACCGCCCTATTCACTACTTAAGGCTCAGCTTAAGGAAAGCCAGGGTTTAGGCACGTGATCGGGTGAAGAACCAGTCTATGGACGTCAGGGCAGTCAGGTGCCAGCTTCTAGGTGAGTTAGGGGTCACCACCTTTCCCTCTCCCTTGGACAGGGCTTTCCCTTTTCCCTCCCTTTGCGTCACACGTCTGTGATCGGTACGCCGGTCGTGATACCACCATATCACTTATTTCAAGGCTGACAAGGATATGATCTTTTCATATGTTCATCAGGACACCGCCACCTAGAGCCATCTATTAGGCATAGATGGCCACCTCTCTCTGCCATCGCAAGGAAGCAAGATCTTGCATGTCTTGTGTGAAATAAAATCTGTTTTTCACAAACAGGTTCTTTTCCTTGTGGTGGCACCCATTGCAATGTGTGCAAACACACAAAAAAGAAACAGAATTTTGGTTCAGCAACCACTAATAGACTATGCAGTACTAAACTCTTATCCATTGTGATTCCACGTACATTTTATATGTGGTATAATGTACCAGGTGTGGTTTGTTGTATGTAGGCTGCACTGCTAGAAAAATGAAAACACAATGCAAAGCATATAGGATATGTGAATAAGAACCAAGTCAGTGCTTCAAACGAGGCAAATTTTTAGAGGTGTACAATGGTCAGCTGTGTAGTTTCACCTCAGACATTAAAAAACATACAATAAAAAGACACTGCTTGTCCATATGTTAGTAAAAGCAGAACAGAACAGAACTTGCTCTCACCTAAATTAGCTTCTCTAAAAGCAGTAAGGCTGGGTTCGCACTTGCATTAGGGTATTCCATTATAGGTTCCATTTATAACGGAATATAACCGAATTCTCAGACAAAATGAAAAACGGAAGCCTTTAAGAGGCATTCCGTTTTGATCCGTCATAGTAGAAGTCTTTAAGCAAGCATAACGGATCTGTCTGGTTTCTGTTAGGCAGGAGGAAAACAAAGTCCTGTCAACTTTAAACGGAACCTAAATGGAATACCCTAACGCAAATGTAAACCTGGCCTTAGAAGAGCTTCCTAACTAAATGAAAACAATTTAAGTACATTACAAACATGAGAAGAGCCTGTTGGCTCGCTTTAGCAGGAATCCCATATTTAGCCGGAAAAAAAATCACATAATTACACTAACCTGAAGAACAGCAATCGGTTTGGTTATAAATTTATTCATGAGGTAAAAATAAGATACATGCAATGCATTTAAGTCCTTAGCTGAACTAAAGACGCCAGGGCAAACCAAAAAAAACAATTTGTTTAAAGAGTAGCTCACAAGGGTCCCGGGCAGACCTGAGAATTTCAGGGATAATCCTGAAGTAGAATCCGCAGTAAAGCCAAATGCTTACAAGAAATTCTATTCAGGCAAGCATGGAAAAAAGGGAAATGATGAAAACTGTATATCTTCCCTTTCTAATTACTTGTCTTATAAGACAAGAAGAAGCAGATATAACCATAACTTCAGATATGTCACTAAAAGGATGGGGGGACATTTTTACAACAGACAGCAGTGAAATGATAAAGGAAGGCTTTTGAGATGAATCTCGATTTCAACCTTTTAGAACTCAAAGCAGAAAAGCTGAGTTTACAAAAAATAATCTCCCCATCAACCCTGTTCAATCAAATTACAGATGGACAGAAGGGTAGTAGTATAAGTGAACAAGAAAGGGGGTACAAAATTATTGAACTTTTGCAAGGCAGCCCTAGAGATATGGAGATGGGCTATAGATCACAATCTAGATTTGAGGGCACTCCAATGAGTTAGCGGGCACAGGGGCGTAACTATAGGGGAAGCAGGGGAAGCGGTTGCTTTGGGGCCCTGACCCAGAAGGGGCCCATCCAAGAAGGGGAGAAGTACTAAAAGATTTTGTCAGGGCCCTTCAACAGTATTATACAATGAAATTATATACAGTGGCAGTATAGACAGTGTAGAAAACGGATGGAACGGCTCCTGGGCCTGGTCTGAGAGAGCGATCTTTACTAGCCACAGGAAAAGAGGCAGCATGAAAGGAAGGGGTTGTGAAAAGCTTACTGGGGGAGGGGGCCCCATACAAAAATGTGCTCATTTTTAGTTCCGCCACTGAGCGGGCACCTTGTCCAGGGATGTAATCGACTGTAGCACTCAAACAACACCTATTCAATAAGATAAATTAAACAGTTGATACCAGATAAATAGACCTGTTAGCATCAGCAAACTCAGCTCAGGCAACAAAATTCATAGTGAGGACATAATGGGTACATGGAGTGTGGATGCATTCTCCTTTCCTTGGACTGAATTGAGGAACTTGTATGCATTTCCACTCCATCTCTCTTTTCTAAAATTACCTTCAAAATGTAGGAGGACAAGATCCATAAAATGGTGATTGTATACCCATTGTATAGCCATCCAAGAGACGGTATCTGGCAATCAACAAGTTGATCAAAGGCTGGAAATACTATTAGGAATGACTGCAGACTGCTTTCATGGGTTGAGGGACCTTTTACTACAGCTTCCACAAAAAATTGGGATAGAAGCTCTTGTTGGCTGTTCTCATGTCCTCACCTCTCTAAACATACAAATGAGCTTATAAATAATTCCTTAAGACCTAAAACTAAAAGTATATATAAACTAACCATTTTATTGTTTCAAAATTGATACTCAAATAGAAAATCTTCTTCAACAAACCTTCCACAAAAGGAATAAGTCTTAGTATGTCTTTCAGAGAAATCTCATTCCTGCATGGCTTCCAGTAGAGATTATCAAATTTCTCAAAAATTCGATTTGGTTGGTTTGCCGAATTTTTGAAAAAAATTTGGTTCGATACAAATTTTTTCCTTGGAGAATTGCGTTAAAAAACGGCTATTCCCTGGCTACAGAGAGCATTTATAGTGGTGTAGAACACTGTGCCTTGCAGTAACACGCATAGGGAGTCTGCTGTAGTAGTGAAAAAATTCTGTGAGTCAGTATGAAACGCACATGACAGGCATCACTCTTCAAACCACTGCACACTTCACTTATTTGGGCCAAAACTGAACAACAGAGTTGAGTGAACACCTGAATGTTCGGGTTCGGGATCCGAACTCGACCCAAACTCGACCCGAACTTCATCCCGAACCCGAAACCAATTGAAGTCAAAGGGACCCGAACTTTTGGGCACTAAAAAGGCTGTAAAATAGTCCAGGAAAGGGCTAGAGGGCTGCAAAAGGCAGCAAAATGTAGGTAAATGCCCTGCAAACAAATGTGCATAGGGGAATGAATTAAAATAAAATAAAATAAATAAAAAATAACCAATATCAATTGGAGAGAGGTCCCATAGCAGAGAATCAGGCTTCAAGTCACACACCACTAGAAAAGGCCACTTTCAGTTATTTAGGCCCCAGCACCCAGACAGAGGAGAGAGGTCCCACAGCAAGGAATCATGCGTCATATCACCCACCACTGGAGAAGGCCACTTTCAGTTATTTAGGCACCAGCACCCAGACAGAGGAGAGATGTACCACAGCAAGGAATAAGGCGTCATATCACCCAATACTGGAGAAGGCCACTTTCAGTTATTTAGGCCCCAGCACCCAGACAGAGGAGAGAGGTCCCACAGAAAGGAATAAGGCATCATATCACCCACCACTGGAGAAGGCCACTTTCAGTTATTTAGGCCCCAGAACCCAGACAGAGAAGAGAGGTCCCACAGTAAGGAATAAGGCGTCATATCACCCACCACTGGAGAAGGACACTTTCAGTTATTTAGCCCACGGCACCCAGACAGAGGAGAGAGGTCGCATGGCAGAGGTTCAGGCTTCATGTCACCCACCATTGTAACAGGCCACTTTCAGTTAGTTAGGCCCCGGCGCCAAGATTGAGGAGAGGTTCATTCAACTTTGGGTTGCACCGCAAGATCATGGTAAAGTTAAAAAAATGAGGATTCAATAAAGAAGTGCCCGGGAGTACAAGAATACTTGGTTGAGGTGGAGTCAGTTATAAATGTCTATTCTGCACAAGGGAGGGACAGGTCCTGTGGGATCCATGCCTGGTTCATTTTTATGAACGTCAGCTTGTACACGTTGGCTGTGGACAGACGGCTGCATTTGTCAGTAATGACGCTTCCTGCCATGCTGAATACACGTTCAGACAAAATGCTGGTCGCCAGGTAGGCCAGCACCTCCAAGGCATAAAATGCTAACTCTGGCCACGTGGAAAATTTGGAGACCCAGAAGTTGAATGGGGCCGAACCATCAGTCAGTACGTAGAGGGGTGTGCACACGTACTGTTCCACTATGTTAGTGATATGTTGCCTCCTGTTAACACGTTCCATATCAGGTGGTGGTGCAGTTAGCTATGGCGTGGTGACAAAACTTTTCCACATCTCTGCCATGCTAACCTTGCCCTCAGAGGAGCTGGCCGTGACACAGCTGCGTTGGCGACCTCTTGCTCCTCCTCTGCCTTCACCTTGGGCTTCCACTTGTTCCCCTGTGACATTTGGGAATGCTCTCAGTAGCGCATCTACCAGTGTGCGCTTGTACTCGCGCGTCTATCTATCATGGCTCCAGTGCAGGAAGTAAGGTGGGCCCATTGTCTTTTTACCAGGGATCCAGCAGGGGGGAGACCCAGTAGTCCGCACACATTAAAATGTGGGCAACTCTGCTGTCGTTGCGCGGGCACTGCAGCATGTAGTCGCTTATGTGTGCCAGGCTGCCCAGAGGTAAGGACAAGCTGTCCTCTGTGGGAGGCGTATCATCATCGTCCTCCATTTCCCCCCAGCCATGCACCAGTGATGGGCCCGAGCTGCGTTGGGTGCCACCCCGCTGTGAACATGTTTTATCCTATCCCTCCTCCACCTCCTCATCCTTGTCCTCCTCTTCCTCCAGTAGTGGGCCCTGGCTGGCCACATTTGTACCTGGCCTCTGCTTTTGCAAAAAACTCCCTCTGAGCCACTTCTAAGAGACTGGCCTGAAAGTGGTAAAAATGACCCCTCTTCCTCCTCCTTCTCCTCCTGGGCCACATCCTCTTCCATCATCGCCCTAAGTGTTTTCTCAAGGAGACACAGAAGTGGTATTGTAACACTGATAACGGCGTCATCGCCACTGCCCATGTTGGTGGAGTACTCGAAACAGCGCAACAGGGCACACAGATCTCGCATGGAGGCCCAGTCATTGGTGGTGAAGTGGTGCTGTTTCGCCGAGCGACTCACCTGTGCGTGCTGCAGCTGAAACTCCACTATCGCCTGCTGCTGCTCGTACAGTCTGGCCAGCATGTGCAAGGTGGAGTTCCACCTGGTGGGCACGTCGCATATGAGTCTGTGAGCGGGAAAGCCGAACTTACGCTGTAGCGCAGACAGGCGAGCAGCGGCAGGATGTGAACGCCGGGAGCGCACACAGACGGCCCACACTTTATGCAGCAGCTCTGACATGTCAGGGTAGTTGTGAATGAACTTCTGCACCACCAAATTCAGCACATGCGCCAGGCAAGGGATGTGCGTTAAACTGGCTAGTCCCAGAGCTGCGACGAGATTTCGCACACCACCAGGCCGGGCTTGATGCCCACCGGCAGAAACAGTCGTCGGTCTGTTGTTCAATACCCCGCCACAACTCCTGCACGGTGTGGGGCCTGTCCCCCAAACATATGAGTTTTAAAATAGCCTGCTGACATTCACCCCGGGCTTTGCTGAAGTTGGTGGTGAAGGTGTGTGGCTGACTGGATGAGCTGGTGGAAGCAGAGGAGGAGGAAGCCGAGTAGGAGGAGGAGGCTACAGGAGGCAAAGAATAATGCCCTGCGATCCTTGGCGGTGGAAGGACGTGCGCCAAAGAACTCTCCGCCTGGGGCCCAGCCGCCACTACATTTACCGTCGTCAGCACATTGTTTAAATAAGTGCCATGCCATAGAACTCCTTGAAGCTGCCTTTGGGGTGCTCAGTCCCTGGTGGCAGTGGCCAGTAGCAGGCGAGCTCTCTTGGCGTCGGCTGTTCTGCTTTTGCCCCCTGCTCTCTCTTTTGCTACGCTGTTGGCTCGGTCTCACCACTGCCTCTTCCTCTGAACTATAAAAGTCAGTGGCACGACCTTTATTCCATGTGGGGTCTAGGACCTCATCGTCCCCTGCATAGTCTTCCTCCCTGACCTCCTGTTCGGTCTGCACACTGCAGAAAGACGCAGCAGTTGGCACCTGTGTTTCGTCATCATCAGAGACGTGCGGACTCCGATGAGGTGGTATTCCCATGTCCTCATCATCAGGAAACATCAGTGGTTGTGCATCAGTGCATTCTATGTCTTCCACCACTGGGGAAGGGCTAGGTGGATTCCCTTGGGAAACCCTGCCAGCTGAGTCTTCAAACAGCATAAGAGACTGCTGCATAACTTGAGGCTCAGACAGTTTCCCTGATATGCATGGGGGTGATGTGACAGACTGATAGGCTTGGTTTTCAGGTGCCACCTGTGCGCTTTCTGCAGAAGACTGGGTGTGAGATAATGTTGTGAACGTGCTGGATCCACTGTCGGCCACCCAATTGACTAGCGCCTGTACCTGCTCAGGCCTTACCATCCTTAGAACGGCATTGGGCCCCACCAAATATCTCTGTAAATTCTGGCTGGTACCGGAACGTGAGGTAGTTGGTTCACTAGGACGTGTGGCTGTGGCAGAATGGCCACGTCCCCTCCCAGCACCAGAGGGTCCACTAACACCACCACGACCGCGTCCACGTCCCTTACTAGATGTTTTCCTCATTGTTACCGTTCACCAAGCACCACAATAAGTAAAAAAATATTTGGCCCAATGTATTGATTTCAAATTCAGGCTTTTTTTTACAGGCACCGAACACTATCTGCGTATTTATTTATGTACCGTAGTACACAAGTCCAGGTACAGAAGTAACCACTGATTTAGGGGAATATCAATTGTAGGGCTAGTATTTAGGCACTGGATGAAAGGTATCCTTTTATGAACAGATTTACACTTGGAGATGCACAGTAGCATGTAAAAATATGTAGGATTATGCCTTCAGCAATTGTATTTTAACACTTTGTGTAATATACCCTTTAACGGACAGAAATACAATGGGAGATGCACGGTAGCGTGTGAAGTTATTGAGGATGACCATCTTAGCACATGTATATACACCTTGAGTGTAATATACCCTTTTACGGACTGATTAACACTTGGCCTGCAACAGCTGGAACACCAGATTCAGGGTATTGCTATATTGGCAAGTGAATTTCACCCCAGAACAAAATCTATCCTTTGCCAGACACTGTTAAACTTGGCCAGCCACAGCTGAAACCACTGATTTATGGTATTGTTATTTTAGCAATTAAATTTCACCCCAGAACAAAATATATCCTTTGACGGATACTATTAAACTTGTCAAGTCACAGCTGGAACACCAGATTCTGGGTATTGCTATTTTGGTAATTGAATTTCACCCCAGAACAAAATCTATCCTTTGCTGGACACTATTAAACTTGGCCAGCCACAGCTTAAACCACTGATTTATGGTATTGCTATTTTGGCAACTGAATTTCACCCCAGAACAAAATCTATCCTTTGCTGTAAACTATTAAACTTGGCCAGCCACAGCTGAAACCACTGATTTATGGTATTGCTATTTTGGCAATTGAATTTCACCCCAGAACAATAATATCCCTTGCAGGACAATATTAAACTTGGCCAGCCACAGCTGAAACCACTGATTTATGGTATTGCTATTTTGGAAATTGAATTTCACCCCAGAACAAAATATATCCTTTGCCGGACACTATTATACTTTGCCAGCCACTGCTGGGACACCAGATTTAGGCTATTGCTATTTTGGCAATTGAATTTCACCACAGAAAATTATCTATCCTTTGCCAGACAGCAGAAAGTATTACACTTGGCTAGCCATAGCTGGGACACCAGATTAAGGCTATTGCTATTTTGGCAATTGAATTTCACCCCAGTAAAAAATATACCTTTTACGGACAGATTTAAACTATGTCTGCAACAGCTGGAACAAGAAATTCAGGGTATTGCTATTTTGGCAATTGAATTTCACCCCAGAACAAAATATATCCTTTGCCAGACACTATTAAACTTTGCCAGCCACAGCTGAAACCAATGATTTATGGTATTGCTATTTTGGCAATTGATTTTCACCCCAGAACAAAATATATCCTTTGCCGGACACTATTAAACTTGGCCAGCCACAGCTGAAACCACTGATTTATGGTATTGCTGTTTTGGCACTTGAATTTGACCCCAGAAAAAAACATATCCTTTGACGTACACTATTAAACTTGGCCAGCCACAGCTGAAACCACTGATTTATGGTATTGCTATTTTGGCAATTGAATTTCACCCCAGAACAATATATATCCCTTGCAGGACACTATTAAACTTGGCCAGCCACAGCTGAAACCACTGATTTACGGTATTGCTATTTTTGCTATTAAAATTCACCCCAGAACAAAATATATCCTTTGCCGGACACTATTATACTTTGCCAGCCACTGCTGGGACACCAGATTTAGGCTATTGCTATTTTAGAAATTGAATTTCACCACAGAAAATTATCTATCCTTTGCCAGACAGCAGACAGTATTACACTTGGCTAGCCACAGCTGGGACAACAGATTTAGGGGATTGCTATTTTGGCAATTGAATTTAACCCCTTAATAAAATATAGAAATTTCTATTGTGAGTTTCTAGGGGTGACAATAAGCACAGCCAAGCCCCTGATATAGGATATAGCAAAGAAACCCCTAGTATTGATGGATTGATGGACTTAGTGGCAGCTTGTGCTGGTGCATCACAAGTCACAAAATGGCCGCTGATCAGCCCAGAAAAAAGTGACAGAAAAACGCTCTGTGCAGCCTAAAAACCAGTGAGCAATTAACTAGCAGAAGTTGAATGATTCACAGCTGTAGATCGATCAATTCATTAGGTGTTTTTGCTGACTTTTCCCTGCCTAATCTCGCCCTCACAGAAGCTGCGTCCTCTCCCTACACTAATCAGAGCAGTGTGATGTGCGGCGCTACGTGACTCCAGCTTAAATAGAGGCTGGGTCACATGCTGCACTTGGCCAATCACAGCCATGCCATTAGTAGGCATGGCTGTGATGGCTTCTTAGGGCAAGAAGTAAAACGCTAGCTGATTGGCTGCTGTGCAGCCCTTGAGAAAGCAGGAAGAAATCGCCGAACAACTGACCCAAACTTTTTTGAAAATGTTCGCGTCCGGCTCCGTGTCCCGAACACCCCAAAATTCGGTACGAACCAGAACTATGCTTGAACTGTTCTCTCAACACTACTGAACAAACAACTCAAGTGTGAACTCAGCCTTACAGGTCAATGTTAGCGTCAAGAAGAAGTGCACTCCTTTTACACAGTCGGCAGCTTATTCCACATAGATGTCTACAGAACCTGTTCTATTAAACGCTTATGCAAGTAGAGCTCCCCTGACAGAGTGGAGAGGGTGTCAGCAGTAAGTTTGTTTTGACGTCACTGATTATTTTACTCTTCCTCTGATCCTTCAGAACAATAACCCCCCCAAAAAACGGATCCCATGTGTCGAACATCCACCTTCACTCGGTCAGCATTCGGTCAGTAATCCATCAACCATAATGTTTTATAGGGTCAGCTCACCAGCAGGCCCTCAACCATAATGTTTTATAGGCTCAGCTCAACAGCAGGCCCTTAATCATAATGTTTTATAGGGTCAGCTCACCAGCAGGCCTTCAACCATAATGTTTTACAGGGTCAGCTCAGCAGCAGGCCCTCAACTGTAATGTTTTACAGGGTCACCATCAGGCCCTTGCTTGTAAGGTTTTTTGAGGGTCACCAGCAGGCCACCAATCATAATTTTTTAAGAGTGTGTAATATGCCTTCCTTTGTGTATAATAAAGGGTGTATTTTTCGCAGCCATTTCACTTAGTGTATAGGCTTTATGATTGTAGTAGTCCCACTAACCAATGGTGGTGAAGTGGTGCTGTTCCGCAGAGCGACTGACCCGTGTGTGCTGCAACTCCACCATCGCCTGCTGCTGCTCACACAGTCTCTCCAGCATATGCAAAGTGGAGTTCCACCTGGTGGGCACGTTGAATATGAGGTGGTGAGCATGAAGGCAGAAGTTGCGCTGCAGTAACTATGTAAATGCGGAGTTCAACAGGTTACTTAAAATGACTGAAATACAGGGTAGGCCTTAGATCTGCTATGTAGCACAAAACCAGTGTTTATTGCAACAAACTACAGAAATGCAGTATGTCACCCCAAAAATTATAAAACAGGCTTTTCAGCGTTGTATGCAAATGTGGTCTGTGGCACAACAGTACGGGTTTATTCACCCAAATACAGAAACGCAATATGTCATCCCCAAAATTATAAAACAGATTTTTGAGCGTTGTATGCAAACGTGCTCTGTGGTACGGCAGTATGGGTTTATTAGAGGAACTACAGAAATGCACTATGTCACTGCAAAATTTTAAAATAGGTTTTTTAGCAGTGTATGCAAACGTAATCTGTGGTATGACAGTACGGATTTATTCCCCCAACTACAGAAATACACTATGTCACCCCAAAATTATAAAATAGGTAATGTAGGGGGACTCGACCTGCTAGAAAAAAAGGATTTTTTTCTCCACTGAGCTACCAAGAAGTAATTTGACTGATGTCCCTGGCAGGCTGGCACACATGCAGTTCCAAGGACACTGCAGTTGCTAAAATTGCCGCCGACCCCCGCCTCAGTAACAGATGGATTAAAAATTATTTTGCAGTATCACTGGGCTCAGGGCTAGGTACAAATATGTAGCATAGCACCCTCAATAATTGCTGTAATTTGAAGATTTGACACCAAGTTCAACAGATTTCTTCCCTAATCTCTCCCTGTGAGCACCAGCAGCAACCTTTCCCTTCACTAAAAGCAGCAGAGTGACCTGCGTCGCAACTTAACTCCAGCTTATATAGAGGTTGAGTAATATGCTGCACTTAGCCAATCACAGTCATGCCAATAGTAGGCATGGCTGTGGGGCTTATTAGGGAAAAGTAGTGAAACGCTTGTTGATTGGCTGCCCTGCAGCCTTTTAAAAGGCGGGAAGAAATCGCCAAACAACGAACCTGAACTTTTACGGAAATGTTCGGGTTCGGGTGCGGAAAATCTTAAAGTTCGGTACGAACCGAACTATGTAGTTCGGGTTTGCTCAACTCCACTCCCTGACTATATCTGAACCGAACATGAGTCATCAGTTGCTATATACGCGTTCTGGTCAACCAATCACTGTAATGCCAGCAGCCAACATGGCTACTGGCATTACAGTGAGGGCAGTACTTACCTGCACTTTTATTGGCTGCTTAAAACCCGCGAAACGTGTGGGGCCAAGACTCGAGCATTTTGCTCGAGCACATGCATTACTCGGCCGAGTATCGCTATGTGCCGAGCATAGCGATGCTCGAGCCGAACAGATATTCGGCCGAGCATGCTCGCTTATCACTATTAAAGAACTCAGTATAGTTTTTGCTATACCCCTGTTCCTAATTTTTTGTGATTATCTAGGGACTGGAAAAGTGCCAAATGACTGGAGAAAGGCAAATGTGGTGCACATATAAAAAAAAGGGTTCTAGGTCCTCCCCAGGTAGTTATAGACCAGTGAGCCTAACTTTAAAATATTTGAAGGGCTCTTAAGGTGTTATATACAGAAGTATGTGACTGTCTAATTATATCATAATTGATAGCCTACATGGGTTTACCAAGGACAGAAGTTGCCAGACTAACCTTATTTGCATGGATGTAGTGTTCTTGGACTTTGCCAAGGCTATTTAATACTGTTCCTCATAAATGTTTAATAGGTAAAATAAGGTCTATAGGCTTAGGAAGTATAGGCTTAGAAAGTATTTCTTGTAATTGGATTGACCATGTCCAGAAAGTTGTGGTGAATGATTCCTATTCTGAATGGTTATAGTTGGTGTGTCCCAAGGTTCAGGGCTGGGTCCCTTAATATTTATTGATATCGAGGATGGGAGTAATTGCACTGTCTCTATTTTTACAGATGACATCAAGCTATGTAGTACTGTGCAGTCCATGGAAGATATCCATAAACTACAAGTTTACTTAGACATTTTGAGTGTTTGGCTCAGAGCTGGGTACAAATATGTAGCATAGCACCCTCAATAATTGCTGTAGTTTGAAGATTTAACACCACTAAGTTCAACAGATTTCTTTCTTAATCTCTTCCTGAGAGCACCAGCAGCAACCTGTCCCTACACTAAGAGCAGCAGAGGGACGTGCAGCTGTACGTGACTCCAGCTTAAATAGAGGTTGGGTCACATGTTGCACTTAGCCAATCACAGCCATGCCAATAGTAGGCATGGCTGTGATGGCTTCTTAGGGCTAAGTAGTGAAACGCTTGTTGATTGGCTGCCCTGCAGCATTTCAAAAAGCGGGAAGAAATCGCCGAACAATGAACCCAAACCCGAACTTTTACGGAAATGTTCGGGTTCGGGTCCGGGTGCGGAAAACCGTAAAGTTCTGTACGAACCCGAACTATATAGTTCGGGTTCACTCAACTCTACTGCTGTCGTCTCTCCGTGCACTAAGTACACTGTAAAATGGCTGAATCCAGAATGCCTGAGGCTATTTATAAGGCTGTGATATCACAGGGCTGGCTGGCTGCTGATTGGGTGCATGCATGGCATTGTGGGTAATCCCTCGTTCCAAGAGTTCTTTGCTCCATGTCCTAACTCTTGCAGCAACCATTTTAGGAAAAAAAAATTCTTTACCACAAAGCGTGAGGAAATTCGGATTCGGTGCAAATCAAATTTTTCCTGAAATTTGGATCAAATTGCACTTCGTCAACTGCGATTCGCTCATTTCTAGCTTCCAGTAGTATAAAATCTTTTGGTTCAGCTTTGAACCTCATTATTCTGAACTTTACAGTTAGTAAGATTTACCTTAGATTGTTGGAAGGGGCAAAGGAGAACACTTAAGGCAAAATACTCCATAAAATGGAAAGTGGAGCCATTATTAGAGGCTGTCCACTGAGGGACAGTGGCATACAATTAGCATGTCTCTGATCTTTACCTAAGGCAGCTAGAACAGCTGAGCTCCAATATTCCAAGATCTAAAGTCAATTCGTTCAAAAACTTTGTTTTAATCCCGTACAGAGTCCTGCCTCCATACAGCATTAAAATGTATGTGCTTTGGCAAGGCAAAATTTGTTTAGTCCGAAGTCTTGCAAGACTTTGGTTAATAACTTTGATTCTACGACTTTAAAAACATTTTAAAACTCTATAGTTGGCTTTGCTTAATAAATGTGCCCCAAAGTTTCTGAACTAATCGACTTCAGATCTTGGATCCGAAGCTCGATTCGCTCACCACTATTTATCATATAATTTTAAAAGGCAAAACTAAAGCAATTCATATAGAACATCGTGCAATAGAGCTAGATTTTATTATAGACTCCAGTGAACCCTCTTTGTTTTTAGTAGCTGCAATAAAATAATACTTGGAATGATCCAAGTCATGCAGAGAAGGAATCTAACTTTAAGTTATTTATAACTTCAAGGCCACCCTATATAAAGCTTGGGCTAACACTAGGGTGGGTGGTTACTCTGTCCCATGAAAAATGCTGATACGACTTAATTAAAAGCCCCCTCCATGAGAGGAGCTGCTTCTTCAAGAGATGCTGCTATAAGTTTTCCTCTGAAACAATATTGTAGTTAACAAGATAGTCTTCTGAAGATAATTTGATTAAGTAATATGAGCATCCATCAGAAATGTAATGTTTACAATTTATGAGAGCTATATCTAGATGTGTGCTACCCTACCTAATAGCTGGTGCTAGATGGCTGCCTCCTGACGAACAAAGCAGTTTGCAGGAATCTATGATCTGGAAATTGTTTTTGTTTTAGGAAAAAGGACAGCCATCTAGCAACAGCAAACCTCCCAATACCCTACCCACTCGGTTATCCTGTTGGTAGCAAACAATTAGACCAACAAAAGACCCAGAAACAAGGGCCTCAACTGCAGTCCCAAGACGTAAAGAATATAAATCTACCAGATGCACAAGACTGTTCTGTTTTATGTGACTTCATTCTGTGTCGTTAGCAACCAGATGCACTGTATTGTTCTGACAAACTGCATTTCTCTAGGAAGTTAAAAGCAAACAGAGAAAAAAACTTTTTATACAGTTATTGTGAGCCTCAAAGGTTTAGTGCAGTTCTTTTCTGTGATCCTAGGTTGATGGGGAGAAAGGGATTAGCCATTACGCCTCTAAGGGTAAGCATTTATTGACACAAGCAGCTTAAAAAAAAAAAAAAGTCACCTTAGATCTTAATTCCTGGTGCTCAATTCACACAGTGCCGCGGGTACCACTTAAGAAGGTCCAGTCTGGTGTTTAACTCACAGCGTGCTCTGGGTACCACGGAAGAGGGACAAGTCCAGGTGTTCGCCGACCTGTCCTCCCAGACAGATCACAAGCCAACATCCAGCCACAGGCCTCACACACCCTACTGCCATCCAGCTGGCCTTTTAAGACAGTCAGCTGTCAGCAAAGCCGGGACTGGCATATGAGATCTGGTCCGGTGCTTGACCTCACCTGGGTTTCAATCGGTCCAGCAGCACATGCTGGGAGGAAAATACCTTCTTCTCCACACCAGACCTTTAACTGTGTCACATAATCCCCCCCACCCTTTGTTCAACCTTGAGGCGGTGAACACTTGCCAAACAGTGCACCTAGGACAGGGTATCCGCATATCGGCCTGCTCTGTGCTCCACTGTGAACTTGAAGTTCTACAATAACAAGAACCATCTGGTGACCTGGGCATTCCTCTCTTTGGCTTGACTCCATTTGAGAGGAGAGTGGTTGGTCACCAGGTGGAACTTTCTCCCCAACAGATAATAGAGGAGAGACTCGAGTGCCCATTTGATGGCTAGGCACTCTCTCTCCACTATGCTGTATCTGGTCTCAGCTGGGGTGAAATTGCGGCTCAGGAAAACAACGGGATTCTCCTCCCCATTGATTTCCTGAGACAGTACAGCTCCAAGGCCAACTTCAGGGGCATCGGTCTGTACCACAAACTGCCTCTTGAAGTCGGGCGTCACCAAAACCGGTGACCCACACAGGGCCAACTTCAAAGTGGGCCAACTTCAAAGTGGAAAAGGCCTCTTCTGACTGGTAATTCCAGCAAAATATTACGGACTCCTGTCCCTTCAAGAGCTCTGGCAATGAAGCCGCTAAGGTATCAAAGTGGGGAACAAACTTCATATAATACCCCATCATCCCCAGGAACGACTTTATTTGCCTGGTGTCATCGTGGCTGACTCCGTTACACCTCTATCTTGCTCATCTAGAGTTTGATGACTCCACGCCTAATGACATACCCTAGGTATGGTGTCTCCTCCAACCCTATGGCACATTTTTTTGGGTTAGCGTCTAGCCCAGGCCTTCGGAATGGAGTCCACTACAGCATGAACTTTTGCCAGATGACTATTCCACTCAGTACTATAAATGACAATATCGACGAGGTAAGCCGAGACATACCGACGATGCGGACGAAGCACAGTGTAAATTAACTGCTGGAATGTGGCGGGCATGCCATGGAGGCCAAAGGGTAACACCTCATACTGATATAGCCCCTCGGGTGTGATAAAAGCCATTTTCTCTTGGGCAGCCTCCATTAAGGACACTTGCCAGTACCCTTTTGTGAGGTCCAAGAGAGAAAAATACCGCGCTTGCCCTAATCATTCGTTAAACTCATCCACACGGTGCATGGGATATGCATCAAATTTAGAGAACTTATTCAGTTTACGGAACTCGTTACAGAACCGTAAGGTGTCATCCAGCTTTGGTATCAAGGTATTGGGCTTGCCCACTTATTATTGGACTCCTCAATAACATCTAGCCGCAGCATCAGCTGTACTTCCTCCGAAATGGCTTGTCGCCGAGCCTCGGGCACCCGGTACGGGTTTAACCGGCCTTTCGCCTGGGGCTCTGTGACAATATAATGGTGGATTACAGAAGTACGTCCAGGGAGGTCAGAGAACACATCCATGTTCCGACTAATGAACTCCCTGGTCTCCTTAGCCTGCTTAGAGGAAAGGCTATCACCAATATGTACTGTGGCAGCCGCTTTACCTGCAACAGACAGAGGTGCTAGAATCTCTTCCCCTAGACCAGTGATAGGCAAAGTTCGGCTCTCCAGCTGTTGCAAAACTACAACTCCCACCATGCCCTGCTGTAGACTGATAGCTGTAGACAGTGTTTGCATGCTGGGAGTTGTAGTTCTGCAACAGCTGGAGAGCAGCACTTTGCCCATCACTGCCCTAGACAAACAGGCCACGGGTTGTTCTCAGTACAGATTTCCCTATCCTTCCAAGGCTTCAGTAAATTGACATTGTAGACTTGTTCCATCTTCCGCTGACCTGGCTGGCATACATTGTAATTTATGTTGCCTACTTTCTCTAGTATCTCGTAGGGCTCCTGCCACCGAGCGAGGAACTTACTGTTCAAGGTCAATACAAGAACCAAGACCTGAACTCCCAGGTTAAAGTTCTGGACCCGAGCCGCTCGATTGTAGACCAGACTCTGGGCTCCCTGAGCCGCCTCCATATGCTCCCTAACAAGTGGCAACACTGTCTCTATATGCTCTTGCATTTTGGTGACATATTAAATTACAGTCTTATGTGGAGTGAGCTGTTGTTCCCACGCCTCCTTGGCTACATCCAACAACCCCCAGGGATGTTCGAAGGGCGAGAAACCGATAGAGGCCTGGGGCACCTCTCGCACTATGAACATTAGATAGGGCAGAAGGAGGTCCCATTCCTTCCCATCTTTGGACACCACTCTTTTTAGCATATTTTTTGACGTTTAGTTAAATCTCTCCACCAGACCGTCCGTTTTTGGATAGTAAACGGATGTCTGTAACTGTTTTATGTGCAGCAATTTATACTGTTCCCTCATTACCTTCAACATGAAAGGTGTCCCCTGGTCTCTCAGAACCTCTTTAGGTATTCCTACTCAGGAAAATATCTCCATTAACTCCTTAGCTATGAGTTTGGCAGATGTATGATGCAGTGGCACCCCCTCTAGGTACCGGGTGGCGTATTCAAGGATGACTAAGATGTGTTGATGACCCCTAGCTGACTTAGGTACTGGTCCTATGAGGTCCATGGAGATTCTCTCAAAGGGTACCTCGATAATCGGGAGAAGTACTAGGGGACTACGGAAGTGTGGCTGGGGACTAATTATCTGGCAGGTCGGTTAGACCTACAAAATACTTTCACCTCTCTGAACACACTGGGCAAGTAAAACCACTGCAGTATATGGTCCTGGGTTTTCTGTAGCCCCAGGTGTCCATCGAAAACATACGATATGCCTGCGACACCAGCAACTGTTCAACATTCTCACCCTGTAGTTGGGTGACCAGATACAACAAATCGTGGTGAACCACAAAAAGCAGAAAAACCGGCTCCGGGTTGTTGTGGTTCCCCATCCACTACTAACACATTCTCCCAGGCTCAGGACAGAGTCTGATCTGTGTGCTGTACCATGCCGAAATTGTCACCTGAGACATTCAGGTCTGCCAATTCAGGGTCCGGCGGCAAGTCCTCCACCTTCCCAACCATCACATTCAGCGGGGGTGTCATTTACATTTACTGCTGGCCCTTCTGTCTTAGGTTCCCAGGATTCTGTCACCCCGTCTGAGCATGGCCAATCCGCTGGGGCTATCCCAGTTGGAGCCATCTTGGGGATTGCTTTCCAGACATCGTGGACCCCCTGCGATCCTCCTGTCTTCTGTAAGGCTATCACGTGTTGCAGCAGCCACTGGTTTGTTTCTTGCTGTTGCTGATTAGCCTCTAGCAGTTGCTGGTTAGTCTCATGCTGTTGCTGGTTAGCCTCCACGCGTGCTTTCACTACAACCTCCATCTTGTTCTTTGACACTGGTTGCAATTTAGCTGGCTTAATCCGGGACATACAACAGTGCCCTTAACTGTGACTGCCAGAGCATCCTACCCCCTTACCTGTGACCTCCACAGCACTCCGCTCTCTTAACAGTGTCATCCACAGCACCCTGCCCCTTTAAAGGTGACCTATAGCAGTGAAGAAAAATGACAGGGTTGTTATGGAAACGTGGTGTAAACTTGTGTGCATGTGGAAACTGAAAGACGTGCGAGCTTCAATAGGCGGAGAAGGGTCATGTGACAGTTGGGATATGAGTGAAGGACCTGCAGGCTTCCACTGCATAATGCAGGTTATGTGATGCTGCCATGTTTGCATTTTTGTGGGAATATCTCAGGAACAGTACGTCATAGAGTGCTGAGACCCAGCCTAAAACCTTACCGGACACCGAATGTACCTATGTACCAAATGTGGGACAGTTCGGTCCAGACGTTTGGTCGTGCATAATGAACAGACAGACAGAAACTTATTTTTAAATATATAAGAGATAAATATATAAGTAATACATTGAATGTGAAAGACTGTATTGTACAATAAAAACATTTTTATTCATAAAACAGCATGTAGAGCCTCAGTATGCAGGACATGCCTAGAGGTAACAAAATGTTAACAGGGAGGCAGAGTCAGCCCCCCCCCCCCCCATCCTTTTACAGATATGTTGTCCACATGGTCAGTAGTGAATTAAAAAAGAAGTCACCTGTCTTGTATAGTTTCTCTCCTTTTATCATCCACCACTGGTTTTGTGTGGCTGTACCCTAAGGGAAAAAATTCAGAGGAAAGTACTCGCTTACGTGATACTTTTCCCACAAGTTCTTTCTTGAGTGTACTTTTTCCTCTCTGTGCATTTTCTTCATAAGTGTGAATGATGTCACTCAGAGAAGAACAAATGTTATTCTTTTAATGTAAGATAATTTATAGTTGCCACTCTTTGATCTGTAGATATCTTTATCTCCTATACAGTATGTCTTCCATCAAATGTAAATGATGCCTTTAGCTAAAATAGATTATTCATTATATAGTGGTGGTTTTCAATTTTACTAAATATTTTTGGGAGATCAATTCATCAATAGCTCTTCTTGGTGTCATTCAATAGGAACTAATTTACTTCCAGTGGATGAAATGCAGTCATATTGTGCTTGTCTCATACCTCTCTGAAACACATACTGTAACTGTAGTGAGTCATGCATCTGTGTGTCCATCAAATGACCAGGACAAAATTTTACCCGCTAGATGTATGTAATAAATCATTAAATGACTGAAAGCAGAGACTTTGGAAATTGTGAGAAATTAAAGCATAAATTAGCTAAATTCTCTCTATACATTGCAATATTTTTGAAGCAAGGACTTATTGTTGGTCATGTACTAAAAAGTCTTAGTAAAAATTGATGAATGTAAGTCAATGGGGACGGATCCGTTTTCAATGACACAATATGACACAACAGAAAACTGATTCGTCCCCCATTGACTTTCAATGGTGTTCAAGACGGATCAATTATGCCTATGTTCATGATAATACAAACGTATCCATTCTGAACGGATGCATGCAGATGTATTATCAGTGCGGATCCGTCTGTGCAGATACATGACGGATCCGCACAAGACGCCAGTGTGAAAGTAGTCTTAGCAGACAACTGCAGTAAAGTGATCAGTACAGATCAAGAAGTGCCTATGATAAGGCCTAACGGCCAGTGAGAAAATTGCAGGATTTTTTGTTTTAAAAATATGTTAAACACAAAAGAGTGCTTTAAACAGCAGGTCATTTTCTGCTGACACATTACTTTTAAGCCTCAATCACACATCAGTGTTTTGGTCAGTGATTTTCATCAGTGATTGTGAGCCAAAACAGGATTGGAGCCTCCACAGACATAAGGTATAAGGGTTAAAATGGGGTCATTTATCAATCTGATGTAAAGTAAAACTGGCTTATTTGCCCATAGCAACCAATCAGATTCCACCTCTCATTTTTGACAGCTCCTTTGGCAAATGCAAGGTGGAATCTGATTGGTTGCTATGGGCAACTTTGCCAGTTTTACTTTACACTAGTTTGATAAATCTCCCACACTAGTTTTAAAATAGACTGTCATCAGCAATTCTAAACAAATGCAAGGCATCATGGCGCAATGTTCCTAAGATGATTAGCAAGTGAATGCATTGTCACTGCCGCTTATCAGCAGAAGAGCACAAGTATGATGCACCCTCTATCAATTCACAATAGAAACATGCTATAAATTCAGACAGCACACATTGTTGGTTAAAATGATAAGAGTATCTTGATATTCAATTTCTGTCTTGTTGAAAGCTTATTTTTCTATACAAGTAGAGATAGAAGAATCCATTTGCCAGGTTCCAAATGGGCACAGAGGTTTGCTTTTTGGAAACTTGATTGCATTTTTATTTATTTTTTTATTTCCTCCTTATTACATATGAGAAAGGAACAGAAGCTATACTATCTACTAGAGATGAGCGAATTTCATATTTTGAAATTCGTTCACACTTGTTTGATGGCAAAAGGTGAATTGCGTTATGGATTCCGTTAGCACGGACCAAAACGCAATTCTATGACGGAATGTATTATGGAATGCCTTTAGAGGCATTCCTTTATTCATTCCGTCATAATAGAAGTCAATGGGCTGCAAAACAGATCCGTCCCGGTTCCGGTATGCAGGGGAGCCTTTATAGAGGTGTAGAATAGAGATGTCACAAACAAAAAATTTTCCATTCGCGAACAGCGAACGGGAACTTCCGCAAATGTTCGTGAACGGGTGAACAAGGCAAACCGCCATAGACTACAATAGGCAGGCGAATTTTAAAACCCACAGGGACTCTTTCTGGCAACAATAGAGATGGAAAAGTTGTTTCAAGGGGAGTAACACCTGGACTGTGGCATGCCGGAGGGGGATCCATGGCAAAACTCCCATGGAAAATTGCATAGTTGACGCAGAGTCGGGTTTTAATCCATAAAGGGCATAAATCACCTAACATTATTAAATTGTTTGGAATAACGTGCTTTAAAAAATCCAGTGTGTGTATATGATCAGATATGATGTTGTATCGATCAGGTAGTGTAAGGGTTACGCCTGCTTCACAGTGACAGACCAAACTCCCCATTTAACGCACCACAAACAACCGCAAACAGTCCATTTGCACAACCGCAAACTCCCCATTTGCACAAGGTTGAATACCAAGCTAGCCATGTCCTGTTCCTTGTCCTCACTGACGTCGTTGAAGGTCTCTTCCTCCACCCAGCCATGTACCACACCAAGGGTCCCCGAAAGGTGACAACAAGCCCCCTGGGATGCCTGCTGTGGTTGGTCTTCCACCTCCTCAAAGCCACTTCCTCCTCTAACTCCTCTTCTTCAGACTCCTCTCTCTGCGTTGCTGCAGGTCCAGCAATCGATGACGACAAGGCTGCTTCTGGTGGTGATGGTGACCACAACTCTTTCTCTTCATGGTCATCTAAGGCCTGATCCAGCACTCTTCGCAGGGCACGCTCCAAAAAAAATGCATATGGGATAAGGTCGATGATGTTGCCTTGGGTTTGACTGACCAGGTTTGTCACCTCCGCAAAAGAACGCATGAGCCTACAGCCATTGTGCATGAGCGTTCAGTAACGCTGCCAAAAAATACCCAGCTCCGCAGAGGCTGTTCCCTTTTTTTTTTTCAAATTAAAAAAATCTGTTCTTACCAGTTTAATCTCTGTTTTGTCCCCTATCAGGGGCCGGTGTATGGAATACATTTTAGGAACCGGGAGATGGAAAAAGATTATTGGTCGGTCCTCTTCCTTCCAATTTGGGGCACTGTGTGTGCAATGTACTGTGCCACCCTATATGAGTGGTGTGTTAAGTAGTACTATTCCTATCAGTTTAATCCCTGTTACGTCGCATATCAGGGGACATGTATCAAATAGCTTTTAGGAACCGGGAGATGGAAAAAGATGATTGGTCAGTCCTCTTACTTCCAATTTGAGGCACTGCGCGTACGACACGCAATGTACTGTGCCACCAATACAAATAGTGTGAACTACTATTCTTACCATTTTAATCTTTGTTAAGTCCCCTATCAGGGGACATGTATTGAATTGAATCCTTGCAAGGGGAGATAGAGAAAAAAGCTTGCTCTGTCAGCTTCCTTCTAATTTTGGGCACTTGCAATGAAATTTGCCACCAATGCAACTAGTGTTAACTAAATACTATATCTATCAGTTTAATCTCTGTTTTGTCCCTTATCAGGGCCAGCGCCGGTATAGTGAATAGATTTTTGGAACCGGGAGATGAAAAAAGACCCATGCTCGGTCTGCTTCGTTTGAATTTTCGGTCACTGCGCGTGCGCCATGCAATGTACTGTGACACCCAATATGAGTGGTGGGTAGTGAGCACAGTACAATCTGCACGTGCAATGCCCCAAATTGGAAGAAAGAGGACCGACCAACCATCTTTTTCCTTCTCCCGGTTTCTTAAATCTATTCGATACATGTCCCCTGATAGGGGATGTAACAGGGATTAAACTGATACGAATAGTACTACTTAACACACCACTCATATAGGGTGTCACAGTTCATTGCACGGCGCACGCGCAACACTCCAAGTTGAGAGGAAGAGGACCGACCAACCATCTTTTTCCATCTACCGGTTCCTAAAGTCTATTCGATACACGAAACTGGAAAGAACAGATTTTTTTAATTTAAAAAAAAGAGGACCGCCTCTGCGGAGCTGGGTATTTTTTGGCCGCGTTACTGAACGCTCATGCACAATGGCTGTAGGCTCATGCGTCCTTTTGCGGAGGTGACAAACCTGGTCAGTCAAACCCAAGGCAACATCATCGACCTCATCCCATATGCGTTTTTTCTGGAGTGTGCCCTGCGAAGAGTGCTGGATTAGGCCCTAGATGAGCATGAAGAGGAAGAGTTGAGGTCACCATCACCACCAGAAGCAGCCTTGTCGTCGTCGATTGCTGGGCCTGCGGCAACGCAGAGAGATGAGTCTGAAGAAGAGAAGTCAGAGGAGGAAGTGGCTTTGAGGAGGTGGAAGACCAACCACAGCAGGCGTCCCAGGGGGCTTGTTGTCACCTTTCGGGGACCCTTCGTGTTGTATGTGGCTGGGTGGAGGAAGAGGCCTTCAATGACGTCAGTGAGGACAAGGAACAGGACATGGCTAGCTTGGTATCCAACCTTGTGCAAATGGGGAGTTTGCGGTTGTGCAAATGGATTGTTTGCGGTTGTTTGCGGTGCGTTAAATGGGGAGTTTGGTCTGTCAGAATTTGGTCTGTCACTGTGAAGCGCACGTAACCCTTACATTACCTGATCGATAGAACATCATACCTGATCGTATACACACACCGTGTTTTAAAGCACGTTATTCCAAACAATTTCGAAATGTTAGGTGATTCATGCCCTTTATGGATTAAAACCCGACTCAACTACGTAATTTTCCATGAGAGTTTTGCCATGGATCCCCCTCCAGCATGCCACAGTCCAGGTGTTATCCCCTTGAAACAACTTTTCCATCACTATTGTGGCCAGAAAGAGTCCCTGTGGGTTTTAATATTCGCCTGCCTATTGAAGTCTATGGCGGTTCACCCGATTCGCCTGTTCGCGAACGGAAAATTTTATGTTCGCGACATCTCTACTAAGCAGCCAGCCAGCCCTGTGATGTCAAAGCCCTATAAATATTGTCAGCCATCTTAAATTCTGCCATTTACCAGTGTACTTATTGCAGGGAGAGATGTCTGCAGGCGCTAAAGACAGTGATAGGAAAGACTTGGTTGTGGTAAAAAAACGATTTATAAGTGCAGGGAAAGGATAGGGAGGAATCATAGCACAGCATTTATGTAGAACAGGGTTCAGTAAGGGAGGGTAAAGACTGGGTAACAGGAATAATCCTATTACACCTTGGTGCACTGACTGACTGGGGATCTAAATTGCCGTTGTTCGGCGATTTCTATGGCGCATTTTGAAAGCCTGCAAAGCAGCCAATCAACAAGCGTCATACTACTTGCCCCAAGAGGCCATCACAGCCATGCCTACTATTGGCATGGCTGTGACTGGCCAAGTGCAGCATGTGACCCAGCCTCTATTTAAGCTGGAGTCACGTCGCGCCGCACTTCACTCTGCTCTGATTAGTGTAGGGATAGGATGCAGCTGCTGTTAGGGCGAGATTAGGCAGGGATTAACTTAGCAAAAACACTTAATGAAGTGATCGATCTACAGCTGTGAATCATTCAACTTCTGCTAGTTAATTGCTCACTGTTTTCAGGCTGCCCAGAGTGTTTTTATGTCACTTTTTTCTGGGGTGATCAGCATCCATTTTGTGTCTTGTGGTGCGCCAGCACAAGCTGCCACTAAGTCCATTAATCCATCAGTAGTAGTTTTTTTTTTTTTTTTTTTGCTATATCCTACATCAGGGGCTTGGCTGTGCTTATTGTCACCCATAGAAACTCAGGATAGAATTTTCTATATTTTATTGAGAGGTGAAATTCACTTAAAAAAATAGCAATCCCCTAAATATGGTGTTCCAGCTGTGGCTAGCTAAGTGTAATACTGTCTGGCAAAGAATATATATTTTTTTCTGGGGTGAAATTCAATTTCCAAAATAGCAATACCCTAAATCAGTGGTTTCTGCTGTGGCAGGACAAGTTTTATAGTGTCCGTCAAAGGATAGCTTTTGTTCTGGGTTGAAATTCAATTACCAAAATAGCAATACCGTAAATCTGGTGTTCCAGCTGTGACTGGACAAGTTTCATAGTGTCCGTCAAAGGATATATTATTTTCTGGGGTAAAATTCAGTTTCAAAAATAGAAATTCAGTAAATCTGGTGTTCTAGCTGTGGCTGGACAAGTAGTTTAATAGTATCCGTCAAAGGATATATTTTGTTCAGGGGTGATAATTGCCAAAATAGCAATACTGTAAATCTGGTGTTCCAGCTGTGACTGGACAAGTTTCATAGTGTCCGTCAAAAGATATATTATTTTCTGGGGTGAAATTCAGTTGCCAAAATAGAAATACAGTAAATCTGGTGTTCTAGCTGTGGCTGGACAAGTAGTTTAATAGTATCCGTCAAAGGATATATTTTGTTCTGGGGTGAAATTCAATTACCAAAATAGCAATACTGTAAATCAGTGTCTTGACTGACAAGTTTCATAGTGTCCGTCAGATATATATTTTCTGGGGTGAAATTCAGTTTAAACAATAGTCAGTAAATCTGGTGTTCTGAAGTGTGGCTGACAATAGTTTAATATGTCCGGCCAAAGGATATATTTTGTTCTGGGGTGAAATTCAATTACCAAAATAGCAATACTGTAAATCTGGTGTTCCAGCTGTGACTGGACAAGTTTCATAGTGTCCGTCAAAGGATATATTATTTTCTGGGGTGAAATTCAGTTGCAAAAATAGAAATTCAGTAAATCTGGTGTTCTAGTTGTGGCTGGACAAGTAGTTTAATAGTATCCGTCAAAGGATATATTTTGTTCTGGGGTGAAATTCAATTGCCAAAATAGCAATACCGTTAATCTGGTGTTCCAGCTGTTGCAGGCCAAGTGTAAATCTGTCCGTAAAAGGGTATATTACACTCAGCGTGCATCTCCAAGTGTATTTATTTCCGTAAAAGGGTATATTACACAAAGTGTTAAATTACAATTGCTGAAAGCATAATAGTTTAAATTTGCACGCACTATTGTGCATCTCATAGTGTATTTCTGTCCGTAAAAGGGTATATTACATTCAAGGTGTAAATACAAGTGCTGATAGGGTCATCCTCAATAACTTCACACACTACCGTGCATCTCCAAGTGTATTTCTTTCCGTTAAAGGGTATATTACAGTAAGTGTTAAAACAGCATCATCCTCTACATTTGCACGCACTGTTTTGCATCTCTAAGGGGATTTACTTACATTTTGCTGCCTTTTGCAGCCCTGTAGCCCTTTCCTGGGCTATTTTACAGCCTTTTTAGTGCCCAAAAGTTCGGGTCCCCATGGACTTCAATGGGGTTCGTGTTCGGGGTGAAGTTCGGGTCGAGTTCGGATCTTCAGAACTTCTCGAAACCGAACATCCAGGTGTTCGCTCAACTCTAGTTATATGTGGTAAAGCCCTTTTTGTCGTGTATTAGTGGCAAAAAAAAAAAAGTTATTCACCGTTTAGCAGTGCAGTTATATGTGGTAAAGCCCTTTTTGCGGTATGAACTGAATTATGTAGTGGTGAAAATTTTTATGTGAAACAGGCTTTTTTGGGGAAAATTGATGGGTGATTGTAAACTTTTTTCTGTATGAACCGAATTCCATTATTCTTTCTTTGGTGACATTTTTTATTTCAAACAAATTTTTTGGGGAAAATTGATGGTAATTGTACACCTCCTTTTGCTGTATGGACAGAATTATGTCTATGAAGACACTAATGACAACGCACCTGCAGACTTTTCCTTTACCATCTATTCACAATTAAATCAAGCAACTTCAGTAAGTTGAAAATATTCATGTGTTTTTATCTGCTTTGTCTGCATTCGATCTCCACAGCACACAAGACATAACAGGAGAGACTCTGCTTTGGAATCCAAGTCCAGTTTTTTAAGATCAGGAGTAGTGTTGAGCGAACAGTTCGAGAATAGTTCGGGTTCGTACCGAATTTTGGGGTATCCGTGACACGGACCCGAACCCGGACATTTTCAAAAAAGTTCGGGTTCGGGTCTGGTGTTCGTCGATTTCTTCCCGCTTTCTGAAGGGCTGCACAGCAGCCAATTAGTTAGCATTTTACTTCTTGCCCTAAGAGCCCATCACAGCCATGCCTACTAATGGCATGGCTGTGATTGGCCAAGTGCAGCATGTGACCCAGCCTCTATTTAAGCTGGAGTCACGTAGCGCCGCACGTCACACTGCTCTGATTAGTGTAGGGAGAGGACGCAGCTTCTATCAGGGCGAGATTAGGCAGGTTAAAGTCAGCAACAGCACCTAATGAACGGATCAATTTACAGCTGAGAATCATTGAACTTCTGCTAGTTACTTGCTCGCTGGTTTTTAGGCTGCACAGAGCGTTTTCTGTCACTTATTTTCTGGGTTGATCGGCGGCCATTTTGTGACTTGTGGTGCGCCAGAAGAAGCTGCCACCAAGTCCATCAATCTATCAATACTAGTTTTTTTTTTTTTGCTATATCCTACATCAGGGGCTTGGCTGTGCTAATTGTCACCCCTAGAAACTCAGGAAAGAAATTTCTATATTTTATTAAGGGGTTAAATACAATTGCCCAAATACCAATCCCCTAAATCTGGTGTTCCAGCTTTGGTTAGACAAGTATAATACTGTCTGCTGTCTGGCAAAGGATAGATTATTTTCTGGGGTTAAATTCAATTGCCAAAATAGCAATACCATAAATCAGTGGTTTCAGCTGTGGCTGGCAAAATAGAATAGTGTCCGAGGTAACGCACACACGTACAGACGCACGTACACGATTCTTGAATAGTTGTATTATCGCGATAATAAAACTAACAGTGTAAAGTTGACTGTATTGCTCTAAGTTATATTCGCGTACGAATGTAACTTCTATTACAGCACACCAATACTAAAACTGACTAAGAGACAGCTTTAAGTTCTATTCGAACGCGACTGCAACTTTGGAACTTAAAGTGGAGTACGATTTTAAAAGTTGAGTACTAAAAAGTTGGAATCGCAATGCGATTCTTATGTATTTGCTTAATCGCATTGCGATTACAACTTTGAGCTACCGATCACCATGGGAACGCCTTCTCCAGTAGAATGTACTGTCGGATGTGAGAATTAAGTTGAAATCGCAATGCGATTATTATATATCTGCTTAATCGCATTGCCGTTTCAACTTAGCATTGCTAAATAATTCCATCCATATTCGTTAACTTACTGACTCAGTAAGTTAACGATATGGATGGAATTATTTAGCAATGCTAAGTTGAAATCGCAGACTTTTTATGGCAATATGACACTGAACGCAAACCCCAACCTCTGGGAACATAAAATGGATTTACATAAACTCAGCTCGCAGGCCGAGACCATTGTGCTGGACAGCACGGCACCCTGCAATGGATGCAAGAAAAATTACAAACTAGTTTGCCTACTGACGGTCACAACTTATATGGCCACACTGTACCTGTTATTACCCTAGAAATGACACGAACGATTATGTGGGTGTATGATACGGGCTGGCTTGCGGTACAACACAAGAGATCACAATCTCATAATAAACTACAATAGTCCCCCTCCCGTAACTGGTCCTATGGCACGTGCCTGCGTATTACTCCTGCACAAAACGCTGAGCTGGATTCAGCCGGTGAGACGTCTATCAGCTTTCAACTATGCAATGTCTCTTTTTATTATGGAGTCCTTTTGTAAACAGCAGAAACACTTTTTGGCTTGACACACGAAACAGAGACCCTAACTAGCTAACTACAGGCCTGGTCTAGTCTCTAGGCGCCAACATTGCAATGAGGTGCGTGCACGATCTTACCGACCCGGGTCTGCTCTGTCTCCACTGATGGCTCTGAACCGAACAAGCAGTCTATTTAACAAACATGCAATACTGCAGAGCAGGTAGTTTGTTCCTCAGCTCTCATCAGCACTCCTGGCAGAAATCCTCTGTCCCCTGGACAGAATCTGAGTCCTGAACAGCGATCAGCTTAACTTGACTGTAGCTGTGTTCGCAAAATGTTGATCCCACGCTTGGATGTGCAAAGATTCACTCCTCTCTGTGTCTCTGTGTCCTTCCAATATGGTGACTTCCTCTTTCTCCTTCAGCCTGGCAACTGCACCTCTCAGGAATATGGAAATATATATATGCAGTCAGTCAGCTGTGCCTAGGAAACAGCGGCATCTTGTGGCCAAACAGCAAAACATCAGTCCAGAACATTTAATTTAATCCACACAAACAGTGTTTAGCAATGAGAGCTGTTTCTCCATCTCACAATAGTGTGGAGGTAGCAGAAGCATCAGAAGACCACAGAGTGGCAAGGTGACATATATATATATATATATATATATATATATATATTTCAAATATATAAAAGTGGCAAATATATTTTTCTTTTTCCACTTATACACGCTACAAAAGGCTTTAGAACATATAACTGCACTGCACAAGATCAAATAAGACATAGAAATATTTCCTTGTAATAAACCCTATCAATGGCTATATCAAACAGCACTTGCATCCCAATAACAAGAACGGTTTGTTGGAATTACAGAGCTGTATAATAGCAATTTGGGTCCCCGGTCAGTGCAGCAAGGTGTAATAGGATTGTTCCTATTACCCAGGCTGTAACCTCCCCTACTAAATCCTGTTCCTCCCTATCCTTTCCAAACACCTTTCCCTACACTATGAAGTTTTTTCTAGCACTTTTTACTAGTGCCTGCTGTTGTCTCTCCCTGCACTAAGTACACTGGAAAATGGCAGAATCCAAGATTGCTGAGGGTATTTAAAGGGATGTGACATTACAGGGCTGGCTGGTTGCTGATTGGCTGCATGCACGGCATTATGGGTTATCCCGCTTTCCAAGACTTCCTTACTCCATGTCCTCACACGTGCAGCAGCCATTTTAGGAAAACATGCGATTCATTACCACTAAGCGTGAAGATATTCGTATTCGGTGCAAAACGAATAATTCCTGAAATTCCACTTTGTCAGCTTTGATTCGCTCATCTCTACTCACAACACCAGCTTCCATGCCACTCTCCTCATTGCTACTTGCATGCCTACTGGAGGAAGCAGCGGATGTCTCCGCCACATCTTGGCTGGCCAGTAGCTGCTGACTGTCCTCTAGTAGCTCGTTCCTCGCTGTATAGTGGAGATGAGGAAACAGAAAAGGACAGAGGCAGGTTGAGGACAGGTGAGGGCACAGGGCCTGGTCCCAGGCAACTAAGGGGTGTGTCTGACAAACCCACCAACTCTTGGCTGGCGGTGTCTGATGTCACTTAGGACAAAGAGGAGTCAACCATTCAAGCACCTCTGGGTGGCTGGTCAAGACATGACCGCTGTGACTCCTGCTGCCATGGCCCCTTACTCTGCTGTGACCTGTGCCTGCGCCAGAAACATTTAGGCCTCTAACACTCTCCTGTGCAGGGCCTGACACTTCTCTCTCTGACATACTGTTAGTTCAAATAAATAAATAAAAAGGAAATTAAAACACCCCAAAAAAGTCTGTAATTTTCTCCCTTTACCCAACAGCTAATAAGCCCCTTTTTTCCACTAATACCCACAAAAACGGGTTTTAGAACATATAACTGCACGGCTTATCAGCAAATATATATTTTTTTGCCACTATTACATGCCAAAAAGTGCTATAGATTTCTCACTTCACTACACAATGGTAAATACCTTATTTTGTGCCACTAATACATGCAAAAAAGGGCTTTACAACATATACAGTCAGGTCCATAAATATTGGGATATTAACATAATTCTAACATTTTTGGCTCTATACACCACCGCAATGGATTTGAAATGAAACGAACAAGATGTACTTTAACTGCAGACTGTCAGCTTTAATTTCAGGGTATTTACATCCAAATCAGGTGAACGATGTAGGAATTGCAATAGTTTGCATATGTGCCTCCCACTTGTTAAGGGACCAAAAGTAATGGGACAAATGTCTTCTCAGCTGTTCCATCAGCTGGTCCAGAGTTTATCTCAAGTGTGCTATTTGCAATTGGAATCTGTTGCTGTCAACTCTCAAGATGAGCTCCAAAGAGCTGTCACTATTAGTGAAGCAAGCCATCATTTGGCTGAAAAAACAAAACAAACCCATCAGAGAGATAGCAAAAACATTAGGTGTGGCCAAAACAACTGTTTGGAACATTCTTAAAAAAAAGGAATGCACCGGTGAACAAGATCAGACGATCACAAGATGTGAACCATTGGTGAGCCTCAAAAACAGGAAGGCCAGATTATCGTTTGCCAAACGACATCTAAAAAGGCCTTTGCAGTTCCTATGGACAAATAAGTTAAAGCATATCTTGTTCATTTCATTTAAAATCCATTGTGGCAGTGTATAGAGCCAAAAATGTTAGAATTGTGTCAATGTCCCAATATTTATGGATCTGGTTGTAACTGCACCGCTGAATGGCAAATAATATATATTTTTTATCACTAATACTCACCAAAAAGGGCTATGATTTTCTCACTTCACCACACAAAGGCTATTAAGCCCTTTTCCCATTAATACAAGCCAAACAATGCTTTAGAACATATAACTGCACCGCACAAGGGCAAACAAGACATCAAAATATTTCCTTGTAATAGACCCTTTTAATGGCTGTATCAAACAGCACTTGCACTCCAATAACAAAAACGGTTTGCTGGAATTACAGAACTGTATAATGACAATTTGGATCCGCAGACAATGTAGCAAGGTGTATTAGGATTGTTCCTATTACCCAGGCTGTAAACTCCCCTACTGGACCATGTTCTGCTTTAATACTGTGTAATAATTCCTCCCTATCCTCTCCCTTCACTTCTAATGCTCTTTCCCTGAACTTCTATTGATCAAAATAAAAGTTTTCAAGTCTTTCCTAGCACTAGCCCTAGCGCCTGCTAACATCTCTCCTTGCACTAAATACACTGGAAAATTGCTAAATCCAAGATGGCTGATGCTATTTATAGGGCTGTGACATCACAGGACTGGCTGGCTGCTGATTGTCTGCATGCGTGGCATTGTGGGTGATCCCTCCCAGAGTTCCTTGCTCTGTGTCCTAACACATGCAGCAGCCATTTTAGGAAAAAATGTGATTTGTTGTGCATAGCAAATGTGGTGCCAATATTCAAAAAGGGTCCAAAAACAGAGCCTGGAAATTATAGGCCGGTAAGTTTAACATCTGTTGTTGGTAAACTGTTTGAAGGGTTTCTAAGAGATGCTATTTTGGAGTATCTCAATGAAAATAGGCAAATAACGCCATATCAGCATTTGGCTTCATGAGGGATCAGTCATGCCAAACAAATTTAATCAGTTTCTATGAGGAGGTAAGTTCTAGACTTGACAGCGGCGAATCAATGGATGTCATATATCTGGACTTCTCCAAAGCATTTGACACTGTACCTCATAAAAGGTTAGTATATAAAATGAGGATGCTCGGACTGGGAGAAAATGTCTGTATGTGGGTAAGTAACTGGCTGAGTAATAGAAAACAGAGGGTGGTTATTAATGGTACACACTCAGATTGGGTCACTGTCACTAGTGGGGTACCTCAGGGGTCAGTACTGGGCCCTATTCTCTTCAATATATTTATTATTGATCTTGTAGAAGGCTTGCATAGTAAAATATTTATTTTTGCAGATGACACTAAACTGTGTAAGGTAAATTACACTGAAGAGGACAGTTTTCTGCTACAGAGGGATCTGGATATATTGGAGGCTTGGGCAGAAAAATGGCAGATGAGGTTTAACACTGACAAATGTAAAGTTATGCACATGGGAAGGAATAATGCAAGTCACCCGTACATACTAAATGGTAAAACACTCGGTAACACTGACATGGAAAAGGTCTAGGAATTTTAATAAACAGCAAATTAAGCTGCAAAAACCAGTGTCAGTGTCAGGCAGCTACTGCCAAGGCCAATAAGATAATGGGTTGCATCAAAAGGGGCATAGATGCCCGTGATGAGAACATTGTCCTACCACTTTACAAATCGCTAGTCAGACCACACATCGAGTACTGTGTACAGTTCTTGGCTCCTGTGAACAAGGCAAATATAGCAGAGCTGGAGAGGGTTCAGAGGAGGGCAACTAAAGCAATTACTGGAACGGGGCAACTACAGTACCCTGAAAGATTATCAAAATTAGGGTTATTCACTTTTGAAAAAAGACGACTGAGGGGAGATCTAATAACTATGTATAAATATATCAGGGGTCAGTACAGAGATCTCTCCCATCATCTATTTATCCCCAGGACTGTGACTGTGACGAGGGGACATCCTCTGCGTCTGGAGGAAAGAAGGTTTGTACACAAACATAGAAAAGGATTCTTCACGGTAACAGCAGTGAGACTTTGGAACTCTCTGCCTGAGGAGGTGGTGATGGTGAGTACAATAAAGGAATTCAAGAGGGGCCTGGATGTATTTCTGGAGTGTAATAATATTACAAGATATAGCTACTAGAGAGGGGTCGTTGATCCAGGGAGTTATTTTGATTGCCTGATTGGAGTCGGGAAGGAATCTTTTTCCCCTTAAGTGGGGAAAATTGGCTTCTGCCTCACAGGGTTTTTTGCCTTCCTCTGGATCAACTTGTAGGAAACAGGCAGAACTGGATAGACAAATGTCTTTTTTCGGTCTTGTATACTATGTTACTATGTTACTATGTTACCACGAAGGGTGAGGGAATTCAGATTCGGATCGAATCAAATTTTTCCAGAAATTTGGATCGAAATCCACTTCGTCAACTTCGTTTAGCTCATCTCTAGTTGCTTCATTCTTTAGAAAAAGTACTTTTTATATGTAAATGAGCAGGTAAATGCACCACCGGAGAGCCCAAGTCAATCTGTGCATGTTTTCTCCTCTCACTTCCTCTGCCATCACCTCCTTCTCCTTCTTTATCGACTAGGACAGGTTTCTGTCTAGTCATCTCACTTTATCCTGTCAGTCAAGAAGGAAAGGGAGGGGCTGGCAGAGGAAGCAGGAGAACTGGGTCCTCCTTTGGGTGCACAGAGTGACCTGGACCCTCCCTTGGTGCACTTAACTACTAATTTGCATATGGATTTAAAGTACATTTTTTCCAGAATGAAGCAACAGATCACTAAGTGAAAGGTAATATTATATTTAGCTGTGCCTTGTTTAGCATTTAATTTCCTGGTTACAGATTCCCTTTAAGTGAAGTAACCACTACAACAGGGGAACAGTGCCTTATACAAAGGACACATTCTCTTTTGGTAAAATTGGGAAGGGTGTTAGAGATCAGTGAGTGAGGACCTACTGTGCCAACTAACTGGTTTGACTTTGGGCTAATTCTAAGGGCGTTATTCTGGCACTCCCCTGGTATTCACCCTTTAAAGTGCAATTGTCACATTTTTTTTATTTGCTAGTTTATTAGAGCTAGGCGTGTGGCGAGTTAGTCTGTCTATGATTGTCAAAAGATCTGTAATTACCTTATAATAACAGCTTTCATTAACGTCTCCTGTCTATTTCCACTGGTCCCTTAAAAGACTGTTGCTGTGGTTTGTCTGTCTTCCCTTTGGTATAAACAGAAGAGAGTGGGGTATTGTATGTCTGCATTAGGCTTCAGAGTGGGGAGGTGTGTCTCTCAGTAATCCAATCTGATTGGCTGGCAGGGAGCTGCAGGCTACAGCAATTGTGTATGAGAGGTGAGGGAAAGCAGCTTTGGCCCCAGAGAATTGGCAGAGGAGCCATTGTGAGAAGATTCTCATATTGTAGAGGTTAAAACAGCTGTAACTAAGGAAACAGAGGTGTGTAAATAAACTAAAGATTGCTTTAGACATAATGCAGCAGCAGTAACATATGCTAAAATTGATTTTTCTTAATGTAAACATGACAGTAACACTTTATCCCTGTACAGGTACAGGGATATGGACTTCACTGCAGAGGAGCAAACTGACTGCAACCTCTTGGAATAGTCCCAGTATAGTTGGCAGCTGAGCCACTAGGAATCGGATCAGGGACTCTGGTGCTAGTACCAGAAGCTCAGAAACCGCATCAAGACCACAGGAAAACTGCTATAGCAGCCTGAACAGTCACTAAGGCTAGAATTCTGGTTTTGGAAATCCAGACAGCACCCTGCTAATGTATAAAGGTAGACACCGGACGGACTTGCAGATAGGGCAGGAAAAGAAAATGACAGTACAAGGCAGAAAAACAGGGTTAACTCAAACACGAACATAATTAAAATTGGAGGTGAAGGATAACACAGGCAGTGCCAAAACAGGGCAGGAGCACAGATACGAACAAACGTTAAATGCCGGCAAACCACAGGAGAATTGCAGAAGCAATAGACCTCAGAACATCTATGCTGGTTACCAGGAACCTTAAATCTCAGGCATCTTGTACACCTTTATGCCTTAAATACCTAGGGACAGCTAGCCATTGGCTGTTGAAGGATTTTGAAGTATGTGCACTGGCCCTTTCAGAGGCTAGAGGTAAAAGCACGCACATTCTAAGGGGACAGAGCCCTGAGAACTAACCAGAAGCATGGAGGCAGCAGTGTGGTGAGCAGTGGCGCAACTACAGGGGAAGAGCAGGGGAAGCGACTGCTTCGGGGCCCGGGCTGACAAGGGGCCCGGCGCCCGGCAGGTTGACGCCGTCCAAGGAGTTAAATAATTGTCTAATAACGTTTTTCAGGCCAGGCCGGGCCCCTTCACATGCAGTGCGGCCAGGGCCGGCGCTTTCATAAGGCAGACCAAGCGGCTGCCTTAGGGCGCAGCCTGCACAGAGAAATGGGTGGGCGGAAAAACACTTACTTGCCAGCAGCGCAGCGCTGCCGGTGTTCCCGAATTTTTTGCTAGCTGGAAAAATTTGCTACCCTCGTCACTTCCGGTAGTGACGTGTGATGCGCGTCTTTCATCTCTGGCTCTGCCGGGGGTTTGTCGGCGCTGGCGTGGAGGGTACACCCATGATGTGAGAGCGCCTAAAGTAGCAGAAAATTCCGGCCCACAGCGCATGCGCGTGAGCTTAGATAAACATAACGGGCTACGGCGCATGCTCGCCTGGGTAGCACAATTTAACAGGCTTGCTTGCTGGGCTGAGGGTAGGTAAAAATGATGGGCCACAGCATATGAGCACCTAGGGTAGCAAAATATTACAGCTCAGTGCGCAAGCACGATTTTAACAGGCTCGTTTGCTGCACTGAAGGTAGGGGAAAATTTCAAGCCACGGCGCATGCGCGCCTAGGGTAGCAAAATATTACAGGCATGTGCACAAGCGCACATACAACATGGCAATACAACATTGCAAATACAACATGGCAGATACAACATGGCAATGTTGTATTTGCGCTTGTGCACAGGCCTGTAATATTTTGCTACCCTAGGCGCGCATGCGCCGTGGCCTGTAATTTTTACCTACCCTCAGCCCAGCAAGCAAGCCTGTTAAATTGGCGCTTGTGCACTGCCCTGTAAAATTTTGCTACCCAGGCGCGCAAGCGCAGTAGCCCGTTATGTTTAACTAAGCTCGGCGCATTTTCTTACTGCGCCTGCGCCGAACCGCCTCGTTTGCGCGCATGCGCAGTGGGCCGTAATTTTATGCTACCTTAGGTGCCGACAACCCCCCGGCAGAGCAAATCAGGAGCCGAGATGAGAGACGCGCCTCCCACGTCACTACTGGAAGTAACGGGGATAGCAAATTTTTCCAGGTAGCAAAAAATTCCGGAACACCGGGCGCCCCCCCCAGCCAGTGTTCACTCTAAGCTGCGCTGGTGTTAAGCCACAGATAGGAGCAGGAGGCTGCTGATTGGCCTGTATCAGCTAGCTGCCCTGCCATTGGTCCATCTTTTCACACCCCCTTCTCTCTGAAGCTGAACACAGCAGGAGGTTGTGAAAACAGGAAGCCTCTGCATTCTCACAGTGGATCATGTGACCATGAAGGAGCATGTGACCAGTGACATCACAGACCTCCTTCTAACAACTCCATTCTAGCATCTACCCAGCATGTATGGCAGGACTCTGCTGAGCAAAGACCATGTGCCCAGGTGAGGTGACCACAGAAGTGCCCTGGCATCTGTCTGCTGCTGGAAGCTCAATGTGAAAACTAATACCCACGAGGCTAAATAAAACCCTGCTTGTCTGCTTCTGACCCTAATCTTAACACATAACGTTCATTTAATTTTAATTTATTCTAACACCTAAAGGGATTTTTTTTAAAGCCTGCTGTTTCTCTAGATGACCTTATGTTGATAGTAGTGTTAATAGAGTCTCAAAGGTATGTAAAAATAGAGTAAATGCTTTTATAGACCCTTGAGACTCTATTAACACTACTATACACATAAGGTCACCTAGAGAAAGAGCAAGTTTTTAAAATTCTTTTTTTCCTTTAGGTGTTAAAACATAACTTATTTGATTGCTTGAACACCTAAAGGAAAACAAATTAAAAACCTGCTGTTTCTCAAGATGACCTTATGTTGATAGCAGTGGTAATAGAGTCTGAAAGGTCTATAGAAGCAGTTACCCTATTTTTACAGACCTTTGAGGCTCTATTAACACTGCTGTCAACATAAGGTCATCTAGAGACACAGCAGGTTTTTAAAATGATATTTTTTTCCTTTAGGTGTTACAGCAATCAAATGAAAGTTATGTTTTAACACCTAAAGGAAAAAGATTATTAAAAAAACATGCTGTTTCTCTAAATGACCTGATGTTGATAGTAGTGTTAATAGTGTCTCAAAGGTTTGTAAAAATAGTGTACCTGCTTCTATAGACCTTTGAGACTCTATTACCACTACTTTTAGCATAAGATCATCTGGAGAAACATCAGTTTTTTTCAATTTATTTTTTCTTTAGGTGTTAGAGCAATCAAATGGAGGGGGAGAAATGTGACATGGGTGAGGATGGGGTTACATGATGGGCCGTAGATAATGTCTGTAGTCTGTCTGTGCCATGGACGGGGAGAAATATGACATGGTGGGCTGATGGCTGACATGGGGTCTGATCTGAGGCATTGGGGCTGTGCCTCTGAGCTGAGGTCTAATTAACATTGGGGGTCTGATGGCTGGTCTGACCTCAGGTGGAATGAAAAATATTGTTTCCTATTATCCTCCTCTAAAACCTAGGTGCGTCTTATGGGACGAACCTACACTTTGGCGCCCAGTCTCAGTGCTGCCGACGCAGTGCGGTTCTAATAGATTCTATGCGGTTTTAATAGGTTTTCTAATAAGGTTTGCCTGGACGCACCCCCCCCCCTCCCCACCACCACTCCATTGAAAGACCCACTAACTAGCTTACCCCATGGAGTCAATGGACCCACCAGCTAGCTCTCCCCAGCATGGACCCACCAGCTAGCTCTCCCCAGAATGGACCCACCAGCTAGCTCTCCCCAGAATGGACCCACCAGCTAGCTCTCCCCAGAATGGACCCACCAGCTAGCTCTCCCCAGCATGGACCCACCAGCTAGCTCTCCCCAGAATGGACCCACCAGCTAGCTCTCCCTAGAATGAATCCCCCAGCTAGCTCTCCCTACAAGGGGCTGGGAAAAGATTGTTGGTCCATGGGGAGTCCCCATGAACCCATCAGCTAGCATGGTGGCAGTGGACCCACTGTCTATTCCCAGCCCCTACTAGTTCCTATGTAGGAAACTGGGAATGTGAAAAGAAAAAGATAGATTAGGTCCGGACAGGTAATTAAAGCAATTGCCCTTGTCAGCTCAGCCCCTGGCTCTTGTCTGTGCCTCCCCCTGGCCCTTTCAGCACAGCCCCTGACCCGACTGCGCACCTCTGGGCCTTGTCTGTGCCTGGCCTGGCCTGTGGCCCCCAGTCTCCTGTCTGTGTCTTCCTGGCCCTTGTCTGCGCCCTCCTGGCCCCACCTTTGTCTGCACCCCTGGCCCCTGTCTGCGCCTCCCTGGCCCTTGTCTCTGCCCCCTTGGCCCCTGTCTGTGCCACCCTGGCTATTTCTGTGCCTCTGGCCTGTGCCCCCTGGCCTCTGTCTGCACCTCCCTGGCCCCTGTCTGCACCCCTGGGCCCTGGCCCTTATCTGTGCCCCTCCCCCAGTGCTTGTCTGCACCCCTGGCCCTTATCTGTGCCCCCTCCCCCGGCCTTTGTCTGCACACCTGACCTCTTTGTGCGCCTCCCTGGCCCTTGTCTGTGCCCCCTTGGCCCCTGTGTGCACCACCCTGGCCCTTTGAGTGCAGCCCCTGGCCCTTTTCTGCGCCCCCTTGGCCCTCCTGGCACTTGTCTGCACCCCTCAGCTTGCTGTTCTGCCATCTACTACTGCTTATTTTGTTACTCTTATATATAAACCCCAATAAGCACACGCCAAAGAATGAAAAATATATATAATCTTTAATAAATCCATAATATAAAAAAATCACATATCATTTAGCTAATAATCCACCAGCAGAAATCAGGAGTGCATAATGGCATTAACGGTCGTGGACAACACCCAATACAGTCACATCTCAGTATAAAGAAAAAAGAAAGAAAAAAGAGGGGTATATACGCATCTATGCCAGTGGCAACAATGGAGATCCGGAACTAGGTGCTAACTCCCCACAATGGCTACATATGACATCCATATAAATGGCTCTATATGTCTTTGTCAGGGGTATGGAAGTGAACCAGGAGAAAAAAGGATATAATCTCCACAGGCGGCGGCAAGATCGCCAAAATCGCCAACGAGCAAGTCACTTTCTTAATCCCCCCGACCCGAGCATGGTTGAGTCAAAGTAGTCATAAAAGGAAAAAACAATCAACATTTACCCGGTGAGCTGCACTGAGTGTTGACACACGACTCGTCCACAAATCTCCAACGCGAGTTTCGCCCGTAGCTTTGTCAAGGGGCACTATTACTCTGAATCTGGGTCCGCACTAAATAGGCCTTCCTGTTAACTAAGCTCCTCCTTGAACGTCCGTAAGGCCAATCCCACCTATTCGGTATTCAACACGTATCATCTCGTGACATGTGCTTGAATCCTGCGCATGCGTGTAGGAGCGCCAGAATGGTAGTGGGAAACAAGCCCATTTAATCAATCACTCGCGCAGGCGCCCCATATCACATATACTAGCCCGATAGTCTAGATTAAGCAATAAGTACGGGCTTAATAAAAGAAACATAGCTCCAAATATACCTCTCTCCTCCAACCCATATAATACATAAATAGCATCGCATATCTTGTCAGATCAATAAAACATATCTAGTGAAATAAATTCATAGTGCATACATGTGTCATTCTAAAATTCATTTCCATATAATATGTCATCCCCCATAAGAAGTCAGTCAAACACATATCTAATCAGATTACAATATATATACATAATAAATATGTGTAAAAAAATAAATACATAAGATATATATATATATATATATATATATATATAAGTCAACCCCGAAACCCATTATTGGTGGGCATTTCGGAAATAGCAATATACATCATTAGTGCAAACAATAATGAAAACCATCAAAGTGCCAAGTGCCAAATGTGCAAAAAGTGCCCGTGACCATACGTGAATTATGTGAATTTAATCATATTCCTTTATAGCTAATAGTAAAAAATACATATTTTGTATGGGTTTGTCCAACTAAGGGAAAGGGTGGGGGGGAGGTGAAAGGGGGTGGGGGGTGGGGGGAAGGGGGCAAGGGGGCGAGGGGAAAGGATAGAGAAAAGGGATGATAAGAACAAAAAGTAATTGGAAAAGTATGAGAGGGAGAGGGATCAGAGCCAATAATTAGTAAAAATAAGGCCACAAGATTTTGGCAAGGAGTCCATATCAGGAGTAAAGTTTATTAAAAAAGTCCAGGAGGCATCAGGAACCCACAATTCAATATCTCTATCTAAAAAGAAATAAAATAATTAAAATAATTAAAAATACCAATTAAAAACGATTGGCCGGGGTATTCTTCTAAGGAATCATTTATAATAATGAAACAAAGCTATTCATCTCATTTAAACCATTCGGTGCCAAGGTCTTCAAAAGATAAATCCATCTCGTCTCACATTGGCCTAGTATTTGAAATAAGAACCCGATCAATTCCCCGAAATTTAAATTGGGATCCATCTGATTGATGTTCTTTATAAAAATGTCTATGTATTGTTTGCAACAACTCCACTTCTTCAATATTTTTCACATTTTTAGCTCCTTCAATTGCTAACACATGTTCCCTTATCCTTCTTTTAAAGGGTCTTGAAGTCATCCCAATTTAGATCTTTTTACATGGGCATATCGCCCAATAAACTACTCCCATTGTGTCACAGGTGATTGGAAGAGGGATTTTATATTCTCTTGTACGTCCCTGATCCCAGAAACAATCAGTGCGTTCCACATTAGTACAGACCACACACTTGCCACAGGGTCTACATCCCCATCTTGGGCCTTTAGACCCCAGACATTGACTCAGGGAAGGTTCCGCATAATGACTCTTAACTAACATGTCACAAAGGTTTTTACACCTGTGAAAAGTCATTGAGGGTGAGGGGCTTACTATGACTCTTTGTTGAGGGTCCAAAGGGGGAACATCCCAATATTTTCTTATTGCCCCACCACGCACCTCCTCAGAACCAGAGTTAAACTCCGTTATGAATCTCACCTTAGTGCTGGTCTCTTTCTCAATGTCACGCCTCCTTGAGTGAAGAAGTGTTTGTCTTTTTGCCATTTTTCACCTTTCATAGGCTGGTCGGATGTCCCTCTCTCTGTAGCCTCGTTGTCGAAAATGTTGACAAAGGTCACCTGCTTGGTATTCGAAATCTGTCAAATTAGAGCATATTCTTCTCACTCTCAGGAATTGTCCTGTAGGTATAATATTTATTAGATTTCTTGGATGTGACGAAGTGGCATGAAGGAGTGAGTTGACCGTCACGGAGGCGTGACATTGCACTGCATTTTGTGTAGTTCCCCTCAGATTACAAACTCCGTTGGTCAGGGTCTACATACTTTAATATGTTTAGCAGATTATCTGCCCCATTAGTTGCCCTATGATTTGTTACCTTTCATAGGTGTTTTCCAGCTTTATAGTAAGTGTATCATATATGCATTCTGATTTCTGCAGTATATCTGTCTTTTCTCTTCATTTGAAACATTAACAGATATAATTTAAAGATATCACAGCTCATCATTAAATTCAAATATTTGGGCAGCGTACAATTTCATTTAATTTAATAAAATGTTTTGACATACTTTGCTTACATAATTTAATGATATCATTTACCAGCTACAATGTGTCTTATTTTGTTTCATAACACTTTATGCATCTTTTATAACACTAAAGTCATCAGATTAAAATTTCATTTTCTTAGTGATGTGATCGTTACAACAGACATATGGATGCAAGCTGAAGTATCTTATTACCGCATTTTCCATTCATGGTCATTGCCATGGGATAAGTGCTGAAGCTGTTCAGGTCTATTTGAAGTTATTAATTTTCTTATTGCCCTCTAGTGGTCACCTTTAATATAGCATTTAATACAACCATAAAACCATTTCAGTATCCCATAGTATTTCTTAATAACCCTTATTTGTCCGCACTGCATATATTAACAGCCATTGGCCTCTCTTTTCTAAGAAAAGTTAACCCAAGTATGTTATTGAAATGTGAGAGGAAACTGGGGTATCCTAAGGAAACACATCAAATAACAAATGAATCTTGAGAGGAAGCACAAACTGTTTTGCATCTTCAGACTACACAAATTCTATTTTTTGCTTTGAAAGCATGTAAAAAGAAATTAAAAATGCAGATAGAACAGATGTCCTTTATTCCTCAAGCTTTCTACTGCACCCATATAATCAATGCTTCCCTTTCAAAATATGGAAAGGATATAGTACAACAGTTGCAATTACCTATGTTTATTTGCCAATAATGGGAAATAGCAAAAGGTTTTTATTTTTATTTTCAAGTTCTAAATTTCAGAGAATTGCCTTATAAAAGCACATAGAGTAATATTTATTAAAACTGCCGCAAAGAGGCACTGCTTTAATAACCCATAGTAATCAATCAGATTCCACCTTTATTTTTTTTTAGCTCCTTTGGAAAATTAAAGGTTCGATCTGATTGGTTGCTATGGGCAACTAAGTCAGGTTTCCTTTGCACCAGTTTTGATAAATCTCTCCCATAACGCCTGTATCCATCATGCTCGCTTGAAAACTACTGTTCATATACCATATAGATGGTGCTTGGGAAATCCACATGATATTTCTAAAGTGTTAGATGAAATAATAGGAGCTATTATTATTTGATATTGTGTGTTGATTAACATGCATTTTGTAATAATTGTATTATTAATTTATTTGTAATAGATCCATAATGTTTATCAATTATTTTTAAAGAGATTTTCCCATCTCAATATTTGTGACATATCAGGATTTTCCACAAATGGCTGTGGGATCTACTCCTCTCTTCAAAATAAGGTCCCAAAAAGTAAGGAAAACACATCTCTTATGTGTGGTGTGTCCTCTCCATTATCTGCTATGGGATTAACACTTCCTCAGCTTTTTCCAGCAGTCCTATAGTAGTGAATGGAACACAAGCTGCACAAGCATGGCCATCTCTCCATTCACCACTATGGGACTGCCAGAAATAGCTGAGCCAGCACTCAGCTTTTTCTGACTATTTTCTGAACTCCCTTAGTGAAGAATGAAGGATAGCTACGTATGAGTGGCTGTACGGCTTTCACTATAAGGGCCTCGTTATGGAGATAAAAGAGGGTCCCAGCGGTAGGACAAGAATCTATCTGTCATTTGTGGCACATCCTAGAGATGTGCCATGAACATTAACATGTTACAACCCCTTAAAGATTATTAAGACATCCTGACGACTAGACTTATTAGAGCCAAACAGGCCAGGTCATGGACACTATCATTCATTGCTGTACTTCTTTACACTCCACCATCTCACACATATAACATTAAGGAGCCCCAATACCAGGGTGTGCCCAAGGGGAAGAAGGCTTGCACCCCTCCATTTACTGCATGGTTCCAGGGAGCGTTGCATTTAGGACAGCCATTGTGAACCACTACCAATCCTATTAGTGCCACAACTGTCACTGAATTAATAATTCCCATGATGATACCTTTTTTCTACCATATATATCATATTTAATCATATCTTTTATTCTTTAATTTTTTTAACTTTTCATCCTTTCTTGATTATATAGCAACAATTATTGCCATTGTAGTCACTCCCTGAAAGCCAATGTTGCTCACAATGTACGGTAATCTCTATCACTTATGAGCTAATTTCATAGGAAGCCAATTGAATTACATATTTGGATACTCGATGGAAACTGAAGTACCTGGAGAAAGCTTAAGCAAGAACATGGATGACAACTATTGTATGTCTCTAGTCACATTCAGGCCAAGGATACCAGTGCTGCAAGACAAATGTAGTACTAACCGACATTCTATAATGGCTTTCCTTATATGCTGGTTTATTGTTGTTTAGCTTTATGAAGTGCACGACTAAGGACGTACAGTCCGAAACGCGTCAACGTTTTATCGCATCTGTAATGGAATCTGTTTGTGTATGAACACGTACCAATAAAGAAGGAACCTGATTTTACTCTACACAGCCGTGCCGGAGCCATTCTGTTTTTTTTTTTTTCTCGGATTACTACTCCAGGGACTCGCCCTAGGCTTGAAGGCACACGGGGAAGTCAAGGCTGTCAAGGTGAGCTGGATACAACATGTTTTACTTTGTTATGAAGTGCAGTGTCAGTTACTGACCTGTGTATTTCCATAATTATGGTGAGAAACTTAGAAAAATACACTTTTTTCTTTTTATTTAGTTGCAGAATTGTGCTGCTAAGCCACTTAGTGGACTGTAGGCTGTTTATAACTGCACACACCAATTAAGCACCGGTATCCACTCCCTTTTAGGAGCAAAAAGATCAAATCACTAACACCGAATATCATTGGACACAGTACACCAAGGAATTTAGAAAAAATTATACAACTTTATTTCATACATAATTGGAATATAAAAAGATGGTAAAAATTGTGGTAAACAGAACAACAATGAGGAAGCAAAAAATGGAGGAGACCGCAGGGTCAGCACATAGCGGGCACACACATAAAAGTGCATAAAAATATATATATAGGTAGCACCACTCATAAGTTATATCAAAGTATTGGGGCCCTGGGAAAGGAAGTCCCAGATAAACAGGCCTATCCACAAAAAATAATAACAATATGGTGATGAAAATATAATGTCATATACCCTCGTAATGTGCTGTATCCTGCGGTCGCCTCCTCCCAACGCCGTTTCGCCCTTACAGGCTTCTTCCGGGGATTGTTGTTCTGTTTACCACAATTTTTACCATCTTTTTATATTCCAATTATGTATGAAATAAAGTTGTATAATTTTTTCTAAATTCCTTGGTGTATTGTGTCCAATGATATTCGGTGTTAGTGTTTATAACTGCAGTAGAAAACTGTACTCTGCTTCCTAATCTTTAGTATGGGAGTTAGGCAGAGCAGGAAGCTTTGTGTCCTCCCACAAATATTAGCAACCAATATGGAGGGTCGATTGGTCCCCGATTATAAGTTGATTGCACAGTGCATCCACAATTAGCCAGTTCTCATGGCTTACTCGAAACTTGTGTCCATATGATATATGTAAGAGCCATGCCCTCCAATGAAGGAGGTGTTCTTTGCTGTCCTATTGGAGCTAATAGAGTGACTTCTCTCTACTTCTTCCATATCCTTTAATAAAGGGCATAAATGAGAGTAGTTTAAAGCAAAACCTATGAAAAATGAACAAACTTCCTGATCCCAGTCATGCTTGGTAATACAGTCACTGGCTGCTACATCCAAGCAGGGGTAAATCGAGAAGTGACTATGCATGTGGACAGCTCTTTCCATTAGTGTCTTTGGCAGATATGGAAACTGCCATGCAAGTGTGCTGGTACCTGCACCTATCAGACATTAATAACATGTCTCCTGGATATAACATATCTGTCTATGATGGGAGTAACCTTTAAAGCAAAACTGTATTGGGTTACTGTAAGTGTACATCCATATGGTCAGGTTTCTTGATGCAGATTTGAAAGGCAAGACCAGGAGTGAGTTCAAAAAAGAGGAGAAGACATATCTTTCCTTTCTCTCCTTTTATGATCCATTACTGATTTTGGCTTCCAAAGCTGCATGCAGAAACCTGATCGTGTGGCCACTGCCATATCTTAAGAGAAGAATAGCTTACAGAATATTTAAAAGAATTGTGTTTTCATTGTTTTTCATACTAACTCTCTTGTATTAAATCAGTCGGAGCTGAGAGCAGGTGTTATATAAAGATTGTCTTTCAGCAGATTGTGAGAGGGTGCAGCCTTAATGGCACCAACTTCATTTTCTTATGCGTACATCTGAACAGTCAGCATCAGAAGATAACTCTTTATATGGAACATATGTGATGCCTTCTAGATTTCACTGATGAGGTGGTGAATGATTACTGCAAAATCAATTTGTCATAAATTGTGCCTCATAGACAAAAGTTAAAAGAACATAACTTGAGCCCTCAATGAGAAATCCCAAAACGTCACTGACTTACGTTCGCAACCAGAAAACCCTACTATTACCAATGTGCGTCATGTTATTCGCAATTAGAGGATGATATATGGAGTAGCAAGAACTGAAGAGGAGGGTTGGGGATGTCTTCCAAATGCTCTCCTGTAGACTTGTGACATCATCTGACTGCTTATATAGTCAGGGAGGGTTCAGCATTCCCATTATGGTTCAGAGACACAGAGCAGTCTAGTCAGCACAGAAGAGAGAGAAGAATCAAGAGTATCACCTGCATTTCTGATATTGAATGGACTTAAGTTCCTAAACTAATCAATGATGACTGGACTGAGAATTCAGATGGTGTGTCTGATGCTCCTTGCTTTCAGCTGCTGTGGGATGTGCACAGGTAATGTACTGCTTTGCTACTGTTGATTTTTACTGTGTTGTGCATTTGTCATTCTGTTCTTTTATATGTCTATAAAGAAAAAAAAAATCTTTACATTTGTGTTATCGATTTCATGTTTTGAAACATAATTGAAAGATTATATGCAACACAAAATTGCAGGCTGATAACTGTACAGTGGAGATAAGACTTTGTCTTTCTTTTGATTCTTGAGCTTTATTTTTTCATACATAGTCTACTATTTCTATTGTGTATTCTATGTGGCTGTTAATAAACTTCTATTGTTTGTAGTGGTTTATATAGCTGCATTATTAGTATTTTTGATCACATATGCTTAGCACTTTTCCAATCATTGCACCCAGGAGAGATCATTGGCAGGGATAGAAGTTAATGTTAATGTTAATGTTATATTTGCCTGTAGTCTAAAAAGGAAAAAGCCGATGAGTTACAACTACTAAACAATATGGAAGGGGCCATAGACAACTATTTCACTGCATTCAGAACCTATATATTTAAATCATGGACAACATGTGGCTTGTGACAATATAATTTGATAGATAAAACTATTCCGTGTAAGCACTGCCCTAAATGGAAAATTTTCATCCGATTACTGTTTCGATTTTAAAAGTACAATTATATTGATTAGTGACTAATGAAATGTAACCTGATAGATTTTCATGTACAGATGTAGAAGTTCTAAACTTGAGTGCGATCACATCTCACTATCATATAATTGCAAGAAAGCCATTGAAAAACGTAAATTAAAAGTTTCTTGCCATTGCATATTTACCTAAGAATCAAGACGAGGATTGCTACATCTGTAGTAAGCAAGAACTGATTATTTTATCATGGGTACATTCGATTTCTTCTCTCAGTCTCTCAATAGTAGTCCTATCAGCCAAAAGAGTTCATGCCACGACCTTAAGGTATTCAGAGAGGAAAGTGTACATCTTTTACTTGACCATAAAATGTTGTCTGATATCAAGGTCATGATGCTGTCTTGTGCCTGGAGATTGCAATGTTATGTGGTAATGAAATACTTAAATGACGTAACAACAAAGTAATTAGAGAATGCTTATTCCCATCGCAGCATAGCTGTTCTGCAGTCAAAGAGCTGGTGATTTAATAGTAATATTCCCTGTTGCTTGTGTCACCTTGTCCTAGATAGTAAAAGTCCAATTTTTAATTCCAATGCATCCCATACCCAATACCCAATGCACCCCTATGATGTAATACTATTAAGGGGACTGAAAATTGTAGTTATCATTCTATGAATACTACTCGTAACACAGAATAGGTTCTGTATTTTGCTATAAAACATCTTATGACATGGTTAAACAGCAGCATTCGTGCTTCAATAGGCAGTCTTAAGAATCTGCCTGCTAAATACTTAATGCAGTTTTCACATGACTGATGCCAGCAAGAATTGTTCTTGCTACTCCTCTGGCAGAAAGATGGTTAATATTGCCAGCTCAGTCTGGATAGAGTGTTTCGTGCCTATTTATGAGATCAGTCAGGCACATTGTTTGATAGATCTATATTAAGTTGGGAAATGTGAATTAGGTTTCTAGGAACATTTTGTAGAACAGAAGCAATGTGTTCTGAAATGGTACTGTTAACCTTTCCTGTTGGGTGATCTTTACAAACTAAAAAGGCATATACTGCTACCGTATTGAGACTGAAATGAAGAATGACCTGGGTTTTCTATGTGAATAGAGTGTAATGATGAATAGTGTAATTATACTATAGGACTGCACTTAATGCTGAATGTTCAACTATAGTTTCTTATGAATAATTGTAATTATTGTGGGCAAAATTATATGAACCATGAAAGAAATAAGTGATAATGATTTATTTGAGATGACTGCAATATAAACCCTCCAGTACCAAACATACATTACACATATATACACACAAATATACCTATGTACACACAGAACACACAAACGCCTACACAGAAACACATGCACATATGTCACATGGACGTCTAAAAAAAATGATTACTGATTATTTATTTACATATAGTTTACACTATAGCATTATCAATAGATTTGACGGACAATACAAGCCGGTATACAACAAGCTGTATATAGTTAAATGTGCTTTTCCGATATATGGTTGTTGAATTCTAATATGAAACATATCATATGAAGCAGAATATTTTAGTTCCTTCATTCACATGAATGTTTCCGGGAAAAATAAGGGCTTATTCAGATTAGCAATTTTTACGTCTGTGTGAGGTCCGTGTGTAGAATGAATAGCACACAGACAAATTTGTATATCCGATTTTCATCATGGACAAAAGGTCGGTGTAGAGAACATAACAGTATGCACTATTTTAGTTGGATTTTAATGCTAGATTCGCCTAATCAAGTCAGTGGCTTTTTGAAGAAAAAAACAGACAACATATGGATGTCATCCGCCTGCAGTCTGCATTTCACTGATGGCTGCTAGGACACATTGGGTGGGCATTTTTATCTTTACATGTGTGATAACGGATGATATACTGATGCCATACAGACAGAAAGAATGGACAAACGGAAGGCATTCAAAACAGATGAAACTTGGCAGAACAAAGATTAAATGAGCTCTAATGGTGCTCCTGCACTAACACATCAATACATGTGACATAATAGTCAGCAACATGTAACCCATTTTCTGTCAGTCACAGATGAATAATAGTTTATGGACATTCCCCTTCAGTGACGAGAGAAGGTTACATGTGAACTATGTTACACCTCATTTACACCTTCATGTAGAATACTCATATGTGTAAGCACGTCATATCAAGTATTCATACTGTAGACTGACACGAGGAACCAACATATTCATCAAGACAAAAAACTTCTATTTTACCTCTATCTATCTATGTTTCTATATTAATTTATTTCTTTATCTCAACATAGATTCTGAAGAGGAGATGAAAGCATTAGATGCAGATGTACTCAGCAATATGTACTCATCAAAGGTGTGTATTTCTTGATTTAGCAGATCTTTTTGTTCAAATAAATGACACCTTGTTCTAAAATGTAGATGTATTGGTAGTAACAAGCCCTGTAGGGGCCATACACTTCTTGGAGAACAAGCCACTGGTCTATAAGAATATATAACTCGCGGTCTCTCTATTAGACATGAGAAGAAGCATTCCTTCAATGTAACAAAATGCACCTCAAGGTATGTGCTCTCGTCCATAAGCAACTACTTCACCACTATTTAGTAGTTATAAGCAACATAGGCAATATTTAAATTTGCCATATTTTGGCTGAATATTTGCCATAAATGCACATGTAATTTCATAACCTATAACATGTAATAAACAGACAATCACACAAAAGCTGTATGCCAAAAGCCTACCCATGAGACGGGTATAGTGAGGATACCTTACAATGCAGCTTTGTGCACTATGAGACATTCAAAACAGGCTCTCATATGACTAAGAGACAGTAAATCTCAAACTTGCTTGATTTAAGTTGGATGGCTTGGGGGGGCCTGAGCACCTAGATCATTATGATTAGGGTGACTAAAATTGTAAATTTTTTTTTTGGATGCCAGCTAACTGTTCTCTCACTGCCTAGGAGGGCTGGATCAAAATGTTCAGTTTTTAAATTGTCCTAATACTATATTCAATAACCTTTCTACACTGTTTTGTCATGTAAACTCATTTGCATAAACTTAAATATGGGAAAGACATGCAAATTAGCAGAATCTGCCTTGTTTTTCAGCTGAAACACTATTTGCATGTCTTTCCCATATTCAAGTTTATACAAATGAGTTTACATGACAAAACAGTATAGAAAGGTTATTGAATATAATATTAGGACAATTAGAAAACTAAAAAAAAATGTATGCAACCCTCCTAAGCTGTGAGAGAAGAGTTAGCTGGCATCCAAAAAAGAAAGTTACATTTTTTTGTCATCCTCATAATAATGATCTAGGTGTGCAGGTCCCCCCAAGCCATCCAACCTAAATCAAGTAACTTTGAGGCTTATTGGCTCTCAGTCAGATGAGAGCTGGTTTTGAATGTTTTAGTGCACAAAGCTGTCATTGGCTTGCACATACCCAGCTGTTGGCATACATCCTTTGTGTGATTGTTTTTTATATATTGTATGTTATAGATAATGATTTAATTTGAAAATAAAATAATATAACATCTATCAAAAGAAATCAGAAATAGTAGGCAGGATGATACTTATAATAAAAATGCATTAATAATAGGTAAAATAATAACAAAACGAGTATGGATGATAGCATAATAAGGATAAAGAAAAGTTACATACAATAAATGAGAAAAGATCATAAGTTTATATAGTGATGAAAAAAAAATCTAGAATATTTGTAATTATGAAAGTATTGCACTATATATCGGCATTTCTTGAAATGCCGATATTTGCAATAAAAATTCACGATTAGAATATTTGTGCTCAACACTATTATCTAGCAATCATCCCTAATATGAGACCATGGTGTGCATTAAGGATATGTTAGGAGTTACATTTTTATATAGCCTATATTGAATCTATGCATACAAATATAGCAGACCTCAACGTATTTAACTAGTTGAATCACCTTTATATTGTGATAACACTCTTGAGTAAGAATAACACAGTGGGATTACAAGGATGCTTTTCCAGTCACTTCTGAGGAGGGGGAGGCGGCGAGTGGTAGTGGTTCACAGTGGCTGTCCTAGTTCCAACACTCCCTAGGGCTGTGCAGTAAATGGAGGGTACACCCTTTCTCCCCTCAGGGCACACTCTGTTATTGGGGCTTGTGGCTGGTGTGCCCCTCGTGCAAAATGTGTGTAGTCATGGGGTGGAAAGCAAAAGGCCTGGGCTGGGCCAGATAATGGCTGATGGTGGCGCAAGACAATAACCAGACAGTATTTGGGGGAAACAAATACAAGGCACTTCACTGAAGTATGTCGTTTTGGCAGTTCATAAACAAAGCCACTAGTAGTAATAAGTTCAGTATTTCTCCACAGTACATAGCCAATCTTTCCAAGGATGAATATGCAATAGCAGGCTGTAATATAGCTAAATCTGAGTCTCTCTCTATTAAATCTAGACAACTTCCCAAATGGAGAAAAGGCATGCAAGGCTCTCGCAATATCACACTGCAATTCCCAGGCTGTCGGAAGAAGAAATGTAACTCTGGATAGCCAGTCTGTTATAGAAGTGTAGTGGGGGTTGGCTTTTAGCAGAGCATAAAGGACTAAGCGCAGAACAAGGGCTCACATACCACATAGCTCTTCTGCCTGTGGCCACTCTGCCAAAGCCCCTAAATGCTATCCATTTCACCAGGGAGCCAGCCAGACATAAGTACAGTGGGGCAAGTTCAAGACTTGCACTGGTACAGGAAGGATCAGTGATGCTCCAGCCTGTACAGCGCTTAGTGTGGCCACATGTGAATCTGTAATCCCATACATAGTGGTATATGATTGCAAACCTGAACTTCATGTGCCTATCTCAGTAAAAAAAAAAAAATAATTACATTTTTTGCTACCAGCGCCGTAGTGTCTTTAAACATTGCGCCAATTTGCGTCGCGTGCAGTGGGCGCCATAGCCTGCAGGTCTCTGCTGCTTCAAATGGCAGCGGTCCGCGACTAATGTCCGCAACTGGCAATAATGCCAATTGAGGTCATTACAGCCTTTAAATGCCATGTTCAAGTGATCACGGCATCTAAATACCAAAAACTTGTTAAGACCAGCATCCCTGTGCATCATACTGTGTATTTTACAGTAATATGTATGGCCTGCTGCTGCTGCAAAAAAGGATAATATGCACCTCACCTGTAGAATTTTTAAAAGTATTAGCAAGTTTCAAAACTTTGGTGGACAGGTACATTACAAGTCCCCTTGGAGCTTACCTGGTTAAATACTCCACTTACATTACACATTGTAGCTCAGCTAGGCGATTGTCCCCAACAATTGCCTGCTCGTCAGTGGGAGAGACCGTTGCTAATCCATGCTGAGACCTCCTGCTCAGTATGGGAGGATTGATTGCTAATGCCATCGCTTGTCCCTATGCTGAATCATTGTTTGCCAGCAGCCAATCGTAATTACGATCTGACGCTAGCAAACAATGATTTTTAAACCTGCTGAAAGATTTCAATGACCAATGAACGGGTAATCCGTGGCAGTATTACACTGCCAGATCATCGCCAACGAGCGTTCATACAAACGCTTTATTCACCTCTAATATTCTTATAATTTACAGAAGGGGTACCTTTCCTAAAGGGAACCTGCCACCATGAAAATGCAAATTTATGTGCAGGCAGCATGGTATAGAAGAGGCGGAGCTAAGCAGATTGATGTAAAGTTTTATGTGAAATTATTTGGCAAAACTTGTATTTTATACATTTAAATTCCTGCTTATTCTGGGATTTGAAGTCCAGAAGGCGGTCCTATCAGGGATTGACAGCCTTCCCTCTATGACTGTGTATACACAGATAGCTGTCAATCCCTGATAGGACTGCCTCCTTGACTTCAAAGCCCAGAATGAGCTGAGATTGAAATGAAAATACAAGTTATAGTGAATATTTTCCCATAAAAATATATATCAATCTTCTCAGCTCCTCCTGCTCTATAACATACTGTCCTCTGCTCAGACACCATGTTCAACGTGACAGATTCCCTTTAAAACACAAACTTTGTGATAGTTTTCAAAATTCAATTTGAAGAACAGATTTTAATTCAAACAACCCAACTTTTGTTCTGTACCAGAAATGAAATTGCTATGTGCTTTATGAATTAACAACAATTTATTAATACAATAGCTACAGCAATGTCAATGTCTATTGCCTTAGAAAAGACAGTAATAGTATTATGTACTCAGTCTGACATTCAGCCAGCTTTGAACTGATAAGTGCTGATGTGGTAATAATGTGCAGTGATCTGCTGTCTCTTCTTACTTTCTTTGGTTATAATTGACACACATGATGGTACTTATGATTATAGCTTTTTTTGTAAGAGAATAATAGGTAATATACTACAGACAGGTGAGATATTAACACTAATGGTTATAAATACATCAAGATAAAGCACAGAAATTCTTCTAAAATGCAATTTTCTGGACATTGGAAGATCATTTACCTTGATTGTGCTCAAATGAAGCTAATTTTTATGCCAGTATTGAAGTGTTTTATTCCTCAGCCACAATTCATTCATTCTAAAGATGAGCTAATCAATTCTACTAATCCATTATACAGATTTGAAATTTTTCACAAATTTCCCCCCCAAAAGGGGTTTATTTACTAATCTGAAATGCGCCTAAATTAGGCGTATTTCAGGCACAGATGGTGACTTCTCCCCACTCATGCCAGGTCTAAAATTGTGGATGTTTCTTTTAGGGGTAGAAAATAGTCTAGATGTAAGATGGCTCGGAAGCTGTTTTACATTTAGAACTGGCGTTGGATGCGCCAAAGTTATACAGAGGCCACCTCCAGCTATAGGCCTTTATTAAGAACAGTGTCTAAAATGCCAGTCTTAATAAATGTGCCCCAAATTCTTTAACATTGTTATTCATTTTGGGCAAATCAGACAGACTCCTGCATAATACTCCACTGGAAAAAAGACATGAAAGCCACGGCTCCTTCCAAAAGGACAAGAGTATTGAATGTACCCTGTATTGTTTCTCAGATTGAGATGGGCAAACTAGTTCTCTTTCCAAAAGAAAAGGAGTACGGAATGTGTGAGAGAGAACATTTTCCTGGTTTTCTGGGAGGTCTTGAGGAGTGCTTTCATAAGGGACACCACCTAGTATGCATGAGGACTATTGTAGTCCAGTCAATGCTGCTCTGCATTTCTAGGAAACATATGCAATACTTCTCATGTATACTAGGTGGTCTGCCTAATGAGAAAGAACACCCACAATGCCACTCAGCTAAACAGAGAAATTTTGTCTTGAGGCACTCAGTATTCATGTGCTTTTGGAAGGAAAACTGGTTTGCATGGCTATCTTCTAGTGGAGTATTTCGTGTGGGTTTTTCTCCTTTTAAGACTCAGTTTTTTGTTTTTTCTGAGAAAAAGTCCTAGGAGACCTTAGAGTGTTATGTATAAATTTTTAGAGACATTTAATTTGGGTAGAGTTGTATGTATTTGAAATATTTGGTGACAAGAGACAAAATTATTTCAACAAATTCTCTCATTTATTCATTCATTTAAGATTCTTTATTTTTTCAGTGGTGGATGGAGGTAAAATGTATCATGCCCTAGACTTTAGAATAATGGCTTTAAAATGGCTTTAAAAAGTCACAAACGAAATAGGGATTTGTGTTTTTTTGTGCATTTTTAAACCAGTTTAAGTGCTAATGCACACGACCGTATGTATTTTGTGGTCCGCAAACACGGATCCGCAAAAAAAAACAGATAACATCCGTGTGATGTTCATTGTTACATGAGTGTTTTTTGTGGATCCATTGTAATATTGCCTTTCCTTGTCTGCAAAAAGAACAAGAATAGGATATGTTCTATTTCTTTTGTAGAATGGACTTGCGGACATATGGAAATGGAATGCACAGAGTCATTTCAGGTTTTTTTGCAAACCCATTAAAGTGAATGGTTCCGCCTATGGGCTGCAAAAAAAATTGGAATGGACACGTAAAGAAAAATGGGAACTTTCAGTGGGAAATTTATCATGAGGATAATATTGGAAGTCATTTTTGCTTGTATCTGTGTTGGTGTACTTTGGGCCACATTTATGACATTTTGTGCATTGTTTGTTAAATTTGACATATCTTTAAACCATAACACTTTTCTCTAGAAATGTTACTCTGTTTTATTTTAGACAACTCCTCATTTGATTCAGTTTTCTGAATTTTAAAAAGTTGCAGTGATAAATTTAGAGTGGAACTAATTAACATAATTAACCACACCCACTCCCCTGCCCCCAACATAATTAACAACACCCACTCCCCTGCCCATACAAAAAGTCACCCATTGTTGGGCAAATAAGCCCAAAAAGTCTCAAGGGCCCTTTTTCCAACATTTAAAGCCAGAATTCAGGAATGCAGGGCTTGACAAATTTCTCCCTGAGATTTAAAGTTCAGACCCCTGATCCCTACCACTGGGTTCTGACTACTTTGCGTCCCCACTTCCTGTGTCAAGTGTTACATTGGTGGCCTATGTCCTCCTTTTTCTATGTGTCTGCCTGCCCGATATGTATGCGTGAACAGGAGCTTAGTTAAGTGTATCTCACATCAGGTTAAGCATTGCAGGGATTACACCTTTTCTCTCCTTGGTGTGTGCTGTGTTCCACCTGCTGACTAATAAACTCATCTTGTCCTGTATATAAGCTGGCTCCATGTTCCACTCTGTGCCTGATGTACAGTTCTTGTCTGGTCCTGCTAGGCTTTGTTGAAAGAGCTATGTGTACCAACTGCTGCTGGACTCTGACTCTTGCTGCCACCCTGAAGCCCTCAGTCTGAATCTAGACTACGAGTATTGGTGTCTCTGATCCCCATGGGTAAGCAGCCGACCACTCTCACTGGTAAAATGGATTTACATCCATAACCGTAACATCAACATCTTATTTGATGAAAGTCATGGGCCATTGCAGCCAAGTACTGGCTGCAGTGGTGACATGTCCCCATGCAGCATGTGAACCAGTAACATGACACATGGGGGACACATCACTGCTGTGACTACTTATTAACTGCAGCGGCCACGTGAGCCACATCAAACTGGATGTTGCTATAGAGATACTAGAGATCTGCAGTGGCAACAGAGGATCAAAAGAAGGCAGAATTCAGGAATCTGGCTGTGCAGGGAGGTCTGCCCAAATAGCCTCTGGGTCTATTTTCCGTTCGCAAACGGTGAATGCGAACTTCCGCACATGTTCGCAGACCGGCGAACCGCCATAGACTTCAATTGGCAGGCGAATTTTAAAACCCACAGGGACTCTTTCTGGCCACAATAGTGATGGAAAAGTTGTTTCAAGGGGACTAACACCTGGACAGTGGCATGCTGGAGGGGGATCCATGGCAAAACTCCCATGGAAAATTACGTAGTTGACGCAGAGTCGGGTTTTAATCCATAAAGGGCATAAATCACCTAACATTCCCTAAATTGTTTGGAATAACGTGCTTTAAAACATCCAGTGTGTGTATACGATCAGGTATGATGTTGTATCGATCAGGTAGTGTAAGGGTTACGCCCGCTTCACAGTGACAGACCAAACTCTGACAGACCAAACTCCCCGTTTAACGCGCTGCAAACAACCGCAAACAGTCCATTTGCACAACCGCAAACTCCCCATTTGCACAAGGTTGGATACCAAGCTAGCCATGTCCTGTTCCTTGTCCTCACTGACGTCATTGAAGGTCTCTTCCTCCACCCAGCCACGTACAACACCAAGGGCCGCGAAAGGTGACAACAAGCCCCCTGGGACGCCTGCTGTAGTTGGTCTTCCACCTCCTCAAAGCCACCTTCCTCCTCTGACTCCTCTTCTTTAGACTCCTCTCTCTGCGTTGCCGCAGGTCCAGCAATCGACAACGACAAGGCTGCTTCTGCTTACGCTTATGAGATGAGGTCTATGATGTTGCCTTGGGTTTGACTGACCTGGTTTGTCACCTCCGCAAAAGGACGCATGAGCCTACAGCCATTGTGTGAGCGTTCAGTAGCGCGGCCAAAAAATACCCAGCTCCGCAGAGGCTGTCCTCTTTTTTTTTAAATTAAAAAAATCTGTTCTTGCCAGTTTAATCTCTGTTTTGTCCCCTATCAGGGGCTGGTCTATGGAATAGATTTTAGGAACCGGGAGATGGAAAAAGATGGTTGGTTGGTCCTCTTCCTTCCAATTTGGGGCACTGCGCGTGCGCCGTGCAATTTACTGTGCCACCCTATATGAGTGGCGTGTTAAGTAATACTATTCCTATCAGTTTAATCACTGTTATGTCCCCTATCAGGGGAAGTGTATTGAACAGATTTTTGGAACCAGGAGATGGAAAAAGATGATTGGTCGGTCCTCTTACTTCCAATTTGGGGCACTGCGCATGCGCCGCGCAATGTACTGTGCCACCAATACAAATAGTGTGAACTACTATTCTTCCCATTTTAATCTTTGTTAATTCCCTTATCAGGGGATGTGTGTTAAATTTAATCCTTGCACGGGGAGATAGAGAAAAAAGCTTGCTCTGTCCGCTTCCTTCTAATTTTGGGCACTTGCAATGGAATTTTCCACCAATGCAACTAGTGTTAGCTAAGTACTATTCCTATCAGTTTAATCTCTGTTTTGTCCCTTATCAGGGCCAGGGCCGGTGTAGTGAATAGATTTTTTGGACCGGGAGATGAAAAAAGACCCATGCTCGGTCCGCGTCGTTTGAATTTTAGAACACTGCGCGTGCGCCGGGCAATGTGCTGTGACACCCTATATGAGTGGTGGGCAGTGTGCACAGTACAGTCTGTGGGCCTGACACACACTGGCAGGCAACTGCAATTATATTAAGGGGTAAAAATTAAATTACTTTTCATCTGCAAGGTACTGTGCCACCCTATATGAGTGGTGTGCACACAATACAGTCATACAGTCTGTGGGCCTGCGGCCCCTCACACACGGGCAGGCAACTGCAATATATATATATATATATATATATATATATATATTATAAAAGCAGATGTACCAGCCCTAAAAAGGTCTTTTTGGGGTGCTGTCAGGACGCTGTCCTTACAGCAGATGGCCCCTTTCACATGAGCTAGTTTTCCGCGCGGGTGTAATGCATGACGTGAACGCATAGCATCCGCACTGAATCCTGACCCATTCATTTCAATAGGTCTATGTACATGAGCAGTTTTTCTCACGCATCACTTGTGAGTTGCGTGAAAATCGCAGCATGTTCTATATTCTGCGATTTTCACGCAGCCCCATTCACTTCTATGGGGCTAGGGCTGGGTGAAAATCGCAGAATATAGAACATGCTGAAAAACGCATTGCATCCGCAAGCAAGTGCAGGTGTGTTGCCTTTTTCACTGATGGTTGCTAGGTGTTGTGGATCCGCAATACCCTATGGACATGTGAATGGGGCCTAATCCGGACACGCTCGTGTGAAAGAGGTCGATGAGTCTTTGAGGACTGCATTGGACACAGAACACTGGCCTAGCTAACATTTTCCCTATTAATTCAGCCGCAGCAGCACTCTCCCTGCTCTAACCAACACTGCAGCTTCAGAATGAATCTAAGATTGAGGCTGTCCTTGCTTTTTGATAGGAGGTGGGAGGGTCTGGGAGGGAGGGTATGCTGATTGGCTGGAATGTGTCTGCTGACTGTGAGGTACAGGGTCAAAGTTTGCTCAATGATAAAGTATAGGGGGCGAATCGAACATCGCATATGTTCGCCTGCCGTTGGCGAACGCGAATATGCGATGTTCGCCGGGAACTGTTCGCCGGCGAATAGTTCGGGACATCTCTACAAATCAACAAGCGTTTAAGATGTGTGCTCTTAGAAGCCATCATAGCCATGACTACTAATGGCATGGCTGTGATTGGCCAGTGCAGCATGTGACCCAGCCTCTATATAAGCTGGAGTCACGTAGCTCCGCACGTCACGTCAGCTCTTACTAGTGTAGGGATAGGATGCTGCTGCTGTGAGGGAGAGATTAGGAAAGAATCTGATATCAGAGCTCCGTCTGTTAGTTAGGTGGGTGTCGGGGGCCATTTTGTGTAAGTGCAGTGCACTTGCACCTGCATATGTGCCAGGGACAATAATTTAATCCTGTACTTGTAGTTCAGTAGCAACATATACCCATTTTTTATGTGCAACTGCACTGCATAACTGCTAGGGTAAGCGAGAATAATATATGTAATCTGTCTGTGAGTTCAGGGACCCGGGGGGTGACATATTCATTTTTTTTTCTGTAAAGTACCCCTGTTCTGCATGTGTGACAACGTAATCAATTCAGTAAATCCATCTGTTAGATTCTGGGTGAAAAAAAAAATAAGTCCCTTATTTCGGCCTGCACTCCATTTCTGAGAGTGAAATATAATCAGTAAATACAACTGGGACATTTTGGTTAAAAAAAAGCACCTTTTTTTTGCCCAAAGTACCTTTGCAGCCTGAACTCCATTTCTGAGAGGAAATGTAATCAGTAAATACAACTGGGACATTGTGGGTTAAAAAAAAATAACTTTTTTTTTGCCATAAAGTACCTTTGCGGCCTGCACTCCATTTCTGAGAGTGAAAGAAAATCAGTAAATCCAGCTCTTAGATTGTGGGTGGACATTTCCACAGTAATCAGGCCAGTCATTCACAAGTGGCTTGGAGGGTGTGTTCCTGCTGCAGTGCATATCTGACTGGGAAATATATTCTATAAATTTGGCGGCATTTAGATTGCTGGGAGATCTGTACCCCTTTTTTCTTTCAAACTACCTCTGCACTGCATACCTGAATGGGAAATATATTCTGTAAATTCGGCGGTGTTTAGATTGTTGGGTGATCTGTACCCCTTTTTTCTTTCAAACTACCCCTGCACTGCATACCTGATTGGGAAATATATTCTGTAAATTCGGCGGTGTTTAGATTGCTGGGTGATCTGTACTGCTTTTTTCTTTCACTCTACCCCTGCACTGCATACCAGACTGGGAAATATATTTTGCACGCTGGTAGACGTGCTTCTGATGGCATTCCCACCTGACACCAAAGCCTCAGTGGAAGCACAAGGCAAAGGCAGAGGAGGAGGAAGAAGTTGCCAATGCAGTTGGGGCACCGTCAGCACCTCAGAAGGCAGAGTTAGCATGGCCGAAATGTGGAAAAACTTTGTCAGCACGCCACAAAAACCCGCACCACCAGCTGATATAGAACGTCTTAGCAGGAGACAGCATTTCAGCAACATGGTGGAACAGTACTACACATACTGACTGATGGGTCTGCCCCATTCAACTTTTGGGTCTCCAAATTGGGCACATGGCCTGAGCTTGCCCTTTACACCTTGGAGCTGCTGGCCTGCCTTGCAGCTAGTGTATTGTCGGAATGTGTGTTTAGCACGGCAGGGGGTGTTATCACAGACAAGCGCAGCAGCCTGTCCACAGCCAATGTGGATAAGCTCACGTTCATTAAAATTAACCAGGCATGGATCCCATAGGATTTGTCAGTACCTTGTGCAGATTATACATGTATACCGGCCTCACCCAGCCTTTGTTACACTCCAGCGCACTTTTTCTTTGTTTTCTTTTCTATATTACCCAATGTTTTGGGGTCTGCTCAAATTAAAAAAAAAAAAAAAAAGTATTTCTGGCGACTGCCTTCTCCACTTTCACCTACACCGCCACGACCACCGCCTCCTCAACCTCCTACTCCATATAGACCTTCTCTTCCTAGTTCAAAATTATTATTTTTAATTTTTATTTATTTTATGTTTTTATAAGTCATTTCCCTATCTACATTTGTTTGCATTTAAATTGTCCAGCTCTTACCCCCATATTGCTTCCTTTTGCAGCCCTCTAGCCCTTTGTATTATTTTGCCATTTCAGTTCTGGTCACCATTGACTTCAATGGGGTTCGGGGTCAAGTTCGGCTCAAGTTGGGGTCCCGAACTCGAACTTTGCTATGAAGTTGGGCCAAACCCGGCGAACCTGAACTTCCAGATGTTCGCTAAACTCTACTGACTAACAAACACTTCACAAAATATCTTTTTCTAATGTGAGCTGAGGTGAAAGAATGACATTTCTTGACTGTTGCCAGGATAGTTCTTTCCTTCATTTGCATTCAGGATGATACCAAATTAATTTTTTATGGAAAACCTAATTTTTAATCAAATTTTCCTTATGCCATTTGAAATCCTGTCAAATACCCATTAGAATTTGTCTTTAAAGGGGTTTTCTGAGACTTTATTACTGATTACCTATCCATCAGTATCTGATCAGTGGAGGTGTGGCACCCAGAACCCCCGCCGGCCAGTTGTTTGAGAAGACAGAGGCACCCACAGTAGTGCTGCGGCCTTCTCACAGCTTTCCCTAGGCCAGTGATGAAATGTTAATGGGTCACATGGTCTAGTCATAGTTCAGCCCCAGAGTGCGATACCAAGCACAACCCCTATACAATGTACGGTGCTGTGCTTGGTAAACACGGAGAAGGCCATGGTGCTCACAGGAGCGCCAATGCCTTCACAAAGAACCGATCAGATGGGGTACCTGGGTGTCGAACCTCCACCGATCAGATACCGATGACCTATCCAGAGGATAGGTCATCAGTATTAAAGTCTTGTAAAACCCTTTTAATGCCTCATTGTCAGGAAGTACTGCTGACCTATAGCATAAGCACAATTGTAAGTGCTCGTGAGGCAAATCTCAGCTAAAGGAAAGAATTTGAGAGTCTTGTTATCTGGGGTGCACTGCCTAAGGACTCGAACGTTTTTTTGCGTTCTGTATATGGGCCGTTTTTTGCGTTCAGTATACCGTCCGTATACGGAACAATTCATTTCAATGGGTCTGCAAAAAAAATGGAATGTACTCCATATGCATTCCGTTTCCGTATTTACGTTTTTCCATTCTGCTACATTTTGATTCATGTCCTATTATTGCCCGCAAATCATGTTCCTTGGCTCCATTCAAGTCAATGAGGATGAAAAAAATCCGGAATGCATATGGAATACATCCGTATGTCTTCCATATCCGTTCCGTTTTTGTGGAAGCATCTATTGGAAATTTTATGTCCAGCCCAATTTTCAATGTACTTCCTGTTGAAACATTATTATATGCTTCCGTTTCCGTTTGCAATCCGCAAAAAACGAATCACAAAGGGAAACCATACAGAAACGGAATGGAAGCGGAAACAGAAACACTACTGAAACCAAAAACGGAATAACAGATCTGTTAAAAACGGACCACAAAACCATATGGTCTTGGGAACGAGCCATAAAACAAATTATTTTCATGAGGTCATAAGGCAGGTTTATATTACTACGGTCTTTAGAGGATAGGTCACCAGTAGAAACCCTGGAAAAGTCAGGATAAAAAATTATATAATAAAGGCAATGTCAAAAGAGAAATATGAAAGTAAAATAAGAACGTTCATAGTTAAGTCGAAGCATTAAATATTCAATGTTAAGTAAAGGAGTATCTGTGTAGGAAGCTAATAGATATGAGGAGTACAGAAGAACTAATAGATGTTGCTTGTTATGAATCCCATCACCTCATATGGTGAGACTCACATGACAATTTCAAAGTCAGATGTATAGAAAATCAATTATTACAATGGTTTTGCATTTTCAAAATTAATTTATGGCAACTACAAATATTTAGGGTTATCCAAGTTAAACCATGCCACATGAAAATGAACATGTAACATTTTTCCAAAATCCACATGTGTATTATGTATGCAATGTGTTCTTCTAAAGACCAGTTCTATTCCACAAAGACCTATCTACTGATTCAGGACTGGGACATGTGTGTCAGGCTCAATATTTCAAGGGAATTTTGGTTTCCTAGTCTCCTTCCCAGCCTATAAGCTTGATTATAACATCAGGTTTCCTGTGTCTCGTCCCTCCTCTCATCTGCCCTCATGTTCCATTCAGGCACTGTAAGGTCCCTCTTATCGTCAAGTCTCTTATATTTCCTAATGAGTAGGAAAAGAAAAGAGAAGCATATGCCATACTAGATACAGTAGATATGGCCAAAAAACAAAGATGTTTTTGAAACTGTAGTTCTAGGGTAATATCATAAAGGAAGGTCATAGCAGGGATGCACCTAGATATTTACTGTAGTATTATAATGTCTTCTGAAATTTCATAGGCTAGATGATTTTTTCTACAAAACATTGCATTTTCAGTATCAACCTGTAAGACTCACCCAATGTTTTAGTCCTAAATTTCTCTGACTTTAATAGCTCAAACAAAATAGTTAAGCCTTTTAACTGGGAAAGGCTTTCCTGAGTCCCCATGATTTGGCCCCAAATGTACAACTTATGCACGTTTTTACAACCATACTATATGTATTAGCCATACATTCAATGTTTACCTCTGTGTGTATAGTGGATCTTATTGGTAGTGCAGTACAGTGCTTAGCACATCTAATTTGCAATTTTGGGGTCCAAGATTCAGATCTGGTCATGGGCCAGGTTTCATCTGGGTATTCTGGCTGACTACAACACACCAAAAACATACTGATAGGTTAATTTGGAATTCAGAGTGTGAGACATAATAGGCACAGCCACTGATGGGGATGATGGGCTATATACATAAATGAAATGTCAGAGGATAACCATTTACACGTCACATTTCCAGTTCATAGCAATGATTGAGATTATTTTTTGGCATCTTAACTAAGCTGCAGTGAAATGCATTTTTATACACTATGATTAAAAATGAGAAGATACAGAGAACGTCTGTTACAATTAGATGAAAGAGGATATTCAACAAAAGAGTTTCAAATCATGGCATTAGAAGGCAAAAAAACCTTCATCACCTATCTTTTTACCCATGCAGGTATGCAAATGGTACTGTACAAGCAGACAAGGTACCTATCAATCTCTCAACTTCAGCGTCTTCCATTGTTCACTTATCTTACATTCACAGCCCATAGAACATACTTTTGCAGCCTAGCTGTAAACTGCTCACTGTCAGTGTTTCTTTTAACAAAAGCACAATACTCCTGTACAATAGATTAATGGTACTGGGATGATAAGAGACAAAGATTTAAAAACATCTAAATTCTTTCATTGCTAAATGGAGATTTTTACCCTTTAAAAAAGGAAAAGGTGCCTCAGAAACCCATGATGAGAACTGAATTTTTAATTACCATAAAATAACCTATATGGTAGAAACAGTAGAAAATTAAATATAATTGTAGGTATCTTGTCTTTAACCCCCTGAGGATGAAGGCTATTTTGGTCTTCAGGACAATGCCCCTTTTCTCAAATTTGACGTGTCACTTTATGTGGGAATACATTTGGAATGCTTCTACATTTTCAAGCGATTCTGAGAATGTTTTTCATGACATATTGTACTTTATGATAGTGGCAACTTTGTGTTGATATGTTTTGTGTTTTTTTTCAAAAAAATCAGAAATTTAACAAAAATAGGGGAAGGAATTAGCAAAATTTATGCTTTTATGCTTTTTTCCACTTTTTTCACATTTTTTTGCGTCTCACTTAGAGACTTAAACATACAATCTGATTGCTGCTGCAATACATTACAATAGTGATCTATTGCAGTGTATTATACTGGCAGGCTGGTAATTTTCTATACATGGCAGGCACAAAGCCTCTGTAAGACCTCCGACTGCCTGCAAGATTGCGTTGCAGGAGCTAGGTGGAGGAGAGTGAGAGCTCACTACCTTTGTAAACTCCCTAGATGCTGCAGTCCCTAGATAAATGGTCAGCACTGATCTTGGCCATTACAGAGGGCTAATAGCCTACAATCAGACATAATGGGATCACACCTCCATCATGAAACAAAACCTAAAGAGATTGGTGTGCATACCCAACAAATTGGCACATGAGTCCAACAACGTAGCAAAATATAATTTATTAGATATAACTTAAAAAATACATATAGCAAGGGGAGTAAACATGAACCAGTGGGGTAGCAAGAATATGAGGAGAACACATAGGAAGGGGATAACAATAGTCATATACAAGTGCAGAGATTCATATGTGATAATACTGAATAGAGGCCAGAACGTGCCTGGTCAACTGCACACCACCAAAATGAGGGAAATGTGCAGGGATCAAGCAAGCACACAGCCTGCAAACATAACAGCAGTACTGCACAGGGTTTACAAAATGTAAATACAATCACTGTCAACAAGTTACAAAGTTAGTCAAACAAGATATTGATTCCCTTCCCAGTGTCACCCCACCTGCTCAACGTGTTTCGACAAACGCTGACGCAGCCTGGTGCATTAACGTTCAGCTTCCTATGCTGTATGCTTACGGCATGGCACAGGAAAGGCTTAAATGTCTGGTGCAAAGTTATTGGCCTTGATTCATCAAGACCAGAGCCTGCTGCACCATTCTTTATGGGGCCTGCGCTGCTGGATTGCCATGTAATCCATGATAAGCTGCAGACCTCATCCAAAATTATGTGCCTCTTATGGTATGCCCCTACAAAGCTGCTGTAGATTTCAGGCATACTTGGCATAAAACGTTAATTGTAACTAGAGAAGTCACAAAAGCATTAAAAAGTTGCAAATCCCAAGGATTTACAACGTTTTAAAACCAAAAATGGCATGAAACAATGATGAATTTCCCCCATTATTTCTAGATTTTTAAAGGGAACCTGTCACATTATACATGCAGTCCTTTTGTGGACAACAAAATGTGTAAGCTGGTCAGCCTTCCTAGTACTCTCAGGATCTGTGCTGCTCAGACTCCACTTTTAAACCTGGAAATCTAAAGTAGAAAATAGTCCATTGTGTTAGAATCCAAAAATCAGGGATTTATTCAATAAAATCCATACATAACAAATGGTTACAAAAAGATTCAAACATCAAGTACGCCTTTCAGAAAGCTTTTCTGTCTTTACTCAAAGCTTTCAGTGTAATAAATATATACCAAACATAAAATAATACTGTTAGAATTTTTTGTCAATACCTTAATGAAATATCCTGCAAGTAATTCCCTGTTGTTGAAATTGACCCTTGAAAACAAATATTCAGTGCCAAAATGAGCATTGTTCACTTGAAATACGGAAGATGGTGTTGTCAACCATAAGCTATCACTATGAAATACAAATTCAACCCAAAATTTCTAAAATTTCAGATTCTATAGAAACAGAAATTCATGTGATTTGATTTAGGATAATTTTTCGAGAGAGAGAGAGATCAAGAGAGACTGAGAGACAGTGCAAGAAAGAGAGAGACCAGGATGTCATGTACAACTTTTCAAGGAGATTGAAGTACTTTTGATTCGGGTACAATTGTTTCAGGTCCAAATGGAATCGAACCCAAATTGTATTTGCAGAAATATGTCAGTTTGTACAAATATCAGTAATAATGAACTATTGTTTCCTAAATATACTAAAAACTGAACTGCTGGAAAAAAAAATGTTTGAAAAGAGTTATCACATACCACCAAATGTGCAAAAAATGTAATGGTATAAAGAAACAGAGTTTTTAGAAAATTATTTCTAATTTCTGTAGGGCTGAAAAAAGCAGCCAAACTATGAACTGGGCTGTTTTTGATTAGTCCCATAGACCCTGAATGAAGATGGAAGGAAAATTTATGACATTCAATCAATTCAAACTCCTCCTTATTGCAGTCGTGCAGTGGATCCCCAGTCTAATGATTAGTCCACTTGTAGTGAACTTCTAGGCCCCCAGCTATTATCCATTTACCATCTATCCTGTGTGATAAATACAAATTCATCCAAGGACAACATCTGAATGAAGTTTGTATGTTCTCACCATGTTTATGTTGGTTTTCTCCCAAAAAAATACGGACGGAATTTACATTGTGAGCTCCACTAGGAACACATGTGATGATAATGTCTGTAAACATACTGTGGAATCTGTTGGTATTGTATAAGCAATTAAAGTAAATGTGCTTGTGATCTGCAGGGCATATTACTGTTACTGTTGGGCGCAAATATTCGAATAGCGAATTTTTATCATGAATATCGCGACTTTGAGAATTTGCAAATATTTTGAATATAGTGCTATATATTCGTATTTTCAAATGTTCGAGATTTTTTTTCATCTGAAACCATGATCCCTCCCTGCTTCTTGCTTTTGGGCCAATGAGAAGGCTGCAATGTGGAAATATATTCAGTAAATTTGTTGGCGTTCAGATTGTTGGGGGATCTCTACCCCTTCTTTCTTTCAAAGTACCCCTGCACTGCATATCTGACTTGGAAATATATCCAGTACATTAGGTGGTGTTCAGATTGTTGGGGGATCTGCACACCTTCTTTCTTTCAAAGTACCCCTGCACTGCATACCTGACTTGGAAATATATCCAGTACATTAGGTGGCATTCAGATTGTTGGGGGATCTGTACCGCTTCTTTCTTTCAAAGTTACCCTGCACTGTATACCTGACTTGGAAATATATTCAGTAAATTTGTTGGCGTTCAGATTGTTGGGGGATCTGTACCCCTTCTTTTTTTCAAAATACCCCTTCACTGCAGAACACACAGGGAACTTTATTCATTACAATTGGCGGTTACATTGTTGCCTGACATAAAAAAGTATTTTTTGGCTGTGAAGCCAAGGGTAGTCGGCAACAACAATGTTTGGTTTTCTTTGTGTTTTTTTTTTTTAAATAAATTGGGGTAGACCACAAAACATAGGGAAATCTAAAAAAGAACACAAAGAGTAAGTGTGCTGTGGTATAAAAATGGTTGGGTGAGGCCGGTATACATGTCTATTCTGCATTAGGTATGAACAAGTCTAGTGGGACTTCTTTTAAATGAACGTGAGATTGTCCACATTGGCTGTGGACAGCAGGCTTCTCTTGTCTGTGATAACACCCCCAGCCGTGCTAAACACACGTTCAGACAATACACTGGCTGCAGGGCAGGCCAGCACCTCCAAGATGTAAAGGTCAAGCTCAAGCTATTTGCCCAACTTGGAGAACCAGAAGTTGAATGCGGCACACTCAGTCGCGTAGCTAGAAATGACTGGCCCCAGCAGCAAATTTTTGAATGGGGCCCCACTCCCATAGTAATTTTTTCGCAACTTTCATGCCGCCCCCATTCCTGTGGCTAATAAAGATGGCTCTCTCAGAACAGGCCCGGCAGATGTTCCATCCATTTTCTACACTGTCTATACTGCCATTGTATATAATTTCATTGTATTATACTGTTGGGGGGGCCCTGACAAACTCTTTTAGCCCCAAAGCAGCCGCTTGCCCTGCTTCCTCTGTAGCTATGCCCTTTGGCAGCCTATGCCACCATTTTACTAAAATGCTGCCCCTTGCTAAGCCGTTCCATATCTTCTGTTGTTGCTGGTTGTAGTGGCATGGTGACAAAGCTTTTCCACATTTCGGCCATGCTAACCCAGCCTTCTGAGGTGCGGGCGGTGACCCAGCTGCGTTGGTGACTTCTTCCTCCTCCTCCTCTGCTTTCGCCTTATGCTTCCCCTGAGGCCCTGGTGTCAAGTCTGAATGCCATCAGCAGCACGTCTACCAGCGTTGGCTTCTTCCGATCACTCTTCAGTGATGGAAATAAGGACGACACGTTGTCTTTGTAACGGGGATCAAGCTGGGTGGACACCGAGTAATCAGCACAAGTTAAAATGTGGGTGTAACTCACCAGTCGTTGCGCAGTCACTGCAGCATGTAGTCGCTCATGTTTTCCAGTCTGCCCAGAGGGAACGACAAGCTGTCCTTTGTTGGAGGTGTATAGTTTGTGTCCTCTGTATCCCCCCCAGCCACCATCAAGTGATGGCCATGAGCTGTTTTGGGTGCCACCCTGCTGTGAACACGGTTTAATCTCCTCCTCCTCATCATCCTCCAGAACTGTGCCCTGGCTCGACAATTGTGTATCCATCTGGTCTATGTTGGAGCAGGAACCCACCCTGTATATGACTGGCCTAGTGGCCATATAAGTTAAGGGTAAGGCATGTATATAGTTTTTTTGTTCATGTAGTTTACAGTATGTGACTTATAGTTATTTAAATATGTTTATAAGTATATTTGTAAATAGTTTGTAAATGGGCATTAAGGAGTGGTTAAGTGAAATGGGGGGAGTGTGGGGTGGGAGGCTGGTCGGGTTAATTGTCTCTTTTTTAAATGTTCCTTGTATAGTATTTATTACCATTAATAATAAAAAGTCCTGATAACCATGGAAATGTTACCCAACAATTTAAGCGACAAATTTAATATAATTATTTGCCTGTCACATCTGCAGCTATGGCTGCAGGGGTCCTTGATCACCAATGATAGTGAATTTGTCCCACCAGAATCTAAGAGCTGGATTAACTGAATTGATTTTCACTGTCAGGTGTTCAGGAATTTCTGCACCAACAAATTCAGCACATGTGCTGGGCAAGGGATGTGTGTCAAACCGGCTGGGCCAAGAGCTGCTACGGGATTTTGCCCATTTTCGCACACCACCAGGCCGGGCTTGAGGCTCAGTGGCACCATCCACTCAGTGGCACCAACCGGTCTGAGTTCCATGCCCGTCCACAGCTGCTGCGTGGTGTGGGGTTTGTCCCCCAAACCGATGAGTTACAGAACAGCCTGCTGTCGTTTCCCCCTGGCTGTGCTGATGTTGGTGGTGAAGGTGTTATGCTAAGCGGATGAGGAGGTTGTACAGGAGGAGTAAGCAGAGGAAGAGGAGGAGGAGGAGGCAACAGGAGGCAAAGTGAAATGCCCTGCAATCCTCGGTGGCGGAAGGACATGCGACAAACTCCTATTTGCCTCAGGCCCAGCCGCCACTGCATTTACCCAGTATGCAGTTAGTGAGTTATAATGTCCCTGCCCGTGCTTACTGGTCCGCGTACCAGCGGTTATGTGGACCATTCCACAGATGGCGCTGCACAGTGCGAACCTGATTTAGTCTGCCACTTGGTTGTGCAGGGCAGGGATGGCTCACCTGGAAAAGTAGTGGCGGCTGGGCAACCCATACTAAGGGACTGCTACCGCCATAAGGTTTTTAAAACTCTCCATACATCTCCACTGCATGTATATATTTTGTTTGTTCATTTAGTTTATCTGAGTTATAGTTATTTTAATATTTTCATAAGGAAATTTGTAAATAGTTTGTGAATAGGCATTAATGAGTGGTTTGAGTGAACTGGGTGGGGTGTAGGGTGGGAGGCTGGTAGTGTTGATTTTCTCTTTTTTAAGTGTTCCTTGTATATTTCTTTTTTACTATTTATAATAAAAAGATGGCCACAGATGGCAAACCTGATTTTGTCCACCACTTGGTTGTGCAGGGAATGGATGGCTCGCCTGGAAAAGTAGTGGCAGCTTGGAACCATGTACTGTGGGACAGCCACCGCCATAAGGTTTTGAAAAGTGTACATTTCAAAAGCCAGGAATTTTAAAATGCTGGCATTCAGGGCCAGGGAACGCAGGTGGGTAGAGGGGTACTTGATCTTTCTCTCCAGTGTTTGGCAGATGGACAGCTGAATGCTTCCATGGGACATTGTGGAGATGCTTGGTAACGGTGATGGACGTGCTGGCATTGCTGCCACATCCACTGTTTGCTAGGTGGCAGGTGCCACTGTCACTCCAGAGAGGGAGGAAGAGGCTGAGACTGCAGCGGAAAAGGGAGCAGAAGGAGCCTCAGACCTTTCTTGGTTTTTCAGCATGGCACATTTTGACTTGACAAGATTTGCTCACTCTTCTTTGCAAAAACACTCCAAATCTGTCAGATTGCGAGGGCATCTCCTGTGCACAGCCCTCTTCAGATCACCCCACAGATTTCTAATCAGATTCAGGTCTGGGCTCTGGCTGGTCCATTCCAAAACTTTAATCTTCTTCTGGTGAAGCCATTCCTTTGTTTATTTGTTTATTTGGATATATGCTTTGGGTCGTTCTCATGCTGAAAGATGAAGGTCCTCTTCATGTTCAGATTTCTAGCATGAGCCTAATGGTTTTGTGCCAATATTGACTGGTATTTGGAATTGTTATTAATTCCCTCTATCTTAACTAAGGCCCCAGTTCCAGCTGAAGAAAAACAGCCCCAAAGCATAATGCTGCCATCACCATGCTTCACTGTGGGTATGGTGTTCTTTTGGTGATGTGCATTGTTGTTTTTGTGCCAAACATATCTTTTGAAATTATGGCCAAAAAGTTTAACCTTGGTTTCATCAGACCATAACATCTTTTCCCGCAAAATGTAGCCTGGCACTGTAAGTGGTTGAGCATCAGTGCACTCAATCTCTTCCACTTCTGGGGCAGGGCTATGTGGATGGCCAAAAAGCAGAGTCATCAAAAAGCATAATAGACTGCTGCATGACTTGGGGCTCAGACTGCTTTGCTGATTTGCAAGGGGGTGAGGTGAAAGACAGAGGCCCATGAGCTGCAGGTGCCAACTCTGCGCTTTCAGCAGGGGACCGGGTGGGAGATAATGTGAAGGAACTGTCAGCCACCCAATCTAATATCGCCTGTACGTGTTCTGGCCTCATCATTCGTAAAGCGGCATTCGGGCCAATGAAATAACGCTGAACGTTCTATCGCCTACGCGCACCAGAGGAAGGTGTTTCATTTGTGCATGTAGCTGGCACAGATGGACCACGTCCTCTCCCTGACACAGGAGCTCCACCACCACCAGCAGGGCCTAGTCCCTTATTTGACACTCTCATTCATTGCGTTCACCCACCAAACTAACAAATGGATTTACAAAATTTATTTTCGAGTCAGGTATGCAGTGCAGGGGTACTTTGATAGAAAAAAGGGGTTTAGATCACCCAACAATCTAAACGCCACCGAATTTACAGAATATATTTCCCAGTCAAGTATGCAGTGCAGGGGTAGTTTGAAAGAAAAAAGGGGTACAGATCACCCAGCAATCTAAACAGCGCCAAATTTACAGAATATATTTCCCAGTCAGGTTTGCAGTGCAGCATTAACAAACCCTCCAAGCCACTTGTGAATGACTGGCCTGATAACTGTGGAAATGTCCCCCCACAATCTAAGAGCTGGATTTACTTATTTTCTGTCACTATAAGAAATACAGTGCAGGACGCAAAGGTACTTATGTAAAAAAAAAAAAGTGACTTTTTTCCGCCCACATTGTCCTAGTTGTATTTAGTGCTTATATTTCCCTTCCACTGGCACATATGCAGTGCAGGTGCACTTAAAAAATAGATATATATTGCCCACTGAACTACAAAAACAGGATTAAATTATTGTCCCTGGCACATATGCAGGTGCAAGTGCACTACACTAGCACAAAATGGCCACTGACGCCCACATAACTAACAGACGGATTAAAACGTATTTTTCTGTGTCACTGGGCTCAGGGCCGGGTACAAAAATGTTGCATTGCACCCACAAAAAAAATCGCTGTAGATTGCAGACTTAACACCAAGCTCTGATATCCGATTATTTCCCAATCTTTCCCTCACAACAGCAGCATCCTATCCCTACACTAGTAAGCGCTGACATCACGCCCGGCTCTCCGTGACTCCAGCTTATATAGAGGCTGGGTCACATGCTGCACTGGCCAATCACAACCATGCCATTAGTAGGCATGACTGTAATGGCTTCTAAGGGCACACATCTTAAACGCTTGTTGATTGGCTGCCCTGCAGCCTTTCAACAAGCTTTAATAAACGGCCAAACACCGAACTCGAACCCGAACTTTTATGGAAAAGTTCGGGTTCGGGTCTGGGTACAAAAGACCCTAAAGTCTGGTATGAACCCAAACTTTACAGTTCGGGTTCCCTCAACACTACTCACTGCTTCTTGCTTGTGGGCCAATGAGAAGGCTGCAATATCTTTGTCAGAGCTTAACAACATCCCTAGCAACCAAAAGGGAAATTGCCCTCCCCTTTACTATATAAGAAACCCCCAGCAGCCATTTTCTGCTATTTTTTGCAGTTCTGAAAGAGACACTGGTGTTATTGCTGTGCTCTGTGCTTTGCAGACTCACCTGGATCCTTATTTAATTTCATTGCTCCTCTGGTTTTCTGGGTAAAATATATGCAAATTATCATGTCTAACATCTTCTTGCATCAGATGTGTTGGTTTAGGAACGCTTATTTGAATATCTTTCCCAACAACCTAGAGGGACCTGAAATACTATGCACACATACTCTGTATACCAGATACATCATCTGGACTACAGTACTGCGCACATGTACTTGGCCACTTAGGGGCATAATAGGGGCATCACCTGGTCTACAAAACAGTACACTCTCTCTCTCCAGATTTTTCAAAAAAATTGGCAAACTTCAAATGAAAAATATCTTGTGCCTTTCCTGTAGCTGTCTGACTTTCACGGCAACTTGAATCAGCTATGTGGTGCCTTTTGGTCTGACTAACACACCAGTAGATGTTTTAGAAAGTACCTGCTAATTATATCACCTGTGGATTGCATCAGCCCCTCTGCTGTGTATTAGAAGCTGTTCAGCCTGTCTAGCTGAAGTGGAAAAAGCTGTATCACAGAATGATATTATGCAGTTGGATTCATATGACAGGTAATGATGGAACAGCGACAATTATCTTCCACCAATCCTATGGGGGCCAATGCACTGAAATGGCAGCTGAGGGAAATAAAAGGGCGGCTGCTCCTGTCATTAGCAGCTGTTCTACAGGTCGTCAGCCTAGGTATTACGGTTCCAGCTGATAGACTTCAGAACTGCTCTTCTGACCAACCTCAAGCCTACGGGTTTGGTTGGAGAGTCCAGGTTTGGACAATTGGGTCACCTGACCACATGCCCTGCTGTGCACATCCAGCTACCTAAGCTTGCTGCTACCTCCCCTCTGTGGGTGCCCGCCCAAAGCGGGGTGCTCCTTTGCCCTTGCTGGGACTGTACTGTATGCTGCTGATGGTTGGTTATCCAATAAAGTCTTCCCAGAGCGTTGTACCCTTACCCTCTGTTGTCTGAGTAGTATTCCCCCCACTGGAAAGGAGCACCAGTGTTTAGTGGTACGATCCCTTGCCCTGCGCGGTCTTAAGAAAGATAGCCAGGCTGGTGAACGAGAGCACCCACTGACCCTCTTGTCTCCACAGTTCACTCATCTCTACATCCATATATGGTGTGACATGCTTTGCCTTAGTCTGTGCAAAACTTCTTAAACATAACAATTTGCATTAGCTATAAACATCCCTTTCAAATAGTGATTTGAGATACCTATAACAAAAATGTTCATATTTGTTATTCTGGTAATTCCTTAAAACTAAAGACAGCTCTACTGTTCATTTCATTAAAATGCTATATAACCACTTAATGACCATACCTGAAAAAAAAAACTTTTAAGAATTTTTCCAGGATTTGTATATTGATGGCATATCCTTAGGATTGGAGTGGAGGGGGTATGACTCCCAGTACCCTCATTGATACTCTGTATTAGCTTCAGTGCTGGAAATAGGCACTGTCACTAAACAGCTCTGTCAACCTTGGACAGAGCTGGTCATTGTAACACTGCTCCTATTCCCTTGAATATCTTTGTATTTGTAAAGTATATGTTTACATGCTCCATCACTGCAGCTAGGTGTGTATGGAAACCAAGTGGACATCATACTATTTGTAGATCCAACATACATTTTATCAATAGTAACAGATATTTGGGACTCCTTTACATACACTTACCAAATTCCACCAAAAATAATAGGATCCTCTATATAACTTAGCTTTTATTAAATATTTAAAAGAGGACATAAAAGGTCATTTTGCAGCATCCAGGCAGGAGGCAGTGCGATATGGACAGTAGTCATTAGCAGTATCTCCTGATGCATCCCTGAGGAGATCACTGACTGTACCACATTATGCAAAAAAAGCGCTATGTGGCTCTTATAGGGGACAACACAGTCAGTTAGCAGCAGTCCCACATGAGTTGGTGTGAATCCTAATCACCGTTTTTAGTCACACATAAAAGATAAAGGTGGTGGGGCCGCGCTTTCAATCCAGAGACCTCTCACGGGGAACACAGCACCGGATAATCACAGCAGTCTTTCACTGCTACTTCTGATGTCTTATACCGACCAACCAAACCGCAGTTGCTCCAATACGTCCTCTCCCTTCAAAGCAAACGATCGGACATAGTGTAGTACATCCAGCTGCTTATCACAAAGTGTGCTTTATTGTACTTACAAGATACTTGTCAGCAGTCCAATATATAACAATGCAGGTAAAATCACTGCCTACCCGACCCGGGTTTCGCAGATAGCTTCTTCAGGGGTTATGAGTCCATAGGCAATCAGTATAATTTAAACCACGGAAGGTTGATTATCCGGTGCTGTGTTCCACGCGAGTGGTCTCTGGATTGAAAGCGTGGCCCAACCACCTTTATCTGAACTGTACCACATTAACCATCCATCCTGAAAATGTACCTTACCCTATGTATGAAGACATCAAAGTAGCTTTATTGTTATCTGACAAAAACTTGTCCCCTGTTTGGTGTATTTGGTACTTTTAGGTATCGTCCCCCTGAGAAACCCTAGCGGGTGAAACGTGTCGCGGTAGGATAATTTAAAGAAACATTTTCCATTTTTGTTTATTACACCATTATTAGAGGGCCATATTAGGGACAAAGAGGGGAGGTTCGAGGACAGGGAAACCCCACCACAATGGGTTGTCCTTGGGCAGAGGATAGATAGGGCCGGGGTAGAGAAAGTTTCCCAATCAACCCTTAAACCCAACCAATATAGGTAGCTACCTCTATTCGCCATCACCCCCTAGTCCAGACGAGCACGCTTAGTTATCTGTATCTCTAATCGTCAGAACTAACTTTGTTATCTTTTTTCTTTACTATATATGTTTAGAGTACCATGTGAATAATTCAGAGTTTGTAATCGGGGACATTTTCTGTCCTTTTTTAAATTATATTTAATAAAAGCTAAGTTATATAGAGGATCCTATTATTTTTGGTGGAATATACTATTTGTAGACATTTCTTATTAATAAAATGTGCTAAATCAGCTAATATCTTTCTTACAATTAAAAATAAAAAATTAAATTCATGACTGAATTTCATGGCTGAAATGCACTGAGAATATTCATATATTAATTTGAGTTACTGAAATATTAGTAATATACTAAAAGCAGTACAAATTCACTAAAATCTATTATTGGTTGTGTTATGACAGTAGAAATTTGATTGATTTAGAAATTTGTTTGAGGAGCATGCTATGTGTAAGAAGAGTATTAAAATACATTTGTTCATTTGTGCTCCTAATAATTTCCAAATATTTCACTTTAGGTGAATAAGGCAAGGCTTCCATACTGGAAAATGACTCTTCTCAATGTATGCAAACTTGTAAACAATTTCAACACCCAAACAGAGGAAGCAGGGGAGACTGGAGAAGAAGATCTCATGGTCAGAAAACAATACCCAACATCATTGGATGCCTTCAACTTGGAAGCAATGTTGACAGCAATTCAGCTTCAGAAAATTTGCCAAATCATGACTTTTCAACATTCAGAGGTATAATGCAATAAGTATATTCAGCATCTGCATTTCAGATCATTGACATATGAAAATACACACTAATTAGTGTTTATGCTATGAAAACTCTGGCACTGGCGTTTTTATTGCTAAAATTCTTCTTAAATGAAAAGTTAAACAATTTTATAATAATCTTTATTAAAAGTTAATTATTATGTAGCCACCATAGGGATTGTAGAACTCTATCACATATCTAGCTATCCTACAGAATCTTACATAGTTTTAATAGCACGCTTCTTCTGGCTCTGTTGACCCGCTTCTCTACCCCTTTCTTCTCTCAAGTTAGAGATAGAAGCAGGGAGCCGAATAAGGTTGTACATGGCAGATTACAAAGTGGAGATGGGAGAAGCAGCCAGGTTTCAGGGAAGACAAAACACACAGGCTATGGATAGGAAGGACAGGACAGGGGGAGGAAAGATAAATCACATAGTCTGTGTATGAAGAGAGGGAGAATTCACTGTACACTGTAGGAGGAGAAGACTCACATTTCACAAGATTAGTGTCTGTCCACACAATGGAGAGGAGATCCCTCATAACCTGTTGTAGGGGAAATCAGAACAGAAATTAAGTTGTGCTGCTACATTAGAGCAAGTAGAAATGGCATCATCCTTGACACACAAAGACCTAGCGTCCAGCATGTGTTTTTTTTTTTTTTAGAGTTGGAAACTAGGAGCAGGTTGCAAAATAAATATCAGAGAGTCTGGAAAGAAATGAAGCCCTTGAGTTGTGTGACATGACCTGCAGCTACTAAGTTTGCCAGATTTCAAGCTGAAACATTCTATTTTTCAAGATATTAGCAATCAAATGTTAGAAGGGATAATGATATGCAGTGTGATCATTCTTATGGTCAGATAGAAAACAACTTACTGTGTATCCATGTCATACCGCTTGGTATTTGCTTTCTATTTAGAAATATTGAATTATTGTTCCTTTTGGTAAATACTAAATATGCTTCTTGAGCATTATGAGAGTGGAGTGCACTCAGTTTAACCACGCCAGGACCGCCTAACGCACGGATGCGTTCGGCGGGCGGGTTATTTTGGGTGGACGCATCAGCGCGTCATCTCGCGATAGGCAAGATTTCCTGTGAACGTGCGCGCTCACAGGAATCGAGTCGGGAGGAAGGTAAACTAAAGCCTGCCAGCGCTGATCATGCGCTGGCAGGCAGTAGTAGTTAAAAAAAATCGCATATCAGGCGCTGATTTGTTAACAGCGTCTGATATGCCTGCTGCCTGCTCCTCTGGTGGTCCCTTTTGCTTGGGACCACCAGAGGAAATATATGTAAGTGCACCAATCACCACACAGACTCCCCCATCCACCCCCCCGTCACTGATTAACCCCTGATTAACCCCTGATCACCCCATGTCACCCCCCTGATCACCCCCTGTCACTAATCACCCCCCTATAAATGAGTATGCGTACTAGGCCTATATACCAAGTATATACACAAAAAGGGAAGAAAGCAGGCGAAGCACGACTAGCAATATATATAAGCTTTATTATGGTTCCCAGGTAGGGGAAAATCCAATAAAATACAATGAAAGACAATACAAAATACAGGTGGGTGACACACAGGGTGGGAGAGGATCACAAAATGGACAGCATGAAGCATAGGGAAGACATTAGACAAGGCCAAAAAGGTATAAGATAGTTAGTAAATGAATAAATGTCCCAAAATGGAGCATGTATAGATGGCCAGGCCAGTCTTAAACAAGATATAGATGCCCAAAATAGTACATACATATAAAGTGCAAAGTGCATAGGATACAATGTACATGGACAATAAATAACATTATAATGGATAAAAAATTACATCAATAAATACCCAGGTTGTGATCCAAAAGGGCCCCGAGGCTCTTTTGGATCACGACCTTGGTATTTATTGATGTAATTTTTTATGCATTATAATGTTATTTATTGTCCATGTACATTGTATCCTGTGCACTTGGGCTCTCACCCCCCTGTAAGGCTCATTCAGACGTCCATATGTGTTTTGCCAATCCACAGATCCGCAAAACACGGACACCGGCAATGTGCTTTCCGCATTTTGCGGATCCGCACATTGCCAGAACTATATAGAAAATGCCTTTTCTTGTCTGGGTTTCACGGCCGCAGCTCCGCAAATGCTGATGCGGAGAGCACATAGTGTTCTCTCTGCATCACCACCGGCCCCATTCACACTGAATGGGTCCGCATCTATTCCGCAGAATTGCAGGACGTGTAAATGGGGCCTTACTTCTTTTTTTTTTTTTGCACATTTTTTGGCAGAGATTTTTTCATCCACATTGATTGATGCGAATGAAGAAATCTATGCCATTCATTTTTTTTTTTTCAGCCCAGAGGCTGAACGGAAAAATAAAATCTCATTACCCGTATGCTCAATATAAGGAGAATAGCAGAAACTCCTAATGCTGGCCATACATGTAATGATTGCGGAGACCCTCAAATGCCAGGGCAGTATAAATACCCCACATGTGACCCCATTTTAGAAAGTAGACACTCCAAGGTATTCCGTGAGGGGTATGGTGAGTTCATGTAAAATTTTATTTTTTGTCACAAGTTAGTGGAATATGAGACTTTGTAAGAAAAAAAAAAGTCAATTTCCGCTAACTTGTGCCAAAACAAAAATATTCTATGAACTCGCCATGCCCCTCACGGAATACCTTTGGGTATCTTCTTTCCAAAATGGGGTCACATGTGGGGTATTTATACTGCCCTGGCATTTTAGGGGTCCTAAAGCATGAGAAGAAGTCTGGAATCCAAATGCGTAAAAATGCCCTCCTAAAAGGTACTCATTGGAATTTGGGCCCCTTTGCGCACCTAGGCTGCAAAAAAGTGTCACACATGTGGTATCGCCGTACTCAGGAGATATAGGGCAATGTGTTTTGGGGTGTATTTTTACATATACCCATGCTGGGTAAGAGAAATATCTCTGAAAATTGACAACTTTGTATAAATTTTTTTAAAAGTTGTCATTTGCAGAGATATATCTCACACATAGCATGGGTATATGTAAAAATACACCCCAAAACACATTGCCCTACTTCTTCTGAGTACGGCGATACCACATGTGTGCCACTTTTTTGCAGTCTAGGTGCGTAAAGTCCAACGAGTACCTTTAGGTTTTACAGGGTTGCTCACAATTTAGCCCTGCCCAAAATGCCAGAACACTAAACACACCCCACAAATCACCCTATTTCGGAAAGTAGACACCGCAAGGTATTCACTGACGGGCATAGTGAGTCCGTGGGAATTTTTTATTTTTTTTGCCAGAAGTTAGCAGAAATGGGAACTTTATTATTATTTTTTTTCCTCAGAAAGTGTCATTTTCCGCTAACTTGTGAAAAAAAATGAAATCATACATTAACTCACCATGCCCCTCCGCGAATACTTTGGGGTGTCTTCTTTCTAAAATGGTGTCATTTGGGGGGTATTTATACTATCCTGACATTCTAGCACCTGAAGAAACATGACAGGTGCTCAGAAAGTTAGAGCTGCTTCAAAATGCAGAAATTCACTTTTTTGCACCATAGTCTGTAAACGCTATAACTTTTACCCAAACCAATAAATATACACTTATTAGATTTTTTTTTTATCAAAGACACGTAGAACAATAAAGTTAGATAAAAATTTATATAGAAATGTAGTTTATTGTTTGAAAAATTTTACAACAGAAAGTCAAAAATGTATTTTTTTTGCAAAAATTTTGGTCGTTTTTGATTAATATAAAAAAAAAAAAAAAAATGTCAGCAGCAATGAAATACCACCAAATGAAAGCTTTATTAGTGAGAAGAAAAGGAGGTAAAATTTATTTGGGTGGTAAGTTGTATGACCGAGCAATAAACCGTGAAAGTAGTGTAGTGCAAAATTGTAAAAAGTGGTCTGGTCATTAAGGGTGTTTACGCTAGGGGGGCTGAAGTGGTTAAAATGACAGAAATTGAGAACAGTGGTTTAAGAAATAGAATATATGAAAGATGGTGAAGGAGAATTATTGAAGAAGGGTAAAAGCATGGTAAGTGGCTTTGTTCGAAGACAAAATAAATTACAGACCACTATGTAGGAGTGCTGTTGCAAATGCTATATATGGAAGAGATATTGCTCCAACTCCTACAGTATTTTATATTTTATTACAGTTAGATCTTTATTTCCAGAAGCATATGCACTAGAGATGAGAACATTTTTCAAAAATTCAAAGAAAATTCAAAGTGTAGAACACTGTGCCTTGCAGTAACACACATAGGGAGTCTGCTATGGAAGTGAAATAATACTGTGAGTCAGTATAACAAGCAGTTGACAGGCGTTGCTCTTAGAATCACTGCACACTTCACCTATTTGGGCACTTCACTTATTTGAGGTGCACTCCTTTTACACTGTCGTCAGCTGATTTCACATAGATGTCTACAGAACATGTTCTATTAAACGCTTTTACAAGTAGAGCCCCCCGACAGAGTGGGAAGGGGGTCAGCAGTAAGTTTGTGTTGACGTCATTGATTATTTTGCCCTTCCTCTGATCTGTCAGAACAATAACCCCCAAAACACAAATCCAGTCTGTTAAGCAACCACCTTTACTCGGTAAGCATATGGTCAGTAATGTATTAGTATTGCTAATGCCAAACAAAACAGGATTGGATCCAAAACAGAGATGACCGAGTCAACCATTCAAGAACCGTTGGGTTGCTGGTCAAGACACGACAGCTAGATGACACTGGAAGCTCAGGCCTTTTGCTGCGACTCCTGCTGCCACACCCCCTTACTCTTCGCGACCTGTGCCTGCACCAGAGACATTTTGGCCTCTGCCCTACCCCTGTGCAGGGTCTGGCACTTCTCTGTCTGACATACTGTTAAATCAAAGAAATAAGTATAAACAAAATTAAAACACCCCAAAAAAGTCACCACACAACGGCTAATAAGCCTTTTTTTTTGTGCCACTAATACACACCAAAAGGGCTTTAGAACATATAAATACACCGTTGTACTGCAAATATGCCTTATTTTTTTTCCACTCATACACGACACAAAAGGCTTTAGAACATAAAACTGTACCGCTGAACGTCAAATATATTTTTCCTTTGCACTAATACATGCCAAAAAGGGCATTAGAACATATAACTGCACCGCTGAATGGCAAGCCCTTTTTTTTCACTTATACCAGGCATCCTCAAACTGCGGCCCTCCAGCTGTTGTAAAACTACAACTCCCACAGTGCCCTGCTGTAGGCTGATACCTGTAGGCTGTTCGGGCATGCTGGGAGTTGTAGTTTTGAAACCGCTGGAGTGCCGCAGTTTGAGGATGCCTAACTTATACACTCTACAAGAGGCTTTAGAACATATAACTGCACCACTGAATGGCGCAGGGCAAAGGCTTTTTATGGCGATCTGGTGACATACTGGGCTCTCCATAGGGACTGGTAGGCAGAGGATTCTGCCCAGCAGGAAGCCCAGTGATGTCACCGGCACTAATGGGCTCGCTGTGGCACTGCCGTAGCCTTTAAAGCGACTAGTAGACATGAGCGAATTTCTCAAACATTCGATTTGGTCTGTTCGCTGAATTTTCCGAAAAGGTTCGATTTGATCCGAATTTATTTGTGGCAGAGAGCCTGCATAGTGGTGTGGAACACTGTGCCTTACAGTAACACCCAAAGGGAGTCTGCTGTGGTAGTGAAACAATGCTGTGAGTCAATTTGACACGCGCATGACAGGCGTCGCTCTTAGCATCACTGCACACTTCACTTATTTCCGAAGTTACGTGGCCAAAACTGACCAAGTAACTTAAAGGTGTTTTCCCATCTTAATGATCAGTGTTAAATCTGTAAATGATTTAACAGTGATCATTTTTCTAAATATATTTAATGAATTAATTCCCAACCCTTAGAATAAAATTAAGATATACTTACCTGACTGTTGTCTTCCGTCTCCCCTGGTTTCGGCAACTGCTCTTCTCCGGAATCACGGTGGCCGCGCTTGCACAGACGACTTCTTCTTTTCTCCCGGCCGGGCCGCATACAGTCCAGAAAGTGCACGCCATTGCCTTGCATGCGCTATGGTGACTTCTTCCTGGCCAGTATAATATACTTGCCAGGAAGAAGTCACCAGGGTGCAGGCGCGCGGCCTGGCTGGGTGAAGACATCAATCAAGATGGAGCCCTCCCCCTGCCAAAACCAGGAAGTGGACGGCGCGCCGGAAGCAGGTAAGTATGAAACAGCGTGATGGGAATACCCCTTTAAGTGTGAACTCAGCCTTACAAATCAATGTTAGCGCCAGGTATAAAGAACCATGCAGAGGCCCAAGATCCTACTGTAGCGTGAAAGAGCGCACTGCTTTTACACCGTCGTCAGCTGATTCCACATAGATGTCTACAGAACCTGTTCCATTAAACGCTTATACAAGTAGAGCCCCCTGACAGAGTGAAGAGGGTGTCAGCAGTATGTTTGTGTTGACGGCACTGATTATTTTACTCTTCCTCTGATCTGTCAGAACAACAAAACCCAAAAAAACGGATCCTATATGTTGAGCATCCGCCTTCACTCGGTCAGCATTTGGTCAGTAATCCATCAGTATTGCTAAAGCCCAAAAAAACATGAGTGGATCCAAAACAGATATGACATGTGAATGGAATATTTGCATGTCTTCTCTGTTTTGTACCCACTCCTGCTTTTGGCTACCAAATCATAAGCCAATTTTGATGGGACCATACAGGCCTTACAGCTGCTACATAGACAGGATTTCTTGTGAATCTCATTTTTCTTTCCTTCTGACATATCAGAAGAAGGGTCAAAGAAATGATATTGTCTACCAGGCCAAAAAGGAAAAATAGTGGACCAGTCATGGAGTGGGGAGGGGGGGGGGAGAACAGCTGGAGAAGTGCACAGATTGGCCCAATGAAATAGTGTTAAGGTAGCAGCAGCATGAGGAGACCACAGAGTGGCCTAGTGACATAGTGGGGAGGTGGCAGCAGCAGCAACATGAGGAGACCACAGAGTTGTCCATTAACATAATGTTGAGGTGGCAGCAGCATGATGAAGCCACAGAGTGGCCCAGTGACATAGTGTTGAGTTAGCAGCAGCAGGAGGAGGCCACAAAGTGGCCCAGTGACATAGTGTTGATTTAGCAGCAGCATGGAGAGACCACAGAGTGGCAAGGTGGCATAGTGTGGAGGTGGCAGCAGCAGAAGCATGAGGAGGCCACAGAGTGGCCCAGTGACATAGTGTGTAGGTGGCAGCAGCATGAGGAGACCACAGAGTGGCCCAGAGACAGAGTTGTGAGTTGATGGCAGCATGAGGAGACCACAGAGTGGCCCAGAGACAGAGTTGTGAGTTAACAGCAGCAGCAGCATGAGGAGGCCACAGACTGGCAAGGTGATATAGTGTGGAGGTGGCAGCAGCAGCATGAGGAGGCTACAGAGTGGCAAGGTGACATAGCATGGAGGTGGCAGCAGCAGCATGAGGAGACCACAGAGTGGCCCAGAGACAAAATTGTGAGTTGGCAGCAGCATGAGGAGACCACAAGGTGGCACAATGACATAGTGTGGAGGTGGCAGCAGCAGCATGAGGAGACACAGAGTGGCCATAAGACAGAGTTGTGAGTTGGCAGCAGCATGAGGATACCACAGAGTGGCCCAGAGACAGAGTAGTGAGTTAGCAGCAGCCTGAGGAGGCCACAGAGTGGCACCATGACATAGTGTGGAGGTGGCAGCAGCATGCGGAGACCACAGAGGGACCCGGAACAGAGTGGGGAGGTGGGTGGCAATAACAGTACCCGCTGACAATGGTGGGTGTAAGAAGGAGCACTTGGCATCAGATGTGTGGCATCAGGCGGGTGGCAGCATCAGAATAGTAGCTGAGGCAGGTAGCCAGAAGAAACTGGTCTCTTTTGTCAAGATGTGGGTGAGGCGGCATGGATGATCTAATTTGATGCATCAGACATTGGTGTGTGCAAATCTTGGCTGATCCACGCCTGATTCATCTTGACAAAGGTCAGTCTCTCCACATTTTGGGTGGACAAGCGAGTTATCCTTGGGGTTAATATGGCCCCCGCTGCACTAAACACCCGCTCTGATACCACACCACTGGCCGGGCAGAACATCTTTTCCAGGGCAAACTCGGCAAGTTGGGGCTACAAATCCAGTTTGGCTGCCCAGTAGTATAGTGGATCTTCAATGTGCGGTGGCAGGATGCTGTCCAAGTATACCACCACCTGCTGGTTCAGGTTCTGCTCCACATCTAGCTGCTGCTGGTGAGTAGTTTCTTCACTAGGTGGGTGAAGAAAGCTGCTCGTCAGCGACTCTAGACTTAAGTTGCTGCTGAGGGAGCTGGTACTGCTCCTATCCCCCACCCTGCCACAGCAGCCATGGCAGTGGAACGTGATTGCAGAGGGCCCCCCTGGTCAGACCTGCGAGAGCATGGACAATGGCGCAGATAGGCAGCGACCAACTGACTATATAGGATGTCTCGATAGTAGTTCAGTTTGTCCTCCCCATTTTTCACCGGTAGCGAGGGTCTAACATGGTGGAGAGCCAATAGTCATCCCTCTGCCGAATGGTGATAAATCGGCTGTCACTTCGCAAGCAACTGAGCAAGCATAGAATAACTGAATGCCAGGATATTACAAAGGACAGTTTCCATAACATCACATAAATCACTGAGGGCAACTTCCTAAAACTTAACTTTTAATCTACATACAACTAAAATACAGAGAATGATGATATAATGTCTGTCCCTATTCTTGCCCTTACCAATAGTGATGAGCGGCAGGGGCAATATTCGAATTCGCAATATTTCACAAATATCCGCCATATTTCGTGAATATCCGCCATATATTCGTGATCCGCCATATTCCTGATCTTCAGACATTATTTTCTTGATTGCGAAAATTCGCATAGACTGATAATTAAAAAAACGAATATTCGCGATTACGAATATATTTTCAGATATTCTAAATATTTGCGAATTCTCGAAGTGCCGATATTCGCAAATAAAATTCGCAATTTGAATATTCGTGATCAACACTATTTACCAACACTGCTCAGCCCAGAAATGCATCTTAAAGGTAGGTGCACTCTGTCCACGTACCTGGGCTAAGCTGTCCTTAAACAGCCCTATCACTTTCTGACACACCATACAATGTCCCAACGTGTTTCCCCTTATAGATAATCAAAGGTTCATCAGGGGACCAACAGTATCAATATGGTAATAGATGCCATATATAGAGATACATAAATAACTGATAAATCATAACTTACTAGAACGCCCCAGACCAACATACATCTGTGACGAGGTAAAGGAAACAAGCCTCTGGGAAAGAGCACTTTTAACAGTGTATAAACACTAAAATATATTTGATATAAATCCAATACTGATTAAATGGTTTAACATCACTGTATTAAGAAAGAAAACAACTTAGCTGATTCAGGTAGATATATAAATAAATCCAGATCTCTCACAGATGCAGGATGCACAGCTGGGGGGCTCCAGGGGGCCAAAAAACAGCTCAATTTTGCTAGGGACATGGGCTCTCATTTTAATGATAAGGTACCAGGCGGGCTCCAACTCCATTCATAAGCTCAATCCTCAACTCCGCCCCTCATAGTCCCATGACAAGAGCTACCCACCATTATTGGGTGGCAGCATGAAGATATCCTCCCCAAATGTCCCCACCAATAGTCCTCGGACGCTATGCATCTCAGGACTTACTTGGAGATACGATCTCCCCGCCCTCATGCTTTCCATACCTCTCTCTGGAAAGCCAGCAACTGGACCAAGCTGGTAGTGTGCTCCACGTACATAGATCGTGGAGTGCACAGTAACATGATACAGTCCAAAATGGCCATGCATTCCACGCAAAGCGATCATAGAACGAACAGGCCTAATATTCAGCAGGAGGCTCAATGTGCCAGATAGATCAAACTGGAACGAAAGGACTGACGAGGAGCAGGAGCATCAGGAGTGGTAGATAATGGGAAGGACAGACAGTTCCCTTCGGCTGAGGTGGTGGAGCCTTGACTGCCTGAAATCGTGCGAGTACCACTGGGTGATGCAGCGGTTTCTGCGGCAGGCTGGACCACCATATTGGAGCCACGGTTCTCTCAGGCTAATTTATGGTGATGCTGCATATGTTGACGCAGGGCCGTGGTGCCAGCGTTGGCACCCTGGCCACGCTTCACCTTCTGCCCACATATTCGGCAAATGGCCATGTTCACCTCCTCCGGCAGCTTAACAAAAAAAAAAAACTGAATAGATGATCTTACCTCCAACATTCCGCACTTAATGACTGCTACTGCCGCTGCCTCCGTGAACTCCTGAACCACTATTTTACTGGCAGGCAGGTAGGTGGTCTACAATGTGCATGCTTGGCTCCGGACCTCCCACTGCTCCCACGGTCACGCTACCAACTTGCTGGCTCCGCTGCTGCCTCACGCACAAGCTAACACCCTCTTCTCCCAATCATGATGAAGCCCTTTCGTCACCTGACTCCCAATTGTGTTCGGCTATATAATCATCGAGCACTGTCTGCGCGTCACTGATGTCCTCCCCAGCGGTCTCTAAGCTAGGAGCCTGAACGCTCGCAACACCAGCTCCCACGCCACTCTCCTCATCACTATGAGATTCTAAATTATTATCATAAATACCAAGCTGAAACGAGCTTGTGATGTGCGCAAAGTTAGGCAACAAAAAGAAGGATACAGTGCAAATTAGTATATATAAAATCGATGACAATATAATTATAAAAGCAATCAATCATCTGCAAATCTAAAAATATTCAAAGTTCTCTAGAGTATATATCTATCCACTACAATGTCTTTTTCAGATTTCCTCTTTTATCTATACAAATAGATAAACATAATTACCATACAGGCCTAGAACTGAATTCAGTCTCTTGGAGATAATACAGTTTTTTCACCAGTATATGCACCAAATGTCTGATTCGGATTAAAGTTTAGAATAATACTACAGCTACACCCCAACCTTATTCCAAAACAGACACTCTACACAAAGTATGGTTAATTGAATATATATAGAGATATATTATTAATTAATCCTTCTACAAAATATAGGTAAGGTTATACTATACCAGAATATCTGCTAGCAGAAATCAGTTTCAATGTTTATAAGTAGAGTTGAGCGGACACCTGGAAGCTCGGGTTCGACGGGTTCGCCCGAACTTCACAAAAAAGTTCAAGTTCGGGATCCGAACTTAACCTGAACTTGACCCCGAACCCCATTGAAGTCAATGGGGACCCGAACTTTTGGGCACTAAAAGGTTATAAAAAATGTCCTGGAAAGGGCTAGAGGGCTGCAAAAGGCAGCAAAATGTGGGTAAGTGCCCTGCAAACAAATGTGGATAGGGAAATTACTTAAAATAAAATAAATAAAAATTAAAAATCAAAATCTTGATCTAGGAGGAGGAAATAGATGTGGAGTGGGAGGTTGAGGAGGCGCTAGGTGGGAATGCCATCAGCAGCGCGTTTAGCAGCGTGCGTTTGTAGTCACACATCTTTCGATCATTATCAGACATTTTTACCAAATTTGGTTCCCTGTCAGCAATGCACAGTAGGTTCCCTGTCAGCAATGCACCAACTACAGAAATACACTATGTCACTGCAATATTTTAAAATAGGTTTTTCAGCGGAGTATGCAAACATGATCTGTGGTACGACAGTCCTGGTTTATTCCACCAACTACAGAAATGCACTATGTCACCGCAAAATTTTAAAATAGGTTTTTCAGCGGTCTATGCAAACGTGATCTGTGGTATGACAGTACGGGCTTATTCCACCAACTACAGAAATGCACTATGTCAACGCAATATTTTAAAATAGATTTTTCAGCGGTGTATGCAAATGTGCTCTGTGGTACAACAGTATGGGTTTATTACAGCAACTACAGAAATGCAGTATGTCACCGCAAAAGTTTAAAATAGGTTTTTCAGCGGTGTATGCAAACGTGCTCTGTGGTGCGACATTATAGGTTTATTCCGCAAACTACAAAAATGCACTATGTCACCCCAAAATTATAAAATAGGTAATGTAGGGGGACTTGACCTGCCAGAAAAAATACATTTTTCCTCCACTGAGCTACCAAAAAATAATTAGACTGATGTCCCTGACAAGCTTCCACATATGCAGGTCACATTCAGTTCCAAGGACACTGCAGTTGCTAAAACTGCGGCCGACCCCCACCTCAGTAACAGATGGATTAAAAATTATTTAGCAGTATCACTGGGCTCAGGGCTGGGTACAAATATGTAGCATAGCACCCTCAATAATTGCTGTAGGTTGAAGATTTAACACCACTAAGTTCAACAGATTTCTTCCCTAATCTCTCCCTGAGAGCACCAGCAGCACCCTGTCTCTAAACTAAGAACATCAGAATGGTGTGAGGTGCTACGTGACTCCAACTTAAATAGAGTCTGGGTCACATGCTGCACTTAGCCAATCACAGCCATGTCAATAGTAGGTATGGCTGTGATGGCTTCTTAGGGCAAAGTAGTGAAACACTTGTTGATTGGCTGCAGCCTTTCAAAAAGCTGGAACAAATCACCGAACAACGAACCCGAACTTTTACGGAAATGTTCGGGTTCGGGTCTGGGTGCGAAAAACCTTAATGTTCAGTACGAACCCAAACTTTATAGATGGCTGCCTCCAATGGCTTGATAGTAGACAAACGGATGTTTTAGATGGATTAAGAGGTGGATCAGTTGTGTTAAGATGTTTCAGGATGTTCCCCTCCAGAGGTGTGTTCAGATGATCAGGAAGAAGCTAATCTAAGAAGCAGATCCCCTCTGTCAGCCCATACCATCTTTTATTCCATTTTGGAATGGGACTGGTTAAGTTTTATCATTAACTAGTGACATAATTTTATAACTAATAGGACCTCCTCTAGTGAATTCACAATTTTAAGCCTTAATTTTATCCTAACACTAGGTGGCACTAATGCTCCACATAAAAATCTTGGCAATTATAGCTATTTTCTTATTAATTTGAAGAAAGGATAAACTTTAACTAAGGTTTCAGACAGACCTTCTAGAACAATAGAATGTAAATACCTCTATTCTCAAGTATTTGTAGGTACACAACTCTTAGACATGACTAAGGCATTTTCCATTCATATTGAGAAAAACACAGTCATATAACACTTGTCCTTAATGAAGATACGTTGCTCTTGATCTTTCTCTACAATCCTCTTGAAATAACACCTGGCAATGAAATGATTAACTCCCCATAGTGACACAGTAACATGCACATTTAGAAATTCACCTATTTCTATAATAGATCCCCTGACCATACCTTCTATATAATATAATCAACACACTTTTAGTCATTTAAAACATACAATTTTAGGATGTATCATAGAAAACCCAGAATCCATTCATCTATTGATTAATAGAAACATTACATTGAATAGTAAAATGAAATCCTTTCTATCCACTGAGAAAACTCAACATATTCCTTTATCTGAGCAATTGTCTTTTATTGAACCTGTGAATTCTTCTTCCCACAAAAGCAGACTGTTTAAATACTTTTGCACAGATTGCTAACTTTTAAGTTAGTGATTCCCAATCTTGAGAAATTCAACTCACCTTAACCTTTTGAAACCAGACAAAATGGCGTCTCTTAATGCTCATGTCCAGACATCGGTATATGCCTTATATAATGGACTCTTTTTATCCTTAAAAGTTCTGACAGCACAGGGCCTCCTCCCGGGCCATGCCAACTAAGGGTTGTGTTTGACAAACCCACCGACTCTTGGCTGGGGGAGACTGATGTCACTTGGGACGAAGTGGATGACCGAGTAAACCATTCAAGAACCGCTGGGTTGCTGGTCAAGACACCCCCGCTAGATGACATGGGGAGCTCAAACCTCTCGAAGTGACCCCTGCGGCCACATCCCCTTACTCTGCTGCAACCTGTGCCTGCGCCAGAAACATTTAAGCCTCAGCCCCTCCCTTGTGAAGGGCATGTCATTTCTCTGTCTGACATACTGTTAGATCAAATAAATAAATAAAAAGGAAATTGATACACCTCAAAAAAGGCAGGTATTTTCTCACTTCATCATACAACAATAATCCCCTTTTTTACCACTAATACACCCCAAAGAAGGCTTTAGAATATATAACTGCACCGCTGAAGGCTAATAAGCACTTATTTTTTTCCACTTATACATGCCAAAAAGGCTTTATTACATATAACAGCACCACTGAATGGCAAATAATTCCTTTTTTTTACCACTAATACACTCCAAAAAAGGCTGCAATTTTCTCACTTCACCATACAACGGCTAATGAGCCCATTATTTTTTTTTTGCACTGATACACCCCTGAATGGTTAATAAGCCCTTTTTCCCACTAATACACCACTAAAAGGCTTTATTGCATATAACTGTACCACTGAATGGCAAATAATACTTTTTGTTTTTCACTAATGCACACCAAAAAAGGCTGTAATTTTCTCTCTTCACCACACAAAGCCTAATAAGCCCTTTTTTTCCACTAATACACCCCAAAAAAGGCTTTAGAACATATATAGGGTTGAGCAAACCCGAACTGTAAAGTTAGGGTTCGTACAGAACATTACGTTTTTTTCGCACCCGAACCCGAACATTTCCATGGAAAGTTCAGGTTCGGGTTCGTTGTTTGGCAATTTCTTCCCGATTTTTGAAAGGCTTCAGGGCAGCCAATCAACAAGCGCTTCACTACTTTGCCCTAAGAAGCCATCACAGCCATGCCTACTGTTGGCATGTCTGTGCTTGGCTAAGTGCAGCTTGTGACCACTGACCAAGCCTCTATTTAAGCTGGAGTACCGTAGCGCTCCACGTCATGCAGCTCTTCTAAGTGTAGGGATAGGATGCTGCCGCTTCTGTGAGGGACAGCTTAGGGAAGAAATCTGTTAAAATTGGTGGTGGTAACTATTCAAACTACAGCAATTATTGAGGGTGCTATGCTACATATTTGTACCCAGCCCTGAGCCTAGTGATACTGCAAAATAATTTTGAATCCATCTGTTACTGAGGTGGGGGTCGGCGGCCATTTTAGTAACTGCAGTGTCCTTCGAACTGTATGTGACCTGCAAGTGTGCCAGCCTGCCAGGGACATCAGTTTAATTATTTTTTGTTAGCTCAGTGGAGGAAAAATTACTTTCTTGTGGCAGGTCAAGTCCCCCTACATCAATGATGGGCAAAGTGCGGCTCTCCAGCTGTTGCAGAACTACAACTCCCAGCATGCAAAGACTGTCCACAGCTATCAGCCTATTGCAGGGCATAGTGGGAGTTGTAGTTTTGCAACAGCTGGAGAGCCGCACTTTGCCTATCACTGCCCTACATTATCTATTTTATAATTTTGTGGTGACATAGTGCATTTCTGTAGTTGGGGGAATAAACCCATACTGTCGTACCACAGAGCACGTTTGCATACACCGCTGAAAAACCTATTTTAGAATTTTGCGGTCACTTATTGAATTTTTGTAGTTGCTGTAATAAACCCGTACTGTTGTACCACAGATCACGTTTGCATACACCGCTGAAAAACCTATTTTATAATTTTGTGGTGACATAGTGCATTTCTGTAGTTGCTTTAATAAACCCGTACAGTTGTGCCACAGAGCACGTTTGCATACAACGCTCAAAAAACAGTTTTAAAATTTTGCCGTGAAAAACTGCATTTCTTTAGTTGGGTTAATAAACCCGTACTGTTGTGCCACAGATTGCGTTTGCATACAACGCTGAAAAAACTGTTTTAAAATTTTGCTGTGAAAAACTGCATTTCTGTAGTTGGGTTAATAAACCCATACTGTCGTACCAAAGAGCACATTTGCATACTCCGCTGAAAAACCAGTTTTAAAATTTTGCAGTCACATATTGCATTTTTGTAGTTGCTGTAATAAACCTCTACTGTCGTACCACAGAGCACGTTTGCATACACCGCTGAAAAACCTATTTTAAAATTTTGTGGTGACATGGTGCATTTCTGTAGTTGCTTTAATAAAACCTGTACTGTTGTACCACAGATTACGTTTGCATTCAACGCTGAAAAAACTGTTTTATAAATTTTGGGATGACATACTGCAGTTCTGTAGTTTGTTGCAATAAACCCTGGTTTTGTGCTACATAGCAGATCTTAGATCTACCTTGTATTTCAGTCATTTTAAGTAACCTGTGGAAATCTGCATTTACATAGTTGGTTGTAAAATCACCGTTTTTGTGGTAGATAGCACACTTGCGGTGTACGCTGCAATTCTGACAGTCAAATTAAACCGTTAACCTCTGCTGTTACACTGTTGGTTTGAAAAATAAAAAGTAATTGTATTGAATTGCTCCATTACACTGTCGTGTGACCTAAAGAAATTTACTCTGTTTATGACACGGGCACTGCCTTACTGTTAGTGAACTTAATTGTTGACTTTTGGCAGTTAAATAGACACCTGAGATAAACCATCTGTTAGTTTGGTGGGTGAACGCAAATAATGAGGAGAACGTCAAATAAGGGATGTGGACATGGGTGGTGTTGGTGGAGCTCCTGTTTTTGGGTGAGGACGTGGCCGTTCTGCGCCAGCTACAGGTCCAAGTGAAACACCTTCCTCAGGTGTGAGTAGGCGACAGAACCTGCAGCGTTATTTGGTAGGCCTGAATGCCACTCTATGGATGGGGAGGCCAGATCAAGTGCCGGCAATAGTAGATTGGGTGGCTGACAGTGGCGCCAGTTCCTTCACAGTATCTCCCACCCAGTCCTCTGCTGAAAGCTCAGAGTTTGTACCTGCAGCCCATGCCCATCAGTCATTCACCTCACCCCCTTGCAAAGCAGCCAAGCAGCCTAAGCTCCAAGTCATGCAGCAGACTCTTACCCTGGGTTCACACCTGAGCGTTTTACAGCGCGTTCCTACGCGCTGTAAAACGCTCAACAGGCGAAAACCCATGTTTCCCTATGGGCATGGTTCTCACCTGAGCGTTTTACAGTGCGTACGAACACGCTGTAAAACGCCCTACGCCCAAAGAAGTACAGGAGCTTCTTTGGGGCATTTTGTCACGCGTATTGTGATTGACGCCAGAGTGGTCAATCACACGAATGCGCGTTTCCTATTTCCAAAAACACGCTGTAATACGTGCGACAAAAACGTGCATAAAACGCGCATATCAAATACGCTCAAGTGTGAACCCAGCGTTATGCTTTTTGATGACTCTGCTGGCAGGGTTTCCCCGGGCCATCCACATAGCCCTGCCCCAGAAGTGGAAGACATTGAAAGCACTGATGCCCAACCACTTATGTTGCAGGATGAGGACATGGAAATAACACCACAGCACGTCTCTGATGGTGATGAAACACAGGTGCCAACTGCTTCAGCTTTCTGCAGTGTGCAGACCGATGAGGAGGGCAGGTGTCAAGTATGGGTGGAAGATGATGTGGAGGACGATGAAGTCCTAGTGTGCAGTTCTGAGGCAGAGGCGGTGGTCGCACAGAGGCAACAGCACAGCAAAAAAGGGAGCAGGCTGCAAAAGCTGAGCGGCCGTCCCTGAGACAGTACACCTGCTGCTGCCCACCGCACCCAGGGACCTAGCACACCAAAGCCAGATCCAAGAAGTTCATTGGCATTGCAGTTCTTCAGACAATGTCCTGACCACAAAACACGAGTGGTTTGCACGTTGTGCCATCAAATCCTGCCACCCAGCAAACAGAGGATTTGCCACCAACACCACTACCTCCGTCATCATCACCAAGCATCTTCACCATTTCACATGCGAGCGTTCAGCTGTCCATCTCCCAAACACTGGAGAGAAAGAGAAAATACCCACCTACCCACCCTTGATTCCTGGCCCTTAATGCCAGCATTTCAAAATTACTGGCCTTTGAAATGCTGCAATTCCGTCTGGGGGAGACGGACTGTTTTAAACAGCTGATGGCGGTGGCTGTCCCACAGTACGTAATTCCCAGCCGCCACTACTTTTCCAGGCGAGTCGTACCTTCCCTGCACAACTAAGTGAGGATAAAATCAAGTTTGCACTGCACAACGCCATCTGTTACAAGGTCCACATAACCACAGATGCATGGACCAGTAAGCACGGGCAGGGACGCTATATCTCCCTAACTGCACACTGAGTAAATGTAGTGACAACAGGGCCCGAGGCGGATATCGGTTTGGCACATGTCCTTCCACCACCGAGGATCGCAGGGTATTATTCTTTGCCTCCTGTTGCCTCCTACTCCGCTTCTTCCTCCTCCTCCTCTTCTACCACCTCCTCATCTGGTCAGCAAAAGACCTTCACCACCAACTTCAGCACAGCCAGGAGTAAACGTCAGCAGGCGGTTTTAAAACTCATGCGTTTGCCTCAATAAGCCTCAAGCCCAGCCTGGTGGTGTGCGATAATGGGCAAAATCTCGTAGCAGCTCTGGGACTAGCCGGTTTGACGCACATCCCTTGCCTGACGCATGTGCTGAATTTAATGATGCAGAAATTCCTTTAAAACTGCCCAGACATGTCAGAGCTGCTTCAGAAAGTGCGGTCCGTCTGTGCGCACTTTTGGCATTCTCACCCTGCTGCTGCTCACCTGTCTGTGCTGCAGTGTAACTTCGGTCTTCCCGCTCACCGCCTCATATGCAACATGCCCACCAGGTGGAACACCACCTTGCATATGCTGGAGAGACTGTGCCAGCAGCAGCAGGCGATAGTGGAGTTTCAGCTGCAGCACGCACGGGTCAGTTGCTCTGCGGAACAGCACCACTTCAGGGTCTGTGTGCCTTGTTGCGGTGTTTTGAGTACTTAACCAACATGGCCAGTGCCGATGATGCCATTCTTAGAATTACAATACCACTTCTATGTCTCCTTGAAAAAACACTTGCGATGATGGAAGAGGATGTGGCACGGGAGGAAGAGGAGGAGGAAGAAGGGGCATTTTACAGGGTTTCAGGCCAGTCATTCAAAAGTGACTCAGAGGGTGGGTTTCTGCACCAGCAGAGGCCAGGTACACATGTGGCCAACCAGGGCACAGTTCTGGAGGAGGAGGAGGATGAGGTAGATGAGGAGGAACCGGGTTCACAGCAGGGTGGCACCCAACGCAGCTCATGGCCATCACTGGAGCATGGCTGGGGGGATACACAAGACACAGACGATACACCACCTACAGAGGACAGCTTATCCTTACCTCTGGGCAGCCTGGCACACATGAGCGACTACATGCTGCAGTGCTTGCACAACGACCGCGGAGTTGCCCACATTTTAACTTGTGCTGACTACTGGGTTGCCACCCTGCTGGATCCCTATTACAAAGACAACATGCTGTCCTTAATTCCCTCACTGGAAGCACGACTACAAGCGCACGCTAGTAGACGCGCTCCTGAGGGCATTCCCAACTGACACCGGGGGACAAGTGGAAGCACACAAAGGAGGAGGTCGCCAACGCAGCTGAGTCACGGCCAGCAACTCACAAGGCAGGTTTAGCATGGCCGACATGTGGAAAAGCTTTGTCACCATGCCACAGCAACTGGCACCACAAGCTGATATGGAACATCTTAGCAGGAGGCAGCATTTGAACAACATGGTGGAACAGTACGTGTGCACATGCCTACACTTATTGACTGATTGTTCTGCCCCATTCAACTTCTTGGTCTCCAAATTGTCCACATGGCCTGAGATTGCCCTTTATGCCTTGGAGGTGCTGGCCTGCCCTGCAGATAGTGTATTGTCTGAACGTGTATTTAGCACAGCAGGGGGCGTCATTACAGACAAACGCAGCCGCCTGTCCACAGCCAACGTGGACAAGCTCACGTTCATTAAAATGAACCAGGCTTGGATCCCACAAGACTTGTCTGTACCTTGTGCAGAGTAGACATTTATACCCGCCTCAACCATACATTCTTGTACTCAAGTGCACTCATTCTTTGATTTCTTTTTTTATTTGTTCCATTATTTTGGGGGCTCCTCCTCCATCGCCGCTTCCACCTACACCACCACATTCACCGCCTCCTCAACTTCCGACTCCACGTACACCTCCTCCTCCAAGTTGAAGGTTAATAATTTTTTATTTATTTTATTTTAAGACATTTCCCTATCCGCATTTCTTTGCAAAGCACTTGCCATACCATTTTGCTGCCCTTTGCAGCCCTCTAGCCCTTTTCATAACATTTTTAGGGCCATTTTAGTGCCCAAAAGTTCGGGTCCCAATTGACTTCAATGGGGTTTGGGTTCTGGGTCAAGTTCGAGTTAAGTTCGGACCCCAAACCCGAACTTTTTTGTGAAGTTCGGCCGAACCCGTCGAACCTGAACTTCCAGGTGTTCACTCAACTCTAAACAGATACTGTAACTGCATAGCTGAATGGCTAATAAGTCCTTTTTTCCACTAATACCCCCCAAAAAAGCTTTAGAACAAATAACTGCACCGCACAACAGCAAATAATCCTTTTTGTTTTCCACTAATAAACACCAACAAAGGTGAAATTTGAAGTTTGAACTGTGTGGAGATGAAAAAAACATGGATTTAAGCCTAATATGTCACATTATTACTCACAGATAATTGTGTCTGCCACCCTGCATATTGTAAGACATGAATATGCTGGGTTTAATAAATTCAACCTAAAATAAATGAAATTTGAACTGTGTGGAGATGAAAAAACATGCCTAATATGTCAGGTCATTGCTCACAGATAATTTTGTCTGCTACCCTGTGTATTGTAAGGCATGTATATGATTTAATTAACTATGTATAGATTCCCTGACACAGAATTCGGACTAGCTGAGATTTCAAATGCTACATCTATCGTCTGCATGGTGAAACATGTACAGTTTTTATTCCACCCCCACCCCCTAAAAATATTGTATTTCTGTTAAAATGTGGAAAAAATGTAAGAAATGTCCTTGCAGGTATCGGCTTTTGAGGTTTGCAGCAGCTGCAGCTTTCCCTGCCTGTCCCTATTCTACTCACACAATTCTTCTGCAATTCTAGCCTTTCCCTTCAATGTAGAATATAAGCTTGATTGTGACTTTTGACTGTCCCTAAGATCTTTTTTCTGGCAGGCACTGCTACACCATCCGCCCCCATTTACACCCCAACACAGAATGATGTTCTGCTCGTTCTTCAAGGGAACTTCCCTGCCTGCTGCAGTACTGATTGGCTCATCCAGGCTAACTATCAGCTGTTTCCCCCTGACATGTGCAGTAAAACCCGTGGTTTTACTGGATTAATCCAAATTCTGCAAAGTTCTTAATGAACCCGGGTCATGTCGACTATATATATATATATATATATATATATATATATATATATATACAGTGCCTTGAAAAAGTATTCATACCCCTTGAACTTTTTTACATTTTTTCACATTACACCCACAAACAAATGTATTTTATTGGGGTTGTGATAGACCAACACAAAGTATTAAGTATGTATGAAGTGACAACTATCACCATAAATCCCAATTGAGATAAAGAATAATCAATGGAGTTTGTACACAACCGTTATTAAAATATAACTTTTACTAGGTCATTAAAACTTCACAAAAATCCCCAAATAGAGATATAAAAAAACAGATGCAAGACCTATTTGTTTCAAATGGGTACCTTTAGAGGTATATAGCCATACAGAGGTGGCACTGCTGCACCCTAGAGTGTAAGGTCCACCCTACTCATGATACTTCTTAGGGATGTAGAGATCATCAATAGACAAACGTTGGGGGATATTTATCCGGGAGGGAGGAGCTAGGGGACACTATCATTTTTATATCTGAAGGGACAAGACTAGGTACAGCATTAGATGAGTCTTCTATCCATTATTTATTTACATGAGTTCCAACTTGGCATGCAGGAACCAGAAAGGGGCATATCTTGACAAGCAGGAAGAGTATTTAGAAGCACAGCTTTTAGATAAGTTGCACTCCCATATCAGTAACAGCATCGTTATCAGAGGTACCATTGTGTACTCATTGTATTATCAATGATTTACCCTATTCCTCAGTCTGGTCCGCTGATGAACCGACTTTAGGCAAGGGGAATGCATCGGGACACCCTGGAATACTTTAAGGGATATCTAAGGAGTGAGTGAGGGTTTAGCCACTGAGAGGTGTGGTCGCCCCTTTTGGGATGGGTCCTCTGTCTGTAGACAGGGGTAAAGCAGAGATATCTTAGGAAGAGTACTGGTGTTCTTGACCACTGAAATTGATCTACTTGATACCCCACTATAAAGAATATCACCACACTGAATTGATGATCTTTACATTCCTAAGGAGTATCGTGAGTAGGATGGACCTTGCACCCTAAGGTGCAGTGGCTCCATCTCCGTATGGCTATATACTTCTAAGAGTACCCATTTGAGACAAATAGGTTTTGTATCTTTTTTATATCTCTATTTGCTGCTATTTTGGGGATTTTTGTGACATTTTAATGAACTAGTAAAAGTTACATTTTTATGAGGGTTATGAATATACTCTGGAGATTAATATGAATGAAGTTAAAAGAAAGTGAGGTTTGTGAAAGAACATTAGTGATCAAACATCATGAAAACCGAGAACCACACCAGACAGGTCAGGGATAAAGTTGTAGAGAAGTGTAAAGCAGGGTTGTTATAAAAAAATAATAATGAAAAAGAGTTTTGTATGTCTCTTTTCCAGTGGAGTATTGTGTGTGAATCATACTCTTGTTTGAAAATTCAGGATGAATTCTGAATTGGTTTGCTCATCTCTAAGATATATATATATATATATATATATATATATATATATATATATATATTAGAGACAAAAAAGGGAAATATGTTGTATCTGCTACCTTACTTTTTTTTTATCTTACATATCACAGAACTGCAGGCTTTCATTTCATTTTATTTTATATTTCTTTCTTGCCTTTCATGTGTATTCCCTAATTCCCCACTAGGTTACATTGAGCCTGTTGATGTTTTAAATGTTATTCATCAGCAAATCATGTACTTGGCTAAATTACTGCAAGGAGAAATATTAATAAAATGGTTCAAATAGTGATGCCAAAATGAAAAATCTTTACAAAATATCATTATACAGCAGCAGAGGGTAATAAATATTAAATAGCCAGATTTATGAAATACTGTCAAAGGTTAAGTGCAAACTTAGACTAGACAGTTTAACTCTGTGATAACCTTTAGGCTGTCTAGTCTTTGTTTATGCCACCTATTAGTTGTATTATTTTACATTAGGGCAATTGCTAGACTCCCACTAGATCTGTAACCCAATTTCTAATACCTAAATGCCAATTTCTCAATCTACCTCCCCCATCCTCCTCGATAAGGGCAAATTTTGCTTCCTGGATGGATGTTTAAATTACATTCTATTGGATTCATTACAAATTTCATAATGTATGTCAAATGTATCCAAAGCTTATCTGATTCGTTTCAGATGACTTGCATAAAATGTAACACAGACCCATTTTACTTTCCATGTTGGCCTGCAAAATCATGAGGGATGAAAAAGAAGGATGGTCACATGACACTGGGAGGAAGTGGGGGGAGGGCTTGCCCTGATTGGCGGATTCAGGCTGTCTGTCAGGCTCTGAGAGGGGGACATCCTACTTTATTTTTTAAATAGCACTATAAAGTCAGGCCACATTAATAAAAATTATGAGTAATAGGAGGCCAGAGGTGGATATATACCAAATATTTAGGGCAATTTGAGTAACTTTGGTTCATCCTGAATCAATTTAGGTCTGAACTGAAACTTTTTCCAAAATTTAGTGAACCTGAACCGAAACTCGACTGGTTAGATCAACTCTAACACAATCAATGTCATAGAAACAACACATGGCCTCATTCGAATAACAAGGGCATATTCATATCAACTATAGCCTACAAGTATGTTCCAAAAAGGAACACAAATACACCATGCCCATTATAATATTACAAAAATATTCATTTTATTAAATAAAGAATCAAAAACCCATGATTAAAATAATAAATAGGGTAGACAACATCAGAAATGGGTAAAAATGACCACAATTGCTATACCAAGTCACTGGTCACAGGACTCAGTACCTCTGAAAAAGATGTATAATTTTTTTCAAAATTACCAGGGGGGGAACATGTGGTGGGATAAAGTAACAATAACAGCTGGTATAAGTAACAAAAACAAAATGACTCTACACTAATATGACACAGGGGCTTCCTGCTTAATTCTCAAGTAGCACTATAAAGTCAGGCCACATAAATAAAAATTATAAATAAGGCTCCCACCAACAGGAACCACCTGTAGGCATGATCGAGCTTCCTCAGCATCGTCAGGAGGTTATCCAGAGATTGCATAATTTTATGCAGGTGAAACATACGTTGGTCAAAAATGGTCCCTCTTTGGGAGCAGGTGAAGTTTAAACACACACGGTGCAGGGTGGATGTGGAAAGGGTACGATATGGATATATTAGCATATGGCTGCAATAGTAGTGGCAGTAGAAACAGCATAGCATGGAACATGCAAGGCAGTAAAACAGCTGTCTATGGGTAGTAGTAGTAATAGTAGTAGCGGTGGTACATGCTTTGCATTTTTTTTTATTTTTTATTTGAGTAACAAAGTCATAGTACATGTATGCAAAATTATACAAGTATGTACATCAAGCACATAAACAGCAGACAGCAAGCAGCTATATAGTACAGATTGCACAGTATGTAGTACACAGTGAATTAAGGGGGAACAGAAACAATGGTAATCACGAATAAGGGTATAGGCGGGTACAGTTAGATGATCATGTCATAGATAGTCTGTCGGGGAGGATGCAATAGAAATATGACAACGAAGATATAAGCAGTATCATCTTTTCCTAAAGTCCAGCCATCAGGACCATAGTTTCCGACATTTTGTCATGGGAGTGGCTTTCCCAAGCAGATAATTCTTCAAATCTGCAAATAGAATCTATTTTATTCAACCAGTGTTCAGTTGATGGTAAATCCGAGGATAGCCAATGTCGGGGTACTAACAAACGGGCTGCAGTCAGGAGTTTCTTAAATAGTTTAAAGACGAGGACAGTACCGTATTTAGGGAGCATACCCAAGAGTCCCGCTTGTGGAGAAGGGGGCAATTGGGTTTTGCATTTATCGAAAATTATAGACCACCACTTCATGATTAAGGGACATGTACACCATATGTGGTAGAATGAACCTCTTTCGGTATTACACCTCCAGCACGTATCAGAGCCCAGGGCCGAAAATCGGCAAGTGACATTAGGTGTTTTGTACCACCTGGTAAGAAGTTTATAACCCTTCTCCTGAGGTGTTATCATCCATACATAAATCGCTTATAGGAAAAAGTGCCCACCAATAGATTACCAAAACATAGAACGGAACAGGGGGATTACAACTAGTAAAATACTGAAATCTTACAAAAGGCAAGAGGAGCGCTATAGCACAATAAAAAAGAATGATGTATAGGGGGAAGTAGTGATACATGGAGTATATCACACTAACCAGACTGTGCAGTCATTCCACTGATTAACTAGCGACCTATGATTTAGGTGAGGAGAAGAAGAATAAGCATGGAACGGGAGGGAGACAGCAGGTATGGACAGAGTAGGGGGAAAAGTTGGAAGAGAAGAAGGAAATGAGTGGGAGAAGGATAGAAGTCTGGGACTGAGTATTAGATAAGCAAACACAGATTTACATGGAAGTCCCAACTAATCTCCCATCTTAAGACGTCTAGGAGTGGACAGTGATACTTCTCTCTTGTTCCTGAAGGAACTGGGAGTACGCTGTTTTTCCCATTGTCCTGCTGCTGGCAATTCTGGCAAAGAGGATAGGATAATGTCCCAGTTCTGGATGTCCAGTGGTGCGATGTCTAGATGATCGTAGACTGGGTTCAAATCTGAAAATGTGGAGACGTTCATCCTGCAGCCATTGTGAAAAAAGGAGATTCCAAAGGGAAAGGACCATCTGTAGGTAATATTGTGCGAGCGGAGCCAGTCTGTCAGGGGTTTCAGTGCTCTTCTCTTCTGTAGTGTAGATTGAGCAAGGTCTTGAAAAATGGACACAGAATAGCTATCCCAGGAGACTTCCCCCGCTTGACATGCCTTAGCCAAGATAGTCTCTTTAACTGGAAAGTTATCTCGTGGTGGAGCGTTTGTAGCAGGTTTTGGCCTTAGCGCCCTATGCGCTCTCTCTAAGATCACTTCATGCGCAGAATCAGGTCCCAAGAGTGAAAGGCAAATCTGGGTCACAGTATGGGGGATATCTCCCGTAGCAACTATTTATGGAATGCCACGGAAGCGAAGGTTGTTGCGCCTTCCGCGGTTTTCTTGGTCCTCTAGTGCACAGTAGAGGGAGTTGAGTGTACTTTGTATGGTGGTGATATGCTGGGAGACTGAATGTTGGTGTCTCAGGATGGCTGATTGAGACTCTTCCAGAGATTCCACCCTTCTCCCAATATGTCTGACATCCTGCTTTATAGCTGACAGGTCGGAGCTTATGGTTTCTAGAGCAGTTGCTAGTGAGGAGGCTAAGGTGTCTTTAAGGTAAGTCCTGGAAATAGGGAGCGGGTTTACCTCATCCTCGTTGTCTGGCACTGTATCTGCTTGCTCTTTTTGCCCCCGGCCGCTCGTGAGAGGGGAGACCGGCGTCATCTTGCTTTCTCGCACCACATAAGCAGAGGCTGCCTTTTTGATGAATTTATCCATTTCTCCTTTGCTCACCGTAGATTTTTGTGTGTCTGAACCCTAATTGGATTTGGCCCCACCAATCTTCACCATCGTGGCTGCGCCAGGCTTGAAATACAGGCAAAAAGGGCGATTTTACATACAGAGCTGATCACTCACACAGCCATCTGCTGCAGGTGCTAGCTCCACCCCCCGGTACATGCTTTATGTTAATGGTGGTAATGGTGGCAGTAGGGGATTAGAAGTGTGGAGCAACAGCAGCTAAGGCAGCAGCAGCCATATTGTGCTTGTTGGCAGGCAGCAGCATGATTGAGGCAGCAGCATTATGGAAGATAATGGTCAGTAGGTAACAGCAGTGGCATGATGGAGGCAGGCTGGCAGCAACAGTGGCAACATGGGGCACCGCCAGCAAGGTCACATCGACTCAATGAACTCAGCCAGAAGAGTGTGAAAATCCTCCTGAATCCAGGCTTGGCTCATTTTGACAAAATAGATGGTTTGGACACTGGCGGAGAGCACTTTAGTCCATTTGGTGCCACCCTTTGCCAGCAATGATACACCTGTCACTGCGTAAGCAAGCGAGCAAACAGTTCCTATTTCTGGCCAGCATGCCTGAGGAGCCAGTTATTTCCGGCTCCGTCCTCCACTTAAACGAATGGGTGTCATGACCGGTGCCATCCTATTTACCATCCACTTGCTCCTCCTCCTCCTCTTGCAGTGGAACCTCCTCATTATCCTCCTTCATGGCAGATTCCCTTTGTCTATCCCCAACAGCTATAGGTGGGATTGCAAGATTCATCAGCTGTTTTTCTTCTGCTGTGGTCCTCTGCTGCGTTTTAAGGTCCAAAAGAATGTTACTTGCCACTTAAGAGTGGCTGAAGTGCTTGGACTGTCTCCTGGACTTTGCCAGCACTTTGCATAAACCAGTGTTCTTATTTAGAAAGCGTTGCACCACTTATTTCCCCCAGGTTCAGGGCGGCCATGTTGCACCCATTGTCACTGATCCCCTTGCCCAGTTGGAGTCAGCAGGGTGACAGCCAGCAGGATTTTTGCTACTTGATGTACTTTAGCAACTGCTCACTGCTGTAGTTAATCTCACTGAGGTTGATCTGTTCCATCACAGAGTGGCAAGACTTGACTTGACACGTGACAGGATGGAGGGGTAGTGTGAGTGACCCTGTGCTCTGCTGGACAGCGTGCATGGAAGGGTGGAGGAGGCCGATAAGCGCCCATGTGGGAGCCATGCCAATACAATCGTGGAGGAGTCAAAAGGACCTAGCCTCTTTGCGGGAGTGCTGCCTCGCTACTGCTGGAAAAAACTATGAGTCAGTGTGTCATGAACATTTACTCTCCCTGCCTGTAAGAGCTGCTCCAGGTGTCCACCTTGGCATAAACCTTGCCACACAGTGAGAATCGCAGGGAGTGCCCCCCATTGTCCACTACGTGAGACTACAAGGCAGAGATGGCTTTTTTGGAGATAAAATGCCTGCAAGGCTTCCAGCAAGGCTAAGCACAAGCCAATAGCTACCTAAAGGCAATAGACTCAAAATAGTACAGAAGCAACTGCACCACCAGCAACTTGGCCAGGTGGAAAGCAATTCGGAATGCTTGGTGTAGAGTTTTTTTTCTGACCACACATTCCATTATCGATGGCTGGTGATAAAGCGGAGGAGGAGTCTGAGCAGGAGAAGCGGAAAGGGATGATGATGATGTGCACAACACCATACTGCTCATGGATGTGGCCTGGCTGCTACATGTGGAATCAGGAGAAAGAGAGAACTCCTGTTGTGGTAGCTGGCTGCCACCTCTATTTGTCCACGGGATGAGGTAATGCAGCTTCATGTGGTTCAGTGCAGCTGTGGTGTCTACAGATGTAGCCAAGCTTAAATTGACTCTGATAACTCTGATAACACGTCATAGGGGTATCTTGTGCCAAAAGCCATTGAAATACATTGAAAGAGTTTTTTGTGCCATTTTTTATATAACACGTTAACTATCAAGTTTAGCTTGGCTGCATCTGTATGTTTGTGTTTGCCTGACTGCATCTTATTTTGCTCTTGCACAGCTTGCTCAAGGCAATCCCTTTGTCTTCTAACAGCATGGAGAAAAATGCCAGTCAGGATATACTCGTTCAACAAGTAGAGGCAGCCAGGCTCAGCTTTGCTCTGGCTTATTTTGGACCTAACCCACCCACAGCATCAGCAGCATCACCAGATGCAGGAGCAGACATGGCCCTGGCTGTTTTTTGGAAGCTGCATGACCGCTGCTCTTTATTGCTGTCACCATCACCATCCACCTTTGATGTTGCCTCCTCCCAGCACCTGGATCCAGTTCCTAGGCCCTACCAGCACAGAATCATTGAAATCCTCACCCTTCCTGCCGCTTCTATCAAACTGTGGGATATCATTGTGGGTTATTTAGCATCCTCCCCTGCTTTGCCCCAACTGCCACTGTTACTGTCCCAATAACACGGTTATGGGTGCCACTACTACCACCACCAACACTTCTATGCCTGGGGTCTGCAGCCTCCGCCACCTCCTTCTCATGGCAGTACAAATGTTGCTCTCACACAATGCATCAATAGGGAAACTTTCTTGACTATCTGCTGTAGAGTGTGGTGGGGTTTTCTTGCCACTTCATAGGAAAAAAGGAAGGCGCCACACTAGGAAATGGCAGTAAAGACTGAGAGGACTCCATTGAATGGCTTCTCTGGGGCTGCAAGGAGAAGGAGCAGGAGGAATGCTGTTACCTCTGTGACTCCATGGCACACTGCCAGGCTCTGAAGTCACGCTACATCATCCTGCTTCAACTCTGAGGAGAAGTGAGCCATCCAATCCACAATCTCATCCTCTTTCCCCTCAACGATAATCTTGCACCTTTCCAAAGCCAGCAGGGACAACTGCAGCCTACTACTACTACTAGATAGCTGGTGGCCCACATTCCTTTGGATCCCTCCTGTAGCCCTTCCATATTTGGGCCTCTCAGATAATATTGTGCGCCTCCTGGTGTATTGGTGTAGTAATCCGGTATATTCTGGTTTTAATAGTTTCAACAACCATTTCGAAAAAAAAAATAATTGCTTGAAAATGTGTGGAGACACAAACATAAATAGATTTAGCCCTAAATTCATTATTACTCACTGATAATTTTGTGTGCTACCCTGTGTATTGGTGTAGTAATCAGGTATATGCTGGTTTGAATATATTTTTAAAAATATTGACAGCGTGTTGAAATAGTAATTAAGGTAAATGGATTTAGATTTAAATTCATTATCACTCACAGTCACTGATCAGTGTACTGATCACCTATTTGCTGGATTAATTACATTGAATGATCCAACCCCCCAAAACCGATTTGGTCTGAACTGGTTCGCTCATCCTTAGATTGTGTGTTGGACAGAACTTGGGAGCTAAGAAGTAAATTATATCAGAGGAGGATCAAAAAATACTAGCAGCAATATACTGCCAAAAATACTGTCAGGGACAAATCTGCTTCTATTGTCAGCTAGAGAACTGATGATGCAGCTGATACTGCGAGCACAGACTCAAAACTAGTGTTGATCAAGCACCAATGTGCTCGGGTGCTCTGGTAGAACACTTCCCGATACTCAGGTGCTCTACAGAGCACCCCAGCAGAATAGAAGTCAATAGGATAACCTGAGCATTAAACCTGGCACCCTCTGCTCTGAAGAGGGGAGGGTGTCGGGATTCTAGTTTGGGCTTAGGAGTCCCTGGTCTGACTCCATATTTAGCTATGTCCATATATGGAGTCAGTGTTTGGGGACACCCAGTGCATTTAAATCTAATTTAATCTGTATTTCAGAAAAGTTTCTCCCGGGATTTGAACTCATGGTTAAGGCAAGAATCTTAACCACTGGGCTATACAACCCAATAATAAACTGGGCTGGAAAAACCTCTTAGTAGTTTCTGTATCAGTAAGTATTCCTTCTGTATCGGAATACTTACTACTTTTTGGGGACACCCAGTGCATTTAAATCTAATTTAGTCTGTATTTCAGGAAAGTTTCTGCCAGGATTTGAACTCACAACTATCTGCATTAGAGGCAAGCATCTTAACCACTGGGCTATACAACCCAATATATATATTTTAGTAATGACACATTTATTTTGTGCCATACATTTTTTATGATTACTAAAAAAACAAATAAAGTATATAAACTTAATTTAGTCTCTATTTCTGAAATGTATCTGCTGGGATTTGAACTCACGATCTTTTGTATTATAGGCAAGAATATTAACCACTGGGCTATACATTCCAATGATAAACTGTACTGGAAAAACCTCATAATAGTTTCTAAAGTATTAAGTATTCCGATATAGAAGGAATACTTACTGATACAGAAACTACTATGAGGTTTATCCAGCACAGTTTATCATTGGGTTGTATAGCACAGTGGTTAAGATTTTTGCTTTAACCGTGAGTTCAAATCCCGGCAGAAACTTTTCTGAAATACAGAGTAAATTAGATTTAAATACACTGGGTGTCCCCAAGCACTGACTCTATATATCGACATAGCTAAATATGTAGTCAGAGCAGGGACTCCTAAGCCGCAAACTCACACTGGGGGATTCCCCCACTGTACAGTGATCTTCTGGATAGACATAGAGGCTAAATTAGATTTAACTAAACTGATTCAAGCATTGTGTTCGAGCACACGAGGTGTTCAGCCAAGCATTGCGATGCTCGAGCCGAACTGGTGTTTGGCCGAATATGCTCGCTGAACACTATTTAAAACGTATTAGATTTGGCCAAACTCGACTGCCTCTAGCTTAGTTTGAGCAACTCCCGTATGGTGGTTTTACTATCCCATATAGTGTTTTTCTCTATAAGGCCAGCACACAAAACTACAGCAGAATTAGATAAAATCCTGAGCAATCTAACACAAACATAGGTACCAGGGCTCTATTGCAGCACATAAGGTGGCATCACCAGATTCTGTGGAGTCTGTTCTCCTTCTCCTGATGTTCTTTGTGGTAGTCAGCCTGCATCTCCAAACAGTATAGTGACCTTATGATCAGCTGCTTCTTCTCCTGCTAAAGTATGTGTAACACTTGCCTATAGTCCGGCAGTTAATCGCTAACAAGTGTTAGTAGGAAGACTTGTTAGCAATGATCTGCCATTGTACTACTGCCGCCGATTACCCAATGAACAAGCAAATGCTATTTCATCGGGCAATCAGGATTTTTAACCATGCTTAAAAATCATTGTTTGCCAGCAAACAACAATTCAGTCTGGGGATGAGTGATGCCGTTAGGAATCATTCCCCCCCTCCTTCCCGTACTGTGGAGGAGATCGATGTATGTAATAGCAGCGCTCTCCTCCACTAGCGATCAGGCGATTGTCAGGAAGGAACACTTCCCTCCTGACAGTCGTTTGCCTGATCTTTTAATCTAATAAGCCACTTAGTCTCCTACTCTTCATTGTCCTCTGCTCCCTCATGAGACATCCATAACAGAATGTGTGGCCATGAGAAACTTATTCTCGACCACCAATTAGCTTATGTGCAAGCTGAACCCTCACCTGTCCAAGATGCTGACAGTGCAGTTGCTGCCGTGCCTCTTAGTAGAAGTAGTGGTGGCGCAGTTCTGCATCTTCTCCATAATTTAATGATATTCATACTTCTGCCCAACTGTCAATTTTTTTTTTTAAACAATTATTTCAAATTGGAAAGTCAGTATGGACAACTGGAGCAGCTGTTATGGTCAGGGACAGTACCTGTTTTCCATGGTCCACTACAATGTTTTTCACTGTGCACTTAAAACTCAGTTTTTTGTACTGCTCAGCGGTGTATGGAGTACGGACTGTGAAATTTATGATTAAGATCGCAGCAGCACTGTGAGTATGGGCAGGAGCCCACATTGCTGCTAATGCCTGTGCTCCCCGGAGGATTACTAGCTCCTGGCATAGTACATGGGTACAGGTTTAGCTGAGCGGAGCGGGCTCCTGCTTCTGCCTGCTCCGCTAAGCTAAGAGAACTGCATGTCAGCTCTTAGCTTAGCAAAACATGCAGAAGCAGGAGCCCGCTCCCCTAAGCTAATCCTGGCATAGTACATGGGTACAGGGTACCCATGTGCTATGGTAGGAGTCAGTAATCCTAACTCCTGCCCGTACTCACAGCGCTGCTGCGGCCCCATTCATAAATTTCACACTCCGTACTCCGTACACCGCTGAACAGTCAGCGGTGTACAGAGAACTGAGCTTTAAGTGCACAGTGAGTGGAGTGCGTTAGGTAGGGAAAAGACTGAGAAAAATACAAAATAAATTAATAAAGTATATTGGAAAAAGTTTTATTTGGGCATTAGGGACATCATATTAAATTTTGTTATAAAAGTTTAGTTATTCTTTAAGAACAATCCATTGTTTAACAATTAACACTTGTGCATATATAAATACGGACAGGCATTCTGCCACTGTTAACGCATCATTTCTTCTGATATTAACATTTGTGTTTATGAACAGGAGCAAGGATGTTTGGTCCCAACAAGCCACAATCTTTTTTCCATAACATTCTGTGTTTATACGCCATCTGCCCCGAATAACACGAAAAAGCATAACACATGGGACGGTGCTGTGTTTTTTTAAACACACTGTGAGCACTGTCAAACATGCTTTTACCCAGAGATATCGTATGTATGTCAGTGTCACTTTGACATTATTTGCTACTGCTGTCATTACATTCAAGAGCTTAAAAGGAAGGTAGGGGGAAAAAGCTAAAATTTGTAAAAACAATTTAACAAAAATAAGAAAAAACTTTCACAACAAAACGGAGCCCTATGAGACTAGAATGTTTTAACTTTTTTATTTTTTTTAGTAAACGAATCAGATAGAAAAAGAAATTAAAGTAATTTGGGTCCACAAGCCATCACTCCCATGTCCTCATAGTATTTAACTGTATCAAAGACCTTAACATGCTTATACAGTTAAAGGGGTTGTCTGGGTTCAGAGCTGAACCTGGACACAACCCCATCTGCTCTCATTGCTCTCATTAACCCTGACTGTGTGGAGCATCTGAACTTTTTATGCAACAATGCTCCCCCTTGCCCTGCGCTGAATCGCACAGGAAAAGGGAATATTCTTGAGATCCGGTGACGTATCGGGCTCTCAATGGGCATGCTATGTGGAAGCTTCTGACTACCAGTGGGCACGGTGACGTCACCTGCACTAATGGTCAGGCTTTAACGCAGCCCTAGCGTGTTTTTACTGAAAACACTGCTAGGCAGAGCAGAGTCAAAGGCTAAAAAAAAACAGCCCTTGCCCTGCGCAGAGCAGGGGGAGCATCGGAGTGTAAAAAGATCAGATGCTTCACGCATTCATGGTTAATGAGTGCAGATGGGGATGTGTCTGGGTTCAGCTCTGGACCTGGACAACCTCTTTAAATGTAGAATATAACATTTTGAGGTCTGAATATAACTTCCTGGGCCCAAGATCTGAATGTTTTGGCTTATTGATCCTCCAGCTTTGCACCAGAATTTCAAGACAATATTCAGAAGCAATTTGGCACATATTGTTGTTGTTAAAAGCCATGATCCTTTCCAGTCAAGCCTTACCCATTTTCCAAGTCATTCATCCCTGTCAAAAAAGGCACAACAAGTGTTTAAAACCCTTAATTAATTTGGTATAAGGCAAATTGTGTTTCAATCTGAGCAAGAATTCTAGTGTATTTGTAATAGGAAGTTTTCACCATTGTTTTAAAAATTCACTCATTAAGAAAACCTTACCTATTGCATCCACCTAAGGGGAGTTTATAATCAAACATTATAGACCATTAATCAATTTGTGAATAGATATGTTTTTGTTTTTGGATCTTATCAGCACACTGCATGCCATAGCTATATGATTTGACATGGGCATCACCTGATTGGAATGGAAGCAGGATCAACTAAGATCTGTTGAGACTTCAGACAATGCTCCCATGGAAATATACAACTAACTATCCTTCAAAGGGAAGAAACTATTAGTAGATTGTCTTTTTCCATTTTTACGGTCTACAATTTCTACTGGTAATATAGCCATAGTGCTCTCAATTACAAATGACAATGAACTCACTACCTCTCCAATTATTAAATTTGTTGTGTAGGATATTATGCTTACTGACATCCCCATGTTGGCAGTATAACGTATCAGGCAAACTACGCATATTTTTTAATTATCGGTTTAATGAACTCTCTGCAACTTTTTGTTTTCTTTCAGATGCTTCAACGGGATTACCTTGAACCCAGCAGTTCAAACAGTGAAAATGAAGATATTGTAAAGAGGAAAACCCCTTATATTTTCAAAAGACAGTCCATTGTAAGCAAAGCCAGGAGACCCTACATACTTAAAAGGGGTTCTTATTACTAACAAATTCAATATGACTCGCTAAGATGTGCTTAATTTATGAGTAAATGTGATTTATGGTTATTTTACTTAAAATTAAAGTTATATTTGTGGCATAAATAAATTGAAATATAATTGTCATTAATATAAAGTAAAGGTGTTTTATTCATGTTGTTTGTTAAATGTGATTTTTATATACATAAAATCATTTGAACTTTTACATTTTGAAAAATAAATACCCTTTATCTGCATTATGTTCATTCAAAAACTGAATCTGAAGCAATATTGGTTCTTGATAGTCACAGTATTGGACTATTGCTGAGCATTCTGAGGAAAATGCATACTAAAAGTGATATATAAAAAAAAATATATATATATATATATATATATATATATATAAACATATTACTACTTTAAAACATGTTTCTCATCTACTATGGTAATAAAATCAGGAATATACAAAAACTTAATTTTTACTGATTATTTATGTTATTATTTTCTATAATCATATGATTAACAAGAATGAAAACAGAATACAAGGCTCTTTGCTGTACAGTTACCCCTTCCATACACAGCCAGTTCCCACCTTTGTGACACAGTCTAATTTTGCAACTCTGACATGTGTTATTTTATATGGTAATAACTTTGGAATGCTTTTGCTACAACTGATTCTGAGACAGTTTTTTGGGGATATATCTTACTTCATGATAGTGGTTAAATTTGGGTTGATATTTGACTCTTATTTACAAAAAATCTTTTACAGAATTATGTAAAAATTTGCCATTTTCAAATTAACACTAACCATATGCCCAATTTATGTTGGCATCATGTAACGGACGGTGGGTGTGAACTAACCAGTTTGACTTTGGGCTGAACCTAAGGGCATTTTCCTTTCAGTTCCCTGGGTCCACAACAGCTACAGGGCGGACAGCAAGATGCATTAGCTGTTCTTTCACCGGCCTCCCCTACTGCATGAGAATTAGTGTTTGTTCTAAGATAAATATGAGGGGGATGACATCATTCATGCTGGATTTGTCCCTGGTGACAAACTTTGTGTGGGCTTCAGCACCCAACAGGCATGTTGGATGAGCTGCAACTTCCTGACCTGCTCCCTGCTGCTGAGGTGATCAGGTGCATGAGAAAATCGCTCACAGCTTCCCGCTGCTCATACAGATGCAATGTTGAATTCCAGCAAGCTGGCTTGTCGCAGATTAAGAGGTTTAGAGGCATGTTGTTCTGTCACTGCAAGTCCAAGAGAGTGTTCCTCGCCATGTAACAATGGCTGACATGCTTCTGGACTTTGCCAGCTCCTTGGGACAGCCTGCGAAATGTTTGCTGCTTAATATACTTTAGCAACTGATCGCCGGTGTGGCTACTGTCACCCAGGACAATGGGCTCCAACATGGTGTGGAAACGTTTGACTTGACACATGTGATAGGAAGGATAGGTAGTGCAAGCAACACTGCGCTCTGCTGCTGTTGTGGACAGGGTGCATCCATGGTGGAGTAGATAAAATAGGTGGATAAGTGCTCAGTGTGGGAGCCAGGATGACACAAGTGAGGGGGAAGGGGGTAAAAAAGACCTGGCCTCATTGCTGGGGTACTGCCTTGCCACTGCCGCAAACAACATTGATCTAGTGGGCCGTGAGACATATACTGTCCTTGCCCCATAAGAGCTGCTTATGTCCACCATGGCTTGAATTAAAGGGAATCACAGGGAGAGGCCCATGTTGTCTACCATGTGAGTGTACAAGGCAGGTGTGGCTTTTTGGGAGAAATAATGCTGCCTAGGTATTGTATCTTTTAGCGAGACTTCCTGTGAATGCAAGGGGGACTTGGAGAAGGAGGGCAGCCCTGTTGTAGTAGCTGGTCCCCTCCTTTGCTTGCCTATAGGATGGTATGATGCTGCTTCAAGTGGTACAATACAGCTGTGGTGCCTATGTTTGTGTTCGCTTGACCACATCTTATTTTGCTCTTGCACATCTTTCATAGGGCAATGCTGTCTTTTGGCAGCATGGAGAAAATCTTCCAGATAGGAGATATATGCACAGAGCTTTAGGCAGCTGAGCTTGGCTTAGCTGTGGTACAATTTAGGCCTAACCCACAGTGTCAGTGGCATTATCAGATCTTGAAACAGATGTGGCCCTGGCTGCTCTTTATTGCTGTGGCTGCAACACCATCCTCCTGTGATGTTACTTTCTCCTCAGCACCCTGATCTGGCACCTATGTCCTGTCCAGCAAACAATTGATTTGGGTTTCTCACCCTCCCTGCTGCTTTTATTAGACATGTGAGATATCATGGTGGTTTTTTTGGACCCCCTCTCTTGCTCTGAATTTGCCCTGACTGCCCCTCTTGCTGCCACCACCACCAATACTGTGGCCAAAGTTGCCACTACTACCATCACCAACACAGCTATGCATGGGTTCTGCAGCCTCCTCCTCAACCTCATCATCAGGGCATTGCAAATGCCGATTGCTCTCCTACAAGTCATCAACAGAGAGACTCTCTTGACTATCTGCCATAGGGCATGGTTGGCTTTTCTTACCACCTAATATAGGAAATTGGAAGGCGGCCACTAGGAAGAGGCAGTGAAGACTGAGAGGACTCCACTGAAAGCCTTCTCTGGGGTTCCAAGCAGGAGAAGCAGGAGGAATGCTGTGACCCCTGGCTCCAAGGCATGGTGTCAGAATCAAAAGTCACCTCCACACCATTTTGGTATGAATGATAGAAGTGAGCCATCCAATCCACAATCTCATCCTCTTTCTCCTCAACGATAATGTGGCATCTTTCAGAAGGCAGGGATAACTTTTGGCCTTCTTGTTTTCTAAACAATTCCTCAACATTAGAAGAAGTGTTGCGTATATTTGTGTATTAACCTTGTGAATGCTAAAGAGCATATTAAGTTTGAGTCAGTAATGGTGAGTTACCTATTTTAAGGCCTCTTTTTCCTAGTATGACAAGCGGTGGCAGGCTGGCTGCTATTATCATTTAGATGTGCAGATAGCTAAAGGGGAAAGATTAAAAGTAACCCTGTGGCGCAGAGTGGGAGGTGACGTTAAAATCTAGGTGACCCTTTATTCGTGATCCTGAATCGTGATTCTGAAAATCATTGTTGAAAATCTGTGAATAGACCTAAAAGAAAATATATATATAGTGCATGCAAGACGTCCCAGAAATCTCACAGAACGAGAGGACTTTTGCAAGGAAGAAGCAAAAGTATTGGCTGGCTTCAAAAAGCGTTTACAAGCCATGATACTTGCCAAATGGAGTGCTCCCAGGTACTAATCATGCAGGATATCCCTTCTGCCCCGTTATTTTGAAAATGTTAATAATGAAAATAAAGAGATAGCTATTATTTTGAAGGGATAATATGAGAGTATGTGATATTTTATTTATTTGAGTGCCTGCTTGGTTTAAAGTACTTTTTTGGCAGCAAATATACACAATGTGTGAATAGGGTGAAAAGGAAAGGAGATCAAAAGATTCCAGGTTCTTGCCCCCTAAGGGGTTAAAAGTGGCATTGAGCGAATTGAGCTTTGGATCCTAGATCTAGTCTTGTGAGACTTCAATGAATAACTTTGGTATTTGATTTTTAAACTTTAAAACCATTTTAAAAACATTAATCCAAAGTCGGCTTTGGTACTGAGGTACCATCCGATACCGAAGCCGACTTTGAATCCATATTTTAAAATGGTTTTAAAGTTTAAAAATTGAGGCCCAAAGTTATTCACTGAAGTCTCGTGAGACTTCAGGAATAACCTACTTCACCTCATTGGAGCCCATACATTTAATGCTGCAGTGCAAAAATAGGCCCGATACTTAAGGGGTTTATATGCTCTGAAAGCAATGCAAACAATGAAGAACATTTAATAACAGACTAAGAAGAAATTTAAAATGTACACATTAAAATTGCAAATGACTCACGTGTGCCTGCTGGGATATCTTAAAGGAGACGTGTATTTTTTTTGTGGGTTTTTTTTTCTTACATTTTTGGGAAAATGGCAAACAGAATGAACAAACTGCTCTGGAGTATAACAATGGCTTGGTGCAGCTGGTATACTTCTCTACTCTGTCTATATAACAAATAATATTCTTGAACAAGGAGGTAGAGGTCAGAGTGAAGGAGGAGGTGGACCTGGCAGGGTAGGTGGAAGAGGCGGAGGGGGACGAGAAGGTAACCAACAATGTTTTTTTTACTTTCTTTAGTTCTTTATTTGGGGAGGCCCCAAAACATTGGGAAGCGGCAAACAGAACAAACAAACTGTGCTGGAGTATAACAATGGCTGGGTGAGGCTGCTATATTTGTCTACTCAGCCAAAGGTATGAACAAGTCCTGTGGGATCCATGCCTGGTTCATGAATGTGAGCTTGTTCATGTTGGCTGTACGCATGTGTGTGATCACACCCCCTGCCATGCTAAACACACGTTGGGCAATATATTTGCCATAGGGTTGGCCAGAACCTCCAAGGCTTAAAGGGCAAGCTCAGGCCATGTGTCTAATTTGGAGACCCAGATGTTAAATGAGGCATCCCCATCAGTCAGTCGTACAGACGTGTGGACACATACTCTTCCACCTTGTTGCTGGAACAATGCCTCCTGCTAATACGGTCCTTATCAGATGATGGTGCTGGATGTTGTGCCATGCTGACGAAGGTTTTCCACATTTCGGCTATGCTAACCCTCCATTTTGAGTTGGTGGTGGTGCCCCAGCTGCATTAGCACACTCATCTTCCTCCTTCCACTAAGCCCACGCTGTCAGATGGGAACGTCAGTAATGCATCTACCAGCATGCACATGTATTCAGGCATCGTCCGATCACACTCCAATGATGGAAGTAAGATCGGCCCTTTGTTCTTGTAGCAGGGAACTAGCAGGGTAGCCATCCAATAATTAGCACTGGTAACAATGAGGGCAACTCGACAGTCTTCGCGCAGACACTGAAGCATATACTTGCTCTTGTGTGCCAGACTGTCTAGAGGCAACAACAAACTGTCCTTGATGGGAGATGTATTGTCTGTGCCCTCTGTATCCCCCCAGCCATGCTCCAGTGATAACCATGAGCTGCTTTGGGTGCCCCCCTGATGTGAACACGGTTCCTCATCATTATCATTATTCTTCTATTTCTACAGAACTGTGCCTTGGCTGGACAGTTGTGTACCTGGCCGCTGTTGTTGCAGGAACCCACCCTCCGAGCCACGTGTGGACAACTGGCCTGATAACCATGTGAATTATCCCTGTTCCTCCTCCTTTTCCTCCTGTGGCATAGTGATGAGCGGCAGGTGCCATATTCGATTTCAACGAAATTCGCGAATATTCGAAAGAATATTCATTTCATATTCGTCGAAATCGAATATTCGTCATTATTCTAGTTATCGCGATTAATATGCGATTTAAATAATCGCGTATTGCGATTTTAACTTAGGCTAATTTCCTATTGGTTTCATATCTAGAATTATAGCGAAGATGATAAATATGACGAATGTATTCGTCATATTCCTCAAAACGAAGATAACAAAGTATTCTCCATCTTCGTTTTCGCAACCTATTCATCAACTTCGCTAATTCTAGCAATCAAATAGGAGGGTTGAATGACTATAGAGACAGCTGTGTTTAATTCGCTATGCGATTATATTACTTAGCTTTTTTTAATAGAATAATTATATTACTTGATAATTTTTATAATTATTCTATTTATTAAAACGAAGATGGTTGCTAAAACGAAGATGGAGAATACTTCGTTATCTTCGTTTTGAGGAATATGACGAATACATTCGTCATATTCGCTAATTCTACCAAGCCAAGAACGTCTCCATACTAAAATGTACTGTCGGATTTGAGAATTACGTTGAAATCGCAATGCGATTAATATAACTTGAATTAATCGCATTGCGATTTCTACTTAGACCTGGTTTACTATGGTTGGCTTGGTAGAATTAGCGAATATGACAAATGTATTCGTCATATTCCTCAAAACGAAGATAACGAAGTATTCTCCATCTTCGCTTTAGCAACCATAGTAAACCATGTCTGTTGAAATCGCCATGCGATTAATTCAAGTTATATTAATCACATTGCGATTACAACTTAGCAGTGCACTGCTATCTTACATATTAGGCTAGAATTAACGAATATGGAATATAGCAGCAGTGCTAAGTAGAAATCGCAATGCGATTACTTCAAGTTGTATTAATCGCATTGCGATTTCAACTTCGAGCTGGGTTTATAATGGATAAGCTTGCTAGAATTAACGAAGTTAACGAATATGGAATATATTATAGCAGTGCTAATTGAAATCGCAATGCGATTAATATAACTTGGAGTAATCGCATTGCGATTTCTACTTAGCACTGCTGCTATATTCCATATTCGTTAATTCTAGCCTAATATGTAAGATAGCAGTGCACTGCTAAGTTGTAATCGCAATGCGATTAATATAACTTGAATTAATCGCATTGAGATTTCAACGTAATTCTCAAATCCGACAGTACATTTTAGTATATGGAGAAGTTCCCATGGTGATGGGGACGCTCCATGAGCACGGAAGTCGGCAGAAGCGGCAACGGGCACTGACTGGAGCAGTCAGGAAGCCAGGAATCCTCAGGACAGGTAAGAACTACTTTTGGGAAGTGGGAAAGAAAAAAATATAACTAAAAAAAAAAACGAATATTCGAAATAGCGAATTTATAGCGCTATATTCGAAATATTCGCGAATTAGAGAAGTGCCGATATTCGCTAAAAAAATTCGCTATTCGAATATTCGCGCTCAACACTACTGTGGCACCACCTCATCCATCATCGCCTGAAGCGTTTTTTCAAGGAGACATAGAAGTGGGATAGAAAGGCTAAAGATGGCGTCATTACCACTGGCCTTGTTGGTGGTGTACTCGAAGCAGCGCAACACGGCACACAAGTCCCACATGGAGAAACACTCGTTGGTGGTGAAATGTTGCGACTCACCCGTCCATGCTGTCCATGCTCCACTATCGCATGCTGCTGCTCACACAGTCTCTCTAGCATGTGCCAGGTGGAGTTCCACCTTGTGGATACGTCGCATATGAGGTGGTGAGCGGAAAGGTCGAAGTTGCGCTGCAGTGCAGAAACAGCGTGCAACAACGCTGGAAGCGCGCACATACGGTCCGCTTTTTGCTGCAGCTCTGACATCTCAGGGTAATTTTTCAGGAACCACTGCACCACCAAATTCAGCACATTTGGCAGGCAAGGGATGTGCATCAAACCAGCTAGGCCAAGAGATCCTACAAGATTATGCCCATAATCACTCACCACCAGACCAGACTTGAGGCTCAGTGGCACCAACCACTCATTTGTCTGTTCTTCAATGCCCGGCCACAGCTTCTGTGCAGTGTGGGATTTTTCCCGCAAACATATGAGTTTCAGATCAGCCTGCTGTCATTTCCCCCTGTCTGTGCTGAAGTTGGTGGTGCTGGTGGCAGTAGAGGAGGAAGTGGAGTAGGAGGAGTAGGCAACAGGAGGCAATAAGAAACATCCAGCAATCCTCAAGGGAGGAAAGAAATGTGCCAAAACACTTTCTGCCTCAGGCCTAGCCACTAGAGATGAGCGAACACCTGGAAGTTCGGGTTCGGGAAGTTCGGCCGAACTTCCCAAAAATGTTCGGGTTCGGGATCCGAACTCGACCCGAACTTTATCCCGAACCCGAACCCCATTGAAGTCAATGGGGACCCGAACTTTTAGGCACTAAAAAGGCTGTAAAATAGTCCAGGAAAGGGCTAGAGGGCAGCAAAAGGCAGCAAACTGTAGGTAAATCCCCTGCAAACAAATGTTAGGGAAATGAATTAAAATAAAATAAAATAAATAAAAATTAACCAATATCAATTGGAGAGAGGTCCCACAGCAAGGAATCATGCGTAATATCACCCACCACTGGAGAAGGCCACTTTCAGTTATTTCGGCCCAGCACTCAGACCGAGGATACAGGTCCCACAGCAAGAAATCATGCATCATATCACCCACCACTGGAGAAGGCCACTTTCAGTTATTTCGGCCCAGCACCCAGACCGAGGATACAGGTCCCACTGCAAGGAATCATGCGTCATATCACCCACCACTGGAGAAGGCCACTTTCAGTTATTTCGGCCCCAGCACCCAGACAGAGGAGAGAGGTCCCACAGCAAGGAATCATGCGTCATATCACCCACCACTGGAGAAGGCCACTTTCAGTTATTTCGGCCCCAGCACCCAGACAGAGGAGAGAGGTCCCACAGCAAGGAATCATGCGTCATATCACCCACCACTGGAGAAGGCCACTTTCAGTTATTTAGGCCCAGCACCCAGACAGGGGATACAGGTCCCACAGCAAGGAATCATGCGTCATATCACCCATCACTGGAGAAGGCCACTTTCATTTATTTCGCCCCAGCACCCAGACAGAGGAGAGAGCTCCCACAGCAAGGAATCATGCATCATATCACCCACCACTGGAGAAGGCCACTTTCAGTTATTTCGGCCCAGCACCCAGACTGAGAATACAAGTCCCACAGCAAGGAATCATGTGTCATATCACCCACCACTGGAGAAGGCCACTTTCAGTTATTTCGGCCCAGCACCTAGACCGAGGATACATGTCCCACAGCCAGGAATCATGCGTCATATCACCCACCACTGGAGAAGGCCACTTTCAGTTATTTCGGCCCAGCACCCAGACCGAGGATACAGGTCCCACTGCAAGGAATCATGCATCATATCACCCACCACTGGAGAAGGCCACTTTCAGTTATTTCGGCCCAGCACCCAGACTGAGAATACAGGTCCCACAGCAAGGAATCATGCGTCATATCACCCACCACTGGAGAAGGCCACTTTCAGTTATTTCGGCCCAGCACCCAGACAGAGGAGAGAGGTCCCACAGCAAGGAATCATGTGTCATATCACCCACCACTGGAGAAGGCCACTTTCAGTTATTTCGGCCTCAGCACCCAAACAACTTTGGGTTGTACCGCAAGATCATGGTAACGTTAAAAAAATGAGGATTCAATAAAGAAGTGCCCCGGAGTACAAGAATACATGGTTGAGGGGGAGGCAGTTATAAATGTCTATTCTGCACAATTCTGTCCTGTGGGATCCATGCCTGGTTCATTTTTATGAACGTCAGCTTGTCCACGTTGGCTGTGGACCGGCAGCTGCGTTTGTCAGTAATGACGCCCCCTGCCGTGCTGAATACACGTTCAGTCAAAACGCTGGCTGCCAGGCAGGCCAGCACCTTTAAGGCATAAAATGCTAACTCTGGCCACGTGGACAATTTGGAGACCCAGAAGTTGAATGGGGCCGAACCATCAGTCAGTACGTGGAGTGGTGTGGAGACGTACTGTTCAACCATGTTAGTGAAATGCTGCCTCCTGCTAACACGTTCCGTATCAGGTGGTGGTGCAGTTAGCTGTGGCGTGGAGACAAAACTTTTCCACATTTCTGCCATGCTAACCCTCCCTGCCCTCAGAGGAGCTGGCCGTGACACAGCTGCGTTGTCGACCTCTTGCTCCTCCTCTGCCTTCGCCTTGGGCTTCCACCTGTTCCCCTGTGACATTTGGGAATGCTCTCAGGAGCGCGTCTACCAGCGTGTGCTTGTACTCGCGCATCTTCCTATCACGCTCCAGTGCAGGAAGTAAGGTGAGCACATTGTCTTTGTACCGGGGATCCAGCAGGGTGGCAACCCACGTTTAAAGGTGGGCAACTCTGCTGTCGTTGCGCAGGCACTGCAGCATGTAGTCGCTCATGTGTGCCAGGCTCCCCAGTGGTAAGGACAAGCTGTCCTCTGTGGGAGGCGTATCGTCATCGTCCTCCGTATCCCCCCAGCCACGCACCAGTGATGGGCCTGAGCTGTGTCGGGTGCCACCCCGCTGTGAACCTGCTTCATCCTCATCCTCCTCCACCTCCACCTCATCCTCCTCGTCCTCCAGTAGTGGGCCCTGGCTGGCCACATTTGTACCTGGCCTCTGCTGTTGCAAAAAACCTCCCTCTGAGCCACTTCTAACAGACTGGCCTGAAAGTGCTAAAAATGACCCCTCATCCTCCTCCTCCTCCTGGGCCACCTCCTCTTCCATCATCGCCCTAAGCGTTTTCTCAAGGAGACATAGAAGTGGTATTGTAACGCTGATAACGGTGTCATCGCCACTGGCCATGTTGGTGGAGTACTCGAAACAGCGCAAAAGGGCACACAGGTCTCGCATGGAGGCCCAATCATTGATGGTGAAGTGGTGCTGTTCCGCAGTGCGACTGACGCGTGCGTGCTGCAGCTAAAACTCCACTATGGCCTGCTGCTGTTCGCCCAGTCTCTCCAGCATGTGCAAGGTGGAGTTCCACCTGCTGGGCACGTTGCATATGAGGCAGTGAGCGGGAAGGCCGAAGTTCCGCTGTAGCGCAGACAGGCGAGCAGTGGCAGGATGTGAACGCCAGAAGCACACACAGACGGCCCGCACATTATGCAGCAGCTCTAACATGTCGGGTTAGTTGTGAATGAACTTCTGCACCACCAAATTCAGCACATGCGCCAGGCAAGCGATGTGCGTTAAACTGGCTAGTCCCAGAGCTGCCACGAGATTTCACCCATTATCGCACACCACCAGGCCGGGCTTGAGGCCCACCGGCAGAAACCACTGGTCGGTCTGTTGTTCAATACCCCGCCACAACTCCTGCGCGGTGTGGGGCCTGTCCCCCAAACATATGAGTTTCAGAATGGCCTGCTGACATTTACCCCGGGCTTTGCTGAAGTTGGTGGTGAAGGTTTGTGGCTGACTGGATGAGCTGGTGGAAGCGGAGGAGGAGGAAGCCTAATAGGAAGAGGAGGCTACAGGAGGCAAAGAATGATGCCCTGCGATCGTTGGCGGCGGAAGGAAGTGCGCCAAGGAACTCTCTGCCTGGGGCCCAGCCGCCACTACATTTACCCAGTGTGCAGTTAGGGAGATATAGCGTCCCTGGCCGTGCTTACTGGTCCACGTATCTGTGGTTAAGTGGACCTTGCCACAGATGGCATTGCGCAGTGCACACTTGATTTTATCGGATACTTGGTTGTGCAGGGAAGGCACGGCTGTCTTGGAGAAGTAGTGGCGGCTGGGAACAACATACTGTGGGACAGCCATGGCCATCAGCTGTTTGAAGCTGTCTGTGTCCACCAGCCTGAATGACAGCATTTCAAAGGCCAGCAGTTTAGAAATGCTGGCATTTAGGCCCAGCGCTCGAGGGTGGCTAGGTGGGAATTTACGCTTTCTCTCCAAGGTTTGTGATATGGAGAGCTGAACGCTGACGTGTGACATGATGGAGATACTTGGTGACGCAGGTGGTGTTGTCGGTGGCACATCCTCTGTTTGGTGGGCGGCAGGTGCCAACCTTCCTCCCGAGGCGGCGGAAGAGGCCGAGGCAGCAGAAGAAGAGGGAGCAGGGGGAGCCAGAGTGAGTTCCTTGCTTTTAAGGTGTTTACTCCACTGCAGTTCATGCTTTGCATGTAGATGCCTGGTCATGCAGGTTGTGCTAAGGTTCAGAGCGTTAATGCCTCGCTTCAGGCTCTGATGGCACAGCGTGCAAACCACTCGGGTCTTGTCGTCAGCACATTGTTTAAAGAAGTGCCATGCCAGGGAACTCCTTGAAGCTGCCTTTGGGGTGCTCGGTCCCTGGTGGCGGTGGCCAGTAGCAGGCGAACTCTCTTGGCGGCGGCTGTTCTGCTTTTGCACCCTGCTCTCTCTTTTGCTACGCTGTTGGCTCGGTCTCACCACTGCCTCTTCCTCTGAACTATGGAAGTCAGTGGCACGACCTTCATTCCATGTGGTGTCTAGGACCTCATCGTCCCCTGCATCGTCTTCCACACAGTCTTCCTCCCTGACCTCCTGTTCGGTCTGCACACTGCAGAAAGACGCAGCAGTTGGCACCTGTGTTTCGTCATCATCAGAGACGTGCGGACTGCGATGAGGTGGTATTCCCATGTCCACATCATCAGGAAACATCAGTGGTTGTGCATCAGTGCATTCTATGTCTTCCACCACTAGGGAAGGGCTAGGTGGATTCCCTTGGAAAACCCTGCCAGCAGAGTCTTCAAACAGCATAAGAGACTGCTGCATAACTTGAGGTTCAGACAGATTTCCTGATATGCATGTGGGTGATGTGACAGAATGATGGGCTTGGTTTTCAGGCGCCACCTGTGCGCTTTCTGCAGAAGACTGTGTCGAAGATAATGTTGTTAACGTGCTGGATACACTGTCGGCCACCCAATTGACGCCTGTACCTTCTCAGGCCCTACCATCCTTAGAACGGCATTGGGCCCCACCAAATATCGCTGTAAATTCTGGCGGGTACTGGAACCTGAGGTAGTTGGTTCACTAGGACGTGTGGCTGTGGCAGAATGGCCACGTCCTCTCCCAGCACCAGAGGGTCCACTAACACCACCACGATTGTGTCCACGTCCCTTACTAGATGTTTTCCTCATTGTTAACGTTCACCAAGCACCACAATAAGAATAAAAATATTTGGCCCAATGTATTGATTTAAAATTCAGGCCTTTTTTTTTACAGGCACCTAACACTATCTGCCTATTTATTTATGTAGCGTATTACACTAATTCAGGCACAGCAGTAACCACTGAATTAGGGAAATATCTCTTTTAGGGCTAGTATTTAGGCCCTGCATGAAATGTATCCTTTTATGGACAGATTTACACTTGGAGATGCACAGTAGCGTGAGAAAAAATATGTAGGATTATGCCTTCAGCAATTGTATTTTAACACTTTGTGTAATATACCCTTTAACGGACAGAAATACAATGGGAGATGCACGGTAGCGTATGAAGTTAATAAGGATGACCCTCTCAGCACTTGTACTGTATATACACCTTGAGTATAATATACCCTTTTACGGACAGATTAACACTTGGCCTGCAACTGCTGGAACAACAGATTCAGGGTATTGCTATTTTGGCAATTGAATTTCACCGCACGAAAAAATATATGTTTTGGCGGACAATATTATAGTTTGGCAGCCAGTGCTGGGACACCAGATTTATGGTATTGCTATTTTGGCAATTAAATTTCACCCCAGAACAAAATATATGTTTTGGCGGACACTATTATACTTTGCCAGCCAGTGCTGGGACACCAGATTTAGGGGATTGCTATTTTGGTAAGTGAATTTCACCCCAGAACAAAATATATGTTTGGGCGAACACTATTATACTTTGCCAGCCACAGCTGTGACACCAGATTTATGGTATTGCTATTTTGGCAATTGAATTTCACCCCAGAACAAAATATATGTTTTGGCGGACACTATTATAGTTTGCCAGCCAGTGCTGGGACACCAGATTTAGGGGATTGCTATTTTGGCAAGTGAATTTCACCCCAGAACAAAATATATGTTTTGGCGGACACTATTATAGTTTGCCAGCCACAGCTGTGACACCAGATTTATGGTATTGCTATTATGACAATTGAATTTCACCGCAGAACAACATATATGTTTTGGCGGACACTATTATAGTTTGCCAGCCAGTGCTGGGACACCAGATTTATGGTATTGCTATTTTAGCAATTGAATTTCACCCCAGAACAAAATATATGTTTTGACGGACACTATTATAGTTTGCCAGCCACAGCTGTGACATCAGATTTATGGTATTGCTATTTTAACAATTGAATTTCACCCTAGAACAAAATATATGTTTTGACGGACACTATTATAGTTTGCCAGCCACAGCTGTGACATCAGATTTATGGTATTGCTATTTTAGCAATTGAATTTCACTCCAGAACAAAATATATGTTTTTGCGGACACTATTTTAGTTTGCCAGCCAGTGCTGGGACACCAGATTTAGGGGATTGCTATCTTGGTAAATGAATTTCACCCCAGAACAAAATATATGTTTGGGAGGATAATATTATACTTTGCCAGCCACAGCTGTGACACCAGATTTATGGTATTGCTATTTTAACAATTGAATTTCACCCTAGAACAAAATATATGTTTTGACGGACACTATTATAGTTTGCCAGCCACAGCTGTGACATCAGATTTATGGTATTGCTATTTTGGCAATTGAATTTCACCGCACAACAAAATATATGTTTTGGCGGACAATATTATAGTTTGCCAGCCACTACTGGAACACCAGATTCAGGGTATTGCTATTTTGGCAATTGAATTTCACCCCAGAACAAAATATATGTTTTGGCGGACACTATTATAGTTTGCCTACCAGTGCTGGGACACCAGATTTAGGGGATTGCTATTTTGGCAATTAAATTTCACCCCAGAACAAAATATATGTTTTGACGGACACTATTATAGTTTGCCAGCCAGTGCTGTGACACCAGATTTAGGGGATTGCTATTTTGGCAATTGAATTTCACCCCAGAACAAAATATATGTTTTGGCGGACACTAGTATAGTTTGCCAGCCAGTGCTGGGACACCAGATTTATGGTATTGCTATTTTGGTAATTGAATTTCACCCCAGAACAAAATATATGTTTTTGCGGACACTATTATAGTTTGCCAGCCAGTGCTGGGACACCAGATTTAGGGGATTGCTATTTTAGTAAGTGAATTTCACCCCAGAACAAAATATATGTTTGGGCGGACACTATTATAGTTTGCCAGCCACAGCTGTGACACCAGATTTATGGTATTGCTATTTTGGCAATTGAATTTCACCCCAGAACAAAATATATGTTTTGGCGGACACTATTATAGTTTGCCAGCCAGTGCTGGGACACCAGATTTATGGTATTGCTATTTTGGCAATTGAATTTCACCCCAGAACAAAATATATGTTTTGGCGGACACTATTATAGTTTGCCAGCCAGTGCTGGGACACCAGATTTATGGTATTGCTATTTTGGCAAGTGAATTTCACCCCAGAACAAAATATATGTTTTGGCGGACACTATTATAGTTTGCCAGCCACAGCTGTGACACTAGATTTATGGTATTGCTATTTTGGCAATTGAATTTAACCGCAGAACAACATATATGTTTTGGCGGACACTATTATAGTTTGCCAGCCAGTGCTGGGACACCAGATTTATGGTATTGCTATTTTGGCAATTGAATTTCACTCCAGAACAAAATATATGTTTTTGCGGACACTATTTTAGTTTGCCAGCCAGTGCTGGGACACCAGATTTAGGGGATTGCTATCTTGGTAAATGAATTTCACCCCAGAACAAAATATATGTTTGGGAGGATAATATTATACTTTGCCAGCCACAGCTGTGACACCAGATTTATGGTATTGCTATTTTAGCAATTGAATTTCACCCCAGAACAAAATATATGTTTTGACGGACACTATTATAGTTTGCCAGCCACAGCTATGACATCAGATTTATGGTATTGCTATTTTGGCAATTGAATTTCACCGCACAACAAAATATATGTTTTGGCGGACAATATTATAGTTTGCCAGCCAGTGCTGGGACACCAGATTTATGGTATTGCTATTTTGGCAATTAAATTTCACCCCAGAACAAAATATATGTTTTGGCGGACACTATTATAGTTTGCCTACCAGTGCTGGGACACCAGATTTAGGGGATTGCTATTTTGGTAAGTGAATTTCACCCCAGAACAAAATATATGTTTGGGCGGACAATATTATACTTTGCCAGCCACAGCTGTGAAACCAGATTTATGGTATTGCTATTTTGGCAATTGAATTTCACCCCAGAACAAAATATATGTTTTGACGGACACTATTATAGTTTGCCAGCCAGTGCTGTGACACCAGATTTAGGGGATTGCTATTTTGGCAATTGAATTTCACCCCAGAACAAAATATATGTTTTGGCGGACACTATTATACCTTGCCAGCCACAGGTGTGACAACAGATTTATGGTATTGCTATTTTGGCAATTGAATTTCACCCCAGAACAAAATATATGTTTTGACGGACACTATTATAGTTTGCCAGCCAGTGCTGTGACACCAGATTTAGGGGATTGCTATTTTAGTAAGTGAATTTCACCCCAGAACAAAATATATGTTTGGGCGGACACTATTATACCTTGCCAGCCACAGGTGTGACAGCAGATTTATGGTATTGCTATTTTGGCAATTGAATTTCACCCCAGAACAAAATATATGTTTTGGCGGACACTATTATAGTTTGCCAGCCAGTGCTGGGACACCAGATTTAGGGGATTGCAATTTTGGCAAGTGAATTTCACCCCAGAAAAAAATATATGTTTTGGTGGACACTATTATAGTTTGCCAGCCACAGATGTGACACCAGATTTATGGTATTGCTAATTTGGCAATTGAATCTCACCCCAGCACAAAATATATGTTTTGGCTGACACTATTATAGTTTGCCAGCCAGTGCTGGGACACCAGATTTAGGGGATTGCTATTTTGGCATTTGAATTTCACCTCAGAACAACATATATGTTTTGGCGGACACTATTATAGTTTGCCAGCCAGTGCTGGGACACCAGATTTATGGTATTGCTATTTTGGCAAGTGAATTTCACCCCAGAACAAAATATATGTTTTGGTGGACACTATTATAGTTTGCCAGCCACAGCTGGGACACCAGATTTATGGTATTGCTATTTTGGCAATTGAATTTCACCCCAGAACAAAATATATGTTTTGGCGGACACTATTATAGTTTGCCAGCCACAGCTGGGACACCAGATTTATGGTATTGCTATTTTGGCAATTGAATTTCACCCCAGAACAAAATATATGTTTTGGCGGACACTATTATAGTTTGCCAGCCAGTGCTGGGACACCAGATTTATGGTATTGCTATTTTGGCAATTGAATTTCACCCCAGAACAAAATATATGTTTTGGCGGACACTATTATAGTTTGCCAGCCAGTGCTGGGACACCAGATTTAGGGTATTGCTATTTTGGCAAGTGAATTTCACCCCAGAACAAAATATATGTTTTGGCGGACACTATTATACTTTGCCAGCCACAGCTGTGACACCAGATTTATGGTATTGCTATTTTGGCAATTGAATTTCACCCCAGAACAAAATATATGTTTTGGCGGACACTATTATAGTTTGCCAGCCACAGCTGTGACACCAGATTTATGGTATTGCTATTTTGGCAATTGAATTTCACCCCAGAACAAAATATATGTTTTGGCGGACACTATTATACTTTGCCAGCCACAGCTGTGACACCAGATTTATGGTATTGCTATTTTGGCAATTGAATTTCACCCCAGAACAAAATATATGTTTTGGCGGACACTATTATAGTTTGCCAGCCAGTGCTGGGACACCAGATTTATGGTATTGCTATTTTGGCAATTGAATTTCACCCCAGAACAAAATATATGTTTTGGCGGACACTATTATACTTTGCCAGCCACAGCTGTGACACCAGATTTATGGTATTGCTATTTTGGCAATTGAATTTCACCCCAGAACAAAATATATGTTTTTGCGGACACTATTATAGTTTGCCAGCCAGTGCTGGGACACCAGATTTAGGGTATTGCTATTTTGGCAAGTGAATTTCACCCCAGAACAAAATATATGTTTGGGCGGACACTATTATACTTTGCCAGCCACAGCTGTGACACCAGATTTATGGTATTGCTATTTTGGCAATTGAATTTCACCCCAGAACAAAATATATGTTTTGGCGGACACTATTATAGTTTGCCAGCCAGTGCTGGGACACCAGATTTAGGGATTGCTATTTTGGCAAGTGAATTTCACCCCAGAACAAAATATATGTTTTGGTGGACACTATTATAGTTTGCCAGCCACAGCTGTGACACCAGATTTATGGTATTGCTATTTTGGCAATTGAATTTCACCCCAGAACAAAATATATGTTTTGGCGGACACTATTATAGTTTGCCAGCCAGTGCTGGGACACCAGATTTAGGGATTGCTATTTTGGCAAGTGAATTTCACCCCAGAACAAAATATATGTTTTGGCGGACACTAATATAGTTTGCCAGCCACAGCTGTGACACCAGATTTATGGTATTGCTATTTTGGCAATTGAATTTCACCCCAGAACAAAATATATGTTTTGACGGACACTATTATTCTTTGCCAGCCACAGCTGTGACACCAGATTTATGGTATTGCTATTTTGGCAATTGAATTTCACCCCAGAACAAAATATATGTTTTGGCGGACACTATTATAGTTTGCCAGCCAGTGCTGGGACACCAGATTTAGGGGATTGCTATTTTGGCAAGTGAATTTCACCCCAGAACAAAATATATGTTTTGGCGGACACTAATATAGTTTGCCAGCCACAGCTGTGACACCAGATTTATGGTATTGCTATTTTGGCAATTGAATTTCACCCCAGAACAAAATATATGTTTTGACGGACACTATTATTCTTTGCCAGCCACAGCTGTGACACCAGATTTATGGTATTGCTATTTTGGCAATTGAATTTCACCCCAGAACAAAATATATGTTTTGGCGGACACTATTATAGTTTGCCAGCCAGTGCTGGGACACCAGATTTAGGGGATTGCTATTTTGGCAAGTGAATTTCACCCCAGAACAAAATATATGTTTTGGTGGACACTAATATAGTTTGCCAGCCACAGCTGTGACACCAGATTTATGGTATTGCTATTTTGGCAATTGAATTTCACCCCAGAACAAAATATATGTTTTGACGGACACTATTATTCTTTGCCAGCCACAGCTGTGACACCAGATTTATGGTATTGCTATTTTGGCAATTGAATTTTACCCCAGAACAAAATATATGTTTTTGCGGACACTATTATAGTTTGCCAGCCAGTGCTGGGACACCAGATTTAGGGGATTGCAATTTTGGCAAGTGAATTTCACCCCAGAACAAAATATATCTTTTGGTGGACACTATTATAGTTTGCCAGCCACAGCTGTGACACCAGATTTATGGTATTGCTATTTTGGCAATTGAATTTCACCCCAGAACAAAATATATGTTTTGGCGGACACTATTATAGTTTGCCAGCCAGTGCTGGGACACCAGACTTAGGGGATTGCTATTTTGGCAATTGAATTTCACCCCAGAACAAAATCTATCTTTTGCCAGACAGTATTATACTTGGCTAGACATAGCTGGAACACCAGTTTTAGGGGATTGGTATTTTGGCAATTGTATTTAACCCTTTAATAAAATATAGAAATTGCTATCCTGAGTTTCTAGGGGTGACAATAAGCACAGCCAAGCCCCTGATGTAGGATATAGCAAAAAAAAAAAAAAACTAGTATTGATGGATTGATGGACTTGATGGCAGCTTGTTCTGGTGCACCACAAGTCACAAAATGGCCGCCGATCACCCCAGAAAAAAAGTGACAGAAAAAAGCTCTGTGCAGCCTAAAAACCAGTGAGCAAGTAACTAGCAGAAGTTTAATCATTCACAGCTGTAGATCGATCACTTCATTAGGTGCTTTTGCTGACTTTTCCCTGCCTAATCTCGCCCTCACAGCAGCTGCGTCCTGTCCCTACACTAATCAGAGCAGTGTGACGTGCGGCGCTATGTGACTCCAGCTTAAATAGAGGCTGGGTCACATGCTGCACTTGGCCAATCACAGCCATGCCATTAGTAGGCATGGCTGTGATGGGCTCTATGGGCAAGAAGTAAAACCCTAGCTGATTGGCTGCTGTGCAGCCCTTTAGAAAGCAGGAAGAAATCGCCGAACAACGAACCTGAACCCGAACTTTTTTGAAAATGTTCGGGTTCGGGTCCGTGTCCCGAACACCCCAAAATTCGGTACGAACCCGAACTATTCTCGAACTGTTCGCCTAACACTACACACCAGCAAAAAAGTGGATGGACCAACAGAGGTATAAATTTAGCAAAGGCATTTTAGTTGCATCTAGCTAAATAATTAGCTAAGGATAAAAATGTGACAGTCTCTTGTCTTCTCTAAAATTAAATGGAAAACACTTGAAGAGCGTTGAATATTTCTTCACCATTTACATGATTAGCAAGAAAACTACACTGCCTAGCAGCTGAGTAACCTTATATACTATGAATTGTTATATGCTACCATCTAGTGGTTATTTATTGGTAATACATTTAGTGAGTCAAGTTTAAAGTTCACAAAGTTTGAGAAAGAATTTACAATTGAAATGTCTTTCATTATACTACTCAAATATGATAATTTCATTTTTCTGCAGTTATATGATGAAACACTGTTAAGTCTTCATATATTCACAATGTGAAGCGCTAAAATTTGCTTAATCTCTGTAAAATGTTATGTTTCTATTTATTTCAGTACTGTATGCAGTTATGTCCTGTATATTAAATTTACACACCGTAATAAAGTTTCATAAAAATCAATTCAATATTTGTATTAAAATATATTATTATATATAATATTTTATATATTATAATTGTGTTACCATATATTTAACATTTACAATTTTTATTTAAATCCTGTTAAATAATTACTAGTTTACATCTTTAGCTTTAACCTTTAGTGTATTGACATACTTCTATCAGCTATACATGTGAGACTGACCTCCTGTGTACAGAGCAGATCAAGCTTTGGACTGGTGGTCAGATTGAGATCACATAACACATTTGCCCCATAATAAAAATGTTCTAATTGCACGGATGTGAGCTGGCAAGAAACATATACCAATGGTAGAATATAGCTGGTGTTTAACCATTAAATGTCCATAATAATAGCTGGGGTGTATCTTTAAGAACAACAGAACATACTACATGGTACATTATGGTGATGATTATCATGGGCTATTTAATTTGTACCGTTGAACTATATAAGAAGAATCAGATGAATTAATCAAAACTAGAGATGAGTGAATCAGTTCTTAACAAACCAGGTTCAGTCCGAACTTTGCTATTTTCCGGATTTCAGAAAACCTAAAGCTGTTCATTTCAAACAAATCCAGTGAAATGGTGCACAAGGACCATTTTACTGCACATGTCAGTGGGAAAAAGCATGAGGGAGGAAGAAGAAGGATGTTCATGTGACCCTGAGATGAAGTGAAAAGGAAGACTTACCCTGATTGACTCACAGGTCGGCAGTCAGCCTGGATGAGCCAATCAAAGCTGCAGCAGACAAAGAGGTGCCCTTGCAAAACAACTATAATGTAATTCTGTGTTGGACTGTGAATGAGGGTAGATGGGTTTATGCGGTGTCCGACAGAAAGCAATCTTAAGGACACTGTACAGTCACAATCAAGTTTCTATTCTAGTGTCAGGGACAGTGAAGAGAAAGGCTAGAAAGAAGAATAATTGGGTAGAAATGGGAAAGGCAGGGAAAGCTTTCAAACAGGGAGTGAGGGGTGAGGAGCAGAGGCTGTGTGTCTCTCTCCTAGCACAGCTGCTGCAGAGCCTTAAAAGCAGCTAACTGCAAGAACATTTCTGTTTTTCTCATTTGAATGAGCTCTATACAACACGTGTTTATTTTGTTTTGTTTTTTACCATTGAGAAAATAGATAGCTTTTTTTAAATCTCAGTGAAAACATCTGAAATAATTGGCTGAAATCTGAAACTGAGCATCTCCAGACAGTTCAATTTTTGTTTTGTTTGGGAAAATAGCAATAAACATGTACAACACGTGTTTTACAATCCAGAGGGTAGCAATTTAACTCTCAGTGAAAACATGTAAATACTGTGTCAAAGCATCTCCAGACAGTTCATGGCTTTCTTGCTTTGCTAAAAATAGCAATATTAGTGTACTGAGGGTAGTGTTTTAAATCTGAGTGACTATATGTGAAATACAAGTCTGAAATTTGTGTCAGGGCATCTCCAGACAGTGCAAGTTTTTAGTTTTTTTTTGCAAAAAATATCTATACAAGTGTGCAAAGCATGTTTTACAATACAAAAGGTAACATTTTACATTTCAGTGAAAACAGACAACATACTAGATTAAAATTTATGCAAGGGCATTTCTTAAAAGTGTTCAATGAATGTTTTACAATACAGAGGGTAGTATGTTGAAAAAAAGGGAGATAAGGCAGCTCACACCTGCTTCTCTTAGATACGAGCACGGACACAGCTCCTGGACGTGGCTGACTTGAGAAATCGAAAAGCATAGGATCCAGCTCACCATAGCAAAAGAGAAATACTCTATTGAAGCAATAAAAACTTCCAATCCAGGACAGTCTCGTCTACGCGTTTCAGACCCTTAACATTTGGTCCTTACTCATGACAAATGAGACTTACGAATGGTTGCACTTTGTATGTTAGCTGAACACCTGAATCAGTATCACCTGTGATCAGTGCATTCAAAGCACAATCAATAACACATGTTTCACACTAAAAAGGCCACAGCACAAAACCCTTAGGCCCCTTTCACACAGGCATGATTTCCGTGCGGGTGCAATGCGTGAGGTGGACGCATTGCACCCGCACTGAATCTGGACCCATTCATTTCTATGGGGCTGTGCACATGAGCGGTGATTTTCACGCATCACTTCTGCGTTGCGTGAAAATCACAGCATGTTCTATATTTAGCGTTTTTCACGCAATGCAGGCCCCATAGAAGTGAATGGGGCTGCGGGAAAATCGCAAGCATCTGCAAGCAAGTCCGGATGCAGTGCGATTTTCCCGCAGGGTTGCTAAGCGACAGGACCAGATCTTTATTATTTTCCCTTATAACATGGTTATCAGTGAAAATAATAGCATTCTCAATAAAGAATGCTTTGTAGAATGTTGATTAAGTGGTTAAAAATAAAAAACTTAACTTACCTTAGCCACTTGATCGCGTAGTTGGCGATCTCTCTTCTCTCTTCAAGCTTTAGCTGCAGTCTAAAGGACCTGTGATGATGTCACATCACATGGTCCAATCACATGGTTCATCACAGACCATGTGATTGGACCATGTGATGTGACGTCATCACAGCTCCTTAAGACTGCAGCTAAAGCTTGAAGAGAGAAGAGAGATCGCCAATTATGCGATCAAGTGGCTAAGGTAAGTTAAGTTTTTTATTTATAACCATGTTATAAGGGAAAATAATAAAATCTCCAGAATACTCAACCCGAAACCGGACTTCAGTGATAAAGTCCGGCTTCGGGTCTGGGTACTAAACATGGCGATTTTTCCAATGCACATGCAAAACGCATTGCAAAAGTTTGCACACACGCGGAAAATTCGCGCATATTCCCGCAACGCACCCGCATCCTATCCGGGCGTCAAACGTGACGCCCGTGTGAAACAGGCCTTATACAAGTGCAAAATAATGACATAAGAATGCAAATAATAGCATATAGGAAAAATGAAAAACAAAACAATTGGAGGAATCCTATTCAGTATTGCAATATGAGATCATGTCTCTTATTAAGACCGAGGGGTTGACGAGAATCTAACTCTATTTAGTAATTTTCTCCTATAATCACCTCCCTTTGTAGGCATTTAAACCCTCTCTATACCCTGTGCCTGTAGCTTGGATGTATCCCCATCATGGACAATAGCAAAATGTAAACAACTAGCTGCTGATACGTTGCGGCTCCTATAATGGGGCACGTCCAAGATGTGATTACGAATAGTGATGTCGCAAACATAAAACTTTCCGTTCGTGAACGGCGAACGCGAACTTCCGCAAATGTTCGCGAACGGGCGAACTGGGCGAACCGCCATAGACTTCAATAGGCAGGCGAATTTTAAAACCCACAGGGACTCTTTCTGGCCACAATAGTGATGGAAAAGTTGTTTCAAGGGGACTAACACCTGGACTGTGGCATGCCGGAAGGGGATTCATGGCAAAACTCCCATGGAAAATTACGTAGTTGACGCAGAGTCGGGTTTTAATCCATAAAGGGCATAAATCCTCTAACATTCCTAAATTTTTTGGAATAACGTAGTTTAAAACATCCAGTGTGTGTATACGATCAGGTATGATGTTGTATCGATCAGGTAGTGTAAGGGTAACGCCCGCATCACAGTGACAGACCAAACTCTGACAGACCAAACTCCCCTTTTAACGCACCGCAAACAACCGCAAAGAGTTGTTATCAATAGTTGACACACTCATGACAAGGAAATGGGGGTGACTCTGTGACATTGGCTTCTTACGCTCAAACATTTCCTTGACAGACACCTGACTGTGGGCAGATGAGCAGGAACTGCTGAAGGTGAGAGGCGGAGTGGTGAGTGGTTGAGAGGGGGCAGGGAGGACAGCAGTGGTTGACGTGGCTGAAGATGCTGGACCTGGAGGAGAATGGTGGCTTTGAGTTTTTGTGCTGCTTGTACTCATGTGTTGATCCCATAGGCGTTTCTGATGTGAGATCATGTGCCTTCGCAAAGCAGTTGTACCTAGGTGGGTGTTGGACTTCCCACGACTCAGTTTCTTTTGGCACAGTTTGCAAATGGCATCGCTGTTATCAGAGGCAGAAACACAAAAAAAATGCCACACTGCTGACCTTTGTAATGACGGCATTCTGGTGGCGGCAACAGCATGCGTTGATTGGCGTGCTGTCTGGCTGACTAGTGTTGAGCGCGAATATTCGAATTGCGAATTTTTATCGCGAATATCGCAACTTCGAGAATTCGTGAATATTTAGAATATGATGCTATATATTCGCTAATTCGAATATTCGTCATTTTCCAATATCTGAAAAGCGAAAACAGGACTTGTCCCTGCTTCCTTCTTGTGGGCCAATGAGTCATTGGCCCACAAGCAAGTTAAGCAGGAAGGAATTATGTTTTCATTGTAAATGGGAATCCATCAACTCAACTCTGACGTTAATTATCAATGCGCGCATATGTTCGCATCGCGAATTAAACTTGGATCTGAGTTCCAATCCTCATGGTTGTTGCTAGAAGATGATTGAGAATATAGCGCTATATCCTCAATCTTCGTCAATTATAGCAATGCAACCGTTAAGAGCTCAACTCAAAGTTTAATTCGCGATGCGAAAATATACTCGCATCGCGAATTAAACTTTGAGCTGAGCTCCTAATGGTTGGTTGAACTTGCTACTTGCTGGGATATAACGAAGATTGTGAATATAGTGCTATATTTGTGAATTCGTTATAATCGTAATATTCTAGTAAGCCATTGCCAACCATTTTGGAACCCAGCTCTAAGTTGAATTCGCTATGCGAGCATTACAGGTTATATTAATCGCAATGCGAATTCTACTTAGATCTTATGACCTAGACGACCAAGACAACCCATGAAATGAACCTAATAGTATATTTCCCTCATGCGGTGCGATTCACGCGCATAGGTGATTGCCGATTTTTCGCATGATGTAAAATACAGTTTACTACAAGAAGAGGCAGATTATAGATCACAGTAACAATTCTCATAACTGATTTACAATTGTCCTCTGTATGTAAGATAGTTTGTGTAGTGCGAAAAAACGGCAATTACATATGCGCGTGAATCGCACAGCATTAGAGTATGATATTGTGTTCATTCAATGGGTTATCTTGGTCTACTCGAATAGAGCGAATATTGCGAATATAGCACTACATTCGCTATCTTCTCTATATTCGACCCAACAAGCCAACCTAATAGTATAAACAAGCCAACCTAATAGTATACTGCCCTTATGCTGTGCGATTCACGCGCATATGTAATTGTCGATTTTTCGCACTACACAAACTATCTTACATACAGAGGACAATTAGAAATCAGTTATGAGAATTGTTACTGTGATCTATAATCTGCCTCTTCTTGTAGTAAACTGTATTTTACATCATGCGAAAAATCGGCAATCACCTATGCGCGTGAATCGCACCGCATGAGGAAATATACTATTAGGTTCATTTCATGGGTTGTCTTGGTTGGTCTACTCGAATAGACGAACATTGCGAATATAGCACTACATTCGCTATTTTCTTTATCTTCGTCTATTCGACCCAGCAGGCCAACCTAATAGTATACTGGCATTGTGCGATCCGATTCATGCGCATATGTAATTGCCGATTTTTCGCATGCCGTAAAATACAGTTTCCTACATAAAGAGGCAAATTATACATCACAGACTGTGATGTATAATTTGCCTCTTTATGTAGGAAACTGTATTTACATCATGCGAAAAATCGGCAATTACATATGCGCGTGAATCGCACCGCATAATGGCAGTATGACATTGTGTTCATTCAATGGGTTGTCTTGGTTGGTCTACTCGAATAGAGCGAACATTGCGAATATAGCACTACATTCGCTATTTTCTTTATCTTCGTCTATTCGACCCAGCAGGCCAACCTAATAGTATACTGGCATTGTGCGATCCGATTCATGCGCATATGTAATTGCCGATTTTTCGCATGCCGTAAAATACAGTTTCCTACATAAAGAGGCAAATTATACATCACAGACTGTGATGTATAATTTGCCTCTTTATGTAGGAAACTGTATTTTACATCATGCGAAAATTCGGCAATTACATATGCGCGTGAATCGCACCGCACAAGGGCAGTATGATATTGTGTTCATTCAATGGGTTGGTTGGTCTACTTGAATAGACGAATATTGCGAATATAGTAGCATATTCGCTATCTTCTCTATATTCGCCCCAACAAGCCAACCTAATAGTATACTGCCCTTATGCGATCCGATTCACGCGCATATGTAATTTCCGAATTTTCGCATGACATAAAATACAGTAAAGAGGAAAATTATACATCAGTATTCAGTAATTAGAGTCATTTAGAATGCAATATTTGCATTGTTGTAACTGCTTAGAGGCATCAAGCTATTTTCGTACAGGTATTGTTTGTTTGAATTTTCGAATATGTAGAATATAGTGATATATTCTCCATGCGATTTTTTTTTTTTTTTTCTCTACAATGTATGTGGTGACTCATCATTATCATTTTCCCTCCCTTCTCCTAGCTTGAATAGCCAATGAGAAGGCTTTGTCTAACTTAGCAACATCCCTAGCAACCAATAGGAAACTAGACTACCCCTTCACTATATAAGTGACGACATCACCCAGCAGCCATTTTGTGGTGTTGGATTTGTTGGAGCTTGGAGCTGTGTTATTTTGTCTGCTGTGCGTTTTATATAATCTTGATTTAATTTATAATATTCTAGTTAGTTAGTTTCAAGTAGTGATTAGGGAATAGTGTAGTTTAGTTTTATAGCTGATAGGATCGAAATAATTTGAGATAGTTTAGTAGTTTAGTAGAGTTAGGAGAAAAATATAGTTAGTGTTAGGGCCTAGTGTAGCAGATAGGGTTCAGTGCAGGGTTAAGTGTAGGGCATTGAGTTAGGTAGGTAGCTGTTAGATAGTGTAAGAGGGTGCAAGGTGTCATATTTGATGGCAGGTACGTGTCACCGAGGTTGCTGGCCTCGGTGAGGTAAGAGCCGGGTTTTTTTTGTCTGCAGCAGCTAGTGCTGTTTGACTCTGTTAAATAGCATGGCTGCAAAGCCGATCCGGGCCGGCTCTTACCGGGAGCAGCTAAAGTGTAGGGTGGGTGGCTGCTCCCCACGATCCAGTCCTGGTTTTGGGCTGGGTATAAAACACAGCCAGCAGCTGTGTCTGGTGTGGTGATTATCCTGGAGCCTGCTAACAGGGCTCTGGAGTTCTCTGTCCTGGAGGAAAGAGCTCAGCAAGGAGGTGGCTTTTGTTCCTGGCTACCTGAAGGTGGATTCTCCTGCGGCTGGGCCGACAGCCTGGTGCGAACCTGCACCTACACCTCCCAGGTGACTGAACCTATGTTGGCCTGTTTTGTTTTGCCTCCTTGTTTCTGACATGTGTGAATTACCACCGAAAGACTGTTTGCTGTGTATTTTTGTGTCAGTGTGAATAAAACACTGTTTATTGCACATCCTGGACTCTTTGTTTTGCCTCGGTACTGCACCCGCACCGCTGTCTACCAGAGCGACTCCCCACAATAGATAGATAGATAGATAGATAGATAGATAGATAGATAGATAGATAGATAGATAGTGCTTGATAGTTTAGGTTAGGTATTAGGGCTACAGTTAGGGAATACTAAAGTTTAGATTTTTCAGGGCAGGGTGTAGTTTAGGTTAGTTACTTATATAGTATAGTGTAGGGTCTATCTGTCTGTTTTGTCTGTCAGTTAGTGTCCGTCCAGTTAGTGTATTCGTTTTTTTTTTTTTTTTCCATTGTTTGTTAATTTTAAAAAGTGTTTTAGTCTAAGTTAGTGTCTGTGTTTAGTTTAAGAAAAAAAAAAAAAATAAGTTTTATATGTTCTTTGTTTAGTCTAGTTCTGTCTGTCCTCCGTTAAAGAAAAAAACTTTTTTTTTTGTCTGTGTGTCAGTTAGTGTCTGTCTTAGGTTTAAAAACAAAAAAACTTCAAAAAAAAGTTTATAGGTTTACGTGTTTAGTGTAGTTTTTTCTGTCTTACGTTAAAAAAACCCCGTCTTGTAGTCTCTGTGTGTCAGTTACTGTTTGTGTCAGGTTAAATATTGAGTGTACGTTTTAAGTGTTTTGCATTTAGTGTAGTTTTGTTAGTCATCCGTTAAGAAAAAAACGTTTTTTAGTCTCTGTGTCAGTTAGTGTCTGTCTTAGGTAAAAAAAAAAAAAAGTTTTAAAGTTTTACTTTTTTTTGTGTTTAGTGTAGTTTTGTCAGTCCTCCGTTAAAAAAAAAAAAATTTGTGTCTGTTAGTTTAGTCTTAGTTTTGATAGTTTTACGTGTTTAGTGTCGTGTGTTACAGTTTTCGTCCTTTCTTTTTTTCACCCATCGTCCCCACCCCAATAAAGTTTTCCCCTAATCCCCAGTATGAGTGCAGGCAGTCGTGGGCGTGGTCGGGGTAACAGGGAGTTGGTTCCCGCGCTGGACCACTCCCAGCACGGGGCCGCTCATCAAGCCACGGACAGGCAGGCGCAGGTGGCAGGGGTGTCCGCCTGATCCGTGACTTTTTCACAAGTGGCAGCCGGCCCATAACTTCCCAGGATGCAGAGGCTGTCTTGGCTCTCGTGGCCGATTCGAGTGCCACGGAGTCCTCTGCCCGGCTGCCAGCAACTGCAGCACACCGCCTCCAGTAGAACCAACCCCCAGCTCCCAAGAATTGTCCCCTCTCATGTTTGAAGACTTTGAGACTGAGAGGGACATCTTGGGGAAGGCAATGCAGGAGGCGGAAATACTGTTCAGCCCTGCGGATGGGCAGGACCTGTTGGAAGGGATTGGGGATGAGGAGGAGGAGGAGGGCCTATAAATCCCCTATGAGATCCCTTCCAACTGGTGCAGGTGGTGTTAGCCACACAACCCTTGCACCTATTCAGACCCAGGCGCCAGCAAGGGGACAGTGGAGCCCGGTCAGGGGCTCCATGTCAGCTGTTCCCGTCAGTCCACCACAGGTTAGCCTTGGGTCTGACATATCAGGGGGTGAAGAGGAGGGTGACCCCGAATGGGTGCCACCTCCTTTGTCAGGTGACGGCAGCACCGATGAAGGTAGGCACCCGAGGCAAATGGTGCGCCAGGTCACCAGGGAGCCCAGTGTCAGGGGCTCCACTGGTAATGGCAGCAGGAGTAGGCAGCAGCAGCCAGCTCCACCTGTGCGCACCGAGCCCGAACAGGTGCAAGCCAGCACCACTCCATCTGACAGGAGGTCGGTGCGGAAGTCGCCTGTTTGGGCTTACTTCACCCTGGCAGCAGATGATGTCACAGTTGGCATTTGTAAGCTGTGCAATGCCAGGGTGAGGAGAGGGAGATCTATGGCTCGGCTGGGTACCACGGCCCTCAACCAGCACATCCGAGTCAACCACTGGCGGGAGTGGGAACAGATGCGGGGTGGTCAAAGCAGCAGCGCCACCAGCAGTGTGCGGGAGACAGCAGCTCCTGCCACTGTACTGCAGCCACCCCAACCCGTTCCAGCAACTCATTCCCACTCCCCCGCTCCCTCTAACAGAGGTACTGGTACCGGCAGCCATACCTCTGCCTCCACTGCACCCTCCTCTGCCGTCCGGCGCCAGCCATCTATTCCAGATGCTTTTGAGCGCACCGCGCCCTACGCCCCGGGGACCGTCGCGTGCGTTCACTCAATGGGCTCCTGGCAAGGGTTATCGCCCAACATCTGCTGCCTTACAATCTGGTGGATAGCAATCCATTTAGGCAGATGTTGGAGCAGGCCCAACCCAGATGGCGTGTCCCCAGCCGCCATTACTTTGCCAGGACCGGCGTCCCTGCCCTTCACCAGCACATTGTGCGGAATGTATCCCTGTCGCTGGATCATGCTGTCAGCAACAGGGTGCATCTCACAATGGATGCCTGGACCAGCAGGCATGGGCAGGGACGCTATATAGCTTCACAGCCCATTGGGTGTCCCTCCGAGGCGCCGGGGAGGGATTGGCGGCATCTGATTTTGTGGTGCCGCCCGGGGTGTCCAGGGAGAACTGCTGCTCTCCCGCAAGCCACTGTCTCCACAGCTGCTGAGCCCCCAGCAAGCGTCCCCGTTGCTACGCAGAGTGAGGGGCACGTCCGCTGCCAGGCCGTGCTCCAGCTTGTGAGCTTAGGGGACCGGAGACACACTGGACCTGATGTTCTGTCCGCACTACAGGCTCAGGTTCAGAAGTGGCTGACACCCGAAGGCTCCAAGCAGGTATGGTTGTCTATGACAACGGCAGCAACCTACTCGCCGCCCTTCATGCTGGCAGTCTGACCCACGTGCCCTGCATGGCACATGTCCTCAACCTAGTGGTACAGAAGTTCCTTCCGTACGTACCCAGGGTTGAGTGACATTGTGCTGAGGGTACGTAGGATTGCCAGCCACTTCAGACGCTCCCCAACTGCCGCCGCGTCCCTGTCCAAACTACAGAGGGACAACAGCCTGCCCCACCACAGGCTGATTGTGGACAGTGTGACGCGGTGGAACTCCACCCTCCACATGCTGGAGAGGTTGTGGGAGCAGCGACGGGCGGTGAGGGAATACCTGCTGGACCTAGGCACTTCAGGGCCATCACACCCACTCCCCTACATCACCAATGCGGAGTGGGGGCAGATACAGCAGGTCTGCCACGTGCTGGCCCCATTCGAGCAGGCGACAAAGATGGTCAGCGCGGAGCATGTCGGTCTGAATGACGTGCTCCCCTAGTGTTCCTGCTGGACAGGACACTAGATCGCCTGCTCGAAGCTGGGGAGAGTGCCTTGGTGGAGCAAGATGAGGCGGCCTTGCTCCACCAGGACCAGGCCCAGGACGAGGAGGAGGAGGAGGAATCAGTGTACGTCCAGGAGTCTGGGCCTGGTCAGGAGGGAGAGCCGGTGCTGGGGGCACCGTTAGTCCGGGGTGGGGCAGCTCCGACCGGGAGCAGCAGCATGAGCAGCAGGAGGACCAAGAGGTCATGGTCCCGGGCAGTCGTGAAGAGTCACAGCGGGCTGTGCTCTTCCCCATGGCTGCCCATATGCTGCGATGCCTCCGGAGGGACCCCGGATCAAAAATTTTAAGGAGAGGGAAGACATTTGGTTGGCCACCCTTTTAGACCCTCGCTGCAAGGGGAAACTGGAGCAGTTCATCCCAGCCAGCCGGAGGCAGGCCCGTCTCGAAAAATTGCGGGCCTGTCTTATCCACCGGCTGGAAGAGGCAAACCCTCGGCCTGAAGCTCCAGTTCTCCCCGCCCATCTCACCCAGCAGGCGGCTGGCACTAGCAGCACCACCAGCACCAGCCGAGCAGGTGACCTTCTGGGTGAGATGAGGCTCTTCTACCAGTCTGCGCGACCCAGTACCAGCAGCAGCAGCATCAGTCACCACCAGCGGCTGGCCCGCATGGTGGCAGACTACATGGGGTCGGTGCTTCTGACAGCATGACCACCGACGACCCCATGGAGTACTGGGTTGCCAGGCTGGACACCTGCCGTGAGCTCGCTCAGTATGCGCTGTAGTTACTATCTTGCCCTCCCTCCAGCGTACTGTCTGAGCGGGCATTCAGCGCGGCAGTTGGGGTGGTCACGGACAAGCGGACCCGTCTGTCCACAGACTCCGTGGACAGACTCACATTCATTAAGATGAATGAGTCCTGGATCGGCAGTGACTTCATGGCCCCCGCTGTCGGTTCAGGGCGCTGAAGGGTCCCTTGTCCATCCCTCTCCTTTGCTCTCCCTCCCAAATTCCGTTGTTTTTTAATTGTTCCCTCTGTTTTTAACTTTATATGAATTACTTTTTTAGTTATTTATTGATATTTATTTGATCGATATTTTTGTCTAGTTTGTATCATGTATATATTAATTTAATTTTTAATTATGAATTTGTTTTGAACATGTTGAGTTACATTTGGGCCTTTAAACATAATGTCTGCTGTTGGCTGTGGTGCTGAATTTGGCCAAGCTACATGTGGCCATGATAATAGACCACTTCTGAAATCCTGGTTGGGAACTGAGAACATGACCTAGCAGCCAATCCTTTACAGCTTTACAGTTTAAACACTCCCCTACGAAATTCTCCCCTCTGCCTGTGATAAAATTACTTTACACAATGGGTTGATGTAATTATCAATCACAGGCAGGAGAATACATAGTTTTTAAACAATGTCTTCTGTCCTGGAGACAACAGAGGAGTCATTCAATTATCTCTCAGGACAAAGGGAAATCGCCAATACACATGTGGGGACAATAGGACAGACATCACTATTCAATATACAATGTCCCACCCTTTACAGTACACACAGACATTTAACATATCCCCAGATGGCTTGGATCTGAGCGCTCAATATATCCAAACAGCGCTCAGATGCCACAAACACAGTCAAATCACCATGTGGTTTAATTTTAGCATGGGCTGATGAGAGGGGCCATAATCCTGGGTCAAGATCAAGAAGCTGGCAACAAGGCTTCTCAAGCACCCATTGGCCTGGTTGGTTCCGCCACACTGCCGTTGATCCCACTGCCGTTGATGCTGCTGCATGTCATGAAAAAGTTGACTTACATTTGATCCTTTTAACATAACGTCTGCTGCTGCCTGTGAAGCCGAATCGGGCCTAGCTAAATGTTGGCCTGAAAATACACCACTCCCTAAATCCTGCCGTGGATGCTGCTGCATGTCATGAAAAATTTGACTTACATTTGATCCATTTAACATAACGTCTGCTGCTGCCTCTGAAGCCGAATCAGGCCTAGCTACATGTTGGCCTGATAATACACCACTCACTAAATCCTGCCGTGGATGCTGCTGCATGTCATGAAAAATTTGACTTACATTTGATCAATTTAACATAACGTCTGCTGCTGCCTCTGAAGCCGAATCGGGCCTATCTACATGTTGGCATGATAATACAACACTCCCTAAATCCTGCCATGGATGCTGCTGCATGTCATGAAAAATTTGACTTACATTTGATCCTTTTAACATAACGTCTTCTGCTGCCTGTGAAGCCGAATCGGGCCTAGCTACATGTTGGCCTGATAATACACCACTCCCTAAATCCTGCCGTTGATGCTGCTGCATGTCATGAAAAATTTGACTTACATTTGATCCATTTAACATAACGTCTGCTGCTGCCTCTGAAGCCGAATCGGGCCTAGCTACATGTTGGCATGATAATACAACACTCCCTAAATCCTGCCGTTGATGCTGCTGCATGTCATGATAAATTTGACTTACATTTGATCCTTTTAACATAACGTCTGCTGCTGCCTGTGAAGCCGAATCGGGCCTAGCTACATGTTGGCCTGATAATACACCACTCCCTAAATCCTGCCGTTGATGCTGCTGCATGTCATGAAAAATTTGACTTACATTTGATCCATTTAACATAACGTCTGCTGCTGCCTCTGAAGCCGAATCGGGCCTAGCTACATGTTGGCCTGATAATACACCACTCCCTAAATCCTGCCGTGGATGCTGCTGCATGTCATGAAAAATTTGACTTACATTTGATCCATTTAACATAACGTCTGCTGCTGCCTCTGAAGCCGAATCGGGCCTAGCTACATGTTGGCATGATAATACACCACTCCCTAAATCCTGCCGTTGATGCTGCTGCATGTCATGAAAAATTTGACTTACATTTGATCCTTTTAACATAACGTCTTCTGCTGCCTGTGAAGCCGAATCGGGCCTAGCTACATGTTGGCCTGATAATACACCACTCCCTAAATCCTGCCGTTGATGCTGCTGCTGCAATTCATGAAAATTTTTAGTGACATTTGATCGCACAGGGAATAATCATTGAGTCCAGACCTTCACACTTTTTTTAAAGTAAAATTTCGATTGGGTTATTTAATTTTGTATTATAAACTGGAAGTGTGCTTACCTGCCAGTGCCTGGCTTTATTCTGCCTAGTTACAAATGGAAACTTATGAGTCAGCATTCTAGTACTGTGTTAACTCTAGATGCTGTATGTCCTGATAGTGTGTAGACAACCATCATGGACCTGATTTTATCTTTTGCACTTTAACAAGTATAGAATTATGAATTCTCTTAACCTGGTTTGCATGTTTCGTATTCTCGCATGTGCTCAGCTTCTTTATGTATTGTCAATATTTCGACATAAAAATATTAAATTAAATAATCTTTTTAAAAAGACATTTCATCTAGCGTTGTTTGGCTTCATTCACAAAATGAAATGTTTTTACTTTATTTTGTTATTTTTTATTTTAAATTAAGTGTGGTTTGGGGTGGCTATGTTGTGGTTCACGCTGTAGCACGGTGTGGACCGCATGTGGCCTTCCCTTGTCAAAAGGTCTTGTGCAGTTGGCATTGTACAGGACTGATTGATGAACCTACGAAAATTTATATATTTTATTTTTATTTTATTTTTTTGTTGTCACACGGATTTAGGATCCAACACGGTGTTGTCTGTCGTTCTGGGAGGGATGGCTGACTTCCGTGTTGACCTCTCTACATGGTTGGGTGTGACTGGCGTTATACTCATCCGTGTGGAAATCCGGTTTTGTGAATGGAGCCATGTAGCAACATGTAAATATGTATAGTTACTTTTCTTGTTTATGTCACTTATTGGCAATTATGTAATAAGGATTTGCACATGCTAATTATATATAACCACTGCTTTAAGATTTTAAGTATAAACTGTGCACTATATGATGTTCTTGGAGACATGTCACCAGTTAGAGAATTCATATAATCATAGTCATGTAATCAATCATATGTTTCTATGTGTACGGCGGAAGCAATGCTACAACATGCAAATTATTATAAAATTGGACGCTATCGAAGATCCATGCTGGTTAGTTCTTACCCCTACCATTTTATTGTTCCAACATTGTTCCTTTTTTTTTTGTTTTATATTTCTGATAATAAGATTGTAAAGAAATTTTTGAATAAGTAAAAGTTTATAATTTTGCTAATTTTATAAATCAAACAAGGTTTTTTGTAGGTATTATTACTCTGTTCAAGTTTTGTATTAGTAGTTAATTGTTTGATGAAAAAATACATTTATTATTCACGATAATTTGAAATTTATCTTACTACATAAAATAATTTAGTTACTAGGGAAATTAACCAAAAAATTTATTTTGAATGTAACTCTGGACTATTAGAATGCTTTGCTTTGTACTTAATATTTAATACACAACCATTACCGATGACTACTACTATCGTGATCCATTTGAGTTAGGTGTAGGCCTCATACTACCCTATTTCTATCAGGATACTGATTAGTTTGGGAATGTACTCTATGGGCCTTCACTAAAAAATAAATGTTGAACCATTGTAATGAAAACTTTAAAGTTTTTTAATAAAAAATAAAATAAAATAAACTATATAATTACAAAAAAATAAAATAAAACTATTTCAAAAGATGTAATATCTTTAACCATCTTCTGCAAATCCCCCACGTCCTTGGCGTTCTTCTCCTCCATTTTTCTCAGGCCATTTGAGAACTGGAGCTTCATCTCCCGCATCTTCCGGAGATGATGCTCCTGGAAGGCCTTCATTTCAGCCTGTTGCTCCATACGGATTTTCTGGATTTTTAAATCCATTTGTTTTAATACTGTAAAAAAATAAAAACAATAAATAAAATAGACGGTGTCGTTTATGAAGAAACCACATGATGTTGGCTTAAAAATCTGATTGGCTGTTGGTGGCTCCACCCACTTTTTTGAATTTTAATCCCAGTCCTCCAGTGACCAACTTTGCAAAGTTTGAAGACTGTGACAATAAAAGTCTAAGAACAGCGGCAGTTTGATTCCCCACCTTTAAACAAATGCCTGAAATTTGATTGGGCAGTGTAGACTCCACCCACTTTTTTATAAATTTTAATCCCAGTCACCTAGTAACCCACAGTGCCAAGTTTGGGGACCCTGGCTTAAATATCGTGGGAATGACAGCTTTTTAACGTTTTCACACTGAAGTCATCAGTGAAAATTTGTTTGGTTGTTTGTGGCTCTGCCCACTTTTTAATGTCCCCCAAATTTGACACAGATTTTCAGGGTGACCCCATGAATAAGTGACACAAGTTTGGTGACTTTAACTTGAAAGCTGAAGGAGTGACAAAACCTAATAGTTTTCCTATGAAAGTCGATTGGACAAAATGGGGTCTCCGGGGGCCGCTCCAGGGGCCCGGACGGGGGATCGGTTAACAAAGCACAAGCAAAGTTTGTTAATTGTACTCCTAAAACTGTGGGAGGAGTAGCGTATAGAAAATAGCTAAAATTTCATTGGCCAATGGTATCTCCGTCCCCCAAAATATACCCGTTTATTTGGGTTGACAACAACAATATCTGGTCTGAGTTTGGGGAATAATCATGGCTGCTCGGTATGTCTCAATGTGAATGTGGGAATGTATACCTCGGTGAATCAGTACACCTGTAACTATCGGTTTCAGGGAGGTTTTCTTTAGAAATTATTTTGGGCCTGGGTTTTAATAGTCAGAGATATTGGGTGGGACAGGTCACACCCGTACTACATCTTGCGGTTTTCATAACATTGTGGTTAAAAAGGCTGGTAAAGTACAGTTTGGCTAGGCGATTGGAACGCAGAACAATCCTAGAGGGGAACCAGACCTCTGGAAGACTGTAAAGAGTGTTGAGATAGTACTTCTTTGTTATCCCACTTGTACCGAACTGTAAGTGTGGGACTATAGGTTCTCCGATATGTGTGGGCTCAAGAAAGATTATTAGTAAAGCTTTAACATGCTTATTGTTAGCTCCAAAAAAGTGTGTCTATGGTGAAGACTAAACTGACACGTGTGTGTGAACAGTGAGTGAGTGAAAACAGCCACAGCACATACTTACTCTCCTTGTGGGGGGTGGTGATAAGCTCCTCCTCTTCTTCCTCCTCCTCCTCGTCCCCGTTATCAGCCACTTGAGGGCATGAGGTTGGTTGGGTTGAGGGTCCACCCTCCGCTCCCGCCTTTGACTCCTCTGGGGGGCTAGGGGCATGAAGATGCCCTGAGGGTCCGGCCTCCTCCTCCTCCTCCTCTGACGCAGACACCTCCCACACCTGCTGCTGTCTGCGAGGCCTGCGCCTGACTGCAGGCAAAGGAACACCTATAATAACAAATTTTACTACTTTTAGAAAAAAAATCTAAAAACAAAAATGTACAGATGCTTTACATTACTTTTGTATCTTTATTCCAACACTCAGTAATCATTATACCTGGGCATGTCTCGTCCCGTATTTCGCGGATTCTTTCCGCGTGCCTCCGTTTTAAATCTGACCATTTTTTTAAAATGGCCAGACGCAGGTGCTTTTTTCCAAACTCCGTCCAGAGCTCATAGGCGAGCCTGCGCACAATGGCCGCCTTCTCTTCATGGGAGCGGGTGAGGTCATACCCCTTCTCCAACATGCGCTGCAGTATAAAAAAAAAAGCATATAATCAGATTTTATAACGGTAACTTTAAATCTAATATTTCACTTTCAAACACTAATCATTTTTGGTTTGGTGGTTGAGATGATGAATAAATGTTGGTGACTATGGCTAAGGCAGCGCACGGCGAGAGTTTCCCCAGGCTTAAACTATGACATGCAGATCTTTCAGTTAGACTGTCTCTCGCCGTGCGCTGCATTGCTGCTGCTGCACCGCCGCCCCCGCCACCATTATAGTCAATAGGGACGAAGCGTGGGAGAAGTAGCGGCAGTACGGATCCGACAGGCTGTTCATCCCCCTAGAATAGTCAGATGTACTCCCCTGCCGCTAATGTGAAAGTCGCCTAATCTTATTTTTTTTAAATTTGGGATTGTGTTGAAATTGTTTGGGGGGCGTGGCCGGATGCCGAGCAGGAAGGTTGTGTGAAGCCGAGCTCCCGCTCCTGGCCTTCTAAAAAGCAGCTCAAAGGTGGAAATATAAAGTGGACCTAACCAGCATTTCAAGCGCTGAGAAGCTGGAGGACTTTTGCAGAACCACGGAGATGGTCAGAGGAAAAAAGAAGTTAGAGCCGACGAAAATGACAGCGTTTTTTCAGCCGTCGGGAGGTTCCCAAGATGGCGCCCGCAGTTCACAAAGTGAGGAGGAAAGGATTATCGGCACCAGAGAGACACTCAGAGTCCTGAGAAATGACTCAAGAAATATACCACTACCTCCGGCAGCTCTCCCGAACTCACAAGCAACTTCGCCCTTAACACAATCTCATTACTCACCGGTCCGGGATCCAGAGGGACCAAAAGATTCAATACGGGAGGTTGAAGGTGAGCCAGCCATTACTGAAGTGCGCATGAGGGCCCTGCTGCACGAGCTGCGTAACTCTATTCATGCAGATTTCCAGCAGTCACTACAAAATATCTGCAAAGATATAAAAGATATAGGTGAACGCACAGATCACCTTGAATCAAAAATGGATGAGTTTTCTTCGGCTCATAACTCCCTGGTTGATGCTCAAAATGAGCAATACAACGATATAGGGGCTATCAAGCTCAAAATAGCCGACATAGAAGATCGATCGCGGCGCAATAATATCCGATTTCGTGGTATTCCAGAATCGATTCAAGCTAATCAGTTAAGCGAATTTCTAATCGATTATTTTGCCATCCTCTCACCAGACTCTGATCAGAGGGACATGATAATTGATAGAGTTCATAGAACTCCGAAGTCCAAACAAGCGCCTGCTTCAGCGCCAAGAGACGTACTGGCGAGACTTCATTTTTTTCATTTTAAAGAAAAAATCATGGCAGCAGCTAGGATCGCAAAGGACTTACCAGAGAAATACACGAATATATCGCTTTATACTGACCTATCTGCGGCTACGCTTAGTAGAAGAAAAGAATTCATTATGGTCACTAAACTTCTGAGAGACAAAGGCGTACAATACCGGTGGGGCTACCCCGTTAAATTGATTATATACAGAAACAGATCCTCATATATATGCCATTCACCTCAAAATGCCACTAATCTGGTTAACAAATGGTTTCAAGGATCCCCTCAGAGGAGTGACAACTCTGGATCATCATCACCGAAAAGATCTCCGACCCTAAACAAGGAATGGACTCTGGTGGGAACATCCAAATCACCTAAGCGACCTGCCGACTGAAAACTTCATAGAAGGAGAAATCCTATAATACCTACTTCAACAAGGAGCTGAACAACAGCTTGAATTACCACTGGGACTAATTTGCATCTAATCCAGCTGAATCACAAAGACGCAAGTAACGTCATAGCTGGTTCCCAACTAACTTTTCTTACCTTTTACCATCCTCTGCCTTCCTCTCCTTTACCTTCCTTCTTCTACCCCCTGTCTCCCCTCTCCCTCTAATCCTATTTTTCTGTTCTACTAAGGTCCACTTCATGTAACCCAAGGTTGAGGGTCAGATGGGATCTCTAAGTTTGAAAGCTAGGAGATGCTTTCTTCCCCCACTTTCACACCTCCAGATGAGCTGTGCATCCCTGAGAGGTCTGAAAAATATTACTATGTTCCGAAACTTTTAGTTAATTACTGTTATAGACCTGTTCAAAGTTTAATTGTTATCTGTTACAATGGTCCAATTTCAACATATGGTTCAAACCAGGAAAAGAACAATAATTATCTATGTTATGTATTAGAGGTTTATTATTTCCTACCGCATACCACCTATGACCCTAATAATGGTGTTTACTATTTCATCTATGAATGTTAAAGGGCTAAATAGCCCAACCAAGCGTTCACTTTTATGGAAAGAAGCTAAAATGCTCCATTGTGATATTTTCTGTGTACAAGAGACACATCTGTTACAAAAAGATTCCCATAGAATAAAACATAGAAATTTTCCCCACATATTCGCCACACCTAATTCCAAGAAAAAAAAAAGGAGTGCTAATAGCCGTTAAGAACACCTTAGCTTTTTCAGCTTCGAACGTTTCACTGGACATTAATGGACGCTATGTTGTTCTGACTTCTGAGTTGCATGATCAACAATTTACCGTACTGCATAGCGTCCATATATGCTCCCAATAAGAAGCAGGGTAAATTTTTCAGACATATGTTAGAGGTAATAAACAAGGTAAGAAAGAAAGAAGAAGCGCTGATTATAATAGGAGACTTTAACAAAACACTCATCCCCTCTCTGGATAAATCTCATAGTAAAAACACTGAAAAACCCACTGATCTGTTTCACATACTCCACAAGGAAGACCTCTATGATGTGTGGAGAATTCAACACTCTATGGAGAGGGATTACTCCTTTTTTTCTAACCCCCATAGAGTTTATTCAAGAATTGATCTAGCGATAGTAGACAGAAAACTGCTCCAAAGAACAACAAAAACCAAACTAGGTATTATAACGTGGTCAGACCACGCACCAATAAGTGTTACAATAGAGGAAAATTTCAATACCCTCCCACAGTCTCCATGGAGAATCAATAATTCTTTATTGACTGACCTTACTGCCTACTCAGCCATAGAAAAAGAATCCTTAGAGTTCTTTCAAAATAATAAACCGGATGACACTTCTCCTCAAAACAACTGGTGTGCTTATAAGGCAGTAATAAGAGGAAAATGCATGCAACTAGCGTCCATAAAGGAAAAACAAAAAGAAAAGAAAAAAATAGAGCTAACTAATAAAATTCAAGAGCTTGAGGACAAAAATAAAAAAGGGATATCCCCATCAATAATAAAAGAACTAAGGGAACTAAGAACCCAACTTTATAGACTCCATCACAATTACTATGAGTACTTATATAGGAGAAACAGAGCTTTATTTTATGGTCAGGGAAATAGAGCAGGTAAACTCTTGGCAAATAAATTTAAGAATAGAATAGCTAAAACTAAAATACCGTACCTGTTTGATAAACATGGTAATAAGATCCTTAACCCAAAAGATATTACTAACGCCTTCGCAGATTACTACTCCAGATATATAATCTCAATTCGGACCCTAACACGCCACAACCAGATGAAGAAAAAATACAGAGCTTTCTGGACCCATTAAGTCTTCCTACACTGACACAATCAGAGAAGAACCTACTTAATGCTCGTATAGAGCATATAGAGATACTCTCAGTTATAAAGAGCTTAAAGCTAAATAAATCTCCGGGCCCGGATGGCCTCTCAAACGAGTTTTTTAAAAAATTGTCTACTCACCTGATCCCACATTTACAAATACTATTTAACTCGATAATAGACTCAGGATATATACCTCCAGAAATGCTACATGCTCTTATTGTTACACTTCCCAAACCTGGGAAATCACCCGACATACCAGAAAACTTTCGCCCCATCTCTTTATTGAATGGAGACCTGAAAATCTTTTCAAAAATATTAGCGAATAGATTATCAGAAATCCTACCAAGATTAGTAAAGGAAGACCAAGTGGGATTTGTTAAGAATAGGCAGACCACTGATGGTACAAGAAGGTTTATAGATCTGATGTATCACGTGGAGGGATCTCGAACGCCTTCTCTGCTTCTATCCCTTGATGCGGAGAAGGCGTTTGATAGGGTCCACTGGGGGTTCCTTAGGTCTTCTCTGATTAAATTTGGTTTCGAAGGACCTTATCTTACTGCCATGATGTCGCTGTATTCCAAGCCGACTGCCTCTGTCTTCTCCTCGGGGTTTCTCTCTCATAGATTCATAATTTCTAACGGTACCAGACAGGGCTGCCCCCTTTCTCCTTTGGTGTTTGCCTTAGTTATTGAGCCCCTGGCTGAGAGCATAAGAAATAATCCCCAAATAAATGGAATCAAAATAGGTCATCCAACACATACCATTGGTCTCTTTGCAGATGACATCCTACTGATCTGTGGAGAACCGCTTAGCTCTTTACCAGCTATTGTTCATACTCTTTACAGGTTCAGTGGGGTATCATACTATAAATTAAATCAATCTAAATCAACCATTCTGAGTATGGGTCTCCCCCTTAACATTATAAACAGTCTGAAAAAGGATTACTCTTTCAAATGGGAGAAGGAAGATATCTCTTATCTGGGCATAAAATTGTCTTATCCTACACATAACCTTTTCCAACACAACTATGGAAATCTTCATAAGGTTGTTCAAAGGGAGCTTGTGAATTATAACAAACCAGGAATCTCCTGGTTAGGAAGAATAGCTACCATTAAAATGTTAATCATCCCCAAAATACTTTATATCTTCAGAAATGTCCCAATTCTTCTTTCCAAAAAGTTCCTATATAAACTACAATCTATATTGTTAAAATATATTTGGAACAATAAAGTCCCTAGGGTTAAAGCCGAAATACTTTTTAAGGATATTAAAAAAGGAGGCATGGGATGCCCGTCTGTCTATTTCTATTATCATGCAGTGATTCTGGACCAATTAAAATCTGTATGGATTCAGGACGCTACGAAATTGTGGGTTAACATTGAACTCTGTACTCTGGGTCATCCTAACCTATCGACCAGACTGCGAACTTCAATCCTGTTCAACTCCCCACTATACTCACCCCATCCTACATTGGGAGCAATCATGGATTCCTGGCGGAGACTAATTGTAAAACAAAAACTTTATTCATTTAACACTGAGGAGGCGGAAGTGAATATTTTTGAAGCTTTGATACCCAATATAAATCTCTCTACATGGATATCAAAAGGTATTCGCACAATTTCTGATCTGACAATAGACGGTAAATGCCTGAGCTTTGAAACTCTTAAAAGTAACTTTTCGTTACCAATGTCAGAAATATTCACTTATTTGCAACTGAGACATGCACTAAATAAAATAGAGTGGACGAGCAAGTCATCTGAGCACATATTGGTGAGGTGGCTGTCAGCTTCTCCTTCTCTACAATTAAAAAAAGGTGTCTCCCTCTGCTACAGAATATTACTGGATGCAGGTCCAGACCCACTGCTTAAATTTAAAACCAGGTGGGTCTCTGCACTACATTCCTCTATTACAGATAGAGAATGGGAGGAATCATTTTCTGTAATCCCACAAACTTCAAGATGTACTAAACACACTGAAATTTCTAGAAAACTATTCTATCAATGGTTTTTTGTACCTGCCAAGCTTGCATTGTTTAGTGACACTCCCAACAAATGCTGGAGATGTGAAGCACAGGGCACATTTTTGCACATATGGTGGGAGTGCCCAAAAATATTGGAGTTTTGGAGAAAAGTAGGCAGATTAATTTCATATGTGTGCGGTTTTCCGATTATCTTAGATGCCCATCTAGCATTACTAAATTTAAACCCAAATCGATTCTCATATTTTCAAAAGACATTTATATTCCATGCCCTCTCAGTAGCTAGAGAATTGATAATAAGTAATTGGAATTCCCAAACAATTCCCCCCATGTCAAGGGTAATAAAAGGTATAAATCAAAATGGTTGGTATGAATCTATGATTGCATCCGCAATGGGTACGAATATAGAATTCCATAACAAATGGGACGTATGGTTATCATGTAAGCATAATACCATCAGGTCATAGAATAATTTACCTCTATAGTAACTCATAACAAATGACTGGACCATCATTTTTGCTATTACAATAGTTGATTGATAATATATTGCTGTAACATTTCTTTTATGTTTTTTTTTTTTTTTTATGTTCTGTACTTTAAAACTCATCTGTACAAATGCTTTGATATACAATGTTTGTACACACCTTTTCCTATAAAAATAAAAGTTATAAAAAAAAAAAGAAATTGTTTGTGTGTGTAGTATGAGATATTGGATATTGGCCATCTGAGGAGAGATGTACCCGTCTAGTGAAGTGACGGTACGGGGTGTAAGGCTGGTTCGCCTCCCGTGGTGCACCCTGGGTAACGCTAAATGAACCAGCAAATACTGAATGTCAAACATTACTTCTCCTGGCCAACGGGACACTTATTAGAATCTATATACTAAGAATCCTCAAACTGCGGCCCTCCAGGAAACTGCGGCCCTCCAGGAAACTGCGGCCCTCCAGGAAACTGCGGCCCTCCAGCAAACTGCGGCCCTCCTGCAAACTTCGGCCCTCCTGCTTTTTCCAAACTAAAAATCACAACATTCCATGACATCCTACAGCTATCATCCTATAGTGGGGCATCATGGGAGTTGTAGTTTTACAACAGCTGGAGGGCCGCAGTTTGAGAATGCCTGCTATAGACTGTGTATGTGTGTGTGTGTGTTGGGGGTGGGGGGTGGTCAGAGGTGGTGTGGGTTTGAGGGGGTCTGGTGGTATGTAGTGGTGGGTATATTGTGTGAGGCGGAAGATTAGATGTGCAATGTGAATCATATCTAGATTTATCTGCTATCCTTTTTTTTTTAACCATTAGAAAACGTGGTGTGGTGTTTAACAAGCAGGATATGCTCGAACCCACATGCGGTCGTGCATATATATATAGGGAGCACATCCTGCACTTGTAGTCCGTTGCTGATGGCGATCAACAGCAAAAAATGCATACAATGGAAGATGCCAGCAATGGACTACAAGTACCACAATGACCATCCTACATACGATAACGATAATGTGGAGAACAATCAAAAACATAACCATAGCAAAGACTGGCTGGCATCTTCCACTGTATGTATTATTTTGCTGTTGCTTGCCATCAGCAACGGATTTCCGGCATCAGGATCCACTGGGCACCCGTAGAAGGCAGGTCCCGATGCCATGCAAGGCATTGGGCAGCCTCTGCACGGCATCAGTCTGCCTTCTCACACATCGCGTCCCGTCACAGCAGCACGGGGACCCGATGCGCTCGTTCACTAACCGCAAAACACTTCTATGTTGCAGTCAGCGCTGACCGCGACATAGAAGGGTTTAATCCGCCAGCATCACTGTAAACAGCGATGCCGGCGGATACAGCAGGGGCCTGGCTATCAGGGACTGCCGTACCCCTGTAGTGATTGGTCAGGCGCAGCTCCTGCACCCGCCCGATCATCTAGCCGTGCATGCACAGCGTTTTGCGTTAAGGGGTTAATGACAGTGAACTCCACAATGCCCGCCCCTTTAATAGTGGCCCCTGCCCCCCATGCATGTAGCAGTGTAGTTTTATCGTCATACATGATATAAATGAACATTTACACTGGGTTCAGACCTGAGCGTTTCTAAGACGCGCGTTTTACGCGCGTTTTAGTCGCGCGTTTTTATGCGCGTTTTTGGCAATAGTAAACGCGCGTTTTACAGCGTCGTGACTCTGGAGACTTTTTAAGTGGTCTGGAGACCAATTAAAAAAGGGCATCTCTACACTTAACGCGCGTTAAACGCGCGTTAAACGCGCGTTCCCATTGAAGTCTATGGGAGGAAAAGCGCGACAAACGCCCCAAAAAACGCTCCTGAACGAGCTTATGCATCGGGCGTTTTACAGCGCGTTTTTACGCGCTGTAAAACGCGCAAGTGTGAACCACTCCCATAGGGATGCATTGGTTTTCATGTGTTGAGCGTTTTACAGCGCGTTTGAACGCGCTGTAAAACGCTCAGGTGTGAACCCAGGGTTAAGGACCTGAAAACTATTGAGACCTGTGATCACTTGTTATGGCAACCTGGGGACATGCGAGCTTCTATTGGCTGAGAAGGGACATGTGACGTGTGGATGGCAGTTGGGGGCTTGTTTTTGCTAATGCAGGTCATTTTTGGGGGAATATCTCAGAAATAATATTTCCTATAGAGCTGAGCCCCGGTCTAAAACCTTCCCAGACACCTGATGTACTCGTCTGCCAAACTTAGTGAAGATTGGTCCAGTCGTTTCGTCGGCCATAAATAACAGACAGAAACTCATTTTTATATATATGAAAGATCAGTAGATATTAATGATTTGGGGCAATAAGTATTGTTTTTGAATGCCAACAATACTTGTTTCCACAAATCATTTCTATGTAAGCACTGCAGTAAGCAAACTATGTGAGATGAGATTTTATATGTATTGCAAAAATGTGAGAATGTTTTATCTCCATAAACATACATTTGAATGTTACAAGCGTGTGACATGTACTTATAGCTGTAATGTAATGTTCAATCACTTACTGTAATCAGGATATCCTCCTCCTCTCTTGTAAAATTGCTGCCCACCATCTTGATTCGCATGGATCGCATGCACAACAAGAAAACGTGTTGGAACTGCTCCCAGGAAGAAGCCACGCCTGTATGTGCGCGTGCGCACGCACATGCGCATAACACGCGCACAAAAAGCGCACGAGCACATACTGAATAAGTTGTTATTGCCACCTAACTTGAACAATAACATCTGTACGCACACGAATGTTTATATGAAAATTATTCGCATTAAAGTCGCGTTGTACAGCTACAGAAATACGAATACATTATTGGCTTGTTCGAATTAACGAATATGGTGAATGCGAATATATCGCTATATTCTATACTGCGAATTCAAAAATGCATTTGCAATAGGAGTTGCCTATATTGACACTCAGCTCCAAGTTGGATTCGCAATGCGAAATTTTTTTTTTTTAACCAATGAACAGAATATGAAGTTGAACACTTCTAAGTAAGTATTGTGATTGTTGAAAAAAAAGAAAATGGTAATTTTTTTTTTCGCAATGCGCATATAACTTAGAGTATTCGTTCATGTCTGCAAGCCATCAGGAGATATGCATTTATATAAGAAGTTCAATTCGCGTCTATGCGAATAAAATATTCGCATATCATCGCGATTAGGTTAATAATGGCGAATATTCGATTTCGGCGAATATATTACGAATATACATTCGAATATTCGCGATATATCGTGAATTCGAATATGGCACCTCCCGCTCATCACTATGGCTGACCCCGAGTGCCGATACATGCTGTCTGACTGTGCCACTAGCTCCTTGCGATGACTTCCCCCTGCTTCCAACTCGTCTCCTCCTCCTCTCTGTCTCCCCATCTGAACTTTCCCCCTGTTCTTTTTCTCTTCGAGCGGGCACCCATGTGACATCAACGGACACATCGTCTTCATCAACCGCTTCACTTGTATCTGACAATTTAGCAAAGGAAGCAGCAGCGGGTACAACATCATCATCATCGCACCGTACGTCCATGTGTGTAATGCTGCCTGACTGAGACATATCACTGTTATCTACATCCTCTGGCAATAATCGTTGCGCATTACTCATTTCTTCCATCTGATGTGTAAATAAATCTTCTGAAAGATCAAATGAAGTGGCTGTGGTGCTGGTGTTGGTGGTGGTGGCGGGCGGGTGAGGGGTAACTTGAGAGGTGCCCGAAGCTGAGCTGGAGGAGGATGGTGAGTCAAGGTTCCAAGCGGAAGCTGTATTAGAATGAGTGTCCTGTGTAAGCCAGTCAACTGTGTCCTCAGAATTTTTCGAGTTCAGGGTATGTGGCCTCTGAACACTGGGCATTATTCTAAGGCCAAAGGAAATCACAGCACCACGACGGCCCCTGCGGGGTGGCCTGCCTCTGCCTGTTATTTTTTTTTATTAGTGGTACTATGCATGCAAGCTACTGTGCCACCCGGTATGAGTGGTGGGCACTGGCAGTGGGCACACTACAATCAGTGGAAGTCTGCCTGACACACACTGGCAGCAGAAAAGCAACTAACCTTAGAATAAAGTGTAAAAATTAAATGCCTTATTTATCGGCAAGCTATTGTGCCACCTGGTATGAGTGGTGGGCACTGGCAGTGGGCACACTACAGTCAGTGGAAGTCGGCCTGACACACACTGGCAGCAGGCAAGCAACTGAAATTAGACTAAAGTGTAAAAATGAAATGCCTTATTTATCGGCAAGCTACTGTGCCACCCGGTATGAGTGGTGGGCACTGGCAGTGGGTACATTATAGTCAGTGGAAGTCGGCCTGACACACACTGGCAGCAGGCAAGCAACTGAAATTAGACTAAAGTGTAAAAATGAAATGCCTTATTTATCGGCAAGCTACTGTGCCACCCGATATGAGTGGTGGGCACTGGCAGTGGGCACACTACAGTCAGTGGAAGTCGGCCTGACACACACTGGCAGCAGGCAAGCAACTGAAATTAGACTAAATTGTAAAAATGAAATGCCTTATATATCTGCAAGCTACTGTGCCACCCGGTAAGAGTAGTGGGCACTGGCAGTTGGCACACTACAGTCAGTGAAAGTGGGCCTGACACACACTGGCAGACACCTAACCTTAGATTAAAGGGTAAAAATGAAATGCCTTATTTATCGGCAAGCTACTGTGCCACCCGGTATGAGTGGTGGGCAGTGGCAGTGGGTACACTACAGTCAGTGGAAGTCGGCCTGACACACACTGGCAGCAGGCAAGCAACTGAAATCAGACTAAAGTGTAAAAATGAAATGCCTTATTTATCGGCAAGCTACTGTGCCACCCGGTATGAGTGGTGGGCACTGGCAGGGGGTACACTACAGTCAGTGGAAGTCGGCCTGACACACACTAGCAGGCAACTAACCTTAGATTAAAGGGTAAAAATTAAATGCCTTATTTATCGGCAAGCTACTGTGCCACCCGGTATGAGTGGTGGGCACTGGCAGTGGGTACACTAAAGTCAATGGAAGTCGGCCTGACACACACTGGCAGCAGAGAAGCAACTGAAATTAGATTAAAGTGTAAAAATGAAATCCCTTATTTATCGGCAAGCTACTGTGCCACCCGGTATGAGTGGTGGGCACTGGCAGTTGGCACACTACAGTCAGTGGAAGTGGGCCTGACTCACACTGCCAGGCAACTAACCTTAGATTAAAGGGTAAAAATAAAATGCCTTATTTATCGGCAAGCTACTGTGCCACCCGGTATGAGTGGTGGGCACTGGCAGTGGGTACATTATAGTCAGTGGAAGTCGGCCTGACACACACTGGCAGCAGGCAAGCAACTGAAATTAGACTAAAGTGTAAAAATGAAATGCCTTATTTATCGGCAAGCTACTGTGCCACCCGATATGAGTGGTGGGCACTGGCAGTGGGCACACTACAGTCAGTGGAAGTCGGCCTGACACACACTGGCAGCAGGCAAGCAACTGAAATTAGACTAAATTGTAAAAATGAAATGCCTTATATATCTGCAAGCTACTGTGCCACCCGGTAAGAGTAGTGGGCACTGGCAGTTGGCACACTACAGTCAGTGAAAGTGGGCCTGACACACACTGGCAGACACCTAACCTTAGATTAAAGGGTAAAAATGAAATGCCTTATTTATCGGCAAGCTACTGTGCCACCCGGTATGAGTGGTGGGCAGTGGCAGTGGGTACACTACAGTCAGTGGAAGTCGGCCTGACACACACTGGCAGCAGGCAAGCAACTGAAATCAGACTAAAGTGTAAAAATGAAATGCCTTATTTATCGGCAAGCTACTGTGCCACCCGGTATGAGTGGTGGGCACTGGCAGGGGTACACTACAGTCAGTGGAAGTCGGCCTGACACACTAGCAGGCAACTAACCTTAGATTAAAGGGTAAAATTAAATGCCTTATTTATCGGCAAGCTACTGTGCCACCCGGTATGAGTGGTGGGCACTGGCAGTGGGTACACTAAAGTCAATGGAAGTCGGCCTGACACACACTGGCAGCAGAGAAGCAACTGAAATTAGATTAAAGTGTAAAAATGAAATCCCTTATTTATCGGCAAGCTACTGTGCCACCCGGTATGAGTGGTGGGCACTGGCAGTTGGCACACTACAGTCAGTGGAAGTGGGCCTGACTCACACTGCCAGGCAACTAACCTTAGATTAAAGGGTAAAAATAAAATGCCTTATTTATCAGCAAGCTACTGTGCCACCCGGTATGAGTGGTGGGCACTGGCAGTGGGTACACTACAGTCAGTGGAAGTCGGCCTGATACACACTGGCAGGCAACTAACATTAGATTAAAGGTTAAAAATTAAATGCCTTTTTTTATGCAAAGTCCTGTGCCACCCGGTATGAGTGGTGGGCACTGGCAGTGAGCACACTACAGTCAGTGGAAGTCGGCCTGACACACACTGGCAGGCAATTAAACTTAGATTAAAGGGTAAAAATGAAATGCCTTTTTTGATGCAAAGTCCTGTGCCACCCGGTATGAGTGGTGGGGACTGGCAGTGGGCACACTACAGTCAGTGGAAGTGGGCCTGACACACACTGGCAGGCAACTAACCTTAGATTAAAGAGTAAAAATGAAATGCCTTTTTTTATGCAAAGTCCTGTGCCACCCGGTATGAGTGGTGGGCACTGGCAGTGGGTACACTACAGTCAGTGGAAGTCGGCCTGACACACACTAGCAGGCAACTAACCTTAGATTAAAGGGTAAAGATTAAATGCCTTTTTTATGCAAAGTCCTGTGCCCCTGGGTATGAGTGGTGGGCACTGGCAGTGGGCACACTACAGTCAGTGGAAGTCGGCCTGACTCACACTGGCAGCAGGCAAGCAACTGAAATTAGACTAAATTGTAAAAATGAAATGCCTTATTTATCTGCAAGCTACTGTGCCACCCGGTAAGAGTGGTGGGCACTGGCAGTTGGCACACTACAGTCAGTGGAAGTGGGCCTGACACACACTGGCAGCAGGCAAGCAACTGAAATCAGACTAAAGTGTAAAAATGAAATGCCTTATTTATCGGCAAGCTACTGTGCCACCCGGTATGAGTGGTGGGCACTGGCAGTGGGTACACTACAGTTAGTGGAAGTCGGCCTGACACACACTGGCAGCAGGCAAGCAACTGAAATTAGACTAAAGTGTAAAAATGAAATGCCTTATTTATCGGCAAGCTACTGTGCCACCCGGTATGAGTGGTGGGCACTGGCAGTGGGCACACTACAGTCAGTGGAAGTGGGCCTGACACACACTGCCAGGCAACTAACCTTAGATTAAAGGGTAAAAATTAAATGCCTTATTTATCGGCAAGCTACTGTGCCACCCCGTATGAGTGGTGGGCACTGGCAGTGGGCACACTACAGTCAGTGGAAGTCGGCCTGATACACACTGGCAGGCAACTAACCTTAGATTAAAGGTCAAAAATTAAATGCCTTTTTTTATGCAAAGTCCTGTGCCACCCAGTATGAGTGGTGGGCACTGGCAGTGAGCACACTACAGTCAGTGGAAGTGGGCCTGACACACACTGGCAGGCAATTAAACTTAGATTAAAGGGTGAAAATGAAATGCCTTTTTTGATGCAAAGTCCTGTGCCACCCGGTATGAGTGGTGGGGACTGGCAGTGGGCACACTACAGTCAGTGGAAGTGGGCCTGACACACACTGGCAGGCAACTAACCTTAGATTAAAGAGTAAAAATGAAATGCCTTTTTTTATGCAAAGTCCTGTGCCACACGATATGAGTGGTGGGCACTGGCAGTGGGCACACTACAGTCAGTGGAAGTGGGCTTGACACACACTGGCAGGCAACTAACCTTAGATTAAAGGGTAAAGATTAAATGCCATTTTTTATGCAAAGTACTGTGCCACCCGGTATGAGTGGTGGGCACTGGCAGTGGGCACACTACAGTCAGTGGAAGTCGGCCTGACACACACTGGCAGCAGGTAAGCAACTGAAATTAGACTAAAGTGTAAAAATGAAATGCCTTATTTATCTGCAAGCTACTTTGCCGCCCGATAAGAGTGGTGGGCACTGGCAGTGGGCAAACTACAGTCAGTAGAAGTCTGCCTGATACACACTGGCAGGCAACTTACCTTAGATTAAAGTGTAAAAATTAAATGCCTTTTTTGATGCAAAGTCCTGTGCCACCCGGTATGAGTGGTGGGCACTGGCAGTGAGCACACTACAGTCAGTGGAAGTCGGCCTGACACACACTGGCAAGCAATTAAACTTAGATTAAAGGGTAAAAAGGAAATGCCTTTTTTGATGCAAAGTCCTGTGCCACCCGGTATGAGTGGTGGGGACTGGCAGTGGGCACACTACAGTCAGTGGAAGTGGGCCTGACACACACTGGCAGGCAACTAACCTTAGATTAGAGGGTAAAAATGAAATGCCTTTTTTTATGCAAAGTCCTGTGCCACACGATATGAGTGGTGGGCACTGGCAGTGGGCACACTACAGTCAGTGGAAGTGGGCCTGACACACACTGGCAGGCAACTAACCTTAGATTAAAGGGTAAAGATTAAATGCCTTTTTTTATACAAAGTCCTGTGCCACCCGGTATGAGTGGTGGGCACTGGCAGTGGGCACACTACAGTCAGTGGAAGTCGGCCTGACACACACTGGCAGCAGGCAAGCAACTGAAATTAGACTAAAGTGTAAAAATTAAATGCCTTATTTATCTGCAAGCTACTGTGCCACCCGATAAGAGTGGTGGGCACTGGCAGTGGGCACACTACAGTCAGTGGAAGTGGGCCTGACACACACTGGCAGACAACTAACCTTAGATTAAAGTGTAAAAATTCAATGCCTTATTTATCGGCAAGCTACTGTGCCACCCGGTATGAGTGGTGGGCACTGGCAGTGGGTACACTACAGTCAGTGGAAGTTGGCCTGACACACACTGGCAGCAGGCAAGCAACTGAAATTAGACTAAAGTGTAAAAATTAAATGCCTTATTTATCGGCAAACTACTGTGCCACCCGGTATGAGTGGTGGGCACTGGCAGTGGGCACACTACAGTCAGTGGAAGTGGGCCTGATACACACTGGCAGGCAACTATCCTTAGATTAAAGGGTAAAAATGAAATGCCTTATTTATCGGCAAGCTACTGTGCCACCCGGTATGAGTGGTGGGCACTGGCAGTGGACACAATACAGTCAGTGGAAGTCGGCCTGACACACACTGGCAGCAGGCAAGCAACTGAAATTAGACTAAAGTGTAAAAATGAAATGCCTTATTTATCGGCAAGCTACTGTGCCACCCGGTTTGAGTGTTGGGCACTGGCAGTGGGCACACTACAGTCAGTGGAAGTCGGCCTGACACACACTGGCAGGCAACCAACCTTAGATTAAAGGGTAAAAATGAAATGCCTTATTTATCGGCAAGCTACTGTGCCACCCGGTATGAGTGGTGGTCACTGGCAGTGGGCACACTACAGTCAGTGGAAATCAGCTTGACACACACTGGCAGGCAACTAACCTTAGATTAAAGGGTAAAAATTAAATGCCTTTTTTATGCAAAGTCCTGTGCCACCCGGTATGAGTGGTGGGCACTGGCAGTGGGCACACTACAGTCAGTGGAAGTGGGCCTGACACACACTGGCAGGCAACTAACCTTAGATTAAAGGGTAAAAATTAAATGCCTTTTTTTGATGCAAAGTCCTGTGCCACACGATATGAGTGGTGGGCACTGGCAGCAGGCACACTACAGTCAGTGGAAGTCGGCCTGACACACACTGGCAGGCAGCAAACCTTAGATTAAATGGTAAAAATTAAATGCCTTTTTTATGCAAAGTCCTGTGCCACCCGGTATGAGTGGTGGGCACTGGCAGTGGGCACACTACAGTCAGTGGAAGTGGGCCTGTCACACACTGGCAGGCAACTAACCTTAGATTAAAGGGTAAAAATGAAATGCCTTTTTTGATGCAAAGTCCTGTGCCACACGATATGACTGGTGGGCACTGGCAGCAGGCACACTACAGTCAGTGTAAGTCAGCCTGACACACACACTGGCAGGCAACTAACCTTAGATTAAAGCGTAAAAATTAAATGCCTTTTTTTTCAAAGTCATGTGCCACCCGGTATGAGTGGTGGGCACTCTCAGTGGGCACACTACATTCAGTGGAAGTCGGCCTGACACACACTGGCAGGCAACTAACCTTAGATTAAAGGGCAATAATGAAATGCCTTTTTTTGATGCAAAGTCCTGTGCCACACGGTATGAATGGTGGGCACTGGCAGTGGGCACACTAAAGTCAGTGGAAGTGGGCCTGACACACACTGGCAGACAGCTAACCTTAGATTAAATGGTAAAAATGAAATGCCTTATTTATCGGCAAGCTACTGTGCCACCCGGTATGAGTGGTGGGCACTGGCAGTGGGTACACTACAGTCAGTGGAAGTCGGCCTGATACACACTGGCAGCAGGCAAGCAACTGAAATTAGACTAAAGTGTAAAAATGAAATGCCTTATTTATCGGCAAGCTACTGTGCCACCCGGTTTGAGTGTTGGGCACTGGCAGTGGGCACACTACAGTCAGTGGAAGTGGGCCTGACACACACTGACAGGCAACTAACCTTAGAGTAATGTAGCACGGTTAGCACTCCTTTTTTCTGAGATTTCTGAGTTTGGTTATCTAATCTAAGCAAACACCTTCAATTGCTTTTCAATAGCTTTTTTCTCAAGATAATGAAATGAGTTAAGAAAATTGAGTTAACAGTGGGAGTGCTAACCCTGCTACATCTGTATATGGAGAAAAAATAAATAAAAGCAGACTAATGTAGCAGCCCTAAAAAGAGCTTTTTGGGGTGCTGTGACGCAGTCCTTACAGCAGATGAGTCTGTGGACACAAAACCCTGGCCTAGCTAACGCTTTCCCTATGAATTCAGAAACATCAGCACAGCAGCAGCTGCACTCTCCCTGCTCTCACTAACATGCAGCTTCAGACTGAATCTAAAATGGCTGCCCTTTTTATAGGAGGTGGTAAGGTGTGGGAGGGAGGGTGCTGATTGGCTGGAATGTGTCTGCTGACTGTGAGGTACAGGGTCAAAGTTTGCTCAATGATGATTTATAGGGGGCGGACCGAACATCGCATATGTTCGCCCGCCGCGGCAAAAGCGAACAAGCTATGTTCGCTGGGAACTGTTCGCCGGCGAATAGTTTGGGACATCTCTAATTACGAATCCTCAATTTAATTGAACTGGTTGTACATCCAACATACTGCAGCTCACAAAGCGCACAAGTAATGAGATACACTGCAAAACTAGTATTGCAATTCAAATAAGATTTTGTCTCATATGTTTTTTGTTAGCAGTGGTTCTAAAAAACCTGTCCACTTTAGTGTGGTCACAGCAAATACATTTGTCGTGGCCACACTTGTAACTGTAAACACACAAATGGCGAGGTTTTCAATAATACCTCAGCCTGGATTCTCCCAAAATGTAGAAACAATGTATACTAATCCCAGATGGGAAAAGAGGGGGAATAAACATAAAACTTAACTCTTAATAATAGTTGTATAAATATACGCTGAGTAACAAGTGAAAAAAATTACGCCTTACAGGCTAAAACAAAAGCTACAGGGCCCTTGGCCAATTGAAGGCTCAAAAGCTCGGAGGATCTGCCAGAACACAGAGACACAGAAATAACATACAGGCAAAAATAACAGCAATTTGCATCTGTAGCAATATATTGGAACGTGCTCACCCAATCCTTGGTGTAGTCAATCAGGGAGGGGTGAACCAATGGAAATGGCTGCTACGAAGACCACAGGGTGGGTGCAAGGAGCCAGGTCATGTTTGGTTACTGCAGATATCCAGTACAGTCGATGACAGATCTGTGGGAACTCTGTATAGTACATAGGTGGGAGCTGTAACCATCCCTAGTAGACCCTTGAAAAGGTATGGGGCCTAGCAGATACCCTACCTGCCTATACAGAGCACCCACCCCGAAAGGGGCGACCCTGTCAGGATCCCTGTCCCTAGACCGGGTGGAGTCCCTAATTATGCCCTAAAGCAAAGAGGAGAGCTCCCATGTACAAAATAATCTCCTGACGTGCCACATTTCATTCGTGCAAAGAAATCATCAAGGGAAATGGCAAAACATGGGGCTAATATTATAAGAGGGCTGAAATAAATGTAATGGATGTCAGGGTGCTCCCCCTATAGCATAGGGGAAAGTCAAACTGCACCTGGGTAGGCCACAAACAATAGTGATCGTGTGGCACACCACTCAATCCAGTATGCTGCCTAACAAAAGGTAAATTCTGCCAGTGGGCCAAGGTACCACAGCAATTGAGAGTCCCGCTCCAGGGGGAGAGGGGGCTGGTCAGATGTGGGAGGCCTTCAGTGGTGAGAACCCACCCACCCAATTTGCGTTGTACAGAGGGGGATTCTCACCAGCCTGTAGTCTTCGTAGCAGCCATTTCCATTGGTTCACCCATCCCTGATTGACTACACCAAGGATTGGGTGAGCACGTTCCAATATATTGCTACAGATGCAAATTGCTGTTATGGTTGCCTGTATGTTATTTCTGTGTCTCAGTGTTGTGGCAGATCATCCGAGCTTTTGAGCCTGCAATTGACCAAGGGCCCTGTAGCTTTGGTTTTAGCCTGTAAGGCGTAATTTTTTTCACTTGTTACTCAGCGTATATTTATACAACTATTATTAAAAGTTAAGTTTTATGTTTATTCCCCCTCTTTTCCCATCTGGGATTAGTATACATTGTTTCACACTTGTAACTGCCCCTGTTAACCAACAATAAGTAAACAAAAACCATTGCAATGATTTTAGAGCAAGATCATGTGGGATGTTGGTGTATAAAGACACCACATCTGCAGTGATCCATGTGTATTGTGCACTCCATTCAACCTTAGAGAATGCCTGTAGTACTGATTTAGTATATTTGAGGAAGCCGGCAATAAAAGGAATCAGCGGCTGATGGAGTGAGTCAACGCACTCTGACAACCTCTCCAAAAAGGATCCAATCCCTACTACGATAGGTCTCAAAGGGGGTGGGAAAACATAATTGCCTATTTTCGGCAACGCATGGAAAATAGGGATGACAGGGTGCTGGATATAAATGTAACTTATTTCCCTTTTACTGATAATTAGTGATGAGATTAGATTTTTTTAGAATATTCGTTATATTCGCGAATATTCGCGGATATTCCGAAAAAAATACTTAGCACTATAACGAATATATTCGTTTTCTAAAATATTCTTTTTTTTTTTTTTCAATTTCTAACCTTGCTCCACTTCTACATACTCCTCCCTTACAAGCGTCCCCCTCACCAAGGAAATGTTAGAATATACTATCGGACTTGAGTTTTCACGATCTCAGTGAGATTGTGAAAACTCAGATCTGAGGGTATATTCTAACCCCCTGGCATTCCCATGGTGACTGGGACACTTGTCAGGGAGTATGCGAATATTTTTCAATTGGAGCTCATCACGATCACTACTGAATCACTACTCAGCTATGACATGTCTGGGCTGCCTTTCCTATTCTGTAATATGGGGAAAAGGCACCACAGGTCCTGAAAATTGTAAGATTATTCAAGTTTATAATATACTGGCCCCTGCTGTGCAGCACCTGAGGGGTTAATTATGCGGATCACAGCGCCTTGTCAGAGGTCGGGTGCCGCCTGACAGCAGTGCCCCCCCCAGAATTAAAATCATTGTGGGCAGTGCGCATTTTGCGCAATCCCCCCACCCCCCTCCCAGTATAATAAATCATTGGTGACCAGTGGGATTGCAATCCCCAACCCCCCTCCCCAGTATAATAAATCATTGCTGGCCAGTGGGATCACAATCCCCCCGCCCCCCCTCCCATCATTGGTGGCAGCAGTAGTTCCAATCGGAGCCCCAGCAGTGTAATGCTGGGGCTCTGATCGGTTATTATGACAGCCAGGACGCTACTGATGTCCTGGCTGCCATGGTATGTTAGCAGCATTGTACTTACCTGCGCTGGGGCCGCCGGGCGCTCCTTTTTTTGGGTAAGTTACTCAAAGATCTGTGAGGCGCATTGCCTATGCTTATAGCATGACTCATTGGCCCACAAGCAAGGAGGGAGGAATCATGTATTATTCAGAAGGGAAAAGAATGACGAATATTCGAGATAACAAATATATAGCACTATATTCGTAATATTCGCGAATTATCGAATTTGCGATATTCACGATTAATATTCGTTATTCGAGTATTCGTGCTCAAGACTACTGAGAATGCCCAGATCAAAACCAATAGACGGATTCTGGTCATTTCAGTTTGAAAAAGAAGGATGGGGTAACTGCTAAAAACTAGTGTTGAGCGAACAGTTCAAGTATAGTTCGTGACACGGACCCGAACCTGAACATTTTCGTAAAAGTTCGGGTTCGGGTTCATTGTTTGGAGATTTCTATGGCACATTTTGAAAGCCTGCAAAGCAGCCAATCAACATGCGTCATACTACTTGCCCCAAGAGGCCGTCACAGCCATGCCTACTATTGGCATGGCTGTGATTGGCCAAGTGCAGCATGTAACCCAGGCTCTTTTTAAGCTGGAGTCACGGAGCGCCGCACGTCACTCTGCTCTGATTAGTGTAGGGAGAGGATGCAGCTGCTGCGTTAGGGCGAGATTAGGCAGGGATTAACTCATCAAAAACACTTAATGAAGTGAAAGATCTACAGCTGTGAATCATTCAACTACTGCTAGTAAATTGCTCACTGTTTTTAGGCTGGGCAGACCGTTTTTCTGTCACTTTTTTCTGGGGTGATCGGCGGCAGCCATTTTGTGTCTTGTGGTGCGCCAGCACAAGCTGCCACAAAGTCCATTAATCCCTCAATAGTAGGGGTTTGTTTTTGCTATATCCTACATCAGGGGATTGGCTTTGCTTATTTTGTCACCCCTAGTAACTCAGGAAAGATTTTTCTATATATTATTGAGTGGTTTAACTGAAATTCACGTAAATAGCAATCCCCTGAATCTGGTGTTCCAGCTAGGCTAGCTAGCCAAGTGTAAAACTGTCAGACATAATACTTTTTTTTTTCTGGGTTTGAAATTTAATTTCCAAAAAGCAGTCCCCTGAATCTGGTGTTCCAGCTGTGGCTAGCCAAGTGTAAAACTGTCAGCCAAAATATATATTTTTTTTTCTGGGGTTGAAATTTAATTGCCAAAAAGCAATCCCCTGAATCTAGTGTTCCAGCTGTGGCTAGCCAAGTGTAAATCTGTCAGCCAAAATATATATATTTTTTTCTGGGGTTGAAATTTAATTGCCAAAAAGCAATCCCCTGAATCTGGTGTTCCAGCTGTGGCTAGCCAAGTGCAATACTGTCTGCTGTCTGGCAAAGAATATATTTTTTTTTCTGGGGTGAAATTTAATTGCACAAATAGCAATTCCCCAAATTCTGTGTTCCAGCGGTGACTGGATAATTTCCCTAGTGTCCGTCAAAGGATAGATTTTGTTCTGTGGTGAAATACAGTTCCAAAAATAAAAATACAGTAAATCTGGTGTTCCAGTTGTTGCAGGCCTAGTTTAAATCTGTCCGTAAAAGAGTATATTTCCTTCTGTGGTGAAATTTAACCGCTTCAGCCCCCCTAGCTTAAACACCCTTAATGACCAGGCCACTTTTTACAATTCCGCACTACACTACTTTCACCGTTTATTGCTCCGTCATGCAACTTACCACCCAAATGAATTTTACCTCCTTTTCTTCTCACTAATAGAGCTTTCATTTGGTGGTATTTCATTGTTGCTGACATTTTTACTTTTTTGCCATTAATACAAATTTAACGACATTTTTGCAAAAAAATGACATTTTTCACTTTCTGTTGTAAATTTTTTTTTAAAAAACTACATTTCTATATAAATTTTTCTCTAAATTTATTGTTCTACATGTCTTTGATAAAAAAAGTCCAATAAGTGTATATTTATTGGTTTGGGTAAAAGTTATAGCGTTTACAAACTATGTTGCAAAAAAGTGAATTTCGGCATTTTGAAGCAGCTCTGACTTTCTGAGCACCTGTCATGTTTCTTCAGGTGCTAGAATGTCAGGATAGTATAAATACCCCCAAATCACACCATTTTAGAAAGAAGACACCCCAAAGTATTCGTGGAGGGGCATGGTGAGTTCATGTATCATTTCATTTTTTTCACAAGTTAGCGGAAAATGACACTTTCTGAGAAAAAAAAAAAAAAGTTTCAATTTCTGATAACTTCTGGCAAAAAATAAAAATCTCAGACGGACTCACTATGCCCCTCAGTAATTACCTTGGGGTGTCTACTTTCCGAAATGGGGTCATTTGTGGGGTGTGTTTACTGTTCTGGCATTTTGGGCGGGGCTAAATTGTGAGCCGCCATGTAAAACCTAAAGGTACTCGTTGGAATTTGGGCCCATTTGCACTCAGGCTGCAAAAAGTGTCACTTATGTGGTATCGCCGCACTCAGGAGAAATAGGGCAATGTGTTTTGGGGTGTATTTTTATATATACCCATGTTGGGTGAGAGAAATATCTCTGTAAATTGTCAACTTTGTATAAAATTTTTAAAAGTTGTCGCTTACAGAGATATTTTTCACACAAAGTATGGGTATATATAAAAATACACCCAAAACACATTGCCCTACTTCTCCTGAGTACGGCAATACCACATGTGTGCCACTTTTTGCAGCCTGGGTCGCAAAGGGGCCCTAAATCCAATGAGTACCTTTAGGATTTCACAGGGCATTTTTCACATTTGGATTCCAGACTTCTTCTCACTCTTTAGGGGCCCCTAAAATGCCAGGACAGTATAAATACCCCACATGTGACCCCATTTTGGAAAGAAGACACCCCAAGGTATTCTGTGAGGGGTATGGTGAGTTCATGTAAAATTTTATTTTTGTCACAAGTTAGTGGAATGTGAGACTTTGTAAAAAACAAAAAAAAAAAAAATATCTATTTCCGCTGACTTGTGCCAAAAAATAAAAATTCTGTGGACTCACCATGCCCTCACGGAATACCTTGGGGTGTTCTTTCCAAAATGGGGTCACATGTGGGGTATTTATACTCACCTGGCATTTTAGGGGCCCCTAAAGTGTGAGAATCCAAATGCATAAAAATGGCCTGTGAAATCCTAAAGGTACTCATTGGTTTTAGGGCCCCTTTGCGCACCCAGGCTGCAAAAAGTGTCACTCATGTGGTATCATCGTACTCAGGAGAAGTAGGGCAATGTGTTTTGGGGTGTATTTTTACATATACCCATGCTGCGTGTGAGAAATATCGCTGTAAACGACAACTTTTTGCATTTTTTTATTCAAAGTTGTCAATTTACAGAGATATTTCTCTCACCCAGTATGGGTATATGTAAAAATACACCCCAAAACACATTGCCCTACTACTCCTGAGTACGGCGATACCACATGTGTGACACTTTTTTGCAGCCAAGATGCGCAAAGGGGCCCAAATTCCAATGAGTACCTTTTAGGAGGGCATTTTTACGCATTTTTCTTCTCACGTTTTAGGGCCCCTAAAATGCCAGGGCAGTAGAAATACACCACATGTGACCCCATTTTGGAAAGAAGACACCCCAAGGTATTCCATGATGATTCCATGTTAGTTGCCTCCTGCTAACACGTTCCGTATCAGGTGGTGGGGCAGTTAGCTGTGGCGTGGAGACAAAACTTTTCCACATTTCTGCCATGCTAACCCTGCCCTCAGAGGAGCTGGCCTTGACACTGCTGCGTGGGCGACCTCTAGCTCCTCCTCTGCCTTGGCCTTGGCCTTCCACCTGTTCCCCTGTGACAGTTGGGAATGCTCTCAGGAGCGCGTCTACCAGTGTGCGCTTGTACTCGCGCATCTTCCTATCACGCTCCAGTGCAGGAAGTAAAGTGGGCACATTGTCTTTGTACCGTGGATCCAGCAGGGTGGCCACCCAGTAGTCAGCACTAGAGATGAGCGAACACCTGGATGTTCTGGTTCGAGAGGTTCGGCCGAACTTCCGGAAAATGTCCGGGTTCGTGATCCGAACTCAACCCGAACTTCATCCCGAACCCGAACCCCATAGAAGTCAATGGGGACCCGAACTTTTGGGCACTAAAAAGCCTGTAAAAGACTCCCGGAAAGGGCTAGAGGGCTGCAAAAGGCAGCAAAATGTAGGTAAATCCCCTGCAAACAAATGTAGATAGGGAAATGAATTGAAATAAAAAAAAAAAAAAAAAAAAAATTAACCTGTAAAAGACACCCAGAGGGATAATATACCGCAATAAACGCATTGCGATTACAACTTTGAGCTAACGATCACCATGGAACGCCTCCTCCAGTAGAATGTACTGTCGGATCTGAGAATTAAGTTGAAATCGCAATGCGATTCTTATATATTTGCTTAATCGCATAGCGATTTCAACTTAGCATTGCTAATAATTCCATCCATATCGCTAACTTACTGAGTCAGTAAGTTAACGAATATGGATGGAATTATTTAGAATTAGCAATGCTAAGTTGAAACGGCAATGCGATTAAGCAGATATATAATAATCGCATAATCGCGTTCGAATAGAACTTAAAGCTGTCACTTAGTCAGTTTTAGTATTGGTGTGTTGTAATAGAAGTTACATTCGTACGTCGAATATAACTTAGAGCAATACAGTCAACTTTACACTGTTAGTTTTATTATCGCGATAATACAACTATTCAAGAATCGTGTACGCATGCGTCTGTACGTGTGTGCGTTACCTCGGATCGGATCGAGAGAGACGAGAGTGGAGATTGGTGACTGTCCCAGCGATTATGGCGAAAAGTAATTTCTCTAAAGAAGAGCTGGATTTCTTAATAACTGTAAGTTATTGAACTTAGTTAGTGTGTAATTCAGTAATGTGATTTAAACTTATTTATTAATGATTTTTATTAGCCAAGAAGCCTGCAGGCCTTCACTGATCTCATAACTGCCTTACACTGTCACATGTCCTACTGCTTGGTGACATAAACTCATCACAGGCTTTAGCAGACTGCACAACTACATGAGTGATTAGTGAAAGACACTGTTAAAGGGGTGGCAATGTTCAAGTCACTTTTAAAGGGATCGCAATGTTCAAGTCACTTTTAAAGGGATGGCGATGTTCAAGTGACTTTTAAAGGGGCGGCAATATTCAAGTCATTTTTAAAGGGATCGCAATGTTCAAGTCACTTTTAAAGGGATGGCGATGTTCAAGTCAGTTTTAAAGGGATGGCGATGTTCAAGTCACTTTTAAAGGGGCTGCAGTGTTCAAGTCACTTTTAAAGGGGCGGCAATGTTCAAGTCACTTTTAAAGGGATGGCGATGTTCTACTCTTTGACTGTTTTGATATTAAATGTTATTTTTGATGGTTCTAATGACTATGATAACTAATAATTGTATTTTAGAACTGTGGGATTACATGATTTAATTGTTATCTTGCAGGAAATGTTGGAGAAGGGGTACGACCGCAGAAGGTCAAGGGGCGAAAAGCAGGCCATAGTGCGGAGAATTGCTTTCCATCTGTGGCAGAAGCATGGGTGCACTCATCGGAAGGATGCGATTCTAAAAAGTGGTCAGATCTGAAGAGCCACAGGATGGATCTGATCACTAAGATCCGAGATAAATCTCTTCCAGGTACAATACTTATTTGCATAACTGAGCAGATAGATAACACAATATGTTGGTGAGAGAAATAAGTATTTTTAACCCTTTACAATAAATCACTTAGTACAGTGGTGTTGAACTGATGGGAAAGGGTGCTAAAGGTGGCAATATGAGACCTCTTTCTGGGCCACATATGTTTTTGACTTTACACAGTTGACTTTGGCCCCTGAAGCTTGTCCAAACTCCTCGCACGTCTGGACGAGTGTAGACAACAAGCATCAATCAGGACAATTAGGCCACATGCCCAAATGAAGTCATAGACTCGAATCACTCTTGTTCCCTGGGAGTGGCCCAACACCCAATAGCAGCAGTGAGTTGAAGCTGAACTTAATCAACGATGCTCAAAGGCAGAGTGCAGGGGGTACCCACAGGGTCCTGGTCCGGCAGGTCAAGGCAGACACTGATGATACTACACTTGATCTAAGCCAAAAGGAGAAGAAAGATAGGTGTAGTTAATTATTATGCCATCCAGACACTACCATAGATTAATTTGTGTACCTTTAACTGTAATTTGGCTTTACTTGTTTATCTTGGCATTTTTAAAAAATTTGGTCATCATCATCATTACAGATGCTCCGCTTCCCAAAGTGAGAGCCAAGCTCTCTAAAAAGAAGAAGGCGGTGGAGGTGGAGGAGAAGACAGACCACTCGGACGAGGAGGAGCAGGAAGAGGCAGGGCCATCAGGCTATCGGGCCCATAGCCCACCTGCTGCAGTGGAGGAGGGTGATGACTCTGAGGAGGCAGAAGAGGAGATGGTCACTACCCCCCGACAAGAAGGTAAATGGATGATGTGGATATTTTTATTTATTCATTGTCCCAGAAAGCTAATGTTACGGGTGGGAGTACTGATTTCCATAACGTATCTAACTGCCACATCCATTTTTGGAAGTACGATATAACAAGCATGCAATATATAAATTTTTCTAAGAATATATTTTAACAAACTATATTATTTTTTTAAATGAAGAAAATATAATAAAACAGGCAACAAATAAAGTACAACAGATAACAGTAATATAAAAAATAAACACTAAAAAGTCATTGATCAACATCAAAACCATTAACGTAACTACTAAGTCAATAACCCAAAACTAAAAGGAACTATTATTAATCCTACCTAAACCAATATATAACAGATTTACATAGTAACATAGTAACATAGTATATAAGACCGAAAAAAAACATTTATCCATCCAGTTCGGCCTGTTTCCTACAAGTTGATCCAGAGGAAGGCAAAAAACCCCTGTGAGGCAGAAGCCAATTTTCCTCACATAAGGGGAAAAAAAATCCTTCCCGACTCCAATCAGGCAATCAGAATAACTCCCTGGATCAACGACCCCTCTCTAGTAGCTATAGCCTGTAATATTATTACACTCCAGAAATAAATCCAGTCCCCTCTTGAATTCCTTTATTGTACTCACCATCACCACCTCCTCAGGCAGAAAGATCCATAGTCTCACTGCTCTTACAGTGAAGAATCCTTTTCTATGTTTGAGTACAAACCTTCTTTCCTCCAGACGCAGAGGATGTCCCTTTGTCACAGTCACAGTCCTGGGGATAAATAGATGATGGGACAGATCTCTGTACTGACCCCTGATATATTTATACATAGTTATTAGATCTCCCCTCAGTCGTCTTTTTTCTAAAGTGAATAACCCTAATTTTGATAACCTTTTACGGTACTGTAGATCCCTCATTCCAGTTATTACTTTAGTTGCCCTCCTCTGAACCCTAGTCTCCAGCTCTGCTATGTCTGTCTTGTTAACAGGAGCCCAGAACAGTACACAGTACTCCATGTGTGGTCTAACCAGTGATTTTCAAGAAAAAAATATCATCTCAGCTTTATATAACAATTAATGATTGTATTTTAATGTACATTTCCAAATTTTATTTCATTTATTTTACAGCTGACATCATGTTAAAAAAAATAAAAACAATGCGAAGGAAGCACCAGCTGCGAATGCAGCAGTTCAGGGAGCAGCAAACCAGGAAGATGAGGCAGCTCAAGATGCAGTTCTCCCACCAAATGCGAGCCATGGAGGAGGCTCATCTTAAGGACATCGATGATCTGCTGGAGGAGCAGAGAAAATTAAAAAAATTACCCTAATTTTTTTGGTTATTTATATATTTATGTTAAAAAATAATTCTATTTTGTTAAAGATTATTTTATAAAACTATAATGTTAAACCAAATTTATTGCGTTTTGTTTGATTGGAAACAAAGGGTACAGATAGTGTTGCCCATATTAATAATTATTTTTCATTACTGTAATCTTTCAAGAGTTTCAAGTTCAACTGGTTTATGTGCTAGATCTGGTAAGGTTTTTGGTAAGGCTGTAAAACACACCCGGAAAGGGCTAGAGGGCTGCAAAAGGCAGCAAAATGTAGGTAAATCCCCTGCAAACAAATGTAGATAGGGAAATGATGATTTAACATAAAATAAATAAAAATTAAACAATATTAATTGGAGTGAGGTCCCATAGCACAGAATCAGGCTTCAAATCACCCACCAATGGAGAAGGTCACTTACTATTATTTCGACCCCAGCCCCCAGACAAAGGAGAGAGGTCCCACAGCAGAGAATCAGGCATCATATCAACCACCACAGGAGTAGGCCACCATTTAGTTACTTTGACCCCTTCACCCAGACAGAGGAGAGAGACCACACAGCACATATTCAGGCATCATATCAACCACCACAGGAGTAGGCCACCATTTAGTTACTTTGACCCCTTCACCCAGACAGAGGAGAGAGGCCACACAGCACATATTCAGGCATCATATCACACACCACAGGAGAAGGCCTCTTTCAGTGACTTAGGCCTTTGGACCCAGACAGAGGAGAGAGGTCAGAGATTAGCTTCATATCCCCAGCACAGCAGAAGACCGCTTTATTTGACTTAGGCCTCAGCACCCAGACAGAGGACAGAGGTAGCATGGCAGAGGTTATGGCTTTATGTCACCCGATAGTTTAACAGGCCACTTTCATCTAGTTAGGCCCCGGCGCCCAGACAGAGGAGAGTTTCATTCAACTGTGGGTTACATAAAATTTGTATTAAATAAAGAAGTGGCCCGTAGTACAACAAGACATGTTTTAGGCAGTTATTAAGGACTACTCTGCACAAGGGAGGGACAGGTCCTGTGGGATCCATGCCTGGTTCATCTTTATGAACGTCAGCTTGTCCACATTGGCTGTGGACAGGCGGATGCGCTTGTCAGTAATGACGCCCCCCGCCGTGCTGAATACGCGTTCTGATATAACGCTGGCCGCCGGGCAGGAATGCATCTCCAAGGCATAACATGCTAACTCTGGCCACGTGGACAATTTTGAAACCCAGAAGTTGAATGGGGCCGAACCGTCCGTCAGTACGTGGAGGGGTGTGCAGACATACTGTTCAACCATGTTAGTGAAATGCTGCCTCCTGCTAACACGTTCCGTATCAGGTGGTGGGGCAGTTAGCTGTGGCGTGGAGACAAAACTTGTCCACATTTCTGCCATGCTAACCCTGCCCTCAGAGGAGCTGGCCGTGATACTGCTGCGTGGGCGACCTCTAGCTCCTCCTCTGCCTTGGCCTTGGCCTTCCACCTGTTCCCCTGTGACAGTTGGGAATGCTCTCAGGAGCGCGTCTACCAGCGTGCGCTTGTACTCGCGCATCTTCCTATCACGCTCCAGTGCAGGAAGTAAAGTGGGCACATTGTCTTTGTACCGGGGATCCAGCAGGGTGGCCACCCAGTAGTCAGCACACGTTAAAATGTGGGCAACTCTGCTGTCGTTGCGCAGGCACTGCAGCATGTAATCGCTCATGTGTGCTAGGCTCCCCAGAGGTAAGGACAAGCTGTCCTCTGTGGGAGGCGTATCGTCATCGTCCACCTTATCCCCCCAGCCACGCACTAGTGATTGGCCTGAGCTGTGTGGGCTGCCACCCTGCTGTGAACCTGCTTCATCCTCGTCCTCCTCCACCTCCTCCTCATCCTCCTCGTCCTCCATTAGAGTGCCTTGGCTGGCGACTTGTGAACCTGCCCTCTGCTGCTTCAAAAAACCTCCCTCTGAGCTACTTCTAACAGACTGGCCTGAAAATCTTAGAAACGAGCCCTCCTCCTCCTCCTCCACCTGGGCCACCTCCTCTTCCATCATTGCCCTAAGCGTTTTCTCTAGGAGACATAGAATTGGTATTGTAACGCTGATAACAGTGTCATCGCCACTGGCCATTTTGGTGGAGTACTCAAAGCAGTGCAGCAGGGCACACAGGTCTCGCATGGAGGCCCAATCATTGGTGGTGAAGTGGTGCCGTTCCGCAGTACGACTGACGCGAGCGTGCTGCAGCTGAAACTCCACTATGGCCTGCTGCTGCTCGCACAGTCTCTCCAGCATGTGCAAGGTGGAGTTCCACCGGGTGGGCACGTCGCATATGAGGCGGTGAGCGGGAAGGCCGAGTTCCGCTGTAGCGCAGACAGGCGAGCAGCGGCAGGATGTGAACGCCGGAAGCGCGCACAGACGGCCCGCACTTTATGCAGCAGCTCTGACATGTTGGGGTAGTGGTGAATGAACCTCTGCACCACCAAATTCAGCACATGCGCCAGGCAAGGGATGTGCGTCAAACCGGCTAGTCCCAGAGCTGCCACGAGATTTCGCCCATTATCGCATACCACCAGGCCTGGCTTGAGGCCCACCGGCAGCAACCACTCGTCCGTCTGTTGTTCAATACCCCGCCACAACTCCTGCGCGGTGTGGGGCCTGTCCCCCAAACATAAGAGTTTCAGAATGGCCTGCTGACGCTTACCCCGGGCTGTGCTGAAGTTGGTGGTGAAGGTGTGTGGCTGACAGGAGGAGCTGGTGGAAGCAGTGCAGGAGGAAGCCGAGTAGGAGGAGGAGGCTACAGGAGGCAGAGAATGATGCCCTGCGATCCTAGGTGGCGGAAGGACGTGCGCCAAGGAACTCTCCGCCTGGGGCCCAGCCGCCACTACATTCACCCAGTGTGCAGTTAGTGAGATATAGCGTCCTTGGCCGTGCTTACTGGTCCACGTATCTGTGGTTAGGTGGACCTTGGCACAAATGGCGTTGCGCAGTGCACACTTGATTTTATCAGACACTTGCATGTGCAGGGAAGGCACGGCTGTCTTGGAGAAGTAGTGGCGGCTGGGAACCACATACTGGGGACAGCCATGGCCATCAGCTGTTTGAAGCTGTCTGTGTCCACCAGCCGGAATGACAGCATTTCAAAGGCCAGTAGTTTAGAAATGCTGGCATTCAGGCCAAGGGCCTCGAGGGTGACTAGGTGGGAATTTGCGCTTCCTCTCAAAGGTTTGAGAGATGGAGAGCTGAACGCTGCTGTGTGAAATAGTGGAGACGCAAGGTGACGGTGGCGGTGGTGGTGGTGGTGTCGGTGGCACATCCTCTGTTTGCTGCTCGGCAGGTGGCAACATTCCTCTCGAGGCGGAAGCCGAGGCAGCAGCGGTAGAGGGAGCAGGGGAGCCTGAGCGGGTTCATTTTTTTGAGGTGTGCACTCCACTGCAGTTCATGCTTTGCATGTAGATGCCTGATCATGCAGGTGGTGCTCAGGTTAAGAACGTTAATGCCTCGCCTCAGGGTCTGATGGCACAGCGTGCAAACCACTCTGGTCTTGTCCTCAGCACATTGTTTGAAGAAGTGCCATGCCAGGGAACTCCTTGAAGATGCCTTTGAGGTGCTGGGTCCCTGTTGGCACTGGCCAATAGCAGGCGAACTCTCGGGACGGCGGGTGTTCTGCTTTTGCCCCCTGCTCCTCTTTGGCTTCGCTGTTGTCTCGGTCTCACCACTGCCTCTTCCTCTGAACTATTTAAGTCAGCGGCACGACCTTCAGTCCATGTGGGGTCTAAGACCTCATCGTCCTCTGCATCGTCTTCCACCCAGTCTTCCTCCCTGACCTCCTCCTGTTCAGTCTGCACACTGCAATAAGACGCGGCAGTGGGCACCTGTGTTTCGTCATCATCAGACACTCGGTCACTCTGCTGTGGTGGTATTCCCATGTCCTCATCATCTGGATACATAAGTGGTTGTGCGTCAGTGCATGGTATGTCTTCCACCGCTAGGGAAGGGCTAGGTGGACGCCCCTGGGAACCCCTGCCAGCAGAGTCTTCAAACAGAAGAAGAGACTGCTGCATAACTTGAGGCTCAGCCAGTTTCCCTGATATGCATGGGGGTGATGTGACAGACTGATGGGCTTGGTTTTCCGGTGCCACCTGTGCGCTTTCCGCAGAAGACTGGGCGGAAGACAATGTGGTGAACGTGCTGGAAGCACTGTCGGCCACCCAATCGACTAATGCCTGTACCTGCTCAGGCCTTACCATCCTCATAACGGCATTGGGCCCCACCAAATATCGCTGTAAATTCTGCCGGCTACTTGAGGGAGTTGGTTCACTACTTTGTGCGCCTGAGGCCGAACGGCCACGTCCTCTGCCAGCAACAGAGACTCCACGGACCCCACCACGACCGCGTCCTCGTCCCTTAATAGAATGTTTTCTCATTGTTGCGATTCAACTCGCACCACAATAAAATATATTATTTTTTAGCCCCAAAATTCACACACTGGAAGATATACCGTAATTCCTTTTTCCGGTATTAATTACAAGAAAACTGCTGCAAATTGGACACCAGAATTTTTTAAATGCTACTTATGTTAAATGAATTCCCACAGTGGGAGAACTATTTCCTTTTACAGGAGTAACAACGTGCGGCGTACTATTTCGGGTGTCACCAACACCAGATTGATTAAATTGGCCTTTTTGGAACCAAAATGACAACACTGGACACTATAATGCCTTTTTCTGGTATTAATTACAAGAAGACTGCTGCAAATTGGACACCAGAATTTTTAAATGCTACTTATGTTAAATGAATTCCCACAGTGGGAGAACTATTTCCTTTTTACAGGAGTAACAACGTGCGGCCTACTATTTTGGGTGTCACCAACACCAGATTGATTAAATTGGCCTTTTTGGAACCAAATGACAACACTGGACACTATAATGCCCTTTTCTGGTATTAATTACAAGAAGACTGCTGCAAATTGGACACCAGAATTTTTTAAATGCTACTTATGTTAAATGAATTCCCACAGTGGGAGAACTATTTCCTTTTACAGGAGTAACAACGTGCGGCCTACTATTTCGGGTGTCACCAACACCAGATTGATTAAATTGGCCTTTTTGGAACCAAAATGACAACACTGGACACTATAATGCCCTTTTCTGGTATTAATTACAAGAAGACTGCTGCAAATTGGACACCAGAATTTTTAAATGCTACTTATGTTAAATGAATTCCCACAGTAGGAGAACTATTTCCTTTTTACAGGAGTAACAACGTGCGGCGTACTATTTCGGGTGTCACCAACACCAGATTGATTAAATTGGCCTTTTTGGAACCAATTTTACAACACTGGACACTAATGCCTTTTTCTGGTATTAATTACAAGAAAACTGCTGCAAATTGGACACCAGAATTTTTTAAATGCTACCTATGTTAAATGAATTCCCACGGTGGGAGAACTATTTCCTTTTTACAGGAGTAACAACGTGCGGCGTACTATATCGGGTGTCACCAACACCAGATTGATTAAATTGGCCTTTTTGGAACCAAAATGACAACACTGGACACTATAATGCCTTTTTCTGGTATTAATTACAAGAAGACTGCTGCAAATTGGACACCAGAAATTTTTAAATGCTACTTATGTTAAATGAATTCCCACAGTGGGAGAACTATTTCCTTTTTACAGGAGTAACAACGTGCGGCGTACTATTTCGGGTGTCACCAACACCAGAGGAGGAGCTGGTGGAAGCAGTGCAGGAGGAAGCCGAGTAGGAGGAGGAGGCTACAGGAGGCAGAGAATGATGCCCTGCGATCCTAGGTGGCGGAAGGACGTGCGCCAAGGAACTCTCCGCCTGGGGCCCAGCCGCCACTACATTCACCCAGTGTGCAGTTAGTGAGATATAGCGTCCTTGGCCGTGCTTACTGGTCCACGTATCTGTGGTTAGGTGGACCTTGGCACAAATGGCGTTGCGCAGTGCACACTTGATTTTATCAGACACTTGCATGTGCAGGGAAGGCACGGCTGTCTTGGAGAAGTAGTGGCGGCTGGGAACCACATACTGGGGGACAGCCATGGCCATCAGCTGTTTGAAGCTGTCTGTGTCCACCAGCCGGAATGACAGCATTTCAAAGGCCAGTAGTTTAGAAATGCTGGCATTCAGGCCAAGGGCTCGAGGGTGACTAGGTGGGAATTTGCGCTTCCTCTCAAAGGTTTGAGAGATGGAGAGCTGAACGCTGCTGTGTGAAATAGTGGAGACGCAAGGTGACGGTGGCGGTGGTGGTGGTGGTGTCGGTGGCACATCCTCTGTTTGCTGCTCGGCAGGTGGCAACATTCCTCTCGAGGCGGAAGCCGAGGCAGCAGCGGTAGAGGAGCAGGGGGAGCCTGAGCGGGTTCATTGTTTTTGAGGTGTGCACTCCACTGCAGTTCATGCTTTGCATGTAGATGCCCTGATCATGCAGGTGGTGCTCAGGTTAAGAACGTTAATGCCTCGCCTCAGGGTCTGATGGCACAGCGTGCAAACCACTCTGGTCTTGTCCTCAGCACATTGTTTGAAGAAGTGCCATGCCAGGGAACTCCTTGAAGATGCCTTTGGGGTGCTGGGTCCCTGTTGGCACTGGCCAATAGCAGGCGAACTCTCGGGACGGCGGGTGTTCTGCTTTTGCCCCCTGCTCCCTCTTTGGCTTCGCTGTTGTCTCGGTCTCACCACTGCCTCTTCCTCTGAACTATTTAAGTCAGCGGCACGACCTTCAGTCCATGTGGGGTCTAAGACCTCATCGTCCTCTGCATCGTCTTCCACCCAGTCTTCCTCCCTGACCTCCTCCTGTTCAGTCTGCACACTGCAATAAGACGCGGCAGTGGGCACCTGTGTTTCGTCATCATCAGACACTCGGTCACTCTGCTGTGGTGGTATTCCCATGTCCTCATCATCTGGATACATAAGTGGTTGTGCGTCAGTGCATGGTATGTCTTCCACCGCTAGGGAAGGGCTAGGTGGACGCCCCTGGGAACCCCCTGCCAGCAGAGTCTTCAAACAGAAGAAAGAGACTGCTGCATAACTTGAGGCTCAGCCAGTTTCCCTGATATGCATGGGGGTGATGTGACAGACTGATGGGCTTGGTTTTCCAGGTGCCACCTGTGCGCTTTCCGCAGAAGACTGGGCGGAAGACAATGTGGTGAACGTGCTGGAAGCACTGTCGGCCACGCAATCGACTAATGCCTGTACCTGCTCAGGCCTTACCATCCTCATAACGGCATTGGGCCCCACCAAATATCGCTGTAAATTCTGCCGGCTACTTGAGGGAGTTGGTTCACTACTTTGTGCGCCTGAGGCCGAACGGCCACGTCCTCTGCCAGCAACAGAGACTCCACGGACCCCACCACGACCGCGCTCCTCGTCCCTTAATAGAATGTTTTCTCATTGTTGCGATTCAACTCGCACAACAATAAAATATATTATTTTTAGCCCCAAAATTCACACACACTGGAAGATATACCGTAATTCCTTTTTCCGTATTAATTACAAGAAGACTGCTGCAAATTGGACACCAGAATTTTTTAAATGCTACTTATGTTAAATGAATTCCCACAGTGGGAGAACTATTTCCTTTTACAGGAGTAACAACGTGCGGCGTACTATTTCGGGTGTCACCAACACCAGATTGATTAAATTGGCCTTTTTGGAACCAAAATGACAACACTGGACACTAATGCCTTTTTCTGGTATTAATTACAAGAAGACTGCTGCAAATTGGACACCAGAATTTTTTAAATGCTACTTATGTTAAATGAATTCCCACAGTGGGAGAGCTATTTCCTTTTTACAGGAGTAACAACGTGCGGCCTACTATTTCGGGTGTCACCAACACCAGATTGATTAAATTGGCCTTTTTGGAACCAAAATGACAACACTGGACACTAATGCCCTTTTCTGGTATTAATTACAAGAAGGCTGCTGCAAATTGGACACCAGAATTTTTTAAATGCTACTTATGTTAAATGAATTCCCACAGTAGGAGAACTATTTCCTTTTTACAGGAGTAACAACGTGCGGCCTACTATTTTGGGTGTCACCAACACCAGATTGATTAAATTGGCCTTTTTGGAACCAAAATGACAACACTGGACACTAATGCCCTTTTCTGGTATTAATTACAAGAAGGCTGCTGCAAATTGGACACCAGAATTTTTTAAATGCTACTTATGTTAAATGAATTCCCACAGTAGGAGAACTATTTCCTTTTTACAGGAGTAACAACGTGCGGCGTACTATTTCGGGTGTCACCAACACCAGATTGATTAAATTGGCCTTTTGGAACCAAAATGACAACACTGGACACTATAATGCCTTTTTCTGGTATTAATTACAAGAAGACTGCTGCAAATTGGACACCAGAAATTTTTAAATGCTACTTATGTTAAATGAATTCCCACAGTGGGAGAACTATTTCCTTTTACAGGAGTAACAACGTGCGGCGTACTATTTCGGGTGTCACCAACACCAGATTGATTAAATTGGCCTTTTGGAACCAAAATGACAACACTGGACACTAATGCCTTTTTCTGGTATTAATTACAAGAAGACTGCTGCAAATTGGACACCAGAATTTTTAAATGCTACTTATGTTAAATGAATTCCCACAGTGGGAGAACTATTTCCTTTTTACAGGAGTAACAACGTGCGGCCTACTATTTCGGGTGTCACCAACACCAGATTGATTAAATTGGCCTTTTTTGGAACCAAATTGACAACACTGGACACTAATGCCTTTTTCTGGTATTAATTACAAGAAGACTGCTGCAAATTGGACACCAGAATTTTTTAAATGCTACTTATGTTAAATGAATTCCCACAGTGGGAGAACTATTTCCTTTTTACAGGAGTAACAACGTGCGGCGTACTATTTCGGGTGTCACCAACACCAGATTGATTAAATTGGCCTTTTTGGAACCAAAATTACAACACTGGACACTAATGCCTTTTTCTGGTATTAATTACAAGAAGACTGCTGCAAATTGGACACCAGAATTTTTTAAATGCTACTTATGTTAAATGAATTCCCACAGTGGGAGAACTATTTCCTTTTACAGGAGTAACAACGTGCGGCGTACTATTTCGGGTGTCACCAACACCAGATTGATTAAATTGGCCTTTTTGGAACCAAAATGACAACACTGGACACTATAATGCCTTTTTCTGGTATTAATTACAAGAGGACTGCTGGTATTTCACAAGACCGGAATTTTTAAAATGCTCGTTTTGGTACATAAATTGCCCACACTGGGAGAATTATTGCCTAAACCTTTTTACAGTATTATTTACTGAAGGAGTGCTTCTTCTGGTCTAACACCAGAATTATGTTTGTTACAGGGAAAGATTTTTTTAATTTATATTTCTGGCAAAAAAAAAAAAAAAATTTAATTTCTGGCTGACAGTATTGGACCTGGCTGTAGTGACACTGGCTAGCCTAGCTGGAACAGCACATTCATGGGATTTGCTATCCAAGTGGGTTACTTTCAGTTTCACCACTGATATATTAAATATATTGGCAGTTAGTAGGGGTGACACAAGCACAGCCAAACCCCTGATGTAGTATATCTATGAAAAAATCGACTATTACATGAGATTAATGGACGCTGTGGCAGCTTTTGCTGTAGCACCACAAGTCCCAAAATGGCCGCCGCCTATCAGCCCAGTAACATGTGCCAGAAAATGGTCTGCCCAGCCAGAAAAAAATTGACTTTGAATGAGCAGCTGAATCGCTGTTGTTCTGTGTCACAGGAGTAGATTTTCAATTCTTTGGAGCTTTTCTTTGGACTCTGTGGCAGCTTGAGCTGGCGCACCACAGGTCCCAAAATGGCCGCCGCCGGTCAGCCCAGTTACATGTGCTGGTAAAAATCGATCTGGCCAGTGTAAAAAAATAAACTTTCAGTGAACAGCTCAGCTGAGTTGTTCTGATGCACAGGTTTAGATCATTCACTTCTTATCAGGTTTTCTTCCTCAATTATCCCTGCCTATCTCGCCCTCACAGCAGCTGCATCTATCCCTGGTCTAATCACAGCGGGAGTGAGCACATCGCGACGTGCGCACAAGCTTATAAAGAGGCTGAGTCACATGCTGCACTTGGCCAATCACAGCCTTGCCAATAGTAGGCATGGCTGCGATGGCATCTTAGGGCAAGTAGTATGATGCATGTTGATTGGCTGCTTTGCAGCCTTTCAAAATGCGCCACAAAAATGACGAACTACAAAACCGAACCCGAATTTTTATGAAAATGTTCGGGTTCGGTCGTGTCACGAACACCCCAAAATTCTGTATAGACCGGAACTATTCTCGAAATGTGCGCTCAACAACACTAGTGCTATTCGTATCCCACTCTTAAGTTCTAATCGCATTCGATTTTAACTTATGCTTTTTTTTTGACAGGCATCGCATTCTATTTGATGCCTGGCAAAAAAAAAAAAAAATGCATAAGTTAACATCGAATGCGATTTGAACTTAATAGCACTGCGTGCTAGAACAGCACGCACACGTTTATTCAAATTTTGTATTATCGCGATACAAAACCAAACAGGAAAGTTAAAATCGAATGCAATTAGAACGTGTAGTGTGATGCGATTTATTTGAGTTCTAAGAATCGCATTGCGATTTCAACGTAATTCAAACATCCTACAGTACATTCTACTGGAGGAGGCGTTCCCATGGTGATTGGTAGCTCAAAGTTGTAATCGCAATGCGATTTCAGCTTTAAGCCTGTACTATTCTGCTATATAGTACTTTCAAAATGCGCCGAGAGAACATGCCGAACTCCGAACTCGAACCCGAACTTTTTTGAAAATGTCCGGGTTCGGGTCCGTGTCACGGACACCCCAAAATTCGGTACGAACCCGAACTATTCTCGAACTGTTCGCTCAACACTAATCAGCACACGTTAAAATGTGGGCAACTCTGCTGTCGTTGCGCAGGCACTGCAGCATGTAATCGCTCATGTGTGCCAGGCTCCCCAGAGGTAAGGACAAGCTGTCCTTTGTGGGAGACGTATCGTCATCATCCTCTGTATCCCCCCAGCCACGCACCAGGGATGTGCCTGCGCTGTGCTGGGTGCCACCCCGCTGTGAACCTGCTTCATCCTCATCCTCCTCCACCTCCTCCTCATCCTCCTCGTCCTCCAGTAGTGGTCCCTGGCTGGCCACATTTGTACCTGCCCTCTGCTGTTGCAAAAAACCTCCCTCTTAGCCACTTCTAACAGAGTGGCCTGAAAGTGCTAAAAACGACCCGTCATCCTCCTCCTCCTCCTCCTGGCCCTGGCCCACCTCCTCTTCCATCATCGCCCTAAGCGTTTTCTCTAGGAGACATAGAATTGGTATCGTCACGCTGATAACAGTGGCATCGCCACTGGCCATGTTGGTGGCGTACTCTAAACAGCGCAACAGGACACACAGGTCTTGCATGGAGGCCCAATCATTGGTGGTGAAGTGGTGCTGTTCCGCAGTGCGACTGACCCGTGCGTGCTGCAGCTGAAACTCCACTATGGCCTGCTGCTGCTCGCACAGTCTCTCCAGCATGTGCAAGGTGGAGTTCCACGGGGAGGGCACGTCGCATATTAGGCGGTGAGCGGGAAGGCCGAAGTTCCGCTGTAGCGCTGACAGGCGAGCAGCGGCAGGATGTGAACGCCGGAAGCGCGCACAGACGGCCCGCACTTTATGCAGCAGCTCTGACATGTCTGGGTAGTTGTGAATGAACTTTTGCACCACCAAATTCAGCACATGCGCCAGGCAAGGGATGTGCGTCAAACCGGCTAGTCCCAGAGCTGCCACGAGATTTCGCCCATTATCGCATACCACCAGGCCGGGCTTGAGGCCCACCGGCAGCAACCACTGGTCGGTCTGTTGTTCAATACCCCGCCACAACTCCTGCACGGTGTGGGGCCTGTCCCCCAAACATATGAGTTTCAGAATGGCCTGCTGACGTTTACCCGGGCTGTGCTGAAGTTGGTGGTGAAGGTGTGTGGCTGACTGGATGAGCTGGTGGAAGCAGAGGAGGAGGAGGAGGAAGCCAGTAGGAGGAGGAGGCTACAGGAGGCAAAGAATGATGCCCTGTGATCCTTGGCGGCGGAAGGACGTGCGCCAAGGAACTCTCCGCCTGTGGCCCAGCCGCCACTACATTTACCCAGTGTGCAGTTAGGGAGATATAGCGTCCCTGGCCGTGCTTACTGGTCCACGTATCTGTGGTTAGGTGGACCTTGCCACAAATGGCGTTGCGCAGTGCACACTTGATTTTATCGGACACTTGCATGTGCAGGGAAGGCACGGCTGTCTTGGAGAAGTAGTGGCGGCTGGGAACCACATACTGGGGGACAGCCATGGCCATCAGCTGTTTGAAGCTGTCTGTGTCCACCAGCCGGAATGACAGCATTTCAAAGGCCAGTAGTTTAGAAATGCTGGCATTCAGGCCAAGGGCTCGAGGGTGACTAGGTGGGAATTTGCGCTTCCTCTCAAAGGTTTGAGAGATGGAGAGCTGAACGCTGCTGTGTGAAATAGTGGAGACGCTAGGTGACGGTGGCGGTGGTGGTGTCGGTGGCACATCCTCTGTTTGCTGCTCGGCAGGTGGCAACATTCCTCTCGAGGCGGAAGCCGAGGCAGCAGCGGCAGAGGGAGCAGGGGGAGCCTGAGCGGGTTCCTTGTTTTTAAGGTGTGTACTCCACTGCAGTTCATGCTTTGCATGTAGATGCCTGATCATGCAGGTGGTGCTCAGGTTAAGAACGTTAATGCCTCGCCTCAGGGTCTGATGGCACAGCGTGCAAACCACTCTGGTCTTGTCCTCAGCACATTGTTTGAAGAAGTGCCATGCCAGGGAACTCCTTGAAGATGCCTTTGGGGTGCTGGGTCCCTGTTGGCGCTGGCCAATAGCAGGCGAACTCTCTGGACGGCGGCTGTTCTGCTTTTGCCCCCTGCTCCCTCTTTGGCTTCGCTGTTGTCTCGGTCTCACCACTGCCTCTTCCTCTGAACAATTTAAGTCAGCGGCACGACCTTCAGTCCATGTGGGGTCTAAGACCTCATCGTCCTCTGCATCGTCTTCCACCCAGTCTTCCTCCCTGACCTCCTCCTGTTCAGTCTGCACACTGCAATAAGACGCGGCAGTGGGCACCTGTGTTTCGTCATCATCAGACACTCGGTCACTCTGCTGTGGTGGTATTCCCATGTCCTCATCATCTGGATACATAAGTGGTTGTGCGTCAGTGCATGGAATGTCTTCCACCGCTGGGGAAGGGATAGGTGGACGCCCCTGGAAAACCGTGGGAGCAGAGTCTTCAAACAGAAGAAGAGACTGCTGCATAACTTGAGGCTCAGCCAGTTTCCCTGATATGCATGGGGGTGATGTGACTGACTGAAGGGCTTGGTTTTCAGGTGCCACCTGTGCGCTTTCCGCAGAAGACTGGGCGGAAGACAATGTGGTGAATGTGCTGGAAGCACTGTCGGCCACCCAATCGACTAACGCCTGTACCTGCTCAGGCCTTACCATCCTCATAACGGCATTGGGCCCCACCAAATATCGCTGTAAATTCTGCCGGCTACTTGAGGGAGTTGTTTCACTACTTTGTGCGCCTGAGGCCGAACGGCCACGTCCTCTGCCAGCAACAGAGGCTGCACGGACACCACCACGACCGCGTCCTCGTCCCTTAATAGAATGTTTCCTCATTGTTGCGATTCAACTCGCACCACAATAAAATATATTATTTTTTAGCCCCAAAATTCCCACACTGGAAGATATAATTCCTTTTTCCGGTATTAATTACCAGAACACTGCTGCTAATTTGACACCAGATTTTTTATAATGCTAGTTTTGGTACATAGATCCCCACACGGGGAAATATAATTCCTTTTTAGAGGAGTGAAAACGTGAGGCCTAGTTTTTCTGGTCTAACAAACACCAGATTGATTAAATTGGCCTTTTTTTCAGCAAAATTACAACACTGGACAATAATGCCTTTTGGCGGTATTAATTACAAGAACACTGCTGCTAATTGGACACCAGATTTTTTATAATGCTAGTTTTGGTACATAGATTCCACACGGGGAGATATAATTCCTTTTTACAGGAGTAAAAACGTGAGGCCTAGTTTTTCTGGTCTAACAAACACCAGATTGATTAAATTGGCCTTTTTTTCAGCAAAATTACAACACTGGACAATAATGCCTTTTGGCGGTATTAATTACAAGAACACTGCTGCTAATTGGACACCAGATTTTTTATAATGCTAGTTTTGGTACATAGATCCCCACACGGGGAAATATAATTCCTTTTAGAGGAGTGAAAACGTGAGGCCTAGTTTTTCTGGTCTAACAAACACCAGATTGATTAAATTGGCCTTTTTTTCAGCAAAATTACAACACTGGACAATAATGCCTTTTAGGCGGTATTAATTACAAGAACACTACTGCTAATTGGACACCAGATTTTTATAATGCTAGTTTTTGGTACATAGATCCCCACACGGGAAATATAATTCCTTTTAGAGGAGTGAAAACGTGAGGCCGAGTTTTTCTGGTCTAACAAACACCAGATTGATTAAATTGGCCTTTTTTCAGCAAAATTACAACACTGGACAATAATGCCTTTTGGCGGTATTAATTACAAGAACACTGCTGCTAATTGGACACCAGATTTTTATAATGCTAGTTTTGGTACATAGATCCCCACACGGGAAATATAATTCCTTTTAGAGGAGTGAAAACGTGAGGCCTAGTTTTTCTGGTCTAACAAACACCAGATTGATTAAATTGGCCTTTTTTCAGCAAAATTACAACACTGGACAATAATGCCTTTTGGCGGTATTAATTACAAGAACACTGCTGCTAATTGGACACCAGATTTTTTTATAATGCTAGTTTTGGTACATAGATTCCACACGGGAGATATAATTCCTTTTTACAGGAGTAAAAACGTGAGGCCTAGTTTTTCTGGTCTAACAAACACCAGATTGATTAAATTGGCCTTTTTTCAGCAAAATTACAACACTGGACAATAATGCCTTTTGGCGGTATTAATTACAAGAACACTTGCTAATTGGACACCAGATTTTTATAATGCTAGTTTTGGTACATAGATCCCCACACGGGGAAATATAATTCCTTTTAGAGGAGTGAAAACGTGAGGCCGAGTTTTTCTGGTCTAACAAACACCAGATTGATTAAATTGGCCTTTTTTCAGCAAAATTACAACACTGGACAATAATGCCTTTTGGCGGTATTAATTACAAGAACACTGCTGCTAATTGGACACCAGATTTTTATAATGCTAGTTTTGGTACATAGATCCCCACACGGGGAAATATAATTCCTTTTAGAGGAGTTAAAACGTGAGGCCTAGTTTTTCTGGTCTAACAAACACCAGATTGATTAAATTGGCCTTTTTTCAGCAAAATTACAACACTGGACAATAATGCCTTTTGGCGGTATTAATTACAAGAACACTGCTGCTAATTGGACACCAGATTTTTATAATGCTAGTTTTGGTACATAGATCCCCACACGGGAAATATAATTCCTTTTAGAGGAGTGAAAACGTGAGGCCGAGTTTTTCTGGTCTAACAAACACCAGATTGATTAAATTGGCCTTTTTTCAGCAAAATTACAACACTGGACAATAATGCCTTTTGGCGGTATTAATTACAAGAACACTGCTGCTAATTGGACACCAGATTTTTATAATGCTAGTTTTGGTACATAGATCCCCACACGGGAAATATAATTCCTTTTTAGAGGAGTGAAAACGTGAGGCCGAGTTTTTCTGGTCTAACAAACACCAGATTGATTAAATTGGCCTTTTATTCAGCAAAATTACAACACTGGACAATAATGCCTTTTGGCGGTATTAGTTACAAGAACACTGCTGCTAATTGGACACCAGATTTTTTATAATGCTAGTTTTGGTACATAGATCCCCACACGGGGAAATATAATTCCTTTTTAGAGGAGTGAAAACGTGAGGCCTAGTTTTTCTGGTCTAACAAACACCAGATTGATTAAATTGGCCTTTTTTTCACCAAAATTACAACACTGGACGATATAATGCCTTTTGGCGGTATTAATTACAAGAGGACTGCTGGTATTTCAGAACACCGGAATTGTTAAAATGCTAGTTTTGCTAGATAAATTTCCCACACTGGGAGAAATATTGCCTAAGCCTTTTTACAGTATTAATTACAACAGGAGTAATTTTATTATTACGGTGAAAGCTTTTTCTAATTTATATTTCTGGCACATAAAAAAAATAAATATTTCTGGCTGACAGTATTGGACAAAGTAGTGGCACTGGCTAGCCTAGCTGGAACAGCACATTCATGGGATTTGCTATCCAAGTGGGTTACTTTCAGTTTCACCACTGATATATTAAATATCTTTGCAGTTAGTATGGGTGACACAAGCACAGCCAAACCCCTGATGTAGTATATCTATGAAAAAATCGACTATTACATTAGATTAATGGACGTTGTGGCAGCTTTTGCTGTAGCACCACAAGTCCCAAAATGGCCGCCGCCTATCAGCCCAGTAACATGTGCCAGAAAACAGTCCGCCCAGCCAGAAAAAAAATTGACTTTGACTGAGCAGCTGAATCGCTGTTGTTCTGATTCACAGGTGTAGATTTTTAACTTCTTTGGAGCTTTGGTTTACACTCTGTGGCAGCAAGTGCTGGCGCACCACAAGTCCCAAAATGGCCACCGCCGGTCAGCCCAGTTACATGTGCCAGTAAAAATCGCTCTGGCCAGTCTCAACAAAATAGTGACTTTCAGTGAACAGCTCAGCTGAGTTGTTCTGATGCACAGGTGTAGAAAGGTAGATCATTCAATCACTTCTTTATCCATGCCTATCTCGCCCTCACAGAAGCTGCATCCTCTCCCTACACTAGTCAGAGCAGTGTGACGTGCGGCGCTACGTGACTCCAGCTTAAATAGAGGCTGGGTCACATGCTGCACTTGGCCAATCACAGCCATGCCATTAGTAGGCATGGCTGTGATGGGCTCTTAGGGCAAGAAGTAAAACGCTAGCTGATTGGCTGCTGTGCAGCCCTTCAGAAAGCGGGAAGTAATCGACGAACACCGGACCCGAACCCGAACTTTTTTGAAAATGTCCGGGTTCGGGTCCGTGTCACGGACACCCCAAAATTCGGTACGGACCCGAACGATTCTCGAACTGTTCGCTCAACACTACATACGGGTAATGAGATTTTTTTTTTCCGTTCAGCCTCTGCGCTGTCCTGTCCGTAAAAGGGTATATTTCCACTTGTGGTGAAATTTAATTGCTAAAATAGCAATTCCATAATTCTAGTGTTCCAGCAGTTGCAGGCCTATTTGAAATCAGTCCGTAAAAGGGTATATTTCTTTCTATGGTGAATTTTATTTGATAAAATAGCAATTCCATAAATCTGGTGTTCCAGCAGTTGCAGGCCTCTTTGAAATCTGTCCGTAAAAGGATATATTTTTGTCTGTAGGGAAATTTAATTGCTAAAATAGCAATTCCATAATTCTAGTGTTCCAGCAGTTGCAGGCCTATTTGAAATCAGTCCGTAAAAGGATATATTTCTTTCTATGGTGAAATTTATTTGATAAAATAGCAATTCCATAAATCTAGTGTTCCAGCAGTTGCAGGCCTATTTCAAATCTGTCCGTAAAAGGGTATATTTTTGTCTGTGGTGAAATTTAATTGCTAAAATAGCAATTCCATAATTCTAGTGTTCCAGCAGTTGCAGGCCTATTTGAAATCAGTCCGTAAAAGGGTATATTTCTTTCTATGGTGAAATTTTATTGCTAAAATAGCTATTCCATAAATCTAGTGTTCCAGTTGTTGCAGGCCTGTTTGAAATCTGTCCGTAAAAGGGTATATTTCTGTCTGTGGTGAAATTCAATTGCTAAAATAGCAATTCCATAGTCTAGTGTTCCAGCAGTTGCAGGCCTATTTGAAATCAGTCCGTAAAAGGGTATATTTCTTTCTATGGTGAAATTTAATTGTTAAAATAACAATTCCATAAATCTAGTCTTCCAGCAGTTGCAGGTCTATTTGAAATCTGCCCGTAAAAAGGTATCTTTCTTTCTGTGGTAAAATTTAATTGCTAAAATAGCAATTCCATAAATCTAGTGTTCCAGCAGTTGCAAGCCTATTTGAAATCAGTCCGTAAAAGGGTATATTTCTTTCTGTGTTGAAATTATATTGAAAACATTGCAATTCCCTAAATCTGGTGTTTCAGCAGTTGCAGGCCTATGTGAAATCTGTCCGTACAAGGGTATATTTATGTGTGTGGTGAAATTTAATTGCTAAAATAGCAATTCCATAATTCTAGTGTTCCAGCAGTTGCAGGCCTATTTGAAATCAGTCCGTAAAAGGGTATATTTCTTTATATGGTGAAATTTATTTGATAAAATAGCAATTCCATAAATCTAGTGTTCCAGCAGTTGCAGGCCTATTTGAAATCTGTCCGTAAAAGGGTATATTTTTGTCTGTGGTGAAATTTAATTGCTAAAATAGCAATTCCATAATTCTAGTGTTCCAGCAGTTGCAGGCCTATTTGAAATCAGTCCGTAAAGGGGTATATTTCTTTCTATGGTGAAATTTTATTGCTAAAATAGCTTTTCCATAAATCTAGTGTTCCAGTTGTTGCAGGCCTGTTAAAAATCTGTCCGTAAAAGGGTATATTTCTGTCTGTGGTGAAATTCAATTGCTAAAATAGCAATTCCATAGTTCTAGTGTTCCAGCAGTTGCAGGCCTATTTGAAATCAGTCCGTAAAAAGGTATACTTCTTTCTATGGTGAAATTTAATTGTTAAAATAACAATTCCATAAATCTAGTCTTCCAGCAGTTGCAGGTCTATTTGAAATCTGCCCGTAAAAAGGTATCTTTCTTTCTGTGGTAAAATGTAATTGCTAAAATAGCAATTCCATAAATCTAGTGTTCCAGCAGCTGCAGGCCTATTTGAAATCAGTCCGTAAGAGGGTATATTTCTTTCTGTGTTGAAATTATATTGCAAACATTGCAATTCCCTAAATCTGATGTTCCAGCAGTTGCAGGCCTATGTGAAATCTGTCCGTACAAGGGTATATTTCTGTCTGTGGTGAAATTTATAAAAAATAGCAATTCCATAGATCGAGTGTTCCAGCAGTTGTAGGCCTGTGGGTTTTGGAGGGGACAGATTGCCAGCCTCTTGCCCCAGGATTATCGGCCCTCTCATCAGCCCATGCTAAACATTTGAACCCCTGGTCTTATTTGTGCCATTTTGGGATATGTTAAATGTCTGTCTGTACTGTAAAGGATGGGACATTGTATATTGAATAGTGATGTCTGTCCTATTGTCCCCACTTGTGTATTGGCGATTTCCCTTTGTCCTGAGAGATAATTGAATGACTCCTCGGTTGTCTCCAGGACAGAAGACATTGTGTATTCTCCTGCCTGTGATGATTAAATTAACCCGTGTAGGGTAATTGTATCACAGGCAGAGGGGAGGATTTTGTGTGGGAGTGTTTTACTGTATTGTATGTGTCTCAGTCTTCCTTCTGGTCCCCTGGGGGAGTGTCCACCAGGTGGGAGACCTGCATAAATACCGGGCAGGTAGCCCTCAATAAAAAGAATTCCTGTTTAACCATCAATACGGAGTCTCGTCTCGTACTTGGGGGAAATTGCTACGTCAGAATGTTCTCTTGCCTGTTCCGGGAAAGGAGGACTTTGTATGGTTCCAGTTCAGTGGATTCCAGTGGTTCTAGGTTGCTGCTCTATTCGGCAGGGGAATCGCCCGAACGGTATTAACCATCACTATACCAGGTTATACCATAACAACTGGTGGCAAGCAGCGGGATCTTTCCTACAGCCAGAAGGACAGTGACAGAAGGCACCATGGATTTTACAATTTGAGGGCAACGCGTGTCCCAGTACAGTGACCCTAACAGCACCAGGATGGAACCAGCAGTGGAGTATGATGAGGGTGTCATGGATGACCGAGATGCAGTCCGCAAAGGCATCTGGTACCAGGCACTGGGTATTGTGGAATATCTGCGGGACGAGATGCTCCCCAAGGATGAGCAGCGACAGCAGAAGCGAGTAGCCCTGCGGATGCCCTTCTTAGGAGAGCAGCCCCTGGAAGAGTGGGTAGAAGACCTGGACCTGGTATGGCGGGAGATGTGGCTGGAAGATGCCTACCAGGCACTCTGGTGGTATGAAGCTCGGTACCTACCCCGGACAGACGAGCATGATAAGCCAGAGGGAGACGAGTTTGATGGTCCTGGCTTGTTATGGGAGACTTTTTAAGAGCTGGAGTTTGGGAGCCCTACACAAGCCCGGTTCAGGGACCTTTTTGAGTGGCGGGAGAGCAGGTATGACTGGGACGACACTCACAAAATTGAGCAAGACCTGGTCTACCTGGTGACCCGGAAGATGGAGCTGGAAGAGGACTACCAGCAGCTGTTCCACTCCAGTGAGAAGGCTCAGTGAGAGAGCAGAGTGCCAGACCCAGGTCCAGAGCCCTTCAGCTGGGAGGATATTGTGGAAGTTTACTGGAAAGAACCCCAGGTGGCTTGTGGAGATGGGACCGAGGTCTCTCCACCGGTCCTGCAGGGAATTGGGAGCCCAGTCTCCATACCCCAGCGGCAGAGTGATTTATTGGGATTTGGGAGCCCAGTCTCCATTCCCCAGTGGCAGGCTGAGTTACAAGGGGCAGAGACAGTCGGTCCTGTCCCCCAGCGGCAGAGTCATGTGCAGGGAATTGGGAGCCCAGTCTCCATTCCCCATCGACTGTGTCCAGCAGGGAATAGAGAGCCCAGTCTCCTTTCCCCAGCAGCAGGACACTGTGTTGGGAGCGGAGACAGTCGGTCTCCCTCCCCAGCGTCTGTAAGTATGTCTGGGAGAGGCGCTTATTACCCCCTCTCCCCAGCGGCAGGCTAAGTTACAGAGGGCAGAGACAGTTGGTCCTGGCCCCCAGCAGCAGAGTGACTTACTAGGAGAGGAGAGCCTTGTCCTCCCTCCCCATCGGCAGAGTGTCAGGCAGGAAATAGAGAGCCCAGTCTCCTTTCCCCAGCAGCAGGACACTGTGTTGGGAGCGGAGACAGTCGGTCTTCCTCCCCAGTGGCTGGAAGAATGTCTGGGAGAGGAGCTTGTTACCCACTCTCCCCAGCACCAGCTTAATGCACCAGGGGGAGACAGTAAGCCCCACAACAGTGGAGATGGGACCGAGAGCTCTCCACCAGCCCTACAGGGATGCTGGGTAGTCGGCCCAGATCCCCAACGGCAGCCGGATTTTCAGGGAGTAGGGACAGTCAGTCCTGCTCCCCAGCGGCAGTATGTTTTGCAGGGAGAGAAGAGCATTGTCTCCATTCCCCATCGGCCGTGTGATTTACAGGGAATTGGGAGCCCAGTCTCCATCCCCCAGCAGCAGTTTAACGCACCAGGGGGAGACAGTAAGCCCCACAACCATGCATATGGGACCGTGGTCTCTGCACTCACAGCACAGGGGGTAGGGACAGTCGGTCCTGTCCACCAGCAACAGGGCCATTTAGCCAAAGGGAAGACAGTCGGTCTCTCCCTACAACAGCAGAGCTGTGTATCTAAAGGGGAGACAGTCGGTCTCCCCCTCCAACAACCAGGCTCCAACCAGGCTACTTCCGTGGTAGCGCTGGCACCAGGGCAGAGTACCGCTGGTCTCTGCCCACTCAGCAACTCACCAAGGCAGTCTACCAGTCCCCACACAGCCGTAGTGAGGCACATGGACATGGACAGGTTTATCCCTTGCTCAGGTGTAGTAACCATTTATTGTGGGTGCGCTGTACTGCTGTTTCTGTTTTGTGGGTGGGCTGCTGGACTAACAAGGGCACTGACTGGCAGAAGGTCAGATACCCTGTTAGTCTGTTTGGAAAAGGGGAGATGTGTGGCGAAACCAACCTTGCCACTGGGTTTTGGAGGGGACAGATTACCAGCCTCTTGCCCCAGGATTATCGGCCCTCTCATCAGCCCATGCTAAACGTTTGAACCCCTGGTCTAATTCGTGCCATTTTGGGATATGTTAAATGTCTGTGTGTACTGTAAAGGGTGGGACATTGTATATTGAATAGTGATGTCTGTCCTATTGTCCCCACGTGTGCATTGGCGATTTCCCTTTGTCCTGAGAGATAATTGAATAACTCCTCGGTTGTCTCCAGGACAGAAGACATTGTGTATTCTCCTGCCTGTGATGATTACATTAACCCGTGTAGGGTAATTGAATCACAGGCAGAGGGGAGGATTTTGTGTGGGAGTGTTTTACTGTATTGTATGTGTCTCAGTCTTCCTTCTGGTCCCCTAGGGGAGTGTCCACCAGGTGGGAGACCTGCATAAATACCGGGCAGGTAGCCCTCAATAAAAAGAATTCCTGTTTAACCATCAATACGGAGCCTCGTCTCGTACTTGGGGGGAATTACTACTTCAGAACGTTCTATTGCCTATTCCAGGAAAGGAGGACTTCGTATGGTTCCAGTTCGGTGGATTCCAGTGGTTGTGGGTTGCTGTGCTCTTCTCCAGGGGAATCGTCCGAACGGTATTAACCCTCACTATACCGGGTTATACCGTAACAATGCCTATTTGAAATCTGTCCGTAAAAGGGTATATTTCTGTCTGTGGTGAAATTTAATTGCTAAAATAGCAATTCCATAAATCTAGTGTTCCAGTTGTTGCATGCCTAGTTTAAATCAGTCCGGAAAAGGGTATATTTCTTTCTATGGTGAAATTTAAAGCGAACCTGTCACCTGGAATTCACATTATAAACCAATAAAAGTACCTTATAGCTGATGACCAGTGTGTTGTCCTCATGTTTTTTTCCGCTTTTCTGCAACTATAATTCATGAAAAAAACTTCTTTTAAACTGCTCTTTTTCTACAGACAAAGTCATGATAGAAGTCAAGGAGGCAGACACTCCTTGACTCCAGGATGTGCCTCCCCCGCCCTAACCCCGCCTCTCAGCAGTTTAATTGACACTCCGCTCCCTGGCCGGGACCGCGCTTGTACAGGCGGCGCATGTGCCGTCGCCCTCCTTTGCAGCGCGGAGTCAAGCGCGATCCTTTCGCTTATTGACGCATGGAGCCTGAGGATCCGGGCGCGCGCGCGTGAGCGACAGAAGACTGGCCGGCGTCGGGGGACGGCGCATGCGTGAATAAGCGAAAGGATCGCGCTGCAAAGGAGGGCGACGGCGCATGTGCCGCCTGTACAAGCGCGGTCCCGGCCAGGGAGCCGAGTGTCAATTAAACTACTGAGAGGCGGGGTTAGGGCGGGGGAGGCACATCCTGGAGTCAAGGAGTGTCTGCCTCCTTGACTTCTATCATGACTTTGTCTGTAGAAAAAGAACAGTTTAAAAGATGTTTTTTTCATGAATTATAGGTGCAGAAAAGCGGAAAAAAACATGAGGACAACACACTGGTCATCAGCTATAAGGTACTTTTATTGGTTTATAATGTGAATTCCAGGTGACAGGTTCGCTTTAATTGCTAAAATAGTAATTCCATAAATCTAGTGTTCTAGCAGTTGCAGGCTTTGTTTAAATCTGTCCGTAAAAGGGTATATTTCTTTCTGTGGTGAAATTTAATTGCTAAAATAGCAATTCCATAAATCTAGTGTTCAAGCAGTTGCAGGCCAATTTGAAATCTGTCCGTAAAAGGATACCTTTCATCCAGGGCCTAAATACTAGGCCTACAATTGATATTCCCCTAAATCATTGGTTACTGCTGTGAGTGGATTAGTGTAATACAGTACATAAATAACTAGGCAGATAGTGTTAGGTGCCTTTAAAAAAAGGCCTGAATTTGACATCTTCACATTGGGCCAAATATAATTTTTCTTATTGTGGTGCTTGGTGAACAGCAATAATGAGGAAAACATCTAGTAAGGGACGCGGACGCAGTCGTGGTGGTGTCAGTGGACCTTCTGGTGCTAGGAGAGGACGTGGCCATTCTGCCACAGCCACACGTCCTATTAAACCAACTACCTCAGGTTCCAGTACCAACCAGAATTTACTGGATGGTAAGGCCTGAGCAGGTACAGGCGCTAGTCAATTGGGTGGCCGACAGTGGATACAGCACGTTCACAGCATTATCTCCCACCCAGTCTTCTGCAGAAAGCGCCCAGATGGCGCCCGAAAACCAAGCCCATCAGTCTGTCACATCACCCCCATGCATATCAGGGAAACTGTCTGAACCTCAAGTTATGCAGCAGTCTCTTATGCTGTTTGAAGAGTCTGCCGGCAGGGTTTCCTAAGGGCATCCACATAGCCCTTTTACAGCGGTGGAAGACAAAGCATTCACTGACGCACAACCACGCATGTTTCCTGATAATGAGGACATGGGAATACCACCTCATCAGAGTCAGCAAGTCTCTGATGATGACGAAACACAGCTGCCAACTGCCGCGTCTTACTGCAGTGTGCAGACTGAACAGGAGGAGGTCAGGGAGGAAGACTGGGTGGAAGACGATGCAGGGGACAATAAGGTCATAGACCCAACATGGAATGAAGGTCGTGCCACTGACTTTTATAGTTCAGAGGAAGAGGCAGTGGTGAGACTGAGCCAACAGCGAAGCAAAAGAGGGAGCAGAGGGCAAAAGCAGAACAGCCGCCGCCAAGAGAGTTTGCCTGCTACTGGCCAGCACCACCAGGGACCCAGCACCCCAAAGGAAGCTTCAAGGAGTTCCCTGGCATGGCACTTCTTCAAACATTGTGCTGACGAAAAGACCCGAGTGGTTTGCACGCTGTGCCATCAGAGCCTGAAGCGAGGCATTAACGTTCTGAACCTTAGCACAACCTGCATGACCAGGCATCTACATGCAAAGCATGAACTGCAGTGGAGTAAACACCTTAAAAGCAAGGAACTCACACAGGCTCCCCCTGCTCCCTCTTCTGCTGCTGCCTCGGCCTCTTCCTCCACCTTGGGAGGAATGTTGCCACCTGCTGCCCACCAAACAGGATGTGCCACCGACGCCACCACCTGCCTCACCAAGCATCTCCACCATGTCACACGGCAGCGTTCAGCTCTCCATCTCACAAACCTTGGAGAGAAAGCGTAAATTCCCACCTAGCCACCCTCGAGCCCTGGGCCTGAATGCCAGCATTTCTAAACTACTGGCCTTTGAAATGCTGTCATTAAGGCTGGTGGACACAGACAGCTTCAAACAGCTGATGGCCATGGCTGCCCCACAGTATGTTGTTCCCAGCCGCCACTACTTCTCCAAGACAGCCGTGCCTTCCCTGCACAACCAAGTATCCGATAAAATCAAGTGTGCACTGCGCAACGCCATCTGTGGCAAGGTCCACCTAACCACAGATACGTAGACCAGTAAGCACGGCCAGGGACGCTATATCTCCCTAACTGCACACTGGGTAAATTTAGTGGCGGCTGGGCCCCAGGCGGAGAGTTCCTTGGCGCACGTCCTTCCGCCGCCAAGGATCGAAGGGCATCATTCTATGCCTCCTGTAGCCTCCTCCTCCTACTCGGCTTCCTCCTCCTCTGCTTCCACCAGCTCATCCAGTCAGCCACACACCTTCACAACCAACTTCAGCACAGCCCGGGATAAATGTCAGCAGGCCATTCTGAAACTCATATGTTTGGGGGACAGGCCCCACACCGCGCAGGAGTTGTGGCGGGGTATTGAACAACAGACCGACCAGTGGTTTCTGCCGGTGGGCCTCAAGCCCGGCCTGGTGGTGTGCGATAATGGGCAACATCTCCTCGCAGCTCTGGGACTAGCCGGTTTGACACACATCCCTTGCTTGGCGCATGTGCTGAATTTGGTGGTGCAGAAGTTCATTCACAACTACCCCGACATGTCAGAGCTGGTGCATAAAGTGCGGGCCATCTGTGCGCGCTTCCGACGTTCACATCCTGCCGCTGCTCGCCTGTCTGCGCTACAGCGTAACTTCAGCCTTCCCACTCACCACCTCATATGCGAAGTGCCCACCAGTAGTGATGTCGCGAACATAAAATTTTCCGTTCGCAAACGGCGAACGCGAACTTCCGCAAATGTTCGCGAACATGCGAACAGTGCGAACCGCCATAGACTTCAATAGACAGGCGAATTTTAAAAAACAAAGGGACTCCTTCTGGCCACAATAGTGATGGAAAAGTTGTTTCAAGGGGACTAACACCTGGACTGTGGCATGCTGGAGGGGGATCCATGGCAAAACTCCCATGGAAAAATATCTAGTTGACGCAGAGTGTGGTAAGTTGTAATCGCAATGCGATTAATACAGGTTATATTAATCGCATTGCGAATTCAACTTAAAGCTGAGTTCCTAATGGTTGTATTGCTAGAATATAACGAAGATTGAGAATAGGAACCCAGCTCTAAGTTGAATTCGCAATGCGATTTATATAACCTGTATTAATCGCATTGGGATTACAACTACTAAGATGGATGCCATCCTTGCTTTTTGATGGGAGGTGGGAGGGTCTGGGAGGGATACTGATGTACTAGCCCTAAAAAGGGCTTTTTGGGGTGCTGTCAGGACGCAGTCCTTACAGCAGAGATCTGATGAGTCTTTCAGGACTTGAGTCGACACTGAATACACTAGCCTAGCTATCGATTTCCCTATTAAATCTCAGCAGCAGTCCTCTCACTAAGACTGCAGCTTCCGAATGAATCTAAAATGGATGCTGTGTCCAGGAGATGGGAGGGTCTGGGAGTGAGGGTATGCTAATTGGCTGGAATGTGTCTGCTGACTGTGAGGTACAGGGTCAAAGTTTACTCAATGATAGGGGGTGGACCTAACATCGCATATGTTCGCCCGCCGCGACGAACGTGCACAAGCTATGTTCGCCGGGAACTACTCGCCGGTGAATAGTTTGGGAGTTGCGACATCATATTTGCGAATTTAACTTAGAGATGGGTTCCTAATGGTTGTATTGCTAGAATATAACTAAGATTGGGAATTTAGCTCTATATTCTCAATCTTCGTTATATAATTCTAGCAATACAACCATTAGGAAACCCAGATCTAAGTTGAATTTGCAATGCGATTAATATAACCTGCATTAATCGCATTGTGAATTCAACTTAGAGCTGAGTTCCTAATGGTTGTTGTATTGCTACAGTAGAATATGCGTTATATTCTAGCAATACAACCATTAGGAACTCAGCTCTACGTTGTAATCGCAATGCGAATAATACTTACAATTATTAATCGCTTTGCGAATCCATTTAATGCCTCTATTTGATTGTATATGACGGTTGACTATGACTACCACCAATGTTCTGCTGCCTCCGAGGCAAGATATCTGAACCCCCCAGGGGCCATTTGGGCATTTCTAATAGAAAACGCATAAAAAACGCATAAAAAACGTATCTGCGTTTTTATAATTTTTTCATTTTTTAGTTTAATTTTTTGTGTATTTTGCCACATTTGGTTGCATATTTACATTTGGTATAGGAAAATATGGTAGTCTAGATCATTACTCTGCCCAAATCTATATTCAGCTACATGGCTTAGAAAATATGCTGTCAAACAATGATCCTAGGTTTTGGTATAGACACATGATCTAGACTACCATATTTGCCTATACCAAATGTAAATATGTAACCAAATGTGGCAAAATACACAAAAAAATAAACTAAAACCCTGGGGGGTTCAGATATCTTGCTTTGGAGGCAGCAGACGTTGGTAGTAGTCATAGTCAACCGTCATATACAATCAAACAGAGGCATCAAATGGATTCGCAAAGCGAATAATAATTGTAAGAATTATTCGCATTGCGATTACAACTTAGAGCTGAGTTCCTAATGGTTGTATTGCTAGAATATAACGTATATTCTAGCAATACAACAACCATTAGAAACTCAGCTCTAAGTTGAATTCGCAATGCGATTAATGCAGGTTATATTAATCGCATTGCGATTTACAATTACTATTACTGCAGCTTCAGAATGAATGTAAGATGGATCCTATCCTTGCGTTTAGATGGGTGGGAGGGTCTGGGAGGGAGGGTATGCTGATTGGCGTGAATGTGTCTGCTGACTGTGAGGTACAGGGTCAAAGTTTGCTCAATGATAAAGAAAAGGGGCGAACGCGAACATCGAATATGTTCGCCCGCCGCGGCGGACGCGAACAAGCTATGTTTGCCGGGAACAGTTCACCGGCGAATAGTTCGGACCATCTCTACCCACCAGGTGGAACTCCACCTTGCACATGCTGGAGAGACTGTGCGAGCAGCAGCAGGCCATAGTGGAGTTTCAGCTGCAGCACGCACGCGTCAGTCACACTGCGGAACAGCACCACTTCACTATCAATGATTGGGCCTCCATGCGAGACCTGTGTGCCCTGTTGCGCTGTTTTGAGTACTCCACCAACATGGCCAGTGGCGATGACACTGTTATCAGCGTTACAATACCACTTCTATGTCTCCTTGAGAAACCGCTTAGGGCGATGATGGAAGAGGAGGTGGCCCAGGAGGAGGAGGAGTAGGAGGATGAGGGGTCATTTTTTGCACCTACAGGCCAGTCTGTTAGTAGTGGCTCAGAGGGAGGTTTTTTGCAACAGCAGAGGCCAGGTACCAATGTGGCCAGCCAGGGCCTACTACTGGAGAACGAGGAGGATGAGGAGGAGGTGGAGGAGGATGAGGATGAAGCAGGTTCACAGCAGGGTGGCACCCGACACAGCTCAGGCCCATCACTGGTGCGTGGCTGGGGGGATACGGAGGATGATGACGATACGCCTCCCACAGAGGACAGCTTGTCCTTACCTCTGGGGAGCCTGGAACACATGAGCGACTACATACAGTGCCTGCGCAACAACAGCAGAGTTGCCAACATTTTAACGTGTGCGGACTACTGGGTTGCCACCCTGCTGGATCCCCGGTACAAAGACAATGTGCCCACCTTACTTCCTGCACTGGAGCGTGATAGGAAGATGCGCGAGTACAAGCGCACGCTGGTAGACGCGCTCCTGAGAGCATTCCCAAATGTCACAGGGGAACAGGTGGAAGCCCAAGGCGAAGGCAGAGGAGGAGCAAGAGGTCGCCAACGCAGCTGTGTCACGGACAGCTCCTCTGAGGGCAGGGTTAGCATTGCAGAAATCTGGAAAAGTTTTGTCTCCACGCCACAGCTAACTGCACCACCACCTGATACGGAATGTGTTAGCAGGAGGCAGCATTTCACTAACATGGTTGAACAGTACGTCTGCACACCCCTCCACTTACTGACTGATGGTTCGGCCCCATTCAACTTCTGGGTCTCCAAATTGTCCACGTGGCCAGAGTTAGCATTTTATGCCTTGGAGGTGCTGGCCTGCCTGGCGGCCAGCATTTTGTCTGAAAGTGTATTCAACACAGCAGGGGGCGTCATTACTGACAAACCCAGCCGCCTGTCCACAGCCAACGTGGACAAGCTGACGTTCATAACAATGAACCAGGCATGGATCTCACAGGACCTGCCCCTCCCTTGTGCAGAATAGACATTTATAACTGTCTCCCCCTCAACCATGTATTTTTGTACTCCGGGGGCTTTTTATTGAATCCTCATTTTTTTAACTTTACCATGATCTTGCGGTGCAACCCAAAGTTGAATGAACCTCTCCTCAATCTGGGCGCCGGGACCGAAATAACTGAAAGTGGCCTGTTACAATGGTGGGTTACATGAAGCCTGATCCTCTGCCATGCGACCTCTCTCCTCTGTCTGGGTGCCGTGGGCTAAATATCTGGAAGTGGCCTTCTCCAGTGGTGGGTGATATGACTCCTGATTCTCTGCTGTGGGACCTCTCTCCTCTGTCTGGGTGCTGGGGCCTAAATAACTGAAAGTGGCCTTCTCCAGTGTTGTGTGATATGACGCCTGATACTCCGCTGTGGGACCTCTCTCCTCTGTCTGGGTGCTGGGGCCTAAATAACTCAAACTGGCCTTCTCCAGTGGTGGTTGATATGATGCCTTATTCCTTGCTGTGGGACCTCTCTCCTCTTTCTGGGTGCTGGGGCCTAAATAACTGAAAGTGGCCTTCTCCAGTGGTGGGTGATATGATGCCCGATTCTCTGCTGTGGGACCTCTCTTCTCTGTCTGAGTGCTGGGGCCTAAATAACTCAAAGTGGCCTTCTCAAGTGGTGGGTGATATGACGCCTTATTCCTTGCTGTGGGACCTCTCTCCTCTGTCTGGGTGCTGGGGCCGAAATAACAGAAAGTGACCTTCTCCATTGGTTGGTGACTTGAAGCCTGATTCTCTTCTATGGGACCTCTCTCCAATTGATATTGGTTAATTTTTATTTATTTTATTTTATTTTAATTCATTTCCCTATCCACATTTGTTTGCAGGGCATTTACCTACATTTTTCTGCCTTTTGCAGCCCTCTCGCCCTTTCCTGGACTATTTTACAGCCTTTTTAGTGTCCAAAAGTTCGGGTCCCCATTGACTTCAATGGGGTTCGGGATGAAGTTCGGGTCGAGTTCGGATCCCGAACCCAAACATTTTCGGGAAGTTCAGCCAAACTTCTCGAACCGAAACATCCAGGTGTTCGCTCAACTCTACTCAAAACCACATATGTTGATGTATCATTGAGCATACTTTGAATTTGTTTTTTATAAACATCACTATCTAAATTAACCAACACTCCTCCCTTATCTGCCCCCTTAATCACCAAATCATGTCTGTTCTTTAAATCCTGCAAGGCTTTAAATTCGTTTTGAGTAATGTTAGCTCGTTTTTTTGTTTGATTCTGAGATATATGATAAACATTATTTTTATTTGATCTCACTTTGTCATATGATATACAAAGATATTTATAATCAAGCTCCTGATAGCGATCTAAAGCAGAGGACCTGGACTGTAGGGGATAAAAATACAACTATGCAACACTTGTTTTACAATACCGAGGGTGATGTTTTGAATCTCAGTGAAATACTAGTACAAAATCCGTGTCAGGGCATCTCCAGACAGTTCAAGGTTTTTTTTTGTAGCAAAAACAATACCAATACAAGTGTGTAACATATGTTTTATAATACAGAGGGTAGAGTTTTGAATGTCAGAGAAAACAAGTGAAATACTTTGTGTGAGCAACTCCCATATGGTGTTTTTTTTTTCTCCACAAGGGGGGCACACAAAACCACAGCCATGTGCAAAACTGCAGGATTAAAATAAGCCGTGGCTTTCAAGCACATACAGCACATAGGTACCAGAGCTCTATTGCAGCACATGAGGTGGCATCATCAAATCCTTCGGGAAAATACAACTGGCTAGTATTCCCAATCAGAACATGCCTGCCCTCCTTCTCCTGGTCTTCTTTGTGGCAGCCATAACCCAAAGTAATACAGTATTCTTATCATCATCATCAGCTTCTTTTTCTCCTGCTAAGACTCCTCCTCCTTGTTCTCTGCTCCTTAGTGAGATATCCACAATGGAATGTTTGGCCGCTCCTTGCAATTGCCACTGTGCAGCAAGGTGCACACCAAAGTGGACACCTAGAGCAGCTGTTATGGACAGGGATAGTATATGTCTTCCATGGCCCACTGGGTCAATTTTTTTGTGTGGCAGTGGGGAGTTAGCACCCCAGCAACAAGGCCAGATCCTTTTGACCCCCCTCACCACCAATGCATCAGCCTGGCTCCCACATCAAGTACTTATCCAACTCCTCCACCTCCTCATCTATTGACACGCTCCCATAACCATCAGCAGCAGTCACAGCATTGCTCCCACTCCCCTCCTTCCTATCAAATGTGTCAAGTGTTGGAGCTGATCGGTCTGGGCGACAGTTGGTACACAGGCAAGCAGTTGCTAAAGTATATCAAGCGGCAAACATCCCACTGGCAGTCATCCCATCAACTGCAACATTGTGGCCATTCTGAACCTGGGGTAAATAACAAATGCTTCCTGCATGGCGCACATCATTAACTTAGTTGTGGAATGCTTTTTAAAAAAGTACACTTGCAATTTCCAGAAAACTGTACTCACATTTTAGCTATTCTTACATGGTAAGGAATGCTCTCTTGAACTTGCAGTGCCAGAACGTTTTGAGGTTACAGTATTTAATCTATGCTGTTCCAACTGGCTGAAATTCAACATTGCACAGGCTACAGTATCTGTATGAGGGGTGGACAACTGTAAATGATTTTGTCATGCACATGACCACCTCAGCAGGAAGAATTGTTTTGAGGTCAGGCAGTGGCTGACCACAGTTTTTCCTCATTACCCTCATATTTATTTCAGAACAGACGCTGATGTTCATGCAGCAGAGGTTGACAATGGAATAAGAAATGCATCTTGCTGTCCTTGTAGCTATTGCGGACCCACAAGGAGAAACTACAATGGAGGAAGAGGATGACAAGCTGCCACTGGATATGGAAAAGGAAGAGTTGAAGGATGATAATGACAGTGACGACACCCAATAGTCTCAGTGGGGGTGGAGCTGGATATGACTGGCATCTCAGGCATGCTGGCCAAAATGGCAACCTGTATGCTTGCTTGCTTACACACTGACAGGCGTATCATTGACATCAAGCAGACTCATGATTACTGGAGAGCCATGCTTTTTTTTAGAACCTTGATTTATAGTAAAAGGAAAATGGGGGCTACAGTAATTTATTACCAGGAAACACTGTAAGCGTAGCTTGCCGCAGCTTTTGCCTGCCGCCAATGTGTCTGAAAGGGGGGCCGTGTCTCTCCCCCTCCCCCGGCAGAGTCAACCACCTTCCACTGCCACGAGCAGCAGAATCCTCAGCAGTAATAGCTGCAGCCAGTCCAGTCTCCTTAAAATGATAGATCCGTTTTTTCATTTCCCGCACCAGACCTCAACGCCCAGGTTCAGGCCTATCTACACTTTAGCCTGTCTCCGGCAAATACCCTGTTTCCTGACCCCATGGACTTAAGGGAAGGGTGACTAGAAACTGTCACTAAATGCTCTCTGTCTTCTTTCTTGTCCAGCCTCTAGTGTCATCTTGGAGATTGTTCTCAGTGCCGCAGGGGGTGTGATGACACCCAAACGAACCAAGTTCTTCTTTGCCAGTGTCCAAAACATCACTTGTTAAAATTAGCAAAGCCTGGATTCAGAAGGATTTTGACTCTCTTCCGGCTGAGGCCTATGAATAGATCTGGCCTTGCTGACTGACGGTACCCCATCTTGCCACTTTTGCTGTCTGCTTGTCTGCATAGCATCACATTCTGTACAGCTGTGGCTGCTTCCATTATGTCACTGCTGTTATGCAACTGCTGCTGCCTGCCTGCCAACATTTACCATATGACTGCTGCTGCCACCACCTCCACAGCTGATACGACTTGCTGCTAATGCCCTACTGCCAGTGGTGGTAACGCTACTCATCCACTACTTCCACTACTACCACTACTACTACCCATAGACAATCTACTGCTTTGTATGTTCTATCTATGCTGCGTTGCTTCTGCTGTTGCTACTGTTGTGGGTACTCGCATTTAATACCCTACCCTTTCCACATCCAAACTGCTCTGCTGCCGCTACCAACTAAAAGAGAGAATTTTTCTAGGCTCCTGCAGAATGAGCCACTCTTTCTTCTGACAATTGACACCCGTGCATATTGTAGGGGTAGGCAATCTGACCCCGTCATAATCTTTTGGACACTTGGTCCTTCAACAAGCCGCTGTTTTGTTTTTTGTTTTAATCCCATATCACCATGCATGTTTAACCCCTTAACGACCAGCGCCGTACATGTATGGCGCAACTGGATGTGACTTAACTCCCACAGCCGTACATGTACGGCGCACTGATCGGGCGGGTGCAGGAGCTGCACCCGCCTGGTCCGCAGCAGGGGTCCGGCTGCCACTGATAGCCGGAACCCCTGCTGTATGCACCGGCATCGGTGAAAACACTTATTCTGATGCATTAACCCTTGGTCAGCGGGACCTGATGGCCGGAAGACAGCCCGATACCTTCCTTAGGTATTGTGCCTGCCTTCCATGACAGCCTGTGAGATCCAGCCCCCTGGATATCACAGCAGGAAGCTGTAAATGCATTACATTCAGTAATACAATTACAGCCAATGCTTTACAATAGAGAAGTATTGTAAAGCACTGTAAAGGGGATCAGACCCCCAAAAGTTGAAGTCGCAGAGTGGGACAAAAAATAAAGTGAAAAAATAAGTAAAAAAAAAAAGTTTTACAAAAAAAATTAAAATTTCAAGGTAAAAAAGGGTCCTTTTCCCAAAATAAAGTAAAAAAAAAAAAAAACCTGCTCTATAAAAATACCACATGACCTAACCCCTAAGGTGAACATCGTTAAAAAACAAACAAACGGTGTCAAGAACGCCATTTTTTTGTCCCCCTAAAATAGTGCCAATCAAACCGTCATCTCATACTGCAAAAATTCCTACCTAAGACAATCGCCCGAAAAATAAACAAAAAACGATGGAAACACTAAAACTTGATTTTTTTTAAATGATAATGTGTAAAACGTAAATAAAAAACTATGCATATTATGTATTGCCACATCCGTAATCACCTGCTCTAGAAAAGTAACACATGATCTAACCCCTCAGGTGAACACCGTCAAAAAAATAAAATAATTTTTTTTTTTGTCACCTTACATCACTAAAAGTGCAACACCAAGCGATCAAAAAGGCGTATTACCCCCAAAATAGTACCAATCTAACTGTCACCTCATTTCATAAAAACTTAGCCCCTACCTAAGACAATTGCCCAAAACATAAAAAAAACTATGGCTCTCAGAATATGGAGACACTAAAACATGATTGTTTTTTTGTTATTGTGTAAAACTTAAATAAAAAAGTATACATATTAGGTATCGCAGAAAGAACCTGCTGTATAAAACTATCACATGAACTAACCCCTCAGGTGAACACCGTAAAAAAATTAATACATAAAAAACGTTATAAAAAAAGCCTGGACGTCACAAAAAGTGTAATACCAAGCGATCAAAAAGTCATACGCACACTAAAATCATAGCAATCAAACCATCCTCTCATCCCACAAAAAAATTAGACCCTACCTAAGACAGTAGCCCAAAAACTATGGAGACACTAAAACATGATTTTTTTTTGTTTCAAAAATCATATCATTGTGTAAAACTTACATAAATAAAAAATTATACATATTAGGTATTGCTACATCTGTAAGAACCTGCTGTATAAAAATAACACATGACCTAACCCCTCATGTGAACACCATAAAAAAAAAGTGTGTCAAAAAGGGTATTTTTTGTCACCTTACATCACAAAAGTTTAATACCAATCAAAAAGTCATATGCACAATAAAATAACGTAGTACCAATCAAACCGTCATCTCATACCGCAAAAAATTAGACCATACCTAAGACAAACGTCCAAAAAATTTAAAAAAATGGTTCTCAGAATATGCACACACTAAAACATGATTTTTTTCAACAAATGCTTTATTATGTAAAACTGAAACAAACAACCAAGAAAAGTATACATATTTTCTATTGTCGCGTCCGTAGCAACCTGCTCTATAACCACATGATCTAACCTGTCAGATGAACATTGTAAATAACAAAAAATAAAAACATTGCCAAAACAGCTATTTTTTGTTACCTTGCCTCACAAAAAGTGAAATATAGAGCAACCAAAAATCACATCTACCCTAAAATAGTACAAATAAAACTGCCACCTTATCCCGTAGTTTCCAAAATAGGGTCACTTTTTTGGAGTTTCTACTCTAGGGGTGCATCAGGGGGTCTTCAAATGTGACATGGCAACTTAAAATGATCCCAGTAAAATCTGCCTTACAAAAACCATATGGCGTTCCTTTTCTTCTGCGCCCTACCGAGTGCCCTTACAGCAGTTTACAACCACATATGGGGTGTTTCTGTAAACGACAAAATCATGGCAATAAATATTGAGTTTTGTTTGGCTGTTAACCCTTGCTTTGTTAGCGGAAAAAAATTTGATTAAAATGAAAAATCTGCCAAAAAAGTGAAATTCTGAAATGTCCTCTTCATTTTTCATTAATTCTTGTGGAACACCTAAAGGGTTAACATTGAAAAATCAGTTTTGGGTGGTTTCTATTATGTAAGCTTCACAAAGTGACTTCAGACCTGAACTGGTCCTTAAAAAGGGGGTTTTAGAAATTTTCTGACAAATGTCAAGATTGGCTTCTAACGTTTCCAAAAAACAAAATGGTATTCACAAAATGATCCATGGGGAATGTAAAGTACCCTAATAACTATTTTTGGAGTTATTACTATCTATTATAAAAGTGGAGAAATTGAAATTTGTAAATTTGTAAATTTTTCCAAATTTATGGTAAATTTAGTATTTTTTTAAAAATAAAAATGAATTTTGTTTTACTCAATTTTACTACTGTCATGAAGTACAATATGTGATGAGAAAACAGTCCCAGAATGGCCTGGATAAGTAAAAGCATTTTAAAGTTATTACCACATAAAGTGACACATGTCAGATTTGCTAAAAATGGCCTGGTCCTTAAGGTGAAAAATGGCTTGGTCCTGAAAGGATTAAACACCATCTGTTCTCCACAAGGGACAATTTTTGAAAGCTTTGGAATATGAAAAAGCCTAATATATGAAATGGTAAGGTGTGTTTTTATACACGCTGTTTAGTGTTGAACGAATCAAAGTTGATGAAGTGTAATTTTATTTAAATTTCAGGAAAGGTTTGATTCCTCACAAATCAGAATTTCCTGGTGACTCGTGGTAATGAATCAGATTGCAAAGTTAAAATAAGAAACCCGGAAATGAGGGATCACCCATAATGCAGCGCAGCCAGCCAATCAGCAGATAGCCAGCCTCTGTAATGTCACAGCCATATAAAAAGCCTCATCCTGCCTGGTCTCTACCATTTTACTGTTAACTTAGTAACAAGGGGAGATGTGACAGGCGCTAGAGACAGTGATTAAGAAAGCCTTTATTTGTAAAATCTTGGTTTGGAACAGTTCAGGGACAGCACAGAGACAACATAGGGAGATAATAGAGAGATCATAAGGAAACTTTATCCACACTATAGGGAAAGCATAGAGACAGCATAGGGAGAGTACAGGGGCTAAGAGAACAGTGTCCCCCTTGGTTAATAGATAAGCAATACAATTACACCTTGATGCACTAATTGGGGTGAAAAAGCTGTCCAATACTACTGCTATTTTAATGTCCACATTGTTTTATACATACGTAATTCTGTAACGCCTTGATTCTCTAATTGTGGTAAAAAAGAGGTCTAACACTAGTGCTATTATGGTGTACATATTTTTTTATGAATACTGAATACTGTTACCCCTTGATTCTGTACTTTGGGTGAAATAGCGCTGTAAATATTTTTTCACGTATTTGGTTTTACACCATGTGTTATAAATAAGTAATTTAATTTGGCCATGATTCTGTAATTGCGGTGAAATAGTGCTCTATTTTTTCACGTATTTGGTATTACACCTTCTGTTATACATGTAGATAAGGAATTCCATTAGGCCTTGATTTTGTAACTGGGGTGAAATAGCGCTCTATATTTTCAAGTATTTGGTTTTACACCATATTTTATAGATAAGGAATTTCATTAAGCTTTGATTCCGTAATTGAGGTGAAATAGTATTTTAATATAACTGATTTTAGGGTGTTCACATTGTTTTATTCATAACTCAGGATGAGCGGACCCGTGAATGTTCAGGCTAGCCGGGTTCGGCCGAACTTAGGGTTCGGGACGTCAATAGGGACCTAAACTTTGGTGCACTAAAATGGCTGTAAAATAGCCGTAGTAATGGCTAGACGGCTGCAAAAGGAAGCAAATTAGGGGTAAGAGCAGGACAGTTGCCCTGCAAACAAATGTGGATAGGGAAATGACTTGAAATAACATAGAATGGAAAAAATAAAAAAATATAATCTTGAACTAGGAGGAGGAGGTCAAAGTGGAGTAGGGGGTTGAGGAGGCCGTGGCGGTGTAGGTGGTAGCGATGGAGGAGGTAGCCAACACTGTTTTTGTTGTATTTTTTTTTTCCTTTTTTTCCCATTTATTTTTTTAATAAATTTGGGAATACCCCAAAATATTGGAAAATAGAAAAGAGAATGCAAAGAGAAAGTGCGCTGGAGTATAAAAATGGCTGGGTGTGGCCGGTATAAAGGTACGGACAAGTCCTGTGGGATCCATGCCTGGTTCATTTTAATGAATATGAGCTTGTCCACGTTCGCTGTGGACAGGCGTCTGCGTTTGTCTGTGATTACCCCTCCTGCCGTGCTAAACACACGTTAGGACATGCTGCCTCCTGCTAAGGCTACTTTCACACTGGCGTCTTGTGCGGATCCGTAATGTATCTGCACAGACTGATCCGCACTGATAATACAACCGCATGCATCCGTTCAGAACGGATCCGTTTGTATTATCATGAACATAGGCAAAACGGTTTGAAAGTCAATGGGGGACGGATCCGTTTTCTGTTGTGTCATATTGTGTCATTGAAAACGGATCCGTCCCCATTGACTTACATTGTATGTCAGGACGGATCCGTTTGGCTCAGTTCCATCAGACGGACACCAAAACGATGCAAGCAGCATTTTGGTGTCCGCCTCCAGAGCGGAATGGAGACTGAACGGAGCCAAAGTGATGCATTCTGAATGGATCCTTATCCATTCAGAATGCATTGGGGCAAAACTGATGCATTTTGGACCGCTTGTGAGAGCCATGAACCCAAAAACGCCAGTGTGAAAGTAGCCTAAGACGTTCCGTATCAGCTGGTGGTACTGGTTGTTGTGACGTGCTGACAAAGCTCTTCCACATTTCGGCCATGCAAACCCTCCCTTCTGAGGTTCTGGCGGTGCCCCGACTGCATTGGCGACTTCTTCCTCCTCCTCTGCCTTCGCCTTGTGCTTCCACTGAGCCCCCGCTGTCAGGTGGGAATGTCATCAGCAGCGCGACTACCAGTGTGCGCTTGTAGTGGCGCATCTTCCACTTGTATTCGCCCATCTTCAGTGACGGAATTAAGGATAGAACGTTGTCCTTATAGCGGGGATCCAGCAGAGTGTCAACCCAATAATCAGCACTGGTTAGAATGTGGGCAACTCGGTGGTCGTTGCGCAAGCACTGCAGCATGTAGTCGCTCATGTGTCCGCCACTTGGTTGTGCAAGGCAGGGATGGCTCGCCTGGAAAAGTAGTGGCGGCTTGGAACCACGCACTGTGGGACAGCCACTACCATAAGGTTTTTAAAAGTCTCTGTCTCCACCAGACAGAATGACAACATTTTGAAATGCTGGCATTCAGGGCCAGGGATCGCAGGTGGGTAGGGGGGTACTTCTTCTTTCTCTCCAGTGTTTGGAGGATGGACAGCTGAATGCTTCCATGGGACAGTGTTGACATGCTGGGTGACAGTGGTGGAGGTGTTGGTTTTGCTGCCACATCTTCTGTTTGCGGGGTGGCAGGTGCCACTGTCACAACAGAGGGGAGGAAGAGGCCGAGACCACAGCACATGAGTAAGCAAGAGGAGCCTGAGATCTTTTGTGGTTTTTCAGGTATGTATTCCACTGCAGCTCATGCTTTTCATTTAGATGCCTGGTCATGCAGGTGGTGCTCTTAGAACATTTATGCCTCACTTCAGTTTCTGATTGCACAACGTGCGAACCACTTGCGTTTTGTCGTCAGCACATTGTCTGAAAAACTGCCACGCCAGGGAACTCCTTGGAGCTGGCTTTGGTTTGCTCACTCCCTGGGTGCGGTGGGCAGTAGCAGATATACCGGCTAGGGGATGGCCACTCTGTGTTATGAGTAAGAACCATACTGGTTCAAAACATGCTAACCGAGCGGTGGAGGGAGTTGATATCTCTATAATTGATTTGCAACTGAAGTTCAATAAAAGTTGCCAACATTTTTCCTGGATGCTGAAACTTCTCTTTGGCACCCTGCTCCCTCTTTTGTTGTGCAGCTGGTGCTGTGTGACTACCACCTTTTCCTCCGAAATGCACACGTCACTTGCATGACCTTGATTCTATGTGGGGCCTAGGACCGCATCATCCTCCACATCATCTTCCACCCACTCTTCATCCCTGCCCTCCTTGCCGGCCTGCACACGGCAGAAAGACGCAGCAGTTGGTAGCTGTGTTTCGTCATCATCATCAGAGATGTGCTGCAGTGGTCCTCCCATGTCCACATCCTAAAACATAAGTGGTCGGGCATCAGTGCACTCAATCTCTTCCACTTCTGGGGCAGGGCTGGGTGGATGGCTCACAGAAACACTGCCAGCAGAGTCGTCAAAAAGCGTAAGAGCTGCTGCATGACTTGGGGCTCAGACTGCTTGGCTGATTTGCAAGGAGGTGAGGTGAAAGACAGATGCCCATGGGCTGCAGATGCCAACTCTGCGGTTTCAGCTGGGGACCGGGTGGGAGACAATTTGAAGGAACTGGAGGCACTGTCAGCCATCAAATCTACTACCGCCTCTATTTGTTCTGGCCTCACCATTTGTACACTGGTATCCGGGCCTACAAAATAACGCTGGATGTCCTACATGTACCTGAGGAAGGTGTTTCATTTGGGCGTATATCTGGCACAGATCAACCACGTCTTCTCCCTGCAACAGGAGCTACATCAGCACCAGCAGCACCACGACCAGGGCCACGTCCCTTATTTTATTCTCTCCTTATTCTTTGAGGTCACCCACCGAACTACAGACGGATTAACTATACTAATTCTCCTGTCACAAATGCAGTGCAGGTGTAACTCACACCAAAAATGTGAATATGTCACACACCGAACTAACAGACGCATTAACTATATTAATTTCTCTGTCACGTATGCAGTGCACGTGTACCTCACACCAAAAGTGGGAATATGTCACTAGAGATGAGCAAACACCTGGAAGTTCGGGTTCGGGAAGTTGAAGTCAATGGGGACCCGAACTTTTAGGCACTAAAAAGGCTGTAAAATAGTCCAGGAATGGGCTAGAGGGCTGCCAAAGGCAGCAAAATGTAGGTAAATCCCCAGCAAACAAATGTGGATAGGAAAATGAATTAAAATAAAATAAAATAAATAAAATTTAACCAATATCAATTGGAGAGAGGTCCCACTGCAAGGAATCATGCGTCATATCACCCAACACTGGAGAAGGCCACTTTCAGTTATTTTGGCCCAGCACCAAGACAGAGGAGAGAGGTCCCACAGCAAGGAATCATGCGTCATATCAACCACCACTGGAGAAGGCCACTCTCAGTTATTTAGGCCCAGCACCCAGACAGAGGAGAGAGGTCCCACAGCAAGGAATCATGCGTCATATCAACCACCACCGGAGAAGGCCACTCTCAGTTATTTTGGCCCGCACCCAGACAGAGGAGAGAGGTCCCACAGCAAGGAATCATGCGTCATATCACCCACCACCGGAGAAGGCCACTCTCAGTTATTTCGGCCCAGCACCCAGACAGAGGAGAGAGGTCCCACAGCAAGGAATCATGCGTCAAATCACCCACCACCGGAGAAGGCCACTCTCAGTTATTTCGGCCCAGCACCCAGACAGAGGAGAGAGGTCCCACAGCAAGGAATCATGCGTCATATCAACCACCACCAGAGAAGGCCACTCTCAGTTATTTCGGCCCAGCACCCAGACAGAGGATAGAGGTCCCACAGCAAGGAATCATGCGTCATATCAACCACCACTGGAGAAGGCCACTCTCAGTTATTTCGGCCCAGCACCCAGACAGAGGATAGAGGTCCGACAGCAAGGAATCATGCGTCATATCACCCACCACCGGAGAAGGCCACTCTCAGTTATTTCGGCCCAGCACCCAGACAGAGGAAAGAGGTCCCACAGCAAGGAATCATGCGTCATATCACCCACCACCGGAGAAGGCCACTTTCAGTTATTTCGGCCCAGCACCCAGACAGAGGAGAGAGGTCCCACATCAAGGAATCATGCGTTATATCAACCACCACCGGAGAAGGCCACTCTCAGTTATTTCGGCTCCACCACCCAGACAGAGGAGAGGTTCATTCAACTTTGGGTTGCACCGCAAGATCATGGTAAAGTTAAAAAAATGAGGATTTAATAAAGAAGTGCCCTGGAGTACAAGAATACATGGTTGAGGGGGAGGCAGTTATAAATGTCTATTCTGCACAAGGGAGGGGCAGGTCCTGTGGGATCCATGCCTGGTTCATTTTTATGAACGTCAGCTTGTCCACGTTGGCTGTGGACAGGCGGCTGCGTTTGTCAGTAATGAGACCCCCTACCGCGCTAAATACACGTTCAGACAAAACGCTGGCCGCCAGGCAGGCCAGCACCTCCAAGGCATAAAATGCTAACTCTGGCCACGTGGACAAATTGGAGACCCAGAAGTTGAATGGGGCTGAACCATCAGTCATTACGTGGAGGGGTGTGCAGACGTACTGTTCAACCATGTTAGTGAAATGCTGCCTCCTGCTAACACATTCCGTATCAGGTGGTGGTGCAGTTAGCTGTGGCGTGGAGAAAAACTTTTCCACATTTCTGCAATGCTAACCCTGCCCTCAGAGGAGCTGGCCGTGACACAGCTGCGTTGGCGACCTCTTGCTCCTCCTCTGCCTTCGCCTTGGGCTTCCACCTGTTCCCCTGTGACATTTGAGAATGCTCTCAGGAGCGCCTCTACCAGCGTGCGCTTGTACTCGCGCATCTTCCTATCACGCTCCAGTGCAGGAAGTAAGGTGGGCACATTGTCTTTGTACCGGGGATCCAGCAGGGTGGCAACCCAGTAGTCCGCACACGTTAAAATGTGGGCAACTCTGCTGTCGTTGCTCAGGCACTGCAGCATGTAGTCGCTCATGTGTGCCAGGCTCCCCAGAAGTAAGGACAAGCTGTCCTCTGTGGGAGGCGTATCGTCATCGTCCTCCGTATCCCCCCAGCCACGCACCAGTGATGGGCCTGAGCTGTGTCGGATGCCAACCGGATGTGAACCTGCTTCATCCTCATCCTCCTCCACCTCCTCCTCATCCTCCTCGTCCTCCAGTAGTGGGCCCTGGCTGGACACATTTGTACCTGGCCTCTGCTGTTGCAAAAAACCTCCCTCTGAGCCACTTCTAACAGACTGGCCTGAAAGTGCTAAAAATGATCCCTCATCCTCCTCCTCCTCCTCCTGGGCCACCTCCTCTTCCATCATCGCCCTAAGCGTTTTCTCAAGGAGACATAGAAGTGGTATTGTAACGCTGATAACGGTGTCATCGCCACTGGCAATGTTGGTGGAGTACTCAAAATAGCGCAACAGGGCACACAGGTCTCGCATGGAGGCCCAATCATTGGTGGTGAAGTGGTGCTGTTCCGCAGTGTGACTGACGCGTGCGTGCTGCAGCTGAAACTCCACTATGGCCTGCTGCTGCTCGCACAGTCTCTCCAGCATGTGCAAGGTGGAGTTCCACTGGTGGGCACGTCGCATATGAGGCGGTGAGTGGGAAGGCCGAAGTTACGCTGTAGCGCAGACAGGCGAGCAGCGGCAGGATGTGAACGCCGGAAGCGCGCACAGACGGCCCGCACTTTATGCAGCAGCTCTGACATGTCGGGGTAGTTGTGAATGAACTTCTGCACCACCAAATTCAGCACATGCGCCAGGCAAGGGATGTGCGTCAAACCGGCTAGTCCCAGAGCTGCGACGAGATGTCGCCCATTATCGCACACCACCAGGCCGGGCTTGAGGCTCACCGGCAGAAACCACTCGTCGGTCTGTTGTTCAATACCCCGCCACAACTCCTGCGCGGTGTGGGGCCTGTCCCCCAAACATATGAGGTTCAGAATGGCCTGCTGACGTTTACCCCGGGCTGTGCTGAAGTTGGTGGTGAAGGTGTGTGGCTGACTGGATGAGCTGGTGGAAGCAGAGGAGGAGGAAGCCGAGTAGGAGGAGGAGGCTACAGGAGGCAAAGAATGATGCCCTGCGATCCTTGGCGGTGGAAGGACGTGCGCCAAGGAACTCTCCGCCTGGGGCCCAGCCGCCACTACATTTACCCAGTGTGCAGTTAGGGAGATATAGCGTCCCTGGCCGTGCTTACTGGTCCACATATCTGTGGCTAGGTGGACCTTGCCACAGATGGCGTTGTGCAGTGCACACTTGATTTTATCGGATATTTGGTTGTGCAGGGATGGCACGGCTGTCTTGGAGAAGTAGTGGCGGCTGGGAACAACATACTGTTGGACAGCCATGGACATCAGCTGTTTGAAGCTGTCTGTGTCCACCAGCCTGAATGACAGCATTTCAAAGGCCAGTAGTTTAGAAATGCTGGCATTCAGGCCCAGGGCTCGAGGGTGGCTAGGTGGGAATTTACGCTTTCTCTCCAAGGTTAGTGAGATGGAGAGCTGAACGCTGCCGTGTGACATGGTGGAGATGCTTGGTGACGCAGGTGGTGTTGTCGGTGGCACATCCTCTGTTTGGTGGGCGGCAGGTGCCAACATTCCTCCCGAGGCGGCGGAAGAGGCCGAGGCAGCAGAAGAAGAGGGAGCCGGGGGAGCCAGAGTGAGTTCCTTGCTTTTAAGGTGTTTACTCCACTGCAGTTCATGCTTTGCATGTAGATGCCTGGTCATGCAGGTTGTGCTAAGGTTCAGAACGTTAATGCCTCGCTTCAGGCTCTGATGGCACAGCGTGCAAACCACTCGGGTCTTGTCGTCAGCACATTGTTTAAAGAAGTGCCATGCCAGGGAACTCCTTGAAGCTTCCTTTGGGGTGCTCGGTCCTTGGTGGCAGTGGCCAGTAGCAGGCGAACTCTCTTGGAGGCCTCTGTTCTGCTTTTGCCCCCTGCTCTCTCTTTTGCTACGCTGTTGGCTCGGTCTCACCACTGCCTCTTCCTCTGAACTATGAAATTCAGTGGCACGACCTTAATTCCATGTGGGGTCTAGGACCTCATCGTCCCCTGCATCGTCTTCCACACAGTCTTCCTCACTGACCTCCTGTTCGGTCTGCACACGGCAGAAAGACGCAGCAGTTGGAACCTTTGTTTCGTCATCATCAGAGAAGTGCGGACTCTGATGTGGTATTCCCCTGTCCTCATCATCAGGAAACATCAGTGGTTGTGCATCAGTGCATTCTATGTCTTCCACCAGTGGGGAAGGGCTAGGTGGATTCCCTTGGGAAACCCTGCCAGCAGAGTCTTCAAACAGCATAAGAGACTGCTGCATAACTTGAGGCTCAGACAGTTTCCCTGATTTGCATGGGGGTGATGTGACAGACTGATGGGCTTGGTTTTCAGGTGCCACCTGTGCGCTTTCTGCAGAAGACTGGGTGGGAGATAATGTTGTGAACATGCTGTATCCACTGTCGGCCACCCAATTGACTAGCGCCTGTACCTGCTCAGGCCTTACCATCCTTAGAACGGCATTGGGCCCCACCAAATATCGCTGTAAATTCTGGCGGGTACTGGAACCTGAGGTAGTTGGTTCACTAGGATGTGTGGCTGTGGCAGAATGGCCACGTCCTTTCCCAGCACAAGAGGGTACACTAACACCACCACGACCGCGTCCGCGTCCCTTACTAGATGTTTTCCTCATTGTTACCGTTCACCAAGCACCACAATAAGAAAAAAAATATTTGGTCCAATGTATTGATTTCAAATTCAGGCCTTTTTTTACAGGCACTTAACACTATCTGCCTATTTATTTATGTAGCGTATTACACTAATCCAGGCACAGCAGTAACCACTGATTTAGGGGAATATCTCTTTTAGGGCTAGTATTTAGGCCCTGGATGAAAGGTATCCTTTTATGGACAGATTTACAAATGGCCTGCAACAGCTCGAACACCAGATTCAGGGTATTGCTATTTTGGCAATTGAATTTCACCCCGGAACAAAATATATGTTTTGGCGGACACTATGAATCTTGGCCTGCAACAGCTGGGACACCAGATTCAGGGTATTGCTATTTTGGCAATTGAATTTCACCCCAGAACAAAATATATGTTTTTGCAGACACTATGAATCTTGGCCAGCCACAGCTGAAACCACTGATTTATGGTATTGCTATTTTGGCAATTGAATTTCACCCCAGAGAAAAATATATGTTTTGGTGGACACTATTATACTTTGACAGCCACAGCTGAAACCACTGATTTATGGTATTGCTATTTTGGCAATTGAATTTCACCCCAGAACAAAATATATGTTTTGGCTGACACTATGAATCTTGGCCTGCAACAGCTGGGACACCAGATTCAGGGTATTGCTATTTTGGCAATTAAATTTCACCCCAGAACAAAATATATGTTTTTGCGGGCACTATGAATCTTGGCCTGCAACAGCTGGGACACCAGATTCAGGGTATTGCTATTTTGGCAATTGAATTTCCCCCCAGAACAAAATATATGTTTTTGCGGACACTATGAATCTTGGCCAGCCACAGCTGAAACCACTGATTTATGGTATTGCTATTTTGGCAATTGAATTTCACCCCAGAACAAAATATATGTTTTGGCGAACACTATTATACTTTGACAGCCACAGCTGAAACCACTGATTTATGGTATTGCTATTTTGGCAATTGAATTTCACCCCAGAACAAAATATTTGTTTTGGCGGACACTATGAATCTTGGCCTGCAACAGCTGGGACACCAGATTCAGGGTATTGCTATTTTGGCAATTGAATTTCACCCCAGAACAAAATATATGTTTTGGCGGACACTATGAATCTTGGCCTGCAACAGCTGGGACACCAGATTCAGGGTATTGCTATTTTGGCAATTGATTTTCACCCCAGAACAAAATATATGTTTTGGCGGACACTATGAATCTTGGCCTGCAACAGCTGGGACACCAGATTCAGGGTATTGCTATTTTGGCAATTGATTTTCACCCCAGAACAAAATATATGTTTTTGCGGACACTATTATATTTTGCCAGCCACAGCTGAAACCACTGATTTATGGTATTGCTATTTTGGCAATTGAATTTCACCGCAGAACAAAATATATGTTTTGGCGGACACTATGAATCTTGGCCTGCAACAGCTGGGACACCAGATTCAGGGTATTGCTATTTTGGCAATTGAATTTCACCCCAGAACAAAATATATGTTTTGGCGGACACTATTATACTTTTCCAGCTACAGCTGAAACCACTGATTTATGGTATTGCTATTTTGGCAATTGAATTTCACCCCAGAACAAAATATATGTTTTGGCGGACACTATGAATCTTGGCCTGCAACAGCTGGGACACCAGATTCAGGGTATTGCTATTTTGGCAATTGAATTTCACCCCAGAACAAAATATATGTTTTGGCAGACACTATTATACTTTTCCAGCTACAGCTGAAACCACTGATTTATGGTATTGCTATTTTGGCAATTGAATTTCACCCCAGAACAAAATATATGTTTTTGTGGACACTATGAATCTTGGCCTGCAACAGCTGGGACACCAGATTCAGGGTATTGCTATTTTGGCAATTGAATTTCACCCCAGAACAAAATATATGTTTTTGCGGACACTATGAATCTTGGCCAGCCACAGCTGAAACCGCATATAGAAATTGCTATCCTGAGTTTCTAGGGGTGACAATTAGCACAGCCAAGCCCCTGATGTAGGATATAGCAAAAAAAAACTAGTATTGATGGATTGATGGACTTGGTGGCAGCTTGTTCTGGTGCACCACAAATCACAAAATGGCCACCGATCACCCCAGAAAATAAGTGACAGAAAAACGCTCTGTGCAGCCTAAAAACCAGTAAGCAAGTAACTAGCAGAAGTTGAATCATTCACAGCTGTAGATCGATCCGTTCATTTGGTGCTGGTGCTGACTTTTCCCTGCCTAATCTCGCCCTCACAGAAGCTGCGTCCTCTCCCTTCACAAATCAGAGCAATGTGACGTGCGGCGCTACGTGACTCCAGCTTAAATAGAGGCTGGGTCACATGCTGCACTGGGCCAATCACAGCCATGCCATTAGTAGGCATGGCTGCGATGGGCTCTTAGGGCAAGAAGTAAAACGCTAGCTGATTGGCTGCTGTGCAGCCCTTCAGAAAGCGGGAAGTAATCGCCGAACAACGAACCTGAACCCGAACTTTTTTGAAAATGCCTGGGTTCGGGTCCGTGTCCCAGACACCCCTTAATTCGGTACAAACCCGAACTATGCTCGAACTGTTCGCTCAACACTATATGTCACCCACCGAACTAACAGAAGATTTAACTATATTAAAATCCCTGTCACATATGCAGTGCACGTGTACCTCACACCAAAGATGGGTATATGTCACCCACCGAACTAACAGACAGATTAACTATATTAATTTCCCTGTCACCTATGCAGTGTAGGTGTACCTCACACCAAAAATGGGTATATGTCACCGGCCGAACTAACAGTAAGAATAACTATATTCATTTCCTTGTCACGTATAAAGTGCACGTGTATCTCACACCAAAAATGGGTTTATGTCACTTACCGAACTAACAGTCGGATTTACTATATTAATTTCGCTGTTATGTATGCAACGCAGGTGACCTCACACCAAAAATGGGAATATGTCACCCACCGAACTAACAGACGAATAACTTTATTAATTTCTCTGCACATATATCTCACACCAAAAATGGGTATTTGTCAGCCACTGAACTAACAGACGGATTAAATATATTAATTTCCCTGTCATATATGTAGTCCAGGTGTACCTAACACAAAAAATGGGAATATGTCACTCACTGAACTAACAGACGGATTAACTATATTAATTTCCCTGTCATATATGCAGTGCAGATTTATCTCACACCAAAAATGGGTATATGTTACCGGCCAAACTAACAGTCAGATTAACTTTATTTATTTCTCTGTCATATATGCAGTGCACATGTATCTCACATCAAAAATGGGTATATGTCCTCGGCCAAACTAACAGTCAGATTAACTATATTAATTTCCCTTTTACGTATAAAGTGCACGTTTATCTCACACCAAAAATTGGTATATGTCACCCACCGAACTAACAGATGGATTAACTATATTAATTTCCCTGTCACTTATGCAGTGCAGGTGTACCTCACACCACAAATGGGAATATGTCGCCCACCGAATTAACAGATGGTTTAACTAAATTCATTTCCCTGTCACATATGCAGTATGTACACTGTATACGTGTATCTCAAACCAAAAAATGGGTATATGTCACCGGCCGAACTAATAGTCAGATTAACTATATTATTTCCCTGTCATGTATAAAGTGCAGATGTATCTCACACCAACAATGGGTATATATCACCCATTGAACTAACAGACAGATTAACTATATTAATTTCCCTGTCATATATGCAGTGAACATGTATCTCACACCAAAAATTAGTATATGTTACCAGCAGAAGTAACAGTCAGATTAACTATATTAATTTCCCTGTCACGTATAAAGTGCATGTGTATCCCACACCAAAAATCACTATAGGTCACCCATAGAATTAACAGCCAAATTATTATATTTCTGTGTCAGGGTTGCAAAGTTGGTGTATTGCATCCACAAAAAATTATTATAGGTCACCGACAAAACAGATAGCCAGATTCCATAACTCTCCTCGCTTTAGCGGCCTGCTTCCTGCACTACTCAGAGCTGATAGCGGTGCTACACGTGATCCAGCTTAAATAGAGGCTGGGTCACATGCTGCACTGGGCCAATCACAGCCATGCCATTAGTAGGCATGGCTGCGATGGGCTCTTAGGGCAAGAAGTAAAACGCTAGCTGATTGGCTGCTGTGCAGCCCTTCAGAAAGCGGGAAGTAATCGCCGAACAACGAACCTGAACCCGAACTTTTTTGAAAATGCCCGGGTTCGGGTCCGTGTCCCAGACACCCCTTAATTCGGTACAAACCCGAACTATGCTCGAACTGTTCGCTCAACACTATATGTCACCCACCGAACTAACAGAAGATTTAACTATATTAAAATCCCTGTCACATATGCAGTGCACGTGTACCTCACACCAAAGATGGGTATATGTCACCCACCGAACTAACAGACAGATTAACTATATTAATTTCCCTGTCACCTATGCAGTGTAGGTGTACCTCACACCAAAAATGGGTATATGTCACCGGCCGAACTAACAGTAAGAATAACTATATTCATTTCCTTGTCACGTATAAAGTGCACGTGTATCTCACACCAAAAATGGGTTTATGTCACTTACCGAACTAACAGTCGGATTTACTATATTAATTTCGCTGTTATGTATGCAACGCAGGTGACCTCACACCAAAAATGGGAATATGTCACCCACCGAACTAACAGACGAATAACTTTATTAATTTCTCTGCACATATATCTCACACCAAAAATGGGTATTTGTCAGCCACCGAACTAACAGACGGATTAAATATATTAATTTCCCTGTCATATATGTAGTCCAGGTGTACCTAACACAAAAAATGGGAATATGTCACTCACTGAACTAACAGACGGATTAACTATATTAATTTCCCTGTCATATATGCAGTGCAGATTTATCTCACACCAAAAATGGGTATATGTTACCGGCCAAACTAACAGTCAGATTAACTTTATTTATTTCTCTGTCATATATGCAGTGCACATGTATCTCACATCAAAAATGGGTATATGTCCTCGGCCAAACTAACAGTCAGATTAACTATATTAATTTCCCTTTTACGTATAAAGTGCACGTTTATCTCATACCAAAAATTGGTATATGTCACCCACCGAACTAACAGATGGATTAACTATATTAATTTCCCTGTCACTTATGCAGTGCAGGTGTACCTCACACCACAAATGGGAATATGTCGCCCACCGAACTAACAGACGGTTTAACTAAATTCATTTCCCTGTCACATATGCAGTATGTACACTGTATACGTGTATCTCAAACCAAAAAATGGGTATATGTCACCGGCCGAACTAATAGTCAGATTAACTATATTATTTCCCTGTCATGTATAAAGTGCAGATGTATCTCACACCAACAATGGGTATATATCACCCATTGAACTAACAGACAGATTAACTATATTAATTTCCCTGTCATATATGCAGTGAACATGTATCTCACACCAAAAATTAGTATATGTTACCAGCAGAAGTAACAGTCAGATTAACTATATTAATTTCCCTGTCACGTATAAAGTGCATGTGTATCCCACACCAAAAATCACTATAGGTCACCCATAGAATTAACAGCCAAATTATTATATTTCTGTGTCAGGGTTGCAAAGTTGGTGTATTGCATCCACAAAAAAATTATTATAGGTCACCGACAAAACAGATAGCCAGATTCCATAACTCTCCCTCGCTTTAGCGGCCTGCTTCCTGCACTACTCAGAGCTGATAAGCGGTGCTACACGTGATCCAGCTTGTATAGAGGCTGGGTCACATGATGCACCGGGTACCTGAACTTGCAAAGCTCAGTACGGACTAGAACTTTACAGTTTGGGTTCGCTCAGCACTATTCATAAGCATAAGCAATTCCTCCAGGCCTTGTTTCTGTAATTGTGGTGAAATTGCTGTCTAATGCTACTGCTGTTGTTCACATTGTTTTATATATAAGTAATTTCATTAGGCCTTGATTCTGCAATTGGAGAGAAATAGCGGTCTAATACTACTGATTTTGGGGAGTCCATATTTTTTTTTACATAAGTAATCCTAGTAGGCCTTGTTTCTGTAATTGGGGTGACAGACTGTTCAAATACTACAGATCTTGTGGTGTCCAGTAATTCCACTTGGCCTTGTTTCTGTAATTGGAATAAAATAGCAGTCTGGTACCACTGCTATTGGGGTGTCTACATTGTTTTTTTACATAAGTAATTCCACTAGGCCTTGTTTCTGTAATTGGGGTGGAATAGCGGTCTTATTTTTGTAAGTATTCATTCTACAATTAGAGTGAAAAAGAGGTCAAATAGTACAGCTATTTTACACTTACAGTTACTGTACAGTATGTCCTACAGACAGGTGCCAGGGCCTTCCGAGGGAACGCAATGAAAGCCAGATATCCCTCAAAGGAAGGAAAACCAAGCAAAGGGATGTCTCCATTACAGAGATCACCAAATCCACCATATTAAGTGACCCCTATGTCAAGATCCCGCTTTTTTACAAGCTTTAAGGATGTGACAGGGAAAACCTAAGCTAGGTATCCATCCACAGACAGCTGTTTCGGGGTGTTGCCCCTCATCAGTGTGGAGTAGGATTCTGGCTAACCGGGAGCAATGCCTCGGAGACTACTCAAACACAACAATAGCTGATCTCAGGGAGACCAGCTACAAAAAACACCGCGGAGCCTCACTTAAGAGTCTCAACACAGCAATCCGAAGTGCAAAGTTCCCTGGGAAACAGGAATATGCAAAATAAATGTGGAGCCCCAGTTATGGGTCTACAACACAATGAAAGCCAGATATCCCTCAAAGGAAGGAAAACCAAGCAAAGGGATGTCTCCATTACAGAGATCACCAAATCCACCATATTAAGTGACCCCTATGTCAAGATCCCGCTTTTTTACAAGCTTTAAGGATGTGACAGGGAAAACCTAAGCTAGGTATCCATCCACAGTCAGCTGTTTCAGGGTGTTGCCCCTCATCAGTGTGGAGTAGGATTCTGGCTAACCGGGAGCAATGCCTCGGAGACTACTCAAACACAACAATAGCTGATCTCAGGGAGACCAGCTACAAAAAACACCGCGGAGCCTCACTTAAGAGTCTCAACACAGCTATCCGAAGTGCAAAGTTCCCTGGGAAACAGGAATATGCAAAATAAATGTGGAGCCCCAGTTATGGGTCTACAACACAATGAAAGCCAGATATCCCTCAAAGGAAGGAAAACCAAGCAAAGGGATGTCTCCATTACAGAGATGAGGGGCAACACCCCGAAACAGCTGTCTGTGGATGGATACCTAGCTTAGGTTTTCTCTGTCACATCCTTAAAGCTTGTAAAAAAGCGGGATCTTGACATAGGGGTCACTTAATATGGTGGATTTGGTGATCTCTGTAATGGAGACATCCCTTTGCTTGGTTTTCCTTCCTTTGAGGGATATCTGGCTTTCATTGTGTTGTAGACCCATAACTGGGGCTCCACATTTATTTTGCATATTCCTGTTTCCCAGGGAACTTTGCACTTCGGATTGCTGTGTTGAGACTCTTAAGTGAGGCTCCGCGGTGTTTTTTGTAGCTGGTCTCCCTGAGATCAGCTATTGTTGTGTTCCGAGGGAACGGGCAGTGGCAATAATGTTTCTGGAGCTGGCAGAAGTAGCAGCATTAAAAGAAGGGGTGGTAGCAACAGTTGCAGCGACAAGCCAGAGCTGCCAGTGTCATCCAGCTGTTGTGTTTTGACCAGCAACCCAGCTGTCCCTAAGTGGTTGACTAGGTCTTCAACATCATCTCAAGTGACATCAGACACCCCCAGCCAGGAGTCAGTGGGTTCCTCTGACACCCCGCTTAGTTGGCATGTCCCGGTAACAGGATCTTTGCCCCCACCTGTCCTGAACCTGCCTCTTTCTTTTTCTGCTCTATCTGCTCGAGAAGTGTGCTGCTGGCTCTGGTCCTCTTTTATATGAGGATGATTTTACTGAGGATGGTCAGAAGCTACTGCCCAGCCAAGATTTGGAGAAGAGATACTGTGCTTCCTTCTATAGGCAGGCAAGTGACAATGAGAGACGCGTGGGAGCAGGTGTTGCGAGTGTTCAGGAAAGTGGCAATGAAACTGGTGAGGTGACATCAGTGGCGTGCAGACAGTAGTGAATGATGATGTAGCCAATCGCAGGTGGGCGCCGGGTGAAGAGGGGGCTTCATCATCATCAGGGGATGAGGGTGGCAGCTTGCATGTAAGACAGTGGGTTAGCCAGCAGGGTGGCAGCAGTGTGGGATCTGGAGCCAAACATGCCCGGGGTAGACTGACTGCTACTCAGGAGTCTACTTGTCCAGAAACAACTAGTGGTCCACAAGTTCATAGAACCAGCGGCAGACAATCAGCATGTATGGTGGGGGAGAAATGCAATTTTCCCCCGGGTGGGATTTTTCATCAAGATGCCGGAGGAGATCAGCATGGCTGTGTGTAGAATCCATGGGCAGAAGGTGAAGCATCGTTAGACTGTGAATGTTGGCACCCCGGCCCCTCGTCAACACATGGAGCATCACCATAAAGTGTCCTGGGAAAAATGTGGCATTATTGTTGTGGTACAGCCTGAGGCATCTCCTAGTGGCCTGCACTCCTTTTCCGTCAGTCAAGGCTCCACCAACTCGGCAGAAGGGAGCTATGGATCCATTCCTGTTTTTTTTTTCTTTTTGGCCTTAGCAATACTGATCAATTACTGACCAAATGCTGACCGTGTGAAGGCAGAGGCTTGTTCTTGTGACATATCAGAAGAAGGGAAAAATAAACAGTTACGTCAACACTTACTTACACAAACTTACTGCTCACACCCTCTCCAATCCGTCATATGCCCAATACTTGTATCAGCATGTAACAGAACTGGTTCTGTAGCAATCTATGTGGAATTAGCAGAAGATGTAAAAGTGTGCTCTTTCCCGCTATAGTAGGATCTTGGGCCTCTGTACGGTTTTTTATACCTGCCGCTAACATTGATCTTCAGTTTTTGGTCAATTTTGGACCCGTAACTGACCAAATAAGTGAAGTGTGAACTGATTCTAAGAGTGACGCCTGTCAACTGCCTGACATACTGAAACACAGTAAGGCCTTTCACACGGGCGAGAATTCTACGTGGGAGCAATGCGTGACGTGCACGCCTTGCACCCGCACTGAATCCTGACCCATTCACTTCAATGGGCTGTGCAGATAAGCGGTGATTTTCACGCATCACTTGTGCATTGCGTTAAAATTGCAGCATGTTCTATATTCTGCGTTTTTCACGCAACACAGGCTCCATAGAAATGAATGGGGCTGGATAAAAATCGCATAGTATTGGAAAGCATAATTGGATGCAATGCGATTTTCCTGCATGGTTGCTAAGGTTGTTATCTTCATTAACCACTACAGGACCGCCTAACGCAAGGATGCGTCCGGGGGGCGATCCTGTAGTTCTGAGTGGAAGCACCGGCGCGTCATCTCGCGAAACGCGAGACTTCATGTGAACGCGCATCTCAGGAGTTGTACTACAGCCTGCCAGCGATAATCAATCGCTGGCAGGCTGTAGATGTAAAATAAATCGCATCAAACAGGTATATCAGACGCTGTTTTGTTAACAGCGTCTGATATACCTGCTATCTGGTCCTCTGGTGGTCCCATTTGCTGGGATCGACCACCAGAGGACCAGGTAGCTATGTAAAGTTGCACCAAGCACCACACTACACTACCCTCCCCCCCCCCCGTCACTTATTAACCGCTTGTTAACCTCTTGATCACCCCATCTAGATTCCCTGATCACCCCCCTGTCACTGATCACCCCCCTGTAATTGATCACACCCCTTGTAAGGCTCCATTCAGACGTCCATATGTGTTTTGCGGATCCGTGGATCTGATCCGCAAATCCTCAAAACACTGACACCGGCAATGTGCTTTCTGCATTTTGCAGATCCGCACATTGCCAGAACTATATAGAAAATGCCTTTTCTTGTCCGCAATTCGTCGCAATTCCGGATCCGAGCGGGACAAAGTCTGTCCCCATAGAAATGAATGGGTCCGCAATTCCGTTCCGCAAACAGAATTGCGGACGTGTGAATGGGGCATAAGGGTCCCTTATCACCGCCAGTTAGTTAGCTACTTGTTAGGTAGTTAGCGCCCAGCCCACCGCACCGCAGTCACTGATTTTGGCAGAGATTTTTTCATCCACATTGATCGATGCGAATGAGAAAATCTGTGCCGTTCATTATTTTTTTTTTTCAGCCCAGAGGCTGAACGGAAAAAAAAAATCTCATTACCCGTATGCTCAATATAAGGAGAATCGCAGAAACTAATGCTGGCCATACGTGTAATGATTGCGGAGACCCTCAAATGCCAGGGCAGTATAAAAACCTCACATGTGACCCCATTTTAGAAAGAAGACAACCCAAGGTATTCCGTGAGGGGTATGGTGAGTTCATGTAAAATTTTATTTTTTGTCACAAGTTAGTGGAATATGAGACTTTGTAAAAATATATATATATATATATATATATATATATATATATACCGCTAACTTGTGGCAAAATATTTTTTTTTTTTTTCTGTGAACTCGCCATGCCCCACACAGAATACCTTGGGGTTTCTTCTTTCCAAAATGGGGTCACTTGTGGGGTATTTATACTGCCCTGGCATTTTAGGGGTCCTAAAGCGTGAGAATCCAAATGCGTAAAAATGCTCTGTGAAATCCTAAAGGTACTCATGGGAATTTGGGCCTCTTTGCGCATCTTGGCTACAAAAAAGTGGCACCAGTGGAACTCAGTACTCAGGAGAAGTAGGGCAATGAGTTTTGGGGTGTATTTTGATATATACCCATACTTTGTGTGAGAAATATCGCTGTAAACGACAACTTTTTAATTTTTTTGATACAAAGTTGTCAATTTACAGAGATATTTCTCTCACCCAACATGGGTATATGTAAAAATACACCGCAATACACATTGCCCTACTTCTCCTGAGTACGGCGATACCACATGAGTGACACTTTTTTGCAGCCTGGGTGCGCAAAGGGGCCCAAATTCCAACGAGTACCTTTAGGTTTTACATGGCTGCTCACAATTTAGCCCCACCCAAAATGCCAGAACAGTACAAACACCCCACAAATGACCCCATTTTGGAAAGAAGACACCCTAAGGTATTCGCTGAGGGCATATTCAGTCCATGAAAATTGAACTTTTGTCAAAAGTTAGCGGAAAGGGAGACTTTGTGAGAAAAACAATAAAAATCAATTTCCGCTAACTTGTGCCAAAAAATCTTCTATGAACTCGCCATGCCCCTCACGGAATACCTTGGGGTGTCTTCTTTCCAAAATGGGGTCATATGTGGGGTATTTATACTGCCCTGGCATTTTAGGGGCCCTAAAGCGTGAGAAGCAAAATGCGTAAAAATGCCCTTCCTAAAAGGTACTCATTGGAATTTGGGCCCTTTGCGCATCTTGGCTGCAAAAAGTGTCACACATGTGGTATCGCCGTACTCAGAGAAGTAGGGCAATGTGTTTTGGGGTGTATTTTTACATATACCCATGCTGGTGAGAGAAATATCTCTGTAAATTGACAACTTTGTATAAAAATTTAAAAAGTTGTCATTTACAGAGATATTTCTCACACACAGTATGGGTATATGTAAAAATACACCCTAAAACACATTGCCCTACTTCTCCTGAGTACGGCGATACCACATGAGTGACACTTTTTGCAGCCAGATGCGCAAAGGGCCCTAAATCCAATGAGTACCTTTAGGATTTCACAGGCATTTTTACGCATTTGGATTCTCACGCTTAGGGCTCCCTAAAATGCCAGAGCAGTACAAACACCCCACAAGTGACCCCATTTTGAAAGAAGACACCCAAGGTATTCCGTGAGGGGCATAGTCGAGTTCACAGAAAATTTTTTTTTGGCACAAGTTAGCGGAAATTGATATTTTTTGTTTATTGTTCTATACAAAGTCTCATATTCCACTAACTTGTGACAAAAATAAAATTTTACATGAACTCACCATGCCCCTCACGGAATACCTTGGGGTGTCTTCTTTCCAAAATGGGGTCACATGTGGGTATTTATACTGCCCTGGCATTTTAGGGGCCCTAAAGCGTGAGAAGAAGTCTGAATCCAAATGCGTAAAAATGCCCTGAAATCCTAAAGGTACTCATTGGAATTTGGGCCCCTTTGCGCATCTAGGCTGCAAAAAGTGTCACACATGTGGTATCACCGTACTCAGGAGAAGTAGGGCAATGTGTTTTAGGGTGTATTTTTACATATACCCATGTTGGTGTGAGAAATATCTCTGTAAATTGACAACTTTGTATAAAAATATTTAAAAGTTGTCATTTACAGAGATATTTCTCACACACAGTATGGGTATATGTAAAAATACACCCCAAAACACATTGCCCTACTTCTCCTGAGTACGGCGATACCACATGAGTGACACTTTTTGCAGCCAAGATGCGCAAAGGGCCCTAAACCAATGAGTACCTTTAGGATTTCACAGGCATTTTTACGCATTTGGATTCTCACGCTTTAGGGCCCCTAAAATGCCAGGGCAGTATAAATACCCACAAGTGACCCCATTTTGAAAGAAGACACCCCAAGGTATTCCGTGAGTGGCATAGTCGAGTTCACAGAATTTTTTTTTGGCACAAGTTAGCGGAAATTGATATTTTTGTTTTTGTTTTTTACAAAGTCTCATATTCCACTAACTTGTGACAAAAATAAAATTTTACATGAACTCACCATACCCCTCACGGAATACCTTGAGGTGTCTTCTTTCTAAAATGGGGTCACATGTGGGGTATTTATACTGTCCTGGCATTTTAGGGGCCCCTAAAGCGTGAGAAGAAGTCTGGAATCCAAATGCGTAAAAATGCCCTGTGAAATCCTAAAGGTACTCATTCAAATTAGGGCTCCTTTGCACTCAGGCTGCAAAAAGTGTCACACATGTGGTATCACCGTACTCAGGGAAGTAGGGCAATGTGTTTTGGGGTGTATTTTTATATATACCCATACTTTGTGGGAGAAATATCTCTGTAAACGACAACTTTTAAATTTTTTTACACAAAGTTGACAATTTACAGAGATATTTCTCTCACCCAACATGGGTATATGTAAAAATACACCCCAAAACACATTTCCCTACTTCTCCTGAGTATGGCGATACCACATGAGTAACACTTTTTTGCAGCCTGGGTGCGCAAAGGGGCCCAAATTCCAACAAGTACCTTTAGGTTTTACATGGCTACTCACAATTTAGCCCCGCCCAAAATGCCAGAACAGTAAACACACCCCACAAATGACCCCATTTCGGAAAGTAGACACCCCAAGGTATTCACTGAGGGGCATAGTGAGTCCGTGGTAGATTTTTTTTTTGCCATAAGTTAGCAGAAATGGAAACTTTATTATTATTATTTTTTCCTCAGACTTCCGCTAACTTGTGAAAAAAAATGAAATGATACATGAACTCACCATGCCCCTCCGAATACTTTGGGGTGTCTTCTTTCTAAAATGGAGTCATTTGGGGGGTATTTATACTATCCTGGCATTCTAGCACCTGAAGAAACATGACAGGTGCTCAGAAAGTCAGAGCTGCTTCAAAATGCGGAAATTCACTTTTTTGCACCATAGTTTGTAAACGCTATAACTTTTACCCAAACCAATAAATATACACTTATTGAATTTTTTTTTTTATCAAAGACATGTAGAACAATAAATTTAGAGAAAAATGTATATAGAAATGTAGTTTAAAAAAAAAGGAAGTGAAAAATGTAATTTTTTTGCAAAAATGTCGTTAAATTTTTATTAATAGCAAAAAAAGTAAAAATGTCAGCAACAATGAAATACCACCAAATAAAAGCTCTATTAGTGAGAAGAAAAGGAGGTAAAATTCATTTGGGGGGTAAGTTGCATGACGGAGCAATAAACGGTGAAAGTAGTGTAGTGCAGAATTGTAAAAGGTGGCCTGGTCATTAAGGGTGTTTAAGCTAGTGGGGCTGATGTGGTTAAGCAGGACCTGAGCTGACATCACCACGCTCACCACGTGGTGAGCGAGATGACGTCTTCAAAGGTCCTTTTGCAGGTCCTGAAAGAAGAAAAAAGAAGACGATGATGGCTGCACGATAAAGTGGATGAGGTGCGTTATTTTATATTTTTTTCTAACCCCTCAAGTCACATTTTATTTAGCATTCTGTATTAAGAATGCTATATAAATAATAAAATCTACACAGCACTGAACCCAAACCCGAACTTCAGTGAAGAGGTTCACTTCTGGGTACCACATTCAGTTTTTTATCACGCGTGTGCAAAATGCATTGCACTCGCGCAGAAAAACTGACCAATGCAATGCAATCGCAGCCAAAACTGATTGAACTTGCGTGCGCACTCTCGTGGATTTTACCACAATGCACCCTGGACACATCCGCAGCAAATCCGGCACGCATGTTTGAAAAAGGACTAACTGTTTAACTACCACAGCGGACTAGCTATGCATGTTTCTGCAATGCACAGTGATGTACACTGAGATACGCGCTCCCTGCAGCCAGGAATTAGCTGATTTTTAACATGCTTCATCATGAATTAACAGGACAAATTAACTTCACTCATCTCTACTTACAGATCATAGAGATCAGAATCAAAAAGCAATGGGATTGCGAGGACAAAGTGAAGTCATTCTGTATGACATTAGCAACATTAATCAACTGTATAGATTATATCCCTTGTACAATGGTCAGGAATAGGAATGAGTGAATTTCTCACAAATTCTATACTGTTGTTTCTCCGAATTTTCCAAAAAGATTTGATTCGATACGAATTTATTTGTGACAAATCGCTTTAAAAAAGAGCTATTTAATTGGCTGCAAAGAACCTGTATAGTGGTGTAGAACACTGCCTTGCAGAAACATGCATAGGGAGTCTGCTGTGGTAGTGAAACAATACTGTGTGTCAGTATGACACACAGTTAACAGGCGTCGCTCTTAGAATCACTGCACACTTCACTTATTTGGGCAGTTATGGGGCCAAAACTGACCAAATAACTCAAGTGTGAACTTAGCCTTACAGATCAATGTTAGCACCAGATATAAAGAACCGTGCAGAGGCCCAAGATCCTACTATAACATGAAAGAGTGCACTACTTTTACACCACCATCAGCCGATTCCATCAGCCGATTATTATATTAAGTGCTGATACAAGTAGAGCCCCCCTGACAAAGTGAAGAGGGTATAGATGAAAGGATGAACAGCACTTATTGGTCTGTGAGTGGTGGGTGCTTGTCTACAGGGGGTGGTAAAAATCCCCCTATATAAACAATCCAGTAAACTTAAAAAAAATAAAAAAAAATTGAGCCAGCACGTCCAAATCGTGGGGTTTATTCCATTTTTTTTTATTGTTTTCAAGTTTAGAGTGAAGAGGGTGTCAGCAGTAAGTTTGTGTTAATGTCACTGATTATTGAGCATCCACCTTCACTTGGTCAGCATTTGGTCAGTAATGCATCAATATTGCTAAGGCAATATTTGCATGTCTTCTGTGTTTTGTACCCATTCCTGCTCTTGGCTACCAAATCATAAGCCCGTTCTGATGCAAAATAGGGACAATGTCATACAGGCCTTACAGCTGCTATATAGACAGGATCCGATGTGTGTCTAATTTCCCCTTCCTTCTGACAGATCAGAAGAAGGGTCATATAAATAGTGAAGTCCACCAGGCCAAAAAGGCAAAATAGCAGGCATGCAGCATGAGGAGACCATTGAGTGGCCCAGTGACAGAGTTGTGAGGTTGCAGCAGCATGAAGAGACCACAGAGTGGCCCAGTGACAGAGTGGTGAGGTGGCAGCAGAATGAGGAGACCACAAAGTGGTGAGTTGGAAGCAGCATGAGAAGACTACAGAGTGGCGTAGTGACAGAGTGGTGAGGTGGCAGCACGATAAGGAGACCACAGAGTGGCCCAGTAACAGAGTGTTTAGTTGGCAGCAGCATGAGGAGATCACAGAGTGGTCCAATGACAGAGTGGTGAGGTGGCAGAAGAATGAGGAGACCACAGAGTGGTGAGGTGGCAGCAGCATGAGAAGATCACAGAGTGGCCCAATGACAGAGTGGTGAGTTGGCAGAAGAATGAGGAGACCACAGAGTGTTGAGTTGGCAGCAGCATGAGGAGACCACAGAGTGGCCCAGTGACATAGTGGTGAGTAGGCAGCAGCATGAGGAGACCAGAGAATGGCCCAGTGACAGAGTGGGGAGGTGGGGGGCAATACCAGTACCAGCCAAACAATGGTGGGTGGCAATAGAAGCATCTGGCAGCAGGTGTGTGGTATCAGGCAGGTGTATCAGGCACTGGTGTGTGGAAATCCTGGCTGATCCATGCCTGATTCATCTTCACAAAGGTCTGTCTATCCAAATTTTGGGTGGACAGGCACACCAAACACCTGCTCTGATGCCACACTGCTGGCCGGGCAGGAAAGCTTGTCCAGGGCAAACTCGGCCAGTTGCAGCCACAAATTGAGTTTGGCTGCCCAGTAGTCCTGCGGATCTTCGATGTGCGGTGGCAGGGTGCAGTCCAAGTATGCCACAACCTGCTGGTTCAGGTTCTGCTCCATGTGTAGCTGCTACTGCTGGTGAGTGGTTTCTTAACTAGGTGGGTGAAGAAAAGGTCACCAGCAACTCTAGACTTAAGTTGCTGATGATGGAGCTGGTACTGCTCCTGCCCCACCCACTCCAGCAGCCATGGCAGTGGAACGTGAGCGCAGAGGGCCCCCCGGTCAGACCTGCGTTAGGATGGGCAATGGCGCACATGAGCAGAGGCCAACTGACTACATAGGATATTTAGTTAGTAGATCAGTTTGTCCTCTCTCTCACCGGGTGGAAAAAAGCCCCCCATTTTGGAATGGTAGAGAGGGTCTAACATGGTAGAGAGCCAGTAGTCATCCTTTTGCCGAATGGTAACAATTTGGCTGTCACTACGCAAGCAACTGAGCGCATGTTTCGGGCCGTTTGCGCAAGTAATTCAGAGGGACTTCCTGCCTAGATCTCCACTGCATACTGACATGGTGTGTCTGGGTCATCTGCCTTGTCTTCATCGACACCCTGTAGCTCCTCCAGCTGCTCCTCCTCTCCTGTCACCTGTGTAGAAAAACCACCCATTTCACTACCAATTGCTTATGCTCAAATGTCCTCCTCCTCCAGTTCATCCCCCACAGGGCTCATGTTGCCCCGTGCAATGTAGTTGCCACGTTTCCTGTCCCCTGGCCTGTCAGATTTAGCAGCATCTGTTCCAGGACATGAAGCAATGAAATGACGTTGATCATCCAGTAGTCCTGGCGACTGACAAATAAAGTGGCCTTATCAAAGGGCCCAAGCAAACGGCAGGTGTCATGCTGCTGCATGAGCTGCCACTGGCTAACATCAAAGTTACACAGGGAAGTACCTCTGTCCGCCTGTTTCATCAATAAATTGTTTATGGCCTTTCTCTGTTCAAAAAGCCGGTCCAGCATATGGAGGGTGGAGTTCCAATGGGTGGAAACGTTGCATATCAGCTGATGTCAGGTAATGACTTTCTACCTTTGCAGCTCAAGGAGGGTGTGCTTTGCAGTGTAAGAGTGGCTGAAGTGGATGCACAGTTTCCTGGCCATTTTCAGGATGTCTTGCAAATGGGTGGAAGACTTCAGGATCCCCTTTACAATCAGATTAAACACACTTGCCATGCAGGTCGAAGGGCTCAGCCCTTCTTGAATCAGTGCAGACACCATGTTCTTCCCATTGTCGGTCATCATGGTTGCAGCGGCAGCAGCCCTGTCACCGGCCCAAGTTCCTGGTGTGGCTGGGCAAGAACCACATATATTTTCCTTGACCGAAGTTACAGCTCCACACTTCGACGCTGCCATGCACTTTGGCGAACACCAACAGGCTCAAGAACACGGGAAAGGCAGCCTAACATAAAGTAAGCCACGTGTGTCAGAGTCCAAACAGACAAGACTTTGCTGTCCTCATCAGGAGGATGACTCTCAATATCCTCATCATCTTCCTCCTCTTCTACCCATCCACGCTAAACAGATGGAATAAAACTTCCATGGGTACTACCATCTATAGCGGAGGCAACCGTCTCCTGCTCCTCCTCCTCATCATCCAATTTGCGCTAACAATGAACTGAGGGTGGTCTGGCTATTACCCTGTGCACGGTCTTCCCCCATTTCCACCTCTTCCCCATGCAAAGCGTCCGCCTTAATTGGGAGCAGCGAGCGTTTGAGTAGACACAGAAGTGGGATGGTTACGCTGATAATAGCGTTATCGCCGTTCACCATCTGTGTTGATTCCTCAAAGTTGCATAAAACCTCACAGAGGTCAGACATCAATGCCCTCTCATCGCTTGTGAAGAGCGGAAACTGACTGGAAAGGTGACGATCATGTTGCAGATGGTATTCCACTACTGCCCTCTGCTGCTCACAAAGCCTGGCCAACATGTGGAACGTCGAGTTACAGTGAGTACTCACGTCGCACAACAGTCAGTGAGCTGGCAATTGCAAGTGCTGTTGCAGCGTTGTCAGACCGGCAGAAGCTGTCGATGACTAGTGATGGGCGGCATAGGCAAAATTCAAAATTGCAAATTTTTGGCCAAATATTCGCCATAAATTCGAGAATCTGTAATCTCCAGTCATTACTTACTCGATTGCAAAAATCGGCAATGTAATATGTTTGAGATATAAATTCGCGATTAGAATATTGCCAATCAACATTAAGGGGTACGCAACTATTCTATTGGTTGCTAGGGATGTTGATAAGTGCTGATATTCGTGAAAAATTTGCGATAAATTCGCGATTAGAATATTCATGATCAACACTATTCGCAAATACGAATATATAGCACTATATTCTATATTCTAAATATTCGCGGTTTCTCAAAGTGGCAATATTCGTGATTCGAATAATCGCGCTCAACACTATCAATGACTTGCGGAAATCGGCACACACACGGTGCACCTTCACCAGTAGCTCAGGCTATTATCAGACATAGCCATGCCTGGTTGTAAGTTGAGTGGCGAGAGCCACAGCTCAGTCTGGTCCCTTATCCCCTGCCATAGCTCTGCAGCGGTGTGCTGTTTGTCACCTAAGCAGATCAGTTTAACCTCGGCCTGTTGCCGCTTCCCTATTACAGTGCCATACTGCTTCCAGCTACCGACTGATGGCTGACTGGTGCTGCAAGATGATAATTCAGAGCTGGAAGTGGAGGAGGAGGCAGGGGAGGAGAAGGGGGGGTTGCAGCCACTAACGTAGGTGGCGGCGAAAACCCTGATGGAAGTAGGGCCCACAATCCTTGGCGCCAGTAGCACTTGTGCCATCTCAGGGTATGACTCGCTCCCAACCTCCACAATGTTCACCCAATGTGCAGTCAGCGAAAGCATCGTCCCTGGCCAAAAGCACTAGTCCATGTGTCAGTTGTTAAGTAGACCTTCCCAATAACTGCTTTGTTTAGGGCATGGGTGATGTTACGGGACACATACTGGTGTAAGGCTGGGACTTCACACCGTGAAAAATATTGGCGGCTGGGGACAGAGTAGTGTGGGACGGCTGCGGAAAGCTTCAGTGTTCACAAGCCTAAATGGCAACATTTCCAGGGCCAGCAATTTTGAAAGGTGCACATTTAGTGCTATGGCCTGTGGTTGGGTGGCTGGGTATTTGCGCTTTTGTTCAAAGGTCTGGGGTATAGACATCTGTACACTGTGCTGGGACACAGAAGTGGATATGCAAGCTGATGGAGCTTGCAAAGGTCCAGGTGCATGGCAGGAGGCATCCGGGCCTGCGTCTTGGACAGGGGATTGGCCAGCAGCTAACACAGGGGAAGAGGAGGCAGTGGTGAGACCCGCAGACACTGATTGTTGACCCAGGCATTCGGCCCACCTATTTGGGTGCTTTGATGCCATGTGGCGGATCATGCTGGTGGTGGTGAGGTTGCTAGTGTTTACGCCCCTGCTCATTTTGGAATGGCACAGGTTGCAAATGACAATTCTTTTATCGTCCGCACTTTCCTCAAAAAAGCGCCTGACTGTGGAGCACCTACCCCTTGGCAAAGGAAGATTTCCGCAAGGGGGTGCTCCGGGAAACAGTTGCAGACCTGTTTATTGTGGCCCGCGATCTCCCTTTTGCCACCCCACTGCCTCTTCCCTCTGTACTGCTGTCCTCGCTCAACTTGCTACTTTCCCCGGTTGGGTCTGTGACTTCATCGTCCACCACCTCCTCTTCCACTTCCTCACTCTGGACATCCTCCTGACTTGTTGACCTAAGAACAACTTCAGTTATTGACAACTGTGTCTCATCTTCATCATGAACCTCTTGAGACACTAATTGTGGTTGACAAATTGGCAACTGTATCTCATCATCATCATCCACCTCGTGAAACACTAATTGCCGTTCCCCACCGTCATCTTCTTCTGACTGTGGATGCTCAAGAGTTTGGGAATCAGGGCACAATATCTGTTCATGTCCCTCTTCAAGCGGGTTTGGCGAAAGGCCCAATTTGAGGAATGGCGATGAAAAGAGCTACTTGGAATATCCGAGTGTGGGATCACTTGTTTGCCAAGACTCTCCATGGTGGGAGGAAGGAGGATCAGGGTGAGGATTTTGTTGACCAGACTCTTGGCTACTGAGACTGGACTTTGTGGAAGACAGGGTGGTGCTTAACTGACTGGAAGCATTATCTTCTGCAATCCAACCGACCACCTGGTCGCACTGGTCTGACTTCGAGACTGGTGTCTTGCGCCGCCATGCGAACTGGGACATGAATCTAGGTATCGCTTCTTCTGCTAGTTTTATTTATTGTGGTTCCTTTCCCCCTGTATAATATATCCCTGTATCCATTTACGTATACCTGGTAATTCGGGTATACTTTAGCTGCGCCCTGTTCAGTCACAATATAACATGAGAGGTTGAGAGGTTCCCTGATGCCGTCTTCGGACATCATGTGTAGCCATGGCAACAACACCTGCTAATAGGTGTTGGGCGATGGTTGCAGTGATGTGACCGCGACTCACCATGTGATCAATGCGATCACGTGACCGTGTTGTATTCTTGCGATAAGGGTGCCGTCCATCTCATATTTAGTCGGTGGGAGGATGCCGGGATTTCGGCCAAACCAGACATTCTATTGGGTGGCGCTTCATTGAGGAAAATACACACCAATTGGAAGGGGTATATCTGGGTGTCATTTATGATGGCCGAGCACGCCCCTCGAAAAAGCAGAGTGAATTGTGTGTCGGGGTGTGCTCCCTGCATGTTCCGGGTCATATTCTTCTCCCCCATTTTGCTACAAAAGATATGATGTTTATTACTTATACCAGGTTGTGATACTGTGTAAGTTGTACAGTTTATGTTATCTTACTGATTTCAATATATGTGTGGATTTATCCTGGTATTTGTATCTCTAATATACTGTATGGTGCATATGGTTTTAGGGGAGTTTGCTTGTACCTTGTTATATGATATACAATATGTAGGTTACATCCTTGGGGAGTTATATTTTTGACCCTGGATACTGCTGGGGAGCTGCTTGTCACAGCGCTATCTGCATTTCTGCTACATATCAATTGATTTTATGTTAGAAGGCCAGTTTATTGGCCTGTATTTGTGGGAGGGGCGTAAGTAGCACATTTATACCAGGCAGGCGCCTCCCTTGGGTGTGTCGACGGCTGCTGCGTACCCTCCCAACCCACCCTTCTTTTTCATAAACACCTTGCAGGGCATTCCCCCCTTCAGGCATTCCTCCTACGTAGCGGTTACGGCACAACTCAAGCCGCTTAGCCTAGTTAGGTAGGCAGGTAGACTGTTACGTCCATGTCATGTAGCCCCGACCACAAATGTTGTTTATATTTGTTGTAATTTAATAAAATATGTTATAATGCTTGCAAGTATGTCACACGTACAGTAGCGCAGGTTTTGTAAGTGTATGTGCAAATAAAGTACACAGAATGTCACAGATATTTTTAGGATGCCCACACATTATAGAGGAGGTATAGTGCAAGTAATGTTGCTGTCACCATAGCCTAATAAAAAATAACACTGAATGAATGTCACTGATATTTAGGATGCGCACACGTAATACAGGATGTATAGCGCAAGTAATGTCGCTGTCACCACAGGCTAATAAAAAAATTACACTGAATGAATGTCACAGATATTTAGGATGTGCAGTGCACACCTTATACAGCAGGTATAGAGCAAGTAATGTCACTGTCACCATCGGCGAATAAACAATTACACTGATTGAATGTCACTGATATTTACAATGCTCACACTTTATACAGGAGGTATAGCGCAAGCAATGTCGCTGTCACCACCAGCTAATAAAAAATTACACTGAATGAATGTCGCTGATATTTAGGATGCGCACACGTTATACAGGAAGTATAGCGCAAGTAATGTCACTGTCACCACCAGCTAATAAAAAATTACACTGAATGAATGTCACTGATATTTAGGATGTGCACACGTTATACAGGAGGTATAGCGCAAGTAATGTGGCTGTCATCAGCAGCAAAAAAATTAGACTGAATGTCACTGATATTTAAGATAAGCAAACGTTATGCAGGAGATGTAGCGCAGGTAATGTAACTGTCTGCAGAGGACACCGTCAACAGAAAAAGTACACTGGATGTCACAGATATGTTTAGGCTGCGCACACGTTACACAGGAAATGTAGCACAGATAATGTCGCTTTTTGCAGCCGCCAAACAATTGCAAGATATTTAGTGCAAGTTGCGCTAAAAATATATATTGCTGCCACACACAATAGTACTTAAATAGACTTTTGGGTCTTTCATTCCTATTTCACTCCCTACACTATCTCTCTCTTCTATTCTCCAGCTCTCCTTGACTAAAACTGAGCCGAATACTTGTCATCGGGTGCTATATAGCACCCGATGACGCGTTCGGGCAAGCCAATCTCTGTAATGCCAGCAGACTTAAGCATCGCACTCGAGCACATGCGGTATTCGGCCGAACACCGCGATGCTTGCCCAACACTAATACATGGTAAAAAATATAAATCTGAAGATGTCGGCACTTTACAGAGTAATGAGCGGGGAGTTGCAGAGAGCGACGAGGAGAAAGCAAAACTATTAACTATTTTTTTCTCCACTCTATTTCTCAAGGAAAATAAACTGTGAGATGAAATGCTGAATATAAAATTAAATTCCCCATTAAAAAGTGCCCTGTCTGACCCAGGAAGAAGTACAGCGGTGTCTTAAAAAGATTAAAATAGACAAATCGCCAGGACCAGGTGGCATACACCCACATCCTAAGAGAATTAAGTATTGTCATAGCCAGACCCTTATTTCTGATATCTAAGGACTCTATAATGATAGGGAGTGTTCCACAGGATTGGCGCATATTAATTGTGGTGCCAATATTCAAAAAGGGTCCAAAAACAGAGCCTGGAAATTATAGGCCGGTCAGTTCAACATATGTTGTGGGTAAACTGTTTGAAGGTTTTCTAAGAGATGCTATCTTGGAGTACATCATTGAAAATAACTAAGCAAATAGCGCCATATCAGTATGGCTTCAAGAGAGATCGGTCATGTCAAACTAATTTAATCAGTTTCTATGAGGAGGTAAGTTCTAGACTTGACAGCGGCGAATCAATGTATGTCGTATAGATGGACTTCTTCAAAGTATTAGACACTGTACCACATAAGAGGTTAGCATATAAAATGAGAATGCTTCGACTGGCAGAAAATGTCTGTATGTGGGTAAGTAACTGTTTTAGTGATAGAAAACAAAGGGTGGTTATTAACGGCAAACACTCAGATTGGGTCACTGTCACTAGTGGAGTACCTCAAGGGTAAGTATTGGGTCTATTCTCTTCAATATATTCATTAATGATTTTGTAGAATATAAATTTTTGCAGATGACACTAAACTGTGTAAAGTTATTGACATGGAAGAGGACAGTATACTGCTAAAGATGGATCTGGATAGATTGGAGGCTTGGTCAGAGAAGTGGCAGATGAGGTTTAACATTGACAAATGTAAGGTTATGCACATGGGAAGGAATAATGCAAGTCACCCGTACATACTAAATGGTAAAACACTGGTTAAAACTGACAAGGACCTAGGAATTTTAGTGAACAGCAAACTAAGCTCTAGAAACCAGTGTCAGGCAGCTGCTGCCAAGACAATAAGGTAATGGGTTGCATCAAAAGGGCATAGATGCCTGTGATGAGAAAATAGTCCTACCACTTTACAAATAACTAGTCTGACCACACATGGAGTCCTGTGTACAGTTCTGGGCTCATGTGAACAAGGCAGACAAAGCAGAGCTGGAGAGGGTTCAGAGGAGGGCAACTAAAGTAATAACTGCAATGGATAGACTACTGTACCCTGAAAGATTATCAAAATTAGGGTTATTCACTTTTGAAAAATGACGACTGAGGGGGGATCTAATAACTATCTATAAATATACCAGGGTTCAGTACAGAGATCTCTCCCATCATCTGTTTATACCCAGGACTGTGACTCTGATGAGGGGATCCCCAATTAGTGCAGCAAGGTGTAATAGAATTGCTCCTATTACCCATGCTTTACACTCCCCTATTGGACCCTGCTCTGCCTATAGTGTGGAAGTGTGGATAATGCCTCCCTATCCTTTCCCTATACTTTGAATAATCTTCCCCTGAGCTTGTAATAAAGTCTTTCCTAAAACTGTCTCTAGCGCCTGTCACGTCTCTCCCTGCATTAAGTACACTGGAAAATGGCAGAAACTAAGATGGCTGAGGCTATTTATAGGGTTGTGACATCACAGTGGCTGTCTGCTTATTGGCTGCATGCATGGGATTGTGGGTGATCCCTCGTTCCCAGAGTTCCTAGATCCATGTTCTAACATGTGCAGCAGCCACTTTAGGAAAAAATGTGACTCGTTACCACAAAGCTTGAGGAAATTCGACTTCAGTGCAAATTGAATTTTTCCTGAAATTTGGATTGAATTCCACTTCGTCGACTACGATTCCTTCATCTCTAGTCAGGAATATTAAGTTTTCCCATAAAATATATTTGTCTTGCTGTTAAGGTGGGTTCACATCAAGTTTTATGTCTCCATTTGAAGTATATGTTACAAAAAAAAAGAATACAAAAACGTAGCACACCACAGTCCGGTAAAAAAAGTATACTTTTTGGTGAATGGATGCCATAAGTCTGAGGCATCCATTTAAGGTATACGTTTCTTTTATACATTAAACGGATAGCAAAAACGTGATGCAGAGCCAGCCTTAAGCAGCATGCTATAAAAATGTTCAATAAAGTATGCAAGACATACAGTAAGGGAGTAACATCAATAGACATTTGTCAGCAAAGATATGCAGAATCAATTTTATTATTTTCAGTGTGAATTTGCAAACTAAATACTATTCCATGAACTAGAAAATGGATTTTATTTGACTAATGAATAGGTTTTGGAAACGTACATTGAAATAGTTCCTTGATTAATAGATGAATATTCTGATTAATATTTAATTATAACTCTGGGTGAATATGACTACTTTCAAAAGATTTATAAAATATGGATTGTATTCAAATATGGCACATGAAAACCACATAATATTCTAAAGGGTTTTATTAATTTTGGGTCTTTAAGATTGTTCCCATTAAAAAGGAAACACTGGAAACTGGGTCACTCAGTAAGGGCTCATGCACGCAAACGTATTTTTCTTTCCGTGTCCGTTCTGGAAGGTGCTCAGTGTGCATTCTGTTTCTGTATGTGTTTATTTCCGTTCAGCAAAGAAATAGAACATATCCTATTATTGTCCGCATTACGGACAAAGATAGGACTGTTCTATTAGGGGCCAGCTGTTCTGTTCCGCAAAATACAGAATGCACACGGACGTCATCTGTATTTTTTGCGGATCCGTTTTTTGTGGACCGCAAAATACATACAGTTGTGTGCATAAGGCCTAAGGAAACTGCTCTGCACTGAGTTATAACATTCTTTTTGGTGGCTTGGGATGGTGCAGAGGCTAAACAAGATTGTTTAGGACAGTAAGGCCCCTTTCACACGGGCGAGTATTCCGCGCGGGTGCAATGCATGATGTGAACGCATTGCACCCGCACTGAATCCTGATCAATTCATTTCAATGGGGCTGTGTACATGAGTGTTGTTTTTGATGCAGCACTTGTGTGTTGTTTGAAAATCACAGAAGGTTCTACAGGGTGGGCCATTTAAATGGATACACCTTAATAAAATGGGAATGGTTGGTGATATTAACTTCCTGTTTGTGGCAAATTAGTATATGTGAGGGGGGAAACTTTTAAAGATGGGTTGTGACCATGCCGGCCATTTTGAAGTCAGCCTTTTTTAATCCAACTTTTGTTTTTTCAATAGGAAGACGGTCATGTGACACATCAAACTTATTGGGAATTTCACAATGGTGTGCTTGGTTTTAACGTAACTTTATTCTTTCCTGAGTTATTTACACGTTTCTCTTTGTTTACAGCCATTGACATGTCGCCGAGGTTAACACGTGAGGAGCGGATAGAAATTGTGTTGATGTCTGGTGAACGCAGTAACTGGGTCATTGCAGCAGATTTCAATGCAAGACACCCTACGAGACCACCCATCTCCCATGCTAGAGTTAGCAAACTGCTTTCTAAGTTTCGTGAAACTGGTTCAGTGTTGGATTTGCCAAAATGTGGACGCGTGAAATCTGTCACTAATGAAGAAACATCAGTGGCTGTCCTAGCTTCATTCAGCAAGAGCCCACAGCGTAGCACTCGCGCGTTTGTCACTGGAGAGTGGCATTAGTCGAACATCCCTTCGGCGGATATTAGCTACTCACAAATGGAACCCTTTCAAAGTCCAGCTACTGCAGCATCTCAATGAGGATGACCCAGATCAGCGCACTGAATTTGCAGAATGGGCAAAACAAAAATTGGAACAGGACCCTCAGTTTACGCAGAAGATTTTGTTCAGTGATAAGGCAAACTTTTATGCGAATGGTGAAGTTAACAAACAAAACCACCGCTATTGGTCTGACACTAACCCACATTGGATAGATCCCTCCAAGACTGTTGGAACAAAAAAATTAATGGTATTGTGTGGTATATGGGGTACAAAGAAAGTGGGGCCATTCTTCCTCAATGGAAACCTCAAGACCACTGGATATGCGAAATTGCTACATGATGATATTTTTCCCTCTTTATGCACTGAAGCTGGCACGTTCCCTAAGTTTTTCCAGCAAGATGGTGCACCATCACATTATGGGTGTCAGGTCCGAGCATTCCTAGATGAACAGTTTCCTGCAAAGTGGATTGGCACCCAAGGTCTCCCGATCTGACCCCCTTAGACTTTTATCTTTGGGGTCATCTGAAGGCAATTGTTATATGCTGTGAAGATACGAGATGTGCAGCACCTGAAACTATGGATACTGGAAGCCTGTGCTAGCATTTCTCCTGCGGTGTTGCTATCAGTGTGTGAAGAGTGGGAGAAGAGGGTTGCATTGACAATCCAACACAATGGGCAGCACATTGAACACATTTTATAAGTGGTCAGAAACTTGTAAATAACTCATGAAAGAATAAAACGTTACATTAAAACCAAGCACACCATTGTTTTTCTTGTGAAATTCCCAATAAGTTTGATGTGTCACATGACCCTCTTCCTATTGAAAAAACAAAAGTTGGATTCAAAATGGCCAACTTCAAAATGGCCACCATGGTCACCAGCCATCTTGAAAAGTTTCCCCCCTTACATATACTAACGTACCACAAACAGGAAGTTAATATCACCAACCATTCCCATTTTATTAAGGTGTATCCATATAAATGGCCCACCCTGGGCTGCGTGAAAATCGCATAGCATCAACAAGCAAGTGTGGATGCGGTGCGATTTTCACGCATGGTTGCTAGGAGATGATAGGGATGAGCAACCCTGGACCCCATTAAAGTCAATTCACTGTATTATTTTCCCTTATAACATGGTTATAACAGAAAATGATAGCATTCTTAATACAGAATGGTAACTGAAATGTCCAATGAGGGGTTAAATTTTTTTTTAAAATAAGCTCACCTTATCCACTTGATCACGCAGCCGGTATCGTCTTCTTTCTTCTTCTTGTAGGACCTGCAATAGGACCTTCGTGGTGCTTTTTTATGTTAGCATAACAAATGTCTTTTTACATCTTGGCACTTGTCTTTCTCAGCTTACGGGTTCCCGAACTCCTAACATAATGTCTTATATAATGGCACACTAACCACCACCATTACAGGTGGTGGCTGGTTAGCTATTTAATGTCTCCTAACCCCCTTGTCTTGCTACTATATGCATAGAATGGGTACGAACTGGGTACGAACTGCCGTTTTGTCCCTGCTTACATGAATGGATGTTATGACATCCCTGGACTGATCGCTCCATCGAGTGGGCTGGCATGAGGGGCGGGGCTTAATTGTGGCAAAGCCACGCCCCGTCCCCTTTGATTGGCCGGTTCAGGTGCTTGATCGTTGTAAGGGGAGGAACCCCTCCCCTTATATTCCAGACATCCTTGCGGCCATGTACGGCCACTCCAGTGTTTTTTGCCGCGGTTTCTGTACATAGAGAACGGCGGCTTTTTTTGTTATGTGTCTAAACCCAGCAATACTTTGGCTCCTGTTTTAGTGCTCCTGATGAGCCAATCTTGGTGAAACACGTCGAGCAGTGCAGGATGAGCTACAAAGAGTTTAGGGGGGCGCCATACATGGAGAATTAGCTAGCTTTCACAAGCTGATTTGTGTCCATATCAGAGCCTGTGCTTGATCTCGGCTGTCGTGCTGGCAGATATGGGCAGATGTTTATCAACTTGAGGGATACAAACAGTAACAGCTAGCTTCATCAGGTTGATTTGTGTCCACCACACTGGGTCTGCTTACACATGTTTAATACCGTGGACATGTGTTGTTATTGGCAGTCTTGTAGTGGCGAACAGAGGTTTATCAACTGATGTTAAAGTGGATCTATTTTAGGTAGCGGCTCCAAGGGGATTAAAGACAGTCCTTATTACTGTTAGCAAACTCATTATCCCTTGGGGTTAATCCCTGTGCATATGTTGTCCACTACCTTTAGTGTTATTCAATCTGCCCTACCATGAACTGGCACACTTGGGTTGTACTGCAGTCCCTCCCTTTCCATGTGATTGACTATGCCTATTTCAGAGAACTGATGGCTTGTGCCGAGTAGAATTAAGCGAACACTTGGTAGTTCAGGTTCGCCGGTTCAGCCGAACTTCGCCGAAAAGTTCGAGGTCGGGACCCGAACTTCACCTGAACTTGAACCCGAACCCCATTGAAGTCAATGGGGACCCAAATTTTGGGGCACTAAAATGGCTCTAAAAGAGTCATGGAAAGGCTAGAGGGCTGCAAAAGGAAGCAAAATGGGGGTAAGAGCAAGACAATTACCCTGCAAATAAATGTGGATAGGGAAATGACTTAAACTAACATAAAATGCATAAAAATTAATAATAATAATCTTGAACTAGGAGGAGGTCCATATGGAGTAGGAGGTTGAGGAGATGGAGGACAAGGCGGAGTGGGTGGAAGCAGCGGTGGAGGAGAAAGTCGCCAACAACACTTTTTTTTTTAAATGTGGGTAGACCCCAAAACATTGGGAAATATAGAAAAGAAAACAAAGAGAAAGTGAGCTGGAGTATAACAAAGGCTGGGTGAGGCCGGTATATTCTGTTCTGCACAAGGTATGGACAAGTCCTGTGGGATCCATGCCTGGTTCATTTTAATGAATATGAGCTTGTCCACATTGGCTGTGGACAGGCGGCTGCACTTGTCTGTGATAACGCCCCCCTGCCGTGCTAAACACACGTTCAGACAATACACTGGTTGCAGGGCAGGCCAGCACCTTCAAGGCGTAAAGGGCAAGCATAGGTCATGTGCCCAATTTGGAGACCGAGAAGTTGAATGGGCAAGACCCATCAGTCAGTACATGTAGGCGTGTGCACACATACTGTTCCACCAAATTGCCGAAATGCTTCCTCCTGCTAAGACGTTCCATATCAGCTGGTGGTGCTGGTTCTTGTGGCATGCTGACAAAGCTTCCACATTTTGGCAATGCTAACCCTGCCTTCTGAGGTGCTGGCGGTGCCCCAGCTGCGTTGGCGACTTTTTCCTCCTCCTCAGCATACGCATTGTGCTTCCACTGAGGCCCCAGTGTCAGGTGGGAATGCGATCAACAGCGCGTCTACCAGCGTGCGCTGGTAGTCGCGCATCTTCAGATCATGCTCCAGTGAGGGAATTAAGGATGGCACGTTGTCCTTGTAACGGGCATCCAGAAGGGTGGCCACCCAGTAATCAGCACTGGTTAGAATGTGGGCAATTTGGCGGTTGTAGTGCAGGCACTGGAGCATGTAGTCGCTCATATGTGCCAGGCTGCCCAAAGGAAATGACAAGCTTTCCTCTGTGGGAGGTGTATCGTCTGTGTTCTCCGTATCCCCCCAGCCATGCTGCAGTGATGGCCCAAAGCTGCTTTGGGTGCCACCCTACTGTGAACACCGTTCCTCCTCCTCCTCCCCCTCCTCCTCATCCACCTCTTCCTTATCCTCCATAACTGTGCCCTGGCTGGACAATTGTGTACCTGGCCTATGTTGCTGCAGGAACCCACCCTCCGATCTACTTATCAATGACTGGGCTGACAACCGTGGCAATGATCCCTCTTCCTCCTGTGCCACATCCTCTTCCATCATCGCCCGAATAGTTTTTTCAAGGACACATAGAAGTGGAATAGTAACGCTGAAAATGGCGTCATCAGAACTGGCCATGTTGGTGGAGTACTCGAAACAGCACAAACATGGCACACAGGTCTCGCATGGAGGCCCACTCATTTGTGGTGAAGTGGTGCTGTTCCACAGAACGACTCACCTGTGAGTGCTGCAGCTGAAACTCCACTATCGCCTTAAGTTGTTCTTGCATGCATAAATATATATTCATTGTCTCAGCATAATGAGGGGGAGGGGAGGAAAGGATGAGGAGGGGATGAGGAAGGGGGGGGGAATATTGCAGCCACCGTCTCGACCTGTTTCGGTTATTAATCTATTCGTCCTCTAAAGCCTCGGGAGGAAGATAATGTGAAATTTTACTTAGGAAGATAGAATCTTTTGTGAACTTCCCAAGGGCCCCAGATTTTTTGAAACGCAGAGGTATGTCTATTCTCCCAGCCTGCAATCTGTTCCATCCTGTATATATCATCACACCTTAATTCCCATTGTGTTATTAAAGGAGGGGTATTTTTCCGCCAATTAACGGCGACTAAAATCCTTGCAGCTGCCAAGAGGTGAGTAATGAGTCGTTTGGTGAGGGCAGAGCATTTTATCTGCTCCAGTAAATTGAGAAGACATACCTGCGGAGAGGGCAAGATCTCAGTGTTGCAGATGTCCGTGATCACCTGACATATCTGTTCCCAATATTTCTTAATTATATTGCATTGCCACCATATATGCAAAAATGTGCCTGGTTCCTTGGTACATCTCCAGCATGTTTCACTAACCTCAGGGTACATTTTATGAAGAACCACTGGTGTATAGTACCATCTAGTGAGAATTTTGAAATAGTTTTCTTGTAATCTCACACAGGTTGAGATTTTTTGTGGTGAGTGTAAGACATTTGTTTAGGGAACTCTTTTCCTGATCTATTTGTAAATCCACTTCCCATTTTTTTATATAGGGATTGATTTTAGGACTGGAATGTGTTAGTATCATAGAGTAGAGTGTAGAGATCTTTTTATCAGGGTCTCTTCTCTGGAGAACCATTTTTTCAAACCCTGTTGGGTCAGTTTTTATTATTGGTAAGCCTGGTTTTAGTTGATCCCTTATATATGACCGCTGCAAAAATGATAGAGAGGATATATTTTCTCCTTTATCCCAATCAGTAGTCAGTCCGCCCCTCGCGTCTACCAGGTCCACTACTGGTGAAGTGTATGTGTTTACCCGCTCCGGGTAGTGTCTGTATAAATTGCAGAGGTGCATCGTATAAAATATCTCTAAGTTGAATCAGGGGGGAGAATTTAGTAGTGATCAGGTGGGGTCTCAATTTATCCTTCCATAATCGAATTGTGTTTTTAGTGATAGGGCTCCAAATAGACACTTCAGTGGCACATTTCCCTTTCAAGAGTAATGGTCGCACCATGGTGTGATTGATGGCCATCTCAGTTTGGATATCCAATCTATCTCCCTTGTAGCGTAGCCATTCTAAACATCTTATCCCATGTACTGCTAGATAATATCCATAAAAATCTGGTATCCCCATACCACCCTGGTTAATAGGCAAGGTGGTATATTGTTTAGTAAGTCTGGATTTTTTTTTGTTCCACAGAAATTTGGTGAGTATCGACTCTAATTTAGAGAAAAAAGGGCGAGGTAGATGTATAGGGAGGGTTTGGAGGTAATACAGAATCTTGGGTAGTATAATGGTTTTAATTAAGGATCGTCTGCCAAACCATGATGTGAACGGTATGTCCCACGAGTCTAGTAAACATCTGACATTGTCCGGTAGGCCTTGGAAATTGGCTTCATATAGTAGGGTAGGATCAGAAGTTAGTTTAATACCTAAAAACTTCAGGCTCGAGGTCGACCACTGATACGGGGTGCCAAGCTCCAGTCTCTTCTGCCACTGAATGTTCAATGTTACGTTTAAGACTTAATCAGGAAATTAGATAAATCCCCAAAGAGATCGAATATGGATTGTATAGCCAGAAAGGCTACATCTCGGTTTGTGATTATTACCAATAAGTCATCGGCAAATGCCGCTAACTGGTGGTGAATTCCCTGTAGCTAAACACCCCGTATCCTGCCATCTTGTCTGATAGCCTGGAAAAGGCATTCAATCGTCAGGACAAATAGCAAGGGCGACAAAGGACATCCCTGCCTCGTCCCGTTGGATATCTGCAGCGGGGGAGAGAGGGTACCATTGACCACAACTTTAGCAGAAGGTTTGGAGTACATTGCTATTATAGCAGTGATAAAATCTGCAGGGATTCCAAATTTGGCCAAAGCCTTTTGCATAAACAACCAGTCAATGCGATCGAACACTTTTTCGGCATCTGTGCCTAGCAATACTAAAGGCTCAGAACGGCTACGTGCGTATTGAATGATATTTATAAGGCGGGTGGTGTTCATTCTCCCCTCTCTCCCCGCTACAAACCCTACTTGTTCGCTATATATCAGATTTGGCAACAGCGGCTTTAGCCGATGAGCCAAAAGTTTAGCAAACATTTTTAAATCGTTATTTAAAAGTGAGATAGGCCTTAAGCTAGCACAGGCCGTTTCATCTTTTCCTTCTTTAGGAATAATTGTAATGTGAGCCATCAACATCTGTTCTGGCAGAGGCTTCCCCTGGAGTGTGTCATTACATACCTTTAGGAACTGAGGGAGGAGGGCCTTTTGAAGTTTACGATAATAAATCATTGGAAGTCCGTCAGGACCCGGACTTTTATGCATTGGGATTGTTTTAACCACCTCCGTCAGTTCCTGTAGTGTAAATGGTTGCAGCAAAGAGGCAACTTGCGTGTCTCGGAGTGCGGGAAGATCTAAGGTAGTCAACCAGTCGTCTATCCTCTATCGCCCTATTTGTGCTATCTTGTGTTGTGTCGGTCGAGCGTATGTTATAGAGGGATTCGTAGAATTCTTTGAACCGCAACGCTATCTCCTCCGTGTTTCTAGCTAATGAGGATGTCGTTGTGCGGATCATTTGTATATATGATTTGGTTTTCCTCTTTTTGATCTGTGCTAGTAAAAACTTTGAAGCTTTATCCCCATGTGCGTAATATTTAAAACGCGCAGAAAGGAACAGTTTTGCTGTTTTATGGTTTAGTATATTTTTGACCGAGGAGCGCAGTTGATTCAACTGTTCTAGTACCCCTTCAGATCGGTCCCTTTTATGTGAAGTTTCCAAGGACTGTATCTTTTTCATGAGGACTGATATTTGCTCCTCTCTTTGTTTTTTGAGAAAGGAGCCTAAGCTAATAAAGTGACCTCTTATTACACTTTTATGGGCTTCCCAAACTATGCCTTGTGATATATCCGGGGTTGTATTAAGCTGAAAGTATTCTTCCAGCCTCTCCGAGACTTTCAGAACCTGCTCCGGTGAGTCAAGCAATGTTTCATTGAGCCTCCAATTCGACATGTTTAGGTATAGACGTAAAACCCATTTCCACATATACCGGAGCATGATCTGACAGCAGTAGCGTGCCTATAGAAGCGCTCAAACAAGAGGTCAGCTTATGAGCAGGTATGAATAAATAATCAAGGCGTTGGTATGATCTGTGCGCCACCGAGTAATGGGAGTAGTCCCTATCTGTAGGGTTTAGAGTCCTCCAAACATCCACCAGACCTAGAGAGCTAATGGCGGAGTGCACCTTTCTTAAGGCAACCCATGAGGTTGAAGAGATGCCCGACGAGGAGTCTAGTAGTGGATGCAGTGTAAGATTTATGTAACCCCCCAATATCAAAATGCCTTCAGCAAATTCCCTAAAAAGGTCTAGAGAGGTGCATATCCATTTGGTTTGCGCCGAATTCGGTGCATATAGGTTCCCAAATGTGTAGGTACCAGTCCCAATATTGCCCTTTATGAAAAGGAATCTACCCTCCGGGTCTGCTAACGTTGCGCTTACAACCAAGGGAAAATCTTTGTGTAGGGCAATCGATACCCATTTAGAAGCCGAGGAGGGCCATGTACTGTGGTACCACCTATTATAAGTAAGGTGGCTTAACCGCGGCACGTGGTCCTTCTTAAAATGTGTCTCTTGTAACATCATGACGCTCACCTTTTGTTTACGCATAAGTTGAACTATCTGACTTCTTTTGGCAGGTGAGTTTAGCCCTCTGACATTGAGCATATCTTTATGGTAGCCATGTCCGGCGTTCACGGAGATCCAGTATGTAGCTGTCCCAGCTGAAGAGGAGTGAGTGTCGAGACGGTTGCTGCAGGGAAGAAGGTGGAATGGGGAGGGGAGAGGAATGGTATATGCAGTAGGTAAATACAAAGAGAATAGCATTAGTAAAAAGAACCAATGATATATCCAAACATGTAACACTTAAGAACCGTAATTGTAAGTGAGCCATAATGAAAACAGTGTCTCCTAAAAAGGAGGCACTCTCGGGGGGAGAGAATTGGTCTCAGAACGTGGCTTGTCCGTGCACACGAGCAGGTAGATTTCTCTAATGACACACAGAGAGAGGGGATATTGGATAGCAAAAGGTGTCAAAGGCCTGCTCGCGGTGGGCATATTTGAGGTGTACAACCTTCCCGCCCAGGCCCGGAACCCAGCACCCCAGCAAGGAAGATCTATATACATAGGTTACATCTACGTATGCAGTTAGCGTATATCAGACCTATAAAATCATTAAGCCTACATACATGTCAATAGAGTGGAGAGGCGGGTAATAGGGGGGGGGGATAGGGGAAAGAAGTCCCGAACAGGAGGGGGTAGGGGGTTGATGGAGTAGGGGTCGGGGGGGAGAAGGGGGAGGGGAAAAGCAGATGAATCTTTCGTTTTAGTAAGATAATTATATTACCACCTCTAACTGTACTAAACACTGGAAATGTATGCGTCAACTTAAATACAACACTGAAATCGACTACTAGTTATGTGTATAATCTTCCTTGAACTTCTCAGCACCCTGCTACAAAGAAGGCAATCGCGGTAAGTAGCATGTGAAGAGAGTCTCATTCTGGTTCTAATGGTAGCCTCTTTGGCGTCATCCTGGGTAGCTTCCTGTTTGGGCGCTGTGGTCTAGAGGCCGAAGCAGGGATCCAAGCAGCTAGCGCCGGAACAGCAGGGAGATCAGTGAGGTTTCTCACAGTGGTCCAATCCTGTATGTCCAGAGGCTCCATTTCCAGGTGGTTGTAAATCTGGATAAGGTCTGCAGGAGCTCTGATCACGGCTTTGCGCCCCGGCGCATTCACCAATAACCCAAACGGGTGGAGCCAGCGATAAGTAATTTTCCTATTTTGTAGAACCTCTAAAAGAGGTTTCAGAGCTCGTAGTTTTTGTAGCGTCATGGGTGACAAGTCCTGAAACAAGGTTATTGTAGATCCAAAACACAATATTGGGTGCTTGTCCCTTGCAGCTATAAGCAGCTTTTCTTTCCCACTGAAGCTGGTCAATCGACATATTATGTCCCTTGGCGGTTCCTGAGGCTTGGCGGGAGGGCGTAGCGCCCTATGTGCTCTATCCATTGTAAAGTCCTCCAAGGTATCCGGACCTAGTATGTTGTGGAATAGTTCCACCAAGGAGACCATGATGGCGTCTGATGTCAAGGTTTCCGGGACACCCTTTATCCGAAGATTATTCCTGCACCCACGATTGTCTTGATCTTCAACCAGATTATACAGTTGGTTTATGTGGGATGGAGCGTGGTCGAAGCTGTTAGTGACCGCGGTGTTAAAGGTTGTTGTCTCTTCCCAGCCTGCTTCTAGGGATTCCACCCTATCCCAGACCTGCCTCAGTTCAGCTTTAATGTCCTGTAGGTCTTGCTTCAGCGGAGCTAACGCCGCTCCTAGAGCTTGGGTAATAAAGTCCCTGGACACTGGAAGGTTCTCTCTGGGACGTCTAGAGTCAGTCTCACTGTCCCTACCTCCATCAGAGTCGACCGAAGTGTCCGTGTGTTCTCCACATTCAGAAGGCGCCGGTCCGGCGCCATCTTGGTTTCCGCTCGTGTCTGCCCGACTCCTTTTCTCAGGAATTTCTCCATTTCCCCTTGGCTAGGGTGAGTCTTACGCGTACCAGGAGTGTCTCTGGCCTTATCTTTACCGATTTTTCCCATATCTGGGCTCTGTAGGTGGCTTTTAAAGCTCGTGTGCTCGTAGCCAGAAGCAGAGCTCACACAGACATGTGCGTCTCGCTCCGCTGCCAAGCTCCGCCCCCTCGTCTGGAAAATTAGTGTTGGCTAGGTACCATACACTATGGGACAGCCACTGCCATAAGGTGTTTAAAAGTGTCCGTCTCCACCAGACGGAATGACAGCATTTCAAAGGCCAGGAATTTTGAAATGCTGGCACTCAGGGCCAGGGATCACGGGTGGGTAGGGGGGTACTTCCTCTTTCTCTCCAGTGTGTGGGAGATGGACAGCTGAACACTGCCATGGGACATTGTGGAGATGATGTTTGGTGACAAAGGTGGTGGCTTTTCTGCCACATCTTCTGTTTGCAGGGTGCCAGATGCCAATGTCACTCCACAGGTGGCGGAAGAGGCCGAGACTGCAGCAGAAGAGGGAGCAAGAGGAGCCTGAGACCTTTCTTGGTGTTTGAGGTGTTTACTCCACTGCAGCTCGTGCTTTGCATTTAGATGCTGTGGGGAGTTGCTCTGGTAGGCAGTGGTGCGGGTGCAGTATAGAGGCAAATGGAGTCCAGGTAGTGCAGCAAACAGTGTTTTATTTCACACTTGCACAAACAAAACTCAAAACAGTCACTTAGTGTTACTTCACACACATAGCAAAAACTTGAGGCAAAACAAAAGTCCAAGATGGGATCAAATCACCTGTGTGGTTTAGGTGCGTGTTCACACCTGGCTGTCAGCCCAGCCGCAGGAAAGTCCAACCTCAGGGTTTCAGGCAGACTGCACGCCTCTTTGCAAGCTCTTGCTTCCAGCCCTGAGAGCTCCACAGAACACCAGCAGTTTCCAGGTTAAATCACCTCAAATCCTAGGTGTCAGTTCACACCTGGCTGAATGCTCGGCAACACAAAAAGTCCACTGACCGTCTTTACATGGCCTGCTCTCCTGACACACAGGTCTCAGCTTTTCAGCCCAGCACAGGGCTCAGATCCCAAACACAGAGAGAGAGCTTTGCATAAACCCAGCTGTCTTTTAAAGGCAGCTAGGTATTAACCCAAAAAACCCGGACCGGCACCTAAAATCCGGTCCAGTATTTGCCCTCACCTGGCTGCAATCAACCCAGCAGCACAGGCTAAGAGGAAAATACCTGTTTTTTTACCACCAAACCTCTCACTATGTCACAATGCCTGGTCATGCAGGTTGAGCTCAGGTTTAGAACGTTTATGCCTTGCTTCAGGCTCTGATTGCACAGCATGCAAACCACTCGAGTCTTGTCATCAGCACATTGTCTGAACTGCCACTCCAGGGAACTCCTTGGAGCAGGCTTTGGTGTGCTCGGTCCCTGGGTGCGGTGGGCAGTAGCAGGCATACAGTCTAGGGGACGGCCGCTTTACTTTTGCACCCTGATCCCTCTTTTGCTGTGCTGATGGCTCAGTGCGGCCACCACCTCTTCCTAGAAACTGCACACGTCAATCGCATGACCTTGATTCCATGTGGGATCAAAGCAGTTGGCAATTGTGTTTTCTCATCATTAGAGACGTGCTGCAGTGGTCCTCACCATGTCCACATCCTTAAACATAAGTGGTTGGGCATCTCTGCACTCAATCTCTTTCACTTCTGGGGCAGGGCTATGTGGATGGCCCAAGGAAACCCTGCCAGCAGAGTCATCAAAAAGCATAAGAGACTGCTGCATGACTTGGGGCTCAGACTGCTTGGCTGATTTGCAAGGGGGTGAGGAGAAAGACAGATGCCCATGGGCTGCAGTTGCCAACTCTGAGCTTTCAGCAGGGGACCAGGTGGGAGACAAGTTGAAGGAACTAGAGGCACTGTCAGCCACCCAATCTACTACTGCCTGTACTTGTTCTGGTCTCACCATTCAAAGAGCGGCATTCGGACCTACAAAATAACACTGAACGTTCTGTCACCTACGCGCACCTAAGGAAGATGTTTCATAGCAGAGCTGGAGAGGGTTCAGAGGAGGGCAACTAAAGTAATAACTGGAATGGGGCAACTACAGTACCCTGAAAGGTTATCAAAATTAGGGTTATTCACTTTAAAAAAAAGACGACTGAGGGGAGATCTAATAACTATATATAAATATATCAGGGGTCAGTACAGAGATCTCTCCCATAATCTATTTATTCCCAGGACTGTGACTGTGACGAGAGGACATCCTCTGCGTCTGGAGGAAAGAAGGTTTGTACACAAACATAGAAAATAATTCTTCACGTTAAGAGCAGTGAGACTATGGAACTCTCTGCCTGGGGAGGTGGTGATGGTGAGTACAATACAGGAATTCAAGAGAGGACTGGATGTATTTCTGGAGTGTAGTAATATTACAGGCTATAGCTACTAGAGAGGGGTCGTTGATCCAGGGAGTTATTCTTATTGCCCGATTGGAGTCAGGAAGGAACTTTTTTCCCCTTAAGTGGGTAAAATTGGCTTCTGCCTTACAGGTTTTTTTTGCCTTCCTCTGGATCAACTTGTAGGAAACAGGCTGAACTGGATGGACAAATGTCTTTTTTCGGTCTTATATACTATGTTACTATGTTATTTGTGCGTGTAGCTGGCACAGATCGACCACATCCTCTCCCTGCAACAGGAGCTCCACCACCACCACCAGCACCATGACCAGAGCCATTTCCCTTATATGACGCTCTTCTCATTCTTTGCGTTCACCCACCAAACTAAATACAAAGGGATTCACAAAATTTATTTCCCAGTCAAGTATGCAGTGCAGGGTAGTTTGAAAGAAAAAGGGGTATAGATCACCCAACAATCTAAACTCCGCCGAATTTACAGAACATATTTCCCTTTAAGGTATGCAGTGCAGCAAAGTGTACTTTGTGGCAAACAAAAAAGTGATTTTTTTTTTCCACCCACAATGTCCCAGTTGAATTTACTGATTATATTTCACTCGCAGAAATGCAGTGCAGGCCGCAGATGTACTTTATGGCAAAAAAAGGGATTTTTTTCATCCACAATGTCCCAGTTGTATTTACTGATTATATTTCACTCGCAGAAATGTAGTGCAGGCTGCAAATGTACTTTCTAGCAAAAAAAGGGATTTTTTTCACCCACAATGTCACAGTTGTATTTACTGTTTATATTTCACTCTCAGAAATGCAGTGCAGGCCGCAAACGTACTTTTTTGCAAAAAATAAATAAAATAATTTGTCCCCCCATAAACTAATGGATTTACTGAATTTATTAAACTGTCACATATGCAGCACAGGGGTACTTTACAAAAAAAAATGTGAATATGTCACCCCTTGGGTCCCTGAACTCACAGATGTATTACCTATAATATTTTCCCTTCCCCGGGCACATATGCAATGCAGATGTATATACTGGAGAGTGAATCTGGATCGCACATCCTCAAAACTGAGGCATGCTGAGACAGTCATTACATCAAAAGCATAGTGTTGAGGATGTGCGATCCAGATTCACTCTCCTGTATACATTGTAATTATTTGTTTTCTTTTTCCCCCCTCTGGGGTCAGCACTCCTCCCCATTTGGACTAGGTGTTTTTAATTAGCCTTAGCTACAAGGGGTTTATAAACTCCTACTATCTCTCAGATGCATTTCCTGAGGGCCGTGACTGGGTGAGCTCTTTGCACTCGTTCACATGGTGCAGTACTGCGTGTCTGCCATTGCTGCCTCAGTGCTGTGCTGGCCGGGCGGTGGGTCCCAGAGCCAAGGTGGCTTTGCTGCACAGTGGGGTTGCTGTGTGGCTCCTGGGTCCCGCTGTCTGCTGCTGGTGCGGTGCTGGGGCGTAGGTGGTCGCCGCGCACGGCTGCGCCATTTATAGGTTAGAGTAGTTTCCCACTTGCAGAGGCTTCCTTGTCGTGGAAAGTGGGCCTATGCTCTATGATCAAACTGTATACTAATGCCTCTTATGCACAGCATACTATGTATTACATATTTGGCGGATATGCCACGTAATCATGCTGAGTCATTACATCAAAAGCATAGTGTTGAGGATGTGCGATCCAGATTCACTCTCCTGTATACAATGCAATGCAGATGCACTTAAAAAATGGGTATATATCGCCTACTGAACTGCAAGAACAGGATTAAATTATTGTCCCTAGCAATATTGTCACTTGCACAAAATTGCCGCCGACGCCCACCTAACTAACAGACTTATTAAAATGTATTTTTCTGTGTCACTGAGCTCAGAGCAGGGTACAAAAATTTTGCATCTTACCCACAAAAAAAATCACTGTAGATCACAGACTAAACACCAGGCTCTGATATCAGATTTTTTCCTAATCTCTTCCTCACAGCATCCTATCCCTACACTAGTAAGAGCTGACGTGATGTGTGGCGCTATGTGACTCCAGCTTATATAGAGGCTGGGTCACATGCTGCACTGGGCAATCACAGCCATGCCATTAGTATGCATGGCTGTGATGGCTTCTAAGGGCACACATCTTAAACGCTTGCTGATTGGCTGCCCTGCAGCCTTTCAACAAGCTTTATTAAACGGCTGAACAACAAACTCGAACCCGAACTTTTACAGAAATGTTCAGGTTCAGGTCAGGGTACATGAAACCCTAACGCCTAGTACGAACACAAACTTTACAGTTCTGGTTCGCTCAACACTAGTGCCGAGCCAAGGTGGAAATTTTCAAAACATCATTACTTCTCTAAAAAAGCTGTAACAGCCCTGCACGTGTATGTTGAGCAGAAGGTGGGCCAGTACTTGAGCCTTTTGGTGTCTGGTATAGTTCACAGTAACACTGGGGTACAGATTATCCAACAATCTAAACACCGCCGAATTTACAGAATATATTTCCCAGTCAGGTATGCAGTGCAGGGGTAGTTTGAAAGAAAAAAGGGGTACAGATCTCCCAGCAATCTAAATGCCGCCAAATTTATAGAATATATTTCCCAGTCAGATATGCACTGCAGCAGGAACACACCCTCCAAGCCACTTGTGAATGACTGGCCTGATTACCGCGGAAATGTCCACACACAATCTAAGAGCTGGATTTACTGATTTTCTTTCACTCTCAGAAATGGAGTGCAGGCCGCAAAGGTACTTTATGGAAAAAAAGAAGTAATTTTTTTTGACCCACAATGTCCCAGTTGTATTTACTGATTACATTTCCCTCTCAGAAATGGAGTGCAGGCTGCAAAGGTACTTTGGGCAAAAAGAAAGTGTTTTTTTTCACCCACAATGTCCCAGTTGTATTTACTGATTATATTTCACTCTCAGAAATGGAGTGCAGGCCGGAAAGGGACTTATTTTTTTTCACCCAGAATCTAACAGATGGATTTACTGAATTGATTACGTTGTCACACATGCAGAACAGGGGTACTTTACAGAAAAAAAAAAACGCTGCAGATCGCAGACTTAACACCAAGCTCTGATATCAGTTTTTTTTCTAATCTCTCTCTCACAGCAGCAGCATCCTATCCCTACACTAGTAAGAGTTGACGTGACGTGCGGAGCTACGTGACTCCAGCTTATATAGAGGCTGGGTCACATGCTGCACTGGCCAATCACAGCCATGCCATTAGTATGCATGGCTGTGATGGCTTCTAAGGGCACACATCTTAAACGCTTGCTGATTGGCTGCCCTGCAGCCCTTCAACAAGCTTTATTAAACGGCTGAACAACAAACTCGAACCCGAACTTTTACGGAAATGTTCGGGTTCAGGTCAGGGTACATGAAACCCTAACGCCTGGTACGAACCCAAACTTGACAGTTCTGGTTCACTCAACACTAGTGCCGAGCCAAGGTGGAAATTCTCAAAACATCACTACTTCTCTAAAAAAGCTGTAACAGCCCAGCACATGTATGTTGAGCAGAAGGTGGGCCAGTACTTGAGCCTTTTGGTGTCTGGTATAGTTCACAGTAACACTGACATGTGGAGCTGTAACTTAGGTCATGGACAATATATGTCCAATATGGCCCACTGGATAAATGTGGTTCCTTGCCCAAGAGCAACTTGGCCAGATGATGGCAATGCAGTATCTCAACAAATCCAACCTGTAATCTTGCTATATTGATCCACAGAACAAATCCCTGGAACGATGTCCATCTTCCTTTTAAAATGGGGTTGGGCCAAAGGGAAAGGGTGTGTGACTTTTATGCATTGTCATACTTCTCAATGTTATTTTGAACTAAAAAGTCATCTAAACCTTTTTTTAAGCCATCCACTGTATTTGATGTGCCCAGCTCCTGCAGCGGGGTATTCAAAAGATTAACAGCCCTTACTATATAGAATGCTTGTTGCCTCTTATCACTGAATCTTTTTCTCTCCAGGTGTAAGGAGTGGCCCCGTATTTTCTGAGTCTTTCACCCAACTGCAAAACTTCTTGAAAATGGACAGAAAACAGTGCATGCACTTCAGTCACTCGTAAAATGCAAAACACGCCCTCCTAGAGCTGCAGAGGCAAAATAGTGTTCTCCAAAATTGTCTCAAATGCAACATTTCCACACACCAGAACTCCCCCCTCTACATGTTGGACCGAATATATGAGCAGAGGAAGGCTGTGAATGATTTCTTGATGATGTAGGCAGACAGGGGTATGCCCCTGTGTAATTTCGATATTAGCCACTGTCAACCCATGCATGATACCTGGCATTTGCTCGGGCCCTTTGTGAGGAGGCCACTTTATTTGTCAGTTGCTAGGACCACAAATAATCTCATTCCACTCCTGCATGTCCTGGAGCAGATGATAATAAATCTGGCTTGCCAGGGGACAGGAGACGTGGCGTCTACATCTCATGGCAAACTGAGGCCTGTTGGGGCTGAAGTGGTGAAGGAGGACGACGAGTAGGATATTAACGCCAAGGAAAAGTATACAGAAATATGTGGTTTATGTGCACAAATGACAGGAAAAGAGCAAGAGGAACTGGAGGGCAGTAAGGAAGACCAGGCACATGACCACGACAAATTGTGGCAGTTCTTTGCACCAATGGTCAGATGCATGCTGAGTTGCTTGCGTAGTGACAGCTGCATTATCACCATTCGGCAGAGGGAGCACTACTGGCTCTTCACAATATTAGACCCTTGCTACCAGGCCAAAATGGTGACCTTTTTACAAGAAATGCGTAGAGAAATGGCTGGTTTTTCTACACAGGTGACAGGAGAGGAGGAGCAGGAGCAGCCAGAGGAGCTACAGGGCGATGAGGAAGACAAGTCAGATGACCTAGATACACCATGGCAGTATGCAGTGGAGATGAAGGCAGGGAGTCCCTCCTAGTCACTTGCGCCAATAGCCCGATGCATGATAACTTGCTTGCGTAGTGACAGCCGAATTGTCACCATTTGGTAGACGGATGACTACTGGCTCTCCACCATGTCAGACCCCACCGGTTCAAAATGGGGGCCTTTTTTACACCTACTGAGAGGGATGATAAACTCAACTACTATAGAGACATCCTATGTAGTCACTTAGTCGTTGCCTATGTGCACTATAGCCCATCCTCACAAAATTCTGACCCTCCATGCTCCACTGCCATTACTGCTGGAGGGGGTAGTCTCTGATAAGCATGTTTCTTCACCCGCCTACTGAAGAAACCAGCCAACAGCAGCTGGACATGGAGCAGAACCTGAACCAGCTGGTGTTGGCATATTTGGAATATTTGGACTGAACCCTGCCAGCCCATATTCAAGATACCCTAAACTACAGGGCAGCCAAACTGATTTGTGGCTGCAACTAGCCAAGTTTGCCCTGGATAATCTTTCCTGTCTGGCCAGTAGTGTGGCATCAGTGCGGGTGTTTAGTGTGGCAGGGGGCATAGTTACCCCAAGGAGAACTCAACTTTTCCACCAGGAAATGTAGAAAGATTAATCTTTCTAAAGACGAATCAGGCATGGATCAGCCAGGATTTCCACACACTGGTGCCTGATGCATCAGATTAGATCATTCTGGCAGTAATGTTCTGAATAAAGTGTGCTGCCATACCAGAACATTGTGAAAAATGGCCTGTTACTTCTGGCCATGTGCTTCAGCCACTATTCTGATACTGCCACCCTCCTGATGCCACACGCCTGCTGCCTCTGCTTCCATCTTCTCAGAATGCCACCCACCATCTTGTGCTGTTACTGCTGTTGCCCCCCACCTCCCCACTCTGTGACTGGCCACTGTGTAGTGTTGGGTGCGAATATTTGAATTGTGAATATTAATCAAGAATATCGGCACTTCGAGTATGTGCAAATATTAAGAATATAGTGATATATATGATTTTTTTTTCATCTGAACACATGATTCCTCCCTGCTTCTTGATTGTGGGCAAATGAGAAGGCAGCAATGTCTTTGTCTGAGCTTAGCGACATCCCTAGCAACCAATAGGTTTTTTACAGTTATGAGAGAGACAGCAGTGTCATTGCTGTGCTCTGTGTTTTGTAGTCACATTACATAGTTAGTTAGTTAGTTAGTTAGTATGTATATATATATATATATATATATATATATATCTAGTTATCCAAAAACGAGGCAGCACTCCAGGATAATGTGAAGAAGTGGACTCTTTATTCACCCATCAGCGACGTTTCAACCACTCATTGTGGTTTTTATCAAGCATAAACCAACAGTGTCATCTGGGCATATATATACCCATCATGCAATGTGATACTTAATTGTCAATAAACAAGAAAATCAACAATAAAGTGTAGATAAACATATGTAAAATCTCAAAAAGCAACAAAATCTATAAAGGTTAATATTCTGTATACATGAGTACAAGTCTATTCATTATAAAATAAATATTTCATACAAAAAGTGCCATAAATGTGTAAATCATTCAGTGATAAAGACACCTGTGTAATAGGGTGAGAATTAAAATCAGCCGTAGCAAATTTATATTATAAAAAACTTACACTCGAGACGAGGAGGCACGGCGCCAAAGTCAGCGTCTGGTAATGGATACTGTGCATGCTCCGGTGCGTAGCAACGCGATGCATAGTCGACCCGACGCGCAGCACGGCACATGACCCGTCACCTGACCAACATTAGTCACGTGAGTCAAACACTCGCGAGACCACGGAAAGACTAGGCGTCAGGGTTGTCAGGCAACGTCACACCAACAAGGCGGAGCCACCCACCACAGGCTGAAACATTATGTAAATGTACAGACCCTGTCAGTGGTAGCTCAACATCATCGGGGAAACGCAGCCAACGTGCAGAAATCGCCATGTCAATACAAAAGTGGCACTCCAAGCTAACATGAGTGGGGAGGACTGGCAACTGTATGAGAATAACCGCATTACTTTTTTGAATAAGTTTATCAAAGAACAAGAAACCACTAAAAGAAAAAAGTGGCTACGTGATGCTGACGACTACGCCAAAGGGAGAATATACACATGGCAAAATGATGGCACCAAAAAAACGATGTTCCCCCAACGGTCAACTTTTAAGAAACCTCCACAATCAGCTCCTGCAACTTCTCCTGCTACTTCCTCTACACAGTCTTTTTTTAGAGATGGGCTTGGGACTAAGAGAACCCGGAGGGGAGGCAGAAGGCAACATAGATGGAGGAAACTCCAAACCTGTGAGACCTCAGAAATCCATGGCTCGTCGCAAGAAGGGCAATCATCCTTGACAGACAATGGACTTGATGCTAGATCTACAGTGGTAAATATATCTTCCATGTTATTATCAGAGGCACAAACTGATTTACTGGCAACGGGGTTGTCCTTTTGTCCTTCAACCAAGATAGACTGGCTCCAGCTGGAGTTTGATGTACAGCGCTTTTATAGAAATATTAAGCTTAAAATTTGGTTTGCGGACCAACCTCCACCTGGACAAATGACAGATCCAACTAGCTCTGAATTAAGCTTCAGTAAGGTTCGACTGTTTATTAAGAGTGAATTTTCACCTCCTGTTAAAATTCCGGTTATTGATACTTTTGTTAAGGCAATTTCTGTTGACCTGATGAGTCTAAAAGATCGTGTTACTGATGAAAGGTTGAAGCATCCCAATATGACCACTAGTGAGATGCAAGTGCTGGGGGAATTGTGCCATGGCGGCAGCCTCACCATCAAGCCTGCTGACAAGGGTGGTGCGGTTGTCGTCATGGACACCACTAAGTACATTCAGGAGATTAAAAGGCAGCTGAATGATCAAAATGTGTACAGGAAACTTACAGGGGATCCAAGGTTTGAAATCACTCAATGTATCAAGAAGGCTCTGGATTCAGCTTTGGATTGCATTATTGATAGTGATCTTTATTCCTATCTATTGGTGGAGCATCCACGGACCCCAGTTATATATAATTATTGCCTAAAATCCACAAATCATTGGTGGACCCCCCTGGTCGACCAATTGTTGCAGGTACCGGTTCGTTGTTCTCTAACATTGCAATTTTTCTTGATTGCGTGTTAGGTAGATACGCAATCGGTGGAAGATCGTATGTTTGGGATACGGGGGACTTTTTGAAGAAGATCTCTGGGATCAATTTACCTGATGGCTGCCTGGTGGCATCTTTTGATGTCACTAGTCTCTACACGTCGATTGATAACACCAGAGGCATTAATGCCATTAGGTTGGCACTTGACTCCAGTGGGTAGTCTCCAGATTGTCGCCTTTTTATCCTGCAATTACTCGAACTGGTACTGAGACACAATTACTTTATGTTTATGGATTCTTTTTTTCTGCAGTTACGAGGGACTGCCAGGGGGTCAAATATGGCACCGACATACGCAAATGTCTTCATGGCGGCCCTCGAGGAGGACCTTGTCTATGTGTCCCACCACTTCAGCCATGTACTGGGGTGGTGGCGATACATAGACGATGTCTTCCTCATCTGGCATGGTGATGCAGATTCATTAGAACTTTTTCATGTATACTTGAACCAGATTGATCCAGATATTGCCTTCACACTGACTTTTTCTGACACTCAGGTGCAATTTCTTGATACAATGGTTACAGTGGTTGGCAGTAAATTACTTACAGATATTTATACTAAACCGACTGATTGTAACTCCTTGTTACAATATAACAGTTGCCATCCCAGATCCACCATTGCATCCCTACCGTACAGTCAGTTACTTAGAGTCAAACGAATTGTACAGGCCCCAGACAAGTTACCTGTACGGTATGAACAAATGGTGCACAAATTCCAACAAAGGGGTTACCCTAAGCGAATTAATGCAGAAACATCTTACTAGGGTTAAACAGTCAGTGCCAGTGGATACTCACACAGTGGCGGATAAGAAGGGACGTATCCCTTTTGTATCCACCTACTGTGAACAAAGTAACACTGTAGCCAGCATCATACGGAAACATTGGTCCATATTGAGAAGTAATCTTCCTCAAATTGAGGCCTTCGCGGTACCACCCCTTCTCTCTTATAGACGTCCTAGTAACCTAAGGGACAAGCTTGTGCGGGCAGATATGCCCCCTAAGACTTCGGTACAGACATATATTGGAAGTAAATGTAGGGCATGTTATCCATGTCTACACTGTGTTAACTGCCCACTTATGATCAAGGGTGATAGATTCATTCACCCTATTTCAGGGGCACAGTCTGAGATACGTCAATTTTTGACCTGTGATTTTGTGGTGTATGTACTTTCATGTCCCTGTGGTCTCCTCTATGTAGGGGAGACCACATGTGACATGAAGACAAGGCTTAACAATCATCTATTCTCTATTAGGCGCAAGAGGAGGGACCTACCTGTATCAAAACATTTTGCCGAAGTTGACCATAATGAAAAAGATCTTAGATTTATGATTCTTGATCAAGTCCTGTTACCAAGACGGACACGTTAACTCTCCAAATAGAATTTAATGTAGTGTCTATATATAGCATACTTCGCTTTGGGAGTGTGTTGGGTGCACTCCATTGTCCTGGGTACCTCTCCGTTACCCTACCTGATACGTGAGACAACCAATGGTGTCATTAATTTTAATTTTTCCCATGTTGTGAATTTTGAGAAATGAACTAGTATTCTGTTCTTTTCTTATTTTTCTAGATTTTTTATCAAGTCTATCATCGTGACTTGAAGGACGTCCCCAGATTTTTTGCGTTATTCATTTTTTTCAAGATGGATCCATTGGGTATGTTGGGCACTATTTCTTGGGCTTGAAAAATATTTAGGGGAGACCTTGGGTCCAATGGGGCGAGACACTGATACAGCCTTGCACCATAGACCCATAATAGGCTGGTGGTGATGATCAAGTACATTGATACAGCCACATTTGCCCCCCCGTTTCTCTATATTCACTCTATACCTTATACAAATATAACAGTGGTGGAGACCGGTGACCCTGGTTAAACCACTGTTTGTATTATATGGTATTGTTTCTATACAAGCCCATTCTGCCATGGATTTCTGTAGCTATATGTTTTAATTTGGGATTAATTCCCATATATACATCATTAATTGATTTGTTCCCAATGTGTTCCTACTGTCTCTGTTGCCTAGCTAAGTGGTCCGTTGGCTGCGTTCCCCCGATGATGTTGAGCTACCACTGACAGGGTCTGTACATTTACATAATGTTTCAGCCTGTGGTGGGTGGCTCCGCCTTGTTGGTGTGACGTTGCCTGACAACCCTGACGCCTAGTCTTTTCATGGTCTCGCGAGTGTTTGCCTCGGCCTTGCCGGTCACGTGACTAATGTTGGTCAGGTGACGGGTCATGTGCCGTGCTGCGCATCGCGTGAAGTCGTATCCATTACCAGACGCTGACTTTGGTGCCGCGCCTCCTCGTCTCGAGTGTAAGTTTTTTATAATATAAATTGGCTACGGCTGATTTTAATTCTCACCTTATTACACAGGTGTCTTTATCACTGAATGATTTACACATTTATGCCACTTTTTGTATGAAATATTTATCTTATAATGAATAGAGTTGTACACATGTATACAGAATATTAACCTTTATAGATTTTGTTGCTTTTTGAGATTTTACATATGTTTATCTACACTTTATTGTTGATTTTCTTGTTTATTGACAATTAAGTATCACATTGCATGATGGGTATATATGCCCAGATGACACTGTTGGTTTATGCTTGATAAAGACCACAATGAGTGGTTGAAACGTCGCTGATGGGTGAATAAAGGGTCCACTTCTTCACACCATCCTGGAGTGCTGCCTCGTTTATGGATAACTAGCTGTATATTTGACCATTTGGCCTATGGTTTGAGGACTTGCACCATTGAATTACATGATTGGAGTGCTGCAGTGCTTTTTTTGTTTTAATATATATATATATATATATATATATTAATCAGTAATATGTAGTCAGACCTGCTAAAATGTGAAGTTTCCAGCATTTTCAGCCACGTCAACCACTGCTGTCCTCCTTGCCCCCTCTCAACCATCCGCCACTCCGCCTCTCACCTTCAGCAGTTCCTGCTCATCTGCCCACAGTCAGGTGTCTGTCAAGGAAATGTTTAAGCGTAAGAAGCCAATATCACAGAGTCACCCCCTTGCCCAGCATCTGACAGCTGGCTTGTCGGAACTCTTAGCCTGCCAGCTTTTACCATACAAGCTGGTGGAGTCTGAGGCCTTCAAAAAATTTGTAGCTATTGGGACAAATACCCAAATTGGAAGGTACACGGCCAAATTTTTTTTTTCACATAAGGCAATCCCCAACCTGTACTCTATTGTGGAAAAGGAAGTCATGGCATGTATGGCACACAGTGTTGGGGCAAGGGTCCATCTGACCACTGATAACTGGTCTGCAAAGCACGGTCAGGGCAGGTATATCACGTACACTGCGCATTGGGTAAACCTGCTGACGGCTGCCAAGCATGGAATGTGTGGCTCTGCAGCGGAGTTGGTGACACCGCCACAACTTGCAGGCAAGCCTTCTGCCACCTCCTCTACAACTCCTACTCCATCCTCTTCGCTAACCTCCTCAGCTGAGTCTTCCTTCTTCTTCTGCTGTGCATTGCTCCACATCTACTGCACCCCCCCATCTCCCAGGCGGCTATTCCACATCCCGGAAACGACAGTGTCACGTCATCTTGGGGTTGACTTGCCTGAAAGCAGAGAGTCACATCGGACCAGCACTCCTGTCCGCCCCGAAAGCACAGGTGGATCAGTGGCTGACCCCGCACCAACTGGAGATCTGCAAAGTGGTGTGTGAAAACGGATGCAATCTTTTGGCGGCATTGAATTTGGGCAAGTTAACACATGTGCCGTGCATGGCACATGTGTTGAATCTGATCGTACAAGGCTTTGTTTATAATCACCCAGGCTTACAGGACGTCCTCAAGCAGGCCAGGAAGGTGTTTGGACATTTCAGGTGTTCCTACATTACCATGGCGCACTTTTCTGATATTCAGCGGCGAAACAACATGCCAGTGACGCGCTTGATTTGCGACAGCCCGACACGTTGGAATTCAGCACTCCTAATGTTTGACCGCCTGCTCCAACTAGAAAAAGCCATCAACGAGTATTTGCATGACCGGGGTGCTAGGACAGCCTCTGCGGAGCTGGGAATTTTTTAGCCACATTACTGGACACTCGTGCGCAATGCCTGTAGGCTCATGCGTCCTTTTGAGGAGGTGACAAACTTAGTCAGTCGCACCAAAGGCACCATCAGTGACCTCATCCCATTTGTTTTCTTCCTGGAGCGTGCCCTGCAAAGAGTGCTAGATCAGGCCATAGATGAACGTGAAGAGGAAGAGTTGTGGTCACCATCACCACCAGAAACAGCCTTATCATCATCGCTTGCTGGACCTGCGGCAATGCTGGAAGAGGAGTCTGAGGAAGAGGAGTCAGAGGAGGAATGTGGCTTTGAGTAGGAGGAAGACTAACCAGAGCAGGAATCCCAGGGTGCTCGTTGTTGTCACCTATCTGGGAGCCGTGGTGTTGTACGTGGCTGGGGGGAAGAACAGACCTTCAATGAGATCAGTGAGGACAAAGAACGTGAGATAAGTATCTCGGCACCCTCAGAGAACGACTCGACCGACAGGTAGCAGACTACCTCGCCTTAACTGCAGATGTCAACACTCTGAGGAGCGATGAACCCCTTGACTACTGGGTGTGCAGGCTTGACCTGTGGCCTGAGCTATCCTAATTTGCGATAGAACTTCCTGCCTGCCCCGAGTGTCCTGTCAGAAAGGACCTTCAGCGCAGCAGGAGGTATTGTCACTTATAAGAGAAGTCGCCTAGGTCAAAAAAGTCTAGATTACCTCACCTTTATTAAGATGAATGAGGTGTGGATATCGAAGCGACTGACATTGGGGGATACATTTGACTAAAAAATGCCTGATGAGATGCCTTTGGCTAAAAATGGTCCCCACGCTGCTGTATTTAATCTCTGCATGCCAGATGACTTGTGTGACTTCTCTGCCACCAACTAGGGTTCAAGCCGAAATGTTTTAGTACACTTTCTGCCTGGAAAACATAAATTTTTCCAGCCACTGCAAAAATACCTAATTTTTCAGGCATGTGTACATGCCGAATTTTTCTGGCCTCTGGTGCTGCACTGTGGCTGCAAAAAAAAAAAAGGCACATACATGTGTCAATTCCCCTTCGTGATTGTTACCTGGTTGTGGTAAAGGGACTCGCGTATCACAATGAAGCGATCCCCTCTATGAGTGTGTTGGCAATGTTGGCACACCCCAGATGATAAGTTTGTTGCTTTATTGTGAACTGACCAAAAGCGATCGGCTGGATAATTTTTCATAGAAAAAACATTAATTTTCTTTGTGATCATCTAAGGTGATCATTGAAGCCTACTTGGCCAACAATGGGCTCACACTGCAGAATCATTGTTTTCTGGGTCACTTAACTGTCACTGAACTACCTCAGCACGACCATTGGCTTTGAAAAACCACTATCACCTGCAATCTTCCAAACGTGCGCAAGAGCACAGTCATCACTACACCAAAATTGACGCATAGAGGAATAAAATTTTTGTCATGAGTGTGTCAACTATTGACAACTCTTTGCGGTTGTCTAAAATCTATTCCATACACGTCCCCTGATAGGGGATGTGACAGGGATTAAACTGATAAGAATAGTACTACTTAACACACCACTCATATAGGGTGTCACAGTACATTGCGCGGTGCACGCAGTGCCCCAAATTGGAAGCAAGTGGACAGCCCAATCATCTTTTTCCATCTCCCGGTTCCTAAAATTTATTCAATACACGTCCCCTGATAGGGGACATAACAGGGATTAAACTGATAGGAATAGTACTACTTAACACACCACTCATATAGGGTGGCACAGTACATTGCACGGCGCACGCGCAGTGCCCCAAATTGGAAGGAAGAGGACCGACCAACCATCTTTTTCCATCTCCCGGTTCCTAAAATCTATTCCATACACCGGCCTCTGATAGGGGACAAAACAGAGATTAAACTGGTAAGAAAAGATTTTTTTAGATTTAAAAAAAGAGGACAGCCTCTGCGGAGCTATGTATTTTTTTGGCCACATTACTAAACGCTCATGCAAAATGAGGGGGCAAACCTGGTCAGTCAAAGCCAAGGCAACATCATCGACCTCATCCCATATGCGTTTTTTCTGGTGCATGCCCTGCGAAGAGTGCTGGATCAGGCTGTAGATGAGCATGAAGAGAAAGAGTTGTGGTCACCATTACCACCAGAAGCAGCCTTGTCGTCGTCGATTGTTGGACCTGCGGCAACGCAGAGAGAGGAGTCTGAAGAAGAGGAGTCAGAGGAGGAAGGTGGATTTGAGGAGGTGGAAGACCAACCACAGCAGGCATCCCAGGGTGCTTGTTGTCACCTTTCGGGGGACCCTTGGTGTTGTATGTGGCTTGGTGGAGGAAGAGACCTTCAATGACGTCAGTGAGGACAAGGAACAGGACATGGCTAGCTTGGCATCCAACCCTGTGCAAATGGGGAGTTTGCGGTTGTGCAAATGGACTGTTTGCGGTTGTTTGTGGTGCATTAAACGTGGAGTTTGGTCTGTCAGAGTTTGGTCTGATCGATACAACATCATACATGATGGTATACACACACTGGATGTTTTAAAGCACTTTATCACAAACAATTTAGGAATATTAGGTGATTTATGCCCTTTATGGATTAAAACCCGACTCTACGTCAACTATGTAATTTTTCATGGGAGTTTTGCCATGGCTCCCCCGCCGGCATGCCACAGTCCAGGTGTTAGTCCCCTTGAAACAACTTTTCCATCACTATTGGGGCCAAAAGAGTTTTAATAATCTCCTGCCTATTGAAGTCTATGGCGGTTCGCCCGGTTTGCCCGTTCGGGAACATTTGCGGAAGCTTGTGTTCGCCGTTAGCGAACGGAAAATTTTATGTTTGTGACATCTCTAATTAGGAATACTGATGGATTACTGATGAAATACTGCCCTAGTGAAGGCAAATGCTCAACAGACAGGGTCCGTTTTTTGTGGGGTCATTGTTCTGATGGATCAGAGGAAGGGAAAAATAATTAGTGACTTCAACACAAACTTGCTGTTGACACCCTCTCCACTCTGTCAGGGGGGACTCTACTTTTATAAGCATTTAATTGAACAGGTTCTGTAGACATCTATGCGGAATCAGCTGACGATGGTGTAAAAGGGGCACGCTTCTACTTGACACTAACATTGACCTGTAAGGCTGAGTTCATACTTGAGTTATTTGGTCTGTTTTGGCCCCGTGTCTGCCCAAATAAGTGAAGTGTGCAGTGATTCTATAAGTGTTGCATGTCATCTGCATGTCATATGAACTCACAGTATTATTTCACTACCAAAGTGGACTCCCTATGTGTGTCACTGCAAGGCACAGTGTTCTACACCACTATAAAGGCTCTCAGCAGCCAGGAAATAGCTGCTTTTTAATGTAATTCGCCCGAATATATTTGGAACCGGCAAATCAAATTTTTTAAAAATTCCCTCATCTCTATTTCCTATTAATACAACCCGTAAATGACTATAGTACAATGTAACTTCACCAGTAAATACTAAGATAATGGGTTGCATCAAAAGGGGCATAGATGCCCGTGATGAGAACATAGTCCTGCCACTTTACAAATCACTAGTTAGACCACACATGGAGTACTGTGTACAGTTCTTGGCTCTTGGCTCCTGTGAACAAGGCGGACATAGCAGAGCTGGACAGGGTTCAGAGGAGGGCAACTAGCAGAGCTGGACAGGGTTCAGAGGAGGGCAACTTAATAACTGTAATGGGTGTACTAAGTACTCTGAAAGATTATCAAATTTAGGGTTATTCACTTTAGAAAAAAGACGACTAAGGGGAGATCTAATAACAATGTATAAATATATCATGGGTCAGTAAAGAGATTTCTCCCATCATCTATTTATTCCTAGAACTGTGACTGTGAAAAGGGGGACATCTTCTATGTCTAGAGGAAAGAAGGTTTGTACACAAACATAGAAGAAGATTCTTTATGGTAAGAGCAATGAGACTATGGAACTCTCTGCCTGGTGATGGTGAATTCAGTAAAAGAGTACAAGAGGGGCCTGGATGTATTTCTGAAGTGTATTAATATTATAGGTTATAGTTACTAGAGATGGGTTTTTGATCCAGGTAGTAATTCTGATTGTCCCTAAAGTGAGGAAAATCGGCTTCTACCTCACAGTTTTTTTTTGTTTTTTTTTCCCTCCTCTGGATCAACTTGCAGGATAACAGTCTGAACTGGAATGACAGATGTCGTTCAGCCTTATGAATATGTTACTGTGTCATGTAAATTGAGCATAAGACCTCTATCACATGGTCAGTATTTTGCATCATGATTTAGCAATCAAGATTTGGAAGCCAAAAGCAGGAGTGGGTCCAAAACACAGAAGGCATGCAAATATTTCCTTCATGTGTCATATCTGTTTTGAACTCACTTCTGTTTTTACCTTACCAATACTGATCAATTACTGACAAAATGCTGACCATGTAAAGGCAGATACTCAAAAGACAGGATCCATATTTTTTGGGTTGTTTTTCTGACAGATCAGAAGAAAGGAAAAATAAACATTGGCATCAACACAAACCTATGGTTGACACCCTCCCCCCTCTGTCATGGTGCCACTTCTTGTATCAGTAGATAACAGAACAGGTTATCTAGCAATCTATGTAGAATCACCAGACAGTGTAAAATGAGAGTGCTCTTTTACTCTATAGTAGAATGAGTAGGTAACACAATACCTTACCTATCAATCAATGTGGACACCCCACATACAATGAAATGAGACCACTCTTTCACAATTTAGTAGAATCAGTGGCTAATCTGTGTGGAAACAGCAGACAGTGTAAAATGTGGCCGCTCTTTTACTCTATAATAGAATCTTGATCCACTGCACGGTTAAGTACATTATACCTGATGCAAATATTGACCTGTAAGGCTGAGTTCACACTTCAGTTTTTTGGTCAGTTAATTACAGCAGGTACTGTATGGTGAGGCAAAAGCAGGAGCTAATTCTACTCACAGATAATGTATAATGAAAAAATCTGCACTTGTTCTTTGTTTTGGACCCGCAACTTACCAAATAAGTGAAGTGCGAACTGAGCCAAATAGTGATGCACGCTGATGCACTCATCTATATAATGCAAGTGACCTGCCTGTCATACTGTTGTACAGTAACTGTTTCACTACCAGAAAGGACTGTGATGGACAGTGATGTACACAAAGACCCATTCTCCCTGCAGGCCAGGATGTGGCTGATTTACCGCGATTTGTGACAAAATTCGGAACTAACCAATTTGGCGAATCATCTGAAACAAATTTGAAAACGTTGCCCATCACTACTTGTAACCCATTGTTTTACCGCAGGACACTAATGCAGTCATATTACACCCTATCCAGCCCTTTAAGAATATATTATTAAAATAGTAAGCCATCTTGGACAAGGCCAAGGCCTGGGTATTTTGTTTTGAACTGTTCTGTGTTCTATAAATTTTATTATGAAGTGTAATGAAAACTACCAATTTTCCTAAATGAAACGTCATGGGTTTGGTACAAAGTCACACACATTTTAGAATGGTTATATCAAAAATGCAAGTGTGACTTTTGCAATAGGGGTGCAATTAAATGTCCTTCAGCTTCTACAAACACACTGAACACTGCTATTGACAACATACTTTGGGAATATTGCAGTACTCAAGCCAGTAAGATTTCTGCCTACTGTGTTAAACACATTTAAAAATTCATTGCAAATTTGTAATGCAATTACTCCCTCTTCCACACCAGCAATATAATGATGTAGGAAAGATCCGTAACTGATTTCTCTCTACTGTATTATTTGTGTTAAAAAATGGAGGTTCAAAAAAGACCTTTATTCACTATAAAGACAGATGTTATAAACTTGCAATATAATTATTCCCCTCCAAAATCACAAATATAACAATGCAGGATTTCTGCCTACTGTGTTATTTCTGTTAAATACCTTTCTTCACTATCAAAACACAAGTTTCAAACTTGTACTCAATATAATTATTACCCCCAAATCCACCAATATAGTGATGCAGGAAAGACCGGTTGGATTTGTTCCTAGTATGTTATTTGTGTTTAAAAATGTTGGTTCAACCACACATTACAAACTTATAATGTGATTATTCTCCCCCGAAATCACAAATATTATGATGCAGGAAAGGCCGGTAAGATTTCTGCTCTGTTATTTGCATTTAAAAACACAGGTTTAAAAAAAGGCCTTCCTTTTACTAATATACACTCACCTAAAGAATTATTAGGAACACCATACTAATAAGGTGTTGGACCCCTTTTTGCCTCCAGAACTGCCTTAATTCTACGTGGCATTGATTCAACAAGGTGCTGATAGCATTCTTTAGAAATGTTGGCCCATATTGATAGGATAGCATCTTGCAGTTGATGGAGATTTGAGGGATGCACATCCAGGGCACGAAGCTCCCGTTCCACCACATCCCAAAGATGCTCTATTGGGTTGAGATCTGGTGACTGTGGGGGCCATTTTAGTACAGTGAACTTATTGTCATGTTAAAGAAACCAATTTGAAATGATTCGCGCTTTGTGACATGGTGCATTATCCTGCTGGAAGTAGCCACCAGAGGATGGGTACATGGTGGTCATGAAGGGATGGACATGGTCAGAAACTATGCTCAGGTAGCCCGTGGCATTTAAACGATGGCCAATTGGCACTAAGGGGCCTAAAGTGGGCCCAGAAAACATCCGCCACACCATTACACCACCACCAGCCTGCACAGTGGTAACAAGGCATGATGGAAACATGTTCTCATTCTGCTTACGCCAATTTACGCCATTTGAATGTCTCAACAGAAATCAAGACTCATCAGGCAACATTTTTCCAGTCTTCAACAGTCCAATTTTGGTGAGCTTGTGCAAATTGTAGCCTCTTTTTCCTATTTGTAGTGGAGATGAGTGGTACCCGCTGGGGTCTTCTGCTGTTGTAGCCCATCCGCCTCAAGGTTGTGCGTGTTGTGGCTTCACAAATGCTTTGATGCGTACCTCGGTTGTAACGAGTGGGTATTTCAGTCAACGTTGTTCTTCTATCAGCTTGAATTAGCCGGCCCATTATCATCTGACCTCTAGCATCAACAAGGCATTTTCGCCCACAGAACTGCCGCATACTGGATGTTTTTCCCTTTTCACACCATTCTTTGTAAATCCTAGAAATGGTTGTTCGTGAAAATCCCAGTAACTGAGCAGATTGTGAAATACTCAGACTGGCCCGTCTGGCACCAACAACCATGCCACGCTCAAAATTGCTTAAACCACCTATCTTTCCCATTCTGACATTCAGTTTGGAGTTCAGGAGATTGTCTTGACCAGAACCACACCCCTAAATGCATTGAAGCAACTGCCATGTGATTGGTTGACAAGATAATTGCATTAATGAGAAATAGAACAGGTGTTCCTAATAATTCTTTAGGTGAGTTTACATGTTGCAAGTTTGTGATATGATTATTCTCCCTTCTACCGATATAACAATGCAGGAAAGCTGGTAATATTTCAGTCTTTGATGTAATTTGTGTTTAATTTCACTATACAAAAATTGTGTTATTGTTATAAAATGCTTCTGCAATAATGCAACATGTTTTTAAAAACTTTGAAAAAATATGCAATTTCTCAGAATGCTATTTAAGTGCTGTGCTGGCAATAAGCTGGCAATAAACATATGTAGAAACTTATGTTTTAAAAAAAAAATGAAAAAACAAAGTCTCAATTGTCAAAGGAAAAAAATAAAAATTCTTGAAGTTGGTTGGTCTTCTAATGCAGAACTGCTAGAATGAGGTGTTGCTGCAGCAGAAGCTGTATTTTGCAGTGTGCCCATCCCTCTCAGCTTCTCACTCTCTCAATGCTTTCCTTGATCAAAGTCCCTAATTTTTCTTTCTACACTTTCCCTACACTAGAAGAAATGCTTGCTAGTTCCTCTGTATACTGTGTAAAATTGTTTTCTGTTAGACATCACACAGAACAATGCTTGCTCTGTATAGGCATCACCCTGCCTGTTGCCAACCATGACTGGCTGATTAGGATGTCCCCCCCCCACACACACTTCTTCCCAGGGACATGAGAATATCCTACAGTACTTCTTCCTCCTCATGGTTTTGCCCACCAACATGGGCAGTAATATGGTGCTGTTCGTTAAATTCATAACAAATTTAGTTTGTTACATATTTATTCCATCATCCTTTTCTGACACTCATAAATTTTCTACATTTTTGTCTACAATTCTGTGTGAGGGCTGTTTTATCAATTTTTTTTAATTTGACATTTACTAAGCATTTTATACCTATAGGTATAAAATGGCATACGTACAGGTCAGGCAATCCGGGTCAGCAACAGGAGAACACAACATAAACACAAGCATACATAAGGCATCTGGGAAGGGGGATCAACCACTTATTTAAGTGCAGGAGGGCTAGTATTGGTCAGCATGGTAACATGTGTTAAACCATAAATCAGAGGAAGTGATGCGTGCTAGCCCTTAAGGAAGTGTAGCAGGGAATATGCTGAAAAACATGCTGTGCCCAGGGCTTAAAGGAGACTTTAAAGCTTAGAAATGCAAGAGTACGCAGGGGACCTCAGCATCAGGAACCACTGTTACACACGTTAATGTCATAAGAAACAGTGACTTGTTCTGCACAAACATCCAAAAATGATGTGTTAATAGGGGCAGAATATGTGTGAATATATAGTGTACTGTATATACGCACACTTATGTTAATTATAAGAGGAAACAGTGTCTTGTTCTGAAGTTTAACAAGCTTGGAAAAATTCTCTCTTTTATTTGTGAGCAGGAGCAATCAATGAAAATATAGAAAGGGAAAGATGTCTCGGGGTACTAGTGTCAGCAATAGAAGTGCCAGCAGTAGCAGCAAAGCATGGAACAGACATGGCAGCAAGTACATATGTGTGGCTGTATTGAGGTGGAAGTAGATAGTAGTGGGAGATGTGTAGCCATAATGGTAGTCTCAATAAGGGTAATTGAAGTGGCAATATGAGGATTAGCAGCGGGAATTAGAAGCTGAAGTGGTGGCAGCCATACCATGCAGAAAATAATGGAAGCCAGGTACACATCGGCAGTGACATGATAGCAGCACAGAACATGATGGTAGCCCAGCAGACAACCGCAGTGGCATAATGGCAGCAGCGGTAGCAGTCATACGGTATAGAACATGATGGTAGGAAGGCAGACAATTGTATGATGGGGCACTGTCAGCAAGGGCCCAAAAGTGACAAAAGTGATGTTTTGTACACTGGTGGGGGACAACTTTGTCCATTTGGGTATGATGGAGATGCCACGGCCACCACTCTTTTCCTCTGATTTCTCCTCCACCACTTCAGCACCTGATCTGGCTACAAGTATGTCTAACATACAATCATTGTTATCGTCCTCACCCTCTATGCCACTTTTATCAGACTGTGAAATTTAATTATGGGCTCCCTGACTCCCTTCCCAATTCTCTGTTCTGTATTTTACCCTTCTGCCACCACCATAGCTAAAAGTGCCACTACTACCATCACCCCCACAGATATCCATGTCTGCCAGTTGCACCAGAACCTCCTTATAGCAGTCCAAATGCGGACGCTTCTCACACAAGTCATTAACGGGAAGACTCTCTTGAGTTTCTTTCTATAGCGCTTGAGGCTTTGTTGCTTATTCTTAGGGAAAAATAAGGTGTCCCACTTGGATGAGGCAGTGAAAAGAGAGATGATCCAAGTGAAAGACTTTTCTGGGGCTATGAGAAGCAGGAATTATGCTGTGACTAGGGTTGAGCGAAAGTTCAGGTTCGTACCAGACTTTAGGGTTTTTGGTACCCGGACCCGAACCCGAACATTTTCATAAAAGTTCGGGTTAGAGTTCGGCGTTCGGCGATTTAATGTCGCTTGTTGAAAGGCTGCAGGGCAGCCAATCAACAAGCGTTTAACTAGTGTGTCCTTTGAAGCCATCACAGCCATGCCTACTAATGGCATGGCTGTGATTGGCAAAGTGCAGCATGTGACCCACCCTCTATATAAGCTGGAGTCATGCCGCGCCATACGTTACTCTGCTCTACTAGTGTAGGGATGGGATACTGCTGCTCTGAGGGAAAGATTAGGAAACAATCCTGGTCTGGTGTTCTTGGTGTTAAATCTGAAAACTACAGAGAGTATTTTTGTGGGTGCTCTGCTACATTTTTTTACCCATGAGTTGAGTGACACATAAAAATATGTTTTATCCGTCTGTTAGTTAGGTGGGTGTCGGTGCCATTTTGTGCAAGTGTAGTGCACTTACACCTGCATATGTGCCAGGGAAAATCATTTAATCCTGTTCTTTTAGTTCAGTGGGCAACCATATACCCATTTTTTAAGTGCACCTGCACTGCATATGTGCAAATAGCAGACAGGGTAATCATTTTCAAAAATTCATATGTTCCATGGTTGGGTGACCATTAACCCAGTTTTCCCATATACAAACCCCTGCCCTGCATAGGTGACAGGGACCTATATTTCTAAAAACCTCTGTTACATTGGTGGGTGACATTAACCCATTTTTGCCATATACAAACCCCTGCTCTGCCTAGGTGACGGGACCTAAGTTTCTAAAAATCATCTGTTTTATTCTTGGGTGGCATTTTACCAGTTTTGCCGTATCCAAACCCCTGCTCTGCATAGGTGATAGGGACCTATATTTCTAAAAATCCTCTGTTACATTCTTGGGTGACATTTTAACAGTTTTCCAGTACACAAAACCCTGCTCTCCATAGGTGACAGGGACCTATATTTCTAAAAATCCTCTGTTACATAGGTGGGTGACATTAACCCATTTTTGCCGTATACAAACCACTTCTCTGCATAAGTGACAGGGACCTATATTTTAAAAAATCCTCTGTTACATTCTTGGGTGACATTAACCCATTTTTGCGGTATGCAAACCCCTGCTCTGCATAAGTGACAGGGACCTATATTTCTAAAAATCCACAGTTACATTGGTGGGTGACATTAATAACATTTTTGCCGTATACAAACCCCTGCTCTGCATAGGTGACCGGGACCTACATTTGTAAAAATCCTCTGTTACATTCTTGTGTGCCATTTTACCAGTTTTGCCGTATACAAACCCCTGCTCTGCATAGGTGACAGAGACCTATATTTCTAAAAATCATCTGTTACATTCTTGGGTGACATTTTATTAATTTTGCCGTATACAAACCACTGCTCTACATAGGTGACAGGGACCTATATTTCAAAAAATCCTCTGTTACATTCTTGGGTGACATTTTAACAGTTTTTCCGTATACAAATCCCTGCTCTGCATAGATGACAAGGACATATGTTTCTAAAAATCCTCAGTGGCATTGGTGGGAGACATTAACCCATTTTTGCTGTGTACAAACCCCTGCTCTGCATAGGTGACAGGGACCTATATTTCTAAAAATCCTCTGTTACATTCTTGTGTGACATTAACCCATTTTTGCCGTATAGAAACCCCTGCTCTGCATAGGTGACCGGGACCTACATTTCTAAAAATCCTCTGTTACATTCTTGTGTGCCATTTTACCAGTTTTGCCGTATACAAACCCCTGCTCTGCATAGGTGACAGAGACCTATATTTCTAAAAATCATCTGTTACATTCTTGGGTGACATTTTATTAATTTTGCCGTATACAAACCACTGCTCTACATAGGTGACAGGGACCTATATTTCAAAAAATCCTCTGCTACATTCTTGGGTGACATTTTAACAGTTTTCCCGTATACAAATCCCTGCTCTGCATAGATGACAAGGACATATGTTTCTAAAAATCCTCAGTGGCATTGGTGGGAGACATTAACCCATTTTTGCTGTGTACAAACCCCTGCTCTGCATAGGTGACAGGGACCTATATTTCTAAAAATCCTCTGTTACATTCTTGGGTGACATTAACCCATTTTTGCCGTATAAAAAACCCCTGCTCTGCATAAGTGACAGGGACCTATATTTCTAAAAATCCACAGTTACATTGGTGGGTGACATTAATAGCATTTTTGCCGTATACAAACCCCTGCTCTGCATAGGTGAAAGGGACCTATATTTCTAAAAATCCTCTGTTACATTCTTGGGTGCCATTTTACCAGTTTTGCCGTATACAAACCCCTGCTCTGTATAGGTGACAGGGACCAATATTTCTAAAAATCCTCTGTTACTTAGGTGGGTGGCGTTAACCCATTGTTTCCGTATACAAACCCCTGCTCTGCATAGGTGACAGGGACCTATATTTCTAAAAATCCTCTGTTACATTTTTCCATGACATTTTACCAGTTTTGCCGTATACAAACCCCTGCTCTGCATAGGTGACAGGGACCTATATTTCTAAAAATACTTTGTTACATAGGTGGGTGACATTAATCTATGTTTGCTGTATACAAATCCCTGCTCTGCATAAGTGACAGGACCTATATTTCTAAAAACTCCTCTGTTACATTCTTGGGTGACATTAACCCATTTTTGTTGAGTTGAGCGAACCCGAACTGTACAGGTCAGGTTCGTACGGAACGTTACGGTTTTCCGCACACGAACCCGAACATTTCCGTAAAAGTTCTGGTTCGTTGTTCGGCGACAGGGCAGCCAATCAACAAGCGTTTCACTACTTTGCCCTAAGTAGCCATCACAGCCATGCCTACCATTGGCATGGCTGTAATTGGCTAAGTGCAGCATGTGACCCAGCCTCTATTCAAGCTGGAGTCACATAGTGCCGCACTTCACTCTGCTGCTCTTAGTGAAGGGACAGGTTGCCTCTGCTGCTGTGAGGGAGAGATTAGGGAAGAAATCTGTTGAACTTGGTGGTGTTAAATCTTCAAACTACAGCAATTATTGAGGTGCTATGATACATATTTGTACCCAGCCCTGAATCCAGTGATAGTGCAAACTAATTTTCAATCCATCTGTTACTGATGTGGGGGTTGGCGGCCATTTTAGCAACTGCAGTGTCCTTGGAACTGCATGTGATCTGCATGTGTGCCAGCCTGCCAGGGACATCAGTCTAATTATTTTTTGGTAGCTCAGAGCAGGAAAAATTCCTTTTTTCTGGCAGGTCAATTCCACCTACATTACCTATTTTATAATTTAGCGGTGACATAGTGCATTTCTGTAGTTGGGGGAATAAACCCGTATTGTTGTGCCACAGAGCATATTTGCATACGATGCTGAAAAAAAACTGTTTTATAATTTTTGTAGTGAAAAACTGCATTTCTGTAGTTGGGTGAATAAACTCATGCTGTTGTGCCACAGAGCACGTTTGCATACAACGCTGAAAAAACTGTTTTAAAATTTTGCTGTGAAAAACTGCATTTCTGTAGTTGGGTGAATGAACCCATGCTGTTATGCCAAAGAGAACGTTTGCATACAATGGTGAAAGAACAGTTTTAAAATTTTGTGGTCAAAAACTGCATTTCTGTAGTTGGGTAAATAAACCTGTACTGTTGTGTCCCACAGTTCGTCGTTCCCAGCCGCCACTACTACTTTTCCAGGCGAGTGAGGGCAACTATAGTAATAACTGGAAAGGGGCAACTACAGTACCCTTAAAGATTATCAAAATTAGGGTTATTTACTTTAGAAAAATAAAGACTGAGGGGAGATAATAACTATGTATAAATATATCAGGGGTCAGTACAGAGATCTCTCCCATCATCTATTTATCGCTAGGATCCTTAAAAACTACCCAGACATGTCAGACCTGCTGCAGAAAGTGCGGTCCATCTGTGCGCACTTTCGGGTTCTCTCCTTGCTGCTGCTCGCCTGTCTGCGCTGCGTAACTTCGACCTTCACGCTCACCGCCTCATAAGCGATATGCCCACCAGGTGGAACTACAATTTACATATGCTGGAGAGACTGTGCGAGCAGCAGAAGGTGATGATGGAGTTTCAGCTGCAGCACGCACGGGTCAGTTGCTCTGTGGAACAGCACCACTTCACCACCAATGAGTGGGCCTCCATGCGAGACCTGTGTGCATTGTTGTGGTGTTTCGAGTACTCAACCAATATGGCCAGTGCCGATGACACCATTTTTAGCGTTACAATACCACTTCTATGTCTCCTTGAAAAAACACTTAGGGCGATGATGGAAGAGGATGTGGCACAGGAGGAAGAGGAGGAGGAAGAGGGGGCATTTACAGGGTTTCAGGCCACTCATTCAGAGGAGGCTCAGAGGGTGGGTTACTGCACCAGCAGAGGCCAAGTACACATGTGGTCGACCAGGGCACAGTTCTGGAGGATGAGGAGGAGGAGGATGAGGTAGAGGAGGAGGAGGAGGAACCAGGTTCTCAGCAGGGTGACACCCAACGCAGCTCATGGCCATCACTGGAGCGTGGCTGGGGAGATACAGAGGAAACAGACAATACACCACCTACAGAGGACATCTTATCCTTACCTCTGGGCAGCCTGGCACACATTAGCGACTACATGCTGCATTGACTGTTCAACGACCAAAGAGTTGCCCACATTTTGACTTGTGCTGACTACTGTGTTGCCACCCTGCTGGATCCCCATTACAAAAACAATGCGCTATTCTTAATTCCCTCACTGGAGCGTGATAGGAAGATGCGCGACTACAAGCGCATACTGGTAGACACGCTCCTGAGGGCATTCCCAACTGACACCTGGGGACAAGTGGCATCACAAGGCGAAGGCAGAGGAGGAGGAAGAGGTTGCCAACTTAGCTCGGTCACGGCCAGCAACTCAGAAGGCAGGGTTAGCATAGCCGTAATGTGGAAAAGCTTTGTCTCCACGCAACAGCAACTGGCACCGCGAGCTGATATGGAATGTCTTAGCAGAAGGCAGCATTTGAACAACATGGTGGAACAGTACATGTGCACACGACTACACTTACTGACTGATGTTTCTGCCCCATTCAAATTCTGGTTCTCCAAATTGTCCACATGGCCTGAGCTTGCCCTTTATGCCTTGGAGGTGCTGGGCTGCCCTGCAGCCATTGTATTGTCTAAACGTGTATTTAGCACAACAGGGGGCATCATTACAGACAAACGCAGCCGTCTGTCCACAGCCAACGTGGACAAGCTAACATTCATTAAAATGAACCAGACTTGGATCCCATAAGACTAGTGATGAGCAAGCACCAAAGTGTTCGGGTACTCGGTCCGAACACATAGCGATATTCCTGCGCTCGGCCGAGCACCCAAGTAAAATGGAAGTCAAGGGGAGACAACCAGGCACCCCCTACTCGGATGAGGGGAGGGTGCCTGGTCCATTGGAAAAGGTCAGAAAGTGACAGAAACACCACCAAAATGGATCTGGAACAGCATGGGGACCATGTCTGGGTGCATCTTAGACTTCAATGTCCTGCTGGGAACCATATGGTCTCAGTTGTCCGCCACTTTTGCATAGCGAAAAAATCCCCCCAAAATCCCACCCCCCCAAAAAAAAAAAAAAAAATTTTTTTAGAGGTAAAATTGTTAGGAAACATTCTTTCCTGGATATTCAATTGTATATACAGTGCAAATGCTGCCAAAAATTACAAGGAAAAAGCACTCTGATACAGCCTGTTAAATCACATAAAGGAGGGCCTCATTCACATTGTGCTACAATTGTTCAGGTACACTGCTGCACTCATAAAGCCTATGCAAGTGAAAAGGCTGCCAAAAATTACAAGGAACCGGCACTCCAATACACCCTTTAATACACATAAAGGAGGGCATCATACACACCCTTTAAAAATGATCATTGATGGCCTACTGGTGACCCTCAAAAACATTTGGAGAAAGTGCGTGCTGGTTACCCTCTAAAACATTATAGTTGAGGGCCTGAAGCCGAGCGAACCCCATAAAACATTGCAGTGATGGCCTACAGGTGAGCAGATGGTATAAAGCATTGGAGGTGAGGGCTTGAAGCATAGCACACCCCATAAATCATTGTAGTGATGGCCTACAGGTGAGCAGACGGTATAAAGCATTGGAGATGAGGGCCTGAAGCCTAGCGAACCCCATAAATCATTATAGTGATGGCCTACAGGTGAGCAGACCTTAAAAAGCATCGGAGGTGAGGGCCTGAAGCCTTAAGAACCCCATAAATCATTATAGTGATGGCCTACAGGTGAGCAGATGGTATAAAGCATTGGAGGTGAGGGCCTGAAGCCGAGCGAACCCTACAAAACATTGTAGTAGGGCATATATATTCTGTATGGAAGAGGAGGTGAAGGAGGAGGTGGATGAGAAAACAAGATTCAAACATATACCCTTTTTTGCCATGAAAAGGGTAAAAAAAAATCAGAATCTTGTGGATTGAGTACATTATAAAGCATACATTTAAATTATGTTTTTGTTCCTCATTAGCTCAGCTTTCCTCTGGTGGAGTGGAGAAGTCAGGGGCAATCCAGGCCTTGTTCATCTTTATCTGAGTCAACCTCTCAGCATTGTCAGTGGACAAGCAGATACACTTATCTGTTATAATGCCACCAGCAGCACTAAATACATGCTCAGACAGTACACTGGCAGCAGGGCAGGCCAGAACCTCCAAGGCGTAGAGCACAAGTTCGTGTCACGTGTCCAGCTTGGACACCCAGTAGTTGTAAGGCACTGAGGGATCATTTAGGACGCTGACACGGTCTGCAATGTATTCCTTCACCATTGTGCAAAACTTTTCCCTCCTTGTAGCACTAGGCCGTGATTCAGGGTGAGGTTGCTGGCGCGGTGTCATGAAAGTGTCCCATGCCTTGGAAAGTGTTGCCCTCGATTTGTTGGAACTACTGTGTGTTCCTCTTGTTTCCCTTACTCGGTTGCCTAAAGATGTACGGACTCTGGCGGCCGCATTGTCAGATGGAAAATTTTGGAGCAATCTGTCAACAAGTAGCTTCTGGTATTGCACTCATCCTCTCCAACACATTGTTTTACTCATCCTCTCCAACACAGGAATCATAGATGAGAAGTTCTCTTTGTAGCGGGGGTCGAGAAGGGTGAACATCCAGTAATCTATGTTACCTAAAATGCGTATAACGGGAGGGTTGTGGGAAAGGCAGCCTAACATGAAGTCAGCCATGTGTGCCAGAGTACCAACGAGCAAGACATCGATGTCAACTTCAGGATGACTGCACATACTCTCATCCTCCTCCTCTTCTGCCAATCCATGCTAATCAGTTCCATGGGTACTAGCCTCTGTAGCAGAGGCAAGTGTTTCCAGCTCCTCCTCATCCTCCTCTTCATGGCCCAATTCGAGCTGGGAAGACGAACTGGGGGAGGCCTGGCTATAACCCTGTATTATCTCCTCCCCCATTACCTAGTCTGCCCCATTCAATGCATCCTCCTTAATTGTGAGCAGCGATCGTTTTAGTAGACACAGCAGTGGGATGGTTACGCTGATAATAGCATTATCGCCACTAACCATCTGTGTGGATTCATCAATGTTTTTTAAAACCTCACATAGGTCTGACATCAATGCCCACTCCTCGCTTGTGAATAGTGGCAGTTGACTGGAAAGGCGACGACCATGTTGCAGCTGGTATTCCACAACTGCCCTCTGCTGCTCACAAAGCCTGGCCAACTTGTAGAACGTAGAGTTCCAACATGTGCTCACGTCGCATAACAGTCGGTGATCTGGAAGCAGCAAGCGCTGCTGCAGCATTGACAGACCAGCTGAAGCTGTTGACGACTTTGGGAAATGAGCACACAAGCTGCGCGCCTTTACTAGTAGCTCCTGCAAATTAGGGTAGGTTTTGATAAACCACTGAACCACTAAGCTTAAGACTTGGGCTAGGCATGGAATATGTGTCAGGTTGCCGAGCTCCAAAGGGGCCACCAAGTTACAGCCATTGTCGGACACAACCATGCCTGTTTCTAGGTTTATTGATGAGAGCCACAGCTCGGTATGGTCCCTTATACCCTGCCACAGCTCTGTGGTGGTGTGCTGTTTGTCCCCTAAACAGATCAGCTTCAGCACGGCCTGTTGACACTTACCCACAGCAGTGCTACACTGCTTCCAGCTTGCGACTAATGGCCGACTGCTGCTGGAGGTGGAGGTGGAGGAGGAGGAGGCGGAGGAGGAGAAGTGGGGGTTGGAGCCAGTAACATAGCTGCTGGCATAGACCCTGATGAACGTAGGACCCACAATCCTGGGCGTCGGTAGCACCTGTGCCATCCAAGGGTACGACTCACTCCCGGCCTCCAAAACATTCACCCAGTGTGCGGTCAGGGAAATGTAGCGTCCCTGGCCACCAGCACTTGTCCATGTGTCCGTGGTGAGGTGGAACTTCCCAGTAAGTGCATTGGTCAGGGCATGGGTGATGTTCTGGGACACATGCTGGTGTAAGGCGGACACAGCACACCGTGAAAAATAGTGGCGGCTGGGGACTGCGTACTGAGTGACGGCCGCCGACATCAGGCTGCGTAAGGCATCAGTGTCGACAAGCGTAAATAGCAACATTTCAAGGGCCAGTAATTTCGCAAGTTGGGCATTCAGTGCTATGGCCTGTGGGTGGGTATTTGCGCTTGCATTCAAATGCCTGTGTTATCCACATTTGGACTCTGTGCTGGGACAGGGAAGTGGATGTTGTGGCTGACGGTTCATGTGAAGGTCCAGGTGCAGGGGGAAGGGCATCTGGACCTGCGACTTTGACAGGGTATTGGCCAGCAGTGCGTAACACAGGGGAAGTGGAGGCAGTGGTGGGACTAGCAGATGCAGAGTGCGGACCCAGGTGTTCGGCCCACTTATTAGGGTGCTTAGATGCCATGTGGCGGATCATGCTGGTGGTGCTGCGGAACACCTACCCCTTGGCAAAGGATATTTATGCATGCGGGTGCTCGGTGTAACGGTTGCGGGCCTGTTTGGTGTGGTCCAACATCTCCCTTTTGCCACCCCACTGCCTCTTCCACAATGTTGCGGTGCTACGGATCCCTCACCTTCTGTACTACTGTCCTCGCTCGGCTTTTCACCTAACCATGTTGGGTCAATGACCTCATCGTACACCACCTCCCCTTCCACTTCCTCACTCTGCTCATCCTCCTGACTTGACCTAACCACCACCTCAGTGATTAGCAACTGTGTCTCATCATCATTCACCTCATGAACGAATGATTGCGGTTCACTACCGTCATCTTCTTGAGACTGTGAAGGCTAAAGAGGTTGGGAATCAGGGCATAATATCTCAGGTACCTCTTCAAGCGTGCTTGGCGAGAGAGCCAAGCCAAGTACTGGCAATGAAAAGAGGTCATGTGACTATCCGAGTGTGGGATCACTTGTTTGGCCAGACGCGACATAGTAGAAGTAAGGAGGCTCAGATTCACGCTGGGTTCACACCTGAGCGTATTTGATATGCGCTTTTTACGCGCGTTTTTTCAGGCGTTTTCTGGAGCGTTTTCTCAGGCGTTTTTGCAAATAAGAAACGCGCGTCATATGCGCATATGTGATTGACAACTCTATCGTCCAATGAAAAACAGTCATGTGTACATTGAAGGCGTCCAATGAAAGAGACTTCCTGCGGAGCAATTTCCTGTGTGTTTCTGTATGGAGAGTGTGTTCGTTGCAGTAACCATGGATCTCAGCAAACGCCGAAGAGTTGCCGCAATAGTTGCAGCAGTACATTTGATTCGTTTGAGGAGAAGGAGATTGAGCAGGAGACGGTATTGGGTCCATCCGGTCATTGCCAACCGACAGCAAAGAGGGCAGTTCTGGGCTATGTATGAAAACCTTCGTGCTTACGAGGATAAATTTTTTCGTATACACGGATGTCCATAAACAGGTTAGTACATATACAATGCTTATTGTTGTGGTGTCACTAATGATTTCTTGTCATTGCTTAATTGCAGTATTGTTAACCCTCAGCGTTTTTATTTTTCACAGCTTTGATGAGCTCCTGGGGTTGATTTCCGACCATTTGCAACGGCAGGAGACATTCATGAGGGACAGCATAGCACCGGTGGAAAGACTGATCATAACTTTGCGGTAAGTTTTTACTGATGCAGGTTGTGACCTATGTGTGTTTGTGGAGGGGTATGGCATGTGTGACTGTCCTAATATGTGTAGCCCCAACCATACCTACTTGAACCACATTTAAATAAACTACAAACCCCCAAGAATAGAATAAAAAAGACAGAAACACTGTAGAGTTAAATACTAATAACTTTCTTCAATTAGAAATAATATAAAATAATGTACAATAATCGGTATATAAACCAGGGAATACTCGAATTAACGTGCAAGGTATTTAGCCTCCTCAGCATGGTTAAACGTGGCTAAAATGAAAAAGGTGCCCAGATTAACAGATAAAAGCACGAAAGCTGGGCCAAAATTACAAATTTTGGTAGTGGGGAGCCCAAAGACAGGCTCAACCTCCAGTATTGACTCCCTCATTCCACGTGTACGATTGCCAACCTGAATTTGGCTGCTGGTGGTGGTGCTGTGCCCCAGGCTGGTGGAGGGATAGCCATAGGATGAAGGTGTGTGTGGGTGCCAGGTGTCATGAGGGTGTTGCATGTGTGTTTGTGGGTACGTTTGGGATGTGTGTGTGTGTGCGGGAATGGGTGGTGCAGGTGTCTGGTGTGTGGTCTCATCAGGTGGAATGAAGGAGTCAATACACCTGGCAATAGCATCTCGTGCTTCTGTCTGCCGACTACTGGGCACCTTTTTCATTTTGTCCTCTAAGCTGAGGAGGAAAAGGGCCTCGCACGAAAGCCTTGGGGCCGGATGGGCAATTGCATCAAGACAGTCAATAAGTCTGTCCTCTTCCCGCTCGGACCTCTTTCTTCTTGGACAAATAGTCCGAATGTTGGCAGGATCCAGGGCAGGTGGGCCAATTGGTGTTGGGGTTGCTGATGGTGGGGTGGGATTGGGTGGGGTTGGACTAGTAGGCCCAGTAGAGCCACAGGCATCGCTTTCCCGTGTGGCTTCCTCCTCTTCCTCCTCCTGCCTCTGAGTAGCCTCCCAGCTACTGTCAGTGCTGTTAACAGGAAAGCATACATGAGTATGTGCAATATAAGAATGTGAATGATCATCATGAACATTGGTATTGAATTAACTAACCTACGCATTTCTGTACAGGGAATGAGAAATGCCATTTGTTCAGCATGAATGTAGCTCGATGGGGCACATGCAGCAGCTCCGCTCCTGTACTCGCGCTCCTTGCGCCTGTGCCGCATGAACGCGTCCTTCAGGCTTTTCCATTTCAATTTTAGTATATTGACTGTTGAAAAGAGATACAAACATCAATTAATATAAGTATTCTTTGGTTTTCCATATCTTAGGTATTTAGCTACTGGACAGTCATTGGTCAGTCTACATTATTACTTCATGATTGGAAAATCGACTGCAAGCAACATAATTAAGGAAACATGCTGTGCCATATGGGATGTCCTTCATGGTGTTGTGATGTCCAAACCCAGCAAGGAGGAATGGCTTAAAATTGCGGAAGTATTTTCCCAAACCTGCAATTTTCCAAACTGTGTGGGAGCGCTAGACGGAAAGCATATCCGTGTTATCAAGCCCAAAATGAGTGGCAGTCGTTTTTTAATTATAAGAAATTCTTTTCAGTTGTCCTATTTGCTGTATCTGATGCAAACTACTGCTTCAGGTACATAGATATAGGATCTTATGGAAGCAGCTCAGACTCGGCGGTATTCTCCCATTCCGACTTTGGACATCTGCTGAATCGCAATGCACTGGACCTTCCAGGAGACACCGCGCTGCCTGGCACCACAGATCCAGCTTTGCCTTTTGTGTTTGTAGGAGACGAGGCCTTTGCTCTGGGTGAACATCTGATGAGGCCCTACTCTAGCCGTGGACTGTCCCTTGAGAGGAGGATCTTTAATTATCGACTAACCAGAGCACGCAGGGTGGTGGAGTGTGCATTTGGCATACTGTCAAATAAATGGCGCTTTCTCCACTCTCCAATAAACCTCAAATTGGAGAACGCCATCTCTGCTGTTAAGGCAGCTTGTGTACTTCACAATTTTGTACGCCAGAGGGATGGTTTCAATTTTGAAGATTCATTGGAGCATTCAATGGAGAGATCAAATTTCACCGGCGTCCGTGGTAACAGACATGGAGCCACCATAAGGGACAAGTTTGCAGACTATTTTATGTCACCAGAGGGGGAGGTGCAGAGGGGGAGGTGCCTTGGCAGTTGCAAGCTATCTAAACTTAATTATTATTAGACCCATATAATACGGTAAAGACTGCACTGTTGTTGTTTTTATGAATAAACTTTATTTGCATCTGAATCTTCTGACCATTTTTTATTTTGCTAATTTGCATGTTAAAAATTTCTGGGGGAACGGGGGCACCATTCTAAAATTAGCTGTATTCCCCAGAACAGTGACATCCACAGTGACAGCCCCTTTAAGAGTGATCTCCACAGTAAACGTCGCTTTAACAGTGACCGCCCCTTTAACAGTGACCTCCACAGTAATCGCCGTCTGTCCCTTTAAAAGTGTCCGCCCCTTTAACAGATATTTTGGGAATATCTCAGGAATGATATGTCCAAAAGAATTGATACCCGGTATAAAACTTTAGCGGACACCTGATGTACCAGTGTGCTAAATTGGGTGAAGATCAGTCCAGTCGTTTGGTCGTGCATAAATAACGTCTAGACTCTAAACACACATACAGACAGAAATGCATTTTATTTTTTAAATTGCACATATGGTAGTTTAAGCCCCATTTAATTACACCGTACAATACGGGTGTATTACTGTAGTCCAGCAGTGGTATGAAGCGCACAGCGTCATAGCAACCAATGACGCCGTGCACCCCTGCTATCTGCTGCATTCCAGGCTGGGTTACCACGGTCCGTACATGGCCGTGGAACACAGCCGTGTGCATGAGCCCTAACCCAAAGGCATTTTGAGGACTGATCAGGATCCTGATAAGCAAGTGTACCTTTGGATTCTTTAGCTTGCTTTGCAAAACTTGTCCATTCAGGCCAGATTTTCTTCCCAATGTCTTCCCAGGCATGTTGTCTCACTTTGCGATCTTTATATTTGGGGTCCTGTATATCATACAGGCAACGCTTTTCTTGAACCATGCGGATCAGGGATTCACTATCACACACTGTGTCCTCCATCATCTTCCTGGCCCTGAACCACTAGTTGCTATGGTGTCAGTGTGGGAGTGGTTTGCTGGGCAAGTTGTAATTTGAGAACGCGCGTTCGTATGAGCGTTTTTAATACCAAGAAACGCTCAGACGCCCATATTAGCGCGTTCCCATTATAGCCTATGGGAGAAAACGCGCGTCAAAACGCCCCAAAGAAGCTCCTGTGCTTCTTTGGGCGTAGGGCGTTTTACAGCGCGTTCGTACGCGCTGTAAAACGCTCAGGTGAGAACCAACCTCATAGAAAAGCATGGTTTTTCTCCTGTTGAGCGTTTTACAGCGCGTACGAACGCGCTGTAAAACGCTCAGGTGTGAACCCAGGCTCAGGATTCGGTTAACCAAACTCTTGGCTACAGAGACTGGACTTTGTGGAAGAGAGGGTGGTGCTTAACCGACTGGAAGCATTATTTTCTGCAATCCAACCGACCACCTGTTCACACTGGTCCGACTTGGACAGTGTTGTCCTGCGCCGCCCAGCTAGGTTGGACATGAAGCTGGGTAAGGTGTACTTTTTAGTTTTTTCTGGTGCACTGGCAGCAGGCACAGTTTCATTGCACCCAGAGCCTCTGCTTGCACCATCAGCATCATGCCCAGGGCCACGGCCTCTGCTTGCACCATCAGCATCAAGCCCAGGGCCATGGCCTCTGCTTGCATCATTAGCATCTCGCCCAGGGCCAAGGCCTCTGCTTGAACCATCAGCATCACGCCTAGGGCCACGGCCTCTGCTTGCACTATCAGCATCATGTCCAGGGCCACGCCTCTGCTTGTTCCATCAGCATCACACCCACTTCCACCTCCCTTTGTGCTCGCCTTCTTCATAGTAATGGTTTTGTCTGTAGATGTGGCGCAGATTGTTTTACTGTCCTCTAAAGACACAGTTTTCTGATGCAGTACAGTACTGGACACAGAAAAATACAGATTTTGGCACTACACTAGCCCAGAGATAATGACATTTTTACAGTACACACTGTATTGGCTTGCTGTAATGTACTGTAAACAGAGAAATACAAAATTAAGGCACTAAAGTAGGCCACAGATAATTACATTTTTCACAGTACACACTGTATTGGCTTGCTGTAATGTACTGTAGACAGAAAAATAAATATTTTCAGGAGTACACTAGACAAGAGATAATGTAATTTTTACAGTACACACGGTATAGGCTTGCTATAATGTACTGTAGATAGAGAAATACAAATTTTCTGCACTACACTAGCCCAGAAATAATGACATCTTTACAGTACACACTGTATAGGCTTTCTGTAATGTACTGTAGACAGAGAAATACAATTTTTCGGCAATACACTAGCCCAGAGATAATGTAATGTTTACACTACACAGTGTAAAGGCTTGCTGTAATGGACAAGAGACAGAGAAATACAAATTTTCGGTAATACTCTAGCCCAGGGATAATGTCATTTTTACAGTACACACCGTATTGATTTGCTGTAATGTACAGGAGACAGATAAATACAATTTTTCTGCACGACACTAGCACAGAGATAATGTAATTTTTACAGTACACACTGTAAAGGTTTGCTGTAATGTATTGAATACAGAAAAATAAAGATTTTCAGGAGTACACTAGGCCACAGATAATTAAATTTCTACAGTACACACTGTATTGGCTTGCTGTAATGAACAGGAGACAGAAAAATAAAAATTTCCGTCACTACACTAGCCCAGATATAATGAAATGTTTGCAGTACACACTGTATTGGCTTGCTGTAATGTACTGGATACAGAGAAATACAGATTTTTGGCACTACACTAGACCAGAGATAATGTAATTTTGACAATACACACTGTATTTGGATGTAGTTCTAGATTGGATACAAATTTGGCCCAAATAAATTATCTGCGGGAATACTGTATATACGGTTGCAGATTGAACACACACAGATATGTGGCACAAGTTACGTTAATTTCCCCAGAATAAATAATTTCTTTGATGGTACAGTGTGTATCTCGGTAGCAGGAACACTGTAGCGAATAAACCCCTTTTAATAATGTCTGCCCAACACACTGCTTTATAGTGGTGCAGTGTATATCTCATTACCAAGAAACACTGTAGTGAATAAGCCCCTTTTTATAATGTCTGCCCAACACATTGCTTTATACTTTGTTTGGAGGACAAACCTCACACCGCGCAGGAGCTGTGGACAGGCATGGAACAACCAATGAGTGTTTGGTGCCACTGAGCCTCAAGCCCGGCATGGTGGTGTGCGATAATGGGTGAAATTTCGTAGCAGCTCTGGGCCTAGCCGGTTTGATAGACAACCCTTGCCTAGCGCATGTGCTGAATCTGGTGGTGCAGAAATTCCTGAAAAACTACCCCAATATGCAGAAAGTGTGGGCCGTTTGTGCATGCTTTCAGCGTTCTCACTCTGCTGCTGCTCGTCACTCTGCGCTGCAGCGTAACTTCGGCCTACCCACTCACCGCCTCACATGCAACGTACCCACAAGGTGGAACTCCACCTTGCACATGATGGAGAGACTGTGCGAGACTGTTTCCGCTGCAGCACGCACGGGTGAGTCACTCTGTGGAACAGCACCACTTCACCGCCACTAAGTGGGCCTCCATGCGAGACCTGTGTTCCTTGTTGCGCTGTTTCGACTACTCCACCAACATGGCCAATGCCGATGACGCCGTTCTCAGCGTTACTATCCCACTTCTATGTCCACTTGAATAAATGCTTTGGGCGATCATGGAAGAGAATGTGGCACAGGAGGAAGAGAAGAAGGAAGAGGGATCATCTCCACGGTTATCAGGCCAGTCATTCACAAGTGACTCAGAGGGTGGGTTTCTGCACCAACATAGGCCAAGTACACAATTTTCCAGCCAGGGCAGAGTTCTGGAGGATGAGGAGGAGCGGAAGGATCAGGAGGAACCGTGTTCACAGCAGGATGGCACCCAAAGCAGCTCAGGGTCATCACTGCAGGGTGGATGGGGGAATACCGAGAACACACGGACAATACACCTCCCACAGAGGAAAGCTTGTCTTTGCATCGGGGCAGCCTGGCACACATGAGCGACTACATGCTGCAGCGCCTGTGCAACGACCGCCGAGTTGCCCACATTCTAACTTAGGCTGATTACTGGGTGGCCACCCTGCTGGATCCCCATTACAAGGACAACGTGCCGTCCTTAATTCCCTCACTGGAGCGTGATCGGAAGATGTGCGACTACAAGCGCACGCTGGTATACACGCTGCTGATGGCATTTCCCCCTGACAGTGGAGGCTCAGTGGAAGCACAAGGCAGAGGAGAAGGAAGAGGTTGCCAACACACCTGGGGCAAAGCCAGCACCTCAGAAGTCAGGGTTAGCATGGCCGAAATATGAAAAAGCTTTATCAGTAGAGATGGCCCAAATTATCCGCCAGCGAACAGTTCCCAGCGAACATAGCTTGTTCGCGTTCGCCACGGTGGGCGAACACATGCAATGTTCGGTCCGCCCTCTATACATCATCATTGAGCAAACTTTGACCCTGTTCCTCACAGTCAGCAGACACATTCCAGCCAATCAGCAGCATACCCTCCCTCCCAGACCCTCCCATCTCCTGAACAGCATTCATTTTAGATTAATTCGGAATTTGCAGTCTTAGTGAGAGGAGGGACAGTGTAGCTGCTGATGATTTAATTGGGAAATCGATAGCTAGGCTTGTGTATTCAGTGTCCACTCCAGTCCTGAAAGACTTATCTGATCTCTGCTGTAAGGACAGAGTCCTGACAGCACCCCAAAAAGCCCTTTTTAGGGCTGCAACATTAGTCTGCTTTTTTTTTTTCTCCATATATATATTGCAGTTGCCTGGCCTGCCCGTGTGTGAGGAGCTGCAGGCCCACAGACTGTAGTGTGCCCACTGCCAGTGCCCACCCATGTCACCCCGTGTGGCACAGGACTTTGCATCAAAAAAGGAATTTCATTTTTACACTTTAGTGTAATTTCAGTTGCTTGCCTGCTAGTGTGTGTCAGGCCCACTTTCACTGACTGTAGTGTGCCCACTGCCAGTGCCCACCCCTGTCATCCTGTGTGGCACAGGACTTTGCATCAAAAAAAGTTATTTCATTTTTACACTTTAGTGTAATTTCAGTTGCTTGCCTGCTAGTGTGTGTCAGGCCCACTTCCACTATGAAATCTCCCAGCAAACGTATATATTTTATATTGCTTCTTTATTATCTTCACAATAGGAAGTTTTCCCCAGACGCGTTGCGGCGCTAAGCCTTCATCAGCAGGTCAAGGGGTATCAACACATACAAAACTTAAATAGACAAACTAATTAGCATGACGTCAGACGCTATCCCGCGTCAGCAAATACAAACAGCCAATAAACAGACATATAGACATTACACGTTACCACGGCGATCTCTCAGTGTATAGCAGATGTCTAAAAATGAAAATAAAACAAATCAAACAATTAGGACAAAATATCACAAAAGGACATATTATAAACGTGCTATTTCATATTCGCGGTTTAAACCGCGCGGTTCCAATGTGTCCAGGGTATGTATCCAAAAGGCTTCTCTCCGTAGTAGAAGCCTTTTGATGTCTCCACCCCTCCTAGGTAATTTTACCTGCTCCAAAACCTGGAATCTAAGTTGTGCAATAGTATGTTTAAATTTTTCAAAATGGTACGGAAGTGGTAGCAGTAGATTTTTAGTTCTTATAGTAGATTTGTGTTTACACACTCTGTCCCTGATTGCTTGTATAGTCTCACCAATATATAATAGGCCACAGGGGCATTTTATCATGTATATTACATTTGAGGTCTCACAGATAAAAAAGCCAGTTATATTAAAGGCCTTGCCTGTATGTGGATGAAATACCTGTGAGCCCTTAATAATGTGTGAGCACTGTAAGCAATGCTGGCACGGGAATGTGCCCATTCTCTGACTAGCCAATCGTGTCTGTCTGAGCAGTGTTTTTTCACTGCCCAGATCAGCACGTACCAGTTGATCTCTATAGTTGGAATTCTTTTTATTACAAATAAGGGGTGAATGTTTAAATTCCTCTATGGAGGGGTATGCCTTCTTCAGAAGATGCCAGTGTTTCCGGACTATGTTATCAAAACCTGTATTATAAGGATGGAATTTATGAATAAATGCTATCCTCCGGATGTCCTTCTGTCTGGGCTGTATGGCTCGTGAGGGATTACTAAGATCTGACTTTACATCATTCAAAATTACCTCCGGATACCCCCTTTCCTTAAATCTGGTTGTCATTTCCTCCATTCTGAATGCCAATTTCGTTCCGTCAGTAACGATACGCTGTATCCTTTGAAATTGAGACTTAGGTATAGCTTTTTTCAAGGAAGTGGGATGAGCACTCGTAAAAAAGAGAGTACTATTCCTATCAGTCTCCTTGCGATATAAATCTGTAGTCAAAAAACCTTCCTCATTTTTTATTACCACCGTGTCCAAAAAATTCACGCTGTCCTTGCTACAGGCCATAGTGAATTTTAGGCCATCACATGCAGAGTTTAAGTCGTGAAAGAAGCCCATCAGGGTTTTATGTGACCCCGCCCATACGCAAAAAATGTTGTCGATAAATCTTTTCCAGACCAAAATATTTAAATACTTTTCAGTGTTATAAACAAAAGTGTTTTCAAAAGACGACATAAACGCATTTGCGTAGGGCGGGGCCACATTACTGTACCTCGTTGCTGCCCATAATAGGTATCCTCGAACAGGAAATAGTTCTCATGGAGCACTAATTTTAGCAACTCCATTAAGAACTCCTTTTGCTGCATGGTGTAATCACTAGTTTGTAACAAATCATTGACTGCTGATATGCCCTTGGTGTGATCAATGGATGTGTGCAAGCTCGTCACATCTATGGTTACCAGCCAGCTTTCTATAGAGATTTTATCCATCTCCCTGATCACACCAAGGAATTCAGAAGTATCCAATAAAAATGACCTGGTGTTCCTCACCAACGGCGTCAATGCTTTCTCTAGTACAATAGACAATGGTGAAAGAATTGAGTCCACCGAGGCCACGATAGGGTGGCCCGGTGGGTCTACAAGTGTTTTATGCACTTTTGGGAGTATATAGAACACCGGGGTAATGGGTTCATAATTAATCAAAAACCTTTGCAATTTCTCATCAATAACCCGCAAGCAAGCAAAACGACGCACCACATCTACAATTTTTCTCCTGATCGAAGATACAGGATTACCCTGTAGTACTTTATAGGTTTCAGTGTCTAATAACTGTCGCATGACCTCCTTCACATAGTTCTATTTGTCCATTATCACGATAGAACCCCCTTTGTCTGCGGGTTTTACCATCAGGGTTCTATCCTCTGCTAGTGATCTGATGGCACGTCTTTCACTCTCTGTTATATTATGTGTCATTAAGAGTTCTCCCCTCTTAATTAAGTCCATGCGGTCTCGTACCTCTTTTTGTACCAAATGCACATAAGTCTCCACAGGATGATACCCCTTGACCTGCTGATGAAGGCTTAGCGCCGCAACGCGTCTGGGGAATACTTCCTATTGTGAAGATAATAAAGAAGTAATATAAAATATATACGTTTGCTGGGAGATTTCATTGTGCTGTATACTTGGAGATTGCTCCTTCCCGTGCAACGAGGATCGAGGTGGAAGTGCTGACTGGTTTCTTTTCAGGCCCACTTCCACTGACTGTAGTGTGCCCACTTCCAGTGCCGACCCCTGTAATCCCGTTTGGCACAGGACTTTGCATCAAAAAAAGGCATTTCATTTTTACACTTTAGTGTAATTTCAGTTGCTTGCCTGCTAGTGTGTGTCAGGCCCACTTCCACTGACTGTAGTGTGCCCACTTCCAGTGCATACCCCTGTCATCCCGTGTGGCACAGGACTTTGCATCAAAAAAAGGCATTTCATTTTTACACTTTAGTGTAATTTCAGTTGCTTGCCTGCTAGTGTGTGTCAAGCCGACTTCCACTGACTGTAGTGTGCCCACTGCCAGTGCCCACCACTGTCATCCCGTGTGGCACAGGACTTTGCATCAAAAAAAGGCATTTCATTTTTACTCTTTAGTGTAATTTCAGTTGCTTGCCTGCTAGTGTGTGTCAGGCCGACTTCCACTGACTGTAGTGTGCCCACTGCCAGTGCCCACCACTGATACCGGGTGGCACAGTAGCTTGCCAATAAATAAGGCATTTCATTTTTAAACAGTAGTCTAATTTCAGTTGCTTGCCTGCTGCCAGTGTGTGTCAGGCCCACTTCCACTGACTGTAGTGTGCCCACTGCCAGTGCCAACCACTGATACCAGGTGACACAGTAGCTTGCCGATAAATATGGCATTTCATTTTTACACATTAGTCAAATTTTAGTTGCTTGCCTGCTGCCAGTGTGTGTCAGGCCCACTTCCACTGACTGTAGTGTGCCCACTGCCAGTGCCCACCACTGATACTGGGTGGCACAGTAGCTTGCCGATAAATAGGGCATTTCATTTTTACACATTAGTCTAATTTCAGTTGCTCACTTGCTGCCAGTGTGTGTCAGGCCGACTTCCACAGACTGTAGTGTGCCCACTGCCAGTCCCAACCACTGATACCAGGTGGCACAGTAGCTTGCCGATAAATATGGCATTTAATTTTTAGACAGTAGTCTAATTTCAGTTGCTTGCCTGCTGCCAGTGTGTGTCAGGCCCACTTCCACTGACTGTAGTGTGCCCACTGCCAGTGCCAACCACTGATACCGGGTGGCACAGTAGCTTGCCGATAAATAAGGCATTTCATTTTTACACATTAGTCTAATTTCAGTTGCTTTCCTGCTTCCAGTGTGTGTCAGGCCCACTTCCACAGACTGTAGAGTGCCCACTGCCAGTGCCCACCACTCATACCGGGTGGCACAGTACCTAGCACGCGTAGTACCACTTATCTAAATAAAAATGATAGGCAGAGGCAGGCCACCCCGCATGGGCCGTCGTGGTCGTGGTGCTGTGATTTCCACTGTTCCTGGAATAATGCCTAGTGTTCAGAGGCCACGTACCCTGAACCCGAAAAATTCTGAGGACATAGTTGACTGGCTTAGACAGGACACCCAATCTTCAACAGCTTCCGCTAAAAACCATGACGCACCATCCTCCTCCAGCTCAGCTTCGGTCACCTGCTCTCAAGTTACCACGCTCCCGCCTGCCGCCACCACCACCACTACCACCACAGCCACCACAGCCGCTTCACTTGATCCATCAGAGGAGTTATTTGCACATCAGTTGGATGCAATAAGTGATGCGCAACCATTATTGCCAGATGATGTAGATTACAGGGATATGTCTCAGTCAGGCAGGATTACACACATGGACGTACAGTGTGATGATGATGATGATGTTGTACCCGCTGCTGCTTCCTTTACTGAGGTGTCAGATACAAGTGAAGCGGTTGATGATGACGATGTGTCCACGGATACCACATGGGTGCCTGCTCGAAGAGAAGAAGAGGGGGAAAGTTCAGAAGGGGAGACAGAGAGAAGGAGGAGACGAGTTAGAAGCAGAGGGAGTTCGTCGCAAGGAGTTAGTGGCACAGTCAGACAACATGTATCGGCACCCGGGGTCAGCCAGACAGCACGCCAGTCAAGGCATGCTGTTGCCACCACCGGAATGCCGTCATTGCAAAGCTCAGCAGTGTGGCATTTTTTTTGTATGTCTGCCTCTGATAACAGCAATGCCATTTGCAACCTGTGCCAAAAGAAACAGAGTTGTGGGAAGTCCAACACCCACCTCGGTACAACTGCTTTGCGAAGGCACATGATCTCACATCACAAACGCCTATGGGATCAACACATGAGTACAAGCATGCTCCTCCTGGTCCAGCATCTTTAGCCACGTCAACCACTGCTGTCCTCCCTGCCCCCTCTCAACCAACCTCCACTCCGCCTCTCACCTTCAGCAGCTCCTGCTCACCTGCCCACAGTCAGGTGTCTGTAAAGGACATGTTTGAGCGTAAGAAGCCAATGTCACAGAATCACCCCCTTGCCCGGCGACTGACAGCTGGCTTGACGGAACTCTTAGCCTGCCAGCTTTTACCATACCAGCTGGTGGAGTCTGAGGCCTTCAAAAAATTTGTCGCTATTGGGACACCACAGTTGAAAGTACCCGGTCGAATTTTTTTTTCAAAAAAGGCCATCCCAAACCTCTACAATGTCATTGAAAAGGAAGTCATGGCATCTCTGGCATACAGTGTTGGGGCAAGGGTCCATCTGACCACTGATACCTGGTCTGCAAAGCACGGTCAGGGCAGGTATATCACGTACACTGCGCATTGGGTCAACCTGCTGACGGCTGACAAGCATGGAATGCGTGGGTCCGCAGTGGAGTTGGTGACACCGCCACGACTTGCAGGCAGACCTACTGCCACCTCCTCTACTCCTACTCCATCCTCTTCGCTAACATCCTCGACTGAGTCCCCTTCTGCTGCGGTGTCTGGCTCCACATCAACTGAATCCCCCCAGCTCCCCAGAGGCTATTCCACATCCCGGATACGACAGTGTCACGCTGTCTTGGGGTTGACTTGCCTGAAAGCAGAGAGCCACACAGGACCAGCACTCCTGTCCGCCCTGAACGCACAGGTGGATCAGTGGCTGACCCCACACCAACTGGAGATCGGCAAAGTGGTGTGTGACAATGGAACAAATTTGTTGTCGGCATTGAATTTGGGCAAGTTGTCACATGTGCCGTGCATGGCACATGTGTTGAATCTCATCGTACAACGCTTTGTGTCTAAGTACCCAGGCTTACAGGACATCCTCAAGCAGGCCACAAAGGTGTGTGGCCATTTCAGGCATTCCTACACGGCCATGGCGCACTTTTCCGATATTCAGCGGCGAAACAACATGCCAGTGAGGCGCTTGATTTGCGACAGCCCCACACGTTGGAATTCAACACTCCTAATGTTCGACTGCCTGCTCCAACAAGAAAAAGCCGTCAACGAGTATTTGTATGACCAGGGTGCTGGTCATGCGCAATGCCTGTAGGCTCATGCGTCCTTTTGAGGAGGTGACAAACCTAGTCAGTCGCACCGAAGGCACCATCAGCGACCTCATCCCATTTGTTTTCTTCCTGGAGCGTGCCCTGCGAAGAGTGCTGGATCAGGCTGTAGATGAGCGTGAAGAGGAAGAGTTGTGGTCACCATCACCACCAGAAACAACCTTGTCATCATCGCTTGCCGGACCTGCGGCAACGCTGGAAGAGGAGTATGAGGAAGAGGAGTCAGAGGAGGAATATGGCAGCTTTGAGGAGGAGCAAGACCAACCACAGCAAGCACCCCAGGGTGCTTGTTGTTGTCACCTATCTGGGACCCATGGTGTTGTACGTGGCTGGGGGGAAGAACAGACCGTCAATGACATCAGTGAGGACGAGGAACGGGAAATGAGTAGCTCTGCATCCAACCTTGTTGAAATGGGGTCTTTCATGCTGTCATGTCTGTCGAGGGACCCTCGTATAAAAAGGATGAAGGAGAATGACCTGTACTGGGTGGCCACGCTCCTAGACCCCCGGTATAAGCAGAAAGTGGCAGAAATGTTACCAAATTACCAAAAGTTGGAAAGAATGCAGCAGTTCAAAACCAAACTAAAAAATATGCTTTACACAGCTTATAAGGGGGATGTCACAGCACAACGAGAATCTAACAGGGGAAGAGGTGAGTGTAATCCTCCACCTACCACGGCGGCAAGGACTGGACGATTTACAGATGTGTTGTTGATGGAGGACATGCGGAGCTTTTTCAGTCCTACACATCGCCACAGCCATTCGGGATCCAGCCTTAGAGAACAACTCGGCCGACAGGTAGCAGACTACCTCGCCTTAACAGCAGATATCGACACTCTGAGGAGCGATGAACCCCTTCACTACTGGGTGTGCAGGCTTGACCTGTGGCCTGAGCTATCCCAGTTTGCGATAGAATTTCTCGCCTGCCCTGCTTCAAGTGTCCTGTCAGAAAGGACCTTCAGTGCAGCAGGAGGCATTGTCACTGACAAGAGATGTCGCCTCGGTCAAAAAAGTGTTGATTACCTCACCTTCATAAAGATGAATGAGGCATGGATCCCGAAGGGACTGACAGTGGGGGATACGTTTGACTAACAAAAGGCCTGATTACATGGCCTCAAAATGGTCCCCACGCTGCTGTATTTAATGTCTGCATACCGGATGACTTTCGTGAATTCTCCACCACCCACTAGGGTTCAAGACGCAATGTTTTAGTCACTTTTCTGCCTGGAAAACATCAATTTTCCCGGCCGCTGCTACAATAGCGGCTGCAACAATGCCATTATTTTTCAGCCATGTGTACATGCCTAATTTTTATGTCCTATGGTGCAGCACTGTGGCTGCAAAAACAAAACCAAAAAAAAAGGCACATACAAATGTCAATTCCCCTTCGTGATCGTTACCTTGTTGTGGTGAAGGGGCTTGCGTATCATAATGAAGCAATCATCACCTCTATGAGAGTGTTGGCAATGTTGCAACACCCCAGATGATAAGGTCGTTGCTTCATTATGGTCAGACCAAAAGCGATTGGACGGCTGGATAATATATCATAGAAAAAACATTAATTTACCTTTTTTTTGTTGTAAGGGTTTTTAATACATATAATAAAAAATCATAATAAAGTCTCTTAATAGTTTATTAGAAATAATGCAGACAAATAAAAAAATCCCCATCAATTTCAATACAAAGCAAGTACAGAGCTCAGAACTAAATTATTTCATGATGTCGTAATGGTTTGTTAATTCAACAATGTTTAATCAATTTGACACACGTCCCCGGATAGGGTACGTAACAGGGATTAAACTGATAGGAATAGTACTAGTTAAGACACCACTCATATAGGGTGTCACAGCACATTGCTCTGTGCACGCGCAGTGCCCCAATTTGGGAGTAAGAGGACAGACCAAGCTGCTTTTTCCATCTCCCGTTTCCTAAAATCAATTCAGTTTGGTGTATGAGAGTTTGGTCTGTCACTGTGAAGGCAGACGAAGGTACCCGGCCTAAATTTTTTGTCACAAAAGGCAATCCCTGATATGGGACGTAACAGGGATTAAACTGATAGGAATAGTACGACAGAAAATACCACTCATATAGGGTGTGACAGTAAATTGCACGGCGCAGACGCCGTGACCGTGAATTAAAACAAAGGGGAGGGAGCCAACGTTTTTTTAACCATCTCCCTCTTCGAAAAATCAATTCAATTCGGGGACCCTTGGTGTTGTATTTGGCTGGGTGGAGGAAGAAACCTTCAATGACATCACCGGGACATGGCTAGCTTGGTATCCAACCTTGTGCAAATGGGGAGTTTGCTGTTGTGCAAATGAACTGTTTGAGGTGCATTAAAAGGGGAGTTTGGTCTGTCAATGTCTCTGAAGCGGGCGTAACCCTTACACTACCTGATCGATACAACATCATACCTGATCGTATACACACACTGGATGTTTTAAAGCATGTTATTCCAAACAATTTAGGAATGTTAGTTGATTTATGCCCTTTATGGATTAAAACCCGACTCTGCGTCCACTACGTAATTTTCCATGGGAGTTTTGCCATGGATCCCACTCCAGCATGCCACAGTCCAGGTGTTAGTCCCCTTGTAACAACCTTTCCATCACTATAGTGGCCAAAAAGAGTTCCTGTGGGTTTTAAAACTCGCCTGCCTATTGAAGTCTATGGCGGTTCGCCCGGTTCGCCCGTTCGCGAACATTTGCGGAAGTTCACGTTCGCCGTCCGCGAACGGAAAATTTTATGTTCGCGACATCACTATTTATCAGCACACCACAAGAACCAGCATCACTAGCTGATATTTAATGTCTTAGCAGGAGGCAGCATTTCAGCAATATGGTGGAACAGTATGTGTGCACACACCTACACGTACTGAATGAGGGGTCTGCCCCATTCAACTTCTGGGTCTCCAAATTGGGCACATGTCCTGAGCTTTCCCTTTTCCCATTGGAAGTGCTGGCCTGACCTGCAGCCAGTGTATTGTCTGAACGTGTGTTTAGCACAGCAGGGCGTTATCACAGACAAGCACAGCCGCCTGTCCACAGCCAATGTGGACAAGCTCACGTTCATTAAAATGAATCAGGCATGGATCGCACAGGACTTGTCTGTACCTTGTGCAGAATAAACATCTATACTGGCCTGACCCAGCCTTTGTTATACTCCAGCGCACTTTCTCTTTGTTTTATTATATATATATATATATATATATATATATATATATATATCTATCTTCCACAATGTTTTGTGGTCTACCCAAATTAAATAAAAAAAATAAAATAAAGTGTTCCTCCTCCACCGCCGCTTCCACCTACACCTCCACGTCCACCTACACCACCATGTCCATCGCCTCCTCAACCTCCTACTCCTACTGAGGTTGTGGTATTGGCACAAAAGATTATCTGCCCTCACATAAGATGGCGCTGGGGATCATGGCTGCTAGGCGTGCTAGCGTGAGCATGCATGGGTCATGTGACCGGGTTGACGATATTCCTGAGACCCATGGGCAGTGAGTGATGATATAACGGCTTAAGCGGTGACTCGAACCAAGTGATTGCAATCAGCAAGGTAAAAGGAGGCATGGGATAGGTCAGGTTATTTTGTACTTAGCCCCCTATAGGTAGCACCTGTAGTTCACCCAGGTGCTCCAAGTTTAGTGGATTTCTAGTGGGAGTAGAAGGGGTATAAATAGATAATGGAATAGAAGGATGGGCATGCCCCCTTAAGGAATCGTCGGCAAAACGCGTGTTGGGATCCAGGCTCTCCCTCCCAGGGTCAAGGTCAGTATGTGTCTCTATGCTACATGTTGATGGTAATATACTACTTAAATGATATAGTTCACATGCATAGTCTGCCGAATGTAATGAAATGTTTGGGGTGGATTTTGACCCCTTTTGTAACTGGGTGATCTATTGCATGTTTTACTATACAAAGTCACAGAAGGCATATTATGCATTTGGCAGTGCGATTTACCATTTCTGATTGTTGTCATTTTTATGTCAATTATATATTTTGGGGATTATTGCACTATTTGACCAGACTATTGTGACCTTGGGAGGTTAGGTCCTTCATCATGGCACCTTCAGTATTGCTGCTCTTTTAATCATGTATATTATTGATTCTTTAGATTGATTGTTTCAATAAAATATGTATTTATACTATATGTGTGCGTGGTATTGTTTGGTGGTAGTAGGTACAATTATGTACCGCACACATCACTTAAATTGGAGTTATTTAATTTTGGCATGCTAAGCATTTTATATGTTAACAGTTTGGACATTTTCAGATATGGATATACCAATTACGTTTGTTTTTTGTAAAATAAAAGTGGGTAATATGAATTTTTAATATTGGTTTTAAATTTAGGGTTTTTAGGGTTATTTTTTACAGAAATTTTAGTCCTCATAGGGGACTTGAATATGCAATCTTTTGATCGCTTGTACCAAAGACTGCAATGGAAAACTATTGCAGTCTATAGGATTGTTACAGACTTCCTTTTAAGCCATGCACTGTTTAGCAGGAAGCTTGCTATGACAGATCACAAAGCCTCAGGCTGTCACAGCAATTTATTAGAGCACTGCAATTTATGGGGGCTTTTATGGAAGAATAGAGGCAGACTCTACCCTATTTGTAACTGCTCAAATTCCAAGTCACTATTGACTGTTGTATCCAAGGGAGTAAATGACTGGGATGTAGTTTTGTACAATCCCGGTCATTGTAGCCAGGTGTCTGCTGTATTAGAGCTCATGAGCTGGTCCGTATATTCCCTTATCGCAAATTACATACAAGTGGATATAAAAAGTCTACACACTCTGGTTAAAATGTCAGGTTTTTGTGCCGTAAAAAAATGAGACAAAGATAAATCATTTCAGAACTTTTTCCACCTTTAATGTGACCTATAAACTGTACAACTCAATTGAAAAACAAACTGAAATCTTTTAGGTAGAGGGAAGAAAAAATATAAAAATAAAATAATATGGTTAAACTAATTCTTTGTTGAAGCACCTTTTGATTTTATTACAGAACTCAGTCTTTTTGGGTATGAGTCTATCAGGATGGCACATTTTAACCTGCCAAGATTTGCCCACTCTTCTTTGCAAAAACACTCAAAATCTGTCAGATTGCAAGGGCATCTCCTGTGCACAGCCCTCTTCATATCACCCCACAGATTTTCAATCAGATTCAGGCCTGGGCTCTGGTTAGGCCATTCCAAAACTTTAATCTTCTTCTGGTGAAGCCATTTCCTTGTTGATTTGGACGCATGCTTTGGGTCATTGCCATGCTGAAAGATGACGTTCCTCTTCCTGTTCAGCTTTCTAGCAGAAGCCTGAAGGTTTTGTGCCAATATTGACTGGTATTTGGAACTGTTCATAATTCCCTCTATCTTAACTAAGACCCCAGTTCCAGCTGAAGAAAAACAGCCTCAAAGCATGATGCTGCCACCACCATGCTTCACTGTGGGTATGGTGTTCTTTTGGTGATGTACAGTGTTGTTTTTGTGCCAAACATATCTTTTGGAATTATGGCCAAAAAGTTCAACCTTGGTTTCATCAGACCATAACACTTTTTCCCACATGCTTTTGGGAGACTTCAGATGTGTTTTTAAAAATGTAGCCTGGCTTTAATGTTTTTCTTCTTAAGAAAAGGCTTTCATCTTGCCACTCTACCTCATAGCCCAGACATATGAAGAATACAGGAGATTGTTGTCACATGTACGACACAGCCAGTACTTGCCAGATATTCCTGCAGCCTCTTTACCCTGGGTTCAGACCTGAGCTTTAAAAAAACGCGCGTTTTACGCGCGTTTGTGTCGCGCATATTACAGCGCGTTTTTGAAAATAGGAAGCGCACGTCGTACGCGCGTTCTTGTGATTGACTACTGTGGTGTCAATTACAATACGCGTGACAAACGCCCCAAAAAAAGCTCAAGTACTTGTTTATGCGTAGGGCGTTTTACAGCGCGCTTGAATGCGCTGTAAAACGCGAAAATGTGAACCAGTCCCATAGGGAAGCATTGGTTTGCATGTGTTGAGCGTTTTACAGCGCGTTCGAACGCGCTGTAAAACGCGCAAGTGTGAACTTAGGGTTAATGTTGCTTTAGGCCTCTTGGTAGCCTCCCAGACCCTTCTCCCGACTGATACCTTTTAACAATGAGATCCCTCTGATGCTTTGGAAGCTCTTTGTGGAACATGGCTTTTGCTGTGGGATGCAACTAAGAACATTTCAGTAAAGACCAACTAGAGTAGCTGAACTTTATTTGGGATTAATCAGTGGCATTGTAATTGATGGCATGTGTATGCTGACTCCTATTTAACATGATTTTGAATGTGATTGCCTAATTCTGGACTCAGCTATATCCACAGTTATAATTTATTTTAGTTTTTTTTTTTGTTTTCTTCCCTCCACCTAAAATATTTTAGTTTGTTTTCAAATGAGTGGTACAGTTTAAAGGTCACATTAAAGGTGGAAAAAGTTCCGAAATTATTTATCCTTTTCTAATTTTTTTGCAGCACAGAAACCTTACATTTTAACCGGGGTGTGTAGACTTTTTATATCCACTGTATATGAATCTTATATTGTGTCAAGTTAATATTCCATATAATGTTTTAGGAGACAAAAAAAAAAAGTTAGGCTACATGCACACGACCCTTGCCTGCCTCCGTGTCCGCTCCTCCTGCAAATTTTGCGTCCGTCAAAAAAAACGGATGACGGACCGTTTTTTTTGATCGATCCGATTTTTATGGCAGATCCATTGTAAAAATGCCTATCCTTGTCCGCAAACGTGAAAAAAATAGGACATGCACTATTTTTTTGACGGAATGAAAACACGGACCACGGATGCGGAACAAAAACGGTTGACCATCCGCATTTTTTGACGGACCCATTGAAATGAATGGAGAAGCATCCTATCCGTGAAAAAAAATGGAACGGACGCGGAAACAAACAAAGGTCGTGTGCATGAGGCCTTAGGCTGTAGAATGAAAAATTTTGCTTAATTCCAGCTTCTTTTTTTTACTACATTCATGATGCAGTAAAAAATGACATGTTCATTTTATTCTGAGGATCAGTATGATCTTTTTTTAACCACTTCAGCCCCCCTAGCTTAAACACCCTTAATGACCAGGCCACTTTTTACAAATCCGCACTACACTACTTTCACCGTTTATTGCTCCGTCATGCAACTTACCACCCAAATGAATTTTACCTCCTTTTCTTCTCACTAATAGAGCTTTCATTTGGTGGTATTTCATTGTTGCTGACATTTTTACTTTTTTTGCTATTAATAAAAATTTAACGACATTTTTGCAAAAAAATGACATTTTTCACTTTCTGTTGTAAAATTTTTCAAAAAAACTACATTTCTATATACATTTTTCTCTAAATTTATTGTTCTACATGTCTTTGATAAAAAAGTCCAATAAGTGTATATTTATTGGTTTGGGTAAAAGTTATAGCGTTTACAAACTATGGTGCAAAAAAGTGAATTTCGGCATTTTGAAGCAGCTCTGACTTTCTGAGCACCTGTCATGTTTCTTCAGGTGCTAGAATGCCAGGATAGTATAAATAACCCCCAAATCACACCATTTTAGAAAGAAGACACCCCAAAGTATTCGCGGAGGGACATGGTGAGTTCATGTATCATTTCATTTTTTTCACAAGTTAGCGGAAAATGACACTTTCTGAGGAAAAAATAAAAATAATAAAGTTTCCATTTCTGCTAACTTCTGGCAAAAAAAAAAAAATCTCAGACGGACTCACTATGCCCCTCAGTGAATACCTTGGGGTGTCTACTATTCGAAATGGGGTCATTTGTGGCGTGTTTACTGTTCTGGCATTTTGGCGGGGCTAAATTGTGAGCAGCCCTGTAAAACCTAAAGGTACTCGTTGGAATTTGGGCCCCTTTGCTATCCAGGCTGCAAAAAGTGTCACTCATGTGGTATCGCCGTACTCAGAAGAAGTAGGGCAATGTGTTTTGGGGTGTATTTTACATATACCCATGTTGGGTGAGAGAAATATCTGTGTAAACTGACAACTTTGTATAAATTTTTTTAAAAGTTGTCGTTTACAGCGATATTTCTCACACAAAGTATGGGTATATATAAAAATACACTCCAAACACATTGCCCTACTTCTCCTGAGTACGGCGATACCACATGAGTGACACTTTTTGCAGCTAAGATCGCAAAGGGCCCTAAAACCAATGAGTACCTTTAGGATTTCACAGGGCATTTTTACGCATTTGGATTCCAGACCTCTTCTCACGCTTTAGGGGCCCCTAAAATGCCAGGACAGTATAAATACCCACATGTGACCCCATTTTAGAAAGAAGACACCCCAAGGTATTCTGTGAGGGGTATGGTGAGTTCATGTAAAATTTTATTTTTGTCACAAGTTAGTGAAATAAGAGACTTTGTAAAAAACAAACAAAAAAAAAAATATATAAATTTCCGCTAACTTGTGCCCAAAAATAAAAATTCTGTAAACTCTCCATGCCCCTCACGGAATACCTTGGGGTGTCTTATTTCCAAAATGGGGTCACTTGTGGGGTATTTATACTGACCTGGCATTTTAGGGGCCCCTAAAGCGTGAGAATTCAAATGCGTAAAAATGCCCTGTGAAATCTAAAGGTACTCATTGGTTTTAGGGCCCCTTGTGCACCCAGGCTGCAAAAAGTTGCACACATGTGGTATCGCCGTACTCAGGAGAAGTAGGGCAATGTGTTTTAGGGTATATTTTTACATATACCCATGCTGGAGTGTGAGAAATATCGCTGTAAACGACAACTTTTTACATTTTTTATTCAAAGTTGTCAATTTACAGAGATATTTCTCTCACCCAGCATGGGTATATGTAAAAATACACCCCAAAACACATTGCCCTACTTCTTCAGAGTACGGCGATACCACATGTGTGCCACTTTTGCAGCCAAGATGCACAAAGGGCCCTAAAACCAATGAGTACCTTTTAGGATGGCATTTTTACGCATTTTTCTTCTCACGCTTTAGGGCCCCTAAAATGCCAGGGCAGTATAAATACCCACATGTGACCCCATTTTGGAAAGAAGACACCCAAGGTATTCCATGAGGGCATGGCGAGTTCATAGAAGATTTTTTTTGGCACGAGTTAGCGGAAATTGATTTTTATAGTTTTTCTCATAAAGTCTCCCTTTCTGCTAACTTTTGACAAAAGTTAAATTTTTCACGGACTCACTATGCCCCTCAGTGAATACCTTGGGGTGTCTTCTTTCCAAAATGGGGTCACTTGTGGGGTGTTTGTACTGTTCTGGCATTTTGGGCGGGGCTAAACTGTGAGCAGTCATGTAAAGCTAAAGGTACTCGTTGGAATTTGGGCCCCTTTGCGCACCAGGCTGCAAAAAGTGTCACTCATGTGGTATCGCCGTACTCAGGAGAAGTAGGGCAATGTGTTTTGGGGTGTATTTTTACATATACCCATACTTTGTGTGAAAAATATCGCTGTAAATTGACAACCTTGTATAAAAAAAATTAAAAAGTTGTCATTTACAGAGATATTTCTCTCACCCAGTATGGGTATATGTAAAAATACACCCCAAACACATTGCCCTACTTCTCCTGAGTACGGCGATACCACATGAGTGACACTTTTTCAGGCAAGATGCGCAAAGGGGCCCAAATTCCCATGTGTACCTTTAGGATTTCACAGGACATTTTTACGCATTTGGATTCTCACGCTTTAGGGGCCCCTAAAATGCCAGGGCAGTATAAATACCCCACATGTGACCCCATTGTGGAAAGAAGACACCCAAGGTATTCTGTGAGGGCATGGCGAGTTCACAGAAAAAATAAAAAATTTGGCACAAGTTAGCGGAAATTGATTTTTTTTTTTTTTTTTTACAAAGTCTCATATTCCACTAACTTGTGACAAAAAAATAAAATTTTGCATGAACTCACCATACCCCTCACAGAATACCTTGGGGTGTCTTCTTTCTAAAATGGGGTCACATGTGAGGTTTTGTACTGCCCTGGCATTTGAGGGCCTCATAATCATTACACGTATGGCCAGCATTAGGAGTTTCTGCGATTCTCCGTATATTGAGCATACGGGTAATGAGATTTTGTCCGTTCAGCCTCTGCGCTGAAAAAAAAAAAAATGAACTGCACAGATTTTTCATTCGCATCAATCAATGTGGATGAAAAAATCTCGGCCAAATCAGTGACTGCGGTGGGCTGGGCGCTAGCTACCTAACAAGTAGCTAGCTAACTGGTGGTGATAAGGGACCCTTATGCTCCATTCACACGTCCGAAATTCTGTTTGCGGAGCGGAATTGCGGACCCATTCATTTCTATGGGGACAGACTTTGTCCCGCTCGGATCGAATTGCGAATCCGCACTTACGGGTCTGCACTTCCGTTCCGCAAAAATATAGAACATGTCCTTTTCTTGTCCGCAATTGCGTACAAGAAAAAGCATTTTCTATATAGTTCTGGCAATGTGCGGATCTGCAAAATGCGTAAAGCACATTGCCGGTGTCCTTGTTTTGCGGATCCGCGTCGCGGATCCGCAAAACACATATGGACATGTGAATAGAGCCTTACAGGGGGTGATCAGTGACAGGGGGTGATCAGGATGTCTATATGGGGTGATCAGGGGTTAACAAAGGGTTAATAGTAGTTATAAAGTGAGGGGGGTGGGGGGTTAGTGTAGTGTTTGGTGCAACTTTACATTGTTACCTGGTCCTCTGGTGGTCGATCCCAGTAAATGGGACCACCAGAGGACCAGGTAATAAGTATATCAGACGCTGTTAGCAACACAGCGTCTGATATACCACTGATCTCATTTATTTTACATTTACAGCCTGCCAGCGATTGATCATTGCTGGCAGGCTGTAGCTAACTGCAGAGCCGCGCTCTGCTGTGAGCAGCGCGCGTGCGTGCGCGTTCACAGCAGATCTCGGCTCTCGCGAGATGGCGCACGGATGCGTCCAGGAGGAATAAACCTGCCGCCGCCTGGACGCATCCGTGCGTTCGGCGGTCGGGAAGAAGTTAAGATTTTTTTAAAAATATTTTTTGAAAAAACAAAAACCTTTTAAAAACATTTTTTGTAGGGCAACATATAGTTTTTATTCATACCATTTTAGAGTACACGTGAATTTTGGATCATGCCTTGATGATATCCATCAACGCTGGAGAAGAAGTATAATAGTGAAGAGCATCATCGGCTTTCAAAAACGTCGCCAACTGCAAAGGTTACATAGCTCAAAACTTAAATTAGATAAATTACTTTTGCTCATGTTTTGTCAAAGAGAACAGTGATGAAGAAAAGCTCACTTAGGACTCTGCTTCTTTAGATAGCTAAAAAAGGCATGTGACCTCTTAACCTTCTAGTTACAACTTGGCTTGGCAATTGGCCAGTAAGAAATACACTAATTACTCTATACACCACGTCTTCATGACAGCTGAATCTGCAACAGTTAGATCACTTATACAATGCCCAATGTTTAGCAATTTTCTCAGCAGGATGAATGTTGTCCATATGCCCGATAAAGAAATTTGAACATCATAGAGGGGATTTTCCTATTATAAGCCTGAATGCTTTGGTAAACCAAGTGCATTCATGTATTAAATGTTCAGAAATTAATTTGAATGCCTAGAATATAGCCTCACAAAACATAAGTGAACTCTTTGAAATTACCTGGAAATTGATATGCTGATTACTAATAAAATGTGGTCTGATTGCTATCTAGGCCACAATTATAGAAAAACACAATATAACAAAACTAATACCATGCAAAAAGTTGTAGTGTTTGTGCCTTTTATTGGACATATCAATTAACCATTTCCCTGAAACGCATTTATCTCATATCTTAGGGTGGGTTCACACTAGCGTTATGGTTTCCGTAATGGCCTTCCATTATAACGTGGTTATAACGGAACATAACGGAATCCATAAGACGGAAGGACAGATCCGTTCTTTTGCAACAGGGCACACAGGTCTCGCATGGAGGCCCAGTCATTGGTGGTGAAGTGGTGCTGTTCCGCAGTGCGACTGACACGTGCGTGCTGCAGCTGAAACTCCACTATGGCCTGCTGCTTCTCGCACAGTCTCTCCAGCATGTGCAAGGTGGAGTTCCACCTGGTGGGCACGTCGCATATGAGGCGGTGAGCGGGTAGGCCGAAGTTCCGCTGTAGCGCAGACAGGCCAGCAGCGGCAGGATGTGAACGCCGGAAGCGCGCACAGACTGCCCGCACTTTATGCAGCAGCTCTGACATGTCGGGGTAGTTTGAATGAACTTCTGCACCACCAAATTCAGCACCTGCGCCAGGCAAGGGATGTGCGTCAAACCGGCTAGTCCCAGAGCTGCGACGAGATTTCACCCATTATCGCACACCACCAGACCGGGCTTGAGGCCCACCGGCAGAAACCACTCGTCGGTCTGTTGTTCAATACCTCACCACAACTCCTGCGCGGTGTGGGGCCTGTCCCCCAAACATATGAGTTTCAGAATGGCCTGCTGACGTTTACCCCGGGCTGTGCTGAAGTTGGTGGTGAAGGTGTGTGGCTGACTGGATGAGCTGGTGGAAGCAGAGGAGGAGGAAGCCAAGTAGGAGGAGGAGGCTACAGGAGGCAAAGAATGATGCCCTGCGATACTTGGCGGTGGAAGGACGTGCGCCAAGGAAATCTCCACTTGGGGCCCAGCCGCCACTACATTTACCCAGTGTGCAGTTAGGGAGATATAGCGTCCCTGGCCGTGCTTACTGGTCCACGTATCTGTGGTTAGGTGGACCTTGTCACAGATGGCGTTGCGCAGTGCACACTTGATTTTATCGGATACTTGGTTGTGCAGGGAAGGCACGGCTGTCTTGGAGAAGTAGTGGCGGCTGGGAACAACATACTGTGGGATAGCCATGGACATCAGCTGTTTGAAGCTGTCTGTGTCCACCAGCCTGAATGACAGCATTTCAAATGCCAGTAGTTTAGAAATGCTGGCATTCAGGCCCAGGGCTCGAGGGTGGCTAGGTGGGAATTTACGCTTTCTCTCCAGGGTTTGTGAGATGAAGAGCGGAACGCTGCCGTGTGACATGGTGGAGATGCTTGGTGACGCAGGTGGTGTTGTCGGTGGCACATTCTCTGTTTGGTGGGCGGCAGGCAGGGGCGGACTGACCGGCCGGGCACTTCGGACGTGGTCCGAGGGCCCGGTCGGAAAGGGGGCCCGGCGGCAGCTGCAGCTGCCCGGTGTGTCCAAAGTAAAAATTAAGTCTCTGACCCCCGCGGTCTGTGACCGCAGGGATCAGAGACTTAAAAAATGCCCAGATCATTAAATAAAATAACCCCCCCCCCTGCACCCCGCCATATTACTGTCCCCCCGGCGGTGCAGGGCGGGGGGATTGTGGGAGGAGGCGCGGGAGGCGGGCGGTGCGGCAGGCGGGATCGCATTAGCGATCCCCCGCCCGCCTCCTTTAAAAGATTTCACTGGTGTCTAGTGGTTATAGCAGGGGGTCAGCACATTGCTGACCCCCTGCTATAAACTGCTGACATCTGTGCTTCAGATGTCAGCAGAACCCCTTCCATACCGCGGTCCGTATGGACCACGGTATGGAAGGGGTTAACAGGGAGGGAGCTCCCTCTCCCATCGGGGGGCTGCTGTGCCTTTTGCAGCCCCTCGACAGGTTGGGAGGCAGAGGGAGGGAGCTCCCCTCCCTCCCCATCACCCGCTGCTCTGTACTGGCAGTGGGTGATGGTCACCATGGAGACAGGATGCTTACTGAAGCGCCCTGCTCTCTCCATGGTGCTGAAATCTTGAATAGATCTGCTATAGGCAGGTCTATTCAGACTTTCTAAAGTAAACAAAAAAATACAGTAGGTACACTATATAGTGTACTTACTGTATTTCATAGACCCAGATCCACTGGATCTACAAGAACCAACTGGGTCTGGGTAAAAAAAAATGTTAAAAAGTGAAAAATAAAAGAAAACACTATCACTGTATAAAAATAAAAAAAAACAAAAAATACACATATTACATATCGTCGCGTGCGTAAAAGCCTACTCTATAAAAATATCACATGACCTGACCCATAAGGTGAACACGAAAAAGACAAAAACAAAAAAATGGTGTAAAAAAAAGCCATTTTTGTCACCTTGCATGACAAAATGCGTAATACCAATACCAATATCAATAAAACCGCCATCACATCCCGCAAAAAATGAGCCCCTACATAGGACAATCGCCCCAAAATATAAAAAAATGTCTCTCAGACTATACAGACATTAAAACATGATTTTTTTTCTAAAATGCTGTTAAAGTAAAATACATAAAAAAGTATACATTTTAGGTATCGCCGCATCCGTAAAAACATTCTCTATAAAAATATCCCATGATCTAACCCCTCAAGAAAATACCGTAAAAAAAAATTAAATAAAAACAGTGTAAAAAAAAAAATTGTTACCTCACATCACAAAAAGTGTAATAGCAAGCAGTCAAAAATTTATATGAACCCCAAAGTAGTGCCAATCAATCCGTCATCTCATCCCGCAAAAAATGATACTCTACATAGGACAGTCGGACCAAAAAAAATAAAAAATGACTCTCAGACTAATGATATTATTGTGTAAAACGTAAATAAATAAATAAAAAGTATACATATTAGGTATTGCCGCATTCGTAAGAACAAGCTCTATAAAAATAACACATGAACTAACCTCTCAGGTGAACACAACAAAAAAAATAATATAAAAACGGTGTCAAAAGCCATTTTTGTCACCTTACAACACAAAAAGTAGCAAGCGACCAAAATGTCATATGCACTCCAATACAGTGCCAATCAAACCGCCATGTCATTCCGCATAAAAATGAGCCCCTACATTAGACTGTCGCCCAAAAATAAAAAATATGGCTTTGAGAATGGGGAGACATAAAAATATTTTTTTTCACAAATGCTTTATTATGAAAAAATGTAACAAAAATTCCCAAAAAGTAGTCATATTTGGTATTGTCGCGTCCAGAACAACCTGTTCTATAGAAATAGCACACGATCTAACCTTTCAGATCAACGATGTAAATAACAAAAAATAAAAACGGTCCCAAAACAGCAATTTTTTTTAATTTTCCATTTTAATCCATTTTTCCAGTAACAAAGCAAGGGTTAACAGCCAAACAAAACTCAATATTTATTACTTTGATTCTGTAGTTTGCAGAAACAGCCCATTTTGTTTGGCTGTTAACCCTTGCTTTGTTACTGGAAAAAATGGAATAAAATGGAAAATTTTGTCTCCATTTTCCATTAACTTTTGTGGAACACCAAAAGGGTTAACAACGTTTGTAAAATCAGTTTTGAATACCTTGAGGGATATGGGAGTGGCTGGAGGTGGGATATGGGAGTGACTGGAGGCGGGGAATGGGAGTGACTGGAGGCGGGACATGGGTGGGGCCTGGAAGGGGGCCCTTGATTAATTTGCCCGGGGGCCCTGAGGGTTCTCAGTCCGCCCCTGGAGGCAGGTGCCAACATTCCTCCCGAGGCGGAGGAAGAGGCCGAGGCAGCAGCAGAAGAGGGAGCAGGGGGAGCCAGAGTGATTTCCTTGCTTTTAAGGTGTTTACTCCACTGCAGTTCATGCTTTGCATGTAGATGCCTGGTCATGCAGGTTGTGCTAAGGTTCAGAACGTTAATGCCTCGCTTCAGGATCTGATGGCACAGCGTGCAAACCACTCGGGTCTTGTCGTCAGCACATTGTTTAAAGAAGTGCCATGCCAGGGAACTCCTTGAAGCTGCCTTTGGGGTGCTCGGTCCCTGGTGGCGGTGGCCATTAGCAGGCGAACTCTCTTGGAGGCGGCTGTTCTGCTTTTGCCCCCTGCTCCCTCTTTTGCTACGCTGTTGGCTCGTAGAGATGGCTCGAACTATCCGCCGGCGAACAGTTCCCGGCGAACATAGCTTGTTCGCGTTCGCCTCAGCGGGCAAACATATGCGATGTTCGGTCCGCCCCCTATACATCATCATTGAGCAAACTTTGACCCTGTACCTCACAGTCAGCAGACACATTCCAGCCAATCAGCAGCATACCCTCCCTCCCACCTCCTGCACAGCATCCATTTTAGATTCATTCTGAAGCTGCAGTCTTAGTGAGAGGAGGAACAGAGTAGTTGCTGCTGATTTAATAGGGTAATTGATAGCTAGGCTAGTGTATTCAGTGTCCACTCCAGTCCTGAAAGACTCATCTGATCTCTGCTGTAAGGACAGCGTCCTGACAGCACCGCAAAAAGCCCTTTTTAGGGCTGCAACATTAGTCTGCTTTTTTTTTTTTCTCCATATACATATTGCAGTTGCCTGGACTGCCTGTGTATGAGGAGCTGCAGGCCCACAGACTGTAGTGTGCCCACTGCCAGTGCCCACCCCTGTCATCCCATGTGGCACAGGACTTTGCATCAAACAAAGGCATTTAATTTTTACCCTTTAATATAAGGTTAGTTGCCTGCCAGTGTGTGTCAGGCTTAATTCCACAGACTGTAGTGTGCCCACTGCCAGTGCCCACCACCACTCCTACCGTGTGGCACAGGCATTTAATTTTTACACTTTAGTCTAATTTCAGTTTCTTGCCTGCTGCCAGTGGGTAGCAGGCTGACTTCCACAGACTGTAGTGTGCCCACTGCCAGTGCCCACCACCACTCATATCGGGTGTGACAGTAAATTGCACGGTGCAGACGCAGTGACCGTGGATTAAAACAAAAGGGAGGGAGCCAGCGTTTTTAACCATTTCCCGTTCGAAAAATCAATTCAATAGATGGACCCCAGATTGGGGACGTAACAGGGATTAAACTGATGAGAATAGTACTACAGAAAATGCCACTCATATCAGGTGTGACAGTAAATTGCACGGCGCAGACGCAGTGACCGTGGATTAAAACAAAGGGGAGGGAGCCAGCGTTTTTTTAACCATCTCCCCGTTCGAAAAATCAATTCAATTGACCTTTCGGGGACCCTTGGTGTTGTACGTGGCTGGGTGAAGGAAGAAACCTTCAATGACATCACCGGGACATGGCTAGCTTGGTATCCAACCTTGTGCAAATGGGGAGTTTGCGGTTGTGCAAATGGACTGTTTGCGGTTGTTTGCGGTTGTTTGTGGTGCATTAAAAGAGGAGTTTGGTATGTCAATGTCTGTGAAGCGGGCGTAACCCTTACACTATCTGATCGATACAACATCATAACTGACCGTATACACACACTGGATGTTTTAAAGCATGTTATTCCAATTTAGGAATGTTACGTGATTTATGCCCTTTATGGAATAAAACCCGACTCTGCGTCCACTACGAAATTTTCCATGGGAGTTTTGCCATGGATTCCCCTCCGGCATGCCACAGTCCAGGTGTTAGACCCCTTGAAACAACTTTTCCATCACTATTGTGGCCAGAAAGAGTCCCTTTGGTTTTTAAAATTCGCCTGTCTATTGAAGTCTATGGCGGTTCGCCCGGTTCGCCCATATGTGAACATTTGCGGAAGTTCGCGTTCGCTGTTCGCGAACTGAAAATTTTATGTTCGCGACATCACTATTGGCTCGGTCTCACCACTGCCTCTTCCTCTGAACTATTAAAGTCAGTGGCACGACCTTCATTCCATGTGGGGTCTAGGACCCCATCGTCCCCTGCATCGTCTTCCACACAGTCTTCCTCCCTGACCTCCTGTTCGGTCTGCACACTGCAGAAAGACGCAGCAGTTGGCACCTGTGTTTCGTCATCATCAGAGACGTGCGGACTCCGATGAGGTGGTATTCCCATGTCCTCATCATCAGGAAACATCAGTGGTTGTGCATCAGTGCATTCTAAGTCTTCCACCACTAGGGAAGGGCTAGGTGGATTCCCTTGGGAAACCCTGCCAGCAGAGTCTTCAAACAGCATAAGAGACTGCTGCATAACTTGAGGCTCAGACAGTTTCCCTGATATGCATGGGGGTGATGTGACAGACTGATGGGCTTGGTTTTCAGGTGCCACCTGTGCGCTTTCTGCAGAAGACTGGGTGGGAGATAATGTTGTGAACATGCTGGATCCACTGTCGGCCACCCAATTGACTAGCGCCTGTACCTGCTCAGGCCTTACCATCCTTAAAACGGCATTGGGCCCCACCAAATATCGCTGTAAATTCTGGCGGGTACTGGAACCTGAGGTACTTGGTTCACTAGGACGAGTGGCTGTGGCAGAATGGCCACGTCCTCTCCCAGCACCAGAGGGTACACTAACACCACCACGACTGCGTCCCTTACTAGATGTTTTCCTCATTGTTACCGTTCACCAAGCACCACAATAAGAAAAAAAATATTTGGCCCAATGTATTGATTTCAAATTCAGGCCTTTTTTTACAGGCACCTAACACTATCTGCCTCTTTATTTATGTAGCGTTATACACTAATCCAGGCACAGCAGTAACCACTGATTTAGGGCAATATCTCTTTTAGGGCTAGTATTTAGGCCCTGGATGAAAGGTATCCTTTTATGGACAGATCTGCAATTGGCCTGCAACAGCTCGAACACCAGATTCAGGGTATTGCTATTTTGGCAATTGAATTTCACCCCACAACAAAATATATGTTTTTGCGGACACTATGAATCTTGGCCAGCCACAGCTGAAACCACTGATTTATGGTATTGCTATTTTGGCAATTGAATTTCACTCCAGAACAAAATATATGTTATTGCGGACACTATGAATCTTGGCCTGCAACAGCTGGGACACCAGATTCAGGGTATTGCTATTTTGGCAATTGAATTTCACCCCACAACAAAATATATGTTTTACGGACAATATTAACCTTGGCCTGCAACAGCTGGGACACCAGATTCAGGGTATTGCTATTTTGGCAATTGAATTTCACCCCAGAACAAAACATATAATTTGCAGGACACTATGAAACTTGGCCAGCCACAGCTGAAACCACTGATTTATGGAACTGCTATTTTGGCAATTGAATTTCACCCCAGAACAAAATATATGTTTTGCAGGACACTATGAATCTTGGCCTGCAACAGCTGGGACACCAGATTCAGGGTATTGCTATTTTGGCAATTGAATTTCACCCCACAACAAAATATATAATTTGCAGGACACTATGAAACTTGGCCAGCCACAGCTGAAACCACTGATTTATGGTATTGCTATTTTGGCAACTGAATTTCACCCCAGAACAAAATATATGTTTTTGCGGACCCTATGAATCTTGGCCTGCAACAGCTGGGACACCAGATTCAGGGTATTGCTATTTTGGCAATTGAATTTCACCCCAGAACAAAATATATGTTTTGGAGGACACTATTATACTTTGCCAGCCACAGCTGAAACCACTGATTTATGGTATTGCTATTTTGGCAATTGAATTTCACCCCAGAACAAAATATATGTTTTTGCGGACACTATGAATCTTGGCCTGCAACAGCTGGGACACCAGATTCAGGGTATTGCTATTTTGGCAAGTGAATTATATCCCAGAACAAAATTTATGTTTTGGCGGACACTATTATACTTTGCCAGCCACAGCTGAAACCACTGATTTATGGTATTGCTATTTTGGCAATTGAATTTCACCCCAGAACAAAATATATAATTTGCAGGACACTATGAAACTTGGCCAGCCACAGCTGAAACCATAGATTTATGATATTGCTAGTTTGGCAATTGAATTTCACCCCACAACAAAATATATGTTTTTGCGGACACTATGAAACTTGGCCTGCAACAGCTAGTACACCAGATTCAGGGTATTGCTATTTTGGCAATTGAATTTCACCCCACAACAAAATATATGTTTTGGCAGGCAATATTATACTTTGCCAGCCACAGCTGAAACTCACTGATTTATGGTATTGCTATTTTGGCAATTGAATTTTACCCACAACAAAATATGTGTTTTTGCAGACACTATGAAACTTGGCCTGCAACAGCTGGGACACCAGTTTTAGGGTATTGCTATTTTGGCAATTGAATTTCACCCCAGAACAAAATATATGTTTTGGCGGACACAATTATATTTTGCAGCCACAGCTGAAACCACTGATTTATGGTATTGCTATTTTGGCAATTGAATTTCACCCCAGAACAAAATATATAATTTGCAGGACACTATGAAACTTGGCCAGCCACAGCTGAAACCACTGATTTATGATATTGCTAGTTTGGCAATTGAATTTCACCCCACAACAAAATATATGTTTTTGCGGACATTTTGAATCTTGGCCTGCAACAGCTGGGACACCAGATTGAGGGTATTGCTATTTTGGCAATTGAATTTCACCCCAGAACAAAATATATGTTTTGGCGGACACTATTATACTTTGCCAGCCACAACTGAAACCACTAATTTATGGTATTGCTATTTCGGCAATTGAATTTCACCCCACAACAAAATATATAATTTGCAGGACACTATGAAACTTGGCCAGCCACAGCTGAAACCACTGATTTATGGTATTGCTATTTTGGCAATTGAATTTCACCCCAGAACAAAATATATGTTTTTGCGGACACTATGAAACTTGGCCTGCAACAGCTGGGACACCAGATTCAGGGTATTGCTATTTTGGCAAGTGAATTACACCCCAGAACAAAATATATGTTTTGGCGGACACTATTATACTTTGCCAGCCACAGCTGAAACCACTGATTTATGGTATTGCTATTTTGGCAATTGAATTTTACCCCAGAACAAAATATATAATTTGCAGGACACTATGAAACTTGGCCAGCCACAGCTGAAACCACTGATTTATGGTATTACTATTTTGGCAATTGAATTTCACCCCATAACAAAATATATGTTTTTGCGGACACTATGAATCTTGGCCTGCAACAGCTGGGACACCAGATTCAGGGTATTACTATTTTGGCAATTGAATTTCACCCCAGAACAAAATATATGTTTTGGTGGACACTATTATACTTTGCCAGCCACAGCTGAAACCACTAATTTATGGTATTGCTATTTTGGCAATTGAATTTCACCACATAAAATAATCTCTCCTTTGCCAGACAGCAGACAGTATTATACTTGGCTAGCCAAAGCTGGAACCAGATTTATGGGATTGGTATTTGGGCAATTGTATTTAACCCCTTAATAAAATATAGAAATTGCTATCCTGCGTTTCTAGGGGTGACAATTAGCACAGCCAAGCCCCTGATGTAGGATATAGCAAAAAAAAAAAAAATCTAGTATTGATGGATTGATGGACTTGGTGGCAGCTTGTTCTGGTGCACCACAAGTCACAAAATGGCCGGAAAATAAGTGACAGAAAAACGCTCTGTGCAGCCTTAAAACCAGTGAGCAAGTAACTAGCAGAAGTTCAATCATTCACAGCTGTAGATCGATCTGTTCATTAGGTGCTGTTGCTGACTTTTCCTTGCCTAATCTCACCCTCACAGAAGCTGCGTCCTCTCCCTACACTAATCAGAGCGGACACTATGAATCTTGGCCTGCAACAGCTGGGACACCAGATTCAGGGTATTACTATTTTGGCAATTTAATTTCACCCCAGAACAAAATATATGTTTTGGTGGACACTATTATACTTTGCCAGCCACAGCTGAAACCACTAATTTATGGTATTGCTATTTTGGCAATTGAATTTCACCACATAAAATAATCTCTCCTTTGCCAGACAGCAGACAGTATTATACTTGGCTAGCCAAAGCTGGAACACCAGATTTATGGGATTGGTATTTGGGCAATTGTATTTAACCCCTTAATAAAATATAGAAATTGCTATCATGCGTTTCTAGGGGTGACAATTAGCACAGCCAAGCCCCTGATGTAGGATATAGCAAAAAAAAAAAAAATCTAGTATTGATGGATTGATGGACTTGGTGGCAGCTTGTTCTGGTGCACCACAAGTCACAAAATGGCCGGAAAATAAGTGACAGAAAAACGCTCTGTGCAGCCTTAAAACCAGTGAGCAAGTAACTAGCAGAAGTTCAATCATTCACAGCTGTAGATCGATCTGTTCATTAGGTGCTGTTGCTGACTTTTCCTTGCCTAATCTCACCCTCACAGAAGCTGCGTCCTCTCCCTACACTAATCAGAGCAGTGTGACGTGTGGCGCTACGTGACTCCAGCTTAAATAGAGGCTGGGTCACATGCTGCACTTGGCCAATCACAGCCATGACATTAGTAGGCATGGCTGTGATGGGCTCTTAGGGCAAGAAGTAAAACAATAGCTGATTGGCTGCTGTGCAGCCCTTCAGAAAGCGGGAAGTAATCGCCGAACATCGAACCCGAAACCGAACTTTTTTGAAAATGTCCGGGTTCGGGTCCGTGTTTCGGACACCCCAAAATTCGGTATGAACCCGAACTATGCTTGAACTGTTCGCTCAACACTAAACTCTGCCATGCGACCTCTCTCCTCTGTTTTGTTGCCAAGGGCTAAATATCTGGAAGTGGCCTTCTCCAGTGGTGGGTGATATGACGCCTTATTCCTTGCTGCGGGACCTCTCTCCTCTGTCTGGGTGCGGGGGCCTAAATAACTGAAAGTGGCCTTCTCCAGTGGTGGGTGATATGACGCCTTATTCCTTGCTGTGGGACCTCTCTCCTCTGTCTGGGTGCTGGGGCCTAAATAACTGAAAGTGGCCTTCTCCAGTGGTGGGTGATATGATGCCTTATTCCTTGCTGTGGGACCTCTCTACTCTGTCTGGGTGCTGGGGCCTAAATAACTGAAAGTTGCCTTCTCCAGTGTTGGGTGATATGACGCCTTATTCCTTGCTGTGGGACCTCTCTCCTCTGTCTGGGTGCTGGGGCCTAAATAACTGAAAGTGCCTTCTACAGTGGTGGGTGATATGACGCCTTATTCCTTGCTGTGGGACCTCCCTCCTCTGTCTGGGTGCTGGGGCCGAAATAACTGAAAGTGGCCTTCTCCAGTGGTGGGTGATATGACGCCTTATTCCTTGTTGTGAGAGCTCTCTCCTCTGTCTGGGTGCTGGGGCCTAAATAACTGAGAGTGGCCTTCTCCGGTGGTGGTTGATATGACGCATGATTCCTTGCTGTGGGACCTCTCTCCTCTGTCTGGTTGCTGGGGCCTAAATAACTGAAAGTGGCCTTCTCCAGTGGTGTGTGATATGAAGCCTGATTTTATTCTACAGGAACTCTCTCCTCTTTCTGGGTGCTGGGGCCGAAATAATAGAAAGTGACCTTCTCCATTGGTTGGTGACTTGAAGCCTGATTCTCTGCTATGGGACCTCTCTCCAATTGATATTGGTAATTTTTATTTATTTATTTTATTTTAATTCATTTTCCTATCCACATGTGTTTGCAGGGCATTTACCTACATTTTGCTGCCTTTTGCAGCCCTCTAGCCCTTTTCTGTACTATTTTACAGCCTTTTTAGTGCCCAAAAGATCGGGTCCCCATTGACTTCAATGGGGTTCGGGTTCGGCATGCCGAACCCGAACATTATCGCGAAGTTAGGCCGAACTTCTCGAACCTGAACATCCAGTTGTTCGCTCAACTCTACTAAAATTCATACGAAGCGGACCGAGTCTTTTTCCATCTCCCGGTTCCAAAAATCTATTCACTACACCGGCCCTGGCCTTTTTAAGGGACAAAACAGAGATTAAACTGATAGGAATAGTATTTTTTTAACACTAGTTGTATTGGTGGCAAATTCCATTGCAAGTGCCCAAAATTAGAAGGAAGCGGACAGAGCAAGCTTTTTTCTATATCTCCCCATGCTAGGATTCAATTCAATACACGTCCCCTGATAGGCACAATGACAGAGTGTGGAGATGGCAGCAGAATGACAGAGTCTGGATTTGGCAGCAGTATGAGTAGAGTGTGGAGATGGCATGAGTATGTGAGGCCAATGAGTGGCACAATGACAGAGTGTGGAGTTGGCAGCAGTAGGAGGAGGCCACTGAGTGGCACAAGGACAGAGTGTGGAGATAGCAGCAGTATGTGGAGGCCACCAAGTTGCACAATGATAGAGTCTGGATTTGGCAGCAGTATGAGGAGGCCTCCGAGTGGAATAATGACAGAGTCTGGAAGTGGCAGCAGCAGCAGTAGCAGCATCAGGACATGGCCACCGAGCGGCGGAATGACAGAGTGTGGAGATGGCAGCAGAATGTGAGGCCACTGAGTGGCACAATGACAGAGTCTGGATTTGGCAGCAGTATGAGGAGGCCACCGAGTGAAACAAGGACAGAGTGTGGAGGTGGCAGCAGTATTTGGAGCCCACCGAGTGGCACAATGACAGAGTTAGGAGTTTGCAGCAGTATGAGGAGGCCACCGAGAGGCACAATGACAGAGTGTGGAGATGGCAGCAGTATTAGGAGTCCTCCGAGTGGTATAATGACAAAGTATGGAAGTGGCAGCAGCAGCAGTAGCAGCATCAGGAGAGGGCCACTGAGCGGCAGAATGACAGAGTGTGGAGTTGGCAGCAGTATGAGTAGGCCACCGAGTGTCATAATGACAGAGTGTGGAGATGGCAGCAGTATGTGAGGCCACTGAGTGGCACATAGTGATGAGCGGCAGGGGCAATATTCGAATTCGAGTGGCACAAGGACAGAGTGTGGAGATGGCAGCAGTATGTGGAGGCCACCGAGTTGCACAATGATAGAGTCTGGATTTGGCAGCAGTATGAGGAGGCCTCCGAGTTGAATAATGACAGAGTCTGGAAGTGGCAACAGCAGCAGTAGCAGCATCAAGACATGGCCACCGAGCGGCAGAATGACAGAGTCTGGAGATGGCAGCAGTATGTGAGGCCACCGAGTGAAACAAGGACAGAGTGTGGAGGTGGCAGCAGTATTTGGAGCCCACCGAGTGGCACAATGACAGAATTTGGGGTTTGCAGCAGTATGAGGAGGCCACCGAGTGGCACAAGGACAGAGTGTGGAGGTGGCAGCAGTATGTGGAGGCCACCGGTTGGCATAATGACAGAGTCTGAAGTTGGCAGCAATATGAGTAGGCCACCGAGTGGCACAATGACAGAGTGTGGAGGTGGCGGCAGTATGAGGAGGCCACCGAGTGAAACAAGGACAGAGTGTGGAGGTGGCAGCAGTATGTGGAGGCCAGCGAGTGGCACAATGACGGAGTTTGGAGTTCGCAGCAGTATGAGGAGGCCACCGAGTGGCACAATGACAGAGTGTGGAGGTGGCGGCAGTATGAGGAGGCCAACGAGTGGCACAATGACAGAGTGCGGAGATGACAGCAGTATTAGGAGTCCTCCGAGTGGAATAATGACAGAGTATGGAAGTGGCAGCAGCAGCAGTAGCAGCATCAGGAGAGGGCCACCGAGCGGCAGAATGACAGAGTGTGGAGTTGGCAGCAGTATGAGTAGGCAACCGAGTGTCATAATGACAGAGTGTGGAGATGGCAGCAGTATGTGAGGCCACTGAGTGGCACATAGTGATGAGCGGCAGGGGCAATATTCGAATTTGCGATATTTCGCGAATATTTGGCCGAATATTCGCCATATATTCGAAAATTCGCAAATTCGTAATCTCCAGACATTATTTCTTGATTGCGAAAATTCGCATAAAAAAATTTGCAATAAAAATTTGCATAAAAGCTGCATACAAATTCGCATAAACGGGCATTTAAAAGATACCTTTTAAATACCAGTTTATGTGAATTTTTATGCAAATTTGATGCACATTTTTATGCAATTTTTTGCGAATATTTTATGCGAATTTTCTCAATCAGAAAATAATGACATTATTTTCTTGCTTACGAAAATTTGCATATAAAAAATTCGCATTAAAACGGATATTCGCAATTACGAATATATTTTGCGATATTCTAATTTTTCGCGAATTCTCGAAGTGCCGATATTCGCGAGTAAAATTCGCAATTTGAAAATTCATGATCAACACTAGTGGCACATTGACAGAGTCTGGATTTGACAGCAGTATGATGATGCCACCGAGTTGCACAATGACAGAGTGTGGAGATGACAGTAGTATGTGAGGCCACCGAGTGACAAAATGACAGAATCTGGAGTTGGCAGCAGTATGATGATGCCACCGAGTTGCACAATGACAGAGTGTGGAGATGACAGCAGTATGTGAGGCCACCGAGTGACAAAATGACAGAATCTGGAGTTGGCAGCAGTATGATGATGCCACCGAGTTGCACAATGACAGAGTGTGGAGATGACAGCAGTATGTGAGGCCACCGAGTGACAAAATGACAGAATCTGGAGTTGGCAGCAGTATGAGGAGGCCACCGAGTGGCACAAGGACAGAGTGTGGAGGTGGCAGCAATATGTGGAGGCCACCGAGTGACAAAATGACAGAATCTGGAGTTGGCAGCAGTATGAGGAGGCCAGCAAGTGGCACAATGACAGAGTATGGAGGTGGCGGCAGCAGCAGTAGCAGCATCAGGAGAAGGCCACCGAGTTGCACAATGACAGAGTCTGGAGTTGGCAGCAGTAGGAGGAGGCCACCGAGTGGCACAAGGACAGAGTGTGGAGATGGCAGCAGTATGTGGAGGCCACCGAATTGCACAATGATAGAGTCTGGATTTGGCAGCAGTATGAGGAGGCCTCCGAGTGGAATAATGACAGAGTCTGGAAGTGGCAGCAGCAGCAGTAGCAGCATCAGGACATGGTCACCAAGCGGCAGAATGACAGAGTAGTGGAGTTGGCAGCAGTATCAGTAGGCCACCGAGTGTCATAATGACAGAGTGTGGAGATGGCAGCAGTATGTGAGGCCACTGAGTGGCACAAGGACAGAGTCTGGATTTGGCAGCAGTATGAGGAGGCCTCCGAGTGGAATAATGACAGAGTCTGGAAGTGGCAGCAGCAGCAGTAGCAGCATCAGGACATGGTCACCAAGCGGCAGAATGACAGAGTAGTGGAGTTGGCAGCAGTGTCAGTATTCCACCGAGTGTCATAATGACAGAGTGTGGAGATGGCAGCAGTATGTGAGGCCACTGAGTGGCACAATGACAGAGTCTGGATTTGGCAGCAGTATGAGTAGACCACCGAGTGGCATAATGACAGAGTGTGGAGATGGCAGCAGTATGAGGAGTCCTCCGAGTGGAATAATAACAGAGCATGGAAGTGGCAGCAGCAGCAGTAGCAGCATTAGGAGAGGGCCACCAAGCAGCAGAATGACAGAGTCTGGATTTGGCAGCAGTAGGAGTAGACCACTGAGTGGCATAATGACAGAGTGTGGAGATGGCAAGAGTATGTGAGGCCAATGAGTGGCACAATGACAGAGTCTGGAGTTGGCAGCAGTATGAGGAGGCCACTGAGTGGCACAATGACAGGGTCTGGTGTTGGCAGCAGTATGAGGAGGCCACCGAATGGCACAATGAAAGAGTGTGGAGGTGGCAACAGAATGTGGAGGCCAGCGAGTGGCACAATGACAGAGTCTGGAGTTGGCATCAATATGAGTAGGCCACCGAGTGGCACAATGACAGAGTCTGGAGTTGGCATCAATATGAGGAAGCCACCGAATGGCACAATGAAAGAGTGTAGAGGTGGCAGCAGTATGAGGAGGCCTCCGAGTGGAATAATGACAGAATCTGGAAGTGGCAGCAGCAGCAGTAGCAGCATCAGGACATGGCCACCGAGCGGCAGAATGACAGAGTGTGGAGATGGCAGCAGAATGTGAGGCCACTGAGTGGCATAATGACAGAGTCTGGATTTGGCAGCAGTATGAGGAGGCCACCGAGTGAAACAAGGACAGAGTGGGGAGGTGGCAGCAGTATGTGGAGGCCACCGAGTGGCACAATGACAGAGTGTGGAGATGGCAGCAGTATGAGGAGTCCTCCAAGTGGAATAATAACAGAGCATGGAATTGGCAGCAGTAGCAGCATTAGGAGAGGGCCACCGAGCAGCAGAATGACAGAGTCTGGATTTGGCAGCAGTATGAGTAGACCACCGAGTGGCATAATGACAGAGTGTGGAGATGGCAGGAGTATGTGAGGCCAATGAGCGGCAGAATGACAGAGTCTGGAGTTGGCAGCAGTATGAGGAGGCCACTGAGTGGCACATTGACAGGGTCTGGTGTTGGCAGCAGCATGAGGAGGCCACCGAGTGACACGAGGACAGAGTGTGGAGGTGGCAGCAGTATGTGGAGGCCACCGAGTGGCACAATGACAGAGTGTGGAGATGGCAGCAGTATGAGGAGTCCTCCGAGTGGAATAATAAAAGAGCATTGAATTGGCAGCAGCAGCAGTAGCAGCATTAGGAGAGGGCCACCGAGCAGCAGAATGACAGAGTCTGGATTTGGCAGCAGTAGGAGTAGACCACCGAGTGGCATAATGACAGAGTGTGGAGATGGCAAGAGTATGTGAGGCCAATGAGTGGCACAATGACAGAGTCTGGAGTTGGCAGCAGTATGAGGAGGCCACTGAGTGGCACAATGACAGGGTCTGGTGTTGACAGCAGAATGTGAAGGCTAGCGAGTGGCACAATGACAGAGTCTGGAGTTGGCATCAATATGAGTAGGCCAACGAGTGGCACAATGACAGGGTCTGGTGTTGGCAGCAGTATGAGGAGGCCACCGAATGGCACAATGAAAGAGTGTAGAGGTGGCAACAGTATGTGGTGTCCACCGAGTGGCGAAATGACAGAGTCTGGATTTGGCAGTAATATTAGAAGGCCCCTGAGTTGCACAATGACAGAGTCTGGAGTTGGCAGCAGTAGGAGGATGCCACCGAGTGGCACAAGGACAGAGTGTGAAGATGGCAGCATTATGTGGATCCCACCAAGTTGCACAATGATAGAGTCTGGATTTGGCAGCAGTATGAGGAGGCCTCCGAGTGGAATAATGACAGAATCTGGAAGTGGCAGCAGCAGCAGTAGCAGCATCAGGACATGTCCACCGAGCGGCAGAATCACAGAGTGTGGAGATAGCAGCAGTATGTGAGGCCACTGAGTGGCACAATGACAGAGTCTGGATTTGGCAGCAGTAAGAGGAGGCCACCGAGTTAAACAAGGACAGAGTGTGAAGGTGGCAGCAGTATGTGGAGGCCACCGAGTGACAAAATGACAGAATCTGGAGTTGGCAGCAGTATGAGGAGGCCACCAAATGGCGCAATGAAAGAGTGTGGAGGTAGCAGCAGTATGTGGAGGCCAGCGGGTGGCATAATGACAGAGTCTGAAGTTGGCAGCAATATGAGTATGCCAGCAAGTGGCACAATGACAGAGTGTGGAGGTGGCGGCAGTATGAAGAGTCCAACGAGTGGCACAATGACAGAGTGTGGAGATAGCAGCAGTATGAGGAGTCCTCCGAGTGGAATAATGACAGAGTATGGAAGTGAAAGCAGCAGCAGTAGCAGCATCAGGAGAGTGCCACCGAGCGACAGAATGACAGAATGTGGAGATGGCAGCAGTATGTGAGACCACTAAGTGGCAGATTGACAGAGTCTGGATTTGACAGCAGTATGAGGATGCCACCGAGTGGCACAATGACAGAGTGTGGAGATGGCAGCAGTATGAGGAGGCCACCGAGTGACAAAATGACAGAATCTGGAGTTGGCAGCAGTATGAGGAGGCCACCAAATGGCGCAATGAAAGAGTGTGGAGGTGGCAGCAGTATGTTTTGGCTACCGAGTGGCACAATGACGGAGTTTGGAGTTTGCAGCAGTATGAGGAGGCCACCGAATGGCAAAATGTCAGAGTGTGGAGGAGACAGCATCAGGAGAAGGCCACTGAGTGGCTCAATTAAAGATTCTGGAGTTGGTAGCAGTATAAGGAGGCTACCGAGTGGCATAATGACAGTCTGGAGTTGGCAACCGTATGAGGAGGCCACCGAATAGCACAATGACAGAGTATATAGTTGGCAGCATCAGGAGAAGTCTTGAGTTGGCAACAGTATAACAGGCCACCAAGTGGCACAATGATAGAGTCTGGAGTTAGCAGAAGTATGAGAAGGCCATGGAGTGGCACAATGACAGAGTGTGGAGGTGGCAGCAATATGTGGAGGCCACCGAGTGGCACAATGACAGAGTCTGGAGTTGACAGCAGTATGAGGAGGCCACCAAGTGGCACAATGACAGAGTCTGGAGATGGCGGCAGCAGCAGTAGCAGCATCAGGAGAAGGCCACAGAGTGGCTTAATGACAGAGTCTTGAGTTGGCAGCAGTATGAGGAGGTCACCGAATGGCACAGTGACAGAGTCTGAAGTTGGCAGCAAAATAATTAACCCACCGAGTGGCATAATGACAGTCTGGAGTTGGCAGCAGTATGAGGAGGCCACCAAATGACACAATGACAGAGTGTGGAGGTGACAGCATCAGGAGAAGGCCACCGAGTGGCTCAATGACAGATTCTGGAGTTGGCAGCAGTATGAGGAGGCCACCAAGTGCCACAATGAAAGATCCTGGAGTTGGCAGCAGTATAAGGAGGCCACCGAGTGGCATAATGACAGTCTGAAGTTGGCAACAGTATGAGGTGGCCACCGAATGGCACACTGACAGAGTATGTAGTTGGCAGCATCAGTAGAAGGCTCCCAAGTGGCACAATGACAGAGTGTGGAGGTTGCAGCAATATGTGGAGGCCACAAAGTGACACAATGACAAAGTCTGAAGGTGGCGAAAGCAGTAGTAGCAGCATCAGGAGAAGGCCACCGAGTGGCTCAATGACAAAGTTCGGTGGTGGAGGTAGCAGCAGTAGAATCATCAGGAGAAGGCCACCGAGTGGCACAATGACAACATTGGCACCCTGGTCACGCTTCCCCTTCTGCCCACAGATTCTATATTTGGCTACGTTCACCTACTCTGGAGGCTTAACGAAAAACTGCCACACCGCTGAGTAGGTGATTTTCCCCCCAACAGTCCGCACTGACTTACTGCTACCACTGCTACCTCCGTGAACCCCTGCACCACTACTTCCCGGACAGGTAGGCTGCTGCAAAGCAGGTGGTCTACCCCAGGCACGTTTGGCTCCCGACCTCCTCTGCTGCCACCCTGCTGACTCCCAGCCATGCTACCAACTTGCTGGATCAGCCTCTGCCTCACGGGCAAGCTGCCACCCTCTTCTTCTGATGACGATGAAGCCCCTTCTGCTCCCGGCTCCCAAATGCGATCGGCTTCATAATCATCGAGTAGTGTCTGCGTGTCACTGATATGTCCTCCTCAACGATATCTGGGTCAGGAACCTGACCGCTCGCAAAACCACCTCCCACGCCATTCTCCTCATCACTACTTGACTGCCTAGTGGAGGAAGCGGCGGATGTCTCCTCCAGATCTTGGCTGGGCCATAGTCCTCTAGTAGCTTGTCCTCACTGTATAGTGGAGCTGATCCCATAGTATATAATACTTCTGTGGCTGAGGGGACAGCAAAGGACAGAGGCAGGTTGAGGACAGGTGAGGGCACAGGGCCTGTTCCTGGGCCATGCCAACTAAGGTTAGTGTCTGAGGAACCCACTGACTGATGGCTAGGGGTGTCTGATGTCACTTGGGATGAAGTGGAAGATAGAGTTAACCAATCAAGATCCGCTGGATTGCTGATCAAGACACGACCGCTATATGACACTGGGAGCAAAGGCCTCTCGCTGTGACCCCTTGCTACCATGCTCCCTTACTCTGCTGTGACCTGTGCCTGCGCCAGAACATTTAGGCCTCTGCCCCTCCTCTGTGCATGGCCTGGCACTTCTCTGTCTGACATACTTTTAGCTGAACTAAATGAATTAAAAGCAAATTAAAACACCCCTAAAAGCTACAAATATATTTAACTTTTTGTATTGAAATAGGCCACTAAACACTTTCACCACAAATAACTGCAACAGTGAAGTGCATATATATTTTTCTTTCTGAACTAAAATAGGCCACTAAATGATTTCAACACATATAACTACAGAAGTGAACTGAGAATATATATTTTTTGTGCTAAAATAGGCCACTAAACGCTTTCAACACAAATAACTGTAACAGTGAACTGCTTAAAAATTTCCTTTTGTACTGAAATAGGCCACTAAACGCTTTCACTACAAAATAACTGCAACAGTGAAGTGCATATATATTTTTCTTTTTGAACTGAAATAGACCACTAAACACTTTCACTTCAAAAGACTGCAACAGTGAAGTGCATAAATATTTTTCTTTTTTTACGGAAATTGGCCACTAAACACTTTCACCACAAATAACTGCAACAGTGAAGTGCGAATATATTTTTCTTTTTGTACTGAAATAGGCCGCTACATGCTTTCACTACAAATAACTGCAACAGTGAAGTGCATATATATTTTTCTTTTAGTACTGAAATTGGCCACTAAACGCTTTTACCACAAATAACTGCAACAGTGAAGTTCATATATATATTTTTTTTTATATATTGCTCCCCTACTATTATCCTATTGTATATGTGGACCGGTCCAGCTAATACCTACAGTTGCTCCCAGCCCTAGATCTAGTATAGCGTGGGGTGCGTTCCAGCTTGGAACGCATACGCGCTGTTACTGGTGAATGGTTGAGGGAAGATGTCAGTGCATTCCAGGGTGGAACGCACTGCATCACTTCCGGCTCAGACAGAGCGTGTCCAGCTAGTGGTGAGGACTTGGCACATCCGTCGCAGCGCTGACTCACATAGTTTTAGACAGGTGAGAGATGTCTGTAATCATCTTGGGCTATTTAGGGAGGGTACTGCAAGAAGATCATTACACCACCAAGCCAGGTACGGGCGAAACACGCGTCGGGAGGATACAGGAGGAGCCATCACCATCATTACTCTGTTAGGTATGCCACTTTATTTGCTGTTACTGTGTTCACATTAGGAGGATGTGTGGCTAGTTAAACGTTTAGAAACGCCACTTTATTATTTATTGCTGCTATTGTGTTTTCATTGGGATACCAAATAGTATATATATGGGGATAGTTATCCTATATGAATGTGTGGCAAGTCACTGTTATTATTATTATTGTTGCTTCCGATGAGATGAACTCCTGTATTGGTGGGTTGTATGGCCTCAATGTTTCTATTTTCACCAACCATGTGTATGTGTTTTTTACTGTGGATATATTAACTTTAGCGATATAAATATATATAGATATATTTTATTCCCGGGTTTGTTGGCTTTTTGTGTATATACTGAAACAGGCCACCAAACACTTTTACCACAAAAAACTGTAATATGTATATATTTTTCTTTTTATACCAAAATAGGCCACTAAACGCTTTCATCACAAATAAATAACTGCAACAGTGAAGTTCATATATATTTTTCTTTTTGTAGTGAAATAAGCAACTAAATGCTTTCACCACAAATAACTGCAACAGTGAAGTGCGTATATATTTTTCTTTTTGTACTGAAATAGGCCGCTAAACGTTTTCAACGCATATAACTTCAGAAGTGTACTGAGAATATATTTTTATATTTGTGCTAAGATAGGCCATTAAAAGCTTTCATCACAAATAACTGCAACAGTGAACTGCATATACATTTATCTTTAAGTACTGAAATAGGCCACTAATCGCATTCACTACAAATAACTGCAACAGTGAACTGCGTATATATTTTTCTTTTTCTAATGAAATACAATAATAGCTTTCACCACAAATAATTGCAAAAGTGAACTGAAAATATATTTTTCTTTTTGTCCTGAAATAGACCATTAAATGCTTTCATCACAAATAACTGCAACAGTGAAGTTCGTTTATATTTTTCTTTTTGTACTGAAATAGGCCACTAAACGCTTTCAACGCATATAACTTCAGAAGTGTACTGAGAATATATTTTTATATTTATGCTAAGATAGGCCATTAAAAGCTTTCACGACAAATAACTGCAACAGTGATCTGCATATACATTTATCTTGTAGTAATAAAATAGACCACTAATCGCATTTACCACAAATAAATGAAACAGTGAACAGCGTTTATATTTTTCTTTTTCTATTGAAATACACTAAACACTTTCACCACAAATAACTGCAAAAGTAAAGTGAGTATATATTTTTCTTTCTGTACTGAAATAGGCCACTAAACACTTTTACCACAAATAACTGCAACAGTGAAATGCATATGTATTTTTCTTTTTCTACTGAAATAGGCCACTAAACGCTTTCACCACAAATAAGTGCAGAAGTGAACTGATAATATATTTTTATTTTTGTGCTGAAATAGGCCACTGAACGCTATCACAGCAAATAACTGCAACAGTAAAGTACATATCTATTTTTCTTTTATTACTGAAATACAGTAGGCCACGAAACGCTTTCACCATAAATAGAGACAGTAAACTGAAAATATATTTTTCTTTTTGTACTGAAATAGGCCACTAAATGCTTTCAACACATATAACTGCAGAAGTGAACTGAGAGTATATTTTTATTTTTTTGCTGAAATCGGCCACTAAACGCTTTCACCACAAATAACTGCAACACTGAACTGCGCATATATTTTCCTTTTTCTACTGAAATATGCAACTAAACGCTTTCACCACAAATAACTGCAACAGTGACGTGCGTATATATTTTTGTTTCTGTACTGAAATAGGCCACTATGCACTTTCACCAAAAATAACTGCAACAGTGAAATGCATATGTATTTTTCTTTTTGTACTGAAATAGGCCACTAAACGCTTTCACCACAAAAAACTGCAACAGTGAAGTGCGTATATATTTTTCTTTTTGTACTGAAATGGGCCACTAAATGTTTACGACACAAATAACTGCAATGGTGAAATGCGTATATCTTTATCTTTTTGTACTGAAATAGGCCAGTAAACGCTTTCACCACAAATAACTGCAACAGTGAAGTGTGTATCTATTTTTCATTCTGAACTAAAATAAGCCACTAAATGCTTTCAACACAGATAACTGCAGAAGTGAACTGAGAATATATTTTTATTTTTGTGCTGAAATAGGCCACTGAACGCTTTCAGAGCAAATAACTTCAACGGTGAAGTGCATATATATTTTTTTTTAGTACTAAAATAGGCCACTAAACGCTTTTACCACAAATAGCTGCAACAGTGAAGTGAAAATATATATAAATTTTTTGCTGAAATATTAACAAATATTAACAAATAACTGCAACAGTGAGGTGCGTATATATTTTTCTTTCTGTACTCAGATAGGCCACTAAACACTTTCACCACAAATAACTGCAACAGTGAAATGCATATATTTTTTCATTTTGTACTGAAATAGACCACTATACCCTTTCACTGCACATAACTGCAACAGTGAAGAGTGTATGTATTTTTCTTTTTGTACTGAAATTGGCCACTAAATGCTTTCACCATATATAACTGCAATAGTGAAATGTATATATATATATATATATATATATATATATATATATATATAAGTCCGAAAAATGAACAGCACTTCCAGATATAGAAAAAAGGTGTTTTTTATTCACCCATATGGTGCGACGTTTCGCTCAACTTGAGCCTTTTCAAGGCTTGAAAAAGGCTCAAGTTGAGCCGAAACGTCGCACCATATGGGTGAATAAGAAACACCTTTTTTCTATATCTGGAAGTGCTGTTCATTTTTCGGACTTGTATTGGGGTAAGAAGCCTATTCCCATTGAACGTGCACCCGCTTGCTTTTCATTTTTGTCAGTGCCGCCATTTTTCGTGTATATATATATATATATATATATATATATATACAGTGGTTCAAAAATTGCAAGGCAGCACTCCAGTCTTCAAACGTTTAAGTGTTTATTCAGCCCAGTGTGGCAACGTTTCAATTGTTCACTACAATCTTTCTCAAGCCATAACAAATAAAGTGCTCAGTGCAATATATATAGTCAAGTCACATGATCATCAATTGATTGGTGATAAAAACATGATTACAATAAAGTATAAAATTATGATAATAAAGTGCTAAAAGTGCCAAATGTGCAAATTACATAGACAAATACATGTGAAAAATACTCATTTTCCATGTAATAAATTTCTCTACTAGTGTAAACCTTGTAAATAGTTAATTGACTTAAAACCCACAGGTGTATAGAATAATTAATAATCATAATAAAAAAGACAATCTCACAGCAGGCGGAATTATCATAGGAACCCGGACGGCGTCTCACAAAGTGAAGCACGCATGCGCGAGATTCACAAGTCTCGCGAACTTCTTCGTATGTCAAACTCAACGCCTTCAATAGAAATGGTATTCACGGGCTTCATGCTCTCTCTGCGGCTGCGCGGACTAATCAAGTCTCGCGAACATTGTATCTCAAGCACTCCAATCCGGACCATATCAAGTATGGCGACCCCGGCATCTCAGGTGTAGTGCGCAAGTCATGTATAACAACTCTGTATCCACATATCATATATAAACATCCAGCATGCCCTGTGGATATTTTAATGGGGGCATAGGATTGTCCAGAGAATTGGACTTGCCACAGCACCCACATATCCACATGGGCCATACATACTCCAGACTCCCCATTTAGGTGTATAATGCCAATGACAAGTCCATCCAAAAGAACGGAGTCGCCGTATCATGCCAACACCCTTGGGGCAAAACATACATAGCAACCAACATCGCTAGGTGAACTGGTCAGTTAGGGATACATGAAAAGACCTGTCACAGTCATCATGTTAAATCCCCATCTTCCAGTCACCTATTGCTAGGTGATTTTACTCATATCACTCATTCATCACGGAGTGTTCAAAAAGGAAAATAGAATATAGATAAGCGGCAGAGAAAACATGATTCCCATGGTATCTAATAATAATTTTTCAAATAATACTTTTTCATAATTCATAACCCATCCGGTCCCATAGATAAACTTCCATCTGTGGGAGTGTCCATTGCTTGAAAAAATCTGAAAAAAAATATATAAAAAAATAACAAACAATTAATAAATGATTATACATTAAAAAGAGTTTTTTTTAGAAAAAAATAATTTAAAAAAAAAAAAAAGAAAACTACTGAACACTTCATTTAGTCTCCCTCCCAGATATAATTACGGTGAAAATACACCTGAGGGCAAGTCAAAGCACAACACCCTAAGTCACACGGAAATCTACATTGAGTCCCCTGGGTTTAAGGGTCCCCAATGTGTAGATCCAATATAGTTCTTTGTTTTTTAATAACTTCACTCTATCTCCCCCTCTTTGTGTCAAAGGGATCTGATCTATGACTCTAAATTTTAGATCCATTTCCGTATGTCCTACCTCCTTAAAATGCCTAGAAACTGGGAGATCCATCTTTTGCTTTCTGATTTCTCCAATATGCCACTAAACGCTTTCACCACAAATAACTGCAACAGTGAGGTGCGTATATATTTTACTTATGTACTGAAATAGGCCACTAAACACTTTCACCACAAATAACTGCAACAGTGAAATGCATATATATTTTTCTTTTTGTACTGAAATATTCCACTAAATTCTTTCACCATAAATAACTGCAACAGTGAAATGCATATATATATATATATATATATAATTTGTGTGAAGGGCTCAAGATGGGAACCGCCGTGGACCGGGCTAGCCTACCTATTCATCTGGCAGTGTTGTGCCGGGAGCCAGCGCAGGGGTAGCCTATTAAGAGGGCCACCCATAGGGAAACCTTAGAAAAAAGGGGCGGGAGGGAGGGGACGAGCACGGCGGCGTCCTAGAGCAAAGGGGGGGGGCCTGACTTAAGGTAGAGCCCCTCCCACAAATTCAGGCTGCTTGCAGCCTTCAATACTTGTGTGAAGGGCTCAAGATGGGAACCGCCGTGGACCGGGCTAGCCTACCTATTCATCTGGCAGTGTTGTGCCGGGAGCCAGCGCAGGGGTAGCCTATTAAGAGGGCAAAAATAACCGAGACCACTGTAGGGCAGAAACAAACAATTTATTATAAACATGAGTATTACAAAGCTAGAGCGAAAAGCACTAGATATTTCAGTCTGGGGGTTCGGTATGTACCTTGCGTAGCATGATGATCGCCATCGTCCCATCCTACGTATGACATGAGGAGGAACTCGGTTGTGAATTCGAAAGGAATGACCCGAGATGGACGCAGGGTCTATCCCCAAACCTGACACCAAGATACGCACATGATCGATGAACAAGGCTGGAGAAAGGGGTTTACCATCAAACGGAAGAAGAGGGTCGTTTGGACCGGAAGCTTGGTTTCTGGCCATCAACTGACCGAGGACCCTGACCGGACACCAATTGTTATGAGAGGGGTAAAACCTGACTAACACCGGAGGACCTACTTGATTGGTTTTGGATTTTGGTATAGCTAACGAGAAATGGGACTCACCCCAAACTAGGTGACGTTTGAGCAACGTGGACCTGGAGAGAGAGTTGCAGGTGAATTCCCCCGGCCGGAGAAAGCCATAAAAGCCCAAGTATACCGCGGCCTTGATGACTATGCTGTTTAAGCGCCCAAAGGGGTCGCCATCTAGGGCCAGGGAGATACCCCTGAACGCCTCACCCGAAATGGCCTGCCTTCAGGACACGGGACCCGCACCGCCCTTCTGGAGACCTCTTAAGGCTGCCTTGACCGCCTGATTGGAGAAAATCGACCTGACGGAAGGATCCGCGAGCACCCGATGATGCTGGACCCCAGCCAGGTATAGCTTAACCGTGTTATGGGACAAGTAGAGCGTCTCGTGACAATAGGCGATGAAGGCCAAAATGAAAGAAACATCGTCCGTGTCGCCTTGCGGGAATTCCAGAGCAAAACGCTGGAACAACTTGAACCTGGTGAGGTAGTTCCGAGCGGTGTTGGGGGCTAAGGAGTCCTGCGCCAACCTTCTAGCCGACTCGACCAGACGGATCAGTCCAGGATGAGAGACTCGTGTGGAGGGACTGGCGTGCCTTGGCTATCTGCGTCCGGAAGAGCCTGAAAGAAGACAGGAAAGTTGAAGCGGGACAAAGCGTCTGCTGCCACGTTTTGAACCCCTGCCAGGTGAGACGGACAGATGTGAAAATTAAACTGAAGTGAAAGTAGTGTTAACCTGCGGAGGAGAGACATGATCCGGGGCGACTTGGCTCTACCTTTTGCGAGTATGTCAACCAGCACCTGGCTGTCAGTTATCACTTTAACGGGCTTGTCTCTCCAGGAGGACCCCCAGACGCGGGCGGCAGCGACCACGGGGTAGAGTTCTAACAAGGGAGAGGATGCTAATGATCCTTGCTGAGCCAACAGCTCAGCAGGCCAACGACCTGCCAACCAGTGGGGGTGGAAAATGGCCGCGAAACCGCGTGAGGCCGCCTTATCCGAAATAATGGTGGGGGAGTCGACCCTGGGCCCTGAAACGAAAAAAGAAGTGCCGTTCCAGTCTGCCAGGAACGCCTGCCACATCAAAAGATTGGATACCGCCTGGTTGTCCAAGTGGATAGAGGAGTCCTGGTCCGGAACCCCTGCTAGCATATCCAGCAACCAGGAGGTGAAGGCCCTACCCTGCGGCATGATCCTAGTGGCGAAGTTCAGGGACCCCAATAAAGATTGCAGCTCTACCTTGGATAAAACCCTACTTGAGACCGCCGAGGTGATGGAAGACCTGAGCTTAGTAAGTTTGTCTGCAGGAAGGCTGGCCTCCATCCTCCGTGTATCGAGGACGATGCCCAGGAAAGTGATCCGCGTACTAGGGCCTTCCGTCTTGTTGTGCGCGACCGGAACCTGAAGACCGCTGAAAAGCTGAAAGAGAACTTCGAGCCCCCGCGCTCACCAAAGGCATAAGGAGATCGTCACTTCCAGTTGCGCTCCAGCGTGGAACGCACCGGAAGTGACGCCTCGTCTCACAGTCCGGTCATTTTCAATATTAACACCAAAATAACCGCATGAGTCTTAACATCACAAGAACTATTGGCAGTGAATACAGCCAAATCTCTCTTTGTGCACCCAACAATAGATTGATACGTATAATAACAATGCAACTCACGGAGCCCTTGCAGCCCAACATTGTCCACCCTGCCCCAAACGGACCAGACACAACAACGTGATGGCGATGCACAGGAACGTTCCACCCCCAACCCTCCAGGAAAAATGCATACCCCTAATCACTGTAGCCCACCCTCTGGCTGCCGCATATGCAGTTCATACAAGGCACAATCTGATCCCAGCCCGAGCGCCCAGGCGGGTGTGAAACGCCCCGACACTCACATGTCTGCGGGGTGCTGGGGGGGGAGCCGAGGCGTGCCACCCGGGTCCTCCGTGTGGATACATGGGCGGACGCGGTGCCGTGCTGCACCAGGGCCGCCGCAATAGCCCGCGATCAAAGGCTGAAGAGGCGAGCCCCACACGGGGCCCCACACGGAAGTGACGTAGCGGGGCGGACCCCGCAGCTTACCTCACGCCAGCTGAGGGGAGGATTCCCTGGTTCGACCGAGCACGGCGGCGTCCTAGAGCAAAGGGGGGGGCCTGACTTATAAAGGTAGAGCCCCTCCCACAAATTCAGGCTGCTTGCAGCCTTCAATACATATATAAGGGGCAGCACACCAATGTAGTGAAAAAATGAGTTTAATCACCCATGTGGTACAAAAAACCGCTAATCACCCATGTGGTACAAAAAACCGCAACGTTTCGACTCAAAAATAGAGCCTTTTTCAAGCATGGAAACATAGTGAACAGCAAACTTAAATAGTGTGAGCAATCTAGTAACAACGGTCATGATTGGTTAAACAATTCTTATACATGATTGGTGAGACAGTCTATCAATCTTGTGACATCATGATTACAAACAACAACTCAGTGTCAAAATATACCAATTTGCAAGTGTATTATAGTGCATACTCTGTGATCATAGAATCATTACATATAATCGATTCACCAAGTGAACAGTGATTGTTAAAATAATATAAAGCGAGGGAGATACCCATCCCACATACCAGCCAGGTGCGTGGCCCGTGTTTGTTATACAAAGGACCATGCGGTATTCTCGCATGGCGTCCGATCATACCACATAGCGTTCATCCCGGAAGGGACATCCCAGGAACTCGCGCATGCGCATGGACTTAGTCAAAGTCTCCAGCGCCATCTTGTTGAAGGGCAAACTGGCTATCAACCCGCGCATGCGCGGTGATGCAGCCATCTCCAGAAACTCCATATGTGAAGCTGGCAGATACCCATTATATACGGGAATGCGGTTCTCGCTTCTGATCAATCCCAGTGGAGGTGTACAGGGGGACGATCCCCATTCCTGGAGACGAAACCCCCAAACCTTCCATCCGCATATCCTGATGGTTGATAATATCTACTACCAACCAAGAGGTCGCAGGTCAGAAGACACCTATCCACTTACTGGGAACTCCCTATAGTAAGCCAGTTCACAAGAACGGAGGTCAATTTCCACTGGTATTAATAGCCCAATCAGGATGCACAATTATTAAAGAGCAATATGGTATAGTCGGATGGTGCTGACTTCACGGACCCTATATCGCCCCCAGTAGGTACGTGGAAGGATCTTCAACGCTTCTTTCATCCCTTATATAATGTGTACTGTGAAAGAGACAAAAAATAAATCAATGTCAATACATGGAATATAAAGTACAACAATTAAAAACATTAATAATAATCCACTATTATGTATTCCATATATCTTGCCACTTTTCAAGGAGAAACCGCAGTCACGGCAAGTGCACAGAAGGCAAGCTCCATCTCAACAGTAAAGACCAGGATTGTAATCAACATTTAACCCTTTTGGTTTTAAACAATCTAGCCTAAAAATCCATTGGGCCTCTTTTTTCTTTAATAATAACGATCTGTTCCCACCCCGTCTTAGTGGGGGTACATAATACACTATCCAACACTTCAAATCATTTTCTCGATGTCCCAAATCAAAAAAGTGTTTAGCCACCGGCAAATCCTTCCTTTTTTGCCTGATAGAGAATCTATGGTTATTGAGTCGAGTCTTTAAATCGGTCGATGTCTCACCCACATAGAGTAGACCACATGGGCAAGACAATACATATATGACAAAATATATGGAAAATTTCCCCAGTACCTGGACATACAAACGATGTCCCTTTACAGATATATCTGCAGTTGACGCAGTGCAGGCAGGGAAAGCAACCACGGCTGCGCTGCGTCAAAGTGCGTTGTATACTCTTCGATGATGAACCAATGTCAGCTCGTACTAGCTGGTCCCTTATGCTTCTAGAGCGATGATAGGAAAACAGCAGGGGTACCCTAAATTCTGGTATCTTGGTCAAACCGCTAAACATACCCCAATGTTTACAGATAATCTTTTTAATATTCAGACTGTGTTCATTATATGTCGAAATGAACGGGATCCTCTCTTTTGTCTGTTTCGGGTTCCTTCTTTTCATGGTTGCCCCTCTATCCATAGTTCTAACCTCCTCAGCCTGGGTCTGTAATAACCCTCTAGGGTAACCACGTTCTCGGAATTTTGTGATCATATTATCCAATACCCCTCCCAGATCCTCAGAGCTGGAAACTATCCTCCTAGCTCTATATATATACACTCGTCCAAAGAATTATTAGTAACACCATACTAATACGGTGTTGGACCCCCTTTTGCCTTCAGAACTGCCTTTATTCTACGTGGCATTGATTCAACAAGGTGCTGATAGCATTCTTTAGAAATGTTGGCCCATATTGATAGGATAGCATCTTACAGATGATAGAGATTTGAGGGATGCACATCCAGGGCACGAAGCTCCCGTTCCACCACATCCTAAAGATGCTCTATTGGGTTGAGATCTGGTGACTGTGGGGACCATTTTAGTACAGTGAACTCATTGTCATGTTCAAGAAACCAATTTGAAATGATTTGAGCTTTGTGACATGGTGCATTATCCTGCTGGAAGTAGCCATCAGAGGATGGGTAAATGGTGGTCATGAAGGGATGGACATGGTCAAAAAAATGCTCAGGTAGCCCGTGGCATTTAAACGATGCCCAATTGGCACTAAGGGGCCTAAAGTGTGACATAGTAACATAGTAACATAGTATATATAAAAAAGACATTTGTCCATCCAGTTTGGCCTGTTTTCTACAAGTTGATCCAGAGGAAGGCAAAAAACCCCTGTGAGGCAGAAGCCAATTTTCCCCACTTAAGGGGAAAAAAAATTCCTTCCCGACTCCAATCAGGCAATCAGAATAAATCCCTGGATCAACGACCCCTCTCTAATAGCTGTAGCTTGTAATATTATTACACTCCAGAAATACATCCAGGCCCCTCTTGAATTCCTTTATTGTACTCGCCATCACCACCTCCTCAGGCAGAGAGTTCCATAGTCTCACTGCTCTTACAGTGAAGAATCCTTTTCTATGTTTGTGTACAAACCTTCTTTCCTCCAGACGCCGAGGATGTCCCCTTGTCACAGTCACAGTCCTGGGGATAAATAGATGATGGGACAGATCTCTGTACTGACCCCTGATATATTTATACATAGTTATTAGATCTCCCCTCAGTCGTCTTTTTTCTAAAGTGAATAACCCTAATTTTGATAACCTTTCAGGGTACTGTAGATCCCTCATTCCAGTTATTACTTTAGTTGCCCTCCTCTGAACCCTCTCCAGCTCTGCTATGTCTGTCTTGTTCACAGGAGCCCAGAACTGTACACTGTACTCCATGTGTGGTCTGACTAGTGATTTGTAAAGTGGTAGGACTATGTTCTCATCACGGGCGTCTATGCCCCTTTTGATGCAGCCCATTATCTTATTGGCCTTGGCAGTAGCTGCCTGACACTGGTTTTTGCAGCTCAATTAGCTGTTTATTAAAATTCCTAGATCCTTTTCCATGTCAGTGTTACCGAGTGTTTTACCATTTAATATGTACGGGTGACTTGCATTATTCCTTCCCATGTGCATACCTTAACATTTGTCAGTGTTAAACCTCATCTGCCATTTTTCTGCCCAAGCCTGCAATCTGTTCAGATCCCTCTGTAGCAGAAAACTGTCCTCTTCAGTGTTAATTACTTTACACAGTTTAGTGTCATCTGCAAAAATAGATATTTTACTGTGCAGGCCTTCTACAAGATCATTAATAAATATATTGAAGAGAATAGGGCCCAATACTGACCCCTGAGGTACCCCACTAGTTACAGTGACCCAATCTGAGTATCTACCGTTAATAACCACCCTCTGTTTTCTGTCACTTAGCCAGTTACTTACCCACATACAGACATTTTCTCCCAGTCCGAGCATCCTCATTTTATATACTAACCTTTTATGAGGTATGGTGTCAAATGCTTTGGAGAAGTTGGAGAATCCATTGATTCGCCGCTGTCAAGTCTAGAACTTACCTCCTCATAGAAGCTGATTAAATTCGTTTGGCATGACCGATCCCTTATGAAGCCATGCTGATATGGTGTCATTTGCTTATTTTCATTGAGATACTCCATAATAGCATCTCTTAGAAACCCTTCAAACCGTTTACCAACAATAGATGTTAAACTTACCAGCCTATAATTTCCAAGCTCTGTTTTTGGACCCTTTTTGAATATTGGCACCACATTTGCTATGCGCCAATCCTGTGGAACATTTTCTGTTAGTATAGAGTCCGTAAATATCAGAAATAATGGTCTGGCTATGACATCACTTAATTCCCTTAGGATATGGGGGTGTATGCCATCCGCTCCTGGCGATTTGTCTATTTTAATCTTTTTAAGTCGCTGTTGTACTTCTTCCTGGGTCAGACAGGGCACTTTTAATGGGGGATTTACTTTTACATTCTGCAATTCATCTGACAGTTTATTTTCCTCAGTGAATATAGTGGAGAAAAAAATATTTAATAGTTTTGCTTTATCCTCGTCGCTCTCTGCAACACCCCCCTTATTGCTATGTAGAGGGCCGACTCCTTCAGATTTATATGTTTTACTATTTATATAATTGAAGAACATTTTAGGGTTAGTTTTACTCTCTTTGGCAATTAATCTCTCGGTCTCTAGTTTGGCAAATTTTATTAGTTTTTTACATATTCTATTTTTTTCCTTATAGTTTATCAGTGCTTCCTGACTGCCCTCCTGTTTTAGTTATTTATATGCTTTCTTTTTGTCATTTATTGCCTTCTTTACGGTTCCATTTATCCACATTGGTTTCTTATTGTTCCTTAGCCTTTAATTCCTATAAGGTATGTACCTCTTACAATTAGATGTTACAATGCTTTTAAAAATCTCCCAGTTCATTGTTCTATTTTTATTTTTGAGGACTTTGTCCCAGTTAGTTAGGCCTATGGCCTCGCTTAGTTGGCTAAATTTAGCTTTTTTGAAGTTTGGTATTTTTGTTCCTCCCTTTAGAAACTCTCGTTTGAAGGATAATTGGAAGGTTATAACTTTATGGTCACTATTTCCCAGGTGTCCCCCAACCTGCACATCTGTTGTTCATCAGGTCTATTGGTTAATACTAAGTCCAGTATGGCCGTCCCTCTAGTGGGGTCCTGAACCAGTTGGGAAAGGAAATTGTCTTTGGCTATTGCCAAGAACCTGTTTCCTTTTTGGGATGTACAGCTTTCAGTTTCCCAGTCTATATCTGGGTAGTTGAAGTCCCCCATGATAACGACTTCATTATGATTTGCCGCCTCGTCTATCTCGTTTAGTAATAGATTTTCTGTGGACTCTGGTATATTAGGTGGTTTATAATACACTCCTATTAGTATTTTATTATTGTTTTTTGCTCCATGTATTTCTACCCACAGTGACTCCACATGTTCATGTCCCTCAGAGATGTATTCTCGAATTACGGGATTTAGACACAACTTCACATAGAGGCAGACCCCTCCACCTCTCCGGTTTTGACAATCCTTTCTAAACAGATTGTAACCTTTTATATTAACTGCCTAGTCATAGCTATCATCCAGCCATGTCTCAGTTATTCCCACTATGTCATAGTCATCCTCACACATTACTAATTCCAGTTCACCAGTCTTGTTAGTCAGGCTTCTGGCATTAGTATACACACATTTGACAGGTTTATGTGTATTTTTTACCCTACATCTTTCATTCTGAGCTGTTCTAGTCCCACCTTCCATTCCTCCCCCAGTCACACTACCTCGCCCCTGGTCTCTATCTGCACTATCTTCCCCTCCTATAATGTAATTACCCTCCCCCAGTCCCTAGTTTAAACACTCCTCCAACCTTCTAGCCATCTTTCTCCCCAACACAGCCCCTTCCCCATTGAGGTGCAGCCCGTCCCTACGATAGAGCCTGTAGCCAACAGAGAAGTCGGCCCAGTTCTCCAGGAACCCGAACCCCTCCTTCCTACACCAGTTCTTGAGCCACTTGTTAACCTCCCTAATCTCCCGCTGTCTTTATTGTGTGGCTCGTGGTACAGGCAGTATTTCAGAAAATACTACTTTTGAGGTCCTTGCCCTAAGCTTTTGAACTAAAACTCTGAAATCATTTTTAAGGACTCTCCACCTTCCTCTAACTTTGTCATTGGTTCCGATATGGACCATGACTGCTGGATCTTCTCCAGCCCCTCCCAGTAATCTGTCAACCCGATCCGCGATGTGTCGAACTCTAGCGCCAGGAAGACAGCACACTGTTCGGCGATCACGGTCTTTGTGACAGATCGCCCTATCTGTACCCCTAATAATTGAGTCTCCCACTACCAGCACCTGTCTGGCCTGCCCTGCTCTCCTGGTCCCCTGCTTACTGTAGCTGACATTCCCCTGACTGGCAGAGGAAGTGTCTGGCTGCAGCGGTGCCGTCCCTGAACTGTCATCCCCCTCATCTGCCAACCGTGCAGACTTGTTGGGGTGTGTCAGATCAGGGCTAGCCTCCCTGGCACTCTTCCCTCTACCCCGCTTTCTTACTGTTACCCAGCTAACTACCTCACTCTCCTCAGCCACCTCACTACCACCCTCCCCCACATCTACCCCATAGAGTGCTTGCTCAGTGAGCAGCAAACTCTTTTCCAAATTGTCAGTGGCTTTCAGTGTTGCATCTCGCCTGTTTAGAGACTCGATGTGCGATTCCAAACGGGTAATTTTCTCACATTGTGAACAAACATATACACCCTCGAACGGCTGTTCCAGGACTGCATACATCATACAAGATGTTCACTGGACGGTGCTGTCAATAATGGAAGTCATACTAAATGGGGATTACGCAGGAAAAGAGAGGGAAAAAAAAATAAAAAAATTAAATAAATACAATATAGAGCAGTGATATCTAGATTCTTACTTACTGTGGTCCCTTACAGCAGTAGGAAGACTAGTTAGAATCAAACCAACTGTATACAAGGTGGATTAATGAATCTCTGTTTCTTGTGCCCAGAAAACATCCCCCACACCATTACACCACCACCACCAGCCTGCACAGTGGTAACAAGGCATGATGGATACATGTTCTCATTCTGTTTATGCCAAATTCGGACTCTACCATTTGAATGTCTCAACAGAAATCGAGACTCATCAGACCAGGCAACATTTTTCCAGAATTCAACAGTCCAATTTTGGTTAACTCATGCAAATTGTAGCCTCTTTTTCCTATTTGTAGTGGAGATGATTGTTACCATGTGGGGTCTTCTGCTGTTGTAGCCCATCCGCCTCAAGGTTGTGCGTGTTGTGGCTTCACAAATGCTTTGCTGCATATCTCGGTTGTAAAGAGTGGTTATTTCAGTCAACGTTGCTCTTCTATCACCTTGAATCATTCGGCCCATTCTCCTCTGACCTCTAACATCAACAAGGCATTTTCGCCCACAGGACTGCCGCATATTGGATGTTTTTCTCTTTTCACACCATTCTTTGTAAACCCTAGAAATGGTTGTGCATGAAAATCCCAGTGCCTGAGCCGATTGTGAAATACTCAGACCGGCCTGTCTGGCACCAACAACCATGCCGCGCTCAAAATTGCTTAAATCTTATTTCTTTCCCATTCTGACATTCAGTTTGGAGTTCAAGAGATTGTCTTGACCAGCACCACACCCTTAAATGTATTGAAGCAACTGCCATGTGATTGGTTGACTAGATAATTGCATTAATGAGAAATAGAACAGGTGTTCCTAATAATTCTTTAGGTGAGTGTATATATACATCTATTCCCTTACGTCCTACCAGCAGCACAGATGGGGTTAACCACCCCCCGTGGACTGGCAGGACCGGCGGAATGTTTAATGAGCCCAAGACTAATAACTCAATTTAACAATTAAGTATCTCCTTAAAAGGAGGAAGTCAACCCCCAGCCCACTGTGTTTTTTTCTGTCCTCCTGGACAGGTGGACTAGGCGGTTTGTTCCCCCCTTTCTTATGGAAAGTGCGGGGAGCCTTCTTTTCGTTTGGGTAACTACGTTGCCCTTTTTTTCCTAGGTACCCATGTCAGTTTGGCCGGCAGCTTATTTGCTGCCGGCCCCGCGCAGTTGCGCCTGGCTGGGGTATTTTGGCGGCGTCCTTGGTCCAGGATTCCCGGTCCCTGTGCGCCGCCATCTTCCGGAGGTGACGCGGGGACTCTCCTTTTGCATCACCTCCGGGGAATCCGGCCGTGATTTTTTCACAGGCACGATGTTTTTCATAGATGCGGGTTTTTTTTATGCATCTTCCTGTGGAGGATTTACTGGGGGAAGGGTGGATTGGCTATCCCTCCCCTTCCCTTATTTTGGGAGGCTGTGTGCTCCAGTTCAGTCTCTGGCTACATATGCTTTTTCAGCTAGCTCCCAGAGTCCTAAAATTGGTGTTGTTCCACTTGTGGTGTTTTTTTCCTCAGCTGCCTCCGGTCTGTTTTTCTACCTTTCCTGCGTAGATAGGTGATTTACAAATGTTTTATCTGTCCCTTTTTTTCCCGCAGTGATGTCTTCTCCGCGGGATTCGGAAGGCAGGAAAGTGGATTCCAAGAGGAAGCATCTATCCTGCTACCATTGCAGCAGTCAACGGTTATTGTATGCTGATCATACCTGCACTCGTGAGATCGCAGAAGCTAAACAGCTTAAGGCTAGGCTAAGACCAGCTTGGGAGACCGGTTGGGAATCCCTGGGTCTGTTGACTTAACCTACACCAGGTGTTACAGCTGCAGTTAGAGGTTTCTGACCTCTAGTGAACCTACGTTGCAGGATATGTATCAATGGCTCTAATAAAGGAGTCATAGGCCTGCTGGATGGAAAGGCTTCCTATTCGTGCCCAGGCCCCTATGGAGACCTCTGTCCCGGTAGAGAGACCTTAGTTTCTTCTCTCCTCGGATGAGGAGGAGCTGACTTTGTGTTTTCTCCCCTGGAAAGACACAGAAGTTGCTCAAGTCCATCAGGTCGGGGGACCATGATGTTGACTGTGGAGAGCCTCCCGTTCCCGCTACTCGGGCACATTGTGTCTTTAGAGCGGATGAGACCCTCCTCTCTATCATGATATAGAGTGGAAAAAACCTGGAAAAGGTCCGGTTTTAACAAAGAAGTTTAAATCCATGTTCCTGATGGCTTAACCCTTGGTGGATTCGTGGGGATCCATTCCCAAGGTGGACATGGCTATTGCCAAGTTGTCCAAGCGCACTCTGGTTCCTGCAGACTATGGGTCTAGCTGCAGGACCCCCTTGCAGAGTGCACACTAAGACGGGGTGTTACGGCAGCTGCGGCTTCCGCTTCCACAGCCATAGCGGCTTTTGAAGTCTCTACGTTCCTCCGATCTCGCCTGGATCAAATTCAAGTTGATGTGAACCAGAGGTTTTTTCCAGGACGACATACTGGCTGCTTTTAAGACCATCAACCTGGCTACGGACTTCTTGTGCGATACCGCACAGCTCCAGTTGAAGCTAGCGAGGGAGCTTCCCCGCTAGCAAAGCAAGTCCAGGGAACAAGGCCAAACACAAATCCTTGCTATTGAAGCTAAGCAGCAGGTCTGTGGCTCATGAGAGACCAAGTGCGCCTTTGGCACCCTGTAACAATACTATCAAATAACATCAGGGGCCTATATATAGCATGGCCCTGGGATCAGCGGCCCATATTCCATTTTGGCTTAAGCCTTGGGTCCCTGACAATTCCTCAAAATACAGAGTGACTGGAGAGCACAGCGAAAGGGCTTGAGGTGCTCTCGTGGAGGAGCCAAAGATGGAAAATCCACCTCCTGACTACGGGCCTCTTCGAGGCTCTTGGTTAATTCCCGTTACTCCTGCCGTCCTGCCAATAAGCTTCCCAATTCCTAAGCTTCATGTACCCGTCGAAGTCGTCTCTCCCACTTCTGAGAAGAATGGATCCAAGAGATCTCGGATCCCGGGGTCCTGAATATCATTTTCAACGGTTAGTCAACAACACCTCTATTCCTCTGCACAGGTTTGTCAAGATCAACCTTCTACAAGCTGCCAAGGAGGCGATCCTAGAGGCCTACATTCAGGACTACATTTGCAAAGGAGCTCTGGAGGAGGTTCCGGCAGGAGAAACGGGGCCTAGGGATCTATTCACCAGTTTTTTCTGGTTCCCAAGGCTTCAGGAGATCTCCGGATGATTATTGATCTGAGATATTTCAATCGATTATAAGGAAGGTGAAGTTTCGTGTAGAAACCATCAGGTCAGTAGTTCACGTCATCAATCCTGGAGACGTGATGGCAACCCTGGACCTCAAGAATGCATATCTGCACATCCCGATCCATCCTGGTTCCAGGAAGTATATCAGGATCACGGTCCAGGTGTCCGGTGTCGTCAGGCATCTTCTGTTTGTTGCCCTTCCCTTTGGCTTTTCTTCTGCCCCTCACATTTTTACCAAGGTGGTGGTTTTGTGGTGGCGGCTTTGAGGCTTCAAGGACTGACCATCATTCCTTATCTGGACGACTGGCTTTGAAAGCCTCTGCTCTAGTGGTCCTAACCCAGCTTCTTCAGGTAACAATCTCCTTTCTGTTCCACCTAGGTTGGATCATCAGCTGGTAGAAGTCGAACGTGAGCCCGTCGACTTCAGTAAGATATCTAGGCTTCATAATCGACTCCACTGGGATGTCGCTCCACTTGACTCCAGAAAGAAGATTCCGGGTTCAGAACACGGCAAGTTCCTTTCCCCGGCGAGTTCCAATCCGGACTCTCATGAAGATGTTGGGGCTCATGTCAGCGTCTGCGAAAGCAGTCCCTTGGGCTCTATGGCACCTCCGCCCTCTACAGTCGGAGGTCCTCTCCTAATGGAATGGCAGCCCTGCTGGGCTAAACTCCCTGTGCTCCCTGACTTGGCAAACTCGGTATTCCCTCAGATGGTGGTGCCATCTTTTAGACGGGAAGTCTATGACCCAGCCAGTCTGGGTCATATTGACTACGGATGCGTCCTAAGTAGGCTGGGACGCTCACCTAGACGACTCTCCAGTTCACGGGACCTGGTTTCCTCAGGAGTGGCTTCTTTCATTCAATCTCCGCGAGATTCAAGCTATCCGGCTAGCCCTCCTTCACTTAGCCCCTCAGATCCGGGGCAAAGTGGTGAAAGTCCAGTCAGACAATGTGACTGCGGTACCTTACATCAACCAGCACTGAGGCACGAGATCACTTCCCCTCTTGTCAGAGATCGGGGTGATTCTGGATTAGGCAGAGTTGTACCTTCCCACTTATCTGCGATCCACATCCAAGGCTCCCTCAATATGATAGCGGCTGAGCCGCGGTCTTCTGTCGGTGGAGTGGTCTTTACATCCGGAGAATCAAGCAGATAGTCCTCAAGTGGGTATGCCAGAGGTGGATCTCATGGCAACAAGGTTCAATGCCAAGGTGGAGAAGTTCTGCTCCCTCTACAGGGAGGACAACCCCCTGGCGTTAGACGCTCTGTCAATATCCTGGAGGTTCAGGCTGGCTTACATCTTCCCTCCCTTTTCCATGATACCGAGGGTATTGATGAAAATCCGTCAGGATCAGGCCTCGGTGATAGCCATCATACTGTTTTGGCCGAAGAGATCCTGGTTTACCTAGCTCACCCAGTTGAGTCGAGGACAATATTGGAGGCTCCCCCCACAGCAGACCCTGGTGTAGTGGGACACTCACCTCTGCTCAGATCTGCACAGATTCAACCTGAGAGCCTGGAGGTTGATCAGTCCCTTCCCAGAATAGAAGGGCTTTCAGAGTCGGTCCTGAGAACGCTGTCTCATTCTAGAGCGGCCTCTACCAAGAGAGCCTACTCTTGTATTATGAGGATATTCTCATCCTGTTGTACCTCAACTGAGGTGGCGTCTGCAGATCCGCCCCTCTCCGCTATCCTTCAGTTCCTGCAAGACGGCCTTGATAGAGGCCTTGCCCTTCTACTCTGAAGGTTCAAGTTTCAGCCATCTCAGCTTGCCTTAACAGGCTTTTTTCTCAGGACCTGCTGATCAAACGGTTCCTTAAAGGAGCTGAAAGATAAAAGCCTACAGTACTGAGACCCCTTTTTTTCAATGGGTTTTTCAGTAGTTCTCAGGGGGTTAGCATCTCCCCCCTTTGAACCATTAGAGGAGGTGGACATCAAGTTCGTCACTTGGAAGTTTGCGTTTCTCCTTGCAGTGACTTTGGCCAAGAGGGTCTCTGAGCTTCAAGCTCTCTCAGCACATGAGCCCTATTCTTACATGACCGGGACCTTCTTAGATTCCTCCCGTATTGTAGGCCTAAAGTTCCTTCCTTCCAGAACATCAACCAGGTGATATTCCTCTCGGTTTTGTCGACATCTACCACCTCCTCCTAGGAACCTGCTGGACATCCTCTGGACGTCGAGATGTCTCCGGATCTATGTGGATAGATCAAGGAGTTCAGGAAAGATGAGAATCTGCTAATCCTGTTGCCGGTAAGTTTAAAGGCTATAAGGCATCCAAACCTTCCATCAGTCGGTGGATTGAGGAGGCTATTAAGGAATCCTTTGTTTCCACAATCTGGACCCTCCGGGATTCGTGAAGGCCCACTCTACTAGAGTTGTGGCTACTTCTTTTGCCGAGAGGAGTCTTCTGCCTCTCAACATGATTTGCAAAGCTGCCTCCTGGAGCTCTGAATCGACATTCATCTCCCATTATAGACTAGATGCCAGTCTAGCTGAGTTTTGGCCTTTGGGCAGACTTTTCTTAGTTCTGCCAGGCAGGAAGGCCCTCCCTAGGGGTTTCTTCTTGCTATCTCCCCATCTGTGCTGCTGGTAGGACGTAAGGGAATCGTTAATTTCTAACGATAATTTGTTTTCCCTTAGTCCTAACAGCAGCACACAAATTTCCCACCCTAGTAAGTCTAGTTTTTTTCTTGCTATAAACACAGTGGGCTGGGGGTTGACTTCCTCCTTTTAAGGAGATACTTAATTGTTAAATTGAGTTATTAGTCTTGGGCTCATTAAACATTCCGCCGGTCCTGCCAGTCCACGGGGGTGGTTAACCCCATCTGTGCTGCTGTTAGGACTAATGGAAAACAAATTATCGTTAGAAATTAACGATTTGTTGTTGTAATGAAATAGATCACTAAACGCTTTCACTGCAAATAACTGCAGCAGTGAAATGCGTATATATTTTTCTTTTTGTACTGAAATTTGCCACTAAATGCTTTCATCACAAATAATTGCAACAGTGAAGTGTGTACATATTTTTCTTTTTGTACTTAAATAAGCCTCTAAACATTTTCACCACAGGTAACTACAACAGTGAAGTGCGCATTTATTTTTATTTTTATACTGAAATAGGCCACTAAATGCTTTTACCACAAATAACTGCAACAGTAAAGCGAGTATATATTTTTCTATTTGTACTGAAATAGGCCACTAAATGGTTTCACCGCAAATAGTGTTGAGCGAACAGTTCAAGCATAGTTTTCAAAAAAGTTCGGGTTCGTTGTTCGGCAATTACTTCCCGCTTTCTGAAGGGCTGCACAGCAGCCAATCAGCTAGCGTTTTACTTCTTGCCCTAAGAGCCCATCACAGCCATGCCTACTAATGGCATGGCTGTGATTGGCCAAGTGCAGCATGTGACCCAGCCTCTATTTAAGCTGGAGTCACGTATCGCCGCACGTCACACTGCTCTGATTAGTGTAGGGAGAGGACGCAGCTTCTGTGAGGGCGAGTTTAGGCAGGGAAAAGTCAGCAACAGCACCTAATGAACGGATCGATCTACAGCTGTAAATGATTGAACTTCTGCTAGTTACTTGCTCACTGGTTTTTAGACTGCACAGAGCGTTTTTCTGTCACTTATTTTCTGGGTTGATCGGCGGCCATTTTGTGACTTGTAGTGCACCAGAACAAGCTGCCACCAAGTCCATCAATGCATCAATACTAGTTTTTTTTTTGCTATATCCTACATCAGGGGCTTGGCTGTGCTAATTGTCACCCCTAGAAACTCAGGATAGCAATTTCTATATTTTATTAAGGGGTTAAATACAATTGCCCAAATACCAATCCCCTAAATCTGGTGTTCCAGCTTTGGCTAGCCAAGTATAATACTGTCTGCTGTCTGGCAAAGGATAGATTATTTTATGTGGTGAAATTCAATTGCCAAAATAGCAATACCATAAATCAGTGGTTTCAGCTGTGGCTGGCAAAGTATAATAGTGTCCGCCAAAACGTATATTTTGTTCTGGGGTGAAATTCAATTGCCAAAATAGCAATACCATAAATCTGTGGTTTCAGCTGTGGCTGGCCAAGTTTCATAGTGTCCTGCAAATTATATATTTTGTTCTGGGGTGAGATTCAATTGCCAAAATAGCAATACCCTGAATCTGGTGTCCCAGCTGTTGCAGGCCAAGTTTCATAGTGTCCGCCAAAACTTATATTTTGTTCTGGGGTGAAATTCAATTGCCAAAAATACCCTGAATCTGGTGTCCCAGCTGTTGCAGGCCAAGTTTCATAGTGTCCGCAAAACATATATTTTGTTGTGGGGTGAAATTCTATTGCCAAAATAGCAATACCCTGAATCTGGTGTCCCAGCTGTTGCAGGCCAAGTTTCATAGTGTCCGCAAAAAACATATATTTTGTTGTGGGGTGAAATTCAATTGCCAAAATAGCAATACCATAAATCAGTGGTTTCAGCTGTGGCTGGCCAAGATTCATAGTGTCCGCAAAAACATATATTTTGTTGTGGGGTGAAATTAAATTGCCAAAATAGCAATACCCTGAATCTGGTGTCCCAGCTGTTGCAGGCCAAGTTTCATAGTGTCCGCAAAAACATATATTTTGTTCTGGGGTGAAATTCAATTGCCAAAATTGCAATACCATAAATCAGTGGTTTCAGCTGTGGCTGGCCAAGATTCATAGTGTCCGCAAAAACATATATCTTGTTGTGGGGTGAAATTCAATTGCCAAAATAGCAATACCCTAAATCTGGTGTTCGAGCGGTTGCAGTCCAATTGTAAATCTGTCCATAAAAGGATACCTTTCATCCAGGGCCTAAATACTAGCCTTAAAAGAGATATTCCCCTAAATCAGTGGTTACTGCTGTGCCTGGATTAGTGTAATATGCTACATAAATAAATAGGCAGATAGTGTTAGGTGCCTGTAAAAAAAGGCCTGAATTTGAAATCAATACATTGGGCCAAATATTTTTTTTCTTATTGTGGTGCTTGGTGAACGGTATCAATGAGGAAAACATCTAGTAAGGGACGCGGACGCGGTCGTGGTGGTGTTGGTGTACCCTCTTGTGCTGGGAGAGGACGTGGCCATTCTGCCACAGCCACACGTCCTAGTGAACCAACTACCTCAGGTTCCAGTACCCGCCAGAATTTACTGCGATATTTGGTGGGGCCCAATGCCGTTCTAAGGATGGTAAGGCCTGAGCAGGTACAGGCGCTAGTCAATTGGGTGGCCGACAGTGGATCCAGCATGTTCACAACATTATCTCCCACCCAGTTTTCTGCAGAAAGCGCACAGGTGGCACCTGAAAACCAAGCCCATCAGTCTGTCACATCACCCCCATGCATATCAGGGAAACTTTCTGAGCCTCAAGTTATGCAGCAGTCTCTTATGCTGTTTGAAGACTCTGCTGGCAGGGTTTCCCAAGGGAATCCACCTAGCCCTTCCCCAGTGGTGGAGAACATAGAATGCACTGATGCATAACCACTGATGTTTCCTGATGATGAGGACATGGGAATACCACCTCATCGGAGTCCGCACGTCTCTGATGATGACGAAACACAGGTGCCAACTGCTGCGTCTTTCTGCAGTGTGCAGACCGAACAGGAGGTCAGGGAGGAAGACTGTGTGGAAGACGATGCAGGGGACGATGAGGTCCTTGACCCACATGGAATGAAGGTCGTGCCACTGACTTTCACAGTTCAGAGGAAGAGGCAGTGGTGAGACCGAGCCAACAGCGTAGCAAAAAAGAGAGCAGGGGGCAAAAGCAGAGCAGCCGCCTCCAAGAGAGTTCGCCTGCTACTGGCCACCGCCACCAGGGACCGAGCACCCCAAAGGCAGCTTCAAGGAGTTCCCTGGCATGGCATTTCTTTAAACAATGTGCTGACGACAAGACCCGAGTGGTTTGCACGCTGTGCCATCAGAGCCTGAAGTGAGGCATTAACGTTCTGAACCTTAGCACAACCTGCATGACCAGGCATCTACATGCTAAGCATGAACTCCAGTGGAGTAAATACCTTAAAAGCAAGTAACTCACTCTGGCTCCCCCTGCTCTCTCTTCTCTGAAATGCTGTCATTCAGGCTGGTGGACACAGACAGCTTCAAACAGCTGATGTCCATGGCTTTCCCACAGTATGTTGTTCCCAGCCGCCACTATTTCTCCAAGACAGCCGTGCCTTCCCTGCACAACCAAGTATCCGATAAAATCAAGTGTGCACTGCGCAACGCCATCTGTGGCAAGGTCCACCTAACCACAGATACGTGGACCAGTAAGCACGGCCAGGGACGCTATATCTCCCTAACTGCACACTGGGTAAATGTAGTGGCGGCTGGGCCGTAGGCGGAGAGTTCCTTGGCGCACGTCCTTCCTCCGCAAAGGATCGCAGGGCATCATTCTTTGCCTCCTGTAGCCTCCTCCTCCTACTCGGCTTCCTCCTCCTCTGCTTCCACCAGCTCATCCAGTCTGCCACACACCTTCACCACCAACTTCAGCACAGCCCGGGGTAAACGTCAGCAGGACATTCTGAAACTCATATGTTTGGGGGACAGGCCCCACACCGCGCAGGAGTTGTGGCGGCGTATTGAACAACAGACCGATGAGTGGTTTCTGACGGTGGGCCTCAAGCCCGGCCTGGTGGTGTGCGATAATGGGCGAAATCTCGTCGCAGCTCTGGGACTAGCCGGTTTGACGCACATCCCTTGCCTGGTGCATGTGCTGAATTTGGTGGCGCAGAAGTTCATTCACAACTACCCCGACATGTCAGAGCTGCTGCATAAAGTGAGGGCCGTCTATGCGTGCTTCCGGCGTTCACATCCAGCCGCTGCTCGCCTGTCTGCGCTACAGCGGAACTTCGGCCTTCCCGCTCACCGCCTCATATGCGACGTGCCCACCAGGTGGAACTCCACCTTGCACATGCTGGAGAGACTGTGCGAGCAGCAGTAGGCCATAGTGGAGTTTCAGCTGCAGCATGCACGCGTCAGTCGCACTGCGGAACAGCACCACTTCACCACCAATGATTGGGCCTGCATGCGAGACCTGTGTGCCCTGTTGCGCTGTTTCGAGTACTCCACTAACATGGCCAGTGGCGATGACACCGTTATCAGCGTTACAATACCACTTCTATGTCTCCTTGAGAAAACGCTTAGGGCGATAATGGAAGAGGAGGTGGCCCAGGAGGAGGAGGAGGATGAGGGGTCATTTTTAGTACTTTCAGGCCAGTCTGTTAGAAGTGGCTCAGAGGGAGTTTTTTTGAAACAGCAGAGGCCAGGTACAAATGTGGCCAGCCAGGGCCCACTACTGGAGGACGAGGAGGATGAGGAGGAGGTGGAGGAGGATGAGGATGAAGCAGGTTCACAGCGGGGTGGCACCCGACACAGCTCAGGCCCATCACTGGTGCGTGGCTGGGGGGATACGGAGGGCGATGACGATACGCCTCCCACAGAGGAAAGCTTGTCCTTACCTCTGGGGAGCCTGGCACACATGAGCGACTACATGCTGCAGTGCCTGCGCAACGACAGCAGAGTTGCCCACATTTTAACTTGTGCGGACTACTGGGTTGCCCCCCTGCTGGATCCCCAGTACAAAGACAATGTTTCCACCTTACTTCCTGCACTGGAGCGTGATAGGAAGATGCGCGAGTACAAGCGCACGCTGGTAGAGAGCTCCTGAGAGCTTTCCCAAATGTCACAGGGGAACAGGTGGAAGCCCAAGGCGAAGGCAGAGGAGAAGCAAGAAGCCGCCAACACAGCTGTGTCACGGCCAGCTCCTCTGAGGGCAGGGTTAGCATGGCAGAAATGTGGAAAAGTTTTGTCTCCACGCCACAGCTAACTGCACCTCCACCTGATACGGAACGTGTTAGCAGGAGGCAGCATTTCACTAACATGGTTGAACAGTACGTCTGCACACCCCTCCACGTACTGACTGATGGTTCGGCCCCATTCAACTTCTGGGTCTCCAAATTGTCCACGTGGCCAGAGTTAGCATTTTATGCTTTGGAGGTGCTGGCCTGCCCGGCGGCCAGCGTTTTGTCTGAACGTGTATTCAGCACGGCAGGGGACGTCATTACTGACAAAAGCAGCCGCCTGTCCACAGCCAACGTGGACAAGATGACGTTCATAAAAATGAACCAGGCATGGATCCCACAGGACCTGTGCCTCCCTTGTGCAGAATAGACATTTATAACTGCCTCCCCCTCAACCATGTATTCTTGTACTCCGGGGCACTTCTTTATTGAATCCTCATTTTTTTAACTTTACCATGATCTTGCGGTGCAACCCAAAGTTGAATGAACCTCTCCTCTGTCTGGGTGCTGGGGCCTAAATAACTGAAAGTGGCCTTCTCCGGTGGTGGGTGATATGACGCATGATTCCTTGCTGTGGGACCTCTCTCCTCTGTCTGGGTGCTTGGCCGAAATAACTGAAAGTGGCCTTCTCCAGTGGTGGGTGATATGACGCATGATTCTTTGCTGTGGGACCTCTCTCCTCTGTCTGGGTGCTGGGCGAAATAACTGAAAGTGGCCTTCTCCAGTGGTGGGTGATATGACGCATGATTCCTTGCTGTGGGACCTCTCTACTCTGTCTGGGTGTTGGGGCCAAAATAACTAAAAGTGGCTTTCTCTGGTGGTGGGTGATATGACGCATGATTCCTTGCTGTGGGACCTCTGTCCTCTGTCTGGGTGCTGGGCCGAAATAACTGAAAGTGGCCTTCTCCAGTGGTGGGTGATATGACGCATGATTCCTTGCTGTGGGACCTCTCTTCTCTGTCTGGGTGCTGGGGCCGAAATAACTGAAAGTGGCCTTCTCCAGTGGTGGGTGATATGACGCATGATTCCTTGCTGTGGGACCTGTATCCTCGGTCTGGGTGCTGGGCTGAAATAACTGAAAGTGGCCTTCTCCAGTGGTAGGTGATATGACGCATGATTCCTTGCTGTGGGACCTCTCTCCTCTGTCTGGGTGCTGGGGCCAAAATAACTGAAAGTGGCCTTCTCCAGTGTTGGGTGATATGACGCATGATTCCTTGCTGTGGGACCTGTATCCTCGGTCTGGGTGCTGGGCTGAAATAACTGAAAGTGGCCTTCTCCAGTGGTAGGTGATATGACGCATGATTCCTTGCTGTGGGACCTCTCTCCTCTGTCTGGGTGCTGGGGCCAAAATAACTGAAAGTGGCCTTCTCCAGTGTTGGGTGATATGACACATGATTCCTTGCAGTGGGACCTCTCTCCAATTAATATTGGTTAAATTTTATTTATTTTATTTTATTTTAATTCATTTCCCTATCCACATTTGTTTGCAGGGGATTTACCTACATTTTGCTGCCTTTGGCAGCCCTCTAGCCCGTTCCTGGACTATTTTACAGCCTTTTTAGTGCCTAATAGTTCGGGTCCCCATTTACTTCAATGGGGTTCGGGGTCGGGATAAAGTTCTGGTCGGGTTCGGATCCCGAACCCGAACATTTTCGGGAAGTTCAGCCGAACTTCCCGAACCCGAACTTTCAGGTGTTCGCTCATCTCTAACCACAAATAACTGCAACAGTGAAGTGCGTATTTGTTTTTATTTTTCTACTGAAATATGCCACTAAACACTTTCACTACAAGTAACTGCAACCATGAAGTGTGTATATATCTTTCTTTTTATACTGAAATACTCCCCAAATTGATTATACCAAAAATAACTGCAACAATTAAATGCGTATATATTTTTCTTTTTGTACTGAAATAAGCCACTAAACGCTTTCATCACAAATAACTGCAATAGTGATGTGCGCATATATTTTTATTTCTGAACTAATATAGGCCACTAAATGCTTTCAACACATATAACTGCAGAAGTGAATTGAGAATATATTTTTATTTTTGTGCTGAAATAGGCCACTAAACGCTTTCACAGCAAATAACTGCAACAGTGAAGTGCGTATGTTTTTTTTCCTTTTAGTACTAAGATATGCCACTAAATGCTTTCACCAAAAATAGCTGCCACAGTGAATTGAGAATATATATTAATTTTTTGGCTGAAATAGGCCAGTAAACGCTTTCACCACAAATAACTGCAACTGTGAGGTGCATATATATATCTTTCTGTACTGAAATAGGCCACTAGACATCACAAATATTTGCAATAGTGAAGAGCGTATATATTTTTATTTCTGAACTAATATAGGCCACTAAATGCTTTCAACACATAAAACTGCAGAAGTGAACTGAGAATATATTTTTATTTTTGCGCTGAAATAGGCCACTAAATGCTTTTACCACAAATAGCTGCAACAGTGAACTGAGAATATATATTAATTTTTTGCTGAAATAGGCTACTAAACGCTCTCTCCACAAATAACTGCAACACTGAACTGTGCATATATTTTGCTTTTTCTGCTGAAATAAGCAACTAAAGACTTTCACTACAAATAACTGCAACAGTGAAAAGCATATATATTTTTCTTTTTGTACTGAAATATTCCACTAAACGCTTTCACCACATATATCTGCAACAGTGAAATTCATATATCTTTTTTTTTTGTACTGAAATAGACAACTATACCCTTTCACTGCAATTAACTGCAACAGTGAACTGCGTATACATTTATCTTTTATTACTGAAATAGGCCACTAATCGCATTCACCACAAATAACTGCAACAGTGAACTGCGTATATATTTTTCTTTTTCTACTGAAATATGCCACTAAACGCTTTCACCACAAATAACTGCAACAGTAAAGTGAGTATATATTTTTTTTCTGTACTGAAATAGGCCAATAAATGCTTTCACCACAAATAACTGCAACAGTGAAGTGCGTATTTATTTTTATTTTTCTACTGAAATATGCCACTAAACACTTTCACTACAAGTAACTGCAACCATGAAGTGTGTATCTATCTTTCTTTTTGTACTGAAATTGGCCCCTAAATGCTGTTATGAGTATATATTTGACTTTCTGAACTAATATAAGCCACTAAATGCTTTCACATATAACAGCAGAAGTGAACTGAAAATATATTTTTATTTTTGTGCTGAAATAGGCTACTAAATGCTTTCACTGCAAATACCTGCAACAGTGAACTGAGAATATATATTAATTTTTTTGCTGAAATAGGCTACTAAACGCTTTCACCGCAAATAACTGCATCACTGAACTGCACATATATTTTCCTTTATTCTACTGAAATATGCCACTAAACGCTTTCACCACAAATAACTGCAACAGTGAAGTGCGTATATATTTTTCTTTCTGTACTGAAATAGGCCATTAAACACTTTCACTACAAATAACTGCAATAGTGATGTGCATATATATTTGTCATTCTGAACTTATATAGGCCACTAAATACTTTCAACACATATAACTGCAGAAGTGAACTGAGAATATATTTTTATATTTGTGCTGAAATAGGCCACTAAACGCTCTCACCGCAAATAACTGCAACAGTGAACTGAGAATACATATTCATTTTTTGCTGAAATAGGCTACTAAATGCTCTCACCACAAAACACTGCAACACTGAACTGCACATATATTTTCATTTTTTCTACTGAAATATGCCACTAAACGCTTTCACCACAAATAACTGCAACTGTGAGGTGCGTATATATTTTTCTTTCTGTACTGAAATAGGCCACTAAATGTTTCAACACATAGAACTTCAGAAGTGAACTGAGAATATTTTTTTTATTTTTGTGCTGAAATAAGCCACTAAAAGCTTTTAACACATATAACTTAAGAATTGTACTGAGAATATATTTTTATATTTGTGCTAAGATAGGCCATTAAATGCTTTCACCACAAATAACTGCAACAGTGAACTGCGTAAACATTTATCTTTTAGTACTGAAATAGGCCACTAAACGCTTTCACTACAAATAACTGCAACAGTAAAGTGAGTATATATATTTTTTTTCTGTACTGAAATAGGCCACTAAATACTTTCACCACAAATAACTGCAACAGTGAAATGCATATATATTTTTCTTTTTGTACTGAAATAGGCCACTAAACGCTTTCACCACAAATAACTGCAATAGTGAAGAGCGTATATATTTTTATTTCTGAACTAATATAGGCCACTTAATGCTTTGTGCACATATAACTGCAGAAGTGAACTGAGAATATATTTTTATTTTTGTGCTGAAATAGGCCACTAAACGCTGTCACCGCATACAACTGCAACCGTGAAGTGCCTATTCTTTTTTCCTTTTAGTACTGAAATAGGCCAATAAATGCTTTTACCCCAAATAGCTGCAACAGTGAACTGAGAATATATATTATTTTTTTGCTGAAATAGGCTACTAAATGCTCTCACCACAAATAACTGCAACACTGAACTGCACATATATTTTTCTTTTTTCTACTGAAATAAGCCACTAACCGCTTTCACCACAAATAACTGCAACAGTGAGGTGCGTATATATTTTTTTTCGGTACTGAAATAGGCCACTAAACACTTTCACCACAAATAACTGCAACAGTGAAATGCATATATATTTTTCTTTTTGTACTGAAATAGACCACTATACCTTGTCACTGCAAATAACTGCAACAGTGAAGTGTGTATGTATTTTTCTTTTTGTACTGAAATAGGCCACTAAATGCTTTCACCATAAATAATTGCAACAGTGAAATGCATATATATATATATATATATATATATATATATATATTTATTTGTTGTTGTACTGAAATAGATCACTAAATGCTTTCACTGCAAATAAATGCAGCAGTGAAGTGTGTATATATTTTTCTTTTTGTACTTAAATAGGCCTCTAAACTTTTCACCACAAGTAACTACAAAAGTGAAATGCACATTTATTTTTCTTTTTGTACTGAAATAGGCCACTAAACACTTTCACCACAAGTAACTGCAACCATGAAGTGTGTAAATATCTTTCTTTTTTACTGAAATAGACCACTATACCCTTTTACTGCAAATACCTGTAACAGTGAAGTGTGTATGTATTTTTCTTTTTGGACTGAAATAGGCCACTAAATGCTTTCACCATAAAAAACATGCAACAGTAATATATATATATATATATATATATATATATATATATATATATATAAATATTTGTTGTCGTTCTGAAATAAATCACTAAACGCTTTCACTGCAAATAACTGCAGAAGTGAAATGCGTATATATTTTTCTTTTTGTACTGATATACGCCACTAAATGCTTTCATCACAAATATTTGCAACAGTGAAGTGTGTATATATATTTATTTTTGTACTGAAATAGGCCACTAAATCCTTTCACCACAAATAACTGCAGCAAAAAAGAGCGTATATATTTTTCTTTCTGTACTGAAATAGGCCACTAAACGCTTTCATCACAAATAACTGCAACAGTGAAATGTGTATATATTTTTCTTTCTGTACTGTCATAGACCACTAAATGCTTTTACCACATTTAACTGCAGAAGTGAAATGCGTATATATTTTTCTTTTGTACTGAAATAGGCCACTAAGCACTTTCACCACAAATAACTGCAACGGTGAAGTGCATATATATTTTTCTTTTTGTACTGAAAAAGGCCACTAAAGTCTTTTCGACATAGCACTTGCACCCCAATAACAAGAACAAATTTCTGGAATGGCAGAGCTGTATAATGGCTATTTGGATCCCCAAATAATATTTTCCTACACTTGTAAATCGCTTTTCTAACACTGTTCCTAGCGTCTTCTGACGTCTCTCAGTGAACTAAAATGCTGTGAAATGATTCCTCCTTATCCTTTACCTGCACTTATAGATCATTTTGTCAGGGTTTTTTTTCACAATGAGGTTTTTTCTATTGCTGTCTATAGCGCCTTCTCATGTCTGTCCCTGCACTCAGAATGCTGTAAAATGTCTGAATCCAAGATGGCCACCATATTTATAGGGCTGTGACATCAATAGGGTTGTCTGGCTGCTGATTGGCTGCATGCATGGCATTATAGGTCATCCCGCCTTCCCAGAGTTCCTTGCCCCATGTCCTCACATGTGTAGCTGCCATTTTAGCTGCCATTTTAGGAAAAATTGTGATTTGTTATCAAGAAACTTGAGGAAATTTGCATTAATTGCAAATCAAATTTTTCCTGAAGTTCGTAAAGAATTCCACTTTGTCATCTTCGATTCGCTCATCTCTAAACACAGTTATAAAAATGACATAATTACAGTATTGTTTTGCTGTAACTATTTGTTATCTGCTGTAATATGCAACACATTTTATGAAAGGGGTATAAAAATGGCTTTATTGCAGTTTTGTTTTCGATGCAACTACATCTTATCTTGCAATAATATTCAACACATTTAATAACATGGGTATAAAAATGGAATTATTGCAGTATTGCTTTTATTGTAACTAGTACCTGTTATTTGCAATGTGCATCTATAAGACTGTACCGTATTTGGAACTGGGTATATTAAATACATACAAATTACTAGCCAAATTAAAGCAGTTGTTTGTAGGTTGTTTGCAATATGTCACTGTGTATATGATACATAATACAAAGTGTCCATGCTCTATTACTATATAATAACTAATGACCTAGGAATGGAATAAAGGGACTCCAGTTTCCAATATAAATTTTCTCTATTCCGTAGCAATATACAGTTCTAAGAATAAGTAAGTGGAATTACATGGATTTCTACATTGATTGCTAATAAAATGTGGTCATTTTGTTATCTAATACATAATTATAGAATAAAACAATTTAAACTAATAGCACATAAACAGTAGTAACATACTAGAATAGTTTATAAGGCTGAAAAAATAGATCTGTAAATCTAGTTCAGCCTGTTATCCTGCAAGTTGATCTAGAGGAAGGCAAAAAAACATTAAAATCAGAATAACTCCCTGGATCAACGACCCATTACTAGTAGTTATAGCCTGCAAAATTATTACACTCTATAAATATATCTAGGCCCCTCTTTAACTCTTTTAGGGAACTGTCTATCATCACCTCCTCAGGCAGAGAGTTCCATAGTCTCACTGCTCTTACAGTGAAGAATCCTTTTCTATGTTTGTGTACAAACCTTCTTTCCTCCAGACGCAGAGGATGTCCCCTCGTCACAGACACAGTCCTGGGGATAAATAGATGATGGGAGAGATCTCTGTACTGACCCCTGATATATTTGTTCATAGTTATTAGATGTCCCCTCAGTCATTTTTTTCTAAAGTGTATAACCCTAATTCTGATAATCTTTCAGGGTACTGTAGTCCACCCATTCCAGTTATTACTTTAGTTGCCCTCCTCTGAACCCTCTCCAGCTCTGCTAAGTCTGCCTTGTTCACAGGAGCCCAGAAATTTACACAGTACTCGATGTGTGGTCTGACTAGTGATTTGTAAAGTGGCAGGACTATGTACTCATCACGGGCATCTATTCCCCTTTTGATGCAACCCATTATATTATTGGCCTCGGCTGCCTAACACTGGTTTCTACAGCTTAGTTTGCTGTCTACTAAAATTCCTAGGTCCTTTTCCATGTCAGTATTACCCAGTGTTTTACCATTTAGTATGGACTGGAGACATGTATTTTTCCTTCCCACGTGCAAAACCTTACACTTATCAGTGTTAAATCTCATCTGCCACTTTTCTGCCCAAGCCTCCAATCTATGCAGATCCCTCTGTAGCAGTATATTGTCCTCTTCAGTGTAAATTACTTTACACAATTTAATGTCATCTGCAAAATTTTATATTCCCTTACGTCCTACCAGCAGCACAGATGGGGATGGGGTTAACCACCCCCCGTGGACTGGCAGGACCGGCGGAATGTTTAATGAGCCCAAGACTAATAACTCAATTTAACAATTAAGTATCTCCTTAAAAGGAGGAAGTCAACCCCCAGCCCACTGTGTTTTTTTCTGTCCTCCTGGACAGGTGGACTAGGCGGTTTGTTCCCCCCTTTCTTATGGAAAGTGCGTGGAGCCTTCTTTTCGTTTGGGTAACGGCGTTGCCCTTTTTTTCCTAGGTACCTTGTCAGTTTGGCCGGCAGCTTATTTGCTGCCGGCCCCTGCAGTTGCGCCTGGCTAGGGTATTTTGGCGGCGTCCTTGGTCCAGGATTCCCGGTCCCTGTGCGCTGCCATCTTCCGGAGGTGGCGGGGACTCTCCTTTTGCATCACCTCCGGGTAATCCGGCCGTGATTTTTTCACGGGCACGATTTTTTTCATAGATGCGATTTTTTATGCATCTTCCTGTGGAGGATTTACTGGGGAAGGGTGGATTGGCTATCCCTCCCCTTCCCCTATTTTGGGAGGCTGTGTGCTCCAGTTCAGTCTCTGGCTACATATGCTTTTCAGCTAGCTCCCAGAGTCCTAAAATTGGTGTTGTTCCACTTGTGGTGTTTTTTCCTCAGCTGCCTCCGGTCTGTTTTTCTTCCTTTCCTGCGTAGATAGGTGGTTTACAAATGTTTTATTTGTCCCTTTTTTTCCCCGCAGTGATGTCTCCTCCGCGGGATTCGGAAGGCAGGAAAGTGGATTCCAAGAGAAAGCATCTATCCTGCTACCATTGTAGCAGTCAACGGTTATTGTAAGCTGACCATACCTGCACTCGTAAGATCGCAGAAGCTAAGCAGCTTTAGGCTGGGCTAAGACCAGCTTGGGAGACCGGTTGGGAATCCCTGGGTGTGTTGACTTAACCTACACCTGGGGTTACAGCTGCGGTTAGAGGTTTCTGACCTCTAGTGAACCTATGTTGCAGGATATGTATCAATGGCTCTGTTAAAGGAGTCATAGGCCTGCTGGATGGAAAGGCTTCCTATTCGTGCCCAAGCCCCTATGGAGACCTCTGTCCCAGTAGAGAGACCTTCTTGGTCTCTTTAGTTTCTTCCTCCTCGGATGAGGAGGAGCTGACGTTGTGTTTTCTCCCCTGGAAAGACACAGAAGTTGCTCAAGTCCATCAGGTCGGGGGACAATGATGTTGACTCGGGGGGGAGTCTCCCGTTCCCGCTACTCGGGCACATCGTGTCTTCAAAGCGGATGAGACCCTCCTCTCTGTCATGATATAGAGTGGAAAAAACCTGGAAAAGGTCCGGTTTTAACAAAGAAGTTTAAATCCATGTTTCCGATGGCTTAACCCTTGGTGGATTCGTGGGGATCCATTCCCAAGGTGGACATGGCTATTGCCAAGTTGTCCAAGCGCACTCTGGTTCCTGCAGACGATGGGTCTAGCTGCAGGACCCCCTTGCAGAGTGCACACTAAGACGGGGTGTTACGGCAGCTGCGGCTTCCGCTTCCACAGCCATAGCGGCTTTTTGAAGTCTCTACGTTCCTCCGATCTCGCCTGGATCAAATTCAAGTTGATGTGAACCAGAGGTTTGAACCAGATGCTTTCAAGACCATCAACCTGGCTACGGACTTCTTGTGCGATACCGCACAGCCCCAGTTGAAGCTAGCGAGGGAGCTTCACACTAGCAAAGCAAGTCCTGGGTATGAGGCCAAACACAGATCCTTGCTCTTGAAGCTAAGCAGCAGGTCTGTGGCTCATGGGAGACCAAGTGTGCCTTTGGCACCCTGTAACAATACTATCAAATAATGTCAGGGGCCTATATATAGCATGGCCCTGAGATCGGCGGCCCATATTCCATTTGGAGGAGCCAAGGATGGAATATCCACCTCCTGACTACGGGCCTCTTTGAGGCTCTTGCTTAATTCCCGTTACTCCTGCCGTCCTGCCAATAAGCTTCATGTACCCGTCGGGAGTCGTCTCTCCCACTTCTGAGAAGAATGGATCCAAGAGATCTCGGGTCCTGAATATCATTTTCAACGGTTATTTAGTCAACAACACCTCTATTCCTCTGGACAGGTTTGTCAAGATCAACCTTCTACAAGCTGCCAAGGAGGCGATCCTAGAGGCCTACATTCAGGACTACATTTGCAAAAGGGCTCTGGAGGAGGTTCCGGCAGGAGAACGGGGCCTAGGGATCTATTCACCAGTTTTTCTGGTTCCCAAGGCTTCAGGAGATCTCCGGATGATTATCGATCTGAGATATTTCAATCGATTTATAAGGAAGGTGAAGTTTCGTGTAGAAACCATCAGGTCAGTAGTTCACGTCGTCAATCCTGGAGGCGTGATGGCAACCCTGGACCTCAAGAATGCATATCTGCACATCCCGATCCATCCTGGTTCCAGGAAGTATATCAGGATCACGGTCCAGGTGTCGGTGTCGTCAAACATCTTCTGTTGCCCTTCTCTTTGGCATTTCTTCTGCCCCTCACACTTTTACCAAGGTGGTGGTTCTGTGGTGGCGGCTTTGAGGCTTCAAGGACTGACCATCATTCCTTATCTGGACGACTGGCTTTGAAAGCCTCTGCTCTAGCGGTCCTAACCCAACTTCTTCAGGTAACAATCTCCTTTCTGTTCCACCTAGGTTGGATCATCAGCTGGTAGAAGTCGAACGTGAGCCCGTCGACTTCAGTAAGATATCTAGGCTTCATAACCGACTCCGCTGGGATGTCGCTCCACTTGACTCCAGAAAGAAGATTCCGGGTTCAGAACACGGCAAGTTCCTTTCCCGGCGAGTTCCAATCCGGACTCTCATGAAGATGTTGGGGCTCATGTCAGCGTCTGCGGAAGCAGTCCCTTGGGCTCTATGGCACCTCCGCCCTCTACAGTTGGAGGTCCTCTCCTAATGGAATGGCAGCCCTGCTGGGCTAAACTCCCTGTGCTCCCTGACTTGGCAAACTCGGTATTCCCTCAGATGGTGGTGCCATCTTTTAGACGGGAAGTCTATGACCCAGCCAGTCTGGGTCATATTGACTACGGATGCGTCCTAAGTAGGCTGGGACGCTCACCTAGATGACACTCCAGTTCACGGGACCTGGTTTCCTCAGGCTTCTTTCATCCAATCTCCGCGAGATTCAGGCTATCCGGCTAGCCCTCCTTCACTTAGCCCCTCAGATCCGGGGCAAAGCGGTGAAAGTCCAGTCAGACAATGTGACTGCGGTACTTTACATCAACCAGCAGGGAGGCACAAGATCACTTCCCCTCTTGTCAGAGATCGGGGTGATTCTGGATTAGACAGAGTTGTACCTTCCCACTTATCTGCGATCCACATCCATGGCTCCCTCAATATGATAGCGGCTGAGCCGCGGTCTTCCGTCGGTAGAGTGGTCTTTACATCCGGAGAATCAAGCAGATAGTCCTCAAGTGGGTATGCCAGAGGTGGATCTCATGGCAACAAGGTTCAATGCCAAGGTGGAGAGGTTCTGCTCCCTCTACAGGGAGGACAACCCCTGGCGTTAGACGCTCTGTCAATATCCTGGAGGTTCAGGCTGGCTTACATCTTCCCTCCCTTTTCCATGATACCGAGGGTATTGATGAAAATCCGTCAGGATCAGGCCTCGGTGATAGCCATCATACTGTTTTGGCCGAAGAGATCCTGGTTTACCTAGCTCACCCAGTTGAGTCGAGGACAATATTGGAGGCTCCCCCCACAGCAGACCCTGGTGTCATGGGACACTCACCTCTGCTCAGATCTGCACAGATTCAACCTGACAGCCTGGAGGTTGATCAGTCCCTTCCCGGAATAGAAGGGCTTTCAGAGTCGGTCCTGAAAACGCTGTCTCATTCTAGAGCGGACCCTACCAAGAGAGCCTACTCTTGTATTATGAGGATATTCTCATCCTGTTGTACCTCAACTGAGGAGGCGTCTGCAGATCCGCCCCTCTCCGCTATCCTTCAGTTCCTGCAAAACGGCCTTGATAGAGGCCTTGCCCTTTACTCTGAAGATTCAAGTTTCAGCCATCTCAGCTTGCCTTAACAGGCTTTTTCTCAGGACCCGCTGATCAAACGGTTCCTTAAAGGAGCTGAAAGATTAAAGCCTACAGTACTGAGACCCCTTTTTTTCAATGGGTTTTTCAGTAGTTCTCAGGGGTTAGCATCTCCCCCTTTGAACCGTTAGAGGAGGTGGACATCAAGTTCGTCACTTGGAAGTTTGTGTTTCTCCTTGCAGTGACTTTGGCCAAGAGGGTCTCTGAGCTTCAAGCTCTCTCAGCACATGAGCCCTATTCTTACATGACCGGGACCTTCTTAGATTCCTCCCGTATTGTAGGCCTAAAGTTCCTTCCTTCCAGAACATCAACCAGGTGATATTCCTCTCGGTTTTGTCGACATCTACCACCTCCTCCTAGGAACCTGCTGGACATCCTCTGGACGTCTCGAGATGTCTCCGGATCTATGTGGATAGATCAAGGAGTTCAGGAAAGATGAGAATCTGCTAATCCTGTTGCCGGTAAGTTTAAAGGCTATAAGGCATCCAAACCTTCCATCAGTCGGTGGATTGAGGAGGCTATTAAGGAATCATTTGTTTCCACAATCTCGGGATTCATGAAGGCCCACTCTACTAGAGTTGTGGCTACTTATTTTGCCGAGAGGAGTCTTCTGCCTCTCAACATGATTTGCAAAGCTGCCTCCTGGAGCTCTGAATCGACATTCATCTCCCATTATAGACTAGATGCCAGTCTAGCTGAATTTTCGGCCTTTGGGCAGACTTTTCTTAGTTCTGCCAGGCAGGAAGGCCCTCCCTAGGGGTTTTTTCTTGCTATCTCCCCATCTGTGCTGCTGGTAGGACGTAAGGGAATCGTTAATTTCTAACGATAATTTGTTTTCCCTTAGTCCTAACAGCAGCACACAAATTTTCCACCCTAGTAAGTCTAGTTTTTTTCTTGCTATAAACACAGTGGGCTGGGGGTTGACTTCCTCCTTTTAAGGAGATACTTAATTGTTAAATTGAGTTATTAGTCTTGGGCTCATTAAACATTCCGCCGGTCCTGCCAGTCCACGGGGGGTGGTTAACCCCATCCCCATCTGTGCTGCTGTTAGGACTAAGGGAAAACAAATTATCGTTAGAAATTAACGATTTTACTGTGCAAGCCTTCTACAAGATTATTGATAAATATATTGAAGAGAATAGGACCAAATACTGACCCTTGTGGTACCCCACTAGTGACAGTGACCCAATCTGAGTGTGTAACATTAATAATAATATTCTGAAAATGTGCGGTGGACCAAAATTCCTCCCAGCAATAATAGCTGGCCACTTAGGATTAGATGATCTGAATTGGGGCCAATAAGCACATAGCTATGCTGGCTTCTATTTAAACAGGGTATCCTCATAAGACAAGCCCCTCAAGAAAGCCTCTGTTACAGTTTCTCATTTTAAATTCTAGAAGCACTAATATCTCATTTCCTCATTTCATGCTGTTGTTGTCATGCAAGAAAAATATCCCTAAGTAAAACTTAACCTTTATTCCCAATTTAATATACAATTTTCATAAAAAATCCCAATATCAAATCACAAATATAAACAGATTAAAATCTGGCATAATTTTTCCATCTGATAACAAAGATAGATACTGTAAATCACAGTAGTCACTCATATACAGTAGGTGATAAACAACAAAAAGGTTCAAGTCACTAGGGCCACAGTAAAAAAATATGTCAACAGGACCTTCTTACTCATGATTCAGTTTTACAGAGTTGGGGAGCATTGTACAAACGTGTATATACTGCAGAAAGTTACCAGAGCCCTATAGCATTATCCTGCACTACTGGGATATATACTGGGGAGCCCATAGGATATATAGACAGGGACCCCGTATTAATGTCCTCCTGGAGGATGCGCAGTGAAAGTGATGGAATATCCTTGTGTGGGTAGTCAGATGGTTCACTATGTAGCGGGGTGAAGTGGCTATCAGGAGGTGCAGAGTCCTGATCCCAATAAAAGTGAAAATGGCCCCCTTTGGATGGCTATTCTCAGCACTTGTTAAGGCAGAGACTAACGAAGACAAATAGCCAAAAGCAAAATGTAAAAAATATATAATAAATATAGGTAAAACCAGATAAAAAAGAAATAAAAAAAAAAATAATAAAATATATATATATATATATATATATATATATATATATACATATTTCCAAGATCATCAAGTGGATTTGAGTGGCCAAAGAAGAAATACTGAGCTGAGATTGTGTGTGTGTGTGTGCATGTAAATATATATATATATATATATATATATTATTTTCTAGTAGGAATAATATAGGAATGGTCACAAGGGTACAAAGTATTACGAAAGTAGCTGGAGATTATAAAATCATTTCACTGATTTCATTCAGACCATTATAAATAAAGATTAGTTTACTTATATTGGGGATTAGTGTAATCTTAGTGTAATCTTAAAAGTGTAATCTTACTTAATCTTACTTATTTTCTAGTAGGAATAATAGAGGAACAGTCACAAGGATGCAAAGTAAGACAAAAATAGCTGGATATTATAAAATTGTTTCACTTATTTCAGTAAGACCATTAGGATTGAGGGTGAGATCCAATACACCTCCCTTTTCTGCAAGTTTTCGAAGCGGTTGAACAGGTTGTCAGGTATAAAATCCATTGGGGTAATTTTCAGAGGATGTTTCAATTTATCCAGTGTGGAGGCACAATGTTTAGATAGACTGTGTTTCAAATATTGTTTCTGAATGTTGTGTCTATGTTGGTTAACACGGCAATGTAGTATAATTCTTGCGCAGTACATCCAATGTCCCTCATGCAACCCCTGCCTAACAGTGGAGTTACTCCATTTCTAAGTGGTTAACCCCTATCTTTCTCATCTATATGATCCTGATGATAGTCTATAACTCTGTAATGGTCCTGATGTTTTTCCTCAGCTAAATAACTGGTTCTTTATGGGACAAAGTATGGCGCATCAGGATGTTGCATTATTAGAATCGCTTACATGTAATTTTTTTTTTTGCTGTGACCCTAAAAACTTTTTGGGGGTTTTCTATCACCTATTTTAGTAAGTACAAGTAAGGTTAAGTTTTAATTATGGAGGCTTTCTGTGATATTATCCACAACCGAGCAAACATGTCACAAGTTAGTGAACCATCTAGGTCAGTGGTCAGCAAACTGTGGCTCTTTAGCCCCTTGATATTGGCTCTTCCAGGTGAGGGCTCACATGTGCAGTGCGATCGCATTTTTGTTGCCCGTGGCAAAAATCGGCAGGAGGGGGAGGACCAGGAAGCGGTGAAGGCTCTGTACTCACCGCTTCCTGGTCCTTGGCTGTAGGCTGTGCAGGGCTGCACACAGTGTGAGGCGCTCTGTGATATCACGCTGTGCACGCCAGTTCACAGCACAGCCGACAGCAGGAGGAACACAGAGCGAGGGTGGTGAGAAGCAGCGGCATCCAGGAGCAGGAGAGGTAAGTGCTATTTTATTTTATGAAACTTGGGGCTGATCTGAGGCAATGGGGTGATGGGAATCATAATGGGGGATATGAGAGGCATTATGGATGATTAGAGGCATCATTGATGATAATGGGGAGGATGAGAGGCATCATGGATAATAACAGGATTGATAAGAGTCATCATGAAGGATAATGGGGATGATGAGAGGCATGGGGCTCTTATCTAAGGTCTGATTGGGGGTCATTCACTTTGGTGTCTGAGCTGACGTCTGAGGGAGGTCTTATTAATATTGGGGGTCTGATTAGTGGTTTGACCTGAGGTGTAATTAAAATTTTTTTTTCATATTGTCCTCTAAAACCTACGTGCGTCTTATAGGGTGAAAGGTTGTGGAGTGAAAGATGTAGTGTCGAGGATTGAGAAAGGTATGTTCAGATGGTTAGGAATACCCTTATTAAGTTAATAACAATGTACCTTCCTATAAAGTTTACATTTAAAAAAATTGGCTCTCAGAAAAAATTAAATCACTGTTTTGTTGATATTTGGCTCAGTTGACTAATAAGTTTGCCCACCACTGATCTAGGTTGTAATATGATTGGACTTAGTGCTAAACTGGAATGAAGTTTTAGCAACTCCTTGTCTTCACCCTTTACTCCCATTTTAGATGTAGGGACTGATATACCTCTGTTGTGCTCCCAGAGTACTCTTCTATAATAGTAACTGGTTAATCTAAGGCAAAGTAAAGAAATGAGAGAACCAAAGTTTTATGTAGCAAATAGGTCAGTGCAAAAATTATTTTCAATTGTAAGGTAACATGAGAATCAGAAATACAGAACCAGAGGGGACATCAAAACAAAAGAAGGTCCGCAAAACTGCAACTGGATACCGAACTGTAGGCTGAAGATTAAGAATCAAGATACAGGAAATCAGAATTAGAAAACTCAACTTCTAGTGTCCAGGCACAAAACTGATATAGATGTACGAAATTGAGTTGAGCTAGAATATTTACCTACCATGGACCATGGGACATGAAATATTGCAGCCATCAAGATAAGACACTCTGCTGCATGCTGGTAAGGTTATTACTATCTTCTAAGATTCCCTTTCCCCCCACTAGCTTTAGTAATAAATTATTATATCCAAAGAGCTTATGAAGAGCCTATGAAAATTGCAAATAGCCTATGAAGAGCACATTCATAACTTACGCCCAAAATTATTGCTTGTATATAGATATATGGCATGTTAAAAATTAACATTAAAATGTTTCATTGCCAAGTCATTATAATAAATAACACACGTAAGCATTTAAACCAGAGTTTAATGGGTTTCATTGTAACAACTGGGAGTAATGCATAAAATAAAAAGTTTTCATCCACAGTGTTCAATCACAGTGTTTAATTAAGTTTGTCTTGTGCATTAAACTTTAAAGATTATGATAAAAAATGGGTTCAATATAGAAAAAAAATAGAGGTAGTAAAATACCGTACCACAAAGACAAAACAAACATAAATGCAACACAGATTATGTATGTCCTCAGTGACATTCCCATAGATTTAACACAAAAAAAATCTTAAAATTAATAGCCTACAAAAATTACCTTTAACTTATGGGAAAATGATGCTTCTGTTTGATATAAAATAGAAGACATTCAAAAACACCAATTGACTTGAATATTGCCCGACAGAAATAGTAAAATATAAACAGCCTTTTCACATTTAATTTGCCATTTGCATTTCACATATTAGCAAAAAAATAGTCCATAAGTGAAATAGACCAGTTGGCATTCAACTGAAATGTATTTCTTCCATGAGGAAGGCAACAAATACGTATGTTTCATTGGTTCAGTGTCTCAGTAGTCCAGACACTTATGCTTTTAATAATTAGCCATTCATTTTGATTCTTAGTCACTAAAATTCGAATGCAGTCAATATTAAAAAGAACTTTGCGGTCTATATTGTCCATTTCAAAGTTCCCATTTATGAAATCACCTAACCTAAGATAAGTTGTACATTTTTTGTTCTTCTTAGTCCCAACCAATCTTTCTCCAACCTCCAGGGTACCATGGTGTAGAACATCATTTTGGCGATCTTCTGTTCCTGTGCTGACTTTGATTTTGCTTACTTTTATAGGTTTCTCAAAGACAATGTGATAAAAGTCTCCGCTAGAAGGAGGCTTGGCCCAGAAATATTCTTCAGCACTACTATAAGCCCTATTAACCTCATAATTTTCAAATGTGTTCATATTTGTGCTGAGAATTGCCGATGGGTTATCAGGTATATCAAGTGAATCTTCTTCAAAGTCATCATCTTTCAGTTTGTTCTCAGCACCTTTGTAGGAAGAATAATATCCCATATGCTGAAAAAGTGATGGCTTAAATCGAATTGCTTCTTTTTGGGCTAACAGGCCTCTAAAATGAATCAGCAGCCAATCACAAGGCATTTCCTGGTAGAACATAAGTAGAAAATGAGCCAGTCGTGGTAGATCATGGGTATTATATAATTTACCGATATATCCTAGTTTTGAAAACTCCAAGGTTACCCAATTTGATCCTTTCCTGGAATTTATCACCTTTTTAATTGTTGTCAAGAAATTCTTGGCACATCTAACATCATCTTCAAGCATTAAATAATAATCTGACAGATTAGCACAAAAATTTAGTAGGAAAGCATAGTCAACATTTTGTTTAGATCTAAATTTCACTCGGGCATCAGGATCATTATAATTTCTTTTTAAGCCTTCTAATACAGGATAGTATTGTACAGGAGTATGAATAATTGCCAGTCTTCCTGCAATAATATGATGGGAGAATTTTCTTGATATATCTTGTACAATGCTTTCACACCAGGCTAGGTCAAAATCTGCTAAATGAACAACTACAGCTATCTCCTTCAGTTCTTCATAGCTTGACTGTTCAAATACAGACTTGATAGTTTCAAGCAAATAATTTCCTTTTTTCCTTTTCACAGATGATAGGCCAATTGTTAGAAAACCTACGCAAAAAGAAAGGATAATGAGTATTCATATTGTTCTTTTTATGTATTTTTCATATAACAAAGTGTAGCGTTATACCTCACTTGTAGAATTGCTTTCGATAGCTGAGGTTGTGTTCTAAAGATTTACCCTCTTGAATATGACATATAGCAGTGCTTTAATTTAATAATCTAGTACTTACCATCATAAGAGAACAATTAGTGTTGCTGCAATCAGATCTGACAACCACTAGATCTCAATATTGTTTAATTACAATATATATATATATATATATATATATATATATATTTGTATTGGTATCTTTCAGGACATTGGTCAAAGAGGAATTGTTCTATAAAGTGTCCTATACATGTACAAAATAATATGTTATTTTATGTAACTTTTCAATCTATTTAATGCCACATTCACACTTCATTCAGTTTATGTAACTTCAAGTAACAAACACTCTTTATAGTCTTAGGATCATTACCTCTATGGAAACATTCATGGTATTCTTCATGAACATTTCCTAAACAATACAAGCACAAAAATAGGTTTTCAGCATACATTTATTTTTAAAATGTTGCTGCATTATGAAAGCATTGTTCAAGTCCTGCTGAGCTTCTTTGCAACTCATTTACCTTCATTTCATTGGCCTTTCAGCCTTGAGCAATCTGGAATGTGTTTCTTTATATTTGAAAAGAATATGGTTGTCAGGCAGTATATCTCCAGAATTTTAGTTGCTTTTGGACTGTGTGAGAGGAAACCTGAATCCACACAAACATGAGTTGAATTTGCCAAGTAAATGCAAATGTCATATTTAAAACCTACACTCTAGTGTTGCAGGCATTAGTGCCAGCCAATTATCCAATGCTCCTTCAAACTTCTCACTTGTATGGGACCATAATTCAGCAACCATGCAAGTCCAGGACTGGTGTAAGGATTTTTGCCGCCCTAGACAAAAGCTAATTTTGCCGCCCCCTTGACTCCACCTATCGACCACGCCCTTCAGTCCGCCCCTTTTTGTCGGCCAACTATTTAATGATTGACAATCAGGGTGTGACAGGGTAAGACACTGCCTGCAAAGTGAAGACATTAAAATCTCCCTGATTGTTTCCATAGATCAGGCAGGAGCAGAGAGTGCAGGGTAATCACAGAGCTTAATCTTCCATTTAGTTGAACACGATATTACACGCCCCCCCCCCGCATACAATATTACACCCCCCTTTGCATACAATATTACACGGACCCCCTTCATACAGTATTAAATGGCACCCAGTTCTGCACAATATTACTCATCCTCCCGCATACAATATTACAATGACCCCCACATATAAATATTACAGGCCCACCCCTGCATACAATATTACAATGCCCCCGGCATACAATATTACAATGCCCCGGCATACAATATTAAAGGCCCCCCCACACACATTACAGGGTCCCCCCTGCACAAGATATAACAGGGTCCCTCCTGTACACAATATTACAGGGTCCCCCCTGCACACAATATTACAGGGTCCCCCCTGCATAGGATGGTACATGGCCCCCACCTCTGCATACAGTCTCACACAGAATCCTTCAGCATAAAGTTCTCGGCTGCCCTCCCCTCAGCACGTCCACAGCACACACATGGACCTCCAGCACTGACACACACTCTCTGCCCCCATCTATGAGTTAAGAGCAGCCCTCTGTGACCTGCTCTGCAAACAGCCTGAGCTCTCCGGCTTCTGACCTTTCTATTCACGCTGCCGCTGCGCTGCCAAGTCCCGTTACAAGAGACGTCAGGGAGTCAGTCAGTTTCCTGCATGGAGTTTAGCCTCTACCCTGCTGATAATGCTAAGGCCAGAGCAGCGCCAGCACCCCCAGCAAGAGTGCGCTCTAAGCAGTGGCCTACTTTTCTTATGGGTGGCGCCGGCCCTGTGCAAGTCTATGGGACCATGCTGGCATACCATATGTCTGTATGCCTCCAGTATCATATCAAGGAATACAGGGGTTCTTGATGTCCAATTCTACATAGATTCAACTGGGGGCGGGGGGGGGGGGGTATCTTCCACTGGAAGCTATATTGTAACTTTTTTTTGTAGAAATATATACATAATAGTATACTATGTAAAAGCACCATATAATGTCACAATAGTACCTATGGGTCCATGTCTATGTGTTTCCATACAGATTCTGTGCACATGCTCTGTCGTGTGCATGAGGTCATACTCTACTGTAGTTAGAATTATTAACAAGCCAATATACAAGTGTGAAAACACAGACCTCAGTAGACCTGGTAGTTATGTAATAACCATGTATAATAACTCAAAATAGAGGGGAAATAATGTGACAAGTCACAACGTTACAACTCGTCTGTAACATTGTTTTTTTTAAAGCGACATTTGAGAAAATCTCTGATTAGAGATGCCTTGTTAATTGGTTGAATAGGCATTTGTCCGTTTGAAACTGAGAAATATAAATGCAACATGTGCTTCTCAAATAATTCAATGATAACTGTCATGACATTTTTTTTAACACTTTATCTTCACAAAATGGAAATTGTAATTGTAATTGTGAATTGAAACCACATTTGACATAAAATGTACCAGACACTGGCAAAGTAATATACTATACTTGTGATTGATTTTAAGATCCATCCAATAAGCATGGGCATTTCACTGGTAACACAGATGTATTACTGAAGTGCATGCACTAGTTGACTAGTGATGCCTTTCTGCAATACAGTGAGGAACTACATGTTTTTTACTACTTTGTACCTGTGCCAGGATGAGCCATTTCTTTGGACACCAGGGGAAGGGCTCTCTGTGTTTTTTTCTGATACATGTGTATATTGTAAATTAACCTAGAGAAGATCCTTTCATTCCCATACAAATTGATTTACAGTTTGGTAGACAGATATTCTGACTTTTATCTATGTTAGTTATCTTGCAGGGTATGTGGATAACCAGAAAATGGAGCAACTTGGAGCAAAAGGTGTCAAATGGGCATGGGGGCAGGACCAGAATCCCAGCAAAGCAATTGCATAAAACAAAGAGTTGACAACACCAACATTTTACATTGTAGCACTAAAGATTTCTTATAGAAGTATTCAAGTAGAAAACAAATCTGTGTCGTGGCTATGAAATGATTAAATAAACTAAACTAGCTTTTACTCACTTCACTGATCCTCTAGTTCTACTACTCCATGGGTCTCAACATGGCAGGAATGCCACTCAGCCAATGACAGACATCAGCAATGGCCCGCTGGCCCGAGTGGCATTCCCAGCCCTTTCCTGCTGTCTCGAGATATGGTGCTGGGCACTGTCAGAAAAGCAGCACTGGGGGATTGACAAGATTTGAGAAGGTGAGTATTAACTAGTTTCCATTTTTTTACCATTCCATGGCTAGCTGACATATTTCCATTTCTACTGGAAATGCACTTGAATCAGTCAAATCCTGGTTAGAAGTATTACTTACGTTTTCTTGCTATTGGTATGCCAGCTAATATCTGATAGGTAACATTTATAGAAGTCGAGAAGTTAGAGAACTCCCTGACTGTATTGCCATATGAATCTGAGTTTAATGGGTGAGTAGAAACATCTCTAAGTCTTTTATCTTCTTCCTACATCAACATGACCAAATAAAAGATATTAGAAGTAGTGCAGTTGAAACAAAATGGTTTATGCAATGCACAAATACTCTAATAAATTCACTCATTTACAATTACATTTGAAGCTGTTATCTCACAAAGAAATATTACATTTCACTATTAGATCATGCAATTTTTTTTACTAATTATAAGAAGCTAGACATAGATTGAGATTGAACAATCCAGCTTCTGTTCACCATATTTATTGTAGAAATCCATGTTCACACAATACATTCTGCTGCCAGATGTGGAGGAAATGGCATGGCTACAAGATGCTCCTATTTCACCTTACATGCTAGCTGGGGATACAGATGAAGCTAATCCCTATGATGGACACGGGAGCACTCGCTCTGATAAGGGTGACCAATAGATCCGGTACAGAAACCGATCCCTCCTGGCTGATGTGCCCTACAAGCTCATGCTCTCACCTCTACGCATTTCGCCAGTACTATTGATCTGGCTCATCAGGGGGAAAGTCTGGCAGCATAGCTGTCTTTGTCAGAGATTAATGGCAGTGGTTTGTGGCATCCATTGTATTTTTCAGTGGTACTGTTTTGGGGTACATGCTGTATAACTTACTCATTAACTTTAATTACCTCTTTTTAAGAGGACATGGAAAAAATTGTGCCATTCATAGTGCAGCATAACTAATGTGTCACTTTAATTCTACAGGTCCGTGCGATTACAGCAATACCAAATATGTATAGCTTTTTTATGTTTTACTACGTTTTATCTAAGATGCATTAGAGCAAATATAATTGATTGCAAAGATAGACATAATCTTTTACCCAAAATGGTACTTGGAAATCTGAATTGTAAGCATGTTCAAACTAATAGCATTTACAAATATCAAAACATCAATAATTGCATATTTTCTTACCACAACATATTCATCCTCAATGTACAAGTTCATGAACAGCAGGCAAAAGATTAGAACCCCAAGGACTGGTAATGCTGAGCGTTTTCGAAAACATCTCATTTTATCCAGATATTTAGATTCAGTTGTTGTATGAATAAATGCATATATTTCCTAATGAAAGACATGGAAAATACATATTTAGTGAGTTAATTGGCTGTTTCACTTCTTATGCTAGTAAAATATCTACTCATTAAAGGGTTTGTCTAGTTTTCTCATACTGATGACCTGTCCTCAAGATGGGTCATCATAATTATCAGATCGGCGAGGGTCTGACTCACACTTCCCTTGTCAATCAGCTGTTTGAAGAAAACTCAACGCTTCTGCATACACTGCAGCTCTTGAGCAGTGTAACAACTATAGCTCCACCATCATATCAACTTGAGTAGGATGACCAGCTCAAATTACACTGCTTTCCCTTCAAACAGCTGGTGGGAATGCTGCCAGGAGTCAGACCCAGGCCGATATGATATTGATGAAGATAGGTCATCAATAGAGATGAGCAAATCGAAGCTGACGAAGAGGAATTCGTTTAGAATTTCAGGAAAAATTCGGTTTGCAATCAATGCGAATTTCCTCATGAATCGCAATTTTTCTTAAAATGGCGGCTACACTTGTGAGGAGTAAGGACATGGGACAAGGAACTCTGGGAAGGTGGGATCACCGAGATTGACATGCCTGTATGCAGCCAATCAGCAGCCAGCAAACCCTGTGATGTCACAGCCCTATAAATATAGTGGCCATCTTACAGTCAGACATTTTCCAGCATTCAGAGTGCAGAGACAGACTTGTGAAGGTGCTAGGGACAGCAAGTGGAAAAAAGATTATGGAAAAAAAAAGACAGAAAAAATGATTTATAAGTGCAGAGAAGGATATGGCGAAATCATTTCACAGCATCTTAGTGCAGGGAGAGACTTCAAAAGACGCTAGGGACATTGATAGGAAAGTGATTTACAAGTGCAGGGAAAGATTATTTGGGGATCCAAATAGTCATTAGACAGCTCTGTCATTCCAGCTTTTTGTTATTGGGCTGCAAGTGTTATGTTGAAAAGCCTTTAAGTGGCCTTTATCTTAGTATCTTATTTAGTACTACAAGAAAAATATATTCTCAGTTCACTTCTTCAGTTATTTCTGTTGAAAACGTATAGGGGCGTATTTCAGTACAACAAGAAAAATATATACACACTGCACTGTTGCAGTTATTTCTGTTAAAAGCGTATAGAGGCATATTACAGTAAAAAAAGAAAAATATATATATACGCACTGCACTGTTGCAGTTATTTCTGGTGAAAGCGTATAGGGGCGTATTTTAGTCCAACAAGACAAATATATTTTCAGGTCACTTCTGCTGTTATTTCTGGTGAAAGCGTATAGGGACGTATTTCAGTACTACAAGAAAAATATATTCTCAGTTCACTCGTCAATACATTTCTGTTGAAAGCGTATAGTGGCCTATTTCAGTCCAACAAGAAAAATATATTCTCAGGTCACTTCTGCAGTTATTTCTGGTGAAAGCGTCTAGTGGCCTATTTCAGTCTAACAAGAAATATATATTCTCAGGTTACTTCTGCAGTTATTTCTGTTGAAAGCATCTAGTGGCCTATTTCAGTACTACAAGAAAATATATTCTCAGTTCACTGTTGCAGTTATATCTGGTAAAGCCTTTACTGGCGTATTGCAGTAAAAAAAAGTAATATACATTCGCCATTTGCTGGTGCACTTATATCTTGAAAAACCTTTATTGACGTAGAGCAGTAGAAAAAGAAATATACATTCGCTCCTGCACTTATATCATGAAAAACCTTATCATATCATATCATATATCAGTAGAAAAATAAAAATATATTCAGCATCACTGTTGCAGTTATATGTGGTAAAGCCTTTAGTGGCGTATTTCTGTAGAAAAATCAAGATATATTCAGCGTGCTGCAGTTATATGTGGTGAAATTTTGTATTTACGTTTCACAGACTGCGCACTTACATGACGATGTCCATGAGAGCGGCGCACCAATATAGGTGAATACACTATGCACTAACCCTGCACAAAAATGCTAACTAATTCCCACCAGCACGAGTCTATCTACGGTATTGCTTAATGGACACTATTGGGACTTTTCTGCAGCACAGAAACCGCGCAAGGACCAAGTTTCGCTCTTCCAGCGTTGACATACTTCCTCCGCTACATCCCGTTCACTTTAGATCACTCCTCCTCAGGCGCCATTGTTTTTTTTAAACTGACAGCCTATAACCCTCTGTTAAAAAGCCTTTAGTGACGTATATACGTGGAAAAAAGAAAAATATACTCGGCATTCACTGTTCCAGTTAAATGTGGTAAAGCCTTTAGTGGCGTATATCAGTAGAAAAAGATATTCGTCTGCTCAGCGCTGCAGTTAAAATCTCTTTTAAATTATTTTGGTGGGAAAAATATTGTAATCAGCGCTGCAGTTATATGTGGTAAATATTTTGTGACTTATTTTGGTGGAAAAAAATTGCAAATCAGCATTAAGCGCTGCACTTATATGCAGTAAAATCTTTTTTGAATTATTTCGTTGGACAAAAATCTTGTATTCTGCACTTATACTGTATGTGGTAAAATCTTTTTAGAATTATTTTGGTGGGTGGGAAAAAAACTTGTACTCAGCATTAAGCGTTGCACTTATATGCGGTAAAATCTTTTTTGAATTATTTTGTTGGACAAAAATCTTGTATTCTGCGTTAGGCTCTGTACTTATATGCTTTACAATATTTTTTTAAATATTTTGGTAGAAAAAAAACCTTGTATTCAGCATTAAGCGCTGCATTTATATGCTGTAAAATCATTTTTGAATTATTTTGATGGAGAAAAAAACTTGTATTTAGCATTAAGCACTGCACTTATATGCAGTAAAATCTTTTTTGAATTGTTTCGTTGGATAAAAATCTTGTAATCTGCGTTAAGCGCTGCACTTATATGCGATAAAATCTTTTTTGAATTCTTTCGGTGGAAATACAAATTTCCACCTCAACCATTAACTTCCTCATCTCTTCATTATCATTGGACACACTAACTTTACATCCCCCCAGCTATATGTATAAGTGGTGCCAACACCACCCAGTAGAAAAAGAAATATACATTCGCTCCTGCACTTATATCATGAAAAACCTTATCATATCATATCATATCATATCATATCAGTAGAAAAATAAAAATATATTCAGCATCACTGTTGCAGTTATATGTGGTAAAGCCTTTAGTGGCGTATTTCTGTAGAAAAATCAAGATATATTCAGCGTGCTGCAGTTATATGTGGTGAAATTTTGTTTTTTTGTGGTGAAATTTTGTATTTACGTTTCACACACTGCGCACTTATATGACGATGTCCATGAGAGCGGCGCACCAATATAGGTGAATACACTATGCACTAACCCTGCACAAAAATGCTAACTAATTCCCACCAGCACGAGTCTATCTACGGTATTGCTTAATGGACACTATTGGGACTTTTCTGCAGCACAGAAACCGCGCAAGGACCAAGTTTCGCTCTTCCAGCGTTGACATACTTCCTCCGCTACATCCCGTTCACTTTAGATCACTCCTCCTCAGGCGCCATTGTTTTTTTAAACTGACAGCCTATAACCCTCTGTTAAAAAGCCTTTAGTGGCGTATATACGTGGAAAAAAGAAAAATATACTCGGCGTTCACTGTTCCAGTTAAATGTGGTAAAGCCTTTAGTGGCGTATATCAGTAGAAAAAGATATTCGTCGTTCAGCGCTGCAGTTAAAATCTCTTTTAAATTATTTTGGTGGGAAAAAATATTGTAATCAGCGCTGCAGTTATATGTGGTAAATATTTTGTGACTTATTTTGGTGGAAAAAAATTGCAAATCAGCATTAAGCGCTGCACTTATATGCAGTAAAATCTTTTTTGAATTATTTCGTTGGACAAAAATCTTGTATTCTGCACTTATACTGTATGTGGTAAAATCTTTTTAGAATTATTTTGGTGGGTGGGAAAAAAACTTGTACTCAGCATTAAGCGTTGCACTTATATGCGGTAAAATCTTTTTTGAATTATTTTGTTGGACAAAAATCTTGTATTCTGCGTTAGGCTCTGTACTTATATGCTTTAAAATATTTTTTTAAATATTTTGGTAGAAAAAAAATCTTGTATTCAGCATTAAGCGCTGCATTTATATGCTGTAAAATCATTTTTGAATTATTTTGATGGAGAAAAAAACTTGTATTTAGCATTAAGCACTGCACTTATATGCAGTAAAATCTTTTTTGAATTGTTTCGTTGGATAAAAATCTTGTAATCTGCGTTAAGCGCTGCACTTATATGCGATAAAATCTTTTTTGAATTCTTTCGGTGGAAATACAAATTTCCACCTCAACCATTAACTTCCTCATCTCTTCATTATCATTGGACACACTAACTTTACATCCCCCCAGCTATATGTATAAGTGGTGCCAACACCACCTAGGAGCGAATAAAGGTAAATGACACTGCCAGCCTGTTAAAGGGAATTACAGCATGATACCACAATACATTTGATATGACATTTAGCAACAGTTTAAAGTGCCCACATATGGCACATAGTGAATCAAGATGAATCAGGCGTGGATCAGCCAGGATTTCCACACACTAATGCCTGATACATCAGACTAGATAATCCATGGTGCCACACCAACAGTTGACAAAAGAGATCTGTTTCTTCTGGCTACTTGTCTCAGCTACTGTTCTGATGCTATTACCTGCCTGATGTCACACATCTGATACCAAGTACTCCTTTTTTCACCCACCATCTTCAGCGGGTACTGGTATTGCCTCCCCCCTCCACAGTATGTCACCTTGCCACTCTGTGTCCTCCTGATGATGCCACCACCTCCAGACTCTGTCATTGAGCCGGTCTGTGGTCTCCTCATGCTCCTGCCACCTCCAGACTCTGTCATTGTGCCGCTTTGCAGACTACTCATGCTGCTGCTGCCTCTAGACTCTGTCATTATGAAGCTATGTGGTCTCCTCATGCTGCTGCCACTTCCAGACTCTGTCTTTGTGCTGCTCTGTGGCCTACTAATGCTGCCACCACCTCCAGACTTTGTCATTGTGCCACTATGCAGACTACTGATGCTGCCGCCACCTCCATACTCTGTCATTGTCCGCTCTGTGGTCTCCTCATGCTGCTGCGACCTCCAAACTCTGTCATTGTGCCGCTCTGTGGTCTGCTCATGCTGCTGCCACCTCCAAACTCTGTCTTTGTGCCGCTCTGTGGTCTCCTCATGCTGCCGCCACCTGCAGACTCTGTGAATTTGCCACTCTGTGGCCTCCTCAAACTGCTGCCACCTCCAGACTCTGTCATTGTGCTGCTCGGTGGCCTCCTCATACGGCTGCCAACTCCAGACCCTGTAATTGGGCCACTCTGTGGTCTCCTCATGCTGCTTCCACCTCACCACTATGTCAAAGGGCCACTCTGTGGATTTCTCATGCTGTTCCCACTCTCCCCACTTCATGACTGGTCCACGATTTTGGCTTTCAGCCTGGCTGACATCATCATTTATTTGACACTTCTTCTGATCCGTCAGAAGGAAGGAAAAACGAGACGCACAATGGATCCTGTCTGTGTATCAGCTTTAAGGCCTGTATGGTCCCATCAGAATTGGCTTATAATTTGGTAGCCAAAAGCAGCAGTGGGAAGAAAAAACAGAAGACATGCAAATATTCATTTAATGTGTCATCTCTGTTTTAGATCCACTCCAGTTTATATTGCCTTTAGCAATACTGATGGATTATTGAGCAAATGTTAACCGAGTGAAGGTGTATGTTCCACAAACAGTATCTGTTTTTTGGGGGGTAATTGTTCTGATGGATCAGAAACAGAAACTTACTGCTGACACCCTCTCCACTCTTGTGTAAGCGTTTAATAGAACAGGTTCTGTAGACATCTATGTGTAATCAGCTGACGATGGGGGTAAAAGGAGTGCTCTTCTTCTTGACGCTAACATCTACCTGTAAGGCTGAGTTGATACTTGAGTTATTTGGTCAGTTTTGGCCCTGTGACCCCCCAAATAAGTGAACTATGCAGTGATTCTAAGAGCGACACCTGTCATCTGCATGTCATACGGAATTACAGTATTATTTCATTACCAAAGCAAACTCCCTATGTGTGTTACTGCAAGGAACAGTGTTCTAGACCACTATAACGGCTCTCAGCAGTCTTGAAATAGCTGTTTTTTAAACGTAATTCACCACAAATAATTTCAATAGAATCCCTTTTTTCCAAAGAAATTTGGCAAACCGGCTAATCAAATTTTTTCAAAATTCGCTCATCTATAGTCATCAAGATGGGAAAGCCAGACAACCCGAGCACAGAGGGCATGTAAACTCTTAAAACTTAACTTTTAATACATACAGTACCTATAAAAACCATAAACGTTTAATGTACCTTAGCCCCAACACAAATACAAACAGTAACTATCAGAACAAATCTATGAGCAGGGTAATGGAGAAACCTGCACCTGCACTCCCTGGATTTTGTGTGGCTGATATGGCCCATAAAAGGTAAGAATTAATGTTAGGGACCACTCGTGAGGCAACCGTGAAGTGGTGGGTGGCTTACATAATTTGGCCAAAATATAAACTAATGCCTCATCTAACATCCAGCATAGTGGCAGGACGGAGCTCTAGCTGCAGTGTGCCATTGCACCTCTGTTTTTACGTTTGTATGTGTATTTCACCATAGCAACGTGCACCTGCATATTGGGTTGTGCTGACTGCAATCCCCATTTTTTTTCCTAATGGAGAAACCTGCAGTCAGGATGAGAAATCTTTCCCTATAGGGATCCTTAACACAGAGAAGCACCCTAATGATGGATGCCCTCTGTTCATGATCCTACCCCTCATCCACCCTAGTACATCCTACCTCCTCCTGACGTGTTTCCCGCTGCTGGGTTCATCAAGTGATAAAAGAAAATTGGCTATGCACCAGATGTCAACAAATATGGACCACTGCTATAAGTAGAGAAGAGCAAATCGAAGTTGACAAACTGGAATTCGATCTGAATTTCAGTAAAAATTTGCTTTGCACCGAAACCGAATTTCCTCAGGCTTCGTGGTAACGAATCACATTTTATCCTAACATGGCTGCTGCACATGTTAGGACATGGAGCAAGGATCTCTGGGAACTAGGGATCACCCACAATGCCAGGCATGCAGCCAATCAGCAGCCAGCCAGCCCTGTGATGTCACAGCCCTATAAATAGCCTCAGCCATCTTGGAATCAGCCATTTTCCAGTGTACTTAGTGCAGGGAGAGACGTCAGCAGGCGCTAGGGACAGTGGTAAAACAGACTTTAAAACTTTTATTTTGCTATATAGAAGTTCCAAGAAAAGATAGGGAGGAATCATTCAACAGTATTGAAGCAGAACAGGGTTCAGTAGGGGAGTTTACAGCCTGGGTAATAGGAACAATCCTATTACACCTTGCTGCACTGACTGGGGATCCAAATTGTCATTATGCAGCTCTGTAATTCCAGCAAACCGTTCTTGTTATTGGGGTGCAAGTGTCGTTTGATACAGCCATTAACAGGGTTTATTAAAAGGAAATATTTCGATGTTTTATTTGCCCTTGTGCGGTGCAGTTATATGTTCGAAAGCATTTTTTGGCTTGTATTAGTAATAAAAAAGGGCTTATTAGCCATTTTGTGGTGAAATGAGAAAATTACAGCCTTTTTGGCCAGTATTAGTGGCAAAAAAAATATATATTATTTGCCGTTCAGCAGTGAAGTTTTATGTTCTAAAGACCTTTTTGGCGTGTATTAGTGGCAAAAAAATATATGTATATTTGCCGTTCAGCGGCACAGCTATATGTTCTAAAGCCTTTTTTTGGGTGTATTAGTGGCAAAAAAGATATATTATTTGCAATTCAGCGGTGAAGTTATATGTTCTAAAGCCCTTTGGGGAGTATATAAGTGGAAAAAAGTAAGGGCCTATCTGTCGCAGTGCAGTTATATGTTCTAAAGCCCTTTTTGGTGTGTATTAGTGGCAAAAAAATATATATTATTTGACGTTCAGCAGTGCAGTTCCAAAGCCCTTTTTGTCATGTAATAGTGGCACAAAAAAAGTATTTTCCGTTGTGTGGTAAAGTAAGAAAATTACAGCCCTTTTTGGCGTGTATTAGTGGCAAAAAATATATGGAGTTGCCGTTCAGCAATGCAGTTATATGTTCTAAAGCACTTTTTGGCATGCATTATTGGCACAAACAAAAATTGCCGTTGTGTGGTGAAGTGAGAAAATAACAGCCCTTATTGGGGTGTATTAGTGGCAAAAAAATATATATCTTTGTCGTTTAGCAGTGCAGTTATATTCTAAAAGCCCTTTTTGGCGTGTATTAGTGGAAAAAATATATATATTCTGCCGTTCTATGGTGCAGTTATATGTTCTAAAGCCTTCTTTGGTGTGTATTAGTAGAAAAAAAAGGGCTTATTAGTAGAGTTGAGCAAACCCGAACTATAAACCCGAACTGTATAGTTCGGGTTCGTACCGAAATTTAATTGTTCGGTGATTTCTTCCCGCTTTCTTAAGGGCTGCACAGCAGCCAATCAGCTAGCATTTTACTTCTTGCCCTAAGAAGCCATCACAGCCATGCCTACTAATGGCATGGCTGTGATTGGCCAAGTGCAGCACGTGACCCAGCCTCTATTTAAGCTGGAGTCACGCAGCACCGCACGTCACGCTGCTCTGATTAGTGTAGGGATATGATGGGCGAGATTAGGCAGGAAAAACTCAGCAAAAACATCTAATGAAGTGATCGATCTACAGCTGTGAATCATTCAACTTCTGCTAGTTAATTGCTCACTGTTTTTTTAGGCTGTACAGAGCGTTTTTCTGTCACTTTTTTCAGGGGTGATCGTGGCCATTTTGTGTCTTGTGGTGCACCAGCACAAGCTGCCACCAAATCCATTAATCCATCAATACTAGTTTTTTGTTTTGCTATATCCTACATCAGGGGCTTGGCTGTGCTTATTGTCACCCCTAGAAACTCAGGATAGAAATTTCTATATTTTATTGAGGGGTTAAATTCAATTGCCAAAATAGCAATCCCCTAAATCTGGTGTTCCAGATGTGGCTAGCCAAGTGTAATACTGTCTGATGTCTGGCAAAGGATATAATTTTATCTGTGGTGAAATTCAATTGATAAAATAGCAATCCCCTAAACCTGGTGTTCCAGCTGTGGCTGGCTAAGTTTAATACTGTCCGGGAAAGGATACATTTTTTTCTGGGGTGAAATTCAATTGCCAAAATAGCAATACCGTAAATCAGTGGTTTCAGCTGTGGCTGGCCAAGTTTAATAGTGTCCGGCAAAGGATAGATGTTGTTCTGGGGTGAAATTCTATTGCCAAAATAGCAATACCCTAAATCTGGTGTCCCAGCAGTGGCTGGCCAAGTTTAATAGTGTCCGGCAAAGGATAGATTTTGTTCTGGGGTGAAATTATATTGCCAAATTAGCAATTCCCTAAATCTGGTGTCCCAGCAGTGGCTGGCCAAGTTTAAAAGTGTCCAGCAAAGGATAAATAATTTTCTGGGGTCAAATTCAATTGCCAAAATAGCAATCCCCTAAATCTGGTGTCCCAGCAGTGGCTGGCCAAGTTTATTAGTGTTCGGCAAAGGATACATTTTTTTATGGGGTGAAATTCAATTGCCAAAATAGCAATACCGTAAATCAGTGGTTTCAGCTGTTGCTTGCCAAATTTAATAGTGTCGGCAAAGGATAGATTTTGTTCTGGGGTGAAATTCTATTGCCAAAATAGCAATACCCTAAATCTGGTGTCCCAGCAGTGGCTGGCCAAGTTTAATAGTGTCCGGCAAAGCATAGATAATTTTCTGGGGTGAAATTCAATTGCCAAAATAGCAATACCGTAAATCAATGGTTTCAGCTGTGGCTGGCCAAGTTTAATAGTGTCCGGCAAAGGATATATTTTTTTCTAGGGTGAAATTCAGTTGCAAAAATAGAAACACTGTAAATCTGGTGTTCCAGCTGTGACTGGACAAGTTTCATAGTGTCCGTCAACTGATATATTATTTTCTGGGGTGATATTCAGTTGGAAAAATAGAAATACCGTAAATCTGGTGTTCCAGCTGTGACTGGACAAGTTTCTTAGTGTCCATCAAAGGATATAATTTTTTCTGGTGTGAAATTCAGTTTCAAAAATAGAAATACCGTAAATCTGGTGTTCCAGCTGTGACTGGACAAGTTTCATAACGTCCGTCAAAGGATATATTTTGTTCTGGGGTAAAATTCAATTGCCAAAATAGCAATACCCAAAATCAGGTGTTCCAGCTGTTGCAGGAAAAGTGTAAATCTGTCCGTAAAAGGGTATATTACACTCAGCGTGCATCTCCAAGTGTATTTCTTTCCGTTAAATGGTATATTACAGTAAGTGTTAAAATACAGCATAATCCTCTACATTTGCACACACTGTTTTGCATATCTAAGTGTATTTCTTTCCGTTAAAGTGTATATTACACAAAGTGTTAAAATACAAGTGCTGAAAGCATAATCCTATATATTTTTTTCACACGCTACTGTGCATCTCCAAGTGTAAATCTGTCCGTAAAAGGAAACCTTTCATCTAGGGCCTAAATACTAGGCCTATAATTGATATTCCCCTAAATCTGTGGTTACTGCTGTGCCTGGATTAGTGTAATACGGTACATAAATAGATAGCCAGATAGTGTTAGGTGCCTTTAAAAAATGCCTGAATTTGAATTGAATACATTGGGCCAAATAATTTATTTCTTATTGTGGTGAACAATGAGGTAAACATCTAGTAAGGGCCCATCACTGGTGCGTGGCTGGGGGGAAATGGAGGACGATGATGATAAGCCTCTCACAGAGGACAGCTTGTCCTTACCTCTGGGCAGCCTGACACACATGAGCGACTACATGCTGCAATGCCTGCGCAACGACAGCAGAGTTGCCCACATTTTAACGTGTGCGGACTACTGGGTTGCCACCGTGCTGAATCCCCGGTACAAAGTCAATGTGCCCACCTTACTTCCTGCACTGGAGCGTGATAGGAAGATGCACGAGTACAAGCGCAAGTTGGTAGGTGCGCTACTGAGAGCATTCCCAAATTTCACATGGGAACAAGTGGAAGCCCAAGGCGAAGGCAGAGGAGGAGCGACAGGTTGCCAACGCAGCTGTGTCATGGCCAGCTCCTCTGAGGGCAGGGTTAGCATGGCAGAGATGTGGAAAAGTTTTGTGACCACGACACAGTTAACTGCACCACCACCTGATACAGAACATGTTAGCAGGAGGCAGCATTTCACTAACATGGTGGAACAGTACGTGTGCACACCCCTCCACGTACTGACTGATGGTTCGGCCCCATTCAACTTCTGTGTCTCCAAATTGTCCATGTGTCCAGAGCTAGCCTTTTATGCCTTGGAGGTGCTGGCCTAGCCTGGCATAAAGCGTTTTGTCTGAACGTGTATTCAGCACGGCAGCTGGCGTCATTACTGACATACGCAGCCGCCTGTCCCCAGCCAATGTGGACAAGCTGACGTTCATAAAAACGATCCAGGCATGGATCCCACAGGACCTGTCCATCCCTTGTGCAGAATAGACATTTATAACTACCTCCCCTTAACCATGTATTCTTGTACTCCAGGTAACTTCTTTATTGAATCCTCTTTTTTTAATTTTACCATTATTTTGCGGGGCAACCCAAAGTTGAATGAACCTTTCCTCCATCTGGGTGCTGTGGCCTAAATAACTAAAAGTGGCCTTCTCCGTTGGTGGGTGACATGATGCCTCTTTTGCTGCTATCTTGGTGGCAGACATTTAACTCTTTTTACTGTCTAATGACTGCCCCATTGTCTGGGTGTCAGGGGCCTATATGTCGTTTAATCATTTGTTGTCTTGCTGGGAGATATTAAACTCTTTTTACTGTCATGACCGCCCCATTGTCTGCGTGTCAGTGGCCTAAATTTCACGTACTTGCTTGCTGTCTTGGTGGCAGACATTTAACAGTTTTTACTGTCTAATGACCACCTCATTGTCTGGGTGTCAGTGGCCTATATGTCGTTTAATCATTTGCTGTCTTGCTGGGAGATAATAAACTCTTTTTTACTGTCTAATAACCGTAAGTGTTAAAATACATTGTCTGAGTGTCAGGGGCCTATATTTCAGGGGCCTATATTTCGTTTAATTGCTTGCTGTCTGGGTGAGAGACATTAAACTCTTTTTACTGTCAAATTACCTCTCCTCTGTCTGGGTGTCAGGGGCCTACATAAATGATAATGGCCTGTTCCATTTCAGGTCGACCTGAGGCCTGTGTTGCTGTTACGGGACAGCTCTCCTCTTTGCGGGTGCCATGGCCCTGAGTCTGTGAATGAGGCCTGTGGCACTGCAAGCAGACAGGAATCCTTTTTGGCTGTGATGAGAACTTCAACTCCCTTAGCATTCCCACCTGATGCCACCCCAACCTCCTATTCCACCTCCTCCTCCTCCAAGATGCCAATTGATATTGGTTAATTTTTATTTATTTTATTTTATTTTAAGTCATTTCCCTATCCACATTTGTTTGCAGGGGATTTACCTACATTTTGCTGCCCTCTAGCTCTTTCCTGTGCTATTTTACAGCCTTTTTAGTGCCCAAAAGTTCGGGTTCAATGGGTTTCAGGTACGGGGTGAAGTTTGGGTCGAGTTCGGATCCCGAACCCGAACATTTTCGGGAAGTTCGGCCTAAGTCAGGCATCCTCAAACTGCGGCCCTCCAGCTGTTGCAAAACTACAACTCCCAGCATGCCCAAACAGCCTACAGGTATCAGCCTACAGCAGGGCATTGTGGGAGTTGTAGTTTTACAACATCTGGAGGGCCGCAGTTTGAGGATGCCTGGCCTAAGTTCTCGAATCCGAACATCCAGGTGTTCACTCAACTCTACTTATTAGCCATTCTGTGGTGAAGTGAGAAAATGAAAGACTTTTTTGGGGGGTTTTAATTTCCTTTTTATTTATTTATTTGATTTAACAGTATGTCAGACAGGAGAGTGGGAGGGACCTAAATGTTTCTGGCACCCCCAGCCAAGAGTTGGTGTTTTCGTCATACAAAACCCTTAGTTGGCATGGCCCGGGAGCAGGCCCTGTGTCCTCACCTGTCCTCAACCTGCCTCTGTGCTTTTCTGTTGCCTCATCCACAGAAGTACTATATGCTGTGGGCTCAGCTCTACTATACAGCGAGGAGGAGCTGCTAGCAGTCAGTCAGCAGCTTCTGGCCAGCCAAGATCTGGAGGAGACATCAGCCGCTTCCTCTGGTAGGCAGGAAATTAGTTTTTAGGAGAGTGGATTGGGAGCTTATGTTGAGAGCGATCGGGCTCCTGACCCAGTGACTGTTAAGGAGGACGTCAGTGACTTGCAGACAGTACTTGAGGATGATGATGTAGCTTATCGCACTTGGGAGTCGGGTGAATTAGGGGCTTCATCATTATTGTGATAAAAATGGGGCAGCTTGCCCGTGAGGCAGTAGCGGAGCCAGCAAGTCAGCAGGGTTGCAGCAATGGAAGTTCGGGAGCCAAACATGTCCGGGGTAGACTACCCGCTTCGGAAAAGCCTACCTGCTCTGAAAGTTGTGGTGCAGGGGTTCACGGAAGCAGCGACTGTAGCAGTCAGTCAGTGCGGTGTGTTGGGGGTAAATTACCTACTCGGCAGTGTGGCAGTTTTTTGATAAGCTGCCGGAGGAGGTGAACATGGCCATTTGTAGAGTCTGTGGGCAGAAGGAAAAGCTTGGCCAGGGTGCCAATGTTGGCATCACAGCCCTGCGTCAACATATGTAGCGTCACTATAAATTTGCATGGGGAACCATGGCTACAATGTGGTGGTCCAGCCTGCCACAGCAACTGCTTCATCAGCAAGCACTAGATTTCAGGCAGTCAAGGCTCCACCACCTCAGCCGAAGGGAGCTGTCTGTCCATCCATCATCGGCTGGTTCTGATGCTCCTGCTCCTCCTCCTCATCAGTCATTCCATCAGCAATAGATCACCAAAGCGATTGCCAAGAGACAGAAGTATACATGCAATCATCCACGTTCTATAGCTGTTGGTCCTGCAACAATGTCCGCCTCTGCGTCCTCATCCTCCACCGTCTCCACTGCAAGGACAATTCACAGCATACTACATTAGCAGTGCACGGCGGTGTGATGCTGTTCTGCACCTAGTTTGCCTGGGTGAATGGAGTCACACAGGGGAGGAACTACTCCGTCATTTCTTTCATCAAGAAGGTGTGGATCAGCCAGGATTTCCACCCACCAATGCCTGATGCATCAGACTAGATCATTAATGGTGCCACACCAACACTTTGACAAAAGAGACCGGTTTCTTCTGGCTACCTGCGTCAGCTACCATTCTGATGCTGCCACCCGCCTGATGCCACACATCTGATGTCAAGTGCTCCTTCTTTCACCCATCATCTTCAGCCTGTACTGGTATTGCCCCCCACCTCCTCACTCTGTCAACGGGTCAGTCTGTGGTCTCCCGATGCTGCTGCAACCTCCACACTCTGTCATTGTGCCACTCTGTGGCCTCCTGATGCTGCCATCTCCTCACTGTAATTGTGCCACCCTGTGGCCTCCTCCTTTAGCTTCCTCCACCTCCACACTCTGTCATTGTACCACTATGTGGCCTCCTGTTGCTGCTGCTCCCACCTCCACACTCTGTCATTGTACCACTCTGTGGCCTCCTGTTGCTGCTGCTGCAATCTCTAAACTGTCATTGTGCCACCCTGTGGCTCCCTCCTGATGCTGCTGCTGCTGCCACCTCCACACTCTGTCATTGTGGCCTCCTCCTGATGCTGCTGCTGCCACCTCCACACTCTGTCATTGTGCCACTCTGTGGCCTCCTCTTGATACTGCTGCCACCTCCAGACCATTTAATTTGGCCACCCTGTGGTCTCCTCATGCTGCTTCCACCTCGCCACTATGTCATAGGGACACACTGTAGACTTCTCCTGCTGTTCCCACCCTCCCCACTTCATGACTGGGCCACTATTTTGTCTTCTGGCCTGGCTGACATCATCATTTATGACCCTTCTACTGATCTGTCAGAAGGAAGAAAAAGTGAGACACACAATGGATCCTGTCTATCTAGCAGCTGTAAGGCCTGCATGACATGGTCCCTATTTTACATTAGAATTAGCTTATGATTTGGTAGCGAAAAGCAGGAGTGGGTACAAAACACTGAAGACATGCAAATATTCTATTCACTTGTCATCTCTGTTTTGGACCCACTCCTGCTTTTTTTGGCTTTAGCAGTACTGATGGATTACTGACTAAATGCTGACTGAGTGAAGTTGGAAGGTCCACAGACAGCATCCGTTTTTTGGGGGTTTTTGTTCTGACTAGAGATTAGCGAATTTCTTAAAAATTCGATTCAGCTGGTTGGCCAAATTTTCTTAAAAAATGTGCTTTGATCCGAATATATTTGTGGCGAATTGTGTTAAAAAAATGGCTATTTCCAGGCTACAGAGAGCCTTTATCGGGGTGTAGAACACTTTACCTTGCAGTAACATGCATAGGGAGTGTGCTTGGGTAGTAAAATAATAATGTCAGTGAGGATTTCATGCAGATGACAGGCGTCACTATTAGAATTAATGCACACTTCACTTATTTGGGCAGTTAAGGGGCCAAAACTGACCAAATAACTCAAGTATTAACTCAGTCTTACAGGTCCATGTTAGCGCCAGGTATAAAGAACCATGCAGATACCCAAGATCCTACTATAGAGTGAAAGAGCGCACTCATTTTACACCAATTCACTGATCAAACATAGATTTCTACAGAACCTGTTCTATTAAATGATTATAAGCTTACAAGTAGAGGCCCCCAACAGAGTGGAGTGGCTGTCAGCAGTAAGTTTGTGTTGACGTCACTGATTATTTTGCCCTTACTCTGATCCATCAGAACTAGAGATGAGCGAATCGAAGCTGACAAAGTTAAATTCTATCCGAATTTCATGAAACATTTCATAGCGCGGAGATGGCAGCATGAGTAGGCCACAAAGGGAAAGGTGACATAGTGTGGAGATGGCAGCAACAGCAGCAGCAGCAGCATGATAACACAGATTGGCAAGGTGACATAGTGAGGAGATGGCAGCATGAGTAGGCCACAAAGTGGCAAGGTGACATAGTGTGGAGATGGCTGCAACAGCATCAGCATGATACCACAGATTGGCAAGGTGACATAGTGTGAAGATGGCAGCAACAGCAGCAGCATGATAATACATATTGGCAAGGTGACATAGTGTGGAGATGGCAGCATGAGTAGGCCACAAAGTGGCAAGTTGACATAGTGTGGAGGTGGGTGGCAGTACTAGTACTTGCTGAAGATGGTGGGTGAAAGAAGGAGCACTTGGCATCAGATGTTTGGCATCAGGCGGGTAACATCATCAGAATAGTAGCTGAGGCAGGTAGCCAGAAAAAAACTGTCTCTTTTGTCAAAATGTTGGTGTGGCACCATGAATTATCTAGTCTGATGCAGCAGGCATTGATGTGTGGAAATCCTGGCTGATTCAAGCCTGAATCATCTTGATGCAGTGTCCTAATACGTGCATTAGGTGGCCACTTTAAACTCTTGCTAAATGTCATATGAAATGTATTGTGGCTTTATGCGAACAGAGAAACAGAGTATTGTGGTATCACCATTTATATATATAGCTGGGGGGGAAGGGTGTAAAGTTAGTGTGTCCAATGTTAACAAAGAGATGAGGAAGTTAATGGAAAAAAATTTCAATGCAGATTTTACCGTATATAAATGCAGTCCTTAATGCAGAATAGAAGATTTTTACAACCAAAATATTTCAATAGAGATTTTATCACATATCAGTGCAGCCCTTAACGCAGAATAGAAGATTTTTACTGCCAAAATATTTTAATAGAGATTTGACCACATATAAATGCAGCGCTTAACGCAGAATACAAGATTTTTTTTTTAAGAGAACCGGACGTAGCGGAGGAAGTAGGTACGCGATGGAAGAGCGAGACGCGGACCTCGTGCGGTTTCTGTGCTTCAAAATAGTCCCTGTAGTGTTGAGTAAGCAATACTGCAGATAGATGCGGGCTGGTGTAAAGTATTTCACATTTTTGTGCATTATAGATGTCGTCACGTAAATGTGCAGTGTGTGAAACATAAATACAAAATTTCAACATTACACAACGTAATTCAGTCTATACCGCAAAAAGTACTTTCCCACATATAACTGCAGCGCTCAATGCTGAATATATCTTGATTTTTGTACAGAAATACGACACTAAAGGCTTTACCTCATATATAACTGCAACAGCGAACGCTGAATATTTTTTTCATTTTTCTAGCGATATACAGTTGTGGTCAAAATTATTCAACCCCCACTGAAATTGAGTGTTTTGGCCAGTTTGACATTGATTTTGATCATTTCAGTCATCTTGTTTACAATTAAATCAAAGAGGCACTTGTAAGTCAGACAAATATAACATAACATTTATAATGAAATAACCACAAATGTCTTTTCTGTGCTCACATCATTATCAGTTTTAATTAACCCCCAAGTGACATTTAATCTTAGTACTTAGTACAGCATCCTTTCCCAGTTATAACAGCTTTTAAACGTGAAGCATAGCTTGACACAAGTGTCTTGCAGCGATCTACGAGTATCTTCACCCATTCTTCACCTTCTGCCTGGGTAATGACAGAAGGTGCCAGACGAGTACTGGCATTCACGGTAGGATCGGACTTGGTTACACGGTTAGTGACTTGTAGCGCTGTGGGGCGAAGGAGGTTGGGCGCTTATGGTCGAATGATCATGGTTAGGTTTGTTACCTTCAAAAGCTACGTCCATGTGTCTGCATTTACATTTTGTCCTATACTCCATTCACCACTAGAGCTGCGTTCATGCGTTTGCTGTTGCATCCCATTAATACTCTGCTCGCTTCAGATTGCATTCATACAGCTGCGTTATACCTTGCTCCTCATGCTCAGAGCTGGGCCCATACCATGCCTTTAGGCACCACTCACATCCAGAGCTGCATTCACCCACCTGTTCTTACATCAGATGTTATATTCTGCTTCCACTTAATGCTGCATTTTCCCTTTCATTGCTACATCATGGTTACTCAGTATTTTCACTAGGGCAGTCAGCACACCGCTCTGATACCGCTTTCTTTCAGGTTTACGTTTCTTTCCTCGCTGGTGGTTACATTCCAAAGGCCTACCTTTCTGTTTCACTTCAGTGGAAAAAAAAAAAATTGGGTGCTGTTCTTTAGTCCTGGTTCGCATTCACTCAGACTGGTCTCCTGCCCCAGCTCACCATACAGTCCCTCAGCGGTCAGTGGGCTAATAGGAGTAAGTTTCCTACTATGTTTCACAAGCTGTTCACTAGTTGTCACGATTAGGGTCTTCTCTTAGCGAACTGTAATGCCTCTGGCTCTTTTCTCCCATCTGTTTAATTTCACGGTTGGTTTAATGTTTTACTCAGGCACGGGGTTCGGTTCACTATTGTCTATGCATATGCCATCAGGTCTGGCTCACATTTTAATTACTTATCATCACTGTAATGTCATCTAGTTCAGTCTTGGCTTCGGGGGCCCGATGACCACTTCAGCCTCATGACTCCGCGGGGTCTATGACCGTTCTTCACGTTATTCGCTAGGGGTACAATATGGTTGTAAGCTGGTTAGTGTCCTAGGTTACTGTCGAAGGCGGCCATGGTTATGCGAGTCCCCAAGTCATACTGGTGCTGCTTAAGTGGTTTAAAATAAAAAAAAATTAAAAAAAAAAATTATAAAAAAAATAATAATAATAATAATAATAATTAATTTAAAAAAAAAATAAAAAAAATTAAAAAATAAAAATTTTATAATAAAAATTTCAAAAAAATTAAAATAAAAAAAATTGCCATAAGTTTCGCATTCATGGCTACGCCATTAGAGTCTCTGACGCATGGCTTCTCCGTTTAAGTTTGACACGCATGGCTCCACCATTAATGTCTCTCGCTCAGGGCTTCTCTGTTTATGTTTACACACATGGCTCTGCTGTTAGAGTCTCTCGCGCATGGCCCCGCCATTAGAGTCTCTCGCGCATGACCCCGCCATTAGAGTCTCTCGCGCATGGCCCCGCCATTGGAGTCTCTCGCGCATGGCCCCGCCATTAGAGTCTCTCGCGCATGGCCCCGCATTAGAGTCTCTCGCGCATGGCCCCGCCATTAGTGTCTCTCGCGCATGGCCCCGCCATTAGTGTCTCTCGCGCATGGCCCAGCCATTAGTGTCTCTCGCGCATGGCCCCGCCATTAGTGTCTCTCGCGCATGGCCCCGCCATTAGTTTTCTCGCGCATGGCCCCGCCATTAGTGTCTCTCGCGCATGGCCCCGCCATTAGTGTCTCTCGCGCATGGCCCCGCCATTAGTGTCTCTCGCGCTTGGCCCTGCCATTAGTCTCTCTCACGCATGGCTTCTCAGTTTACATTTTACACACACAACGCCACCATTCGAGGTTCGCTGCGTGGTCCCATCACAGTAGGTTCCATGTCTATTTCTGCTTTCAGGCCCGCTCGCATGGCTCGGTCAACTGTGGCTCGCAATACAATTCTTCTTGTGGAGGCTCGCATGCATGGCTTTTGCCATTAGAATCTAACTCACATTATGGTTGTAGGTTGTTGGGACTTCATTGTTTTCTTTTCAAGCAGTCATCTCAAGCCTTCCTTTCAGACATCACCTTTTCCTGGGTTCGCATTTTTCTCCCATTTACCCTCTCTAGGTTCTTGCTTCCCTCGCTCCCCGCTGTTACTTTTCTCTTGCCCGTCCTTGCATTATAGACCCATTCTCCCAGGAAGCTGACCCTGTGGTCTCATTTTTTCACGTTTCGACTCTCAAAGGGTTGTTCAAAAAAAATAAATATATATATATATACTATGGCATCAGTTTCGTCCACAGGGAGTCCTCTCACCACTACAGGTGATTTACGAAGTCTGTCACGTCTACAGACTAATAAGTCCTGTCTCACCACTACAGGCGATTTACGAAGTCTGTCACGACTACAGACTAATAAGTCCTGTCACGACTACAGGCGATTTACGAAGTCTGTCACGTCTACAGACTAATAAGTCCTGTCTCACCACTACAGGCGAATTACGAAGTCTGTCACGACTACAGACTAATAAGTTCTGTCACGACTACAGGCAATTTACGAAGTCTGTCACGACTACAGACTAATAAGTCCTGTCACGACTACAGGCGATTTACAAGTCTGTCACGACCACAGACTAATAAGTCCTGTCACGACTACAGGCAATTTACGAAGTCTGTCACATTTACTGATACGATAAGTCCTAGCGCGACTACAGGCGCAGCATACGTAGTCTATCATGACCTTAAGCTTGTCCTGTCATAGCGGCAGGCATTGGGTGTACATTATGTCTTCATTACAGACATGCTTACTTCATCGTCAAACTCGGGCTGAGGGTGTTGGTGTCGCACCTAGTTCCTGGGTACCGGTCCATCTTCCAGTAGTAGGTACAATAATAAGGCACAATATACGTAGTCTGTCACGTCTATGGACTCAACAAGTCCTATCACTACTGTAGGCGCAGCATACATAGTTATCACGGCCTTAAGCTTATTTCCTGTCACAACTGCTAGTATGGTGGGTATGTTTTCTGTCCTCATTACAGGCAACATTAGCTTGTTAATTGGAACAGCCATGTACTCGTGCTTATGGTTCCCCAGGCCTGGGTGAGTCTACACATTTAACTTAATCCATTACTCGAGTTAGACGGCATCCGCCATCTTCTAACTTTTGGGTCCTTTATAAAAAATAATAATAATAATTAAAGCGGTGGCCTGGGGAATAAGTATAGGTGAAGTATTTTGCTATCATTAACAGGGCCCTTGGCGAATGGTTGGACTTCAATTAGACCCTTCCATCAGATTCACCATTGTTGTTTCAGTCTGCAGCTCTCAGGATTCAGACCGTCTCGTAATATGTTCATATGTTGGTCAACATAGGAGTAAATCGTTTCTGATTACCAACCACTCTTTCAAAAGCAGCAACATTAGCTACCTCCAAGAATGACGTGCCTACGCACGTGACAAAGAGGTAAGGTACATAGAAGTCTCTGTGATATGTACGGTATATTCCGCACCTTCATCGTGTAGTGTCTTTGCGTTCAAAGTGGGTGTCGTAATGGTACGTATATGTTTTGCTCTAAACTAAGGTCTGCTCTTTTTGGCCCCTTTAGGCTGCCCTACCGCAGCAGTTATGGCACAATTCTACTGCTTGTTGTAGATAGGGTTAGATAGGTTAGGTACACCTTTCCGATAGCCGATCCGACCACAAGTATTAAGCAAAGACCTTTGCTGTATTTGTGGGAGGGGAGGCTCATTACAAAACTATTTATAGGCACCTGTGGGCCCAGGCTGACGCCGATTCAGCTGATTTCACCCACCCACCCACACCATCTTACAGTCACTTCATATTAGGGTGGCCCCCTTTAGGCTGCCCCACCGCAGCAGTTATGGCACAATTCTACTGCTTGTTGTAGATAGGTTAGGTACACCTTTCTGATAGCCGATCCGACCACAAATATATATATATATATATATATATATTTTTTTCTAATAATATACGTCAATAAAGGTTTTCTACATATAAGTGCACCAGCAATTGTATATTTTGTTAAATATTGCAATACGCCAGTAAAGGCTTTACCAGATATTGAACTAAGAAAATATTTTCTAGTAGTTCTAAAACAAGGCCAATGTATTCTTTCGCCAGAAATTACTGCAACACTGCAGTGTGTATATATTACGCTTTTTTTAGTAAAACAAGGCCACTATGCACTTTCACCAGAAATGACTGCAACAGAGCAGTGTGTATATTTCACACGTTTTACTGAAATATGCCCAATATGCTCTTTCACCAGAAATTACTGCAACTGTGCAGTGGGTATATATTACGCTTTTTTAAGTGAAACAAGCCAAATATGCGCTTTCACCAGAAATTACTGCAACAGAGCAGTGTGTATATATTACACTTTTTACAGTTTAAAATTATTCAACCCCCACTGAAATTGAGTGTTTTGGCCAGTTTGACATTGATTTTGATCATTTCAGTCATCTTGTTTACAATTAAATCAAAGAGGCACTTGTAAGTCAGACAAATATAACATAACATTTATAATGAAATAACCACAAATGTCTTTTCTGTGCTCACATCATTATCAGTTTTATTCAACCCCCAAGTGACATTCAATCTTAGTACTTAGTACAACATCCTTTTCCAGTTATAACAGCTTTTAAATGTGAAGCATAGCTTGACACAAGTGTCTTGCAGTGATCTACGGGTATCTTCGCCCATTCTTCATGGGCAAAAGCCTCCAGTTAAGTCACATTCTTAGGCTTGCGCGCTGCAACTGCTTTCTTTAAGTCCCACCAGAGGTTCTCAATCGGATTTGAGTCTGGTGACTGCGATGGCCACTTCAAAATGTTCCAGCCTTTAATCTGCAACCATGCTCTAGTGGACTTGGAGGTATGCTTGGGATCATTGTCCTGTTGAAAGGTCCAACGTCTCCCAAGCCTCAGGTTTGTGACGGACTGCATCACATTTTCATCCAATATATCCTGGTACTGAAGAGATTTAATGGTACCTTGCACACGCTGAAACTTCCCTGTACCTGTAGAAGCAAAACAGCCCCAAAGCATGATTTACCCCCTGCCATGCTTCACAGTAGGCAAGGTGTTCTTTTCTTCATAGCCCTTGTTCTTCCTCCTCTAAACATAGCGTTGATCCATGGGCCCAAACAGTTCTAATTTTGTTTCATCAGTCCACAGAACACTATCCCAAAACTTTTGTGGTTTGTCCACATTACTTTTGGCATACTGCAGTCGACTCTTCTTATTCTTTGGAGACAGCAAGGGGGTGCGCCTGGGAGTTCTGGCATGGAGGCCTTCATTACGCAGTGTGCACCTTATTGTCTGAGCTGAAACTTCAGTACCCGCATCTGACAAATCTTTTTTCAGTTCCTCAGCAGTCACACGGGGACTTTTCTCCACTTTGCTCTTCAGGTAGCGCACAGCAGTCAAAGTCAGCATCTTCTTTCTGCCATGACCAGGTAGCGTTTCAACAGTGCCCTTTGCCTTGGATTTGCGAATGATGCTTCCTATGGTGTCTCTTGGTATGATTAACATCTTTGCAATCTTCTTATAGCCATTGCCCTTCCTGTAAAGAGAAATTACCTCTTCTCGTGTCTTCCTGGACCATTCTGTTGACTTCACCATGTTTGTAAACACACCCTAGACACACCCTACACACCCTAGACCCTAGACACACACTAGAAGGAGCTGAGTATCACAGTCATTTTAAATCTGCCTAATTGGTGCTTATTATGCTTGATTGCTGCTCCTTGACATCCACAGGTGTTTTCAATACCTAATTGAAAACACTTGAATGAACCTCTGTTCTTAAGAGTGGTAGTCTTTAAGGGGTTGAATAATTGTGTCAATGAAGAAATCACAAAAAAAACTTTTAATACTGTATTACAAAAACAATTGATGTCATTTTAGTTGCATTTGGTTCTTTAAAAAGTCCTTGTAAGATTTCATTCTGAACACAATTAAAAATGTACACTAAATTCCCTAAAACCCTTTACAGCATTGGGGGTTGAATAATTTTGAACACAACTGTAAATGGAACAAGCCAAATATGCGCTTTCACCAGTAATTACTGCAACAGAGCAGTGTGTATACAGTATATTACGCTTATTTTAAATAAACCAGGTCACTATGTGTTTTCAACAGAAATTACTGCAACAGAGCAGTGTATATATATTACGCTTTTTTTTGTGAAACAAGGCCACTATGCACTTTCAACAGAAATTACTGTAACAGAGCATTGTGTATATATTACGCTTTTTTTAAATGAAACAAGCCCAATATGCGCTTTCACCAGAAATAACTGAAACAGAGCAGTGGGTATCTATTACGCTTTTTTTTGTGAAACCAGGCCACTATGCGCTTTCACCAGAAATTACTGTAACAGAGCAGTTTGTATATATTACGCTTAATTTAAGTAAACCAGGCCAAAATGTGCTTTCAACAAAAATTACTGCGACAGAACAGTGGGTCGATATTATGCTTTTTTTTGTGAAACAAGGCCACTATGCGCTTTCAACAGAAATTACTGCAGCAGAGCAGTGTTTATATATTACATTTTTTTTTTTGTGAAACAAGGCCAATATACTCTTTCACCAGAAACTACTGCAAATGATTTTAGCGTGAATAACAACAAAAGCGACCTGCATATATATTTCTTATATTATATTGAAATAGGCCATTAAATGATATCAGCGCAGTTAACAGCAAAAGTGACCTGCATATATATTTATCTTTTTTTACATATATAAAAGCCACTAAAGTCTTTTCAACAGAGCACTTGCACCCCAATAACTAATTGCGGAAATGACAGACACTGGTATTATGAGACTATCTGGATCCACATGTAATGTTTCTCTGCACTTGCAAATCGCTAGTTTTCACAATGAGGAATTTACTATAATTCTCCCTACTAGCATCTGCACACGTGTCTCCCTGACTGTGAAATGATTCCCCCTCTCACTGTCCTTTCCCTACACTTGTAAATCACTAGTTTTCACAATGAGGAATTTATTATAATTCTCCCTACTAGCATCTGCACACGTCTATCCCTGACATTGAAATGATTCCTCCTCTCACTGTCCTTTCCCTGCACTTGTAAATCGCTGGTTTGCACAATGATAAAATTCTGATTATTCTCCCCAATAACATCTGCACACCTGTCTCCCTGACTGTGAAATGATTCCTCCTTTCACTGTCCTTTCCCTACACTTGTAAATCTCTAGTTTTCACAATGAGGAATTTACTATAATTCTCCCTACTAGCATCTGCACACATCTATCCCTGACCTTGAAATGATTCCTCCTCTCACTGTCCTTTCCCTGCACTTGTAAATCGCTGGTTTGCACAATGATGAAATTCAGATTAGTCTCCCCAATAACATCTGCACATGTGTCTCCATGACTGTTAAATGATTCCTCCTCTCACTGTCCTTTCCCTGTACTTGTAAATCACTTTTTTCTTTAGTTTTTTCAGTTTAGCAATTAGTTTTTCTTTCACTGACACTCTTCTTAGTGCCTGTATAGACATCTGTTCCTAATCAATGTACAAATGGCAGTGTATAAGATGGGTGCCATATTTATAGGGCTATGACATCACCGGGCTGGCTGGCTCTTGATTGGCTGCATGTATGACACATGACGCTTTCCCAGAGTTCCTTGCCCCATGTCCTCACACGTGTAGCCGCCATTTTAGACACTATTATATGAAATAAATAAAGTGATTCATTACCATGAAGCGCAAGGAAATTTGCATTCTTTCAGAATCAAATTTTTCATGAAATTCGGATAGAATTTGACTTTGTCAGCTTCGATTCGCTCATCTCTAGTTCTGATGGATCAGAGGAAGGGCAAAATAATCAGTGACGTCAACACAAACTTACTGCTGACACCCACTCTACTCTGTCGGGAGCCTCTACTTGTATAATCGTTTAATAGAACAGGTTCTGTAGAAATCTATTTTTAATCAGTGAATTGGTGTAAAAGGATTGCGATCTTTCACTCTATAGTAGGATCTTGGGCCTCTGCACAGTTCTTTATACCTGGCGCTAACATTGACTTGTAAGGCTGAGTTAACACTTGAGTTATTTGGTCTGTTTTGGCCCCTTAACTGCCCAAATAAGTGAAGTGTGTAGTTATTCTAAGAGTGATGCCTGTCATCTACATGTCACACTGACTTACAGTATTGTTTCACTACCAAAGCAGACTCCCTGTGCGTGTTACTGCAAGGCACAGTGTTCTACACCACTATACAGGCTCCCTGCAGCCAGGAAATAGCAGTTTTTTAACGCGATTCGCCACAAATACAGGCTCCCTGCAGCCAGGAAATAGCAGTTTTTTAACGTGATTCGCCACAAATACAATTAGATAGAACCACATTTATTTGGAAATTTTGGCGAAGCAGGCTAATTGAATTTTTGAGAAATTTGCTCATCTCTAGCTATAAAGATAAGCTGTTACTTCTTGATAAAGCCCCATTGGTCCCAAAATCACACCAGAGCCAAAACAATGTAAAGATAAGCCATGTATGGGTATAATTACCTCACTATACAATGTGCATTTATACTAGGAAAAAAATGCCCAAAGGCTAGGTGACTAGGATACAGTGACTCTAAGGCTTAGTTTTAAAACCAGACAACCCCTTTAATAGCAGTGGCAAGATTAATTCTCCAGATTGTTGTAATTTACTAACATTAGAGCATGCATGCAGTGTTGTGTTGCTGTTGTGTAGATGTCCTTTACATGTCATAGAATGCAGAAATACAAGTGATACACGTAATTTCATTGTATTCTCCCACTTTCCATTTCCTTCTATTCCAGAGCTTATATGCCAAGAGGTATCTTCCAAATAAAGAAACCCCTAAGAGCCACTTCCAAAAGATGGCACTAGCAAAACTCTTCTGTTTCTCTGGGAGGCATTATTTGCTCATGGATCACTGCCACTAAGTCTCCATACACACCCGGTCTCATTAACTAAAAAATGGCTCAAAAAGATTAACTAACTCTTTCAATGTATTTCAATGGCTTTTGTCTTAAGGTGGCACGGGATAACACTGTGGCATGTGTTAACAGAGTCAATTTTAGCTTGGCTACATCTGTAGATATCAAGACGAGCATTGTTTTTTTTTTTCCCCCCCCCCCCCCCTATATATGTCAAATAAATAATTTTCCCTATCTTGATAATTCCAATAAATAATAATAGTATTAAGTGCTCCTTCCCAACCATCGGCTGCTTGCTCAGTGAGGGAGACAGCTGCATTTATATGCAGCGATCTCCTTCATAGCATGCAATAGCGATCCCTTGCCCCCATGCAGAATCATGAAATGATGATTAGTTTGCCTGCACAAATGACAGGATCAACGGATGGTTTTTCTCAATGATTGGGTGATCGGTGGCACATTTAGATGGCCATATTATCGGGAATGAGTGTTCGCAGTAGCGATCGTTCTCGATACTGTGGATGATTCTTGGTTCCTCTAATTTCACCTTCAGAAAAAAGTCTTTAATCCTACACTTGATCTAAGAGAATGTAAAAAACAATGACCTCCAGGTCTGTTATGTACGAAGACCCTAAAAACAGTTAATAATAGTTATAAGATGCATTCTATATACTGCAAATTGGTGCCATTAATAATTGCAACTTGTCCCTAAAAAAAAAACAATTTCTCTTATATGTCGATGATAAAAATAGCATGTTTGGCATATGACTATGAAAAAAAAAAAATAAAGAAGATTGGTTAATTATTAGGCTCCTAAATAGGCTCATCACTATGGATAATTAATAATTTATGTTCGTGATTTAGTATACCCATTCCCATAAATAGGTTTTCTGGGATACAATTATGATGGCCTATGTTCAGGATAGGTCATCAATATCTGATCGGTGGGGGTCCAACACCTGGATCCACTGTGGATAAGCTGGTGAGCACCAGAGTAATTTTAATTGTTCACATGGCTCATTTGCAGCTCACTCCCATTTAAGCTAATATATCTTGGCTGCAATACCAAAAACAGCCACTATACCTGGTGTATTGAAGTATGCCCCCAAAACAAAGTAATGGCCTCTAAGTGCCTGCCTCATAGCGTGCCCCTCATGATGTCCCCTTAAGAGGCTTCCACTCAGTATGATACCCCCTTAGGTACCCCACACACAGTATGATGCTCCCTCAAGTGGACCCATACAATAGGATGCCCCTTAAAGGGGTTCTCTGGCCCCTGCTTGAGATTTCTTCATGTTAATAACCTGTGAAGAGAAGGTTATTATACTAATGCTTACCTTCCACAGTGCAAGTGTTCCCACAATCCTCTTCAAGTGACTGCTCCAGAAGTGATTTTCAGTCTTCCAGTCGCTTGCCGTTATCTTCTTTTTCTCCATGAGACAGGAGACGGTACGTCATCATTGATGTCATCACCTCCTGCCATCTGCCTTGGTCTTGTTACTTGCATACTACTGCACATCCGCCAGGACCGCTAGATGTCAATTCAGCGTACAGGCTTCTATTTGAAGCTCTGCGCAGGAGTGACAGCATAGCGATCAGCCACAGAGGCTGATCACTATGCTGTGTATGTCACTAGTGGGCACTGTGGATGGAACATGGGGCACTTTGGGGGCACTGTGGATGTCATTAGGGGCACTGTGAATGGCACAAGGGACACTTTGGCATCACTGTGGATGGCCTTAGGGGCACGGTGAATGGCACATGGGGGCACATTGGGGGCACTGTGAATGGCATTGGGGCACTGGGGATGACACATGTGGGTATTATGGATGGCACTGGGGACAGTGTGGATGTCATTAGGGGCACTGTAGATGGCACTAGGGGCACTCAGGATGGCATTTGAGGGTACTGTGGATGTCACTGTTATAAGTGCACTATTGATGTCACTGATATGGGGGCACTGTGGATGTCACTGTTATGGGGGCACTGTGGATGTCACTGTTATGGATGTACTGTGAAGTGTGGATGTCACTGTCATGGGAGCGCTATGGATGTCACTGTTATGGGAGCAACGTCGATGTCACTGTTATGAGGCTAATGTAGATGGAAAAAAAAAGACGTAACAAAACTATGTCATATGATATTTAATGCTACACACGTAGGTAATTAAACATCTAGGTTAAACGTGCTGTATCTTTAATTTTTACATGGGTAATAGGCCAAGAAAAGCCCTAACGTGAATCATATACGCAGACGAATACTGTGTTAGATACTCTCACCGACAAACAAAAAATAGAATTTTTTTCCAGAAGGGGAGGATAAGTGAAAAATAATGGTATGGGTTAGTTGATATAGAAGGGATTAAGAATTTGTCCCTAATTCTAACCCTATGGCTTACTCAGCAAAGGGACACATCCTAAAGATGGGGGTGCCCTGTCCCCGTACCTAGATCTGTTGTTCCCCTAAGTTGCCCTATATCCAATACCATAGCCAGAACCAGTAAAGATACTCACTAGGGATGCTCATGGAAGGATACTAAAGATATAGTAATGATGTATGCAAACACACAACCCCTATTACCCATGTAAAAATTAAATATGCAGCACGTTTAACCTGAGGCGAATATAGATGTCACTGTTATGAGGGCACCATGGATGTCACTGTTATGGGGGCACTGTGGATGTCACTGTTATGGGGGAACTGTGGATGTCACTGTTATGTGATCACTGTGGACCTCACTGTTATGGGAGCACCGTGGATTTCACTGTTATGGAAGCTCTGTGGATGTCACTGTTATGGGAGCACTGTTGATGTCACTGTTATGGGAGCACTGTGGATGTCACTGTTAGGGTGGGTTCTCACCAGCGTTATGGAATATAACAAAATTTTAGGGCAGAATGCAGAACCCTTTAAGAAGCATTCTGTTTTGCTCCACCCTAATGCATGTCTAAGGGCACAAATAGCGGTTCCATTTTGTTCCATTATACATGATGAAAAAAAAAGTCCTGTTGGCACTAAAAGGAGCATAACTATCATATGCCACTTATATGCCCCCCCCCCACACACACACACAGTGATGTGCTCCTCATAGAATATGCCTCCTTATTTGACCCACCACATAGTGATGTCCCCCATAGATTATATTTAGATGGCCCCTCTCATAATTTTTCCCCCTTTTAGTGGCCCTCCTCATAGAGTTATGCCCTCTTAGATGGCCTCTAGGTACCCCTTCACAGAGTAATGCCCATTTAGATGACCCCCACAAAATTATTTCCCCTTTAGTAACCCTATCGCATTTACATGGTTCCCATACAGTTGTGCCCTCTAGAATCCCCCCTCACAAGGGTATGCACCCTTCATAGTTATGTCCCCTTTAGTGGCGCTCTCACATAGACGGTCCCTCACAGTTATGCCCCTTAGATGGCCCCTTCTCACTGTAATACCCCTTAGATGGCTTCTCTCACAGTTATGCACAGAGTTGTGCCTCCACTTTGAATACTTACCTACCACATATTTCCCCAACAGACAGAGCAGCTGAGCACAGCAGACATTATGACATCAATACAATATGTCTGCTTGCTCTGAACTAAAGGGTTAGTGAAGAAGGGAACTGAGTAGTGTTGAGCGAGCATGCTCAGCCGAACACCAGTTGGGTTCAAGCATCGCTATGCTCGGCCGAATACTGTGTGTGCTCGAGTCATTCTATTTAAATCTAATTTAGCCTTTATTTCTAAAAATTTTTGGTGGGATTTGAACTCACAACCTTCTACAGCCAAGAACCTTAACCACTACACCAGGCATCCTCAAACTGCAGCCCTCCAGCTGTTGTAAAACTACAACTCCCACAATGCCCTGCTGTAGGCTGATAACTGTAGGCTGTTTGGGCATGCTGGGAGTTGTAGTTTTGCAACAGCTGGAGGGCCGCAGTTTGAGGATGCCTGCACTACACTATAGAGATGCATGTCCAGTTACAAAAAAAACAAAAGAGACTTCTGCTGTATAGGAAGTAAGTATTCCTATACAGCAGAAGTCTCTTTTTTTTGTAACTGGACATGCAGCTAATGTAGAAGGTTGTGAGTTCAAATCCCTCCAGAAACATTTCATAAATAGAGGCTAAATGAAATTTATATATTTTATATTTTTTTAGTAATTGTAAAAAATGTGTGGCACAAAATACATGTGTAATTACTAAAAAAAAAAAAATTATATGTATATAATGTATTATTTCCGGCAGCACTCGCTTGTGTAATTTTCAGGTGCACGCGTCTCACCCTTGACATCAGGTATGTATATCCATGAAAAATCAACTCAGCACTCTTTTTTCAGCACTCTGAAAAAACGCAGTGTATTCATTCAGCGCTTGAGAAGGATCCCGGAAGGGGATTTAAACGTTGCCTATTTTGTGTCACATCTGTGAATAAAGACACTGCAGTTTTTTTCATAAGAAGAGTGCTGCGTTGATTTTTCATGGATATATATATATATATATATATATATATATATTGCTGCTGTATTTTCTCCGGCCAAAACGCCATTCAGTGACTGAACCGAAGACATCCTGATGCATACTGAAAGCATTTCTCTCCATTCAGAATGCATGGGGATGTGACTGAAATGTTTTTTTCCGGCATAGAGCCCCTACGACGGAACTCTATGCCGGAAAAGAATAACGCTAGTGTGAAAGTACCCTTAGTTCCCCAAGGAGCGCCAGAGTGAGGACAGCCACTGTAGACCACTATAACTCCTATCAGTGTCTCTACCACTACCATTCTCCTCCTCACAGCTCGCCCCCTTTGGGATGTTTGCTGCACATAGGTGCTTGAAATTGTATACAACATTCCATGTGTGTTCTGACTAGTTATTTTTATAGAGGCAAAGCAATGTTCTTGTCATTAGTATCTATACCTCTTATTATGCAACTCATGGTTGTATTTGTCATCGACAATAGCTGGACATTACTTAGTGTTCACCAATGCCCCTAACTCCTTCAGTATAACCAAATTTTATTTCTAATATTATATTTATCAACATTAAAATTAATTTGCTGCTTAAAGAGTTTGTTCCATAACGAAATATTGCAGTCTCTGTGAGAAAACATAAAACATTTATGAACAATTTGCCCATTGTAATGACTTGAAAGAAAGAAAAAAATGTGTGTGGATACAGCTGTTGCATACTTGCTAACCATTCTAATTATAGCTTTTCTAGCCACATTATAGAGCTGATCATGGTCGGCTAGAGCCCAACAGCTTGAATCATGACCTGCATTTATCAATCAGTAAGCAACATCATATGAGGGCCACTATAAGATTAAAAAACATTAAGCAGTTAAAAAGAATGCTATTTGTATTATGTAAGTATCCCTATCCTAGATGTATATAGTGTTCATTAATTGTTAGACTTCATCTAAGCAAATGAAACATGCATGCTGTACAAATAACAAAGAGAAGTCTAAACACTAGTGATGAGCGGGAGGTGCCATATTCGATTTTGCGATATTTCACGAATATTCGAATGAATATTCATCATATATTCTTCGAAATCGAATATTCGTCATTCTTCTATTTTTCACGATTAATATACAATTTAATTATTCGCGTATTGCGAATTAACTTTGAAAGGGGTACAAAGTCAACTTTCCTATTGGTTGGCTATCTAGAATTAACGAATAGAACGAATATAGCGCTATATTCTCTATATTGGTTAATTCTAGCAAGCCCACAAATTGGGAACTTGACTGTACCCAGCTCTAAGTTGGACGCGCAATGCGAAAATATAACTTTATCTATTTTTTTCAATAAATAGAATACTGACTCATTAATTATTTTATTTATTGCCAAAAATAGGCAAAATAATATTCTCGCATTGCGCATGCAACTTAGAGATGTGTATAGGCAAGTTTACTTGGCTTGCTAGAATTAGCGAAGATAACGAATACAAATATAGCGCTATGTTCTCTATCTTCTTTAATTTTAGCAAGCCAACCAATAGGAAAGGTATAGCCCGTTCAAAGTGTCATTCACAGTCGTGCGCTTTGAATGGGCAAATGAAGATAGAGAACATAGCGCTATATTCTCTATCTTCGCTAACGTTATCTTATTCTTGGGTTCAGATTGAAAAATAAAACAAAAACGAATATTCGTTTTTACAAATATATATCACTATATTCTAAATATTTGCGAAATAGCGAAGCGAATATTCGCGCTCAACACTACTAAACACTAGAGGGCAGAATCAAAACAAAAGACTAATGGGTGGCACTGCCCGAAGCCCCCGTGTTTCACACTGATAATAACAAGAGTCCACCGTACCTGTATGTCCATACACAGTATAGCGGTGCTCCAGCCCACTAGTAGACAATCAAATGAATAATAGAAGATGATAGAAAGGGCGGCACTCACCACTGTCACTAAAATGTTCCATGCCTGTTTTAATACCTTCATGCACTCCCCATGTAAAAGAACAATTATGGAGAATCTATTCTTATGGCTCTGAGTTGTGCCATTCCTGTATTATTTCTACTAGAAGTTATGAATTAATTAGTCAGTGCTGCCATTGTCAGACTGTGCACATACACACCTCCAACTGGTTAACACCCCTCTGTACCCTTATTGTAGACTGGCTAGCAATTCATTCATAACTTCCAACAGGAATAATAAAAGAATGGCACAACAAGAACAGATGCTGCAGAGTTGTTATTACATTGGGAATGCATATAGCTATTAAAACAGGCATGTCAGGAATAATGTTAAGCGCGAATATTCGAATTGCGAATTTTAATCGCGAATATCGCCAGTTCGAGAATTCAAGAATATTTAGAATATAGTGCTATATATTCATATTCGTGAATAGTGTTGATCGTGAATATTCTAATTGCGAATTTACAGCAAATTTATCACAAATTTATAGCGAACATCGGCAATAAGCAACATCCCTAGCAACCAATAGGAAAGTTGCCTAACCCTTAGTGTTGATCTTGAATATTCTAATCACTAATTTTTTATTGCGAATATATTACATTGTCGATTTTCCCAATCAAGTAAATAATGACTGGAGATCATAAATTCTTAAATTTGCGAATTTATGGCGAATATTCGGTAAAAAATTAGCGAAATATCGCAAATTCGAATATTGACTATGCCGCTCATCACTAGTCAGGAGTGGTGACAGGTAGTGTTGGACAATGCTCGGCACATCGCTGTGTTCGGCCGAATACCATGTGTGCTCTAGTGCGATGCTCGAGTCTCCTCTCCCCATGTTTGTTGGCTTCTACGCAGCCAATAAATATGCAGGTAAATGTTGCCATTCACTGTAATGCTGTAGCCATGTTGGCTGCTGACATTACAGTGATTGGCTGGCCAGAACACATTATCGGGTGCTAAATAGCACCCGATGACATGTTTTCTGCTCAGTCTTAGTCAGGGAGAGCTGGAGAGTGAAAGGGAGAGATAATGTAGGGAGTGAAATAGAAACCGTTTATTTTTTATACTTGTTATAGACCCAAAAGTCCTTTCAAGGACTATTGTGTGTGGCTTGCAATTGATAGGCCTTTGCAAACAGTGACATTATCTGCGCTACATCTCCTGTTTAACGTGTGCGCAGCCTAAAAAAATCTGTGACATCCAGTGTACTTTTTCCGTAGACAGTGTCAGCTGTGGACAGTTATATTACCTGCTTTTTGCTGATGGCAGCGGCATTACGTGCGCTACATCTCCAGTATAACGTTAGTGCATCGAAATATCAGTGACATTCAGTGTAATTTTTTCGTCGCTGGTGACAGAAACATTATCTGTGCTACATCTCCTGTGTAACATGTGCACAGCCTAAAAATATCTGTGACATCCAGTGTACTTTTTCTGTAGACCATACTAAATATCAGTGACATTAATTCAGTGTAATTTTTTATTAGCCTGGGGTGACAGTGACATTACTTGTGCTATACCTCCTGTATAACGTTTGCCCATCCTAAATATCAGTGATATTCATTCAGTGTACTTTTTTATTAGCCGGTGGTGACAGCGACATTACTTGCGCTATACCTCCTGTATGTTTGTGCATCCTAAATATCAGTGACATTAATTCAGTGTAAATTTTTATTAGCCGGTGGTGACAGCGACATTACTTGCGCTATATCTCCTGTATGACTTTGGTGCATCCTAGATATCAGTGACACTCATTCAGTGTAAATTTTTATTAGCCTGTGGTGACAGCGACATTACTTGCGCTATAACTCCTGTTTAACGTTTATTCATCCTAAAGTTTTGTGATATTAATTCAGTGTAATTTTTTATTAGGCAGTGGTGATAGCAATATTACTTGCGCTATACCTCCTGTATAACGTTTGTGCATCCTAAATATAAGTGACATTCATTCAGTGTAATTTTTTATTAGCCATTGGTGACAGCGACATTACTTGCGCTATATCTCCAGTATGACTTGGATGCATCCTAAATATCAGTGACACTCAATCAGTCTAATTTTTTATTAGCTAGTGGTGACAGCGACATTACCTGCGCTATAACTCCTGTTTAACGTTTGTTCATCCTAAATATCAGTGATATTAATTCAGTGTAATTTTTTATTAGGCGGTGGTGACATGCAACATTACTTGCACTATACCTGCTGTATAACGTTTGAGCATCCTAAATATCAATGACATTCATTCAGTGTAATTAATTATTAGGCGGTGGTGACAGTGACATTATCTGTGCTACATCTCCTGTTTAATGTGTGCGCATCCTAAAAATATCTGTGACATTCTGTGTACTTTATTTGCACAATCACTTACAAAACCTTTGCTACTGTACATGTGACATACTTGCAAGCACATATAGACCAGTTAATATGCGCAAGGCGAGCAGTAAGGGAAAGGGAAGTGGCTGTGCTGCTGATGGTGCACGCATAGGCCGTGTCCCTGGGCGTGGTGAAACTGTGCCTGCTGAACAGTTTGCAGGATGGCGCAGGACACCACTCTCGAAGTCAGACCAGTGCGACCAGGTGGTTGGTTGGATTGCAGCAGATAATGCTTCCAGTCTGTTAAGCAACACCTTGTCTTCAACAATGTCCAGTCTCTGTAGCCAAGAGTCTGGTCAACAGAATCTTTAAACCATCAAAAAGTGTGGTGATAAGGAAGCAGGATGTGCTCATACCCATATGCAGTTGTGCATTTCTGTAGGGGAGCACATCCTGCACTTGTAGTCCGTTGCTAATGGCAATCACCAGCAAAAAATGCCTACAATGGATGATGCCAGCAACGGACTACAAGTACCACAATGGACATCCTACATAAGATGAAATTTATGTGGATGTGGCAAGAATTCAAAACAAACACAGAACCAGAGATAGGTGCACACTGCCGTGACACTAAACCCTCACACTGATGTTAAAAATTGAGAGTTAGTTCGACATATCCTACTAGGAGGACGTGTCTTAAGCCTCGGGCACCAGCGTCAAGGTCTCTCAAGTAGCCCGTGGGCCCTAACACTCACCTACCTGCGCCATATGGGCGATATCAGGGGCCAGTGGGCAATAACAGGAGCATTAGGACGACTCACAAACATCTCCTCTGTTACCTCCAGCATGTGGCCATGCTTGCAATGGGAGGTGGGAGGTGTCTATGAGCCCTACCCAAGACTGACTGATATAGCCAAAGGCCAAGCAGGTGCACCCAATGTGACCTGAAGATGAAAGACAGGCACATTTAAATTGGAGTTTTATACACCTCCATACATATATATATAAACCATCAAAAAGTGTGGTGATAAGGAAGCAGGATGTGCTCATACCCATATGCAGTTGTGCATTTCTGTAGGGGAGCACATCCTGCACTTGTAGTCCGTTGCTAATGGCAATCACCAGCAAAAAATGCCTACAATGGATGATGCCAGCAACGGACTACAAGTACCACAATGGAGGTAACAGAGGAGATGTTTGTGAGTCGTCCTAATGCTCCTGTAATTGCCCACTGGCCCCTGATATCGCCCATATGGCGCAGGTAGGTGAGTGTTAGGGCCCACGGGCTACTTGAGAGACCTTGACGCTGGTGCCCGAGGCTTAAGACACGTCCTCCTAGTAGGATATGTCGAACTAACTCTCAATTTTTAACATCAGTGTGAGGGTTTAGTGTCACGGCAGTGTGCACCTATCTCTGGTTCTGTGTTTGTTTTGAATTCTTGCCACATCCACATAAATTTCATCTTATGTAGGATGTCCATTGTGGTACTTGTAGTCCGTTGCTGGCATCATCCATTGTAGGCATTTTTGCTGGTGATTGCCATTAGCAACGGACTACAAGTGCAGGATGTGCTCCCCTACAGAAATGCACAACTGCATATGGGTATGAGCACATCCTGCTTCCTTATCACCACACTTTTTGATGGTTTATATATATATGTATGGAGGTGTATAAAACTCCAATTTAAATGTGCCTGTCTTTCATCTTCAGGTCACATTTGGGTGCACCTGCTTGGCCTTTGGCTATATCAGTCAGTCTTGGGTAGGGCTCATAGACACCTCCCACCTCCCATTGCAAGCATGGCCGCATGCTGGAGGTAACAGAGGAGATGTTTGTGAGTCGTCCTAATGCTCCTGTAATTGCCCACTGGCCCCTGATATCGCCCATATGGCGCAGGTAGGTGAGTGTTAGGGCCCACGGGCTACTTGAGAGACCTTGACGCTGGTGCCCGAGGCTTAAGACACATCCTCCTAGTAGGATATGTCGAACTAACTCTCAATTTTTAACATCAGTGTGAGGGTTTAGTGTCACGGCAGTGTGCACCTATCTCTGGTTCTGTGTTTGTTTTCAACAGAATCTTTACCCTGATACTTCTTACACCCACCATGGAGAGTCTTGGCATACAAGTGATCCCACACTCGGATATTCCGAGAAGCTCTTTTTATCGCCATTCCTTAATTACGACCTCTCACCAAGCCCGCTTGAAGAGGGACATGAGGAGATCTTGTGCCCTGATTCCCAAACTCTTGAGCATCCACAGTCAGAAAAAGATGACGGTGGGGAATGACAATTAATGTTTCACGAGGTGGATGATGATGATGAGACACAATTGCCAATAAGTCAACCTCAATTAGTGTCTCAAGAGGTTCATGATGAGGATGAGACACAGTTGTCAAAAATTGAGGTTGTGGTCAGAAGGATGAGCAGAGTAAAGAAGGGGAAGAGGAGGTGGTGGACGATGAAGTCACTGACCCAAGCTGGGAAGGTTGCAAGCCGAGCAAGGACAGCAGTACAGAGGGGGGGATCCGCAGCACCGCAACAGGATGGAAGAGTCATTAGGTTGGCAAAAGGGAGAAGGCGGGCCACGCCAAACAGGCCCGCAACTGTTTCCCGAGCACCACCTTGCAGAAATCTCCCTTGCCAAGGCGTAAATGTTCCCCAGTCTGGCGCTTTTTTGAGGAAAGTGCGGACAATAAAAGAATTGTCATTTGCAACCTGTGCCATACCAAAATGAGCAAGGGCGTGAACACTAGCAGCAACCTCACCACCACCAGCATGATCCGCCACATGGAATCAAGGCACCCTAGTAGGTGGGCCGGACGCCTGGGTCCACAATCAGTGTCTGTTGGTCACACCACTGCCACCTCTTACCCTGTGTTACGTGCTAGCCAATCCCTTGTCCAAGATGCATATCCCAATGCCTCCCGCAATTCACTCGCAAGCACCATCAGCTAGCACATCCACTTCTGTGTCCCAGCGCAGCATACAGATGTCTACGTTCATTCAGTGTAAATTTTTATTAGCCGGTGTGACAGCGACATTACTTGCACTATACTTGCTGTATAACATCTGTGCATCCTAAATATCAATGACATTCATTCAGTGTAATTAATTATTAGGGTTGGCAAAAGGGAGAAGGCGGGCCACACCAAACAGGCCCGCAACTGCTCCCCGGAGCACCCCTTGCTGAAATCTCTCTTGCCAAGGGGTAGATGTTCCCCAGTCTTGCGCTTTTTTGAGGAAAGTGCAGACGATAAAAGAATTGTCATTTGCAACCTGTGCCGTACTAAAATGAGCAGGCGCGTAAACACTAACAACCTCACCACCACCAGCATGATCCTCCACATGGCATCAAAGCACCCTAATAGGTGGGCCGAATGCCTGGTCCACAATCAGTGTCTGTTGGTCACACCACTGCCACCTCTTACCCTGTGTTACGTGCTGGCCAATCCCCTGTCCAAGATCCATATCCAGATGCCTCCTGCAATGCACTCAGAAGCACCATCAGCTAGCACATCCACTTCTGTGTCCCAGCGCAGCATACTGATGTCTACCTTCATTCAGTGTAATTAATTATTAGGAGATGGTGACAGCGACATTATATGTGCGCATCCTAATGTGTGCGCATCCTAAAAATATCTGTGACATTCTGTGTACTTTATTTGCACAATCACTTACAAAACTTTGGCTACTGTACAGGCCTTTGAACGAAAGCTCAAATACCCAGCCACCCATCCACAGGCCATAGCACTAAATGCGCACCTTTCTAAATTGCTGGCCCTGGAAATGATGCCATTTAGGCTTGTGGACACTGAGGCTTTCGGCAGCCTGATGGTGACGGCTGTCCCACGTTACTCAGTCCCCAGCCGACAATATTTTTCTGTGTGAAGATCCAGCCTTACACCAGCATGTGTCCTGTAACATCACCCATGCCCCGACCAACACATTTATTGGGAAACTCCACTTAACGACTGACACATGGACAAATTATTTTGGCCAGGGATGCTACATTTCCCTGCCTGCACACTGGGTGAACATTGTGGAGGCCAGGAGCGAGTCATACTCTGGGATGGCACAGGTGCTAACGACACCAAGGATTGCGAGCCCTACTTCCATCAGGGTTTTAGCCGCCACTTACGTTAGAGGCTGCAACCCCACCTTCTCCTCCTCCACCTTCTCTTCCACTTTCCCCTCTGAATTATCATCTTGCAGCACCAGTCAGCCATCAGTCAGTAGCTGGAAGCAGTGCAGCACTGCAGTGGGGAAGCTGCAGCAGGCCGTGCTTAAACTGATCTGCTTAGGTGACAAACAACACACTGCTGCAGAGCTATAGCAGGGGATAAGGGACCAGACTGAGCTGTGGCTCTCGCCACTCAACCTACAAACAGGCATGATTGTGTCTCATAATGACCGTAACTTGGTGGCGGCTTTGGAGCTTGGCAAGCTCACAAACATACCATGCCTAGCCCAGGTGTTCAACCTAATAGTTCAGCAGTTTCTCAAAACCTACCCCAATTTGCCTGAGCTACTGGTGAAGGTGTGCCGCGTGTTTGCCCACTTCTGCAAGTCATCGACAGCTTCTGCTGGTCTGGCAACGCTGCAGCAGGGCTTGTAGTTGCCAGCTCACTGACTGTTGTGCGACGTGAGAATGCACTGGAACTCGATGTTCCACATGTTGGCCAGGCTTTGTGAGCAGCAGAGGGCAGTAGTGGAATACGAGCTGCAACATGGTCATCGCCTTTCCAGTCAGCTTTCACTGTTCACAAGTGACGAGTGGGCATTTATGCAACTTTGAGGAATCAACACAGATTGTGAGCGGCGATAACGCTATTATTAGCGTAACCATCCCACTTCTGTGTCTACTCAAATGCTCGCTGCTCACAAGGCAGACGCTTTGCATGGGGAAGAGATGGAAATGGAGGAAGACAGTACAGAGGTTAATAGACAGACCACCCTCAGTTCGTCTTCTCAGCGCGAATTGGATGATGACGAGGAGGAGGAGGAGCAGGAGTCGGTTGCCTCTGCTACAGAGGGTAGTGGAAGTGGAAGTTTTATTCCATCTGTTCAGCATGGATGGATAGAAGAGGAGGAAGAAGATGAGGAGATTGAGAGTCATCCCCCTGATGAGCACAGCAAAGTCTTGTCTGTTGGGACACATGGCTGATTTAGGCTGCCTTTCCCGTGACACTCGCGTTGTACACATTTTGGCCAACACCGATTACTGGTTGTTCACCCTTCTCAACCCCCGCTACAAAGGGAACTTCTCATCTCTCATTCCTGTGGTGGAGAGGATGAGCAAAATGGTGCAATACCAGAAGGTCCTTGTGGAAAAATTGCTCCAAAAATTTCCAGCTGACAACGCTGGCTGCAGAGTACGTAGTTCCTTGGCCAACCAAGGAGACGAGACGAGGGGAACACACAGCAGTTCCAACAGAGACAGGGCAAAACTCTCCAAGGCCTTGGACAGTTTTATTACACCCCGCCAGCACCCTCAACCTGATGTGTGGTCTAGTGTCACAAGGAGGGAAACATTTTGGAAGTTGGTGAAGGAGCACGTAGCAGACCGTGTCAGCATCCTCAGGGACCCCTCTGTGCCTTACAACTATTGGGTGTCCAAGCTGGACACATGGCGCAAACTGGCATTCTACGCCTTGAGGTGCTGGCCTGCCCCGCCGCCATCGTTTTGTCAGAGCGTGTATTTAGTGCTGCTTGGGGCATAATAACTGATAAGCGCATCCGCCTTTCCTGAAAATGCTGACCGATTGACTCTTATAAAAATGAACAAGGCCTGGATTGCCCCTGACTTCTCCAGTCCACCAGAGGAAAACAGCTGAACATAAAGGCACTCTAAATGTGGCTTTTATGGTGTATTGAATACACTGTATTCCCATGCACCCCTTCTACCACTAAAATGGGTATATGGTTCAATCTCCCTTTTCTCGTCCTTCTCCTCCTCCAACATATCAACATGCTTAGTAGGCTGCCCTATCTCCTAATGTTTTAGAGGGTCAGCTCAGCAGCGGGCCCTCACCCATAATGTTTTCGAGGGTCACCAGCACGCTCTTAACCATAATGTTTTTGAGGGTCACCAGCTGGCCCTCGCCCATAATGTTTTTGAGGGTCACTAGCAGGCCCTTGTTCATAATGTTTTAGAGGGTCGCCAGCAGGCCCTCACCCCTAATGATTTAGATGGTCAGCTCGGCAGCAGGCTCTCGCCCCTAATGTTTTAGAGAGTCAGCTCGGCAGCAGGCCCTCATCCCTAATGTTTTAGATGGTCAGCTCTGCAGCAGGCCCTCACCCATAATGTTTTAGATGGTCAGCTCAACAACAGGCCCTCACCCCTAATGTTTTAGATGGTCAGTTAGGCAGCAGGCCCTCATCCCTAATGTTTTATATGGGCAGCTTAGCAGCAGACCCTTACCCCTAATGTTTTATAGGGTCAGTTCAGCAGCAAACCCTCACCCCTAATTTTTTAAATGGTCAGCTCGACAGCAGGCCCTCGCCCATAATGTTTTAGATAGTCAGATCAGCAGCAGGCCATCGACCCCAATGGGTGTGTATGATGCCCACCTTTATGTGTAATAACGGCTGTATTGTAGTGCCAGTTCCTTGTAATTTTTGGCAGCCCTCTCACTTAGTGCATAGGCTTTGAGTGTAGGAGTCCCACTACCTGAACAATTGTACCACAATGTGAATGAGGCTCTCCTTTATGTGATATACAGGTTGTATCGGCGTGCCTCTTGCTTGTTATTTTTGGAAGCACTTGTACGTTATATACAAGTAAATGTGCAGGAAAGAATATTTCCTAACTAAAAGTTATTTTATATTCGGTTTTGTGAGTATTATTGTCTGTAACAAAATCAACATTGTCACTGGGGGTTGGAGAGGCCTGCTTGCCAGCCTCTTTCCCTGTGAGTGTGACTATGGCCCCAGTGACAGTTAGTAAGCACAATGGACATTGCCTGTGACCTAATTACAAATCACAATGGACATGGCCTGTGACGTAATTAACAATAACAATGGACATTGCCTGGGACGGAATCAGCAAGCACAATGGAAAATGCATGTGGGGTTGTGATATATCTGGCTGTATGATAATTGGTCACTGTATTTTGTGTGCCTGTCCTCTATCAGGTCCCCGGGGGAGTAGCCCTGGCTGGAGGACTTGCATAAAAGGCCAAGCTTTGTCCATCCATTAAAGAAGTTCTGCTTTACCCCTTCATGAGGTCTTGGCTCATGGTTGGGGGATTGGATAACTAGACTCTTGGGGATTGCTATATCACAATACTCCCCTGAGTATAAGCTCTTGTAAGAGCTTGTTCCTGGTTCCTCCTTTCTGGAGTTAGGAGAGGTGGTTATGGTGTCCGGTGGAGTGCTTGGAGCCCTCGGGAAGCGCTAGGAGCAAGCGTCAGCGGAAGGTGCCCAGTCGGTGTGCCAGGCGTTCCGTTACATTGTCAGTCTGTAAAAGTGGCGGACTACTCGGACTACATCGTTCCCGGCAGCAACATGGAAATCCAAGATGCATCCAGACATCCTCCCCATGCTGTTCCAGAACCATTTCAGTGGTGTTTCCATCAATTTCTGACCTTCTCCTGTGACCCAGACACCCTCCCGTCTTCAGAGCAGGGGTGACTGATTTAATTCTCCGGTTCTCCCATTGACTCCCATTGACTTCCATTGTGCTCGGGTGCTCGGTAGCATCCCAAGGTGTTCTACTCGAGCTCCCAAGCACTTTGGTGCTAGACCAACACTAGTGACAGGTCCTCGTTAATGCTTCATGCATATGGCAATATCTGTGTTTCAGTCCGCAAACATCGGATCTGCAAAATACTGATACCTGTGTCTACATTTTTCTAACTCTATCACTGCCACAATATTCCAGCCATAATAAAATGTGATTTTTAATGTAATATTAAAACCCTACAAGAAAAATATGATGAAAAAATCTAAATCTGGTGCACAAAATAATCAACATCAACTGTAAATAATCTGCAATCCAATTATTCTCTGTAACAAAGGTTATACTTTCATGCCTGATCTAATAATAATAATAATAATAATAAAAAAAAACATTAAAATGTTTATATACAGTATTGTCCTCTATCAAAAATAGCATGTATCAATGGACCAATAAATTAAAAAAAAACATGACCAGGTGACTCACGACCAGAAGATCACTCTACGACCAGTCAACTCTCTTTTAGAATGTTCCGGGATGTAGACATCATGTGGTATCTGAGGGAATTATGTCTATATACAATGTGTCATCTGTGTATAATTTAGGCAATTATTAGGGACTAGAGATGGCCCGAACTATCCGCCGGCGAACAGTTCCCGGCGAACATAGCTTGTTCGCGTTTGCCTCTGCCGGGCGAACATATGCGATGTTCGGTCCGCCCCCCAATACATCATCATTGAGCAAACTTTGACCCTGTACCTCACAGTCAGCAGACACATTCCAGCCAATCAGCAGCATACCCTCCCTCCCAGACCCTCCCACCTCCTGCACAGCATCCATTTTAGATTCATTCTGAAGCTGCAGTCTTAGTGAGAGGAGGGAGAGTGTAGTTGCTGCTGATTTAATTGGGAAATCGATAGCTAGGCTAGTGAATTCAGTGTCCACTCCAGTCCTGAAAGACTCATCTGATCTCTGCTGTAAGGACAGCGTCCTGACAGCACCCCAAAAAGCCCTTTTTAGGGCTGCAACATTAGTCTGCTTTTTTTCCCTTTATATACATATTGCAGTTGCCTGGCCTGCCTGTGTGTGAGGAGCTGCAGGCCCACAGACTGTAGTGTGCCCACTGCCAGTGCCCACCCCTGTCATTCCATGTGGCACAGGACTTTGCATCAAAAAAAGGCATTTAATTTTTACACTTTAATCTAAGGCTAGTTGCCTGCCAGTGTGTGTCAGGCTGACTTCCACTGACTGTAGTGTGCCCACTGCCAGTGCCCACCACTCATACCGGCTGGCACAGGACTTTGCATAAAAAGGCATTTAATTTTTACACTTTAGTGTAATTTCAGCTGCTTGCCTGCTGCTAGTGTGTGTCAGGCCGACTTCAACTGACTGTAGTGTTCCCACTGCCAGTGCCCACCCCTGTCATCCCGTGTGGCACAGTACTTTGCATCAAAAAAGGCATTTAATTTTTACACTTTAGTGTAATTTCAGATGCTTGCCTGCTGCTAGTGTGTGTCAGGCCCACTTCCACTGACTGTAGTGTGCCCACTGCCAGTGCCAACCACTGATACCGGCTGGCACAGTAGCTTCGCGATAAATAAGGCATTTAATTTTTAGACAGTAGTCTAAATTCAGCTGCTTGCCTGCTGCCAGTGTGTGTCAGGCCCGACTTCCACTGACTGTAGTGTGCCCACTGCCAGTGCCAACCACTCATACCGGGTGGCACAGTAGCTTGCCGATAAATAAGGCATTTAATTTTTAGACAGTAGTCTAAATTCAGTCGCTTGCCTGCTGCCAGTGTGTGTCAGGCCCGCTTCCACTGACTGTAGTGTGCCCACTGCCAGTGCCAACCACTGATACCGGGTGGCACAGTAGCTTGCCGATAAATAAGGCATTTAATTTTTAGACAGTAGTCTAAATTCAGCTGCTTGCCTGCTGCCAGTGTGTGTCAGGCCCGCTTCCACTGACTGTAGTGTGCCCACTGCCAGTGCCAACCACTGCATACCGGGTGGCACAGTAGCTTGCCGATAAATAAGGCATTTAATTTTTAGACAGTAGTCTAAATTCAGTTGCTTGCCTGCTGCCAGTGTGTGTCAGGCCCTCTTCCACTGACTGTAGTGTGCCCACTGCCAGTGCCAACCACTGATACCGGGTGGCACAGTAGCTTGCCGATAAATAAGGCATTTAATTTTTAGACAGTAGTCTAAATTCAGTTGCTTGCCTGCTGCCAGTGTGTGTCAGGCCCGCTTCCACTGACTGTAGTGTGCCCACTGCCAGTGCCAACCACTCATACCGGGTGGCACAGTAGCTTGCCGATAAATAAGGCATTTAATTTTTAGACAGTAGTCTAAATTCAGTTGCTTGCCTGCTGCCAGTGTGTGTCAGGCCCTCTTCCACTGACTGTAGTGTGCCCACTGCCAGTGCCAACCACTCATACCGGGTGGCACAGTAGCTTGCCGATAAATAAGGCATTTAATTTTTAGACAGTAGTCTAAATTCAGTTGCTTGCCTGCTGTCAGTGTGTGTCAGGCCCGCTTCCACTGACTGTAGTGTGCCCACTGCCAGTGCCAACCACTCATACCGGGTGGCACAGTACCTAGCACGCGTAGTACCACTTATCTAAAAAGAAAATGACAGGCAGAGGCAGGCCACTGCGCAGGGGCCGTCGTGGTCGTGGTGCTGTGACTTCCACTGTCCCTAGAATAATGCCCAGTTTTCAGAGGCCACGTACCCTGAACCCGAAAAATTCAGAGGACGTAGTTGACTGGCTTAGACAGGACACCCAATCTTCAACAGCTTCCGCTAAGAACCTTGACGCACCATCCTCCTCCAGCTCAGCTTCGGTCACCTGCTCTCAAGTTACCACGCACCCGCCCGTCGCCACCACCACCACTACCACCACAGCCACCACAGCCGCTTCACTTGATCCGTCAGAGGAGTTATTTACACATCAGTTGGATGCAATTAGTGATGCGCAACCATTATTGCCAGATGATGTAGATTACGGGGATATGTCTCAGTCAGGCAGGATTACACACATGGACGTACAGTGTGATGATGATGATGATGATGTTGTACCCGCTGCTGCTTCCTTTGCTGAGGTGTCAGATACAAGTGAAGCGGTTGATGATGACGATGTGTCCACGGATGCCACGTGGGTGCCTGCTCGAAGAGAAGAAGAGGGGGAAAGTTCTGAAGGGGAGACAGAGAGAATGAGGAGACGAGTTGGAAGCAGGGGAGGTCGTCGCAAGGAGTTAGTGGCACAGTAAGACAGCATGTATCGGCACCTGGGGTCAGCCAGACAGCACGCCAGTCAACGCATGCTGTTGCCACCACTAGAATGCCGTCATTGCAAAGCTCAGCAGTGTGGCATTTTTTTGTGTGTCTGCCTCTGATAAAAGCAATGCCATTTGCAACCTGTGCCAAAGAAACTGAGTCGTGGGAAGTCCAACACCCACCTTGGTACAACTGCTTTGCGAAGGCACATGATCTCACATCACAAACGCCTATGGGATCAACACATGAGTACAAGCAGCACACAAACTCAAAGCCACCATGCTCCTCCTGGTCCAGCATCTTCAGCCACGTCAACCACTGCTGTCCTCCCTGTCCCCTCTCAACCACCCGCCACTCCATCTCTCACCTTCAGCAGTTCCTGCTCATCTGCCCACAGTCAGGTGTCTGTCAAGGACATGTTTGAGCATAAGAAGCCAATGTCACAAAGTCACCCTCTTGCCCGGCGACTGACAGCTGGCTTGACGGAACTCTTAGCCCGCCAGCTTTTACCATACCAGCTGGTGGAGTCTGAGGCCTTCAAAAATTTGTCGCTATTGGGACACCACAGTGGAAGGTACCCGGACGAATTTTTTTTCAAAAAGGCAATCCCAAACCTCTACCATGTCATTGAAAAGGAAGTCATGGCATCTCTGGCATACAGTGTTGGGGCAAGGGTCCATCTGACCACTGATACCTGGTCTGCAAAGCACGGTCAGGGCAGGTATATCACGTATACTGCGCATTGGGTCAACCTGCTGACGGCTGACAAGCATGGAATGCGTGGCTCCGCAGTGGAGTTGGTGACACCACCACGACTTGCAGGCAGACCTACTGCCACCTCCTCTACTCCTACTCCATCCTCTTCAATATCCTCCTCGGCTGAGTCCTCTTCTGCTGCGGCGTCTGGCTGCACATCAACTGATTCCCCCCAGCTCCCCAGGGGCTATTCCACATCCCGGATACGACAGTGTCACGCTATCTTGGGGTTGACTTGTCTGAAAGCAGAGAGCCACACAGGACCAGCACTCCTGTCCGCCCTGAACGCACAGGTGGATCAGTGGCTGACCCCGAGACCAACTGTAGATCGGCAAAGTGGTGTGTGACAATGGAAGCAATCTGTTGGCGGCATTAAATTTGGGCAAGTTGTCACATGTGCCGTGCATGGCACGTGTTGAATCTCATCGTACAACGTTTTGTGTCTAAGTACCCAGGCTTACAGGACGTCCTCAAGCAGGCCAGGAAGGTGTGTGGTCATTTCAGGCGTTCCTACACGGCCATGGCACACTTTTCCGATATTCAGCGGCGAAACAACATGCCAGTGAGGCGCTTGATATGCGACAGCCCGACACGTTGGAATTCAACACTCCTAATGTTCGACCGCCTGCTCCAACAAGAAAAAGCCGTCAACGAGTATTTGTATGACCGGGGTGCTAGGACAGCCTCTGCGGAGCTGGGAATCTTTTGCCACGTTACTGGACACTCATGCGCAATGCCTGTAGGCTCATGCGTCCTTTTGAGGAGGTGACAAACCTAGTCAGTCGCACCGAAGGCACCATCAGCGACCTCATCCCATTTGTTTTCTTCCTGGAGCGTGCCCTGCGAAGAGTTCTGGATCAGGCTGTAGATGACCGTGAAGAGGAAGAGGAAGAGTTGTGGTCACCATCACCACCAGAAACAGCCTTGTCATCATCGCTTGCCGGACCTGCAGCAACGCTGGAAGAGGAGTATGAGGAAGAGGAGTCAGAGGAGGAATGTGGCGGCTTTGAGGAGGAGGAAGACCAACCACAGCAGGCACCCCAGGGTGCTCGTTGTTGCCACCTATCTGGGACCCATGGTGTTGTACGTGGCTGGGGGAAGAACAGACCGTCAATGACATCAGTGAGGACGAGGAACGGGAAATGAGTAGCTCTGCATCCAACCTTGTTCAAATGGGGTCTTTCATGCTGTCATGTCTGTTGAGGGACCCACGTATAAAAAGGATAAAGGAGAACGATCTGTACTGGGTGGCCACGCTACTAGACCCCGGTATAAGCAGAAAGTGGCAGAAATGTTACCAAATTACCGAAAGTCGGAAAGGTTGCAGCAGTTCAAAACCAAACTAAAAATATGCTTTACACAGCTTATAAGGGGGATGTCACAGCACAACGGGAATCTAACAGGGGAAGAGGTGAGTGTAATCCTCCTCCTACCACGGCGGCAAGGACTGTACGATTTACAGATGTGTTGTTGATGGAGGACATGCAGAGCTTTTTCAGTCCTACTCATCGCCACAGCCCTTCGGGATCCAGCCTTAGAGAACGACTCGACCGACAGGTAGCAGACTACCTCGCCTTAACAGCAGATATCGACACTCTGAGGAGCAATGAACCCCTTCACTACTGGGTGTGCAGGCTTGACCTGTGGCCTGAGCTATCCCAGTTCGCGATAGAACTTCTGGCCTGCCCTGCTTCAAGTGTCCTGTCAGAAAGGACCTTCAGTGCAGCAGGAGGCATTGTCACTGACAAGAGAAGTCGCCTCGGTCAAAAAGTGTTGATTACCTCACCTTCATAAAGATGAATGAGGCATGGATCCCGAAGGGACTGACAGTGGGGGATACGTTTGACTAACAAAAGGCCTGATTACATGCCTTGGCCTCAAAATGGTCCCCACGCTGCTGTATTTAATGTCTGCATACCGGATGACTTTTGTGAATTCTCCACCACCAACTAGGGTTCAAGCCGCAATGTTTTAGTCACTTTTCTGCCTGGAAAACATAAATTTTTCCGGCCGCTGCTACAATAGCGGCTGCAACAGTGCCATTATTTTTCAGGCATGTGTACATGCCTAATTTTTCTGTCCTATGGTGCAGCACTGTGGATGCAGAAACAAACCAAAAAAAAAAGGCACATACAAGTGTCAATTCCCCTTCGTGATCGTTACCTTGTTGTGGTGAAGGGGCTTGCGTATCACAATGAAGCAATCATCACCTCTATAAGTGTGTTGGCAATGTTGCCACACCCCAGATGATAAGGCCGTTGCTTCATTATGGTCAGACCAAAAGCGATCGGACGGCTGGATAATATTTCATAGAAAAGACATTAATTTACCTTTTTTTTATATGTTGTATGGGTTTTTAATACATAAAATAAAAAATCATAATAAAGTCTCTTAATAGTTTATTAGAAATGATGCAGGCAATTAAAAAATCCCCATCAATTCCAATACAAAGCAAGTACAGAGCTCAGAACTAAATTATTTCATGATGTCGTAATGGTTCGCTAATTCGACAATGGATAATCAATTCGACCGGATAGGGTCCGTAACAGGGATTAAACTGATAGGAATAGTACTAGTTAAGACACCACTCATATAGGGTGTCACAGCACATTGCTCTGTGCACGCGCAGTGCCCCAATTTGGGAGTAAGAGGACCGACCAAGCTGCTTTTTCCATCTCCCGGTTCCTGAAATCAATTCAGTTTAGTGTATGAGAGTTTGGTCTGTCACTGTGAAGGCAGTCGAAGGTACCCGGCCAAAATTTTTTTCACAAAAGGCAATCCCTGATATGGGACGTAACAGGGATTAAACTGATGAGAATAATACTACAGAAAATACCACTCATATCGGGTGTGACAGTAAATTGCACGGCGCAGACGCAGTGACCGTGGTTTAAAACAGAGTGGAGGGAGCCAGCGTTTTTTTAACCATCTCCCCGTTCGAAAAATCTATTTAATAAATGGCCCCCAGATTGGGGAGGCGGGGACGTTAGAGGGATTAAACTGATGAGAATAGTACTACAGAAAATACCACTCATATCGGGTGTGACAGTAAATTGCACGGCGCAGACGCAGTGACCGTGGATTAAAACAGAGTGGAGGGAGCCAGCGTTTTTTTAACCATCTCCCCGTTCGAAAAATCTATTCAATAAATGGCACCCAGATTGGGGACGTTAGAGGGATTAAACTGATGAGAATAGTACTACAGAAAATACAACTCATATCGGGTGTGACAGTAAATTGCACGGCGCAGACGCAGTCACCGTGGATAAAAACAAAAGGGAAGGGAGCCAGCGTTTTTTAACCATCTCACCGTTCGAAAAATCAATTCAATTCATCTTTTGGGGACCCTTGGTGTTGTACGTGGCTGGGTGGAGGAAGAAACCTTCAATAACATCACCGGGACGTGGCTAGCTTGGTATCCAACCTTGTGCAAATGGGGAGTTTGCGGTTGTGCAAATGAACTGTTTGCGGTGCATTAAAAGGGGAGTTTGGTCTGTCAATGTCAGTGAAGCGGGCGTAACCCTTACACTACCTGATCAATACAACATCATACCTGATCGTATACACACACTGGATGTTTTAAAGCACGTTATTCCAAACAATTTAGGAATGTTAGTTGATTTATGCCCTTTATGGATTAAAACCCGACTCTGCGTCCACTACGTAATTTTCCATGGGAGTTTTGCCATGGATCCCCCTCCGGCATGCCACAGTCCAGGTGTTAGACCCCTTGAAACAACTTTCTCATCACTATTGTGGCCAGAAAGAGTCCCTGTGGGTTTTAAAATTCGCCTGCCAATTGAAGTCTATGGCGGTTCGCCCGGTTCGCCCGTTCGCGAACATTTGCGGAAGTTCGCGTTCGCTGTTCGCGAACTGAAAATTTTATGTTCGCGACATCACTATTAGGGACTAGATCTCTCCCTATGGTTAATGAATTTCTCTGCCTAAGGGTCCATTCACACGTCCGTAAGTGTTTTGTGGATATAAAATGCCTAATCTTGTCTGAAATTGCGGACAAAAATAAGACTTGTTCTATTTTTCTTTGGAAACTGAAGTGCGGATGCGGAAGTGCAGATCCGGAAATGCACCCGTTCCGCAAAATTGCGGACCCATTTTGTGGACGTGTGTCACGGCTGTATGTGAGCAACAAGAGCATACACAGTGAGTTAGCTACTGACCGGACCCAAACTAGGGAACATAAAGGGTGACCCCTGTCAGACCCTAAAAGCTCTCCCTATGCTGCTAAGCCCATGTCCAGATCCAGATGGTGGATCGAGACATGCCCGCGTACCTAAGGCTGATGACCACTGTAACCCCTACAGTAGTGGAAGGGGCACGGCCACCGGTGCCCTGCTCAGTATATGGACGGAACCGGGTCGCTCGGATCCAGTCAGCAAAACAAACAGAAACACACAATGTCTGCACACTTAACTGAAGGAGCTGCAGCAGCAGTGAAAACAGATCCAAAGTCAGCAGACAATGTCCGAAGTACTTGCTTCAGCAGAACACAGGTCCAGAAAAGATATCACACCAGTGAAGATACTCAAGCGAGAGATACTGCTCAAATGAAGAAGTATAATCCGCACCGTACAAAGGAAGAAGGGTGATTAAAAGGCAGAGCAATCAAACACAGGAGGGACAGCTGGGAGGAAGGAAACAGAAAGTAAAGACCTCATCACAGGGGCGGAGAAACAGAGCTGTGAGAACGTCTCAAAGCTCTAGTAGTTACATCATCACAGGGGTGGAGAAACAGAGCTGTGAGAACGTCTCAAAGCTCTGGTAGTGACAGTACCCCCTCTACGGGTGGACTCCGGACACCCAGGACCCACCTTCTCAGGATGAGCCCTATGAAAAGTCCTGATGAGGCGAGTGGCTTTAATGTCCGACACCGAACCCACATCCTCTCCTCAGGACCATAACCCTTCCAATGAACGAGGTACTGAAGGGAACCGCGGACAATGCGAGAGTCCACAATTCTGGAAACCTCAAACTCCAGATTGCCATCAACCAAAATCGGAGGAGGAGGCAAAGAGGAGGGTACCGTGGGCTGGACATATGGTTTTAAGAGAGATCTGTGAAATACATTATGTATCTTCCAAACCCGTGGAAGATCAAGACGGAAGGCAACAGGATTGATGACTGACAAGATTTTATAAGGCCCAATAAACTTGGGACCCAATTTCCAGGAGGGAACCTTCAGTTTAATATTTCTTGTAGACAACCACACCAGATCACCCACATTCAGGTCCGGACCAGGCACACGCCTCTTATCAGCCACACGCTTATATTTCTCACTCATCTTTCTTAGATTAGTCTGAATCTTTTGCCAAATGGTAGACAAAGACGAGGAAAATCTCTCCTCCTCAGGCAAACCAGAAGGAGCCCCTCCCGAGAATGTCCCAAACTGCGGATGGAACCCATATGCACCAAAGAATGGTGACTTATCAGAAGATTCCTGACGACGGTTGTTCAGAGCAAACTCAGCAAGAGGGAGAAATGAACACCAATCCTCCTGGTTCTCTGCAACAAAACAGCGCAAATATGTCTCCAGATTCTGATTGACGCTGCTCAGTCTGACCATTCGACTGCGGGTGAAAAGCAGAAGAGAAGGACAGCCGAACCCCCAGGCGAGAACAGAAAGCCTTCCAGAATCTGGACACAAACTGCGTGCCTCTATCGGAAACAATATCAGAGGGAATGCCATGCAATTTAACAATATGGTCGACAAAAGCTTGCGCCAACGTTTTAGCATTGGGCAATCCAGGGAAGGGTATGAAATGTGCCATCTTGCTAAAACGGTCCACCACCACTCAGGATCACCGACTTCCCTGAGGAACGAGGAAGATCCGTGATAAAGTCCATGGACAGGTGTGTCCAAGGACGGGAAGGTATGGGTAAGGGGAGAAGGGGACCTGAAGGCCGTGAACGAGGGACCTTAGCGCGAGCGCACGCCTCACAAGCAGCCACAAAACCCTCCACCGACTTACGAAGAGCTGGCCACCAAAATCTCCGAGCAATGAGATCTACCGTGGCTCTACTCCCGGGTGACCAGCAAGAACAGTATCATGATGCTCCTTGAAGAGTTTGTGACGTAACTCAGGAGGCACAAACAACTTTCCAGAAGGACAACGGGCAGGTGCCTCAGTCTGGGCAGCCTGGACCTCGGCCTCCAAATCAGAATACAGAGCAGAAACAACTACCCCTCCGCCAAAATGGGACCCGGGTCCTCGGAGTTTCCTCCTCCCGGAAAACAGCGAGAGAGAGCATCAGCCTTCACATTTTTGATCCCAGGGCGGAATGTAACGACAAAATTGAATCTGGAGAAGAACAGAGACCATCTGGCCTGTCTCGGATTCATACGCTTGGCCGACTCCAAGTACGCCAGATTCTTATGGTCGGTAAAAACGGTGATAGGGTACCTGGCCCCTCCAACCAATGGCGCCATTCCTCGAAAGCCAACTTGATGGCCAACAATTCCCTATCTCCCACATCATAGTTTTTCTCTGCCGGTGAGAGTTTTTAGAGAAAAAGGCACAGGGTCGCCATTTGGAAGGAGACGGACCCTGGGACAAAACCGCACCCACACCCACCTCGGAAGCATCCACCTCAACAATAAAAGGTAAGGAAACATCGGGATGCACCAAGATGGGAGCAGACGCAAAACTCTCTTTAATCTTAGAAAAGCTGCAAGCGCTCCTCCGACCAAGAGGAAAAATCCGCCCCTTTTTGGTCATGTCAGTGAGGGGTTTGACAACAGAGGAATAATTCAAAATGAACTTTCTGTAATAGTTTGCAAAACCCAGAAAGCGCATCAATGCCTTCTGATTCTCAGGAAGCTCCCACTCAAGCACAGCACGGACCTTCTCCGGATCCATGCGAAAACCAGAAGCAGAGAGGAGAAAACCCAGAAATTGAATCTCCGATACCATAAACACACATTTCTCCAGCTTGGCGCATAATTTATTTTCTCGCAGAATCTGCAGAACCTGAAAAGATGATCCTGATGAGTCCGAACATCAGGGGAAAAATCAAAATATCATCAAGATACACCAATACAAATTTCCCCATTAAATGGTAGAAAATACTGTTAACAAAATGCTGAAAGACGGCCGGAGCATTCATCAAGCCAAAAGGCATAACGAGATTCTCGAAATGCCCTCGGGGGTATTAAAGGCTGTTTTCCATTCATCCCCTCTCTGACCCTGACCAGGTTGTACGCGCTCTCAAATCCAATTTGGAAAAACCTTGGCCCCAACAATTTGGTTGAAGAGGTCTGGGATCAGAGGAAGGGGATAGGGATCGCGAATCGTGATACGGTTCAGCTCCCTAAAATCTAGGCAAGGTCTCAGAGAGCCATCTTTCTTTTTAACAAAAAAACCCGCGGCGACCGGTGATTTTGAGGGACGAATATGCCCCTTATCGAGACTCTCAGAGATATAGGTTCGCATTGCGATTCTCTCCGGTTGTGAGAGATTGTACAGGCGTGCTTTTGGCAGCTTGGCGCCGGGAATGAGGTTAATGGGACAGTCAAACTCCCGGTGAGGAGGTAGCTCCTGCACACCGCTCTCGGAAAACACGTCCGAGAAATCAGAGAGAAATGATGGCAAAGTTTTAGTAGATACCTCTGCAAAAGTCGCTGTGAGACAATTCTCTCTACAAAACTCACTCCACTCATTTATTTGCCTTCCTTGCCAATCAATAGTGGGGTTATGTTTAGTGAGCCAGGGTAACCCCAACACTAGAGGAGTAGGCAATCCGTTAAGGACAAAACAAGATATATCCTCCACATGAGTGTCACCTACAGCTAACCGGATATTGTGAACAATGCCCTTCAGGGATCTCTGTGAGAGTGGAGCAGAGTCAATGGCAAAAACAGGTATATCTTTTTCTAATGTGCAAACCCGAAAACCATGCCTGGCTACAAATTGAGTGTCAATAAGATTGACGGCCGCTCCACTATCAACAAAAATTTCACAAGAAATGACTTTGCTCTCTAGCGCCACCCTGGCAGAAAGGAGAAAACGAGAACTGCAGGTCAGAGGAAAAGCCCCAATTCCTACATCAACTTTGCCCAAGGTAGCAGATGAAGCAGAGTTTGATGATTTTCCTTTTGAGGATTTTCTCTTATCACTCTTAGTACAGTTCATGAATCTCCTAGAGGGACAAACATTTGCCAAATGACCAATGCCCCCACAACAAAAACACACCATTCTCTGAGGACTAAATCCTCCTTTATCAGGGGCAAGTCGACCTAGCTGCATAGGCTCCTCCTCAGAGGGGACCGAGACAGGATGAGGCCCCTGCACACTGAATGAGTCCGCACCACTGCCCCTAGAGTGACAATGGCTGGACCGAGAGGTCTCGTTTCTTTCTTCTTAGACGCCTGTCAAGGCGCACCGCCAATGACATGGCAGACTCTAAAGATGTTGGTCTCTCATGGAAAGCAAACGCATCTTTCAATCTCTCTGAGAGACCATGACAGAACTGACTCGGAGTGCAGCATCATTCCAACCTGAATCAGCTGCCCATCTCCTAAATTCAGAACAATAAAGCTCTGCAGACAGTTTGTTCTGGCATAAAAACGTAAGTTAGATTCAGCCAGAGCAACACGATCCGGGTCATCATATATCTGCCCCAGGGCTACAAAAATCTTTCTGTGGATCGAAAGGAGGGATCCCCGATGGCAGTGAAAAAGCCCAAGTCTGAGCATTACTCCTGAGCAAGGAGATGACAATCCTCACCCTCTGCTCCTCATTACCAGAGGAATGGGGACACAAGCAAAATGGAGTTTGCATGCCTCTCTGAAGCGAACAAAATTCTCACTGCCCCGGAGAACGTTTCCGGAAGTGAGACCTTTGGCTCGCAACAGACTCCATGGGCCGGAGCCGAGCCCAATGCTTGAAGCTGAATCATAGATTGACGGAGATCCGCTACCTCCAAAGAAAGACCCTGCATGCGGTCAAGCAGGTCAGAAAGCGGATCCATGTCAAAAAGGACGGTTTCGGCGGATTATAATGTCACGGCTGTATGTGAGCAACAAGAGCATACACAGTGAGTTAGCTACTGACCGGACCCAAACTAGGGAACATAAAGGGTGACCCCTGTCAGACCCTAAAAGCTCTCCCTATGCTGCTAAGCCCATGTCCAGATCCAGATGGTGGATCGAGACATGCCCGCGTACTCTAAGGCTGATGACCACTGTAACCCCTACAGTAGTGGAAGGGGCACGGCCACCGGTGCCCTGCTCAGTATATGGACGGAACCGGGTCGCTCGGATCCAGTCAGCAAAACAAACAGAAACACACAATGTCTGCACACTTAACTGAAGGAGCTGCAGCAGCAGTGAAAACAGATCCAAAGTCAGCAGACAATGTCCGAAGTACTTGCTTCAGCAGAACACAGGTCCAGAAAAGATATCACACCAGTGAAGATACTCAAGCGAGAGATACTGCTCAAATGAAGAAGTGTAATCCGCACCGTACAAAGGAAGAAGGGTGATTAAAAGGCAGAGCAATCAAACACAGGAGGGACAGCTGGGAGGAAGGAAACAGAAAGTAAAGACCTCATCACAGGGGCGGAGAAACAGAGCTGTGAGAACATCTCAAAGCTCTAGTAGTTACATCATCACAGGGGTGGAGAAACAGAGCTGTGAGAACGTCTCAAAGCTCTGGTAGTGACAACGTGTGAATGAAGCCTAAAAATGGAGTGATTGCCCTGAAAGGGATGACCCTACTTCTTGGTGGTTGTCTCTCCAAGGCCAAATTACCTTAGGGCTTTTGCACACAAATGTATTTTCTTTCCGTGTCCGTTCCGTTTTTTTTTTTTTGCACACCGTATGCAGAACCATTCATCTCAATAGTTCCGCAAAAAAACTGAAGTTACTACATGTGCATTCCGTTTGTCCATATTTCCGTTCCGTAAAAAAATTGAATATGTCCTATTATTGTCCGAATTAGGGACAAGGATAACAAGGATAGTACTGTTCTATTAGTGGCCAACTGTTCTGCTCTGCAAAATACGGAATGCACACGGATGTTATCCATATTCTTTGTGGATCCCAAAATACATACAGGCTTGTGCATGAGCCCTAACAATCATCCTGACATGTTTCATCTGTATCATCATATGTTTGTCAGGGAACTTTCACTCATCACTGTTAAGGCACAGCCTGGTCTCTAATACATAGACAAAGGGAGCTAGGTAGTGACACACAGAGTAGGTCAGGCCACATTGACCTTATCTGTGTGTCACTACCTCCCTCTGTTTCACCACTTAGATGCTGCTGTTACTATTGATTGCAACATTTGACAGGTTTAGCTGCTGGTATCAGAGTTATATCTGATCCTGGAACATTAGAGTTGAATCACTTGCTGTATTATACAACTGTCACCACAAGTAATGGGGCAGGAACAGCTCCTGTGCCTACATCATAGCCATGACATACTATTACGCCACCCAAGTTAGATAACTAGCAGCAATTTTGCTAAAAGTGCAGCACTCCCACCAAGGCTTGTGAGGTGGAGCATAGCATTGCAAAATACACATATGATAAAAGGTGTGTGTCGAAATGATTATATGATGGGTATGTTATATTTTGGGATTGTGAACAGGAAGCTACAAATTTCAGACATCGGCCGAACCATACATTACAGTGAATAGAAGTTTCACCCGTTCTGCCCCCTGGTCTTGTCACATAGATGCATTTCTACCCTCTACCATTCAATCGCTATTTATTTAGTTTACTCATTTATCTAGCACTATCATATTCTGCAGCTCTCTAGAGAGATTTTCATCACTTTCATTGGTATTAGTGTTGAGCGAATCGAAGTCCACAAAGTAGGAAAGACAAATGACGAATGACGTCACTACGCCGGCTGGTGTGAGGACGTTATCAACGGTCGTGCAATATTTTGAGCCAGATCTTCAAGCAAAAAAAGTGAAAAGAAACAATTTATCACCAGTCCACAAGCTAAAACGCTGCGAGTCCGAGAAGTGTTGTGGGTTCGATCACACTTTTGGAATTTTACAGACAAGATTCGGGCCGCGCGTTAGAATAGATGATCCCAAAGCAGTTTTTTTCCTCCCTTCAGAATATACAGAGGTCTGCAGATATCCTATAGTCAGATATCCTGCAACTTATTAAAAGACAACAAACACCGATAGGAGCTTCCTTTACCTCAAAAGGTTCTTCTTACTTAAAATTTTCTGTGAACAAAAGCCGCTCCCACTATAGTGAAGCTCCAATAACTTTATAAAACTTTTATTTTGTATGTACTTACAAACGTATTCTTTTAAAATCACAATAAAAATCCCAGCGTCTCTCCTCTCGCCCGACCAAGGTTTCGCTCCTAAAGCTTTGTCAGGGGAACACATCATCATCCCCCTCCCCTTCCCTTTTTTATTCAAATAGCACTCATCACACACCTGTTGTGTTCATTAACCACATTCTCTTTTACTCGATTCTCACTAACAGAACAAAATCGCCTTTAATTCGTATCCACCATGTCAGTGGATAATGTGCAGATACTCCATGGCTTTCTAATATTCTTATATGTTTTTGTATCCGAGTTTTAAGGGGTCTGATAGTACATCCTATGTACTGCAGGCCACATGGGCACTCCAGTACATACACAACCCCTTTACTGTGACAGGACATCTCTCCCACTACTTCTAATTCCTTTTCCTTCACATTACTGTATATCTTTGTTTTATTTTGTAATCTCTCAGTTCTTTTTCTATTTTTACAGGCACTACAGAAACCACACCAATTGAAAACTTTTTCTTCATACTTATCTCCTCGGGTTGTATGGCATTATGTACAAGCTTGTTTTGCAAATTGGGAGCTCTTTTGTATATAACCATTGGCTGTTCAGGGATCACAGATCCAAGTACTGGATCATTTTTCAGAATAGACCAATTTTTTTTTAATTGAGTTTTTAATTTTTCGGAACATTGTGTGTACTGGGTTATAAAGGAAAAACGGAAATCAGGTATTTTTTTCGGATTTTTTGGAGTGATATTCTCCCTTTGTGTTTCTATGCCTATGATACATTTTTCTAGTTGTTCACTTTTGTATCCCTTTTCCAAAAAACGATCTTTTATTATTTCGCTTTGTTCTTTGAACACAGTAGTCTCAGTGCAATTGTGGTGGATCCTCTGGAACTGTCGCCTGGGTATGTTTTGCAGCCAGGGGGCATACTGACAGCTGGTTAGATCTATGTACCCGTTGACATCGGTAGGCTTAAAATAGGTCTTAGTTTTGAAACGCCCATTTTCTACATAAATGGTCAGGTCCAGAAAATCCACCGAATCCGCACTGATTGTACTGGTGAAGCTCAAATGCCATTCCCTATTTTCCAGTCCTCTGATAAACATTTCCAATTGATTCTTCTCACCTTCCGATATAACCAAACAATCGTCTATATACCTTTTCCAGATTTTTTATATTCCGTTCCCTTCACATTTATTCACTCTAGGGTCAATAAAAGATTTTTCCCACATTGTCATAAATATATTCGCGAAACTGGAGGCGAATTTCGCGCCCATCGCCGTTCCGACTCTCTGTAAATAATATTGACCCTTGAAAAAGAAGTAGTTGTGGTCCAAACAAAATTCAACACACTCCACAATAAAATCTGCTTGCATTTTTGTCATTTCTGGATCTCCATATAACACATCTTTTATTGCTTGTAATACCTTGTTTTTTGGTATGATTGTGTATAGGGAGGACACATCTATGGTAGCCATCCAAGTGTTCTCCCTAACCACGTTGAGTTCTGTTATCATATTCACCACACTGCCACTATCCTTCAAGAAAGAAGGGGCTTGGGGCACGTATTTCTGCAAAAAGGTATCTACGTACTCCGTGATCCGACTAGTCAGGGAATTAATCCCTGACACTATAGGTCTGCCTGGGGGATGGGTAAGACTTTTATAGATCTTTGGAAATAGGTAGATAATTGGTGTCATAGGTTCTTTTATGTTAAAAAGTCTATATATTTTTTATTAAGTATAACTTTGTCTCCTCCATATTTAATCAGTTCTTGTAATTTGGTTTTATACTCCGGGAGGGTTTTTTTTTCAATGTAGAGTATGTTTTTGTATCATTCAGCTGTCTCAATACCTCCGCTTCATAGTCCTCAATATTCATCACCGCTACCCCCGCGAGCAAACGGATCAGGTAAGTATGATTTTTTTTTACACTCAGTTATTTATACCAGATGCTGCGATAATGCATTAACGTGGCGTCTGAGGGGTATAATGATGGGAAGCAGTGCAATCGGCGCTCCCTTCCATTGCATCCACTACTTATAAAGAAATGTAATTTGTAATAAAAATTTATTTATTTTTTTTCAATTCAACGAAGCAGCCAAATCAATTTTTTTTCAATAATTCGCTCATCACTAATTGGTACCTTTATCCATAGGGCCTCGCAATCTAAATTCCAAATGAACCAGTATGTTTTTTTGTTTTTTTTAGGAAACCACCACACAAACATGGGTAGCTTATCCAAACTCAATACAGATGTTTTCCTTCCTCATATACAGACCCCGGACCGCAGTGCGTCAAGGAAAAAGTTAGAGGTGTAATTCATAGACTGTAAGCACTGAGCAGGGCCCTCATTCCTCTTGTTCTAAATATGGACTTGTCTGTTGCTATATTATTTATGACTTTTTGTACATGAAGCCTCTGAATTGTAAAGTGCTGCGGAATATGGAGGTGCTATATAAATAAAGATTATTATTATTATTCTTATTATTATTTGAAGATCATATGCCCCAGTGCAAAATCTGCAACAGGGCCCTTACCTACTATATACTTTCTATAATACTGGTATCTTCTTCCGTGGCAGATAGGATTTTGGGGCCTCTCTTGCTACCTCTGCACCCCCTACAGTTATGCCCCTGACAAGGGATAGGAATGATGTCAAGAAAAAATATATATATTAGGGAGCATAAGGTGTTAATTTATGCATCAAAGGTTCCGCTAGGAGCTTCTATTGCAGATTATGTCACACTTGACAGAAAATATAGCATTGCATGCATTTTTAGTTTAGTCCATCACAAAGAAGTACACCTCAATGGATAAGAATTAGTCAGTGTGGTCCCCTGAGCACCACATGTACAGTGTTAGGGCTCTGGTACAGTGTCACACCCTCAGTTTTAAAAAGAAGCTGCAGTGCTGATGTGAACAGAGCCTTATACAGAGAGAATGGTAGGGTGTCATATTAAAAAAAAAATTACTTTACTTAAAATTAATAGAACATCTATGAGCCATTGAATTATTTGGGAAGAATACAGACATGTTGACTTCCTTATAGAGGTCACTGAAACTTGAAAAAAATATATGATACATATTTTTTCTCCATATTAGCACTCTAGCAGCATAAGTAATAATATGTGATAAATCACCCATTTAAATAGCAATAAAACTACTCATGAATCAGCGGATTGGATGCCATGGCTTGATTTGGCTGACTTTTGTATTTCTGTTTAATGATAAGTTTTAATCTACTCTATTTACTACTATTCTGCTCTATTCTGGAACATATATAATATTCTTATAATTATTTCCTTATCTAGTTTTAGGAAATTAATTTAACTAATACAGTTGCGATGGATCCTATATTCTGTAACATAACACAAGAATATCATGCTTGGATGATTAATGAATTTTTCTATGGACCCCTGTGACATTTGTGGATACTGATTTCTATGAGATAGCTTTGCTGCATGCAGGAAATAATTATAATTATAGCTCCCTATGGATGAAACAAACCTTATCATAACTTTTTTATTACAGGCACAGGAAAGGTTTTAATGCCTTTATTCACAGATATTAAGTATACTTTGTACTCAAATGTAATGAAAAACTGTGTTCACTGTTTGATCATTTGTTTTCCACAGCTTGCTGCTACCGTTCTTCATGTTAATATATTTATTCGAGGCCAGAGAGGATGGCCAGCAGCGTCATGGACAAAAAACTTTTCTATCCTGCTCATAATTTCAATAACTAGTGTTCATAGTGTGTATCCTTTACTGTTGTGGGTACGGGCAAAGTTATCAAGGCCTACTTGAATAAAAACAGGTAATTAGATCCCCTTGGTCATCTTAGTATTACTATTTACCATAAAGCAACAGCTTTAGGGGCATTTATGAATGAATTTTCCAATTCCTTAGGATGAATAGTAACATGAGAAATATATATATATATATATATATATATATATATATTAGAAGCAACTCTTATTTCGGATGAACTTACCTCTCATTTTATTCTTTTGATTGTGTCTTAGTATTTGTGAAAAGGACATGTACTCCTTTGGGGAACCAAGAATAAGGATACTCATGCATATTAGGAAATTACATGTAAAACAATTTTCTATTAAAGCTATTCCTCCAAAAGTGTTTATGGGCAAAACTGATCTAATAATATAGCAGAGAAGCCGCAGAGAATTAAAATTCCCTGTTGCAGATTTTTTCACAACATCCTCCATCTTTCCTGCCATGCTGCTGTAATTAGTGGCATAAATTGTAAGTACTAAATTCACAAGTACTTAATTGACCTCAGGCTCAGACGGGCCCACAGGGGAACAGGTGAATCCCCTGGGGGGGGCCCTGATAAAGGTGGGCCCTCAGTTCCCCATCACAGCATCTCAACCAGCTTATACCCATATAGAAAACTGGGTTGATTATTTAAGAAACTACCCTGTTAATTATTATAGATGCATCAGGGGGCTGAGATTGTTGTAGGTATTGAGACAGGCCACCCAGTATGCTTTTGCCCCAGGGACCTGTTTTCTTGAATAGTTTGCAAGGACCCCTAGAATCCATTATCTTGAGCCTCTTATTGCTGCCTATTGCTACATAAACAAGTAGTATTTGCATGTAAAGTCACTGTATAGTGGGCCCCCAGACTTAATTTTGTTGGTGGGCCCTAGGCACCCCAATCCAACACTGATTGACTTTGAGTGAAAAGATTCTGTATTTATATTAGACATTTATTTGGTGTTTATAATATAAACTGTATTAATACCTTGCAGATTATCTATAGTATAGTAACTGATTTTTCCAAAACTGGATAACCATAAAAACTGAAATTACATACATTTTTGTGTTGTTGTGAAATGTCCACACATTTTATTAAAAATATACAAATAATTGGGCAAATTAAGTGAATCAGATAAAGTGCTGGGAAAAAAATCTCTCTGAATTAATTCATACCTTAAAATCCCATGGCCGTCTGAAATATAGCATGAAAGGGGTAGTCATGCCCTTACTAAGGATCATTTTGGCCCATGACTGAAATTTATGCCTCCCCACTAAAGGTTGGCAGAAGGAAACAGACATAGATATAAAAGGAGCAATGGCTTTTGATCACACTTAAGGCAAAAAGTTTGTTGGTTACAGCTTCTTAATAAGTGCACATTCTTAGTCAAAGGTTATAGAATTAGTAAATGCATGTCTGTTTAGGGGCAGCAGCTTACTCTGTCCACAGGTGTTTCACCTAACTTCATTGAGTTTGGCAGCAATGAGAATGGCTTTTGCTCTTTACAGGCAATGGTAGTACCCCTCATAGAGCACACCACAATTTCTGCAGTTGCACCCGTTCAAGTCCCACTAATGCTCATTGTGAAAAAACTTTGCACTTTCTCTCGGTAAACACAGTATCACTCCATGTAACAGACACAACTGAGGTTTACAATGTGGCAGGCTGGTCTTTGTGGTCCTCCTGACCTGGCTTTTAAACAGGTTATGGGCAATGTGCAAATATCACATATTATCCAATAGCAAAAACCCAATTGGTAACTAGGTGGCAGCATAACTATGTGCACATATGAACTGCCTATTGACATCTTAAAATATGAACTATGACTCCTCAGTCCCAAAGCATCATTTTGCTGTCAAAGGCTACCTATGCTGACAGCACAAAGCAATTTACATCTCTTTATCATGCCCAAGCACATTTCATGGCCAGCACATTTCACACACAACAGTGCACTTACACGTTCACCTTTCATTGCTGGCATCTTACAGTAGCATAATGATAGTGAGAGCCCTCTACTTGTAATGTTACTGTGGCAACATTAGTTATTACAGAAATAATTACAATATTCAGTGTATTTATGGCTGGAGGAATGCAATGTGCTTAATAAGATTTCTAGGAGGGTACTTGTATACTGTTACCAGGGGTGTAACTACCATAGTGACAGACCATGCAACTGCTATGGGGCCCAGGGCAAGAGGGGGCTATTTCTTAGTTGAGATTATCTCCTCTTCTACTGGATGTAAAAACTTGGTCAGGATTTTACCCTCTAAAAAAACAACTTTAAGCAAATGAAGCTGTGTGGGGTGCCAGGTTTGATCCTTGCTATGGGGCCCTTACTTCTCTATGTACGCCACTGTTACTGCATATAACCAGTAAAACATGGCATTGCAGCACATTTTAAGGATTGAACAGACTTCTATCACACATATTTACAATATATTGTAGCAACATTGTTCCTGCTTATTGGGACTTTTCACCTTTTTTTCTATTTATCCATTAAATTCAATGATCATTTGAGAAGGTATTTATAACCTAGGTACCTATACTGAGGAAAGGTCTCTAGCACAAATTGGAATGGCTCCAAAATGTAAAATGGAGGAACCCTTTAAAGATTAGCTATGAAACATACACTTTTCTAGTTCTAAGTCATTATTTATAAGAGTATTATATACTGTACACCGATCATCTCTGGGACTCTCACCTCTCAGAGTCCTGTGATGGTGGTTTGGCAATCCTATACAAACCAAAACAGTTAGAGACACTCTCTTATGGCTCTCATTTGAAATCTTTTTGAAGAGACCTACATACATGCAAAGCCACTTCTCCTACATGTGGCAGTGATAGTGGAAAAGGTGGGGTTTGATTTCTAGTAGTAAAAAATTGGTTCTCACCAAATTTTAGTTCTTCGCTAACCTTGATCTGGCCCTGTATATTGGCCACCTTATTTTAAACTACTCTCTAAAGGGACATGTTTTATTATAAATGTGTATGTGTTTGAGTTTAAGAAAGTTCTTTTTATTTCAAATATTAAAATTGATTTGTATTGTTGCAGAATAAAATTTGTTGTTAATGCAATCATGAAATCCATTGTGCACAAACCTTCCATATAGAATATATGGTACTCATAAAATATGTCACAATGTGATACTATGGGACAAGGAATCATAGTTTTTAATTTTCTCTAATATTAAAACTAGAGACATAAAGCTGATATAAATGTTATGCCTATCAGCAACTAAGCGTCTTACTAAATAATTTTGATAATGTTGAAACTAGAGACTGTATATTTGTTGTAAATTAGGAATATTTTATTTATTCTGAGTATAAGGGATTCATTCAGTTTATCCTGGGGGAGATGCAAACTGTGCAAGCTGTTTTCTAAAAGACATGTTACATTTATGACATAACATTAATCAATTTTCTTGTCTTATGGTACTTTAAAAATGACAGTTTAAAACTGTTTATATTGCAGAAAAAATACCGAAAGTTTTTACACTTTCCCTCTAGATTTATTTTTACTTGAATTAATTGCTTTATTGATCAAGACACTGTAGCTGAAAAGCTCAATGGCAAACTTTGATGAAAAACTCATTTTAGAAAGAGATTAATAATGTGGCTAGTAAAAACCAATTTTCTCACATTTAATCTCCTAATCTATTTTACATTATTTCCCTGGGGTATTCTGAACTTCACAGATACATGACTCTGTGCAAATAATCAATTATACTGGAAGAAGCTCGTAAAGGTGTTTCTTGATATATATGAAACCTCAAGCCTTCTAAATAGATTTTCTACAGCTCTGAAATACATTATAGCAAATACATGGAATAAAAATGTACATTTTCTTTTAATGAAAAGAAAACCTCAGAACATATTGTAGTATATAGAAAATGTATAGGTGTAATTGCATTCATATTTTTATTAGGACAGTCTTTCATCATAGATTTGATAATTGTGTTTTTTTTATTTTATTTATTGCAGTTTTGAATTTTCCATAATAATATGGTAAATCCCACTGTTTTTTTTAATTACAGCAGCATTCCAATTTTAGCAAATTGCTTATTATATGTATAAAGAAAAGTTACTTATAATTTTTCCAGATAACCTTCTAGCTTATTTCTTTTCAAAATTCCACCTTGCTGTCATTCCATAAGATTTTTCATTATTACCTTCCAGTGGATAAAAACTCCTGCTCATCTGATGATCACACAGGTGTACAGCTCTTTGAACGCCAGAGCGATATTTGTGCTATAATTTTATTAACTTCTGCAGCGAAGTGTCCATCATATGACTTTTAACTATGAAACAAACAAGAGATCTTGAAAACCATAAAGAATTGATAAAGAAAATATTTTCTAAAATTTTATACATCTTCATTATACAATGAATTATCTTCATTTTAAGAAGGTTTATCCATTGATGTAAATTATGTTCATGTTCTTATCTGAAAGGAAAACTGTTGAGTATGTAGAGATAAACAACTATCTTAAAGGGGTCTAGTACTTAAAAAGACCTCAGAGAGTGGCTGACCCACTGTGGGGTTCATATTTACCTGGTCCCCATTTTTGGGTTCTAGCTCCATTGCTCCCCAGTTGACTCTGTAGCTCCATGATGCTCTGGCATCAATATCCTGTTGATGGGCACAACGTGACAGTAGCAGCCAATAACTAGATGTAACAGTGACCTGTCACCCATGCTGCATATCACTGGGTCGCTGCACCCAGTGTTTGGCTGCAGCAGTCAATTGACAACCATCAACAGAAAGTTGATGCCAGAGCATCACGGAGCTGCAGAGACTTCCGGGCAACAATGGAGCTGGAACCCAGCGTCAGGGACCCGGTAAGTATGAACCTCATAGCAGGTTGGACACTTTTTAAGTCATAGATACACCCTTTAAACCCTTAGTGACCCGCCTGTTTTGGGCCTTACCAAGCATTGTTCTTCCTGTTTCAACTTCGCCTTCCAAGAGCTATAACTTTTTTATTTTTCCATCTATGTAGCTGTATGAGGTCTTTGTTTTTTGCAGGAAAAGTTGTTTAAGGGTGCCTTTTCCTGATACACATAACTTTCTGATTAACCTTTTTTAACTCTTTCTGGGAGGGAGATGTGAAAAAACAGTCATACTGCCACAGAATTGTTACATTATAAATTTTGCAGCGATCCTTTTTTAAAATAACATAGTGATATCAAATACTACTTTTGTGCAATAAAACCCCTTCTTTTAAAAAGACAAAAATCTTTTTGCATGGCCACATCCCAAGATCCATAACTTCTATGGAGTTGTATGAGGGCTTACTTTCTGTAGGACGACTTTTCGTTTTAATTAGTATCATTTTGGGGGGAAAATACCACTTTTTGATTGCATGTTATTAAGTTTTTTTGGTGGCTACTAAGAATAAATTAGCAATTATGGCATTCTGTTTTTTTTTTTTTGTTTTTTTTTACAGTGCACCGTATGGGATAATTTACAGGTATTTGTGTAGTGAAGGTCATTACAGACATTGCAATACCAAAAATGTGGTGGAGATTTTTTATTTGCAAATTTGTTTTAATTGAAAAGAGTATTTTCAATGGAAAAAAGCATATTTTTTATTGGGATTGTTTTAGTACATTTTTTTCCCTTTTTTTAACCACTTAGTAGTCCCACAAGGTACCGCATATAGTAGTCCCGATTCAGCACTGCTGTTAGAGCAGGATTTCATCTCTCATGTGGGAGACCCGTGCAGTGCTTAGACCCGGGTGCCATGAAAATGCGGCAGCCCATTCTAAGGCCCCTTTGTGTCCACCGTTAAAAGGCATATGGGTGGGTTAAAATTCAATTCTGATCCAATTCAACCAAGTCATTACCCTCCTGAGGAAGCTGACCACAAAACACGTGCCGGGATATGGTGGAGGTCCGATATTGAGTAGATCTACTTTATTGGGTGGTTCTGCCTAGATTATATTTACCACTTGAATATTACTGTATTTTTTGTAGTCAACTCCAATCATGTTTAATTACTGTAAATTTATATCATATTTATATCATTTTCTATACGTTGTATACTTATAAACTTATATTCAACTATATTATATGCTTTCTGCCCTCTCTGACCACCACTATTAACATGAGATTGTTTTATTGGCATTTTAAATCATTTATCTTTGCTTTGTCTATAAATAGAGGTGAGCGAAGTTTTGAAAAATTCAATTCGGCAGCTTTGCTGAAGTTCCCCAAGAAACTCGATTCATAATGAATTAATTAGTCACAAATTGCTGTAAATATGGTATACCCAGGCCATTCTGCCTTAAGGTATGGCCACACGGAGCTGCCTTTGATTTACTAATGAACTGTATAGTCGGTCTTAACTGTCAATGGCAGTGTGGGACCTTTAATGCACTTTTAAACAGGGGCTGTTGCTGGTATGAGGTTTGGCTGATTAGGTGCGGGCACAATATGCTTCTCCAACCCCAGCGCTCTCATGCCCTACAGGTAGGAGCCTTTCTTCTGGTATCTGACTTTTCTAGGCAGTAAAGCCAGAAAAGATGAGAATGGTCATCATTAAGACCTGGTCCTCCTAAGGGTGGCATTGGTTGGCACACTGGGAACTGGAATAATATAGGCTTCCATCTTATTGGTATTGAATTCTTCTATGCACTGTGTGGGATGAGGCTTTTATAGAGCTGTGACATCACAGGGGAAAGCTATCTGTGGATTAGCTGACTGCTTTGCATTATGGGTGATCTTGCGTTCCTTGGTTTGTTACTTTGTAACACATGCAGCCGCCATTTTAGGAAAACCTAATTCCTTCCCATGAAGTGTGAGGAAATTAGGATTAATTGCAAATCAAAGTTTTCCTAACCTTTGGACTAACTTTGCTTTGCTTTGCTTATTTCTTGTGATTACTAATCAGTTTACAATTAGTCCATATGCTTTGTATTAGTGTTGCAATTTGACCAAATCGCCTTTCTGATTCGGGCCTGAATAAATTTTACCAAAGTCAAAAGTGCTCTCATTTAGACCTGATTGAATTGATTCTAAATCGATTCTAATCGGATTGGTAACAAATTTCACAAAAATTCCATGAATCACAGAATTTCTAAACTAATCCAAGGTTTTAGCTATTAGTTTTGGACAAATTGCAGAAAAATAATGCCCAGCATCATTTCACTGGGGAAACTGGTGGGGAAAACAAGGAGGAAGAATATGGAGGATCACATGACACTTGGAGAAAGTAGGGAAGCTTGCCCCAATTGGCTCAGAGGCTGACAGACAACCTAATCAGCTAATCGCGCATAGGATTCAGGAACATTATAGAGAACAGCATTTCTTGTTTAACTAGTGACTTGAACATATTTCTTGTGGCAGTGTCTGAAAAAAGCTATCATAAGCCACTAAACTAATAGGACACTATAAGAACACAATAGGGAGATGAATAGGGAGATATAATTGGATATATTTTAGGGTTTGATCAGGGAAAGCATATAGAGAGAGTTAGTGACTAGTCACCATCTTATTTCTTTTTTTCAGCAAGCTGGCAACTAGTTCTGCATTACAAAATATTGCAAGAAATGCCCCTGTTACTTAATGAGTTGTATATTACTGCAAGATAACGGGTAGTTTCAGCAAAAGCAATACTGTAATGAAGCCATTGTTAAACCTGTGTTATTGAAAGCATTGTATATTACTGCAAGATAACAGGTAGTTATAGCAAAAGCATTTTACAGCAATAGCACCATTTTTATGCCCTTGTTAATGAACACATATATTACTGCAAGATAATACTGTAGGTGGCAACAACACAAGCAATAACGCAATAACGCCATTGTAAAATCTTTGTTATTGAACCCATTTTATTTTTATTGAACAAAATTGTTGTAATACTGCAGGATACCGTTCAGTTAAAAAACATTTTACTGCAAAAACTGCATTAGTATACCCTTGTGTAGTGAACGCATTATATTTCTGCAATATACAATGTTGTTAAAAGCATCTTACTGCAAAAATTTCACTTTTCTACCCATGTTAGTGAAAACATTCTATTATAACAACACACCATGTTGTTCAAACACATTTTACTGCATAAACTGTCTGCTTAGGGTACAACCACATGGCGTGGTCGTGATGCAGTGGGGATGCTACTAGGAACCAAAGCATCTTTTTTCTCAATAGAAGTCAATGGAAAAATTAGTTGCTAATAAAGATGAGGCAGTTTCAAAGTTGTAATGTCTGCATCTGATTTACATGCTGTTAACCACATAAAAAACATGTCCTGCTAATTGTGGTTGTTGACTGCCTGGGGTGTGGAATTGAGTAGCTACTTCTGGTATGTGTTTAACATATTTTACCACATGTCACTATTTGAAGTTAATCAGAATGCTAAAGAACCATGAAAATTCAAGAGTTCAAACAACAATCCATAAACAATCACAGACAAAAAAGTCACCCTAAATGCATGATTATGAATACGGTAACCTCATGTGGATGGCCATATGTGTTCCCTAATGGCATCACAACCATGCTAGGTGGTTGTACCCTTATACCCATGTTAGTAAATCCATTCTGTTACTGCAATATAACATGTAGTTCAAACATAATTACTGCACAATTGCATTGTCCTTCCTGTGTTAGTGAACGCATTCTATGATTGTAATATACTGTGTAGTTTAAACACATTTTACAAAAAAAAACTGTCTGTTGTGGAGGTGCCTGTGTCTGTATACTTTGATGTATAGTATGTTTTTTGGGGTTACACCACATTGTGGCTTGATTTTTTTTGTTTTTTTATTCATATGCCCCATTACCTATTTTGTTTATTTAGGACCATGGTTGGGTACTTCCATGTGGTTTAGGATGTCAATACTTTTTACATGGTGTCTTCTATGTTGGTTTTATATGGTGATTGATGAAGATACAGTATGTACTTTTGCATGATCTTTTTAGCAGTGTGCAAATTTTTTTATTTATCAGTGTAAACTGTCAGTATAAACTCTTCTATTCTTCTATTAACTAGATTTGTGATTTCATTCTATTAGGGTCCATTCACACGTCCGATTTTGCAATCCGATTCTTAAAAATAACGGACAGTTTAATAGGATCCATTCATTGCTATGGCCTCTGCAAAAATGCGGATAGCACTCATGGTGCTGTCCGCATCCATGACTCCGTTCCATTCCTCAGGATCCCTGCATGCGGATCCTGAAAAAAGAAACACCTTGTTCTACTTTCTGTCCAACTTTTCGTTCCGTTTACCCATTGTAGTCAATGGATCCGTAAAATAAACGGAAGACATGCAGTTTAGCATCCAAATGTCATCCGGTTTTGCGGATCCGTTTTTTTTTTGGGTACCCTAGCAACATACAGGTCCTTCTCAAAAAATTAGCATATTGTGATAAAGTTCATTATTTTCTGTAATGTACTGATAAACATTAGACTTTCATATATTTTAGATTCATTACACACAACTGAAGTAGTTCAAGCCTTTTATTGTTTTAATATTGATGATTTTGGCATACAGCTCATGAAAACCCAAAATTCCTATCTCAAAAAATTAGCATATCATGAAAAGGTTCTCTAAACGAGCTACTAACCTAATCATCTGAATCAACTAATTAATTCTAAACACCTCCAAAAGATTCCTGAGGCTTTTAAAAACTCCCATCCTGGTTCATTACTCAAAACCGCAATCATGGGTAAGACTGCCATCATTGACACCCTCAAGCAAGAGGGTAAGACACAGAAAGAAATTTCTGAACGAATAGGATGTTCCCAGAGTGCTGTATCAAGGCACCTCAGTGGGAAGTCTGTGGGAAGGAAAAAGTGTGGCAGAAAACGCTGCACAACGAGAAGAGGTGACCGGACCCTGAGAAAGATTGTGGAGAAGGACCGATTCCAGACCTTGGGGGACCTGCGGAAGCAGTGGATTGAGTCTGGAGTAGAAACATCCAGAGCCACCGTGTACAGGCGTGTGCAGGAAATGGGCTACAGGTGCCGCATTCCCCAGGTTAAGCCACTTTTGAACCAGAAACAGCGGCAGAAGCGCCTGACCTGGGCTACAGAGAAGCAGCACTGGACTGTTGCTCAGTGGTCCAAAGTACTTTTTTCGGATGAAAGCTAATTTTGCATGTCATTCGGAAATCAAGGTGCCAGAGTCTGGAGGAAGACTGGGGAGAGGGAAATGCCAAAATGCCTGAAGTCTAGTGTCAAGTACCCACAGTCAGTGATGGTCTGGGGTGCCATGTCAGCTGCTGGTGTTGGTCCACTGTGTTTTATCAAGGGCAGGGTCAATGCAGCTAACTATCAGGAGATTTTGGAACACTTCATGCTTCCATCTGCTGAAAAGCTTTATGGAGATGAAGATTTCATTTTTCAGCACGACCTGGCACCTGCTCACAGTGCCAAAACCACTGGTAAATGGTTTACTGACCATGGTATTACTGTGCTCAATTGGCCTGCCAACTCTCCTGACCTGAACCCCATAGAGAATCTGTGGGATATTGGGAAGAGAAAGTTGAGAGACACAAGACCCAACACTCTGGATGAGCTTAAGGCCGCTATCGAAGCATCCTGGGCCTTCATAACACCTCAGCAGTGCCACAGGCTGATTGCCTCCATGCCACGCCGCATTGAAGCAGTCATTTCTGCAAAAGGATTCACGACCAAGTATTGAGTGCATAACTGAACATAATTATTTGAAGGTTGACTTTTTTGTATTAAAAACACTTTTCTTTTATTGGTCGGATGAAATATGCTAATTTTTTTAGATAGGATTTTTGGGTTTTCATGAGCTGTATGCCAAAACCATCAATATTAAAACAATAAAAGGCTTGAACTACTTCAGTTGTGTGTAATGAATCTAAAATATATGAAAGTCTAATGTTTATCAGAAAATAATGAACTTTATCACAATATGCAAATTTTTTGAGACGGACCTGTATATTCCTCCTCCTCTTGTTTTTATTTTGAAACAAAAAACGGAAACACGGAACGGATTCGGATACACTTTAGTACAAAAATGGAAGGTTGTACAGAAAAAAAAAGATCCGCAAAAACACTGAACGTTTATCTGGAAAGGTAAAAATACTGACGTGTGAATGGACCCTTACTGCAATTTTTACAAAAAATACCCGGCTTAATTAATACATTATATTACTGCAATATACCATGTAATTCAAATACACTTTACTGGGCCAGGAAAAAAGGGATGTCTAGGATTCTGAATCTGAACAAGTCTGTCCTCCTTCTATCCCCCTTCTTTGTGGCAGACAGACTGCATACCCAAGCAGTACATTGTCTTTGTCATCATTATCCTCAGCTTCTTCTCCTTCTCAGACTCCTCCTTCCCTTCCTTATCCTCTGCTCCATCATGAAACATGCATAACGGAATCTGCTGCCATGAGAAAACTATTTGCTACCAGCAATTAGCTTTTGTCAAAGTTGAACTCCCATCTGGTCAAGTTGCTGGCGGTGTAGATGCTACTGTTCCACCTAACTGTGGTAAATGTGGTGCTTTTCCATGCCTTCCAAAAAATTATATTTTTCTCTAAAATTACTGTTGCACGAACTTGTTTTTTCAAGTTCGATGTACAAGGTTCGGGTTATCTAAGAATCCCTTTATAGATTCCACTACCACGGACCATATCAGAATTCAATGATGGCGTGCACCATGGAAGCCTAAAAGAGGCATTCCGTATTGCATTCTGTCATAATAGAAGCTATGTATCACCCTCACCTGTCTCTTGCACACGTCCCTGACCTCTCGCAACATGTGCTCCCACTTGTCTGTCATCATCGGTAGTTGCACACCTAAAGTAGTCCAGAGTTGACCTCTCCTCCGAGTCTGTGCTGGCCTGTTACTGCTGACTGTCCTCACAAAGGTCATTGTTGCTGAAAAGCAGAGGAGAGCTGGCGGCAAAGGTTACTTGGCTAACAGATGGAGCAGCATAGAGGCAGATCCCGGGCCATGCCAACTAAGCATAGTGTCAGAGGAACTCACCGATTCCTGGCTGTATCTTTTGTAAGTTGTCACCCCTAGAAACTCAGGATAGAAATTTCTATATTTTATTGAGGGGTTAAATTCAATTGCCAAAATAGCAATCCCCTAAATCTGGTGTCCCAGCAGTGGCTGGCCAACTTTAATAGTGTCCGGCAAAGGATAGATTTTTTTCTGGGGTGAAATTCAATTGCCAAAATAGCAATACCATAAATCAGTTGTTTCAGCTGTGGCTGGCCAAGTTTAATAGTGTCCGTCAAAGGATATATTATTTTCTGGGGTGAAATTAATTTGCCAAAATAGAAATACCGTAAATCTGGTGTTCCAGCTGTGACTGGACAAGTTTCATAGTGTCCGTCATAGGATACATTATTTTCTGCAACGAAATTCAGTTGCAAAAATAGAAATACCGTAAATCTGGTGTTCCAGCTGTGACTGGACAAGTTTAATAGTGTCTGGCAAAGGATATATTTTTTTCTGGGGGGAAATTCAATTGCCCAAATAGCCATACAGTAAATCTGGTGTCCCAGCAGTGGCTGGCCAAGTTTAATAGTGTCCGGCAAAGGATAGATTTTTTTTCTGTGGTGAAATTCAATTGCCAAAATAGCAATACCATAAATCAGTGGTTTCAGCTGTGGCTGGCCAAATTTAATAGTGTCCATCAAAAGATATATTATTTTCTGGGGTGAAATTCATTTGCCAAAATAAAAATACCGTAAATCTGGTGTTCCAGCTGTGACTGGACAAGTTTCATAGTTTCTGGCAAAGGATTTATTATTTTCTGGGGTGAAATTCAGTTGCCAAAATAGAAATACCATACATCTGGTGTTCCAGCTGAAACTGGACAAGTTTCATAGTGTCCGTCATAGGATATATTATGTTCTGGGGGGAAATTCAATTGCCAAAATAGCAATACAGTAAATCTGGTGTCCCAGCAGTGGCTGGCCAAGTTTAATAGTGTCCGGCAAAGGATATATTTTTTTCTATGGTGAAATTCATTTGCAAAAATAGAAATACTGTAAATCTGGTTTTCCAGCTGTGACTGGACAAGTTTCATAGTTTCTGGCAAAGGATTTATTATTTTCTGGGGTGAAATTCAGTTGCCAAAATAGAAATTCCGTAAATCTGGTGTTCCAGCTTTGACTGGACAAGTTTAATAGTGTCCGGCAAAGGATATATTTTTTTCTGGGGGGAAATTCAATTGCCAAAATAGCAATACAGTAAATCTGGTGTCCCAGCAGTGGCTGGCCAAGTTTAATAGTGTCTGGCAAAGGATATATTTTTTTCTGTGGTGAAATTCAATTGCCAAAATAGCAATACCGTAAATCAGTGGTTCCAGCTGTGGCTTGACAAGTTTAATAGTGTCTGGCAAAGGATATATTTTTTTCTGGGGTTAAATTCAATTGCCAAATAGCAATACCATAAATCAGTGGTTTCAGCTGTGGCTGGCCAAGTTTATTAGTGTCCGTCAAAGGATATATTATTTTCTGGAGTGAAATTCATTTGCCAAAATATAAATACCGTCAATCTGGTGTTCCAGCTGTGACTGGAAAAGTTTAATAGTGTCCGGTAAATGATTTATTATTTTCTGGGGTGAAATTCAGTTGCCAAAATAGAAATACAGTAAATCTGGTGTTCCAGCTGTGACTGGACAAGTTTAATAGTGTCCGTCATAGGATATATTATTTTCTGCGATGAAATTCAGTTTAAAAAAAAAAAATACTGTAAATCTGGTGTTTCAGCTGTTGCAGGCCAAGTTTAAATCTGTCCGTAAAAGGGTATATTTTGTTCTGGGGTGAAATTTAATTGCCAAAATAGCAATACCCTAAATCTGGTGTTCCAGCTGTGACTGGACAAGTTCCCTAGTGTCCATCAAAGGATATATTTTGTTCTGTGGTGAAATACAGTTGCAAAAATAGAAATACAATAAATCTGGTGTTCCAGCTGTTGCAGGCCTAGTTTAAATCTGTCCATAAAAGGTTATATTTTTTTCTGGGATGAAATATATTTTCCAAAATAGCAATACCATGAATCTGGTGTTTTAGCTGTGACTGGACAATTTCCATAGTGTCCGTCAAAGGATAGATTTTGTTCTGTGGTCAAATACAGTTGCAAAAATAGAAATACAGTAAATCTGGTGTTCCAACTGTGACTGAACAAGTTTAATAGTATCCGTCAAAGGAAAGATTTTGTTCTGGGGTGAAATTCAATTGCCAAAATAGCAATACCCTGAATCTGGTGTTCCAGCTGTGACTGGACAATTTCCCTAGTGTCCGTCAAAGGATATATTATTTTATGGGGTGAAAGTCAGTAGCAAAAGGAGAAATACAGTAAATCTGGTGTTCCAGCTGTTGCAGGCCTAGTTTAAATTTGTCCGTAAAAGAGTATATTTTTTTCTGGGGTGAATTTAATTGCTAAAATAGCAATACCCTGAATCTGGTGTTCCAGCTATGACTGGACAATTTCCCTAGTGCCTGTTAAAGGATATATTATTTTCTGGGGTGAAAGTCAGTAGCAAAAATAGAAATACAGTAAATCTGGAGTTCCAGCTGTTGCAGGCCTAGTTTAAATCTGTCCGTAAAAGGGTATATTTTTTCTGGGGTGAAATTTAATTGCCAAAAAAGCAATACCCTGAATCTGGTGTTCCAGCTGTGACTGGACAATTTCCCTAGTGTCCTTCAAAGGATAGATTTTGTTCTGTGGTGAAATACAGTTGCAAAAATAGAAATACAGCAAATCTGGTGTTCCAGTTGTGACCGGACAAGTTGAAGGCCTCAGACTCCACCAGCTGGTATGGTAAAAGCTGGCAGGCTAAGAGTTCCGACAAGCCACCTGTCAGACGCCGGACAAGGGGGTGACTCTGTGACATTGGCTTCTTACTCTCAAACATTTCCTTGACAGAAACCTGACTGTGGGCAGATGAGCATGAACTGCTGAAGGTGAGAGGCAGAGTGGCGGGTGGTTGAGAGGTGGCAAGGAGGACAGCAGTGGTTGACCTGGCTGAAGATGCTGGACCAGGAGGAGGATGGTGGCTTTGAGTTTGGGTGCTGATTCATGTGTTGATCCCATAGGCGTTTTTTATGTGAGATCATGTGCCTTCGCAAAGCAGTTGTACCTAGGTGGGTGTTGGACTTCCCACAACATAGTTTCTTTTGGCACAGGTTGCAAATGGCATTGCTGTTATCAGAGGCAGGCACACCAAAAAAATGCCACACTGCTGAGCTTTGCAATGATGGCATTCTGGTGGTGGCAACAGCATGCGTTGATTGGCGTACTGTCTGGCTGACCCCGGGTGCAAAACATGCTGTCTGACTGTGCCACTAGCTGCTTGCGACGACCTCCCCCTGCTTTCAACTCGTCTCCTCCTCCTATCTGTCTCCCTATCTGAACCTTCCCCCTGTTCTTCTTCTCTTCGAGTGGGCACCCACGTGACATCCACTGACACATCGTCGTCATCAACCGCATCACTTGTATCTGACAACTCAGCAAAGGAAGCAGCAGTGGGTACAACATCGTCATGATCACACCGTACGTCCATGTTTGTAATACTGCCTGACTGAGACATATCCCTGTTATCTACATCCTCTGGCAATAATATTTTCACATTACTCATTTCTTCCAACTGATGTTTAAATAAATCCTCTGACAGATCAAGTAAAGTGGCTGTGGTGCTAGTGTTGGAGGTGGCGGCGGGCGGGCGAGAGGTAACTTGAGAGGTGCCCAAAGCTGAGCTGGAGAAGGATGGTGCGTTAAGCTTCTGAGCTGAAACTATAGAAGATTGGGTGTCCAAAGTAAGCCAGTCAACTACGTCCTCAGAATTTTTCGAGTTCAGGGTACGTGGCCTCTGAAAACTAGGCATTATTCTAAGGCCAAAGAAAATCACCGCACCACGACCACAATGGCCCCTGCAGGGTGGTCTGCCTCTGCCTGTCATTTTTTTTGATTAGTGGTACTATGTGTGCAAGGTACTGTGCCGCCCAATATGAGTGGTGGGAACTGGCAGTGGGCACAGTACAGTCAGTGGGTCTGACACTCAATGGCAGGCAACTGCAATTATATTAAAGGGTATAAATTATATGACTTTTTTATCTGCAAGGTACTGTGCCACCATATATGAGTGGTGGCCAGTGGGCACAGTACAGTCTGTGGGCCTGACACACACTGGCATGCACATGCAAATATATTAAAGGGTAAAAATTAAATTATTTTATTATCTGCAAGGTACTGTGCCACCCTATATAAGTGGTGGGTAGTGGGCACAGTACAGTCTGTGGGCCTGACACACACTGGCAGGCAAATGCAATTATATTAAAGGCTAAAAATTATATGACTTTTTTATTGCAAGTAGAGATGGCCCGAACTATCCGCCGGCGAACAGTTCCCGGCGAACATAGCTTATTCGCGTTCGCCGCGGCGGGCGAAATCATACGATGTTCGGACCGCCCCCTATACATCATCATTGAGCAAACTTTGACCCTGTACCTCACAGTCAGCAGACACATTCCAGCCAATCAGCAGCATACCCTCCCTCCCAGACCCTCCCATCTCCTGAACAGCATCCATTTTAGAATCATTCGGAATTTGCAGTCTTAGTGAGAGGAGGTACAGTGTAGCTGCTGCTGATTTAATTGGGAAATTGATAGCTAGGCTAGTGTATTCAGTGTCCACTCCAGTCCTGAAAGACTCATCTGATCTCTGCTTTAAGGACAGCGTCCTGACAGCACCCCAAAAAGCACTTTTTAGGGCTGCAACGTTAGTCTGCTTTCCCCCCCCCCCCCAAATATATATTGCAGTTGCCTGGCTTGCCCGTGTGTGAGGAGCTGCAGGCCCACAGACTGTAGTGTGCCCACTGCCAGTGCCCACCCATGTCATCCCGTGTGGCAGAGGACTTTGCATCAAGGCATTTCATTTTTACACTTTAGTGTAATTTCAGTTGCTTGCCTGCTAGTGTGTGTGAGGCCGACTTCCACTGACTGTAGTGTGCCCACTGCCAGTGCCCACCCCTGTCATCCCGTGTGGCACAGGACTTTGCATCAAAAAAAGGCATTTCATTTTTACACTTTAGTGTAATTTCAGTTGCTTGCCTGCTAGTGTGTGTCAGGCCGACTACCCCTGACTGTAGTGTGACAACTGCCAGTGCCCACCACTAATACCGAGTGGCACAATAGCTTGCCGATAAATAAGGCATTTAGTTTTTACACATTAGTCTAATTTCAGTTGCTTGCCTACTAGTGTGTGTCAGGCTGACTTCCACTGACTGTAGTGAGCCCACTGCTAGTGCCCACCACTGTCATCCCGTGTGGCACAGGACTTTGCATCAAAAAAAGGCTTTTAATTTTTACACTTTAGTGTAATTTCATTTGCTTGCCTGCTAGTGTGTGTCAGGCCGACTTCCACAGACTGTAGTGTGCCCACTGCCAGTGTCCACCACTGTCTTCCCGTGTGGCACAGGACTTTGCATCAAAAAAAGGCTTTGCATTTTTACACTTTAGTGTAATTTCAGTTGCTTGCTTGCTAGTGTGTGTCAGGCCGACATCCACTGACTGTAGTGTGCCCAATGCCAGTGCAAACCACTGATACCGGGTGGCACAGTAGATGGCCGAAAAATAAGGCATTTCATTTTTAGACAGTAGTCTAATTTCAGTTGCTTGCCTGCTGCCAGTGTGTGTCAGGCCCACTTCCACAGACTGTAGTGTGCCCACTGCCAGTGCCCACCACTGATACTGGGTGGCACAGTAGCTTGCCGATAAATAAGGCATTTCATTTTTACACATTAGTCTAATTTCAGTTGCTTGCCTGCTGCCAATGTGTCAGCCCACTTCCCAGACTGTGTGCCCACTGCCAGCCACCTGATACCAGTGGCCAGTAGCTGCCAAAATAAGCATTAATTTTTAGACAGTAGTTATAGTGTCCTTGCATTTCATCCTAGACAGTAGTCTAATTTCAGTTGCTTGCCTGCTGCAGTGTGTGTCAGGCCCACTTCACAGACTGTGTGTGCCCACTGCCAGTGCTCACCACTGATACTGGGTGGCACAGTAGCTTGCCGATAAATAAGGCATTTCATTTTTACACATTAGTCTAATTTCAGTTGCTTGCCTGCTGCCAATGTGTGTCAGGCCCACTTCCACAGACTGTAGTGTGCCCACTGCCAGTGCCAACCACTGATACCGGGTGGCACAGTAGCTTGCCAAAAAATAAGCATTTAATTTTTAGACAGTAGTCTAATTTCAGTTGCTTGCCTGCGGCCAGTGTGTGTCAGGCCAACTTCCACAGACTGTAGTGTGCCCACTGCCAGTGCCAACCACTGATACCGGGTGGCACAGTAGCTTGCCAAAAAATAAGGCATTTAATTTTTAAACACTAGTCTAATTTCAGTTGCTTGCCTGCTGCCAGTGTGTGTCAGGCCCACTTCCACAGACTGTAGTGTGCCCACTGCCAGTGCACACCACTCAAACCGGGTTGCACAGTACTAGCACGCATAGTACCACTTATTTAAAAAAAAAATGACAGGCAGAGGCAGGCCACCCCGCAGAGGCCATCGTGGTCATGGTGCTGTGATTTCTACTGTCCCTTGAATAATGCCTAGTGTTCAGAGGCCACGTACCCTGATCCTGAAAAATTCTGAGGACATAGTTGACTTACTTAGACAGGACACCCAATCTTCAACAGCTTCCGCTAAGAACGTTGATGCTCCATACTCCTCCAGCTCAGCTTCGGTCACCTGCTCTCAAGTTACCACGCTCCCGCCTGCTGCCACCACCACCACTACTACCACAGCCACCACAGCCGCTTCACTTGATCCATCAGAGGAGTTATTTGCACATCAGTTGGATGCAATAAGTGATGCGCAACCATTATTGCCAGATGATGTAGATTACAGGGATATGTCTCAGTCAGGCAGGATTACACACATGGACGTACAGTGTGATAATGATGATGATGATGATGATGTTGTACCCGCTGCTGCTTCCTTTGCAGAGGTGTCAGATTCAAGTGAAGCGGTTGATGATGACGATGTGTTCACGGATGCCACGTGGGTGCCTGCTCGAAGAGAAGAAGAGGAGGAAAGTTCAGAAGGGGAGACAGAGAGAAAGAGGAGACGAGTTTGAAGCAGGGGGAGGTCGTTGCAAGGAGTTAGTGGCACAGTCAGACAGCATGTATCGGCACCCGGGGTCAGCCAGACAGCATGCCAGTCAACGCATGCTGTTGCCACCACCAGAATGCCGTCATTGCAAAGCTCAGCAGTGTGGCATTTTTTTTGTGTGTCTGCCCCTGATAACAGCAATGCCATTTGCAACCTGTGCCAAAAGAAACTGAGTTGTGGGAAGTCCAACACCCACCTCGGTACAACTGCTTTGCGAAGGCACATGATCTCACTTCACAAATGCCTATGGGATCAACACATAAGTACAAGCAGCACACAAACTCAAAGCCACCATGCTCCTCCTGGTCCAGCATCTTCAGCCACGTCAACCACTGCTGTCCTCCCTGCCCCCTCTCAACCAACCGCCACTCCGCCTCTCACCCTCAGCAGTTCTTGCTCATCTGCCCACAGTCAGGTGTCTGTCAAGGACATGTTTGAGAGTAAGAAGCCAATGTCACAGGGTCACCCCCTTGCCTGGCGACTGACAGCTGGCTTGACGGAACTCTTAGCCCGCCAGCTTTTACCATACCAGCTGGTGGAGTCTGAGGCCTTCAAAAAATTTGTCGCTATTGGGACACCACAGTGGAAGGTACCCGGACAAAATATTTTTTTCAAAAAAGGCAATCCCAAACCTCTACAATGTTATTGAAAAGGAAGTGATGGCATCTCTGGCATACAGTGTTGGGGCAAGGGTCCATCTGACCACTGATACCTGGTCTGCAAAGCACGGTCAGGGCAGGTATATAACATACACTGCGCATTTGGTCAACCTGCTGACGGCTGACAAGCATAGAATGCGTGACTCCGCAGCGGAGTTGGTGACACCGCCACGACTTGCAGGCAGACCTACTGCCACCTCCTCTACTCCTACTCCATCCTCTTCGATATCCTCCTCGGCTGAGTCCTCTTCTGCTGCAGCGTCTGGCTTCACATCAACTGAATACCCCCAGCTCCCCAGGGGCTATTCCACATCCCGGATACGACAGTGTCACGCTGTCTTGGGGTTGACTTGCCTGAAAGCAGAGAGCCACACAGGACCAGCACTTCTGTCCGCCCTGAAAGCACAGGTGGATCAGTGGCTGACCCCGCACCAACTAGAGATCGGCAAAGTGGTGTGTGACAATGAAACAAATTTGTTGTCGGCATTGAATTTGGGCAAGTTGTCACATGTGCCGTGCATGGCACATGTGTTGAATCTCATCGTACAAAGCTTTGTGTCTAAGTACCCAGGCTTACAGGACGTCCTCAAGCAGGCCATTTCAGGCGTTCCTACACGGCCATGGCACACTTTTACGATATTCAGCGGCGAAACAACATGCCAGTGACGCGCTTGATTTGCGACAGTTGGAATTCAACACTCCTAATGTTCGACCGCCTGCTCCAACAAGAAAAAGCCGTCAACGAATATTTGTATGATCGGGGTGCTAGGACAGCCTCTGCGAAGCTGGGAATTTTTTAGCCACGTTACTGGACGCTCATGCGCAATGCCTGTAGGCTCATGCGTCCTTTTGAGGAGGTGACAAACCTAGTCAGTCGCACCGAAGGCACCATCAGCGACCTCATCCCATTTGTTTTCTTGGAGCGTGCCCTGCGAAGAGTGCTGGATCAGGCTGTAGATGAGCGTGAAGAGGAAGAGTTGTGGTCACCATCACCACCAGAAACAGCCTTGTCATCATCGCTTGCCGGACCTGCGGCAACGCTGGAAGAGGAGTATGAGGAAGAGGAGTCAGAGGAGGAATATGGCAGCTTTGAGGAGGAGCAAGACCAACCACAGCAAGCACCCCAGGGTGCTCGTTGTTGTCACCTATCTGGGACCCATGGTGTTGTACGTGGCTGGGGGGAAGAACAGACCGTCAATGACATCAGTGAGGACAAGGAACGGGAAATGAGTAGCTCTGCATCCAACCTTGCTGAAATGGGGTCTTTTATGCTGTCATGTCTGTTGAGGGACCCTCGTATAAAAAGGATGAAGGAGAATGACCTGTACTGGGTGGCCACGCTACTAGACCCCCGGTATAAGCAGAAAGTGGCAGAAATGTTACCAAATTACCAAAAGTCGGAAAGAATGCAGCAGTTCAAAACCAAACTAAAAAATATACTTTACACAGCTTATAAGGGGGATGTCACAGCACAACGAGAATCTAACAGGGGAAGAGGTGAGTGTAATCCTCCACCTACCACGGCGGCAAGGACTGGACGATTTACAGATGTGTTGTTGATGGAGGACATGCGGAGCTTTTTCAGTCCTACACATCGCCACAGCCCTTCGGGATCCAGCCTTAGAGAAACACTCGACCGACAGATAGCAGACTACCTCGCCTTAACAGCAGATATCGACACTCTGAGGAGCAATGAACCCCTTCACTACTGGGTGTGCAGGCTTGACCTGAGGCCTGAGCTATCCCAGTTTGCGATAGAATTTCTCGCCTGCCCTGCTTCAAGTGTCCTGTCAGAAAGGACCTTCAGTGCAGCAGGAGGCATTGTCACTGACAAGAGAACTTGCCTCGGTCAAAAAAGTGTTGATTACCTCACCTTCATAAAGATGAATGAGACATGGATCCCGAAGGGACTGACAGTGGGGGATACGTTTGACTAACAAAAGGCCTGATTACATGCCTTGGCCTCAAAATGGTCCCCACGCTGCTGTATTTAATGTCTGCATACCAGATGACTTTCGTGAATTCTCCACCACCAACTATGGTTCAAGCCGCAATGTTTTAGTCACTTTTCTGCCTGGAAAACATCAATTTTTCCGGCCGCTGCTACAATAGCGGCTGAAACAATGCCATTATTTTTCAGGCATGTGTACATGCCTAATTTTTCTGTCCTATGGTGCAGCACTGTGGCTGCAAAAACAAAACAAAAAAATAAGCCACATACAAATGTCAATTCCCCTTCGTGATTGTTACCTTGTTGAGGTGAAGGGGCTTGCGTATCACAATGAAGCAATCATCACCTCTATGAGTGTGGTGGCAATGTTGCCACACCCCAGATAATAAGGCCGTTGCTTCATTATGGTCAGACCAAAAGCGATCGGACGGCTGGATAATATTTAATAGAAAAAACATTAATTTACCCTTTTTTTTTAAAGTTGTATGGGTTTTTAATACATAAAATAAAAAATCATAATAAAGTCTCTTAATAGTAACATAGTAACATAGTAACATAGTATATAAGACCGAAAAAAAGACATTTGTCCATCCAGTTCGGCCTGTTTCCTACAAGTTGATCCAGAGGAAGGCAAAAAAATAGTTTATTAGAAATAATGCAGACAATTAAATAAATCCCCATCAATTCCAATACAAAGCAAGTACAGAGCTCAGAACTAAATTATTTCATGATGTCGTAATGGTCCGTTAATTCAACAATGTTTAATCAATTCGACACACGTCCCCGGATAGGGTACATAACAGGGATTAAACTGATAGGAATAGTACTAGTTAAGACACCACTCATATAGGGTGTCACAGCACATTGCTCTGTGCACGTGCAGTGCTGCAATTTGGGAGTAAGAGGACCGACCAAGCTGCTTTTTCCATCTCCCGATTCCTAAAATCAATTCAGTTTGGTGTATGAGAGTTTGGTCTGTCACTGTGAAGGCAGTCGAAGGTACCCGGCCTAAATTTTTTTTCACAAAATGCAATCCCTGATATGGGATGTAACAGGGATTAAACTGATGAGAATAGTACTACAGAAAATACCACTCATATGGGGTGTGACAGTAAATTGCACGGCGCTGACGCAGGGACCGTGGATTAAAACAAAGGGGAGGGAGCCAGCATTTTTTTAACCATCTCCCCGTTCGAAAAATCAATTCAATAAATGGACCCCAGATTGGGGACGTTAGAGGGATTAAACCGATGAGAATAGTACTACAGAAAATACCACTCATATCGGGTGTGACAGTAAATTGCACGGCGCAGACGCATTCATCGTGGATAAAAACAAAGGGGAGGGAGCCAGCGTTTTTTTAACCATCTCCCTGTTCGAAAAATTAATTCAATACAACGGACCCCATATTGGGGACGTTAGAGGGATTAAACTGATGAGAATAGTACTACAGAAAATACTACTCATATCGGTTGTGACAGTAAATTGCACGGCGCAGACGCAGTCACCGTGAATAAAAACAAAGGGGAGGGAGCAAGCGTTTTTTTAAACATCTCCCCATTCGAAAAATCAATTAAATTCACCTTTCGGGGACCCTTGGTGTTGTACGTGGCTGGGTGGAGGAAGAAAAATTCAATGACATTACCGGGACATGGCTAGCTTGGTATCCAACCTTGTGCAAATGGGGAGTTTACGGTTGTGCAAATGGACTGTTTGCAGTTGTTTGCGGTGCATTAAAAGGGGAGTTTGCTCTGTCAATGTCTGTGAAGCGGGCGTAGCCCTTACACTACCTGATCGATACAACATCATACCTGATCATATACACACACTGGATGTTTTAAAGCATGTTATTCCAAACAATTTAGGAATGTTAGTTGATTTATGCCCTTTATGGATTAAAACTCGACTCTGCGTCCACTACGTAATTTTCCATGGGAGTTTTGCCATGGATCCCCCTCCGGCATGCCACAGTTCAGGTGTTAGTCCCCTTGAAACAACTTTTTCATTACTATTGTGGCTAGAAAGAGTCCCTGTTCGCCGGCGAATAGTTCGGGACATCTCTAGTGTTTCTGTATTCAAGAGAAAATGGGTAGCAAATTGAGGGGGAATTATCTCCTGTTATCTTTTGTGAAAATAAAGTTTGGTTCTAACTCACAATTTACTTGTAAAAAAAAAAAAATTCACAGCCAAGGGTTACAAATTCTATGAAACGCCTTTTGGGTCAAAGCGCTCGCTACACCCCTTAAAAATTCCTTGGTTGGTCACTTTTTGGGGGTTTTCACTTTGGGGTACATCAGGGTCTCTTCAAATGCAACATAGCGCACTAAGACCATTCCAGCAAAATCTGCCCTCCAAAAATTATATGGTGCTCCTTGCCTTCTGAACCTTGCCATGTACCCATTTACAACCAGCTGCAGGGGCTGTCCAGCCAGTGACCTCCAGCTGACCTCCGTTCCACCATCTCGCAGATCCAGAGACCACAGGCTGCTGGTTTTAGTGGTGGTTACCAAGCCTGTCTCAAGCCTAAAGTTGCCCTCCCAGACAGATTCTCTGGGGAAAGTGATAATTTTATTTTGTTTAGGAAGGCCTGCAAAATGTATTTTAGGCTACATTCACACTCATCTGGGGATGAGATCCAGAGAGTTGGTGTAGTTATTTCATTGCTTAAGGGGGACGCTCAGTCATGGGCTTTTTCTCTACTGACCGGATGGCAGTCTCTCCGGTCAGTGGATGAATTTTTGAAGCTCTGGGTCTCATCTATGGATCGGACCTCCCTGGCCAAGACCAAGCTATGTGGCCTACGTCAGGGTGAGCATTCTGCTGAGATCTATTGCTATGACATTAGGAGGTTGGCTAAGGATACTGAGTGGAACGATCCGGCTCTCCGTAGTCAGTTTTGTCAGGGATTATCAGAGAGGATTAAGGACGCTTAGGCCTTTCATGAGAATCCTGAGTCTCTGGAAGCCACTATATCTCTAAAGAAAAATAATATAAAATGCAAATAAAAATAATAAATAAAAACAAAAACAAAAATTAGAAAAAAAAAAGTTCACCACTGTGTTTTCTTTTTCTTCTATTGGCTTCGCAGACCACCATGTGAAGTGAGCTCAATTCACCTAAAAACAGTCAATTCAACGAAGGGGTTGCCCTGCCTCGCTTTGGCTATATTCTCTAGATTTTAGTAAGGATAGGATACATCAGTTTTCTAGTGCTGCCGAACATTAAGATTCCACCAAAAGATAATCTTTATCACAAAACAACCCTTCTGTGGAGATAAAGGTTCGATGACATAGTAAAGAGCCACCAATTTTCTTTATAGAATCAGGTTTTATTATACTCACAAAAGTGTAAAATCAGTAGGCATTGAATAGAGTATAAAGTTGTTCGTAGTTTACAAGACCGCCCGACCCAGGTTTCAACATGTATCCGCTCCTGATGAAGCTATCATGGCGAAACCTGGTTCTGAGTTTACCGTGGTTAAGCAAGCACAATCCAACCATCGATTGTCAAGCTAGACAGATTCTGGATTGGGGTGATTATTTCATTGACAATTGTCTGAATACATCTTATTATGTTTTAACTACTAAGACATTACCGTCTTTTATATCTGATTTTGCCGACATGTTTTATGAGAGTGTATGCCAGGATTTACCTTGGCATAAGGAATATGATTGTCCTATCAATCTTATTCCCGGAGCTAAATTGCCAAAATCTAGGTTGTATAACCTTTCTTAACGTGAAAGACTGGCTATGAGCGAGTATATTAACGAGAGTTTGGGTAAAGGACCCATAAGACCTTCCAAGTCTACAGTTGCAGCTGGGTTATTTTTAGTCTTTTTGTCTAGATTTCCGTGAACTCAATCGAATTACTGTCCGTGATCATTACACTCTTCCTTTGATTGCCAATTTGTTTAACCAGATTATTGGTGCCAAGGTGTTCTCCAAGTTGGACTTTAAGGGGGCATATAATCTGGTTAGGATCAAGGAAGGGGATAAATGGAAGATGGCTTTTAATACTCCTGAGGGGCACTTTGAGAACCTGGTCATGCCTTTCAGGCTGACCAATGCTCCTGCAGTTTTCCAGCATTTTGTGAATGTCATTTTTCATCACCGTATAGTTGTATATTTGGATGACATTCTAATTTATTCTCCAGACATGGAAACACAGCAGGATCACATTAAACAGGTGTTACAGAACCTAAAGGACAATAAATTTTGCGGAAAATTAGAGAAGTGTGTTTTTGTTGTACACGAGGTGCAGTTTTTGGGCTATCTGCTGTCATCTTCAGGTTTTCAAATGGATTCAGAGAAAGTCAGTGCTGTATTGGAATGGGATCTACCCGAAAATCTGAAGGCTCTTATGCTGTTTTTGGAGTTCACCAGCTATTATCGAAAATGTATTTAGAATTGTTCGACAATAGTAAAACCCTTAACGGACATGACTAAGAAAGAGAAATATGTGTCAGTGTGGTCTGATGTGCGCTGCGAGCCTTTTCAGCAATTAAGGAATGCTTCTCTTCTGCCCCTATATTGGTGCAGCCGGATGTTCACAACCTTTCATTGTGAAAGTGGATGCTTCCGAGGTGGGGGTAGGAGCAGTTTTATCGCAAGGTCCGTCACCTAGTAAATGGCGTCCATGTGCCTTTTTCCCTAAAAAACTCTCTTCCGCAGAGAGAAATTATGATGTGGGTAACATAGAGTTAATAGCCATTAAGTTGGCTTTTGAGGCATGGCGTCATTGGTTGGAAGGGGCAATTCATCCGATCATGGTGTTCACAGATTACAAAAACGTGGCTTACCTGGAGTCGGCTAAACGACTGAACCCGAGACAAGCCAGATGGCTTTTCTTTTTTTACCAGATTCAATTTGTCACCTATCATCCTGGGGTTAAAAACGTCAATCAGATGCCTTGTCATGTAGTTTTCCTGGAGATGGTGATTTTGAAAATCCGAGTCCTATACTGTCGGAAGGGGTGGTGATATCCCCTCTTTACCCTGACCTAGAGGTGAAGGTCTTAGAGCCCCAGGGAGACGCCCCCGATTCTTGTCCCTCTGGGAAACTGTTTGTGCCATTGGAATTGCATCACAAGGTGTTTGAGGAACATCACTGTACGGTTCTTAGGGGATACCCTGGTAGTAGATCCACTGCCAACCTTATCTCTCCTAGATTCTGGTGGCCGGGGTTGCCTAAGTGTGTTGAGGACTATGTGTCAGCCTGTAGTACCTGTGCACGTGCTAAGGTGACACATACTTGTCTTTCCGGATCTCTACTTCCGATGCCCATCCCGCCCAGACAATGGACTCACTTATCCATATATTTTATCACTGATCTGCCTAATTCTTCAGGAAAGACAGTTATTCTGGTGGTAGTTGATCGCTTTAGTAAAATGGTGCACTTTATAGCGTTGCGGGCCTACCTAATGCTAAAACACTTGCACAAGTGTTTGTTGACAACATTGTGAAATTCCATGGCATTCCCTCTGACGTGGTCTTGGATCGTGGGACTCGAATGTTGTTTCCATATTCTGGAAGGCGTTCTGTACTTCACTGGGGGTACGACTTTCCTTTTCTTCGGCTTTTCATCCTCAGTCGAATGGACAGATGGAACACACTAATCAAAGTCTGGAGACTTACTGGAGAAGTTTTGTCTCTGAGAACCAGGAGGAGTGGTCTCCGTTTTTGTCTTTGGCAGAGTTTGCATAAACAATCGTAGACAGGAGTCCACTGGTAAGTCGCCGTTTTTTGGGGCATATAGGTTTCAGCCACAGTTTGGCACATTTTCTGATTATGATACTTCTGGTATCCCTGAGGAGGAACGTTTTTCGTTATCATTGTCATCTATTTGACGGAAAATTCAAAATAACTTGATGAATATGGGCAACAAGTATAAATGTGTGACTGACAGGAAACGTATGAATGGGGGAGATTCTGTGTGGCCGTCCACAAGAAACATTAAGTTGAAGGTACCTTCTTGGAACATAGGTCCAAGGTTTATTGGTCCATATAAGATCACTGCCATTATTAATCCTGTAGTTTTTCGTCTTGAACTTCCCCAGGCCCCTAAAATTCGTAATGTGTTTCATAAATATTTGTTGAAAAGAGATATGTTTGTTGAAAAGAATTGAGATATGTTTAACCTTTGGAGCAGTCTTCCTTGCCACCTGCTCCTGTCATGGTGGACGGTAGTTTGGAATTTCAAATCGCCAAGATTATTGACTCTCGAGTTCTCCGTAGATCTGTTCAGTATCTTGTTCACTGGAAGGGTTATGGACCAGAGGAGAGGATGTTGGTACCGGCATCTGACGTGAATACCAGTCATTTGGTGAAAGCTTTTCACAGGTCTCACCAGGATAAGGTCGATCCTGGGTGCCTGGAGTTCACCTGTAGAAGGGGAGGGGGGGTAATATATATCTTTTAGATACAATGACCATTACCGTTGTAACATACACAGAGCGCTGAGCTTGCAAGGGAACGTAGGGCCTCCTGTAGAACAAACGCTGGACGCGATCACTACAGCTGTTCCCTGCAAGCGCTCCTTGTAAGACTGTAAACTAATTAAAATTGAAATATGTAAATGCTTTTTACTACAAAGGAACCTTATACCATGGACTATATACAATGTATTTGTTAATTATGTATGGACTTTGTTAATTATGCAGAAGACACCTCTATTGCTCCCCTTCCCTTCCTGCCCCCTTGCCAGCTCGCCAAAAGTGTTTTTAAATTTCCTTGTGTATGTCACTTTGATATTGTCCTGATGAAGGGGACGCTTCGTCCCAGAAACGCGTTGACTGTTTATTATATCTTTATAAAAAATAAAGAAGAACATTGAAAGAACACTGCTGTTCCATCCATATTGCTGGCAGTGCGGACCAGTGGGTTCCATTCTTTTCTTCACATCATCTACAATCTCTTCCTCTTTGCTCTACTTGTCAGGGATTATGATCCTTACTACAGCTGAAAAGATTTTCAGCTGAATCTTTGGGGAATAGAGTTCATGAGGAGACATGAAGTACAGAGAGGAGAGAGGGGTGTAGATAATGAGCAGTCTGTATAATGTATGCAGTCTGTGACATTACCACAGTCTGTCCTGTCAGTTCTCTGTACTTCATGTTTCTTTATCAATAGTGTTGGCCGTGAATATTCGAATCACGAATATTTATCGCCAATATCGGCACTTCGAGAATTCGTGAATATTTAGAATATAGTGCCAGATATTCGATTCGAGAATATTTGTCATTTTTTTTCCATCTAAACACACAATTCCTCCTGCTTCTTGCTTGTGGGCCAATGTGAAGGCAGCAATGTCTTTGTCTGAGCTTAGCTAAATCCCTAGCAACCAATAGGAAAGTTGCCTACCCCATTACTATATAAGAACCTCCCCAGCAGGCATTTTCTACATTTTTTACAGTTATGAGAGAGAGAGAGCAGTGTCATTGCTGTGCTCTGTGTTTTGCTGTCATATTACATTAGATAGATAGCTAGTTAGCTTATATATATATATATATATATATATATATATATACATGCTACAGACATAGGGCCAGATTTATCATTAGCTAAAGTCACTTTAATGGAGTGAAAAAGTCGCAAAAAAATGCGCAATCGGTAAAATTGCGCATTTTTTGGCGACTTTTTCAAGCTCTGCACTAAGCTCTCCAGTTTTGTGTAAGTGGGCGTGTTGTCTTATGTAAATGAATCTCTAGACAGATTTACTATTGCAACCATTTAAAAAGTCGCTAAAAAGTCGCAAAAAAGTCGCAAAAAAATGCGCAATTTCACTCCAGGGGGGACCATGCTTATCTTATGCGACTTTTTAATAGAACATGCAACTTTTTTGTAAAAACGTGCGACTTTTGTAAAGCCGCTTACTGAAGGATAAACTGCTACCGTCAATCCACATTTATCACAGTATTAAAGGACCATTAATAAATCTGACTAACTAAAATTGACTTTGGGCAGATGTAAAAGTGGAGTAAGATGTGAGTGTAATGATAAATCTGGCCCATAGTGTTCTGATGTCACAAGTTCACTACAATACTAAGGGCCAGATTTATCATTACACTTCCATCTTACTCCACTTTTACATCTGCCCAAAGTCACCATTTATTAATGGACCTTTAATACTGTGATAAATGTGGATTGACGGTAGCAGTTTATCCTTCAGTAAGCGGCTTTACAAAAGTCGCACGTCTTTACAGAAAAGTCGCATGTTCTATTAAAAAGTCGCATAAGATAAGCATGGTCCCCCCTGGAGTGAAATTGCGCATTTTTTTGCGACTTTTTAAATGGTTGCAATAGTAAATCTGTCTAGAGATTCATTTACATAAGACAACACACCCACTTTCACAAAACTGGAGAGCTTAGTGCAGAGCTTGAAAAAGTCGCAAAAAAATGCGCAATTTTACCGATTGCGCATTTTTTTGCGACTTTTTCACTCCATTAAAGTGAATTTAGCTAATGATAAATTTGGCCCACAGTGTGTGCAAAAACTCAAGGAAAAATGTGGCAAAAACAGCAGTTGGCCAAGAAAAAGCCTGCACTTAGGCCCTATTCACACATCCGCAATGTAGTCCGCATGTTTTCCGCAATTTTGCGGAATACATGCGGACCCATTGACTGTGAATGGGACCGGGAACGATGCGGAGAGCACACACTGTGCTCTCCGCATCCGATTTTGAGGAGCGCGCCGCCGATTTTCCGGTCCGTGGCTCCGCAAAAAAAATAGAGCATGTCCTATTCTTGTCCGCAATTGCGGACAAGAAGAGGCATTTTCTATGGAGTTCGGGCAATGTGCGGTCCGCAAAAATGCGGAATGCACATTGCCGGTGTGTCCGTGTTTTGCGGATCCGCGGCTCCGTGGATCCGCAAAACACAACGGATGTGTGAATAAGGCCTAATTCTGATGTAAAAAAAATGCCACAGCGAAATTCATGTAGGTAAGAACCCTTTAGGCCTATTTCACATGGGTGTCCCGGGTGCATTTCGGGAAACCTGCCTCAGTGCGCACACAATTTCAGTCAGTTTTGACTGCGATTGCATTGTTCAGTTTTTTCAGCGCGAGTGCAATGCATTTTGCACACTTGTGATAAAAAACTTAATGTGGTACCCAGACCCAAACTTCTTCACTAAAGTTCGGGTTTGGGTTCAGTGTTGTGGTAGATTTTAACATGGTTATAAGGGAAAATAATAGCATTCTTAATACAGAATGCCTACTAAAATGTGACTTGAGGGGGTAAATTTTTTTTTATTTTTACTCATCTCATCCACTTGATTGCGCACCCGGCATCGTCTTCTTTCTTCTTCTTTCAGGACCTGCAAAGGACCTTTGATGACGTAATCGCGCTCACCACATGGTGAGCATGGTGACGTCAGCGCAGGTCCTACTGAAAGAAGATAGATTAGGTTCTTCTATCTTCATTCACCACACGGTGAGCGTAATGATGTCACGAAGGTCCTTTTGCAGGTCCTAAATGAAGAAGAAAGAAGATGATGCCGGCTGCGCGATCAATTGGATGAGGTGAGTTCATTATTTATTTTTTTTAACCTCTGAATCCACATTTAAGTAAGCATTCTGTATTAAGAATGCTATTATTTTCCTTTATAACCATGTTAAAAGGGAAAAACATACAGTAAATTGACTTTAATTAATTTACTAACATCATCTCCTAGCAACCATGCGTGAAAATTGCATTGCATCTGCACTTGCTTGCAGATGCTATGCGATTTTCACGCAGCCCCATTCATTTCTATTGGGCCTGCGTTGCGTGAAAAACTCAGAATATAGAACATGCTGCGATTTTCACGCAACGCACAAGTGATGCGTGAAAATCACCGCTCATCTGCACAGCCCCATTGAAGTGAATGGGTCCGGATTCAGTGCGGGTGCAATGCGTTCACGTCACGCATTGCACCCGCACGGAATACTCGCCCGTGTAAAAGAGGCCTTAGGGCAATTTAACACAAGCAAATTCAGGCTAGATGCACACGTCCGTTAAACCCGGACGTGACCAGCCTGTGGTAACCAGGACTGGATTTCTTCTTTACAGCAGGAGCGCACGGCGTCATTGGTTGCAATGACGCCGTGCGCTCCCTGCCGCCGCTGCAGTACAGTAATACACTGGTATAGATCATACCAATGTATTACTGTCCCGCAGCGGCGTCAGGGAGCACACGGCGTCATAGCAACCAATGACGCCGTGCGCTCCTGCTGTAAAGAAGAAATCTAGTGCTGGTTACCACGGACTGGTTACTTCCGGATTTAACAGACGTGTGCATCTAGCCTCAGTCTGTGAAATACGCTTTGTGTGACAGCAGTATTTCCAGGACTGAACACTGCTCCTGTGACACAAACTCACAGCTTTAAGGCTCATGGACACAAACATATTTTTTGTCTGTGTCCGTTCCGTTTTTTTGGGAGGGAATATGTGGAACCATTAATTTTAATGGGGCTGAAAACAAAAACAGAAATTACTCCCTGTTCATTTTGTATCCACATGTCCGCAATTGCGTTCCGCAAAAATATGGAACATGTCATATTCATATCCGTTTTGTGGACAAGGATAGGTATTGTTACAATGGATCTGAAAAAAAACGATGTCACCCGTGTTTTGTGGACCACAAAATACATACGGCTATCTGCATGAGCCGTTATAATGATTTGCAATGCTGTGTGTTTCTGCCTGACCTCGGCTGTACTGAACTGTACTCACATAATGCTCTCGGTAAAATTCAGCACAGCCACGGTCGGGCAGGAACACACGGCATTGTAAGTCATTATAATGCCGTGAGTTCATGTCACAGGAGCAGCGTTCAATCTGGAATATACTGCTCTCACACGAAGCATACTTCACAGACTAAATACGCTTGTGTGAAATTGTCGCTTCACACATAGGGCCAGATTTATCATTACTCTTGCAGTTCACTCCACTTTCAAAGAAGGTGTATGTGTATTTGAGTCAAGTCAAATTTATCATGGGCTCTTTCAGAGGTTGACAAATCTGGTGTATTTCTGGTTCCTAGTTGTATTTTGGCTTTGTCTTTGGAAAAGTCGCAATTTTAAAAAAGTCGCATCATAAATGTATGTAAAAGTCGCACAAAACATTGTTTTGTTTTACTAAAACGTTGTTTAGTAAATACATTCCCAAGCACTTCCCATTTGTAAAGGAATCTACAAAAAACACTGTCAAAAAATGTGCATATTGTGAACAAAATTTAATAATGCCATTACATGTAAATTACAATTTTCTGAAGCCAAGAAATAATGAAAGAAAACATTTTAAAACTACTGAAAACCATAAAGGGTAAAAAAACATCGCACAACATTTTAAAACTCAAAAGTAACTTGACAATATTAATAAAAGGAAAGGTAACACAACAAACTACGGAGACTTCAGTTCTGTTTGAGGGCCCAGATTTTGGGTTAGGCAAGATTTTGTCAAACATAAGCATGGTCATGAGTGGAGTGAGTTTGCGCAATTTTTTGCGACTTTTTTGCGACTATTTAAAAAGTCGCAATAATAAATCTGTCTTGCAAGTGATTTACATACGACAAAACGCCCATAAACTTGGTTTTGGAGTGAGTGGCGTAAGTCTCCAAAAAGTCGCAAAAAATTGCGCAATTTGGCTTTTTGCGCAATTTTTTGTGACTTTTCAACTCCAGAAAAGTGACTTAGGCTAATGATAAATCTGGCCCTAAGTGCACCAATCAGTAATATGTAGTCAGACCTGCTAAAATGTGAAGTCGCCCGTATTGCACAAAAATATGCCCATCAATTGCTGAATTGCAAAATCCCGAATATATGTCGGAGCACTCTATCTGCATGTAAAGCTATTGTATTGTTCAGCCATGCCAACCATTTTCTCCAGTCTCAGTAAACTTCTAGAAGCTTGAAAAATGTATGCAAATATTACACTGCCAATTTTTGCAATCAAGAAAATAATCGTGAATTCTCAAATTTGCGAATATATGTCGAATATTCGCCCAAATACTCGTGGAATATAGCGAATTCGAATATTGCCCCTGCCGCTCATCACTACTCATCAACTCAATTCCTAGACATTCAGCTAAAAATCTTATCAGCTATATTCAGGATCATAATCCCTGACAAGCCGAGCAGAGAGGAGGATGAGGCAGCTCTTTAGTAGTGTTGAGCGCGAATATTCGAAAAGCGAATTTTTTTAGCGAATATCGGCACTTCGCTAATTCGCGAATATTTCGAATATAGCGCTATAAATTCGCTATTTCGAATATTCGTTTTTTTTTTTTTTTTTTTTTTAGTTATATTTTTTTCTTTCCTACTTCCCAAAAGTAGTTCTTACCTGTCCTGAGGATTCCTGGCTTCCTGGCTGCTCTAGTCAGTGCCCGTTGCCGCTTCTGCCGACTTCCGTGCTCATGTGGAGCGTCCCCATCCATAGGAGAATCTCCATATACTAAAATGTACTGTCGGATTTGAGGAATTACGTTGAAATCGCAATGCGATTAATTCAAGTTATATTAATCGCATTGCGATTACAACTTAGCACTGCTATCTTACATAGGCTAGAATTAACGAATATGGAGTATAGCTATGCACTAGCAGTGCTAAGTTGAAATCGCAATGCGAATACTTTAAGTTAAATTAATCGCATTGCGATTACAACTTAGCACTGCTATCTTACATAGGCTAGAATTAACGAATATGGAGTATAGCTAATGCTATGCACTAGCAGTGCTAAGTTGAAATCGCAATGCGAATACTTTAGTTAAATTAATGCATTGCATTTCAACTTAGCACTGCTGCTATATTCCATATTCGTTAACTTCGTTAATTCTAGCAAGCTGACCCATTATAAACCCAGCTCTAAGTTGAAATCGCAATGCGATTAATATAACTTGAATTAATCGCATTGCGATTTCAACGTAATTCCTCAAATCCGACAGTACATTTTAGTATATGGAGACGTTCCCATGGTGATGGGGACGCTCCATGAGCACGGAAGTTATGGTTGGCTTGGTAGAATTAGCGAATAGCGAATATGACGAATGTATTCGTCATATTCCTCAAAACGAAGATAACGAAGTATTCTACATCTTCGTTTTAGCTACCTATTCGTCTCGTCATCGTCAACTTCGCTATTCGCTAATTCTAGCAATCAAATAGGAAGGTTGACTTACCAGACAGCTGTGTTAAATTCGCTATGCGATTATTTTTTTTTTAATACAATAATTATATTACTTGATAAAATTATTATAAGTATTCTATTTATTAAAAAAAAAAAAAAAAAGAAATCGCATAGCGAATTTAACACAGCTGTCTCTATAGTCAACCTGCCTATTTGATTGCTAGAATTAGCGAGGTTGACGAATAGGTAGCTAAAACGAAGATGTAGAATACTTCGTTATCTTCGTTTTGAGGAATAGACGAATACATTCGTCATATTCGTCATCCTCGCTAATTCTAGATATGAAACCAATAGGATACAAATCGCAATATGCGATTATTTAAATCGCATGTTAATCGCGATAACTAGAAAAAATGACGAATATTCGATTTCGACGAATATGAAACGAATATTCATTCGAATATTCGCGAATTTCGTCGAAATCGAATATGGCACCTGCCGCTCATCACTACTCTTTAGCTGAGTTTTGTGAAGTAACTTGTCCAGTTGTGTGATTAGGACAGGTTTTGTGTACTAATGGGGCTGTGGCCATTTCATTTCTCCTGATGATTGCTCCCTAGACAAAAATAGACAGAAAAGAGAAATTATAACTAATGAAAAGTATTTGGTAATATATTTATAATAAAGAAATTCTTAAAGATTTATATTTTCTTAATTCCCGGAGGAACCCTTTAAGCTTATTTTATATGTATTTAAATAAAAAGAATAACAATCTGCACTCTGTGTGTTTTGTCTGGCCTTGGGGGAAATAGGCAGAGTCCTATTTTAGAAATATTTAAGAACATTTTTAAAGTTTCTTTTGTCTACCTCCGACAATGTGGCTTCAATGTATGACACCAAGGGATGTTTATCAAGACAAGCATTCCCACATGCTAGTCTGCATCCCCTTTGCGCCTAAATGAGATGCGCTTAAAAATTAAGAGGCAGATGCCTACTAATAAACTTGCAGATCTCTGCCTTTCCGTGTTGCAGAAACTGTTCTATGCCAGCTGTGGAAACCGGCGTAAGTCCTAATAAATCTGGCAGACCGAGTGAAGTCCCACCACTCCCATTATGTCCTACCCCTTTTCTTGCCACTTTTTCAAAGGATACAAAGTTGCAAATATGGTGCAGATATGGCGTGTCCCAAAATTTGTGACTAATTTATTCCACACTAGTGCCATAAATGCATTGATAAATGTCCCAGATTAAGTTAAAATAAAATCACCTGACTTTTATCCAGTTAAAAATTCAACAAATTTAACAAATATTATTTGACATTAGGTAACCTGTGTCACAAAGCATGCTCTAAAAATAGGCACACAAATAATGTGTATTCTACTACCATCTCGTTATCCATAGCCATGTATATTATTGTCACCTTGACATTACTAATGCTGTTTTGGTATTAAAGAGTTCAAAATGGGGTTGGATACAGTGTTAGGAGACCTCAGAGCGTCATACACAACTATTCAGGCCAATTAGAGCACTCTTGAATAGGACCTAATTTAGTCAGACCAAATTGAATCTGATGGCTAGTTCAACCTCTCAGACCGGAAACAAATTTTGGGAAATTCACTTATCTCTATACACAAGTATATACATAGTTACAGTGCAGTGTGCATCACTTTCCACAACATTGTGCATGTGCATTGAATTTAAAATATCACTGCTATTGAACAATGCCAGTTTCTTACCAGCTTTGTCTGACATAATTGTCCATTTGTCCCTCCAGGAGTCTTCCACTAGCATTCCTACGCTGTTATTGAGGAATTGGGAAATAATACTGAACTATGCCAGGTTCATGTTATCTTTTTCTGATACCTAGAAATTTCTAATTAACCCTCCCTCAGTTTCCGCCTTTTGGTCCTGCAGCACCATTAAGGAATTTGGCACTGCAACTGAACTATGCCTGGTCCATACCACCTTTTTCTGACCTCTACAAATTTCCTCCCTAGGTGTCCTCATTTCAGGTTGTCAGTGCTATTGAGGCACTGCTACTGAACTATGCTGGTTCCATACCACCTTTTTCTGATACCTAAACATGTCCCTTTAATCCTCCTTCAGTGACCTTCCATTGGCCCTGCAGTGTAACTGCTACTGAACTATGCCTGGCCCATACCACCTTTTTCTGACCACTACAAATTTCCCTTTGTCCCTCCTTTGGTGTCCTCCTTTCAGGTTACTAGTGATATTGAAGAATATGGCACTGCTACTGAACTATTCTAGGTCCAAAACACCTTTTTCTAATACCTACACATTTCCAATTCTACCTCCCTTTGTGTCCTACTTTTGGGCCCTCTGTGCTGTTGAGAAATATGGCACAGCTACTGAACTATGGCAGGTCCATGCCACCTTTTTCTGACACGTACACATTTCCCTTTGTACTTAGTTGTTGTCCTTCTTTTGTTCTTGCAGACCTATTGAGCAATATGGAACTGCTCCTTATGCCAGGACCATGATACAATTTTCTGACACATTTCCCTTTATTCCTCTCTGTGTTTATCCATTGGTCCTGCAACAATATTTAGGAAGATGGCACTGCTATTGAATAGAGATTAGTGAATCGAAGTTGACGAAGTGGAATTTGATCTGAATTTCAGTAAAAATTCAATTTGCACTGAATGCGAATTTCCTCACGCTTCGTGTTAATGAATCTCATTTTCAAAAATGGCTGCTGCACATGTTAGAACATAGAGCAAAGAACTCTGGGAAAGAGGGATCACCCACAATGTCATGCACAGCCAACCAGCCACTGTGATGTCACAGCCCAATAAATACCATCTGGGGACAGTGTTAGAAAATACTTTTTTTGTGCTGAAAAAACGATTTACAAGTTCAGGGAAAAATTATTCAAGGTGTAGGGAAAGCATAGGGAGACATCATTCACGCTGTAAAAGGAGAACAGGGTGCAATAGGAGAGTGCATAACCTGGGTAAAGCTTCTATTACACCTTGTTGCACTTATTGGGGATTCAAATTGCTTTTAGGTTGTTTGCACTATATGAATGATACATCACTAATTCCAGCAATCCTTGCTTGTGATTGGGGTACAAGTTCTGTGATACAGCCATTTCTGGGATGTATTAGCCTTTCTGCATTGATTTTGCAACATTTTACCTTTTTTGGGGGGGGGGATTTATTATTAGGATTTAGGAAATAAAAGGGGAAAAATATATGTCATAATTGCTCTTCAGTCGTGAATTTACATTGTACTACAGCCATTTACAGGGGGTATTAATAGGATAGATACATACGTCCTATTAGCCGTTCTGCGTTCATTTTACATTGTTTTACATTTTTTTGGGGGTGTATTAATAGGAAAAAATAAAAGAAATATAAATATATCATAAGTTCTGTTCGGCGGTGAAGTTACATTGTACTAAAGCCATTTATGTGGTGTAGAAAAAGAAAATATACGTACGTCCCATCATCCGTTCTGTGGTGAATTGTGATTTTTTTAAAAAAATTTTTGGTGTGGTGTAGAAATAGGAAAAAAACAGAAAAAAAATATGTCATAATTGGCATTCCGCAGTTACATTGTACCACAGCCATTTACGTGGTGTAGAAAAAGGAAAAATAAGTGTAGAAATACGAAAAAGAATACGTCTTAATTGCAGTTCTGCGGTAAATTGTGTATTTTTTTGGGGGTGGTAGCTGATCACACTTGGGAGCCGGGTGAAGAAGGGGCTTTATCATCATCCTCAGAAGAAGAAGGTGGCAGCTTGCATGTGAGTTTCTGAGCCAGCAGAGTGGCAGCATGGCTGTAAGTCAGCAGGATGGCAGCAGTGGGAGGTCGGGAGTCAAAAGTTCCCGAGGTAGACCACCCACTTCGCAGGAGCCTACTGGCCTGGAAAGTAGTGGTGCAGCGGTTCACAGCAGTAGCAGGCAGTCAGCACAGAGTGTTGGGGGGAAATTGCCATAATCTGGTGCTTAAGTCCCTCCTTTTCCAAGTTGTGGACTCTGCACCTTTCAGAGAACTGATGTTCTTAAGCTGAGCCGAGGTGGAGAGTCCCAAGCAGTCATTTATTTGCCAAAAAGGTAGTACAAGCCCTGCACACATATGTAGAAAAGAAGTTTGACAAGTCCTTGAGCCTGTCGGTGTCTGCCAAAGTGCACGGCAGTGCTGATGTGTGGAGCTGTAACTACGGTCAAGGACAATATATGTCCTTTATGGCCCACTGGGTAAATGTGGTTCCTTCCCAGCCACACCAGCAACTTGGCCAGGTGACGCCGCATCTGCCTTCACTTTCTCATGCCGTAGGTCCTGCTACAATGTCCACCTCTTCCTCCACATCCTCCACCCTGTCCTCAGCCTCCACTGCAGGGAAAATTCAATGTGCCTCTCCAGCATACCACATATGCAGGGCACGGCAGTGTGACACTGTTCTGCACCTAGCTTGCCTGGGCGAACGGAGTCACATAGGGGAGAAACTGCTCCGCGCCCTTCATCAAGAAATCGAATTTCATGCATGCACTTCAGCAACTCGTACACCGCAAAGCACGCCCTCCTTGAGCTGCGGTATTAGAACAGCATCCCCGAACATAAGCTCATATACAACGTTTCCACCCATTGGAATTCCACCCTCTATATGTTGGACTGACTATATGAACAGAGAAAGGCCATAAACATTTTCTTGATGATACAGGTGGACAGAGGTACTCCACTGTGTAACTTTGATGTCAGCCAGTGACAGCTCATGCGTGACACCTACCATTTGCTCAGGCCTTTTATGGAGGTCACTTTATTTGTCAGTTGCCAGGACTACAGGATGAACAACGTCATTCCACTGATTCATGTTCTGGAACAGAAGCTGCCAAATCTGGCTGCCCAGGGGACAGAAGACGTGGCGACTATATCTTATGGCCACATGAGCCATGTGTGGGCTGAACTAGAGGAGCAGGAGAACATTGGAGCACAACCAATATATAGAGAAATGGGTGACAGGAAAGGAAGAGCAGGAGCAGCCAGAGGAGCTACAGGGTGGACGATGAGGATGACAAGGCAGAGGACCCACACACACCGTGGCAGTATGCAGTGGAGATGGAGTCAGGGAGTCTCTACCTCCCTCCCTTGCGTAGTGACAGCGAATTGTCACCATTCGCCTTGCTACCGGTCCAAAATGGGGGCATTTTTCACACCCGCTGAGAGGGATGACAAACTGAACTACTATTGAGACATCCTATGTAGTCAGTTGGCCACTGCCTATGTGCGCCATCGCCAATCCCCACACAGATCTGACCGGTGAGGCCTTCTGAGCTCATGTTCCACTGCCATTTCTGCTGGGGGAGGTAGGGGGCTGGAGCAGTTCCAGCTCCATCAGCAGCAATTTAAGTCTAGAGTCCCTGATGAGCTGTTTTCTTCACCCTCCTACTGAAGAAACTACTCACCAGCAGCAGCAGGTAGACATAGAGCAGAACCTGAAACAGCAGGTGGTGGCATACGTGGAGTGTAGCCTGTCACCCCACATTGAAGATTCCCTGGACTACTGGGCAGCAGGGCCGGACTGGCCTACCGGGATACCGGGAAAATTCCCGGTAGGCCGGTAGCCCTGACTGCCGCACGGCCGGCCGGCGGCCGCAGGCACATTGGGCTCCAGTGGCGACGGAGATGAGCGCTTGCATTGCGCTCATCTCCGTGCGGAGCAGCAGCAGAGGAGGGAGAGGCGTGACCTCTCCTGTTCCTCTGATAGGCTGCCAGCACTAGGCTGGCAGCCTATCAGAGGCTGAGCTCGGCGGCGCGATGACATCATCGCGCCGCCGGGCCGCACAGCTCGAGACACAGGCCGGAAGAGGCCTGCATCGCATCGCTGGAGGTAAGTATAAGTGTTCTTTTTTTTTTTTTCTTGGGGCTACTGGCAGCACTAAAGGGGGCTACTGGCAGCACTAAAGGGGGCTACTGGCAGCACTAAAGGGGCTACTGGCAGCACTAAAGGGGGCTACTGGCAGCACTAAAGGGGGCTACTGGCAGCACTAAAGGGGCTACTGGCAGCACTAAAGGGGCTACTGGCAGCACTAAAGGGGCTACTGGCAGCACTAAAGGGGCTACTGGCAGCACTAAAGGGGGCTACTGGCAGATAAAGGGGCTACTGGCAGATAAAAGGGGCTACTGGCAGATAAAGGGGCTACTGCCACTTAAAGCGGGCTACTGCCACTTAAAGGGGCTACTGCCACTTAAAGGGGCTACTGCCACTTAAAGGGGGCTACTGGCACCAAACGGGGCTACTGGCACATAAAGGGGCTACTGGCACTAAAGGGGGCTACTGGCACATAAAGGGGCTACTGGCACATAAAGGGGATGGCTACTGGCACATAAAGGGGGCTACTGGCACTAAAGGGGGCTACTGGCACATAAAGGGGCTACTGGCACATAAAGGGGCTACTGGCACTAAAGGGGGCTACTGGCACTAAAGGGGGCTACTGGCACTAAAGGGACGGCTACTGGCACATAAAGGGACGGCTACTGGCACATAAAGGGACGGCTACTGGCACATAAAGGGGCTACTGGCACATAAAGGGGCTACTGGCACTAAAGGGGACGGCTACTGGCACATAAAGGGGCGGCTACTGGCACATAAAGGGGCGGCTACTGGCACATAAAGGGGACGGCTACTGGTACTAAAGGGGGCTACTGGCACATAAAGGGGCTACTGGCACTAAAGGGGACGGCTACTGGCACACTGTTATGGGGGCACTGTGGATGTCACTGTTATGGGGGATCTGTGGATGACACTGTTATGGCAGAATCTATGGATGACACTGTTATGGGGGAATCTGTGGATGACACTGTTATGGGGAATCTGTGGATGTCACTGTTATGGGAGCGCTGTGGATGTCACTGTTATGGGGCGCTGTGGATGTCACTGTTATGGGGCGCTGTGGATGTCACTGTTATGGGGATCTGTGGATGACATACTGTTATGGGGGTACTTTACACCTGCGGCATGGCTATCCGACCTATCGGGCTGTTCACCCTCTGATCCGCCATGCCGCAGTACCCGTGCACTGCCGTGCTGCTGCTCTGTCCCCATTGACTATAATAGGGGCAGGTGACGGAGCTATGGCGCAGCACGGCAGAGATCGCCGGACTAAAAAGTACTGCATGTCCGACTTTTAGTCCGGCGATCTCTGCCATGCTGCACCATAGCTCCGCCCTGCCCCTATTATAGTCAATGGGGACAGAGCAGCAGCACGGCAGTGCACGGGTACTTGCGGCATGGCGGATCAGGAGGGTGAACAGCCCGATAGGTCGGATAGCCATGCCGCAGGTGTAAAAGTACCCCATAACAGTATGTCATCCACAGATTCCCCATAACAGTGTCATCCATAGATTCCGCCATAACAGTGTCATCCACAGATCCCCCATAAGTGTGTCATCCACAGATCCCCATAAGTGTGTCATCCACAGATCCCCATAAGTGTGTCATCCACAGATCCCCATAAGTGTGTCATCCACAGATCCCCATAACAGTGTGTCATCCACAGATCCCCCATAACAGTGTCATCCACAGATCCCCATAACAGTGTGTCATCCACAGATCCCCATAAAAGTGTGTCATCCACAGATCCCCACAACAGTGTGTCATCCACAGATCCCCATAAAAGTGTGTCATCCACAGATCCCCATAGCAGTGTATCATCCACAGATCCCCCATAACAGTGTGTCATCCACAGATCCCCCATAACAGTGTGTCATCCACAGATCCCCATAGCAGTGTGCCTGCCCTGCGCACTGAGGACAGATTGAAAAGAGGGGAAGATCCGTGGAAGCAAGCAGAGGACAGCACAGCAGAAGATGGAATAGGTTCTTTTGTAAGTAAATTATTTTATTATAAATGTATCCCTGCATACCGCAATACTCTCGTATTTTGAATTTATATATACTTATTTCGTTTTTTTCAGTTGTATGAATTTAAGTGGGGAAAATTATTAGTGCCCCCCATTTTGACTGTGGTATCTTATGTGCCTCCCATATATTGTTCCTAGAGTTGCCACTGCGCAGAGGCCAAGTCACGGCAACGCTAGGGTAAGGCCCGGCCTGTGTGTGTGTATATAATATATATATATATATATATATATATATATATATATATATATACACACATACATACACATGCTCGCGGCGTGTGTGTTTGGGGCTGGTATGCAACTTTTTCCGGGGCTGGTATGCAACTTTTTCCAGGGCTGGTTTTTATCCCCAGTCCGGCCCTGCTGGGCAGCCAAATTTGATTTGTGGCCACAACTGGCCGAGTTTGCCCTGGACAAGCTTTCTTGCCCGGCCAGCAGTGTGGCATTAGAGCATGTGTTTAGTGAGGCAGGGGCCTTAGTTACCCCAAGGAGAACTTGCCTGTCCATCGAAAATGTAGAGAAACTACCCTTTGTGAAAATGAATCAGGCGTGGATCAGCCAGGATTTTCAATCACCAATGCCTGATGCATCAGACTAGATCATCCATGGTGCCACACCAACACTTTGCAAAAGAGACCTGTTTCTTTTGGCTACCTGCTTCAGCTACTATTCTGATGCTGCCATCCACCTTATGCCAGACCTGCTGTAAAAGTGCTCCTTCTTTCAGCCACCATTATAAGCTGGTAATGATATTGCCCATATCTACCCACTCTGTCACTGAGTCACTCTGTGGTCTCCTCATACTGCTGCCACTTCACCACTCTGTGGTCTTCTGATGCTGCTGCCACATCACCACTCTGTGGTCTCCTCATGCTGCTGCCACATCACAATTCTGTGGTCTCCTCATGCTGCTGCCACATCACCACTATGTCTCTGAGCCATTCTGTGGTCTCCTCATGCTTCTGCCATATCACCACTTTGTGATCTCCTCATGCTGCTGCCACATTACCACTATGTCACTGCGCCACTCTGTGGACTTTTCATGCTGTTTCCACCCTCCCCACTTCATGACAGGGCCACTATTTTGCCTTTCGGTCTGGCTGACATCATCATTTATTTGATGATCTGTTAGAAGGAAGGAAAAATTAGATGCACAATGGATCCTGTCTATGTAGGAACTGTAAGGCCTGTATGGTCCCATCAGAAATGGCTTATGATTTAGTAGCCAAAAGCAGGAGTGAGTAAAAAACACAGAAGGCACGCAAATATTCTATTCATTGGTCATCTCTGTTTTAGATCCACACCTGTTTTTTTTGGCTTCAGCAATACTGATGGATTACTCACAAAATGCTGACCGAGTGAAGGCGAATGCTCAACAGACAAGATCCGTTTTTGATGGGCAAATAATCAGTGACTTCAACACAAACTTACTGCTGACAACCTCTCCACTCTGTAGGGGGGCTCTACTTGTATAAGCGTTTAATAGAACAGGTTCTGTAGACATCTATGTGGAATCAGCTGATGACGGTGTAAAAAGAGTGCCCTTCTTCTTGATGCTAACAACGACCTGTGAGGCTGAGTTCACACTTGAGATATTTGGTCAGTTTTGGCACCGTAACTGACCAAGTAAGTGAAGTGGGCAGTGATTCTAAGATCGACGCCTGTTATGTGCGTGTCATACTGGCTCATAGTATTGTATCACTACCACATCAGACTCCCTACAGTATGTGTGTTACTGCAGGGCACAGTGTTCTACACAAATATACAGGCTCTCAGCAGCCAGGAAATAGTTGTTCTTTTAACGTGATTCGCCACCAATAAATTCAGATCGAATCAAATCTTTTCGGAAAATTCGCCGAATGACCGAATCAAATTTTTAAGAAATTCGCTCATCTCTACTACTGAACTATGAGGGTCAACACCATCTTTTTTTCACACCTAAAAATTTTCCAGCAGCACCGCCTTTACATAATTAACAAATGGTTATCCCAGTGGCATAACTAGAAATGACTGGGCCGGACGGCAAATGTTTGAATGGGCCTCCCCCTAGCAACAACTTCTTTGCTTCACCCTCCTCCTGTGCAACCCCCACTTCTGTGCCTAGTCAAGATCGCTCTCCTAGATTAGGCCCTGCAGCCGCTCATTCCTCCGGTGTCTCTATATATAATCTCGTTTCCTCCGGTATCTCTATATATAATCTCATTTTAAAATTATGTTGTGGGGGCCCTGACAATAAAATCTTTTAGTCCTTCTCCTTAGTATGCCCCTTTTGAGTTTGGGCCCCAAAGCTTCTGCTTTCCCTGCTTCCTCTACAGCTACACCTCTGGATTATTCATTGCTTATATATAAATGCATGATGCTCAGATGCTATTTTGTATGTACACTGTTTTTCTTATACTATGTGTCCTTTACCATGGATTGTCTTCGGGCACTCACTTACTCTCTTTCTTAATATATTCATGTACATTATTTAAAGATTAGTTCTAGGAAACATTCCTAGACCAGATTCTACTGAAAGACATATGATTTGTAACAAAACCTTTTTTTCCACTTTTAGCATAAGGTTCCCACATAATTATTTCAACATACTAATTTAGTATTATTATTCATCTCAATCCTTGATCACTAATCTTCTAATCTTACACAATACATAGAATAATGACAGGCACTATCTATTGATTCTGATTTCCACTAACTGAGTCTTTTCCTTTGCGGCTCAGCATACAACAATTGATATAAAAACACCTAATCTTTTTCATTAATTATTACTTACAAAATGTAATAGTTACCTGCTTTATTTATGAGAATTACAGGAAGCCGGGGTATCTCTTCAGGTTGTCACTAACTACAGTAGGAATGTAAATCTTTATGGATGTCCAAAAATGAACTAAATGTCACTTGCAAATGTCATGTCATAGACTTGTAATCCTATTATCAAGGACTAATGAATTAATCAGAAATGAAAAAGCTTTATAATGACACAAAAGATGGGACGACACTGCCCGAGGTGAAGATTTTATAAAATAAAATGTAATATTCACTCATTTCTATTGGCAAATTGTAATAAAAGTGACAGTACAAGAATACATACTGAGATCAATATCATAGCCTTGGACAGGGGACATTGTTGATGACTGAATAGAGCTCAAATGGCTGCCGAAGATGAAATCAGTTTCCCTGTATATTGTGTAACTGAACAATCACAATGACATTTAGTTCACCTATTTTCATGATTCATTTATCAACCGAACACTCAATGCATTTTAAAGTGAAGCTAAAACAATATAAGGCTTTTCCACTGTTGGGAAAAATAACTATCATAAACGTTAAAACATAGTCTTTCTAGTATCTATCTATCTATCTATCTATCTATCTATCTATCTATCTATCTACCTATCTATCTGTAGAAGTCATGGAATTAAAATAGAAGTTAACCCCTTGATACTGAAATTTGCTTAGGTTTTGGGGTTGCTGCATACTGTGCAGATTGCATGAAATCCGCACTGAAAATATTTATCATGTGTTTGTATGTATTTTTTAATTCATTTTTATGAAGTTTTTACTATAGATTTGATGCAGATTTTCCGCAGATCTCACTCTTTCATTGAAATGAGTGAAAACAACACAAAAAAATAGAAACAATTGACATACTGGAGATTTCCAAAGCAATACTACTTTTACACCTCTCCACTATCTCCTATGTTTAAATTTACTGCCGTCCTATGCATTAATTTCCAGGGCCTGAACAAATATGTATTCATAATTCTGATGTAACTGTTATGTTCATGTAATGTACCTGGTTCACCAGCATTAGTGGCAGATATATTTTACCTAGAATGGAACCTTCTTTCCATTCTAGCTCTCTATCTAGAGGGAGGAAATAGTTAGTTAGAGGTCAGTTCGGAGTACCCCATCTCAGGGGAAGGAAGCAGGAGCCCATCCCTGCTGGATGAGCCCTGCCTAGGTCAGAATAGAGTACCCCCTGCAAGGGGAAGGCTGTGTCCAAGCTAGCAGAGCACCTTCAGCTCTGCTGGACCAGGAGGTCAAAGCAAAGAGCCTCAAACGCCAGGAAGAGAGTCCCCTGGATAAAGCTAAAGACAGATCAGACTACAAGGTTAAGTATAGCAGAAAGGAAACGATTCCTATTTAAGCCTGCCAGCACAGCAGGGCCAGAAAGTGACAGATATAGCAGAGCCTAGCGTGTTTGCCTGCTACAGTTTAATGCCAAAGCCTGCTGGAAGCCAAGATAAAGTCTGTAAATCAATTGGATGAACTTTTGCCAAAGTAAAGTTGCTGTTCAACTATATACAAGGTCTGGACTTAATTTTTTTCATCATCCCCTTCATCAACTATCCCTTGCTCTGCTTCGCATGACAACGCCTGGGGTTTCAGCATAACCAGATAGGAGCACCGTGACACATGCACAACACCTTAAAGGGATATTTAGGCCTCCCTACACCACACTGGAATTCCTACCCCGGGTACCACCATATCACTAAAAGGGGCCCTGTGCCCTTGTTGCTTTATTGCAACTGGCATCACCACAAAAATATAGACTTTTTCCCTCTTAAAGGGACCCCAACTAGCATTGTTTTCCACCCCGTGCGCTGCACTATGCTATATTTCTTCCCGCAAAAAATCGAATTAAACGATGCAGTGAATGCACCCTTAGGGCCCATTCAGGCGGCCGTAGTGCTTTGTGGATCCGCAATCTGCGGAACGGATGCAGACTTATTCATACGCCTGTCTGAATGAGCTCTTACTGTGACAAATCTGTAAGGCTCAGTTACAGGAGAAATCAGCAATGTGGAACAATGTAAAATACATTAAGACAAAAAATGCCACCACTAGTAGTCACATGTACTAAAAAACTGAAAATGGGTCTGACCATAAGCAGGAAAAAATAGCCACCTCTTGAACTTTGCACAGTGATGATAAATATGTAATTAAAAGTTTTAAAGAGAAGTTTTAAAGAGAATCTGCCAGCAGTTTTGTTGATGCAAAACTGCTAACAGATATACAGTAGGTAGGTTCAGGAGACAGGAGCTACATACCTCTGTCACTAATCACTGGGGTTGGGCCCTCAGACTGCAATGACCAGGAGTCTGCTGCAGCCATCACTCACAACAGAGGGGAAGAGTTATAGTGTGGCTCAGACATTGAGCCTGAAGCACTTCCACCAGAGGTAGTACCCCGGAGCACTTCTGATTATTAATAGTTCATTTTTTTAAACTTCAGGCTAATTAAAAGAAGCGACAGAAGTATGAGTTACTTCCTCTCCCCCACCTATGTCTGTCAGCAGCTTTGCATCAACAAAGCTGCTTATGGACTTCTTTTCTGTGTAAGTTATAAAAATAATGGCATAGCTTGCTATACCGCAAATAGTAATTAGTGTCAAGCTGCAGAAAGCTTGTTAAACCATATAAAAACTTGATTACATCAAAATAAAGCACAACTATGTATTAGTTTATGACATGAAACTGAAGATATAATTAGAATTCCATGGTTTTCTGCATTCTAATAAAATGGAGTTTGATTGTAATTGAAGTCACAGTTATACACAAACAATCATTTTCTAACTAAAGTAATAACACACAAACATTTATGTCAATCATGTATTTATTGTGCACAATAAGAAAGCATCCACAAGAAAGGGAGAAAAACTAATTGAACCAATGCATTTAATAGCCTGTATCTCCCCTGTTAACAGCAATCTCCTCCATTAAATATTTCCCGAAGCTGCAGATACGCTTTGCACAAGCCTAAAAAGGACTGCTAAACCATTCCCTCCTGCAAACAAGTTTCTGATTATCCATATTTCTGGAGGGTCTTTTGTGCACAGACCTCTTCAGGTTATGAACCAATATCTAGATAAGGGTAAAGTCAGGACTTGTCCATTTCAAAACACAAGCCTTCTTTTTATCCATTCTTTATGCAGTGGCCTATTGCCAGCGCCTGGGGATCCCTTGCCCCTTAAGAGGTACTTACGATTATATGTCCCTCTGCTAGAGGCAGTTGCAGTTACGCAACAAGGATTTGGAGTCACCTTTGTAGATGGTAGTGTTGTACCCAGAGGTAGGATTGCCAGAGTGGTGCTCCTACCTGGATAACCTTGGATCCCAGACGAGGTGTAGACCAAAGCAAGTGCAAAAAATGGATGTTGAACTTGGGTGATGGATAGGTTGAATTAATGGAGTCCAGACTTTGTGGTAACGTTGAACACAGCTTTACTTGGCATAAACGGTAATCCAAACAGTTTTCATCTTTTAATTTTATCTTGGTCAACAGCAGGTAGTGGCTTAACTCTGGCAGGCAAACACTTCTGAAACAATCTCAGCTCTGCTATGCGGTAGCTCTTTCAGCTCTGCTATGCTGGTTAGGTTAAATAGGAACCTTTTCCTTTTCTGCTGGAATTTAGCTGTCTGTAGTCTGTCTCTTACTTTATCTTTAATCCTAGGAACTTCTTCCTGGCATTAAAGGATAACTGTCACATTTAAACCCAAATTTCAATGTTCATATATGTAGTTACCAATAACATGATATTCCAGAATCAATAACTATTAGACTTACTCACCCCATATTTCATAAGATTCAGCCCTTAACAACCAGCCTGCAGTTTCCTTATATAGTTAAGATGGCTGCTGCTGCTGCCCTCACCCTGAGGCTAATCCCGCCTGCCCTCACTACCCACAATGCATTGAGCTCCGCGTGCACTAGCTTCTGCACCTCAACCAATAGGTGCTCTCCACACTTAAACACGCCCCCCCCCCCTTCTGCTATCACATATACAGTGGAGGAAATAATTATTTGACCCCTCACTGATTTTGTAAGTTTGTCCAATGACAAAGAAATGAAAAGTCTCAGAACAGTATCATTTCAATGGTAGGTTTATTGTAACAGTGGCAGATAGCACATCAAAAGGAAAATCGAAAAAATAACTTTAAATAAAAGATAGCAACTGATTTGCATTTCATTGAGTGAAATAAGTATTTGAACCCTCTAACAAAAAAAGACTTAATACTTGGTGGAAAAACCCTTGTTTGCAAGCACAGAGGTCAAACGTTTCTTGTAATTGATGACCAAGTTTGCGCACATTTTAGGAGGAATGTTGGTCCACTCCTCTTTGCAGATCATCTCTAAATCCCTAAGGTTTCGAGGCTGTCTCTGTGCAACTCTGAGCTTGAGCTCCCTCCATAGGTTTTCGATTGGATTAAGGTCCGGAGACTGACTAGGCCACTCCATGACCTTAATGTGCTTCTTCTTGAGCCACTCCTTTGTTGCCTTTGCTGTATGTTTTGGGTCATTGTCGTGCTGGAACACCCATCCACGACCCATTTTCAGTTTCCTGGCAGAGGAAAGGAGGTTGTCGCTCAGGATTTCACGATACATGGCTCCGTCCATTTTCCCGTTAATGCGAATAAGTTGTCCTGTGCCCTTAGCAGAAAAACACCCCCAAAGCAAAATGTTTCCACCCCCATGCTTGACGGTGGGGACGGTGTTTTGGGGGTCATAGGCAGCATTTTTCTTCCTCCAAACACAGCGAGTTGAGTTAATGCCAAAGAGCTCTATTTTGGTCTCATCAGACCACAGCACCTTCTCCCAGTCACTCTCTGAATCATTCAGGTGTTCATTGGCAAACTTCAGACGGGCCTGCACATGTGCCTTCCTGAGCAGGGGGACCTTGCGAGCCCTGCAGGATTTTAATCCATTGCGGTGTAATGTGTTTCCAATGGTTTTCTTGGTGACTGTGGTCCCTGCTAATTTGAGGTCATTAACTAACTCCTCCCGTGTAGTTCTAGGATGCTTTTTCACCTTTCTCAGAACCATTGACACCCCACGAGGTGAGATCTTGCGTGGAGCCCCAGAGCGAGGTCGATTGATGGTCATTTTGTGCTCCTTCCATTTTCGAACAATCGCACCAACAGTTGTCACCTTCTCTCCCAGCTTCTTGCTAATGGTTTTGTAGCCCATTCCAGCCTTGTGCAGGTCTACAATTTTGTCTCTGACATCCTTGGACAGCTCTTTGGTCTTTCCCATGTTGGAGAGTTTGGAGTCTGCTTGATTGATTGATTCTGTGGACAGGTGTCTTTTATACAGGTGACTAGTTAAGACAGGTGTCCTTAATGAGGGTGACTAATTGAGTAGAAGTGTCTAACCACTCTGTGGGAGCCAGAACTCTTAATGGTTGGTAGGGGTTCAAATACTTATTTCACTCAATGAAATGCAAATCAGTTGCTATCTTTTATTTAAAGTTATTTTTTCGATTTTCCTTTTGATGTGCTATCTGCCACTGTTACAATAAACCTACCATTGAAATGATACTGTTCTGAGACTTTTCATTTCTTTGTCATTGGACAAACTTACAAAATCAGTGAGGGGTCAAATAATTATTTCCTCCACTGTACTTTAGGAAGTGGTAGAACTGTGTGAACATTCTCTGTTGCGTGGACAAAGAAAACTAATGGTAAGCTAGTCTTTATAATATAATAGCACTGCCTTACACTATATATATTCTTTACTATTCATGTTATATGTTTGTGGTGGTCAGGCATGGTTGTATCCCCTACATGCTCCAACACCACACTGAGATGTGATCTGCTTGTAACTAACCATCTAAGGGCTCGTTCACATCACCATTTCTCCTTTTCGTTCTCCGGCTCAGTTAAGGAGCAGAAGAACGGAAAGGAACTATTCTGGAGATAACTGACACCCAACTGAGCGTAGCGGAGCCTAAAGACCCCATAGACTATAATAGGGACCGTTCCGTGTCCGCTCATAACATGATTTTGGAGCGGAGACGAAAGTAGTGCATGCAGGACTTTAATCTCTGCTCAAAAATCATGTTCTGAGCGGACACGTAACGGACCCCATTATAGTCTATGGGGTCTTTAGGCTCCGTTACGCTCAGTTAGGTGTCACTTATCTCCAGAATCCGTCCTTTCTGTTCTCCTGCTCCTTAACAGGGCCCGGAGAATGGAAAGGAGAAACGGTCATGTGAACCAGTCCTTAGATCTACTGTGAAAGTGGCACATATATATGTGCTGTATCACTGCTGTGATAGGGTGACATACATGTGCGGCAGAATTACTGTCATGGGGATACATATCAGCTGAATGACTGCTGTGATAGGGGGACATACATGGGCGGCACAATTACTGCCACGGGGACACATATGTGCAGAATGACTGGTGTGATAGGGGGACCTACATGGGCTGCAGAATTAGTGTCATGGGGACACATATGTGCAGAATGACTGGTGTGATAGGGGGAAATACATGGGCGGCAGAATTAGTGTCATGGGGACACATATCAGCTGAATGACTGCTGTGATAGGGGACATACATGGGCGGAAGAATTACTGTCATGGGGACACATCGAGGGTTAACAGCCAAACAAAACTCTATATTTATTGCCCTGATTCTGCGGTTTACAGGAACACCCCACATGTGGTTGTAAACTGATGTAAGGACAGGCGGCAAGGCACAAAAGGAATGGAACGCCATATGGTTTTTGGAAGGCAGATTTTGCTGGACTGATTTTTAGATGCCGTGTCCCATTTGAAGCCCCCCTGATATACCTTTACAGTAGAAACTCCCAAAAATGTACCCCATTTTGGAAACTAGGGGATAAGGTGCCAGTTTTATTCGTACTATTTTGGGGTAAATATGATTTTTAATTGCTCTATATTATGTTTTTTATGAGGCAAGGTAACCAAAAAAGGGCTGTTTTGGCACTGTTTTTATTTTTTAGAAGATTCATCTGACAGGGTAGATCATGTGTTATTTTTATGGAGCTGATCGTTACGGACGTGGCAATACGCAATATGTATACTTTTTCTTATTTAAGTTTTACACAATAATAGCATTTTTTAAACAAAAAAATGAGGTTTTAGTGTCTCCATATTCTGAGAGCTATAGCTTTTTTTATTTTTTGCCTGATTGTTTTAGTTATGGTCTCATTTTTTGCAGGATGATGTGTCGGTTTGATTGGAACTATGTTGGGGGCATACTCTTTTTTGATCGCTTGGTGTTGCAATTTTCGTGATGTAAGTTGACAAAAATGGCTTTTTTTGGCACTGTTTTTATTTTTATTTTTTACGGTGTTCAGCTAAGGGGTTAGGTGATGTGATATTTTTTTAGAGCAGGTCCTTACGGATACGTCGATACATAATATGTATACTTTTTTTATTTATTTAGGTTTTAGGGTACTTTCACACTAGCGTTTTGGATTCCGTTTGTGAGATCCGTTTCAGGGCTCTCACAAACGGTCCAAAACGGATCAGTTAAGCCCCAATGCATTCTGAATGGATAAGGATCCGTTCAGAATGCATCAGTTCGGCTCCATTCCTCCTCTATTCCGTTTTGGAGGCGGACACCAAAACGCAGCATGCAGCATTTTGGTGTCCGTCTGAAGAGACGAAGCCTAACAAATCCGTTTTTAATTACAATGTAAGTCAATGGGGATGGATCCGTTTTCAATAACATAATATGGTGCATTTGAAAACGGATCCGTTCCCCAAACGGATTTTTGAAACAAAAAAAATCATGTTTTAGTGTCTCCATAGTCTGAGAGCCATAGGTTTTTTAGTTTTTAGGCGATTGTCTCAGGTTGGGTATTATTTTTGCGGGATGAGGTGACGGTTAGATTGGTGCTATTTTGGGGGTCATATGACTTTTTGATAGCTTGCTATTACACTTTTTGTGATGTAAGGTGACAAGAAAATGGCTTTTTGACAACTTTTTTTTTTTTTTTTTACAGTGTTCACTTAAAGGGGTTAGGTCATGTAGTATTTTTATAGAACAGGTTCTTACAGACGTGGCGATACATAATATGTCTACTTTTAATTATTATTTTTTTTACACGAAAAAGCATTTTTGAAAAAAATAATCATGTTTTAGTCTCAGAGCCATAGTTTTTTTAATTTTTGGGGCAATTGTTTTTGGTAGGTGCTCATTTTTTGCAGGATGAGGTGACGGTCTTATTGGTACTATTTTGGGCGGCGTACGCCTTTTTGATCGCTTTGTTTTATAATTTTTGTCATAAGGTGACAAAAAATGGCTTTTTTTACATGGTTTTTATTTATTTATTTATTTATTTTTCACCTAAGGGGTTATGTTATGTGATATTTTTATAGAGCTGTTTTTTACGGACATGGCAATACCAATTATGTATATATATATATTTTTTTATGACAAACAGATTTGGGAAAAGACCATTTTGAATTTATTTTCATTAAAAAATGTATTTATTTATATTTTCACTTTTTTTTTTTTTTTACTTATCAAGACCCATCTGGATCCTGAAGATCCAGTGGGCCTGATCACTGTACAGTGCATTGCAATAATCATCTATCGCAATGCACTGTATAGTCAGTGCTACATTTATACTAAGGCTGATCAGACATTCAGGGTTTCATCAGCCTTAGGTAATTTGGCAACCAGGACGCCTTTGTAAGGCGTCCGGTTGCCAGGGCAACCATCATGCTACTGCGATCACAGCAGCATGATAGAAGAGAGAGGGAGCGCCATCCCTCTTAAGCCCATGGATGCCGCGGACGGCTGCTGACCGCGGCATCTATGGGGTTAAACGCCCCAGATCGGTGTCCGCACCGATCTGGGGTGTAGCAGCAGCGTGTTAGCTGTAAGTCACAGCTAACACTCGCTGCTGATGGCAGAGGCTCCGTTCCTGAGCCCTGCCATTACAGCGCAGCACAGAGGAGGAGGAGGAACGGAGGGGGCAGCGGGGGACATACTGAGGCATATGGGGGCAATGATGGCCGCATGTTGGGGCAGTGGGGGCACTGGGGGCACGGCAGCAGACTGGGGCACCAGAGTGGAGATCACAGCCTGAAACCGGCATTTTAGAGAGCTCTAACTTCCGGGAATGGAGGTGAGCGCGCACGCACAAGTTACTGTGCATCTCCCGTCCTCCAGGAGATAGACAGACCTCACATAGCAACCTGTTTTTAGGCTAAGGTAAGAATAGGCAAATGAGAGTTGCAAAATGAGAGTTTTATAGGGGTTCAGGGATAATGAAAAAAAAAATTTAAGATGGCAACTAATGTCATAAAGATGGTCTCTATTAACCTTCTCAGGACCACCTAATGCACCGTTGCGTCCGGCGGGCGGTCCTGTTGTTCTGGCCAGACACATCCGCATCGTGAGAAGCGAAATTTGCTGTGAACTGTTATACTGCAGCCTGCCAGCGATAATCAATCGCTGGCAGGCTGTAGAAGTTAAATAACTGAAATCAAACATGTATATCAGACGCTGTTTTGCTAACAGCATCTGATATACCTGCTACCTGGTCCTCTGGTGGTCCCATTTGCTGGGATCGACCACCAGAGGACCAGGTAGCTCTGTAAAGTTGCACCAAGCACCACACTACACCCCCCCCTGTCACTTATTAACCCCTTGTTAACCCCTGATCCCCCCAGATGTGTTTTGCGGATCCACGGAAACACGGACACCGGCAATGTGCTTTCCGCATTTTGCAGATCCGCACATTGCCAGAACTATATAGAAAATGCCTTTTCTTGTCCGCAATTGCGGACAAGAATAGGACATGTTCTATATTTTAGCGGAACGGAAGTGCAGACCCGGAAGTGCGGATCCGCAATTCCGGATCCGAGCGGGACAAAGTCTGTCTCCATAGAAATGAATAGGTTCGCAATTCCGTTCGGCAAACAGAATTGCGGACGTGTGAATGGGGCATAAGGGTCCCTTATCAACGCCAGTTAGTTAGCTACTTGTTAGGTAGTTAGCGCCCAGCCCACTGCACCGCAGTCACTGATTTTGGCAGAAATTTTTTCATCCACATTGATTGATGCGAATGAAGAAATCTGTGCCGTTCATTTTTTCTTTCAGCCCAGAGGCTGAACGGAAAAAAAAAAATCTCATTACCCGTATGCTCAATATAAGGAGAATAGCAGAAACTCCTAATGCTGGCCATACATGTAATGATTGCGAATTTGAGACCCTCAAATTCCAGGGCAGTACAAACACCCCACAAGTGACCCCATTTTGGAAAGAAGACACCCCAATGTATTCCGTGAGGGGTATGGTGAGTTTATGTAAAATTTTATTTTTTGTCACAAGTTAGTGGAATATGAGACTTTGCGACGAAATTGCAGTAATATCCATGATTTTCGTCTGGCTGCCAGGGATCTAAGAGATAGGTTCCTGCGGAGAGGATATCCCTCAAAGGTGCTATCCCAAGCATACCAGCACGCTTTAAGTTGTGACAGAACATCACTTCTTACCCCACGTACTGTGATCAAAGAGGAAGCTAGAATACGCATCATAGGAGAATTTGATGATGTACATTGTGAGATACGGAGGATCCTGAGTACGTATTGGGGTATATTGCAATCTGATCCGGATGTAGGCCATCTGGTGGGTGATTCCCCCTCGATAACATTTAGGAGGGGTAGAAACATCAAGGACAGATTGGTCCATAGTTTTCTGGACGTCCCCACTGGCCAAGGCACATGGCTCACCAGCTCACTAAAGGGCACATTTAGGCGTAAGGGATGTGTGGCCTGCGGGGCTATCAAAAAAGGCAAATTGTTCTATTGTTCACAGACAAAGAAAACTTATGACATCAGATCTTTTGTGAATTGCCGGACCAGTGGTCTTGTATACAGTATCTGATCACATGTGAGTGCAATATCCAGTACGTGGGTAAAACCACGAGAGAATTTAGGAGGAGGATTGGCGAACACCTTAATGATGTCCGCAATCATGCTGATACATCCGTTGCACGACATGTGGTGGAACATCATGATGGGGATCCAGAAAAAATAAAATTTCAGGGTATCGAGGTGGTCAGACCCTCCCTTAGGGGGGGAGACCACGATCGTATCCTGTTACAAAAGGAGACCCAATGGATCTTCCGGCTGAAAACTATGAGGCCTTTTGGTCTAAATGATCAGCTATCATTTACCTGTTTTCTGTGATGCATATATTATCTTTGAAAGGGGTTAATAATACTATTTGTGTTCATGTGTTGGTTTTGACCCCTGGTTGGATATGATGGATATTTGCTTGACAAAGAGGATCCAAGACTGGGGATATTGGCATGGTGCAGCCCTTGTACATTTATTAATATCTGATATGATTATCTAATGTCCAGAAGGTGCACTGAATAATATCTATGTGCAATCCCCGTGATTCTCAGGGACTAGGCAAAATAAAATATTTTGCAAATATGGATGAGTAGAAAAAAAGAGAAAAAAAGAGGGGGAAAAAATAATTCACTATTTAATCAAATACAGTATCTGTGTTCCGACCAAATAACAGTATATACCTTTTGTGACAATTGTAATAAACATCCACCATAGGGTCCCTTTTAGTAATGGCATTACTGCCATATCTGCTGATCCTAATGAATACCCCCCTTTTCCAAAAAGATCGCGTCAGGGTAGGGAAGAGGTTAATGCAATCTAACTGTACCGGCTGAGAATATAACAGTGCGGGCAGGTAAGGGTTACATTGATCCGATCCTGTAAGAACTACATGACGTGACAAGGGGAGGTACTCTATGACGAGTGTGGGCGGGGCTTTCTTTTCAAATAGAGCAAGGTTTCGCGCCCCCTGCACGGCCGCCATAGTGCCGGAGCGCTTCTCCTAAATGTGAGAGGGGAGCGCACTGTGATTTTCTAATGCGTGTGTGAATTGAATGTGAGCAGCATACACGTAGCCGCCTGTGAACTATGCCGTTCCCTCTGAACAAGAGGGGGATCGGACATTAGCATATGCCCATTACTGTAGCGCTCCTGAGGATAATAGGAAACGTGTCGAGCATTAGACAGGGCAGGCATATTCATTTAATTATTTTCTATCCTGGAGATCTGAGGGACCTAAGTAGTGCTCTCTGGTTTTGTCTGGGAGCTCTATTTATTCAACAAGCTATTTAGTAGCAACTTGTATGATGTTATAGCAGTTTGCTAGTTGCTACAATTTGTGGTCTGGTGATTCTCTGGGATAGATATTAGATTGCACAGGGGTAGAGTATGTGAACCCACTGTGGCAGAATATATATGAATCTTGACGTCCACACTCCAAATAATGATTTTAAAGGAGAATCTTTGAATAAAGTTTATTTGTTTTTGTGTTTTTAAGCACCATTGAAATAATTATAATGTTCTGAATATGAGACTTTGTAAAAAAAAAAAAAAAATTATATCAATTTCCGCTAACTTGTGCCAAAAAAAAACTATTTTATGTGAACTCGCCATGCCCCTCACGGAATATCTTGGGGTGTCTTCTTTCTAAAATGGGGTCACATGTGGGGTATTTATACTGCCCTGGCATTTTAGGGGCCCTAAACCGTGAGAATCCAAATGCGTAAAAATGCCCTGTGAAATCCTAAAGGTACTCATTGGAATTTGGGCCCCTTTGCGCATCTTGGCTGCAAAAAAGTGTCACTCATGTGGTATCGCCATACTCCGGAGAAGTAGGGCAATGTGCTTTGGGGTGTATTTTTACATATAACCATGCTGGGTGTGAGAAATATCTCTGTAAATGACAACGTTTTAATTTTTTTTATACAAAGTTGTCAGTTTACAGAGATATTTATCTCACTCAGCATGGGTATATGTAAAAATATACCCCAAAACACATTGCCCTACTTCTTCTGAGTACAGCGATACCACATGTGTGCCACTTTTTTGCAGCCAAGGTGCGTAAAGGGGCGTAAAGTCCAATGAGTACCTTTAGACTTTACAGGGCTGCTCACAATTTAGCCCCGCCCAAAATGCCAGAACAGTAAACACACCCCACTGAGGTGCATAGTCAGTCCGTCTGAGATTTTTTATTTTTTTTGCCAGAAGTTAGCAGAAATGGAAACTTTATTATTTATTTTTTTTTCCTCAGACTTCCGCTAACTTGTGAAAAAAAATGAAATGATACATGAACTCACCATGGCCCTCCGCGAATACTTTGGGGTGTCTTCTTTCTAAAATGGTGTCATTTGGGGAGTATTTATACTATCCTGACATTCTAGCACCTGAAGAAACATGACAGGTGCTCAGAAAGTCAGAGCTACTTCAAAATGCGGAAATTCACTTTTTTGCACCATAGTTTGTAAACGCTATAACTTTTACCCAAACCAATAAATATACACTTATTGCATGTTTTTTTTTCAAAGACATGTAGAACAGTAAATTTAGAGAAAAATTTATAGAGAAATGTTTTTTTTTTTTGAAAAATTTTACAACAGAAAGCGAAAAATCACATTTTTGTTGCTAAAATGTCGTTAAATGTTTATTAATAACAAAAAAAGTTAAAATGTCAGCAACAATAAAATACCACCAAATGAAAGCTCTATTAGTGAGAAGACAAGGAGGTAAAATTCATTTGGGTGGTAAGTTGTATGACTGAGCAATAAACCGTGAAAGTAGTGTAGTGCAGAATTGTAAAAAGTGGTCTGGTCATTAAGGGTGTTTAAGCTATGGGGGCTGATGTGGTTAAGATATTGAAAAAAAAAAATGACAGTTATACTTTAAGCTCACTTAACTTGGGAGGCAATGCAAGCCCAAGAGGGGACAATCAACCATAAAGGACTTTTGCAGGCAGGGACTGCAGGCCCAGCAGAGCAGACAGAGCTCTGTTGGCCGACACACAACCTCTCCCTGAGGAGGGTAGACTGGACTAACCAGGCTAACTAACTCCTCCCTCTCTAGAGATGGCTGGAATGGAACTAGAAAGTTCCTCTCCAGGGAAACTATCTCTGCACAGATTGCCACCATCTGCTTTTTAACCAGGCACATTACATGTTAACAGTGGTTTGCAAGGGGATGAACATATACACTTAGTAGGAAATGGCAATAAATATAAGAGTTGACACAGGATCACAGATTACAGATAGTGGGGTCCCAAAAGAGGTGATTAATGCCACTCTGGGGTATTACATTTACTTGATTTACTTGTGTGAATTGGGTCATTGCCCTGTTGAATAATAAAGCATTTCTTCAGTCAAAGGTCATGGACTCTGCTGTTTCATTCTCCTGTAAAATGTTTGGCTAAACTTTAGGATTATATGTTCCTTCAGTGTTCTCAAGGCTTCCAGATCCTGAGACAGCAAACCTGCCAAACCATTATGCTCCTTCCACCATGCGTCACATTTAAGGTGATATTTTTGTGTTGGTGTACAGTGCTCATTTTGCTTCAAATATAAAGTCATGGATGGACAACATGAAGGTCACTGCTGTCCCCCCAAAAAAATAATAATAATAATATTAATAACAACACATCAAACATCTTTACTTCACTGAAAGCTATCTGGATGTTCCACAATGTTTCTGGGAATATATGTTATGGACACATGAAGCAAAAGTGGAACTTTGGAAGAAAAACCCACGGCACAGCAGCACAAAAACCTTGCCCCAAGTGTAAGGTACTGAGGGGGGATCATCACATTTTGAAATATACACCATGCGATCATCGATGAAACAATGAATTTAAAGGTCTTTAAAAAGATGTTGCAGGAAAATGTCAGGTCAGAAATCCATGGCCTCAACTAAAGAAATGTTGTGTAATGCCGCAACACAATGACATAAAACAGTTGCCAGAAAACCCCTTAAATATAGTTTGCAGATCTGTTGATGAATCAAGTTTTTCACATATTTATATCATCCATCCGCCTCCTTCTATAAGGTGCATGGAACCTTCGCGCTTCTACTAAGCCAACTAAATTTTCCAGACGGATTTTGATGGTGAATTTTGCATCAACAATATGCTTTACTTTCTCGAAGGGTACATTCACATGAGTGTATGTATTTTGCAGTCCACAAAATGCGGATTCACAAAATACAGATAACGTCTGTGTGGTATTCATGTAGCATCCATTTGTTATGTGGACCCATTGACTTCAATGGGTCCGTAAACCGAATTTTGCTGCCAAGAATAAGACATATTCTATCCTTTGCAGAACCAACATACAGATGCGGAAAGCACAGGGACTTCTATTCCACAAAATATAGAACACTCCTATTCTTGGCCACTATTCATATTTTGCGAATATGCATTTTTTGGACAATCTACATTTCAATGGGTCTGTAAAAAATGCGGACAGCACATGGATGTGCTATCTGCATCCGTATGAGCATTCCAAAACTTATAGAGCATGTCTTACGGCATGTACATGACCAGTAGAGATGAGTGAATTTTTAAAAAATTTGATTTCCCGTTTTCCCAAAATTTTTCTAGAAAAATTTGGTTTGTTCCGAATATATTTGTGGCGAATTACATTAAAAAACAGCTGCTGAGAGCCTTTATAGTGGTGTAGAACACTGTGCCTTGCAGTAAGGGATAGGAAGTCTGCTTTGGTAGTGAAATATTACTGTGAGTCTGTATGACATGCAGATGACAGGTGTCCTCTTAGAATCACTGCACATGTCACTTAATTGGACAGTCACGGGGCCAAAACTAACCAGAAAACTCAAGTATGAACTCAGCCTTACAGGTCAATATCAGTGTCAAGAAGAAGTGCACTCCTTTTACACCGTCGTCAGCTGATTCCACATAAATGTAAACAGAACCTGTTCTATTATACGCTTTTTAAAGTAGAGCCCCACTGACAAAGTGGAGAGGGTGTCAGCAGTAAGTTTGTGTTGATGTCACTGATTATTTTGCCCTTCCTCTGATCCGTCAGAAGAATAACCCCCCAAAAAATGGATCCTGTCTGTTGAGCATTTGCCTTCACTCGGTCAGCATTTGGTCAGTAATCCATCAGTATTGCTAATGCCAAATAAACAGGAGTGGATCCAAAACAGAGACGACATGTGAACCGAAAACTTGCATGTCTTCTGTGTTTTGTACCCACTCCTGCTTTTGGCTACCAAATCATAAGCCAATTCTGATGGGACCATACAGGCCTTACAGCTGCTATACAGAGAGGATCTGTTGTGTGTATCATTTTTCCTTCCTTCTGACATATCAGTAAAAGGGTTAAATAAAAGATGATGTCAGCCAAGCCAAAAAGGCAAAATAGTGGCCCCATCATAAAGTGGGGAGGGTGGGAACAGCATGAGAAGTCCATTGAGTGGCCCTATGACATAGCGGTGAGGTGTAAGCAGCATGAGGAGACCACAGAGTGGCCCAATGACAGATTGTGAAGGTGGCAGCAGCATCAGGAGGCCACAGAGTGGCACGATGACGAGACATTGCTGAGGTGGCAGCAGCATCAGGTGGCCACAGAGTGGCACGATGACGAGAGATTGCGGAGGTGGCAGCAGCATCAGGAGGCCACAGAGTGGTCGCTTCGTCTATTCATTTATAGGGAATAATGGACAGAACAGAAGGTTAAAATTTCTCAACTTTATAAAGTGTTGCTCAAAACATGATTTAATAATACATGTTCTCTGGAACAAAAGGCTTGGCAAATTGATTGTCCGGGAATTTCCCTAGAAGATTTGGATAATATATTGGTGAATTTAAGTTTACTTAATCAAGTTTTGGTTCAATTTAATATTTAATAAATTTAATTAAAAAAATTAAGTGTTGCCTAAGACAGGAGAGAATCGACAAGTCTTCTGTTTTTTCGACGACGTGGTTGCAATGGAGAAAGCATTCCAAAAAACTATTTCTCTCTATCTGGAGACAAATCCTGTCAAGATTGATGCAAATGTGGTATCGACTGCTCATCAAGCCAGATACTTCTGGGGGAACCTGTCTGGCATGAACAGGCCTCTAGTAGCTACAGACAATGAGAAGACAAAGCTTCAAGATTGCTTGGAGCCCGGAAGAGTTGCAAAGTTCATCAAGATTCAAACAATAACTACCAGCCCCTGGTCTCTACATCAGGAAAAACATCACAAGTTACTTACCAGTCATCATGAAAAAAGATTAGAATCAAAGTTGAAAAATATATGGCATCAGAGGTGTGTGAGGACGTCATCACGATAGGGTGGGTACGCAATAAAGGGCAGATTGTATATGTTGGCGACATACAGAATATAACCAGGAAACAAACTGAGGAATGGGGACAATTCCATCTGATAATTGGCGGCAGTACTTGTAATGACATATCTGTGGTTAGCGGCAAATACATTTTGCTTTTGCTTCTAATACACGACATAAAGGGCTTTAATTTTCGCCCTTCACCACAACAGCGGCTACTAAGCCCTTTTTTCCCCACTAATACAAGCCAAAAAATGCTTTAGAACATATAACTGCACCAAACAAGGGCAAATACGACATAGAAATATTTCCTTGTAATAGACCCTGTTAATGCCCGTATCAAATAGGGTAACTATGGGAGTCAAATGGGAAGTAAGAAAACAAATGTCTACTCCCAGGATTAGTGGCGGGCTGTGGCTGGGTAGCCTCAAATGATAATGTGCTGTTATATAGGCTCTATGAGAAGATTTTTACGTTATTCATTATAACAATGCACATAGGTTGCTAAAAGCTCTATATCTGTGCCTCAAGGGTCTCATATCATGGACTGTCTGTAATTCAACCAAGTGTAATAAAACCATTGTGTGTTCTGTTTGCCCAGCTAGCTACTGTAATTCCTTGAGTCTAGCCGTAGAGAGATGGGTAGGGGAGAGGGGTCCAGCCATCTGTGGGATATCAGAAGCTTAGCAGTTTGAATAAGATTGGTGACTAAGTTAGACCTTGAGGGTCGCCAGTTTGTACTAGGTAACCATAAGAGAATAGACTCTGGGGTAAAAGAAATCTGGATTCCACATATCTTCTCCATTATCTTGAATATCTCCTCCCAGTACATCTTGATCTTGGGAAAGACCAGAAAATATGTCCCAGAGTCCCCCTCTACCCCCAACACCACCACTCCATCTGCCGAAGAGTCACCAGGGTCTCGTACTATCTTTTCATGATCTTGTAAGAGTTCTCCTGAATTCTGACCCATCTCGAGCTCTGGTAAGTTTTGGTAGAGGAGGAGTGGGATGTACTTTGCTGGCATAAGTCCAGTTGGTGTATTCAAAAAGCTATTACTGTTAATAAGGGACTTAATAGTCTGGATAGTGCTCTGTGTAATCATGTTAGGTACATGGGTCTTTCTGGGGATGCCCCAAAGCCCTGTTCCATCTAGGGCCGACAAGGAGGCCCCTCACACTGTGAACTAAGGTTATTAAAATGGGAGTCTACCAGCTTAGCCCATCTTTTCAAGTGAATAGCAGAGTCGAATGTCTTAAGGTCTGAGAGACCAAAGCCTCCTAGAGGACGTGGAAGAATCAGTCTAAAATAAGATACTCGCTCAGTCTGGTTCCTCATAGAAAGGAGATAAAGACAGATCTCACTTTCTTAAAAAAGGAGTTAATTATAGGGACAAGTAACATTTGAAATTGATATAACAGTTTGGGCATAATATAGATTTTAAGCAAGTTCTTCCTCCCTATCCAAGAAAGGAAGGGGACAGCCGAAGAAGTCAATTGTGTCTTGATTTTATGCAATAGAGGGTGATAATTAACAGCATACAGTAGGGATGGATTGTGGGTAATCTGGACCCCTAGGTATTTCATCTGGGATTGCTCCCACTGAAATGGTGCCAGCTTTATTTATAGTTGGGAGGGTATTTGAGGGGATATGCACATTGAGTGTCTCTGATTTACTCTAATTAACTTTAAAATTAGACAATTTACCAAATCTCTCAAATAGGTCTAAGATTTTTGGGAATGCATGTACCGGATTTGAGACCATCAACAGCAGGTCGTCAGTGAATGCTGCCCATGTGTGTGTTTTACTTCCCTTGATTTCAGCACGCTCTCTGATGGCCTGTAAAAGGGTTTACATAGTTAAAATAAATGGGAAAGGGGATCAGGTGGCAACCCCGTCGAGTTCCATTTCCAATAGGAAAGGCACCGGACAGAGTCCCATTTACTCTAAGGCGTGCACTAGGTGCTCGGTATAGGGACATAATGGCTTGAATATATTGCTAAGGAAATCCAAATGTCTCCAGGGTCTTAACGAAGAAGTTCCACCTAATTCTATTGAATGCTTTCTCTGTGTCTGTGCTGAGGAGGGTTAAGGGAATGTTATGGGAGATGGCATAGTGAATTCGATTTTAATACTGGGGAGGGGGGGCGCACTGCTGCCCAGCGGCACCCAACCTCTTACAGGGCGCTGTGATCCGTGCCACACCTAAGGGGTTAATTGCGCTGATCACAGCACCCTGTCAGAGGTCGGGTGCCACCGGGCAGCAGGGTGCTGGTATGTACGCGCCTGTCGGTGTATTCTAACTTCCAGCGTCCCCATCACCATGGGAGTGCCTCGGTGTTAGAATATACCGTCAGATTGGAGAAAACTCCAACGCGATGGTATATTTTAACTTCAAGCATCCCCATCACCATGGGAATGCTTCTGTGTTAGAATATACCATCGGATATGAGTTTTCACGATTGTGAAAACTCAGATCTGAAAAAGCCGGCTGTTTTTTGGGAACCAAACACTCCTCTTCCGAGAAGGGGGTGCCTGGGGTTCTCACGAGCATCGCGATGTGTTCGGCCAGAGCACCCGAGCACACGAGCACCTTGATGCTTGGTCATCACTAATTGGGATGTGAAAATAGTGTTGATGTAATAATATGAAAAATCCTTCATCCGATTATACTGTGGGTACGGTACTGCACCGGTACCGGAGATATGTGGTAGTTGTTAAGTAAGACTGTATACCATATTTTAGACTGTAATTATGGGATAGGGTAGGTTTTCAATATGGAAAATAACGACCATTACAGCAATTACTCCTTACTAGAAACAACAATGTCAGGTAGATAGCGGGAAGAAAGGATATACAGTGTTCACCACATTTGAGATGAGATGCAGCTCTCCTAATACCAAAAGGACTTTGTTTTTGTATTTTTACTGATATTGATTTGATTTTATGAATTTTGATATTTTATTAAAGCATAATTAGGGTGTTTTATATGTGGATATACGTGTTAAAAAAATGAGGTTTAAAAGGAACCCAGACCAGTAATGAATCACGGCACGCCCCTGATGAAGCCAAGCAAAACCCGGGTCGGGTAATGTGTTTTATGTGAAAATCCAAGACATCTAGTTTGTAAGTGCAATAAAGTATTTTTTATTACATTTCATGCAGTGAGCACTATGTGTATATCCCTTTTGTAGGTACTTGTGTTGGAATAACGAGTGGCTTTTGGCTTGAGGAAACGAACACTATACAAATACACGATACTGGCATTTGAACAGTGAATGGCCTGTGGGCGGTAAGACATCACGCAGAATATTGAGGAGAGAGACCACAAGACTGCACATTTATAAACTTAAGTATAACAGGCAGGTTGTCGTCTTGGAGGGAGGCGAGCACTTAGCGCCTTTAAAAACTATTATAAAGTAACATAAACTGTCACGTTCGTGTGCGGGAGGGAAACTCTACACCATAGGAGGGAGGGGTGAGAGAATAAGGCCTGGAAACTAGGGAAAGGATATGGACACCTCCTAGTAAAACCCTAATCAAAGTCTTGACTAACTACCAGTATGAACAGACCACAGAGGGAACTAGGGGAGTTCATACACAGTAATACCGAATGTCATAACTTACCCTATAGGACCCTACTACTAATGTCAGGACTGAGACAATCTGTTTCTCGAAAAGGAAGACAAACAGGAGTCTCCCTCAGGCCTTACACAAAAGACATTGAAATGCAACACATAGAACTCAAACAAAATACAAAAAGGGAAAGGAAAGACTTAACTTCAAAGGAGCAATGGAAGCACCATGAACTCCGCCAAAATCCACACACCAGCTATCCAAAACTGAAACTATAAACCACACAGCATATTGGTAGAAGCAACTATAAATAAGGAAGGTTAAATGACCACATAAGCAATACCTGAGGAAAGGGGTGTGGCCATTACGAGAAACAACACAGAAGTCATTTGATCCACAAGAAAACCTATCGGATCAAAGCCTGTGTTGCCAGTCTCACTGATCTCCTTCCACCTGTAGCGGGACCATTTGTGACAAAAACATTGTAGCCAAGTGCTACAGTGGTGTGATTTAGGCTCCAACGCCATCACGTCTTTCAAGCAGGAGCTTTCTTGGCTTTGGGAGAGTGGCTCTTTGCAGCTGTGGTCCATGGTTCAACCCTGGGTAGAGGTGGTGCTTCTGGTGTTTTACAGATAGGCAGCCACGATGGTATGTCTAGTGGCTAAGTGTTGAGTGCCTGCCATGCCTGTGGCAGGTCAGAGGCATGGCAAATGTAAGCCCAAACAGGAACAACCATTTGTATAGGATCTTCTGATTCGAGAAAGCAAAATTTAGCCAACTAAGCGAGGCCATAGGCCTAACTAACTGGGACAAAGTCCTCAAAAATAAAAATACAACCACAAAATGGGAGATTTTTAAAAGCATTGTAACATCTAATTGTTAGAGGTAAATACCTTATAGTAATAAAAGGCTAAGAAACAATAAAAAACCAATGTGGATAAATAGATCCGTAAAGAAAGCAATAAATGACAAAAAGAAAGCATATAAATCATTAAAACAGGAGGGGAGCCAGGAATCACTGATAAACTATAGGAAAAAAACTAACCCTAAAATGTTCTTCAATTATAAATAGTAAATAATATAAATCTGAAGGAGGGGGGTGTTGCAGAGAGCGATGAGGATAAAGCAAAACTATTCAATATTTTTCTCTCCACTATATTCACTGAGGAAAATAAACTGTCAGATGAAATGCAGAATGTAAAAGTAAATTCCCCATTAAAAGTGCCCTGTCTGACCGAGGAAGAAGTACAAAAGCAACTTAAAAAGATTAAACTAGACAAATCGCCAGGAACGGATGGCATACACCCCCGTGTCCCAAGGGAATTAAGTGGCGCATAGCAAATGTGGTGCCAATATTCAAAAAGAGTCCAAAAATAAGCAAATAACGCCATATCAGCATGGCTTCACGAGGGATCAGTCATGCCAAACTAATTTAATCAGTTTCTATGAGGAGGAAAGTTCTATACTTGACATCAGCGAATCAATGGATGTCGTATATCTGGACTTCTCCTAAGCATTTGACACTGTTCCTCATAAAAGGTTAGTATATAAAACGAGAATGCTCAGACTGGGAGAAAATGTCTGTATGTGGGTAAGTAACTGGCTGAGTAATAGAAAACTGAGAGTGGTTATTAACGGTACATACTCAGATTGGGTCAATGTCACTAGTGGGGTATCTCAGGGGTCAGTATTGGGCCATATTCTCTCCAATATATTTATTAATGATCTTGTAGAAGGCTTGCACATTAAAATATCAATTTTTGCAGAAGACACTGAACTGTGTAAAGTAATGAACACTGAAGAGGACAGTTTTCTGCTACAGAGGGATCTGGATCGATTAGAGGCTTAGGCAGAGAAATGGCAGATGAGGTTTAAAATTAACAAATGTAAAGTTATGCTCATGGGAAGGAATAATGCAAGTCACCCGTACATACTAAATGGTAAAACACTCGGTAACACTGACATGGAAAAGGATCTACGAATTTTAATAAACAGCAAACTAAGCTGTAAAAACCAGTGTCAGGCAGCTACTGCCAAGGCCAATAAGATAATGGGTTGCATCAAAAGGGGCATAAATGGCCGTGATGAGAACATAGTCCTACCACTTTACAAATCACTAGTCAGACCACACATGGAGTACTGTGTACAGTTCTGGGCTCCTTTGAACAAGGCAGACATACTAGAGCTGGAGAGGGTTCAGAGGAGGGCAACTAAAGTAATAACTGGAATGGGGCAACTAGAGTATCCTGAAAGGTTGTCAAAATTAGGGTTATTCACTTTAGAAAAAAGACGACTGAGGGGAGATCTAATAATTATGTATAATTATATCAGGTTCAGTACAGAGATCTCTCCCATCATCTTTTTATCCCCAGGACTGTGACGAGGGGACATCCTCTGCGTCTGGAGGAAAGAAGGTTTGTACAAAAACATACAAAAGGATTTTTCAAGGTAAGAGCAGTGAGACTTTGGAACTCTCTGCCTGAGGAGGTGGTGATGGTGAGTACAATAAAGGAATTCAAGAAGGGACTGGATGTATTTCTGGAGTGTAATAATATTACAGGCTATAGCTACTAGAGAGGGGTTGCTACTCCAGGGAGTTATCTGATTGCCTGATTGGAGTCGGGAAGGAATTTCTTCCTCTTAAGTGGGGAAAATTGGCTTCTGCCTCACAGTTTTTTTTTTGCCTTCCTCTGGATCAACTTGTAGGAAACAGGACGAACTGAATGGTCAAATGTATTTTTTCAGTCTTATATACTATGTTACTATTTTACTATGTTACAGAGTACATCAGTCATAGAGCAGAGGGCACTTCTTTTACCCAGCATAGAGGGTGCAATATCCTTAAATAAAGAAATGTCAGTTTTCTCATATTGCAACAATTTGTATTCTCTAGCTGCGTTCAAGGTGGCTACTGTGTCTTGGTAGCTAAGTAAGCCACATATAACATCTCTTGGGGGCTCTCCAGACTTAGGCACGGGCAGGAGAAATATGTGTATTCTTTCAATAATAATCTAAGCAGCCCAGTCCATGCCCAATAGCTCTGTTTATATGGCGCGTGCAGCAGAGTCCAGGAGATTTGAGGTGACTATCTCCGGTAGTCCCTTAATGCGGACATTTTTCCTCTGGCTATGGTTCTCCTGATCTTCTATTAGAAGAAATGCTGAATTCAAAGACTCTGCCTGAGCAGCTAACTGTTGCTGTACAGCAGCACTGTGTTGTATTATGGCGGCCTAGGCAGCTTCCAGAGCCTCTACCCTGTGACCGATATGGAGTACCTTGGTTTTTATTGATGCCAATTCCTTCATCACTGGGGTCAAGCCTTGTCGAATGGTCTGTTAAAGGAAGGACCTGGAAACTTGCTTTGCTGTGTCTTGTTCTCCATCAGTAGCCACCGAGTCAGGTACGCCCTCCATGTCAGAGTACTCCAGCGCCTCGTCTTTGTGCTGGTGCTCGCTTGCCACCACCTTGAGGGCCCTGGAAGGGATGCCCTGTATCTCCGCTTTAAGAATTTTTCTATGTTTGCCTGGTATTTCTTCACTGTCGGCGTGTCTGGTACTTCTTTGGACCAATCTTTGCCTATTTTCAACATAATATCTCAGGTTGTGAGATGCTATAACTGGTAATTCAGTGCTCCAGCAGCAGGAGCTCAGCAAGATGCAGCCGTCTTAGCGCATGGTCAGGCTCTGCCCCAAATTGCAGTCTAAGCTTTAACTTGTGACAGCATAGTTTAAAAACCAGTTTTGAATTTATTAAAAATATGCTGTTTTGTCTTCTAATAATCATGACATGTTTAACTATATCTGGGTTTTAGAATTATTTTTTGGTGCTTTGATCATATGTCTTGGGTCCAGTAACTGGGTTAAAAATATTTTGCATAAAATAAACTTAAACTAAAAGTCAACAAAATTACCTCCACAGAATATGCCCTATGGTGCAAAATATTAAAAGCATGAATGGAAGGGGGTTCCATAAAACTTCAAAAGCACTGAAAATGGCAACTCAAGCAAGAAAAACATTAATGAAAAAAGCCTAAAGCAACTCTAATTTCGAATATAAATAAAAAAAAATAGCAAGTTGGGATAAGTGAGAAATGTAGGCAGGAAGTTTATATAGCAAATGAAATATTCAACATCAGCAGTAAAAAGAAAATGTTATTATCAACAGATAAAAAGGTATCTGCAATGCAAATAGAAGATAAAATACAGTAAAGCAGTTGTCTAGTTTGGACATCCTCCATTCAGATTGCAAATAATCTGGAGTCATATAATCTTTTTGAAGTACTTGACATGATTCACTCAAAGTAATAAGCATGATTGCCTTGTTTTCCATGGACAGGAAACTCTTAAAAGGGAAATGTAGGTCTATTTGGCTAATGCTCTAGCTAAAGCAGGTACCTCCTTTATCATTAACTGTGCTGTTATTCACTTCTCCCTCCCCGCATTATTTTTCTACTGTGCATCCCAAACTTCACAGCCACACCAGCAAAACGATAGACACTCTTCCCTGGTTCAGAGTTCTGCTGCAATTCTGTTTCTAATGTGTTAATCAACCTGCTATAAGGCAGGTTTTACATGTTGCACCAACATCTCACCTGCATCAATGTTGCGCATTTGGTAAAAAAAAGAGCTGCATTTTCAACCACAATTATGGAAAAGCTTGGCAAAAAATGCAAAGTGGAGGTTTCACTGCTGCAATGAGCGTGCAACATATGCGTAGCCTAAATATCTAGCTACAGTAGTTCCCGCATTCAAGGCCTGAGGATCTATGTACACTTTACAAATGTATTCTTGTTTGGACCTATATGGTCCTTTGCTCTTGTGGATTTCAGCTGGTTTTCTAGTTATTGTATCTTGGGCTTCACTGCCGGGGTCAGAGGAAGTTCCAACCTTAGCTGTTAACCATTAATCACACTACAGCATGATCAATCAAGTCACCAGATTTGTGACAGACCCCATCAGGGAGCGGAGGAGTGATCCACAGTGATATTTGAGGTCCTCTTAAGGACCTCAGGCCTGTCTGTGCACTAAAACTGCAGTTAGGGCACAATAGTGTTATCCTAACAGCAGCCTGCTTCATAGTGAAACAGTGTAAAATGTGTTAGCTAATACATTATAAATGTGTAAGTAAAGTTATAAAATAATAATCCCATGAAGGGAATTAGAAAAAAATGTCATAAATAACATAACATTTAGAAATAATAAACAAAAAATTGCACCCTCCCCCCAAAAAAATCATCATTATTTATTAACAACTTGCTGTGCACACATTACCTCAAAATAAAAAATACACATTGGATATCTACACGTCCATAATAAACTGAATAATTTAATTTCAGATTAATAATCAGATTATTTAGTGTGAAACATGAACAACATGAAAGACAAAAAAAAAACCCACACCAAAAATAGTTTTTTCTAAATTTCCACACCAAAAATATTATATAAATTATGTTGTAATTTATATGCATTTCAGATCAATGCCAAAAAATTATAGCATTTCTCCCACATAAAACAGAAAGAAATGCATAGTGGAAAAAAGCTTAAAAATGTTGCTGGTTAGCAAAGCCTTTTTAGACCTGGTCATTAATGGGTTATGACAAAATCAAAGCCTAAAGCTTTATACACACTACCGTATTTTGCATCTGTGTCAGATACACATTTTTGGTGGATTTTACAAGAAGCAATGAATTTCAATAGTTCAGCAAAAAAGTGGACAGCATGCGGATTTCATCTCTGTGCTGTCCGTATCTGTGTGTCCTTTCCGTAGATTGTAGAACATTTCTTGTAATGGAAGTAAGAAAAATGCGGATTGCACATGGAAGGTGTCTGTATTTTGTAGATCTGTGGTTTGCAGACCGCAATACAGACATGGTCTTGGCATGAGGTACATTCACATAGCCATATGAATTTTGTGGATTTTCGAAATATGGATCTGAAAAACATGGATACTACCCGTGCAATGTCCAAATTTTTTAGGGACCCATTGACTGTTCTATCTTTTGCAGTACGGACATACGGATGCAGAAAGCACACGATCGAAATTTACAATGGATAAAAAAGAACAGCAGTTTCATACTTGCTTCCACAGATTCATTTTTATGTTATTCACTATGTGGTATTAGTAACATTGATACAATACCTTTATTCTGTGGGTTAGTACAATTATGATGACACCACATTTATATAGTTTTTATTATATTATAGTACTTTCACAACTTCAAACACATATCTATCTGTCTGTCTATATGCACATATTCATATACAAAACAGAGTTTTTATGAAATAGTATTGGCCTTTAAACAAGACCAAAATGTGGCTCTAGTTGCATTGTAGCCTGAGATAAATCTCTCAGAAGTGGCACCCCTCCCTCTTCCCAAGCTGTGCAAATGCAAACAGTATTGTCTTGTTTTTTATGAAGGAACTCAGCTCGATATAATCAGTGGAGGGTGGGGTTAAGAAGCTGTGCTCAATAGCAGTGGTCAAACATCAGATATCCATTCTTGATTGATTAATAACTTGTAAGTATTTTGTAATATAAATCCACGAGGAGACAGGTTTTCCCACTTCTGCATTGAAGGCGGTAGGAAACAGCCTGATCATCTAAAATTGAGATCTACTGTACTGCTCTGATGTTTATTGTTTCAACATAATCTAGTATTTGAGTATTAAAGTTTTAACGGCAAAATAATACTATATTTGAGATTTTCATTTTTTTTTTTTTCTTTATAATTCTTGGTGTTCCTGTATGAACAACAACTCCAAAACTTATATTTTTTACTAGTGTTGACTGAAGCAAAACATTCGAAGCAGAATTCAGTTTGAAGTTTACGAAAACTTTGATTCGCAATGAATCCAAATTTCCTTGAGCTTTGTGGTAACAAATCAGGCTTTCCTAAAATGGAAGCTGCATGTGTTACAAAGTAAAAATAAGTGTAAAGGAGATAGGCCGGGAAACATAGAAACATAGAATGTGTCGGCAGATAAGAACCATTTGGCCCATTTAGTCTGCCCAATATACTGAATACTATGAATAGCCCCTGGCCCTATCTTATATGAAGGATGGCCTTATGACTATCCCATGCATGCTAAAACTCCTTCACTGTATTTGCAGTTACCACTTCTGCAAGAAGGCTATTCCATGCGTCCACTACTTTCTCAGTAAAGTCATACTTCCTGATATTACTTTTAAACCTTTGCCCCTCTAATTTAAAACTATGTCCTCTTGTAGCAGTTTTTCTTCTTTTAAATATTCTCTCCTCTTTTACCGTGTTGATTTATTTTATGTATTTAAAAGTTTCTATCATATCCCCTCTGTCTCTTCTTACTTCCAAGCTATACACGTTAAGGTCCTTTAACCTTTCCTGGTAAGTTTTGTCCTGCAATCCATGTACTAGTTTAGTAGCTCTTCTCTGAACTCTCTCCAAAGTTTTAATATCCTTCTGCAGATATGGTCTCCAGTACTGCACACAATACTGCAAATGAGGTCTCACTAGTGCTCTGTAGAGCGGCATGAGCACCTCCCTCTTTCTACTGTTAATGCCTCTCCCTATACACCCAAGCATTCTGCTGGCATTACCTGCTGCTCTATGACATTGTCTGCTTACCTTTAGGTCATCTGATATAATGACCCCCAAATCCCTTTCCTCAGATACTGAGGTTAGTACTGTATCACTGATTTTATATTCTGCTCTTGGGTTTTTACACCCCAGGTGCATTACCTTGCACTTATCGACATTAAATTTTAGTTGCTAGATTTTTGACCATTCCTCTAGTTTTCCTAAATCCTTTTCCATTTGGTGTATCCCTCCAGGAACATCAACCCTGTTACAAATCTTTGTGTCATCAGCAAAAAGACACACCTTAACATTAAGGCCTTCTGCAATTTTTGCTGATAAAGATATTAAACAATATGGGTCCCAGAACAGATCCCTGAGGGACCCCCCTATTAACAATACCATGGTCTGAATATACTGCATTGACTACAACCCTCTGTTTTCTGTCCTTCAGCCACTGCCTAATCCATTCAACAATATGTGAGCCCAAGCTCAAAGACTGCAGTTCATTGATAAGCCTTCCATGTGGGACAGTATCAAAAGCCTTACTAAAGTCCAGATAAGCGATGTCTACTGCACCTCCGCCATCTATTATTTTAGTCACCCAATCAAAAAAGTCAATAAGATTAGTTTGACATGATCTCCCTGAAGTAAACCCATGCTGTTTTTTATCAATCAACCAATGGGTTTTTAGATGTTCCACAATCCTCTCCTTGAGTTTGTTTTCCATTAATTTTCCAACTATTGATGTCAGGCTTACTGGCCTAAAGTTGCCTGATTCCTCTCTACTACCTTTCTTGTTAATTGGCACAATGTTTGCTAATTTCCAATCTTCTGGGACAACTCATGTTACCAGTGATTGGTTAAATACATCTGTTAATGGCTTTGCTAGTACACCTCTAAGCTCCTTTATTAGCTTTGGGTGTACCCCATCAGGCCCCTGTGATTTATTTGTATTAATTTTAGACAGCTGACTTAGAACCTCTTCCTCTGTAAAGACACATGCATCAAAGGATTCAATAGTCTTCCTCCCTAAGTGAGGTCCTTATCCTTCATTTTCTTTTGTAAAAACTGAAGTATTCATTGAGGCAGTCAGCTAGTTCTTTATCCTCTTCAATATACCTTCCTTCTTTTGTTGTTAATTTGGTAATTCCTTGTTTTAATTTCCATTTTTCATTTATGTATCTGAAGAATGCAAGATCACCCATAATGCAATGCAGCCAGCGAATCCACAGATATCAATCCCATGGGATGTCACAGCCTTATAAAACCCTAATCCTGAGCAGTCTCCACCCTTGTCCTTTGAGCTGAGCATAGGTAGAGACATGGCAAGTTCTCATGTGCTAGGGACAGTGTTTCTGAAAACAATTAAGAATACTGGAGAGGGAGAATGTAGAGAGAGTGCAGGGAGATATGCCTTATCACATTTACATCACATTCTGTATGGTTGACGCTGTGGTCTGCATCATGCCACTAAAGCCACTTTCCAACCATCCCATTCTGTACGACTGCTGCTCTGGCCTGCATCATGCAACTTATGCCACATTACAACTAGTGATGAGCAGCAGGGGCAATATTCAAATTGGTTTTGCTTGCGAAAATCGGCAATGTAATATGCTCGTAATACACGAGCAATTCAGGCGTGGGTCACTATAGCTATATTTTTAAAGCTGATAGAAGTTTCCTGAGACTGGAGAAAATGGTTGGTATGGCAGAACATTACAATAGCTTTATATGCAGATACAGTGCCCCAATACATTTGTGATTGCGAAATCGGCACTAATGATGAAATATTTTGGCGCAATATGTGCAACTTCACATTTTAATAGGTCTGACTACATATTAGTGATTGGTGCACTAAGTATTGTTGTGTACTTGTGACATCACAGCACTATGTATGTATGTATATATGTATGTAGCATACACGCATATATACATACAGCACTATGTATGTAGCATGTAGGTTCTGCTGTCCATACATATCAGCTACATTATATCACTATCTAACCTACACTGACTGTCTCCCACTAACTATCTGTAATATATATATATATATATATATATATATATATATACACTAACTAACTAATGTAATGAGACACAGGAAAGCAGAGAGCACAGAAATAACACTGCTGTCTCTCTCAGAACCATAATAAACTGCAGAAAATGGCTTCTGGGGAGGTTCTTATATACTAAAGGGGTACGAACCTTTCCTATTGGTTGCTAGGGATGTTGCTAAGCTCAGACAGAGACATTGCAGCCTTCTCATTGGCTCACAAGCAAGAAGAAAGGAGAGATCATGGGTTCAGATGAAAACAAATCTAGAAAATTTGAAAATTACGAATATGTATCACTATATTCTAAATATTCGCAAATTCTCAAAGTGGCGATATTTGCAAAAAAATTTGCAATTTGAATATTCTCGCTGATCACTAATTATAGCCATCATGTTCTGTGCGACTGCTGTTGTGGCCTGCATCATGCCACTTAGACCGCTATCCGACCATTACCTTATGTACAGATGCTGCTGCCTCCATTATACCACCACTGCTATCATGCCACTGCTGGGACCTGCCAACAGTCATCTTCTGTAAGGCTTCTGCTACCTCCATCATGCTGCAGCCTTTCTGGCAACATATTCTGTTTGGCTGTTGCTGCGGCCACTGCTGCCTCAGCTGCTGCACCTCACTGCTAATCCCCTACTGCCACCACCATTATTGCAAAATATCTACTGCTATTATCGCATGCCACTATATCTGTACTGTACCCTTTCCACATCAATACTGCACTGCTGCTGCTCCCAATTAAAAGACAATTTTTTTTAAGCTCGTTAACAATGAGCCACTTTTTCTTCTGACAATTAGCACTTGTGAGAGCAGGCATTTTGTTTGAGCAGGAATTTTCATTTGGGCAGGCATTTCAACTCTGTCAAGGCAAAATTTTTGGAAGATTGGTTCCCCATGCCAGTTCTTTATTTTATTTTTATCCTATAACACCGTGTCTGTTTAAACATCATCTGCCCCCGATAAGCAACATTTTTGGGAATCTTTAGAATATGAAAAATCATGAGACATGTACCGGTGTGGTGTGATATTAAACACGCTATATGTTAACGCCATCAAATGTGCGTTCACTTATACCTATGTATGTCAGCGTAAGACATCAATTACTATTGCTTTCATTGTGATCCAGAGCTTGGGGTGGGGAGAAAAAATCATAAAAAATATAAAGAGATAACAAGTTTTCCTAAAATTTCTGACTCCTAGGAGGTTACAGGGGGTTATATACAAACTTTCATGTTAATTGGAGCAACTTTGGTTTGGCCCAAATCAATTCGGGTCCGAACCAAACTTTTTCAAGAATTCAGCAAACCAGACCTGAAACAAATGTCTACTGGTTCACTCATCTATATTATAAATAGTCTGACATTCCCAGTGACTTCTTTTTTCTTGGTTTGTGTTAAATTTTATGAATCTCAGTGAATTGATTTAAAGGGTTAATTGAATTTGGTCCACTGATCTCACATGCCAAAATACAGAGGTATCCTGCTCTGTATGCAGTTGAGCCTGGCCAGAGCAGTCTTTTAGCACAAGAAGTGACATCAAATGGGCAGACAGTGTTTTTAAAAGGTTTAATGAATTTGGGCTACTGAACTAGCAATGATAACATAAAGAGGGTGTTACCTGACACCATATGCAGTTTGGTTCAGCCTGACTCTAACAGGTTCCTGGAACAAGGACGGACATCAAATTAGGCTGCCAGACACTATTCACTGATTTGAATAAATGACTGATGTTTTTTAAAGGAATAAATAAATACAGGCCTATGATCTCACACCAACAATATACAAATGGTGTTACCTAGTGATGAGTGAGCATGGTCGGCATAGTACAGCATGTGCTCGAGCAAAATGCTCGAGTCACCACCCTGCAAGTTTCATGGGTTTTAAGCAGCCAATAAAGGTGCAGGTAAATACTGCCCTTACTGCCCTTACTTTTAAGGACTACTGTGTGTGTTTTAGATCAACAATATATTTAACCGCAGTGTCTGGGACATCCATGCTAAGGAAGGGACAGATGCAGTGCAGGGAGAGAAATTTGCTGTATTTAATACCAAAAGCTTTTCAAAGAACTCAAAATCCTATTAAGGGCTACTGTGTGTGTTTCACAGCATCAATATATTTTTATTTTATAACTATTAGTGACATATACTGTACATCATCGGCAGACTGACTCTTTAATAATCTGGGTCACATCTAGTGTCCATAATCTGTGGTGTTCTCTGTAACCAATACTGTCCTGCCTCAGAAAACACAGTCAGTATTACAAATTCCAATAATCTAGTACTCATATAGTGTCCGTGATCTGTGGTGTTCTAAAACCAATACTGTCCTGCCTCAGAAAACACAGTCAGTATTAGAAATTCCAATCATCTGGTCCTCATATAGTGTCCTTAATCTGTGGTGTTCTATAACCAATACTGTTCTGCCTCAAAAAACAGTGTGTATATTACAACTTCCATTAATCTGGACATAGTAAAGTGTCCAAAATCTGTGGGTTTTTGTATCCCATACTGAACTGAATCTGAACACACTATGTATATTACAACTTCCATTAATCTGGGCCTAGTAAAGTGTCTAAAATCTGTGGGTGTTTGTATCCCATACTGAACTGAATCTGAAAACACGGTGTATATTACATATTCCATTAATCTGGGCCTAGTGTAGTGTCCAAAATCTGTGGGTTTTTGTATCCCATACTGAACTGAATCTGAAAACACTGTGTTTATTACAACTTCCATTAATTTTGGCCTAGTAAAGTGTCAAAAATGTGTGGCTGTTTGTATCCCATACTGAACCGAATCTGAAAACACTGTATATATTACAACTTCCATGGTGAACGGCAATCATTCATTCATGAGGTGTATGATGATGAGACACAGTTGTCAATCACTGAGATTGTGGTTAGGTCAAGTCAGGAGGATGAGCAGAGTAAGGAAGTGGAAGAGGAGGTGGTGGACAATGAGGTCACTGACCCAACATGGGAAGGAGAAAAGCCGAGCGAGGACAGCAGTACAGAGGGGGAGGGATCCGCAGCACCACAACAGTCTGGAAGGAGCAGTGGGGTTGCAAAATGGAGAAGTTGGCCCATACCAAAGAGGCCCGCAACTGTTATGCGGAGCACCCCCATGCATAAATATTCTGCAGTATGGTACTTTTTTGAGGAAAGTGCAGACGACAAAAGAGTGGTAGTTTGCAACCTGTGCCGTACCAAAATGAGTGGGGGCTAGCAACTTCACCACCACCAGCATGATCCACCACATGGCATCCAAGCACCCTAATAAGTGGGCCGAATGCCTAGGTCTACAATCTGGGTCTGCGGATCACACCACTGCCTCCTCTTCCCCTGTGTTACACATTGCCGGTCAATCCCCTGTCGAAGACGCAGGCCCGGATGCCCCTTGCATTTGTTCACTTTGCCCACTTTGATGCAAACTCTTGTGCCCAAAACCTGTTCTTGCCAGACAGAGTTCAACTACATACATTGCAGGTCACTACCCTTGCTAAATAAGTACCCAAAACCCCATTAAAACACCAGTTACTTATTCAAATCAGAAAAAAGTATTTGTCTGCCCACTTGGAAGCCAGTTCTTGTGCTAAGAAGTTGTTCAGGCCAGGCAGAACTTAACTGTATACAATGTGGGGCATCACCTTCTGTATGGCACTGTAAGATCAGTGGTCTAAGTTCATTTAACCTTATAAATCGCACTCTTTTGGACACATTTTCATGCCCATTTGTCTGCCAGTCATTTAAGTCTCCATCCAGCTTTCAACTGACTTTACTTCGGAGCAGCTCAGTGCAACTTTTTTTATGATGGGCGAAAAGTTCTGCTCAAAAATCAGCAATGATGTGACTAATAAACTGACGAATAAGAAACCAACTTCAGCCCCGAATAAGAAATTGGACGAATAAGAAGCCAACTTCAATCTTGTTACATTTGTTATATTCATCAATTGCCCGGGATATTTTCAGTCTGTGACACATTGCTCTGCAAAATACTATGTGGTTTTTAATTGCGGTTGTTTGCCAAATTGCTTTTTTTCTATCCTAGATGCATTGGCAAAATAAAAGATGGTTTCACAGGGACCTTCAAGTTTATGTCACTTTCAAAATTTGAGAAATGGTTCAAACAGTGTTAAATTGCCAACTGCAAGCGATATATATGTTTTTGAATCTCTTTACAGACTTATACAAATGTTTGTTGTGTAATTGTTGCTTTGTTTAATAGTTCATTGCTCAGACTCCAGTTACTTAAACCCTGAATACCAAGTTTTTTTTATGTGTTCTTTCCAAAGCAGTTATATTATTTTTCAACTCAAGTTTCAGTCTTTAGAGAATAGGTTTCTGTAGTGAAAACTTCTTGCAAAGCTTGAAAGATTCATTATAGACCGAGTGATTTAATTTAAACTGACGTAAGTGAGCTTTTTGCAGCTGATAACATTAGTAACTGTCTGCTCATAAGTATATATTATAAGTAATATTTCTTGTACATTTCTATGGAAATTCAAGTTTATTTGATTTCTTATCATTATTCTAAAGATAACTGTCAGACAAAGAATCCTCATGGAGCTGTTTACTACAGCTAACAGCCTATCTATCGCTCTCATTAGAAAACATCTGAATTCTGAGCTGGACGGATGTAATTAAGTCATTTTCCACAGGGACAAAAGAGGTTGATATCTTTTTAAAGTAGCACTTGCTTAGCATTAAAGATACTTTAATTAGAATTTTGTAAAATTGAAGGCAATAAGTTACTATCTAGCATCTGTCTTAATACAATCTTCTCAGAATGAAGATGAATTAGGTTTATGTGTTATGTAGATATTATACATATTTCATTTCCCTGAAGCAAACAATACCCATTATTTCATTAATTTACATGAAAATTGATATATACGAGATATATAGGTATGATTAAAAATAAATCTATAAAATTAAAGAGGACCTTTCATGGAATTATTTAAAACTAGTACCTTAGTAAGGAATCCGCCTAGCGCAGATAGTTCCCTCCATTGCGTGTTCTGAAGCCCACTGCGATTGGACACCATCACAGCCAGGAAGACACAGACGAATTATAGTCTTAATAGGTGTATGTAAACCAAAGATGAGTGAATCGATTGTGAATCAGATATCAAATTTCACCAAAATTTGTTTGCAAATGAATCTGACGATTTTTGATTTGTTTCAAACGCATATTGTAAAACAGTGTTCAGCACCATTTTACTGTCCATGTAGGCAGGGAAAACCACGAGGGATGAAGAAGTAAATTACACTGGGAGGAAGAAGAGGGAGAGCTTGCCCTGATTGGCTGACAGGTTGACAGACAACATGGATCTGCCAATCAGGGGGATGCAGGCAGGGAGGTGTCTGTGCAGAACAAGCAGAAAATCATTATATAAAAATTATAGGGCGAGAACAGGAGCTATATTTGGCAATTTGGGATGCATTAAGGAGTGTAATCAGGGATAGGGAGTGAGAACTGGTCACTATCATTTGTATCTGACAACTAGTTCTACATTGCAGATTCTGCAAAAACAGGCTCTTTTTTTATAAAAAAAAAAAAAAAAAAACATTTCTTTCCACAATTCCATACAGACTTCATTCTTACAAGCACTGAGGAGTTGACCATCATTTTTCCTAGAAACCAGTTTATATTTACTGATTGTTATTGGGCATCTTAGTTTGTTATAGCCATGTTACTGAACACTAGAGATGGCCCGAACTATCCGCCGGCGAACAGTTCCCGGCGAACATAGCTTGTTCGCGTTCGCCTCTGCCGGGCGAACATATGCGATGTTCGGTCCGCCCCCTATACATCATCATTGAGCAAACTTTGACCCTGTACCTCACAGTCAGCAGACACATTCCAGCCAATCAGCAGCATACCCTCCCTCCCAGACCCTCCCACCTCCTGCACAGCATCCATTTTTAGATTCATTCTGAAGCTGCAGTCTTAGTGAGAGGAGGGAGAGTGTAGTTGCTGCTGATTTAATTGGGAAATCGATAGTTAGGCTAGTGAATTCAGTGTCCACTCCAGTCCTGAAAGACTCATCTGATCTCTGCTGTAAGGACAGCGTCCTGACAGCACCCCAAAAAGCCCTTTTAGGGCTGCAACATTAGTCTGCTTTTTTTCCTTTATATACATATTGCAGTTGCCTGGCCTGCCTGTGTGTGAGGAGCTGCAGGCCCACAGACTGTAGTGTGCCCACTGCCAGTGCCCACCCCTGTCATTCCGTGTGGCACAGGACTTTGCATCAAAAAAGGCATTTCATTTTTACACTTTAATCTAAGGTTAGTTGCCTGCCAGTGTGTGTCAGGCTGACTTCCACTGACTGTAGTGTGCCCACTGCCAGTGCCCAACACTCATACTGGCTGGCACAGGACTTTGCATAAAAAAGGCATTTAATTTTTACACTTTAGTGTAATTTCAGCTGCTTGCCTGCTGCTAGTGTGTGTCAGGCCGACTTCAACTGACTGTAGTGTGCCCACTGCCAGTGCCCACCCCTGTCATCCCGTGTGGCACAGGACTTTGCTTAAGAAAAAGGCACTTAATTTTTACACTTTAATCTAAGGTTAGTTGCCTGACAGTGTGTGTCAGGCTGACTTCCACTGACTGTAGTGTGCCCACTGCCAGTGCCCACCACTCATACCGGCTGGCACAGGACTTTGCATAAAAAGGCATTTAATTTTTACACTTTAGTGTAATTTCAGCTGCTTGCCTGCTGCTAGTGTGTGTCAGGCCGACTTCAACTGACTGTAGTGTGCCCACTGCCAGTGCCCACCCCTGTCATCCCGTGTGGCACAGGACTTTGCATCAAAAAAGGCACTTAATTTTTACACTTTAATCTAAGGTTAGTTGCCTGCCAGTGTGTGTCAGGCTGACTTCCACTGACTGTAGTGTGCCCACTGCCAGTGCCCACCACTCATACCGGCTGGCACAGGACTTTGCATAAAAAAGGCATTTAATTTTTACACTTTAGTGTAATTTCAGCTGCTTGCCTGCTGCTAGTGTGTGTCAGGCCGACTTCAACTGACTGTAGTGTGCCCACTGCCAGTGCCCACCCCTGTCATCCCGTGTGGCACAGGACTTTGCATCAAAAAAAGGCACTTAATTTTTACACTTTAATCTAAGGTTAGTTGCCTGCCAGTGTGTGTCAGGCTGACTTCCACTGACTGTAGTGTGCCCACTGCCAGTGCCCACCACTCATACCGGCTGGCACAGGACTTTGCATAAAAAGGCATTTAATTTTTACACTTTAGTGTAATTTCAGCTGCTTGCCTGCTGCTAGTGTGTGTCAGGCCGACTTCAACTGACTGTAGTGTGCCCACTGCCAGTGCCCACCCCTGTCATCCCGTGTGGCACAGGACTTTGCTTAAAAAAAAGGTGCTTAATTTTTACACTTTAATCTAAGGTTAGTTGCCTGCCAGTGTGTGTCAGGCTGACTTCCACTGACTGTAGTGTGCCCACTGCCAGTGCCCACCACTCATACCGGCTGGCACAGGACTTTGCATAAAAAGGCATTTAATTTTTACACTTTAGTGTAATTTCAGCTGCTTGCCTGCTGCTAGTGTGTGTCAGGCCGACTTCAACTGACTGTAGTGTGCCCACTGCCAGTGCCCACCCCTGTCATCCCGTGTGGCACAGGACTTTGCTTAAAAAAAGGTGCTTAATTTTTACACTTTAATCTAAGGTTAGTTGCCTGACAGTGTGTGTCAGGCTGACTTCCACTGACTGTAGTGTGCCCACTGCCAGTGCCCACCACTCATACCGGCTGGCACAGGACTTTGCATAAAAAAGGCATTTAATTTTTACACTTTAGTGTAATTTCAGCTGCTTGCCTGCTGCTAGTGTGTGTCAGGCCGACTTCAACTGACTGTAGTGTGCCCACTGCCAGTGCCCACCCCTGTCATCCCGTGTGGCACAGGACTTTGCATCAAAAAAGGCACTTAATTTTTACACTTTAATCTAAGGTTAGTTGCTCTGCCAGTGTGTGTCAGGCTGACTTCCACTGACTGTAGTGTGCCCACTGCCAGTGCCCACCACTCATACCGGCTGGCACAGGACTTTGCATAAAAAAGGCATTTAATTTTTACACTTTAGTATAATTTCAGCTGCTTGCCTGCTGCTAGTGTGTGTCAGGCCGACTTCAACTGACTGTAGTGTTCCCACTGCCAGTGCCCACCCCTGCCATCCCGTGTGGCACAGGACTTTGCTTAAAAAAAAGGCACTTAATTTTTACACTTAAGTGTAATTTCAGTTGCTTGCCTGCTGCTAGTGTGTGTCAGGCCCACTTCCACTGACTGTAGTGTGCCCACTGCCAGTGCCAACCACTGATACCGGGTGGCACAGTAGCTTGCCGATAAATAAGGCATTTAATTTTTAAGCAGTAGTCTAAATTCAGTTGCTTGCCTGCTGCCAGTGTGTGTCAGGCCCGCTTCCACTGACTGTAGTGTGCCCACTGCCAGTGCCAACCACTCATACCGGGTGGCACAGTAGCTTGCCGATAAATAAGGCATTTCATTTTTACCCTTTAATCTAAGGTTAATTGCCTGCCAGTGTGTGTCAGGCCGACTTCCAATGACTGTAGTGTGCCCACTGCCAGTGGCCACCACTCATACCGGGTGGCACAGTAGCTTGCCGATAAATAAGGCATTTAATTTTTAGACAGTAGTCTAAATTCAGTTGCTTGCCTGCTGCCAGTGTGTGTCAGGCCCTCTTCCACTGACTGTAGTGTGCCAACTGCCAGTGCCAACCACTGATACCGGGTGGCACAGTAGCTTGCCGATAAATAAGGCATTTAATTTTTAGACAGTAGTCTAAATTCAGTTGCTTGCCTGCTGCCAGTGTGTGTCAGGCCCGCTTCCACTGACTGTAGTGTGCCCACTGCCAGTGCCAACCACTCATACCGGGTGGCACAGTACCTAGCACGCGTAGTACCACTTATCTAAAAAAATGACAGGCAGAGGCAGGCCACCGCGCAGGGGCCGTCGTGGTCGTGGTGCTGTGATTTCCACTGTCCCTGAATAATGCCCAGTTTTCAGAGGCCACGTACTCTGAACCCGAAAAATTCAGAGGACGTAGTTGACTGGCTTAGACAGGACACCCAATCTTCAACAGCTTCCGCTAAGAACCTTGACGCACCATCCTCCTCCAGCTCAGCTTCGGTCACCTGCTCTCAAGTTACCACGCACCCGCCCGTCGCCACCACCACCACTACCACCACAGCCACCACAGCCGCTTCACTTGATCCATCAGAGGAGTTATTTACACATCAGTTGGATGCAATTAGTGATGCGCAACCTATTATTGCCAGATGATGTAGATTACGGGGATATGTCTCAGTCAGGCAGGATTACACACATGGACGTACAGTGTGATGATGATGATGATGATGATGTTGTACCCGCTGCTGCTTCCTTTGCTGAGGTGTCAGATACAAGTGAAGCGGTTGATGATGACGATGTGTCCACGGATGCCACGTGGGTGCCTGCTCGAAGAGAAGAAGAGGGGAAAGTTCTGAAGGGGAGACAGAGAGAATGAGGAGACGAGTTGGAAGCAGGGGGAGGTCGTCGCAAGGAGTTAGTGGCACAGTCAGACAGCATGTATCGGCACCTGGGGTCAGCCAGACAGCACGCCAGTCAACGCATGCTGTTGCCACCACTAGAATGCCGTCATTGCAAAGCTCAGCAGTGTGGCATTTTTTTGTGTGTCTGCCTCTGATAAAAGCAATGCCATTTGCAACCTGTGCCAAAAGAAACTGAGTCGTGGGAAGTCCAACACCCACCTTGGTACAACTGCTTTGCGAAGGCACATGATCTCACATCACAAACGCCTATGGGATCAACACATGAGTACAAGCAGCACACAAACTCAAAGCCACCATGCTCCTCCTGGTCCAGCATCTTCAGCCACGTCAACCACTGCTGTCCTCCCTGCCCCCTCTCAACCACCCGCCACTCCATCTCTCACCTTCAGCAGTTCCTGCTCATCTGCCCACAGTCAGGTGTCTGTCAAGGACATGTTTGAGCATAAGAAGCCAATGTCACAAAGTCACCCCTTGCCCGGCGACTGACAGCTGGCTTGACGGAACTCTTAGCCCGCCAGGTTTTACCATACCAGCTGGTGGAGTCTGAGGCCTTCAAAAAATTTGTCGCTATTGGGACACCACAGTGGAAGGTACCCGGACGAATTTTTTTCAAAAAGGCAATCCCAAACCTCTACCATGTCATTGAAAAGGAAGTCATGGCATCTCTGGCATACAGTGTTGGGGCAAGGGTCCATCTGACCACTGATACCTGGTCTGCAAAGCACGGTCAGGGCAGGTATATCACGTATACTGCGCATTGGGTCAACCTGCTGACGGCTGACAAGCATGGAATGCGTGGCTCCGCAGTGGAGTTGGTGACACCACCACGACTTGCAGGCAGACCTACTGCCACCTCCTCTACTCCTGCTCCATCCTCTTCAATATCCTCCTCGGCTGAGTCCTCTTCTGCTGCGGCGTCTGGCTGCATATCAACTGATTCCCCCCAGCTCCCCAGGGGCTATTCCACATCCCGGATACGACAGTGTCACGCTATCTTGGGGTTGACTTGCCTGAAAGCAGAGAGCCACACAGGACCAGCACTCCTGTCCGCCCTGAACGCACAGGTGGATCAGTGGCTGACCCCGCACCAACTGGAGATCGGCAAAGTGGTGTGTGACAATGGAAGCAATCTGTTGGCGGCATTAAATTTGGGCAAGTTTTCACATGTGCCGTGCATGGCACATGTGTTAAATCTCATCGTACAACGTTTTGTGTCTAAGTATCCAGGCTTACAGGACGTCCTCAAGCAGGCCAGGAAGGTGTGTGGCCATTTCAGGCGTTCCTACACGGCCATGGCACACTTTTCCGATATTCAGCGGCGAAACAACATGCCAGTGAGGCGCTTGATATGCGACAGCCCGACACGTTGGAATTCAACACTCCTAATGTTCGACCGCCTGCTCCAACAAGAAAAAGCCGTCAACGAGTATTTGTATGACCGGGGTGCTAGGACAGCCTCTGCGGAGCTGGGAATCTTTTTGCCACGTTACTGGACACTCATGCGCAATGCCTGTAGGCTCATGCGTCCTTTTGAGGAGGTGACAAACCTAGTCAGTCGCACCGAAGCCACCATCAGCGACCTCATCCCATTTGTTTTCTTCCTGGAGCGTGCCCTGCGAAGAGTTCTGGATCAGGCTGTAGATGACCGTGAAGAGGAAGAGGAAGAGTTGTGGTCACCATCACCACCAGAAACAGCCTTGTCATCATCGCTTGCCGGACCTGCAGCAACGCTGGAAGAGGAGTATGAGGAAGAGGAGTCAGAGGAGGAATGTGGCGGCTTTGAGGAGGAGGAAGACCAACCACAGCAGGCACCCCAGGGTGCTCGTTGTTGTCACCTATCTGGGACCCATGGTGTTGTACGTGGCTGGGGGAAGAACAGACCGTCAATGACATCAGTGAGGACGAGGAACGGGAAATGAGTAGCTCTGCATCCAACCTTGTTCAAATGGGGTCTTTCATGCTGTCATGTCTGTTGAGGGACCCACGTATAAAAAGGATAAAGTAGAACGATCTGTACTGGGTGGCCACGCTACTAGACCCCGGTATAAGCAGAAAGTGGCATAAATGTTACCAAATTACCGAAAGTCGGAAAGGATGCAGCAGTTCAAAACCAAACTAAAAAATATGCTTTACACAGCTTATAAGGGGATGTCACAGCACAACGGGAATCTAACAGGGGAAGAGGTGAGTGTAATCCTCCTCCTACCACGGCGGCAAGGACTGGACGATTTACAGATGTGTTGTTGATGGAGGACATGCGGAGCTTTTTCAGTCCTACTCATCGCCACAGCCCTTCGGGATCCAGCCTTAGAGAACGACTCGACCGACAGGTAGCAGACTACCTCGCCTTAACAGCAGATATCGACACTCTGAGGAGCAATGAACCCCTTCACTACTGGGTGTGCAGGCTTGACCTGTGGCCTGAGCTATCCCAGTTCGCGATAGAACTTCTGGCCTGCCCTTCTTCAAGTGTCCTGTCAGAAAGGACCTTCAGTGCAGCAGGAGGCATTGTCACTGACAAGAGAAGTCGCCTCGGTCAAAAAAGTGTTGATTACCTCACCTTCATAAAGATGAATGAGGCATGGATCCCGAAGGGACTGACAGTGGGGGATACGTTTGACTAACAAAAGGCCTGATTACATGCCTTGGCCTCAAAATGGTCCCCACGCTGCTGTATTTAATGTCTGCATACCGGATGACTTTCGTGAATTCTCCACCACCAACTAGGGTTCAAGCCGCAATGTTTTAGTCACTTTTCTGCCTGGAAAACATAAATTTTTCCGGCCGCGGTTTTTAACCATCTCCCCGTTCGAAAAATCTATTTAATAAATGGCCCCCAGATTGGGGAGTCGGGGACGTTAGAGGGATTAAACTGATGAGAATAGTACTACAGAAAATACCACTTATATCGGGTGTGACAGTAAATTGCACGGCGCAGACGCAGTCACCGTGGATTAAAACAGAGTGGAGGGAGCCAGCGTTTTTTTTAACCATCTCCCCGTTCGAAAAATCTATTTAATAAATGGCCCCCAGATTGGGGAGTCGGGGACGTTAGAGGGATTAAACTGATGAGAATAGTACTACAGAAAATATCACTCATATCGGGTGTGACAGTAAATTGCACGGCGCAGACGCAGTGACCGTGGTTTAAAACAGAGTGGAGGGAGCCAGCGTTTTTTTAACCATCTCCCGTTCGAAAAATCTATTCAATAAATGGCCCCCAGATTGGGGACGTTAGATGGATTAAACTGATGAGAATAGTACTACAGAAAATACCACTCATATCGGGTGTGACAGTAAATTGCACGGCGCAGACGCAGTCACCGTGGTTTAAAACAGAGTGGAGGGAGCCAGCGTTTTTAACCATCTCCCCGTTCGAAAAATCTATTCAATAAATGGCCCCTAGATTGGGGACGTTAGAGGGATTAAACTGATGAGAATAGTACTACAGAAAATACCACTCATATCGGGTGTGACAGTAAATTGCACGGCGCAGACGCAGTGACCGTGGATTAAAACAGAGTGGAGGGAGCCAGCGTTTTTAACCATCTCCCGTTCGAAAAATCTATTCAATAAATGGCACCCAGATTGGGGACGTTAGAGGGATTAAACTGATGAGAATAGTACTACAGAAAATACAACTCATATCGGGTGTGACAGTAAATTGCACGGCGCAGACGCAGTCACCGTGGTTTAAAAGAGAGTGGAGGGAGCCAGCGTTTTTTTAACCATCTCCCCGTTCGAAAAATCTATTCAATAAATGGCCCCCAGATTGGGGACGTTAGAGGGATTAAACTGATGAGAATAGTACTACAGAAAATACCACTCATATCGGGTGTGACAGTAAATTGCACGGCGCAGACGCAGTCACCGTGGATAAAAACAAAGGGGAGGGAGCCAGCGTTTTTTTAACCATCTCACCGTTCGAAAAATCAATTCAATTCATCTTTTGGGGACCCTTGGTGTTGTACGTGGCTGGGTGGAGGAAGAAACCTTCAATAACATCACCGGTACGTGGCTAGCTTGGTATCCAACCTTGTGCAAATGGGGAGTTTGCGGTTGTGCAAATGAACTGTTTGCGGTGCATTAAAAGGGAGTTTGGTCTGTCAATGTCAGTGAAGCGGGCGTAACCCTTACACTACCTGATCGATACAACATCATACCTGATCGTATACACACACTGGAGGTTTTAAAGCACGTTATTCCAAACAATTTAGGAATGTTAGTTGATTTATGCCCTTTATGGATTAAAACCCGACTCTGCGTCCACTACGTAATTTTCCATGGGAGTTTTGCCATAGATCCCCCTCAGGCATGCCACAGTCCAGGTGTTAGACCCCTTGAAACAACTTTCTCATCACTATTGTGGCCAGAAAGAGTCCCTGTGGGTTTTAAAATTCGCCTGCCAATTGAAGTCTATGGCGGTTCGCCCGTTCGCGAACATTTACGGAAGTTCGCGTTCGCTGTTTGCGAACTGAAAATTTTATGTTCGCGACATCACTACTGAACACATCGCAAATTAAAACTGTGTTAGTGAAGGCATATTGCATCACAGCATCTAGTTGAAGAGATGTTTTTCATTTATTGCTACAAAAATATTGTGTTGTAAGACTCAAGTTTTAGAGAACATGTGCTATTCTTTGAAAAAATCTTCAATAATTATAATGCAATAATAATACTGTTTGGCACTCATAACACAATTATCATTGGTTCAAGATAAGGGGAGCACACAGCAGAAAAATCTTATTTCACATCAGTAAGGAAAATTATTACTGTGTTTGTAAAGGAATTATTGTATCACATTGTCCAGTTCCAAAGATATTTATCACCACTGAAAAAATATTTCATTATCACACCCAAGTTTTAGTGAATGCATCAGATCATGTAGTTTAAATATGTTTCACTGCAAAAATTGCTTTATTAACAATTGTAAATTGTTAATAACAGTGTGCAGTGTGTTTGTGGAATGGGAACATTTGGGACATTTAATTACACTTCTGTCTTTAAATTAAACTAAAAACATTGTTCAATAACCCGTCTGTACCAAATATACCTCTAGCTAAAACTCCTGTATGGCATTTTTTCTGCACAAGGCAGGAACATAAAACCCCAGCCATGTGCCAGATCTACAGGATTATAGTAAGCCAGGGCCATTCAAACACAAACATACAGATGTAGCAGGGTTAACACACAAACTTTTAACTCAAAGCAATTGAAGGTGTTTGCTTAACACATTTAGTTTATATAACACATCTTATAACGCATGTGTGTTAACTCTACTACATATGTAGGTACTAAGACTTTGTTGCAGCAGATGAAGTGGCATCACCAAATGCTGTGGGAGAATAGAACTGGCCAGCATTTTGAATCAGAACAATCAGTACAGTATCCTTGCCATCATTATTAGTTGCTTCTTCTTCTTCTGCTCAGACTTCCCTTCCTCTTTGTCCTCAACTCCATTGTGAGACATTCATAATGGAATGTGTGGCCATGAGAAAACTTTTCAACCAGCAATTAGATTGTGTGTAAGCTGAACTCTCATCTGTCCAAGATGAAAGTGATGCAGTTATTGCTGTATCAAATAATTGTGGGAATAGTAGTGCACTTCTGCACCTTTACCAAAATGCAATATTTCTGGGCTGTTTTTTCCAACATGCCATCACTAGAACTTTTAGCCAGGAAGACATGAGTAAAAATTGTCTTGTTCGTCTGCAAATGAGGCTCACTTCTGCGCCTTCACCCAAATGTAATTTTTCTGGTCCGTGTCTTTTGGTGATCTTTTGGTCAGGCAGGCATAAGTAAAAATGGTCTCTTCATTACAAAAACCTGGGGCACTTCTATGCCTTCACCCAAATTTTAGTTCTAGCTTTTTAGCTGGCTCTATGCTACAAAAAGCAGCCAGTTCAGCTTGCAAGTTGTTACACAATAGAACAGTTTTTTCAACTACTGCTCCACCTGCTAATACTTGTCTTGTCAATGTGGTAAACTGGCACACTCAAATACCTTCACAAAAATGTAATTCTGCTATATGATATTCATACTTCTGACCAGCTGTCCATTTTTTTTATTTAAAAAAAAATAGTTTGAAATTGTCTCGTTAACTAAGTGACCGTGGTCCTTCCTCAGTGCATACTTTGCTCCCTGGCAACATGAACTTCCAGGCAGACAGACTGGAACAGTGGTCCAGTCTTACCCAGCCTCAAGTGTCATCTCAGAAGGGGTTATCAGCATGGCAGGGGCCGTTATGACACCCAAAAGGACAAAGTTGTCCACCATCAGTGTCCAAGTCATCAGTTTTGTTAAAATGAATGAGGCATAGATACTAGTGTTGAGCGAGCATGCTCGGCACGAACACCAGTTCGGCTCGAGTATAGCTATGCTCGGCACATGGCGTTTCTTGGCTGTTACGCTGGCAATAAAAGTACAGTTAAGTATTACCCTACTTTCTATTACCCATCTTGGTTACTTGCATTACAGTGATTGGTTGGCCAGAACGCTTTATCGGGTGCTATGTAGCACCTAATGGCGTGTGGTCGGCTCAGTTATAGTCAGGGAGAGCTGTGCATAGGAAGGAACAGAAAGTGTAAGGAGTGGTATTGGACTATTTTTATTAGAAAAACTTTTCAGAGACCCAAAAGTCATTTTAAGGACTATTGTGTGTGGCAGCAGCAATATATTTTTTAGCGCATCCTGCGCTAAATAACATTTAATAGGACGTTGCAGACAGTTAAATTTTCTGTGCCACATCGCCTGTGTAAAGTGTGCGCATCCCCAAAAATATCTTTGATATCCAGTTAACTTTTTCCGTAGACAGTGTCCGCTGCGGACAGTGACATTAGTGCGCAACATCTGCAGTGTAGCGTGTGCCAATGTACTATTTCCATAGATGGTGTCCACTGTGGACAGTTAAATTATCTGCACCACATCTCCTGTGTAATGTGTGCGCATCCCAAAAATATCTTTGATATCCAGTTAACTTTTTCCGTAGACAGTGTCCGCTGCGGACAGTGACATTAGTGCGCAACATCTGCAGTGTAGCGTGTGCACTGAAAAAATGTATTAGTGACATAAACTGTCCTTTTTTAATAGACGGTGTCCGCTTCTGACAGTGAAATTACCAGTGCTACATCTTAAGTGTAACGTGTGCGCTTAAAAAATGTATCTATGACATACAATGTACTTTTTTAATAGACGGTGTCCGCTTCTGACAGTGACATTACCAGTGCCACATTTCCAGTGTAATTTTTATTTGTGACATACAGTGTAGTTTTTCCGTAGACGCTGCGGAAAGTGACATTACCTGTGGTACCTCTCCTGTATAATGTTTCCTCGTCCCAAATACCTGTGACATTCCCTGTAATTTTTTATTAGCCGCTGCTGACAGCATTGACATTATCTGCGGGATATATCCTGTGTGACGTTTCCACATCCCAAATACCTTTTTAAATCTTTTTTGCACATACACTTCCAAATCCTAAGCTACTGTACGTGTGATATACTTTCAAGCATATACCCGTATAACATTTAAAATGAAGAAGGCGAGGAGTAAGGGAGGGGGAAGAGGCCATAATGCTGATGGTGCACGCAGAGGCCGTGGCCCTGGGCGCGATGAAACTGTGCCTACTGCCAGAGGACAAGAAAATCAATCATCCAAGATCCTAGCTTCAAGTCCCAGTTTGCAGGGCCACACAGGACACCACTCTTGAAGTCAGACCAGTGAGACCAGGTGGTCAGTTGTATTGCAGCAGATAATGCTTCCAGTCGGTTAATCACCACTCTGTCTTCCACCAAGTACAGTCTCAGTAGCCAGGAGTCTGGTCAACATTATCCTCACCCTGATCCTCCCTGCTCCCACCATGGAGAGTCTGGGCAAACAAGAGATCCCACACTTGGATAGTCCGGGGACCTCTTTTCATTGCCATTCCTTCATTTGGCCCTCTCGCCAAGCACGCTTGAAGAGGGACAGATCTTGTGCCCAGATTCCCAACCTCTTCAGCATCCACAGTCACAAGTAGATGATGGTGGGGAACGGCAATTACTGTTTAATGAGGTGGATGATGATGAGACACAGTTGCCCATAGGTCAACGGCAATTACTGTCTCAAGAGGTTGATGAAGAGGATTGAACAGTTGTCAATCACTGAGGTTGTGGTTAGTTCAACAAGTCAGGATGATGAGCAGAGTGAGGAAGTGGAAGAGGAGGAGGTGGACGATGAAGTCACTGACACAACCTGGGAAGGTGGAAAATCGAGCCAGGACATCAGTACAGAAGGAGAGGGATCTGCAGCTCCACAACAGGCTGGAAGAGGCAGTGGGTTGGCAAAAGGGAGAAGGCAGGCCACACCAAACAGGCCTGCAATTGTTGCACAGAGCACACCCTTGCGGAAATCCCTCTTGCCAAGAGGTAGGTGTTCCGCAGTATGGTTCTTTTTTGAGGAAAGTGCGGACGACAAAAGAATAGTAGTTTGAAACCTGTTCCGTACCAAAATGAGCTGGAGCATGAACACTAGCAATCTCACCACCACCAGCATGATCCGCCACATGGCATCCAAGCAACACAATAAGTGGGACGAACACCTGGGTCCACAATCTGTGTCTGTGGGTCACACCACTGCCTCCTCTTCCACTATGTTACATGCTGGCCAATCGCCTGTCGAAGGCGTAGGCCCGGATGCCTCCCGCCCTGCACCTGGACCTTCACAAGCACCATCAGCGACCACCTCCACTTCCGTGTCCCAGTGTGCAGTGACCAAATGTCCTTACCCAGGCCTTTGAACGCAAGCGCAAATACCCAGCCACCCACCCACCCACAGGCCATAGCACTGAATGTACAGCTTTCCAAATTACTGGTCCTGAAAATTTTGCCATTTAGGCTTGTGGACACTGAGGCCTTCCGCAGCCTGATATCGGCGGCCGTCCCGTTTTATGCAGTCCCCAGCCGCCACTATTTTTCAAGGTATGCCGTGCCTGCATTGCACCAACATGTTTCCCATAACATCACACGTGCCCTGACCAACTCAATTACAGGGAAGGTCCACTTAACCATGGGCACATGGACAGTGCATTTGGCCAGGGACGCTACATTTCTCTGACGGCACACTGGGTGTACATTGTGGAGGCGGGGAGCGAGTAGTACACTGGAATAGCACAGGTGCTACGCCAAAGATTGCGGGCCCTACGTTAGTGGCTCCAATCCCCACTTCTCCTCCGCCTCCTCCTCCACTTCCACCTCCAAATTATCAGCATGAAACACCAGTCAGCCATTAGTCGGTAGCTGGAATCAGTGTAGCACTGCAGTGGGGAAGCTGCAACAGGCCGTGCTGAAGCTGATGTGCTTAGGGGACAAACAGCACACTGCCACAGAGATGTGGCAGGGGATAAGAAACCAAAGTGAGGCATGGTTGTGTCTGATAATGGCCGTAACTTGGTGGCTGCTTTGGAGCTCGGCAAGCTCACACACATCCCATGGCTAGCCTACATCTTAAACTTAGTGGTTGAGCAGATTCTCAAAACCTACCCCAATTTGCCTGAGCTACTGGTGAATTGGGGTAGGTTTTCATCTGGTCTGTCAACGCTGCAGCAGCGCTTGAAATTGCCAGCTCACTGGCTGTTGTGCAACGTAAGCACGCGCTGGAACTCGACTTCCGCATGTTGGCCAGGCTTTGTGAGCAGCAGAGGGAAGTAGTGGAATACCAGCTGCAACATGGTCATCACCTTTTAATTCAGCTTCCGCTATTCACAGGCGAGGAGTGGGCATGGATTTCTGACCTCTGTGAGGTTTTAAGAAACTTTGAGGAATCAACATAGATGGTGAGCGGCTATAACGCTATTATCAGTGTAACCATCCCACTTCTTTGTCTACTCAAAAACTCGCTGCTCACAATTAAGGATGACACTTTGCATGTGGAAGAGGTGGAAATGGTGGAAGACATTACATAGAGTGATAGCCAGACCACCCTCAGTTTGTCTTCTCAGTGCGAATTGGACGATAAAGAGGAGGAGAGGGAACAGGAGACGTTTGCCTCCGCTACAGAGGGTAGTATCCATGGAAGTTTAATTCCTTCTGTTCAGTGTGGGTGAGCAGAAGTGGAGGAAGAGGTTGAGGAGATTGATAGTCATCCTCCTGATGACGACAGTGAACTCTTTCCTGTTGGCACACATGGCTGACTTCATGTTAGGCTGCCTTTCCCGCGAACCGCGTGTTATACTCATTTTAGACAACATGGATTACTGGTTGTTCACCATTCTCTTCTGCAAAGAGAAATTCTCATCTCTCATATCTCTGCTGGAGAGGACGAGCAAAACGGTACAATACCAAAAGGTTCTTGTTGAGAAATTGCTCCAAAAATTTCCATCTGACAATGCTGTCGGCAGAGTCTGTAGTTCCTTGGGCAACCGAGGAGAGGAGACAAGATGAACATACAGCAGTTCCAACAGAGGCAGGGCAACACTCTCCAAAGCCTGGGTTTCATGACACCCCGCCAGCACCCTCACCCTGATGAGTGGCCTGCTGTCACAAGGAGGGAAAAATTTTGGAAGATGCTGAAGGAGTACATAGCAGACCGTGTCAGTGTCCTTAATGATCCCTCAGTGCCTTACAACTACTGGGTGTCCAAACTGGACACGTGGCACGAACTGTCTCTCTACATCTTGGAGGCGCTGGCCTGCACTGCCGCTAGCGTTTTGTCTGAGCGGGTATTTAGTGCTGCATTATAACATATAAGCGTATCCGCCTGTCAACTGAAAATGCTGACAGGTTACCTCTTATAAAAATGAACAAGGCCTGGCTTGCCCCTGACTTCTCGACTCCACAAAAGAAAAGCTGATGAACATAAAGGCACTTTAAATTCGTTGTTTATATTATAATGTACTGAATACACTGTATTCCCATGTACCCTTTCCACCCCAAAAAAGGGTATATGGTAGAATATTTATTTTCTTATCTTCCTCTTCCATCATATCAACATGCTTATTTGTCGCATATAATGCCCTTTCATATAATGTTTTACAGAGTCAGCTCACCTACAGGCCCTCGCATATAATTTTTTAGAGGGTCAGCTCACCTGCAGGCCCTCACCTACAAATTTTAGAGAGTCAGCTCACCAGCAGGCCCTCACCTACAATGTTTTACAGGGTCAGCTCACCTACAGGCCCTCATCTATAATGTTTTACAGGGTCAGCTCACCTTCAGGTCCTCACCTACAACCTTTTAGAGGGTCAGCTCACCAGCAGGCCCTTACCTTCGATAGTTTACAGGGTCAGTTCCCCAGCAGGCCCTCACCTACAAGTTCAGTCTCACTATCTAAGAGTCTGGTCAACACAATCCTCACCCTGACGGCACACAGGGTGAACATTGTAGAGGCCGGGAGCGAGTCGGCTGCTGGCACTAGACTTGCCCTCCAATAGATCCACGTTAAAGTATTTAAAGTTTACTTATTCCAATTACAGGGCCTAGAAATAGTCCTTTAATTTTTTTATAGGTTCAGCTCACCTGCGGGCCCTCAACTACAACCTTTTAGAGGTTCAGCTCACCTGCAGTCCCTCAATTACAACCTTTTAGAGGGTCAGCTCACCTGCAGGCCCTCACTTACAATCTTTCACAGGGTCAGCTCACCTACAGGCCCTTGCATATAATGTTTTACAGGGTCAGCTCACCTGCAGGCCCTCACCTATAATGTTTTACAGGGTCAGCTCACCTACAGGCCCTCACCTACAACCTTTTAGAGGGTCAGCTCACCTGCAGGCCCTCACCTACAATCTTTTACAGGGTAAGCTCACTTGCAGGCCCACGCATATCATGTTTTACAGGGTCAGCTCACAAGTCGAGTCGAAAGTTGATAGGGCAGAAATGAGAAGGGATCGTCATGGTCACGGGGTCGTGCGATTGGCCCGAGGTTATTTAGAGTATTGCCCATAATGTTTTAGAGGGTCACCAGCCAGCCTTTGTTCATAATGTTTTAGAGGGTCATGAGCAGGCCCTCGCCCCTAATGTTTTAGATGGTCATATCAGCAGCAGGCACTCGCCTCTAATGTTTTAGAGGGTCAGCTCAGCAGCAGACTATCGCCCATAATTTTTAAGATGATAAGCTCTGCAGCAGGCCCTCGTCCATAATGTTTTAGATGGTCAGCTGAGCAGTAGGCCCTCACACCTAATGTTTTAGATGGTCTTCTCGGCAGCAGGCCCTCCCCGCTAATGTTTTAGAGGGTCAGCTCAGCAGCAGACCCTCACCCCTAATTTTTTAGATGTCAGCTCTGCAGCAGGCCCTTGCTCATAATGTTTTAGATGGTCAGCTCAGCAGCAGGCCCTCACCCCTAATGTTTTAGATGGTCAGCTCAGCAGATGGCCTTCGCCCCTAATGTTTTAGATGGTCAGATTAGCAGCAGGCATTCGGCCCTAATGTTTTAGAGGGTAAGCTCAGTAGCATATCCTCACCCCTAATTTTTTAGATGGTCAGCTCTAAAGCAGGCCCTCGCCCATAATGTTTTAGATGATCAGTTCTGCAGCAGGCCCTCGTCCATAATGTTTTAGATGGCCAGCTCAGCATCAGGCCCTCTCCCATAATGTTTTAGATGTTCAGCTCGGCAGCAGGCCGTCACCCCTAATGTTTTAGAGGGTATGCTCTACAGCATACCCTTGCCCCTAATTTTTTAGACGGTCAACTCTGCATCAGGCCCTCACCCCTAACTTTTTAGATGGTCAGATCAGCAGCAGGCACTCGCCCATAATGTTTTAGATGGTCAGCTCGGCAGCAGGCCGTCACCCATAATGTTTTAGATGGTCAGCTCAGCAGCAGGCCCTCACCCATAATGTTTTAGATGGTCAGATCAGCATCAGGCTCTTGCCCCTATTGTTTTAGATGGTCAGATTAGCAGCAGGCACTTGCCCCTAATGTTTAGAGGGTAAGCTCAGTGGCAGAACCTCACCCCTAACTTTTTTAGACGGCCAGCTCTGCAGCAGGCCCTTGCCCATAATGTTTTAGATGATCATCTCTGCAGCAGGCATTTATCGCGAATATCGCAACTTTGATATTTCGCGAATATTGCGAATATAACGCTTTATATTTGCAATTTCGTAATATTCGTTTTTGGTTTTTTTTGGTTGTTAATTTTTGTTGCTCTCTGGTTGTCTTCCCACTTCCCAAAAGCTGTTCTTACCTGTCCGGAGGATTCCTGGCTCCCTGCCCGTTCCAGTTAATGCCTTTTGCCGCTTCTGCCAACTTCCCGTGTGCATGGGAATGCCTCTATGCTAAAATGTACTGTCGGATGTGAGAATCACTATCTGACTAAGTTGTAATCGCAATGCGATTAATATAACCTGAATTATTCGCATTGCGATATTCGTTATACGCATTCATTATTCGCATTGCAATACAACCATTAGGAACCCAGCTTTAAGTTGAATTCACAATGCGAACATATACTCGCATTGCAAAATCAACTTAGAGCTGAGTTCCTAATGCTGTATTGCTAGAATATAACGAAGATTGAGAATATAGTGCAATATTAGTGAATTTGTGATACTCGTTTTGTCTGTGGGCTTCAACTAAAGGTTGTATTGCTAGAATATAACGAAGATGATGAATATCACGAATTCACGAATATAGCACTATATTCTCAATCTTCGTTATATTCTAGCAATACAACCATTAGGAAATTAGCTCTAAGACCAATTCGCAATGCAAGTATATGTTCGCTTTGCGAATGAAACTTAGAGCTGGGTTCCTAATGGTTGTTGCTAGAATATAACGAAGATTGAGAATATAGTGCTATATTCGTGAATTCGTGATTTTCATCATCTTCGTTATATTCTAGCAATACAACCTTTAGTTGAAGCCCACAGACAAAAACAGTCTCCTTAAATATAATTCATTCCATCCCCCTGGACTCATCCGCTCCCTTCCACGTTCCCAATTGATGCGCGTCAAACGCATAGTATCAGACCCTGATACCATTAACTATAGGCTGTCAGAAATGTCACAAAAATTCCTTACGAGGGGTTATCCCAAAGACATTGTAGAGACACATGTCCAAAAGATTCATAATATCCCTAGAGCCACACTCCTTGAACCCAAACCCCCCAAAACCCAAGGGCCCAACACCCGCATCCCATTTGTAATGACCTTCTCCCACCTTAGCCCACAGGTTAAGAAGGTGGTCCACAAATATGGCCTATTCTGTCCAGGTATTTTTCAATAATCTTTGGCAAAAAAACATTTATGTCGTATAAGCGAGCATCCAACCTGAGAGATAAACTAGTCCGATCAGATATCGGATCCAACAAGCCACAAAGTATTCAACACACCATCACTGGTACCCCAATCAAAGAGACATACCCCTGTCTTTCTTGTGCACAGTGCGGTAATGTCTCCAAGGGTCCCACGTTCACACACCCCTCTACAGGCAGAACATTTCAAATACGTGGACATTTCTCGTGTCAATCCAACTACGTAGTGTACCTTATTAAATGCCCCTGTGGCCTCGGATATGTAGGAGAAACCACTCAGAAGATTAAGGACAGGATTTCCCAACACAAATCCAACATACGGACCCGTAAATTTGAAGCCCCTCTAGTGGAACACTTACTTCTCAACACTCCATCAGTCAACTCAGATTTCAAATTATTGATTGGATACCCCCACTTAGACTGGGCGGTAATCGTGAAGCATTACTACAAGAGAGAGAGATGGCATGGATCCGTCGCCTCAACACGTTACAACCCAATGGACTCAACAAAGAATATGTATTTGACTAACCATATACGTTGTTGTTATATCACTGTTATTAATCATATGTCTCATTTTTACCCTCTCTAGGGTCCAATGTCGTCTACTAGCGGGTGGCGACACCCGTGAAGCACGCTCCTTGGTCCACCCCTGCTGCTCTGACCATCAAACTTATCTGCATATATTGGTCCGCAATTGGGTATATTGCTCATTGACGTCCTCTCTCCTGAGATTGTTGTATTTATGCAAATTGTGTTAGGGTATCATTCACAACCACACATACATCTCCAGATATTACGGTCTGACAGCTACCCTGTAGTACCGGCCGTTTACCCAACATTAGGGCACACCACCCACAACAGAGATCATCTATGCATGCCCCTAATAGTCCACTATATTCTCCATTTCATTATTGTTCACACATTTCTATATCCTCACATTGCTTCTGCCCCTCTCCAATATGGCGCCGCCACTATTGCCAAGCTCCTCTGAGCATGCACCATCCTCCACTCATCTCCCTCATGATCTTGCGATTATTGTTGCGTTTATTCCAGCGCGATCGCGCCCAACACATACGCGATCATCTTGCGAAAATTGGAGTGCCAACGCCTGCCGCTGCTCACTGCATTTATATATGGCGCCCCGGCGTCTTGCCATATGCCAGTCCTGCGCTTCCTTGCCCGCACATAATTCGGTAAGTGCTCTCCACCACTATACAATACCAACGCTCTGTTTTACTTTCTGCTCATTACCTACCTCATTTTTTACCTGCCGGCACATTACTCCTCCATTACTCTGGTGCGCATCATACAGACTCTTTCTTCCGCATACCAATTTCATGATTTATACTTTACATAAAGTATATGACAATTACAACTATGTTGCACGTTGTATATTCCACTGTTGACCCTAATTCCCCTCTCCTTTCCCTCTCCCCCCCCCTTTTTTTTCTTTCCTTGATTCTCATGGTGGTGACTTGAACCTCTGATGTACTAGGTTATACTTTCCGTGTACCAGACCTTAATGCATTCTGTACGTTTTGAATGTTCTGTCTATATGCCCAAATATGATATTCATGTTTGTACCCTTCTCTCTGTTTTTTGTATGTACATCAGTCTGATGAAGGGCATGCTAATTGCCCGAAACATTGCTACTACGCACCACCATGTCCGGCTAATATAATAATAAAAATTAATCAGCAAATTGGAGTGCTGTCTTATCTATTGCAAGTTTTGAAGCGGTTCCATCAGGTGGAGGGAGAACCCAACAAGACGTGCACCCTATAACGGTGAATAGGATAGACAGAGTGCCGTGATCACTATACCAGTTATATACTGCAAACTTTTAGGAACTTAGATCTAAGTTGTAATCGCAATGCGACTAATATAAACTGTATTAATCGCATTGCGATTACAACTTAGATCTGAGTTCCCATTGGTTGTATTGCTAGAATATAATGAAGACTGAGAATATAGCGCTATATTCTCAATCCTTGTTATATTCTAGCAATACAACCATTAGGAAGTTGGATTCGCAATGCGATTAATGCAGGTTATATTAATCGCATTGCAAATTCAACTTAGATCTGAGTTCCTAATGGTTGTATTGCTAGAATATAACGAAGATTGAGAATATAGTGCTATATTCGTGATATTCGTTATCTTTGTCAATTCTAGCAATACAAGTTACAACCATTAGGAACTCAGCTCTAAGTTTAATTTGCGATGCGAATATAAATTCACATAACATTCGCAATATATAGAATAATGACGAATATTCGATTTCGACGAATATATGATGAATATTCAATCGAATATTCGCGAAATATCGCATAATCGAATATGGCACCTCCCGCTCATCACTACTTACAAGCTTATTCAGAAAGTCATCTTATTCATTTCCATATGGAAAATAACCTCTCTAAGTGAGGGCGTACTAGTAATAAGGTGATTGTGGCATTGGCAGCTAAAACACCTGCCAAAGAAGGTTGCTATATACATGGTTGTGCTGAGTCTTCTGGAGTGGACGCAGCTCTTTACTCTCTGGCTTACAAAACCAGTGGATTGCTCTCTATGGAATTCTCATGTCCTACCATTGTCTGACTGGGGTGTCTTGGGCCCACCAGTAAACTTTATTTTGGGAGCCCACCGTACGGACACATTCAAATATTACCTGCTCTCACAGCAGCAAATTGCTACCAGATGATTGAATATGGAGGTCTCTGCAGCAATTTTCAGAATGTAGGTCCTGGCAAAATGAGGATACTGGCTAGCTTTCCTCTATACCTAGAAGTCATCTTAGCTCTGATTGTGTCTTTAATAATCTATCAAGTTTTTTATATAAACATAGGCTGGTTGAGGTACATTGAATATATGTATGTAGTGCAGTAAATCTACTGTGTTATGTGCCACTTGTGCAGGGGGTGGGAGACTAGGGGCCCACCTTGCTCAGGTGCCCACGGGTGATTCACCTGTACCCCTGTGGCCCAGTCCAAGCCTGTGTCCTACTGTTAAATACAGCAATAATATAGTAAAATAATATTTTAACTTGGGTGCGGTTTTAACTATTATGGAAGTTGTAGGAAACACAGATGCCATCATTTTCTTAAAGGCTGTACCTATTATGGATGCAAATTATGGAAATTCACCTCATCTAGAGTTCTTGTGCACGTTCAGGCTATTAATCTGCAGACTTCAATTATATGTATGAAGGTTTCTATTTCTACTCCATTATCCTATAAAATGAAGGGCAGATACAAAACCTTCAGCTCTACAACCTAACCTTATTTCCCGGTGCTTTCTATTCGGCAATGTATTATTAGTGTTATTTAGCACATCGCTCCCTGACCGATTCTTACCTTTAGATTTAGTCACTCCCGTTTTGTTAAATATCAACTGTGGTCTTTTTTAATACTTCTGCATTCATCCTAAAATACAGAAATACACATTAAATAAAGAGAAATATACAGTTAATTATGACATAATATACAGTAGTTGTGGAAAAGACAGAGACAATGTAAGCATAACTTACCTTGGTGTTACAGCACAGTTACAATTTATTTGCTGCTTTTGCTGCTGCCATAGGACTAGTTGAGCTAAAAGCAGGGATCAGCAACCTCTGGCACTCCAGGTATTCTGAAATTACAACTCTCAGAGTGCTCCATTCACTTCTATGGGAGTTGGAAGAGCAGCCGAGCACGTTTGCAAGCTGGGAGTTGTAGTTTCACAGCAGCTGGAGCGCCGAAGTTTGCTAATCCCAGACTTAAAGGCCATGGACACCACTGGCATGGAGAAAATTATTTTAACACAAGGCAGTTTTTAACTTTAGTAAAAAAAAAAAAAGTTGCACGAAGTTTCAGTCTGCAGTACTCATTTCTACATTCATTTGTGGACCACCTCATATTTATTGTGCAACCTGCTGCTATTTTCAGGTTTTCTCAGGTGGGGTTTCCCTCTAGGTACGGCATGCTTGATCTGCGTACACAAGATGCTCCTATTCTCCTATAAGTGTCTTATAGTTATATCTATGGAGCTGTGTTGTAGGGGCTCATTTTTTGTGGGGCAATCCGTAGTTTCTAGTGATACCATTTTTGGTATGCGTATGGCTTTCTGATCACTATTCATTCAATTTTTAGAGGGAGGAGAAGCAACAAAAAGATGGTGAATCTGCCATTTCGATTTTTTTTTTATTATTCCCTTTACCATATGGGATAAATATTTTTAGATTTTAATAGTACAGGTGTTTTGGGATGCAGTTATGTATATGATGTTTATTTTTTTTTGTTTATTTTCACTTTATTTATGGGGAAGTGGAGATAATTGGAATTTTTATTTATTTATTTTTATTTTTTATATATTTTTAAACCTTTTTTTAAAGCTTTTCTTTAGTTCCCCTAGGGGACCGGAACATGCATATGGAAAGTGCTGCCAATGTTTTTTCATTGCAGGAACTCAACAGTTGATAAGATAGCTAAACTACAGCCAATGTTTTTTTTTGCAGGAACTCAATAGCTAATAAGACAACTATTATTGCCATAGAAGGATACATATCTTAGCACTGCATTTTCCAGTATGGCATATAGCTGCATAAGCCTGGAATTTCACTTTGGGCAGTGATTGCTATTTGTAGCTTATCGTAACTAAAGTGTAAGTAAACACTGACATGTAGAACTCAAGGTCATACACATAAGATAAATGACTACAAAACCTGTGGATTTTGGCAAGACCCAGCAAAACATCTATCACGTATGGGAGAGTCCTGCCTCTCGCCCAGCGGTAGATTGGAGAAAAGAAGGATCAGGCAATTGAACTCCAACATACATGATCCTTTTTGTTCTCAGCAGAGATAATTTACTGCCAAATAAGTCTGATAGCAGCTTATCCCTCTCTCCTCACTGAGAACACACATGATCAGAACTCATAGCTGCTGGCTAAGTAAAATACATTTCCTGGGAATTTTGTTGAATGTCAACAATTATCTCTTGTTCTTGTGCTTATAGCCAGTTACGGGTCTACAACACAATGAAAGCCAGATATCCCTTAAAGGAAGGAAAACCGAGCAAAGGGGTGTCTCCATTACAGAGATTACCAAATCCACCATATTAAGTGGCCCCTATGTCAAGATCCCGCTTTTTTACAAGCTTTAAGGATGTGACGGGGAAAACCTAAGCCAGTTATCCATCCATAGACAGCTGTTTTGGGGTATTTCCCCTCATCAGTGCGGAGTAGGATTCTGGCTAACCGGGAGCAATGCCTCGGAGACTACTCAAACACAACAATAGCTGATCTCAGGGAGACCAGCTACAAAAACCACTGCAGAGCATCATTTAAGAGTCTCAACACAGCAATCCGAAGTGCAAAGCTCCCTGGGAAACAGTAATATGCAAAATAAATGTGGAGCCCCAGTTATGGGTCTACACAACACAATGAAAGCCAGATATCCCTCAAAGGAAGGAAAACCGAGCAAAGGGGTGTCTCCATTACATAGATTACCAAATCCACCATATTAAGTGGCCCCTATATCAAGATCCCACTTTTTTACAAGCTTTAAGGATGTGACAAGGAAAACTTAAGCCAGTTATCCATCCACAGACAGCTGTTTCGGGGGTGTTGCACCTCATCAGTGCGGAGTAGGATTCTGGCTAACCGGGAGCAATGCCTCTGAGACTACTCAAACACAACAATAGCTGATCTCAGGGAGACCAGCTACAAAAAACACTGCGGAGCTTCTTTTAAGAGTCTCAACACAGCAATCCGAAGTGCAAAGCTCCCTGGGAAACAGTAATATGCAAAATAAATGTGGAGCCCCAGTTATGGGTCTACAACACAATGAAAGCCAGATATCCCTCAAAGGAAGGAAAACCGAGCATATGTATATATATATATATATATATATATATATATATATATATTGTAGAGGATGCAAAGGTTGGTCCTCAATGGTAGATATGTATCGCCACTGTTTGGGTTGTGGTCCCTATCTGGGATCCTGTACCCACAGGGTTAACTCTCCTTATAAGAGGAAAAGGAAGGGAGAGAGTGGGTGGAGTGTGGACACACTGCTGTTGGTGTGAGCAGAGCTGGAAGCTGAGGGTGCATGAGACGTTTGGCAGGAAAGCTGACTGCAAGCTACCATGGTCTAAAGACACTGGGTAAAACAGTAATACCTTTATTTGGAATGGACTGTTCTACTGTTTATGTTGTACTGAACCAAGCAGACTTTAGGTTGGTTTCTTATGTCCTTGGCTGCTGGAAGCTGTACCTATTTTTTTTTTTGTTTTGGAAAATAAACACCTGTTTTCGTTAACCCTGGGCTGGCTCATGCACCTGGTTATTGAAGCGGTCTTTCCCCATATTACAATATATATATATATATATATATATATATATATATATATATTAAAGATAGTTAGTGTGAGATAGTCAGTGTAGGTTAGATAGTGATATAGTGTAACTGATAGGTTCCAGTGCAGGGTGTTATGTAGGGTGATAGGTTCCGCTGTCCTTAAATACATGCTCTACCTGAGGCCTGCATTACTAAGTGGCTGCTTTCATAAGTGGAGTTGAAGAAACCGGAGTTTAGGAAAAGGAGCAAGAAACAGAGATTCATTAGATCATCCTTGTATACAGTTGGTTTGATTCTAGCTAGTCTTCCTACTGCTGTAAGGGACCACAGTAAGTGAGAATCTTGATATCACTGCTCTATATTGTATTTATTTATTTTTTTCCCTCTCTTTTCCTGTGTAATCCCCATTTAGTATGACTTCCATTATTGACAGCGCCGTCCAGTGCACATCTTGTATGATGTATGCAGTCCTGGAACAGCCGTTCGAGGGTGTATATGTTTGTTCAAAATGTGAGCAAATTACCCGTTTGGAATCGCACATCGAGTCTCTAAACAGGCGAGTTGCAACACTGAAAGCCACTGACAATTTGGAAAAGAGTTTGCTGCTCACTGAGCAAGCACTCTATGGGGTAGATGTGGGGGAGGGTGGTAGCGAGGAGGCTGAGGAGAGTGAGGTAGTTAGCTGGGTAACAGTAAGAAAGCGGGGTAGAGGGAAGAGTGCCAGGGAGGCTAGCCCTGATCTGACACACCCCAACAAGTTTGCACGGTTGGCAGATGAGGGGGATGACAGTTCAGAGACGGCACCGCTGCAGCCAGACACTTCCTCTGCCAGTCAGGGGAATGTCAGCTCCAGTAAGCAGGGGACCAGGAGAGCAGGGCAGGCCAGACAGGTGCTGGTAGTGGGAGACTCAATTATTAGGGGTACAGATAGGGCAATCGTGAGATTGCCCTATCTGTACCAAAGATCGTGATCGCCGAACAGTGTGCTGTCTTCCTGGCGCTAGAGTTCGACACATCGCGGATCGGGTTGACAGATTACTGGGAGGGGCTGGAGAAGATCCAGCGGTCATGGTCCATATCGGAACCAATGACAAAGTTAGAGGAAGGTGGAGAGTCCTTAAAAATGATTTCAGGGATTTAGGTCAAAAGCTTAGGGCAAGGACCTAAAAAGTAGTATTTTCACGAGCCACACAAGAAAGGCAGCGGGAGATTAGGGAGGTTAACAAGTGGCTCAAGAACTGGTGTAGGAAGGAGGGGTTTGGGTTCCTGGAGAACTGGGCCAACTTCTCTGTTGGCTACAGGCTCTACCGTAGGGACGGGCTGCACCTCAATGGGGAAGGGGCAGCTGTGTTGGGGAGAAAGATGGCTAGAAGGTTGGAGGAGTGTTTAAACTAGGGACTGGGGGGGAGGGTAATTACGTTATAGGAGGGGAAGATAGTGCAGATAGAGACCAGGGGCGAGGTAGTGTGTCTGGGGGAGGAATGGAAGGGGGGGCTAGAACAGCTCAGAATGAAAGATGTAGGGTAAAAAATACACATAAACCTGTCAAATGTATGTATACTAATGCCAGAAGCCTGACTAAAAAGACTGGTGAACTGGAATTAGTGATGTGTGAGGAGGACTATGACGTGGTGGGAATAACTGAGACATGGCTGAATGATAGCTATGACTGGGCTGTTAATATAAAAGGTTACAATCTGTTTAGAAAGGATCGTCAAAACCGGAGAGGTGGAGGGGTCTGCCTCTACGTGAAGTCGTGTCTAAATCCCGTAATTCGAGAATACATCTCTGAGGGACATGAACATGTGGAGTCGCTGTGGGTAGAAATACATGGAGCAAAAAACAATAATAAAATACTAATATGAGTGTATTATAAACCACCTAATATACCAGAGTCCACAGAAAATCTATTACTAAACGAGATAGACGAGGCGGCAAATCATAATGAAGTCGTTATCAATGGGGACTTCAACTACCCAGATATAGACTAGGAAACTGAAAGCTGTACATCCCAAAAAGGAAGCAGGTTCTTGGCAATAGCCAAAGACAATTTCCTTTCCCAACTGGTTCAGGATCCCACTAGAGGGACGGCCATACTGGACTTAGTGTTAACCAACAGACCTGATAGAACAACAGATGTGCAGGTTGGGGGACACCTGGGAAATAGTGACCATAAAGTTATAACCTTCCAATTATCCTTCAAACGAGAGTTTCTAAAGAGAGGAACAAAAATACCAAACTTCAAAAAAGCAAAATTTTGCCAACTAAGCGAGGCCATAGGCCTAACTAACTGGGACAAAGTCCTCAAAAATAAAAATACAACCATAAAATGGGAGATTTTTAAAAGCATTGTAACATCTAATTGTGAGAGGTACATACCTTATAGGAATAAAAGGCTAAGGAACAATAAGAAACCAATGTGGATAAATGGAACCGTAAAGAAGGCAATAAATGACAAAAAAAAAGCATATAAATCGCTAAAACAGGAGGGTAGCCAGGAAGCCCTGATAAACTACTGTATAAGGAAAAAAATAGAATATGTAAAAAACTAATAAAATTTGCTAAACTAGAGACTGAGAGATTAATTGCCAAAGAGAGTAAAACTAACCCTAAAATGTTCTTCAATTATATAAATAGTAAAAAATATAAATCTGAAGGAGTCGTCCCTCTACATAGCAATGAGGGGGGTGTTGCAGAGAGCGACGAGGATAAAGCAAAACTATTAAATTTTTTTTTGTCCACTATATTCACTGAGGAAAAAAAACTGTCAGATGAAATGCAGAATGTAAAAGTAAATCCCCCATTAAAAGTGCCCTGTCTGACCCAGGAAGAAGTACAACAGCGACTTAAAAAGATTAAAATAGACAAATCGCCAGGACCGGATAGCATACACCCCCGTATCCTAAGGGAATTAAGTGATGTCATAGCCAGACCATTATTTCTGATATTTACGGACTCTATAATAACAGGGAATGTTCCACAGGATTGGCGCATAGCAAATGTGGTGCCATCATTCAAAAAGGGTCCAAAAACAGAGCATGGAAATTATAGGCCGGTAAGTTTAACATCTATTGTTAATAAACTGTTTGAAGGGTTTCTAAGAGATGCTATTTTGGAGTATCTCAATGAAAATAAGCAAATAACGCCATATCAGCATGGCTTCATGAGGGATCGGTCATGCCAAACAAATTTAATCAGCTTCTATGAGGAGGTAAGTTCTAGACTTGACAGCGGCGAATCAATGGATCTCCAAAGCATTTGACACCGTACCTCATAAAAGGTTAGTATATAAAATGAGGATGCTCGGACTGGGAGAAAATGTCTGTATGTGGGTAAGTAACTGGCTGAGTGACAGAAAACAGAGGGTGGTTATTAACGGTAGATACTCAGATTGGGTCACTGTAACTAGTGGGGTACCTCAGGGGTCAGTATTGGGCCCTATTCTCTTCAATATATTTATTAATGATCTTGTAGAAGGCCTGCACAGTAAAATATCTATTTTTGCAGATGACACTAAACTGTGTAAAGTAATTAACACTGAAGAGGACAGTTTTCTGCTACAGAGGATCTGGATAGATTGGAGGCTTGGGCAGAAAAATGGCAGATGAGGTTTAACACTGACAAATGTAAAGTTATGCACATGGGAAGGAATAATGCAAGTTACCCGTACATATTAAATGGTAAAACACTCAGTAACACTGACATGGAAAAGGATCTAGGAATTTTAATAAACAGCAAATTAAGCTGCAAAAACCAGTGTCAGGCAGCTACTGCCAAGGCCAATAAGATAATGGGTTGCATCAAAAGGGGCATAGACGCCCGTGATGAGAACATAGTCCTACCACTTTACAAATCACTAGTCAGACCACACATGGAGTACTGTGTACAGTTCTGGGCTCCTGTGAACAAGACAAACATAGGAGAGCTGGAGAGGGTTCAGAGGAGGGCAACTAAAGTAATAACTGGAATGGGGCAACTACAGTACCCTGAAAGGTTATCAAAATTAGGGTTATTCACTTTAGAAAAAAGACGACTGAGGGGAGATCTAATAACTATGTATAAATATATCAGGGGTCAGTACAGAGATCTGTCCCATGATCTATTTATCCCCAGGACTGTGACTGTGACAAGGGGACATCCTCTGCGTCTGGAGGAAAGAAGGTTTGTACACAAACATAGAAAAGGATTCTTTACGGTAAGAGCAGTGAGACTATGGAACTCTCTGCCTGAGGAGGTGGTGATGGTGAGTACAATAAAGGAATTCAAGAGGGGACTGGGTGTATTTCTGTAGTGTAATAATATTACAGGCTACAGCTACTAGAGATAGGTCGTTGATCCAGGGAGTTATTCTGATTGCCTGATTGGAGTCGGGAAGGACTTTTTTTCCCCATAAGTGAGGAAAATTGGCTTCTGCCTCACAGGGGTTTTTTGCCTTCCTCTGGATCAACTTGTAGGAAACAGGCCGAACTAGATGGACAAATGTCTTTTTTCGGTCTTATATACTATGTTACTATGTTACTATGTTACTATGCTACAGACATAGTGCTGTGATGTCACAAGTTCACAACAATACTTAGTGCACCAATCGGTAATATGTAGTCAGACCTGCTAAAATGTGAAGTTGCCCGTATTGCGCATAAATATGCGCATCAATTGCTGATTTGAGCAATCGCGAATATATTGGAGCACTCTATCAGCATGTAAAGCTATTAAAATGTTCTGCGTCGCCAACCATTTACTCCAGTTTCAGTAAACTTCTCGCAGCTTGAAAAATGTAGCAAAAGTGACCCACAGCCTGTATTGGGCGCGCAATATGCGATGTTTACACTGCCGATTTTCGCAATCAAGAAAATAATAGCGAATTCTCGAATTTGCGAATATATGACGAATATTCACCCAAATATTCGTGAAATATTGCAAATTCGAATATTGCCCCTGCTGCTCATCACTACTCTCCAGCTGTTGGAAAAGTTAAACTCCCAATATCTATTGATAGCTGCAATGCTATTTGCATTGTTACAGCATTCTAGGAGTTGTAGTTGTGCAATAACTAAAGAACAAAAGATTGAATATGGCTGCGGGATCATTTTACACGCAACAGTCCTGATGTTATTTATTTGTAACCGGAAAATCTCTTTAATGCAAAATGAAGTTGTTTTGAAAGGTTGGTCATCTTTTAACACACATAAAGCCAGCCAAAAAGAAAAGGTAAAGGAAAGGCACATCTGTATAGCCCGTTTAAGTGATCTGCTTAAGATACTGTAACTTTGCTCCTACATAAATGAAATGGTTCCAGAAAAATAACTTTATTCATCTTGAGGTCGTCTACACACAAGTGCGGAAGAACACACATAAGATCCGCACAAAATTCATTGTGAAGTTACATGCATTTCTACACCATATCAACACCACAATCCACAATTTCTAACAGCGATTTTTGGCGCTGATCTGATGCTGTTTTTCCGCAGATCTCACTCTTCATTGGAAAAGAATACACCAAAAGTAAAAATACATCTAACACAAATCATCATTAAATAAGCTTTATTGGTAAATCAGTATTAAATAAATAATTAAAAAATGAACACTGATATAGCAGTTAGCAGTGATCAGAAATCCAAAAGAGGATATGTAGGGGAGTGCCACCATATTAGGTCATAGCCAACCCACAATTATATATCAAAAGGACAACTAACCTGACAACATATAGAAAACAATTGTGACAATGCAGGCACTCCAATGGAGCATCCACTGAAATAACATCACATAATGTGGAAAGCAATAGTATAATCAGAATTACATATCTATTTGATTACAGACCGATATGGCAGTGCCCTGCTCCGAACAACGTTTTGCCCTAAGTAAGTAGGGCAGTCCCACCCATTTAGGCCACGTTTATTTCTGTGATCATAAGTAAGTAAGCCCTAGAGAAGGTTCTCCCACCTATTCCATCTATCACCTACAGGAAGTCCCAAAGTTTGAGAGACATTCAGGTCAAGAGATATCACACAGGTGAGCGCCCGTCAAAAGCCTTTGGGTCTCAGGGTCCTAGATGGGATTGCTCACATGGTGGGAAATGTGTTGCTTGTTCAAATTTAGATAAGGCTTCTCATTTTACCAATCCTATAACAACAGCTAAGCAATATTGGATTACCCATAATAACCATAACAGGTGTAGAGTGGACCGGACACCTGGATTTTTGGGTTCGGCTAGTGTGGCCGAATTTCACTGAAATGTTCGGGTTCGGGTCCGAATTTTGGGCACTAAAATTTCTGTAAAATAGCCCTGGAAAGGGTTGGAGGGCTGCAAAAGGCAGCAAAATGTAGGTAAATGCCTGCAAACAAATGGATAGGGAAATTACTAAAAATAAAATAAATAAAAATTAAACATTATTAATTGGCAACACGGAGGAGAAGGAGGTGGAATAGAAGGTTCAGGAGGCGTCAGGTGGGAATGCAATGAGCAGCGCTTCTATCAGCAAACATTTGTAGTCATGCATCTTTTGATCAGTAGAAGTTTTTACAAAATTTGGTTTCCTGCCAGCAATGCAGAGCTGTGGCTTATCACTGGCAAAACTGGGTTAATGTCACCGAACAATGGAAAAGGTGATATTTAGAAATGTTAGGCCCCTGGCACCCAAAAAGAGGAGAGGTCAATTCATGGCAAAAAGAGGTTATTGTCACCCACCAATGCAACAGGCTATTTTCAGAAATGTAAGCCCCTGGCACCCAGAGGAGAGGTCAATTCATGGCAAAACAAGATTCATGTCACCCACCAATAGAACAGGCAATTATCAGAAATGTTGGCCCCTGGCACCCAGACAGAGGAGAGGTCAATGCACGGCAAAAAAGGATTCATGTCACCCACCAATAGAACAGGCGATAATCAGAAATGTAGGCCCCTGCACCCAGACAGAGGAGAGGTCAATTCAGGGAAAAATGAGGTTAATGTCACCCACGAATGCAACAGGCGATTATCAGAAATGTAGGCCCCTGGCAACCAGACAGAGGACAGGTCAATGCACGGCAAAACAGGCTTCATGTCACCCACCAATGCAACAGGTGATTATTAGAATTGTAGGCCCCTGGCACCCAGACAGAGGACAGGTCAATTCATGGCAAAACAGGCTTCATGTCAACCACCAATGGAACAGGAGATTATCAGAAATGTAGGCCCCTGGCACCCAGACAGAGGAGAGGTCAATGCACGGCAAAACAGGCTTCATGTCACCCACCAATGGAACAAGCGATTATCAGAAATATAGGCCCCTGGCACCCAAACAGAGAAGAGGTCAAAGCAGGGCAAAACAGGTTTCATGTCACCCACCAATGGAACAGGCAATTATCATAAATGTAGGCCCCTGGCACCCAGACAAAAGAGAGGTCAATGCACGGCAAAACAGGCTTTATGTCACCCACCAATAGAACAAGCGATTATCAGAAATATAGGCCCCTGGAACCCAGACAGAGGAGAGGTTAATTTACAGCAAAAAGAGGTTAATGTTACCCACGAATGCAACAGGCGATTATCAGAAATGTAGGCCCCTGGCACCTAGACAGAGGAGTGGTTAATTAATGGCAAAAAAGGCTTCATGTCACCCACCAATGGAACAGGCGATTATCAGAAATGTAGGCCCCTGGCACTCAGACAGAGGAGAGGTCAATTCATGGCAAAACAGGCTTCATGTCACCCACCAATGGAAAAGGTGATTATGACAAAATGTAGGCCCCTGACACCCAAACAGAGGAGAGGTAAATGCACAGTAAAACAGGTTTCATGTCACCCGCCAATGGAACAGTCGATTATCATAAATGTAGGCCCTGGCACCCAGACAAAGGAGAGGTCAATGCACGGCAAAACAGGCTTTATGTAACCCACCAATAGAACAAGCGATTATCAGAAATGTAGACCACTGGCACCAAGACAGAGGAGAGGTCAATTCATGGAAAATCAGGCTTCATGTCACCCACCTTTGAAACAGGCAATTATCAGAAATATAGGTCACTGGCACCCAGAAAGATGAGAGGTCAATGCACGGCAAAACAGGCTTCAGGTCACCCACCAATGGAACATGCGATTATCAGAAATGTTGGCCCCTGGCACCCAGACAGAGGAAAGGTCAATTCATGGCAAAACAGGCTACTTGTTTAAATAATAAATGGACCGCGCAGAAAGTACTTCTTTTCTCACACCAAAGGGAATACTCTTTGATCGATCTTTGACATCAAGCTCACACTGCTTCCTTTCTTATGTATCGATCTGTACAGATTGAAAGGAACCACACATAGTGAAGTATTGTCAGTTAGAACCTGCAGACACTCTGAAATCGCACACACCGTGCTCCAGTTGTAACACTAGCGTATCAAGATGTTTAAACACAGGTCACCGGCTTGCTTTCCTTCATCCTATGTGAAAATAACTTCTTCCATAGTGAAGACCGTAACACAGCATATAAAATTCCAATTTTAAACTACTTACAAACTGGTGAATAAAATCACAGAGTTTTATAAAAACAATCGCGTCTGCCCGACCCGGGTTTCGCTCCAAATGGCTTCGTCAGGGGCGTCACTTCCTCTTACATTCACCTCGCCCTAAAATATCCACTAACTTCCCTTCATTAATCTCACTAGTCAATTTTATATTCCAGTTATTCCTATTTAGTTCATCAATCAGTTTTTCCAGGCCCACCTTTTCACCTTCCCAAACAATTAGGCAATCGTCTATATATCTATACCACTTTAATAGCGTGCCCCCCGTTATCGGAACCCCTAAAATCGGCCTAATTCGTTCATCTTCCCAAGCTGCCATGAAGATATTCGCAAAACTAGGTGCGAATTTCGCCCCCATCGCGGTACCGAGTCGCTGCAGGAAGAATTCATCCCGAAACCAAAAATAATTGTGTGAGAGACAAAATTCTGTACATCTCAGGATGAACTCCCCCTGCAGCGAACTCATGTCAAAAAACATTGGCGAGGAGGAAGTTATGAGAACAAGATAGACCAAACTGAAGTAGAATGGATATATAACATGGGAAGTTTACAACACAAGGGGTTAAATGTGGATCTGGATTTAAAACCCAGTTTAATTTGAACCTTTTTTCTCCTATGTGTTCTGATTAGGTATTCCCATAGGTGACTGTGGGGTACCCCCTGATGTAGTAGTGCCGGAGCGCAGTTCAGATTTGCTAGTGCCGAGCTGTTCGCAATTCAGGCTTAGCAGCGCTGACTCAGTGCATCCTGCGATGTAGCAGAGCCGACGCTGCGCTCGCACCACACTGTAACTGTGGATGTGGTTGCGAGAATGCAGTTTTGGGCCATGTAGGGGTGGATCTGTTGCTCTGGACGCGGTGCCGCACGGAAGATGGTCGGCATTGGTGTGAATGACTGCACAGCGATGTGGGCAGCAACTTTGATACCAGGTGATTACAAATTAATGAAGGGAAGTTAGTGGATATTTTAGGGCGAGGTGAATGTGAGAGGAAGTGACGCCCCTGACGAAGCCATTTGGAGCGAAACCCGGGTCGGGCAGACGCGATTGTTTTTATAAAACGCTGTGATTTTATTCACCAGTTTGTAAGTAGTTTAAAATTGGAATTTTATATGCTGTGTTACGGTCTTCACTATGGAAGAAGTTATTTTCACATAGGATGAAGGAAAGCAAGCCGGTGACCTGTGTTTAAACATCTTGATACGCTAGTGTTACAACTAGAGCACGGTGAGTGCAATTTCAGAGTGTCTGCAGGTTCTAACTGACAATACTTCACTATGTGTGGTTCCTTTCAATCTGTACAGATCGATACATAAGAAAGGAAGCAGTGTGAGCTTGATGTCAAAGATCGATCAAAGAGTATTCCCTTTGGTGTGAGAAAAGAAGTACTTTCTGCGCGGTCCATTTATTATTTAAACTTTTTGACCAGAGACCTACCCACCTCTTTATAAGGACTGCAGCATTTTGGAAGATAGGTATATTGGATTTATTTCTTTCATTAAAACAGGCTACTTGTCACCCACCTTTGAAACAGGCAATTATCAGAAATGTAGGACCCTGGCACCAAGACAGAGGAGAGGTCAATTCATGGCAAAAAGAGGTAATTGTCACCCACCAATGGAACTGGCGATTATCAGAAATGTAGGCCCCTGCCACCCTGACAGAGGAGAGGTCAATGCATGGCAAAACAGGCTTCATGTCACCCACCAATGGAACTGGCGATTATCAGAAATGCTGGACCCTGGAACCCAGACAGAGGAGAGGTCAATTCATGGCAAAAAGAGGTAATTGTCACCCACCAATGGAACTGGTGATTATCAGAAATGCTGGACCCTGGAACCCAGACAGAGGAGAGGTCAATTCATGGCAAAAAGAGGTAATTGTCACCCACCAATGGACCAGTCGATTATCAGAAATGTAGGCCCCTGCCACCCTGACAGAGGAGAGGTCAATGCATGGCAAAACAGGCTTCATGTCACCCACCAATTGAACTGGCGATTATCAGAAATGCTGGACCTTGGAACCCAGACAGAGGAGAGGTCAATTCATGGCAAAACAGGCTTTATGTCACCCACCAATGGAACAAGCGATTATCAGAAATGTAGGCCCCTGGTACCCAAACAGAGGAGAGGTCAAAGCACGGCAAAACAGGTTTCATGTCAGACTCTAATGGAACAGGCGATTATCAGAAATGTAGGCCCCTGGCACCCAGACAAAGGAGAGGTAAATGCACGGCAAAACAGGCTTCATGTCACCCACCAATAGAACAAGCGATTATCAGAAATATAGGCCCCTGGAACCCAGACAGAGGAGAGGTCAATTTATGGCAAAAAGAGGTTAATGTCACCCATGAATACAACAGGCGATTATCAGAAATGTAGGCCCCTGGCACCCAGACAAAGGAGAGGTCAATGCACGGCAAAACAGGCTTCATGTCACCCACCAATAGAACAAGCGATTATCAGAAATATAGGCCCCTGGAACCCAGACAGAGGAGAGGTCAATTTATGGCAAAAAGAGGTTAATGTCACCCACGAATACAACAGGCGATTATCAGAAATGTAGGCCCCTGGCACTCAGACAGAGGAGAGGTTAATTAATGGCAAAAAAGGCTTCATGTCACCCACCAATGGAACAGGCGATTATCAGAAATGTAGGCCCCTGGAACCCAGACAAAGGAGAGGTCAATGCACGGCAAAACAGGCTGTATGTAAACCACCAATAGAACAAGCGATTATCAGAAATGTAGGCCCCTAGCACCCAGACAGAGGAGAGGTCAATTCATGGAAAATCAGGCTTCATGTCACCCACCTTTGAAACAGGCAATTATCAGAAATATTGGCCACTGGCACCCAGAAAGAAGAGAGGGCAATGCACGGCAAAACAGGCTTCAGGTCACCCACCTTTGAAACAGGCAATTATCAGAAATATAGGCCACTGGCACCCAGAAAGACGAGAGGGCAATGCACGGCAAAACAGGCTTCAGGTCACCCACCAATGGAACATGCGATTATCAGAAATGTTGGCCCCTGGCACCCAGACAGAGGAAAGGTCAATTCATGGCAAAACAGGCTGCTTGTCACCCACCTTTGGAACAGGCAATTATCAGAAATGTAGGACCCTGGCACCAAGACAGAGGAGAGGTCAATTCATGGAAAAAAGAGGTAATTGTCACTCACCAATGGAACTGGCGATTATCAGAAATGTAGGCCCCTGCCACCCTGACAGAGGAGAGGTCAATGCATGGCAAAACAGGCTTCATGTCACCCACCAATGGAACTGGCGATTATCAGAAATGCTGGACCCTGGAACCCAGACAGAGGAGAGGTCAATTCATGGCAAAAAGAGGTAATTGTCACCCACCAATGGAACTGGCGATTATCAGAAATGCTGGACCTTGGAACCCAGACAGAGGAGAGGTCAATTCATTGCAAAAAGAGGTAATTGTCACCCACCAATGGACCAGTCGATTATCAGAAATGTAGGCCCCTGACACCCTGACAGAGGAGAGGTCAATGCATGGAAAAACAGGCTTCATGTCACCCACCAATTGAACTGGCGATTATCAGAAATGCTGGACCCTGGAACCCAGACAGAGGAGAGGTCAATTCATGGCAAAACAGGTTTCATGTCACCCACCAATGGAACAGGCGATTATCAGAAATGTAGGCCCCTAGCAACCGGAAAGAGGAGAGGTCAATGCACGGCAAAACCGGCTACATGTCACCCACCAATGGAACTGGCAATTATCAGAAAAGTAGGACCCTGGAACCCAGACAGAGGAGAGGTCAATTCAAGGCAAAACAGGCTTCATGTCACCCACCAATGGAACAGGCGATTATCAGAAATTTAAGCCCCTGGCACCCGGCCAGAGGAGAGGTCAATTCATGGCAAAAAATGCTTCATGTCACCCACCAATGGAACAAGCGATTATCAGAAATGTAGGCCCCTGGCACCCAAACAGAGGAGAGGTCAAAGCACGGCAAAACAGGTTTCATGTCACCCTCCAATGGAACAGGCGATTATCAGAAATGTAGGCCCCTGGCACCCAGACAAAGGAGAGGTCAATGCACGGCAAAACAGGCTTCATGTCACCCACCAATAGAACAAGCGATTATCAGAAATATAGGCCCTTGGAACCCAGACAGAGGAGAGGTCAATTTATGGCAAAAAGAGGTTAATGTCACCCTCGAATACAACAGGCGATTATCAGAAATGTAGGCCCCTGGCACTCAGACAGAGGAGAGGTTAATTAATGGCAAAAAAGGCTTCATGTCACCCACCAATGGAACAGGCGATTATCAGAAATATAAGCCACTGGCACCCAGAAAGACGAGAGGGCAATGCACGGCAAAACAGGCTTCAGGTCACCCACCAATGGAATATGCGATTATGACAAAATGTAGGCCCCTGACACCCAAACAGAGGAGAGGTCAATGCACGGCAAAACAGGTTTCATGTCACCCGCCAATGGAACAGGCGATTATCTGAAATGTAGGCCCCTGGCACCCAGACAAAGGAGAGGTCAATGCACGGCTAAACAGGCTTTATGTAACCAACCAATAGAACAGGCGATTATCAGAAATGTAGGCCCCTGGCACCCAGACAGAGGAGAGGTCAATGCACGGCAAAACAGGCTTTAGGTCACCCATTAATGGAACATGCGATTATCTGAAATGTTGGCCCCTGGCACCCAGACAGAGGAAAGGTCAATTCATGGCAAAACAGGCTGCTTGTCACCCACCTTTGGAACAGGCAATTATCAGAAATGTAGGACCCTGGCACCAAGACAGAGGAGAGGTCAATTCATGGCAAAAAGAGGTAATTGTCACTCACCAATGGAACTGGCGATTATCAGAAATGTAGGCCCCTGCCACCCTGACAGAGGAGAGGTCAATGCATGGCAAAACAGGCTTCATGTCACCCACCAATGGAACTGGCGATTATCAGAAATGCTGGACCCTGGAACCCAGACAGAGGAGAGGTCAATTCATGGCAAAAAGAGGTAATTGTCACCCACCAATGGAACTGGCGATTATCAGAAATGCTGGACCCTCGAACCCAGACAGAGGAGAGGTCAATTCATGGCAAAAAGAGGTAATTGTCACCCACCAATGGACCAGTCGATTATCAGAAATGTAGGCCCCTGCCACCCTGACAGAGGAGAGGTCAATGCATGGCAAAACAGGCTTCATGTCACCCACCAATTGAACTGGCGATTATCAGAAATGCTGGACCCTGGAACCCAGACAGAGGAGAGGTCAATTCATGGCAAAACAGGTTTCATGTCACCCACCAATGGAACAGGCGATTATCAGAAATGTAGGCCCCTGGCAACCGGAAAGAGGAGAGGTCAATGCACGGCAAAACCGGCTACATGTCACCCACCAATGGAACTGGCAATTATCAGAAATGTAGGACCCTGGAACCCAGACAGAGGAGAGGTCAATTCAAGGCAAAACAGGCTTCATGTCACCCACCAATGGAACAGGCGATTATCAGAAATTTAAGCCCCTGGCACCCGGCCAGAGGAGAGGTCAATTCATGGCAAAACAGGCTTCATGTCACCCACCAATGGAACAAGCGATTATCAGAAATGTAGGCCCCAGGCACCCAAACAGAGGAGAGGTCAAAGCACTGCAAAACAGGTTTCATGTCACCCTCCAATGGAACAGACGATTATCATAAATGTAGGCCTCTGGCACCCAGATAAAGGAGAGGTCAATGCACGGCAAAACAGGCTTCATGTCACCCACCAATAGAACAAGCGATTATCAGAAATATAGGCCCTTGGAACCCAGACAGAGGAGAGGTCAATTTATGGCAAAAAGAGGTTAATGTCACCCTCGAATACAACAGGCGATTATCAGAAATGTAGGCCCCTGGCACTCAGACAGAGGAGAGGTTAATTAATGGCAAAAAAGGCTTCATGTCACCCACCAATGGAACAGGCGATTATCAGAAATGTAGGCCCCTGGCACCCAGACAGAGGAGAGGTCAATGCACGGCAATAGAGGCTTCATGTCACCCACCAATGGAACAGGCAATTATGACAAAATGTAGGCCCCTAACACCCAAACAGAGGAGAGGTCAATGCACGGCAAAACAGGTTTCATGTCACCCACCAATGGAACAGGCGATTATCTGAAATGTAGGCCCCTGGCACCCAGACAAAGGAGAGGTCAATGCACAGCAAAACAGGCTTTATGTAACCAACCAATAGAACAAGCGATTATCAGAAATGTAGGCCCCTGGCACCCAGACAGAGGAGACATTCATGGAAAATCAGGCTTCATGTCACCCACCTTTGAAACAGGCAATTATCAGAAATATAGGCCACTGGCACCCAGAAAGAAGAGAGGGCAATGCACGGCAAAACAGGCTTCAGGTCACCCACCTTTGAAACAGGCAATTATCAGAAATATAGGCCACTGGCACCCAGAAAGACGAGAGGGCAATGCACGGCAAAACAGGCTTCAGGTCACCCACCAATGGAATATGCGATTATCAGAAATGTTGGCCCCTGGCACCCAGACAGAGGAAAGGTCAATTCATGGCAAAACAGGCTGCTTGTCACCCACCTTTGGAACAGGCAATTATCAGAACTGTAGGACCCTGGCACCAAGACAGAGGAGAGGTCAATTCATGGAAAAAGAGGTAATTGTCACTCACCAATGGAACTGGCGATTATCAGAAATGTAGGCCCCTGCCACCCTGACAGAGGAGAGGTCAATGCATGGCAAAACAGGCTTCATGTCACCCACCAATGGAACTGGCGATTATCAGAAATGCTGGACCCTGGAACCCAGACAGAGGAGAGGTCAATTCATGGCAAAACAGGCTTCATGTCACCCACCAATGGAACAGGCGATTATCAGAAATGTAGGCCCCGGGCAACCGGACAGAGGAGAGGTCAATGCATGGCAAAACCGGCTTCATGTCACCCACCAATGGAACTGGCGATTATCATAAATGTAGGACCCTGGAACCCTGACAGAGGAGAGGTCAATTCACGGCAAGACAGGCTTCATGTCACCCACCAATGGAACAGGCGATTATCAGAAATTTAAGGCCCTGGCACCCGGCCAGAGGAAAGGTCAATTCATGGCAAAACAGGTTTCATGGCACCCACCAATGGAACAGGCGATTATCAAAAATGTAGGCCCCTGGCACCCAGACATAGGAGAGGTTCATTCAAACTGGGGTAGCTTCCAAAATAATGGTAGAAATAAAAAAAAGGATTCAATGAATAAGTGCACTGGAGTACAAGAATATATGGTTGAGGAGGTTATAAATGTTTATTCTGCACAAGGTAGGAACAAGTCTTGTGGGATCCATGCCTGGTTTATTTTAAACAAACAAACTTGTGCCTAAACTAGGCTATGCAACCTATCTTGACCCGGGTGTGAACATTTAAAACTTCACTTTTATTATATTATAAATAAAACAAGTTTATCTTATTTTGGACCAAACACAAGAAAAATGATTAAAAATACAGTCACCACTCCGCCAAAGTGCGCCAGAATCTGTTACGATAGGTAGAGGAGGTGTGCACACTCTCCCTCCTATTCGTTTTAATCACAGGGCTCAATGGTGGTAGTTGTTATATATATTGAAAGATCAATGTTTGGTCAGTGACAGTTGCAGCATTTGCTTGTTGCTGAGGCTACAGCCAGGGCGCTATTGTGTGCGCTCTCCCAGGCTATCACCTTAGTCCAGGATCTACCTTTCTGGTGCTAGAGTGTAGCAGAAAAGGTACTGCATACACCTTAAACGCCAGCACCTAGGAGCCTGATTATGAATTGTTCGCTATCTAGCTAGAGCTACTGAGTAGAGAGTTGGCTGGGTGGTACTGCTCTAAATCTAAATCTGCCCCAACATGTTTCACCAACATTATGGCTTCATCAGGGATGCTGCCCATCCCCTGATGAAGGGCAATCTGCCCATCCCCTGATGAAGCCATAATGTTGGTGAAACATGTTGGGGGCAGATTTAGATTTTAGAGCAGTACACCACCCAGCCAACTCTCTACTCAATAGCTCTAGCTAGATAGCGAACAATTCATAATCAGGGCTCCTAGGTGCTGGCGTTTAAGGTGTATGCAGTACCTTTTCTGCTACACTCTAGCACCAAGAAAGGGTAGATCCTGGACTAAGGTGATAGCCTGGGAGAGCGCACACACAATAGCGCCCCTGGCTGTAGCCTCAGCAACAAGCAAATGCTGCAACTGGTCACTGACCAAACATTGATCTTTCAATATATATAACAACTACCACCATTGAGCCCTGTGATTAAAACGAATAGGAGGGAGAGTGTGCACACCTCCTCTACCTATCGTAACAGATTCTGGCGCACTTTGGCGGAGTGGTGACTGTATTTTTAATCATTTTTCTTGTGTTTGGTCCAAAATAAGATAAACTTGTTTTATTTATAATATAATAAAAGTGAAGTTTTAAATGTTCACACCCGGGTCAAGATAGGTTGCATAGCCTAGTTTAGGCACAAGTTTGTTTGTTTAGTTAATACAACCTTACCCGGGTTGGGTCTCTGAGAATTTAGGTGGTTTATTTTAAAAAACGTGAGCTTGTCCACTTTGGCTGTGGACAGAGGCTGTGTTTGTCTGTAATGACGCCCCCTGCCGTGCTAAATACACTTTCAGACAATACAATGGCTGCAGGGCAGGCCAGCACATCCAAGGCATAAATGGCAAGCTTAGGCCATGTGGGCAATTTGGAGACTCAGAAGTTGAATGGGGCAGAACCATCAGTCAGTACATGTAGGCGTGTGCACATGTACTGTTCCGCCATGTTGTTCAAATGCTGCCTCCTGCTAATACATTCCATATCAGCTGGTGGTGGAGGTTGCTGTGGCGCGATGACAAATCTTTTCCACATGTTGGCCATGCTAAACCTGCCTTCTGACGTGCTGCCCGTGACACAGCTGCGTTGGCGACCTCTTCCTCCTCCTCCTCTGCCTTCGCCTTGTGCTTCCACTTGTCCCCCCGTGTCAGTTGGAAATGCCCTCAGGAGCGCATCTACCAGCATGCACTGGTAGTAGCGCATCTTCCTATCATGCTCCACTGCGGAAATTAAGATAAGCACGTTGTCTTTGTAGTGGGGATCCAGCAGGGTGGCAACCCAGTAGTCCACACAAGTTACAATTTTGGCAACTCTGCTGTCGTTGGGCAGGCACTGCAGCATGTAGCCGCTGATGTGTGCCAGACTTCCCAGAGTTAAGGATAAGCTGTCCTCTGTAGGTGGTGTATCGTCTGTGTCCTCTGTATCCCCCCAGCCACGCTCCAGTCATGGCCCTGAGCTGCGTTGAATGCCACCCTGCAGTGAACCCGGTTCCTCCTCTACCTCCTCCTCCTTGTCCTACAGAACTGTGCCCTGGCTGGCCACATGTGTACGTGGCCTCTGCTCATGCAGGAACCCACACTTTGAGCCTCTTCTGAATGACCGGCCTGAAACCCTGTGAAATGCTTCCTCTTCCTCCTCCTCCTGTGACTCAATCTCCTCCATCATCGCCGTAATTGTTTTTGCAAGTAGACATAAAAGTGGTATTGTAATGCTAACAACGGTGTCATCAGCACTGGCCATGTCGTTTGAGTACTCAAAAGACCTCAACAAGGTACACAGGTCTTACATTGAGGCGAAATCACTGGTGGTGAAGTGGTGCTGTTCCGCAGAGCGATTGACCCGTGTGTGCTGCAGCTGAAACTCCACTATCACTTGCTGCTGCTCGCAAAGTCTCTCCCGCATATGCAAGGTGGAGTTCCACCTGGTGGGCACGTCGCATATGAGGCGGTGAGCGGGAAGGCCGAAGTTACGCTGCAGCACAGACAGGCGAGCTGCAGCAGGGTGAGAACGCCGTATGTGCGCACAGACAGACCCCACTTTCTGCAGCAGCTCTGACATGTCTGGGTAATTTTTAAGTAATTTCTACACCACCAAATTCTGTACATGTGCCAGGTAAGGGATGTGCGTCAAACCGGCTAGTCCAAGAGCTGCTACAAGATTTCACCCATTATCGCACACCACCAGGCCGTGCTTGAGGCTCACTGGCAGCAACTACTCATCGGTCTGTTCTTCTATGCCCCTCCACAGCTCCTGTGCGGTGTGGGGTTTGTCACCCAAACACATGAGTTTTAAAAACCCCTGCTCACATTTACGTTGGAGAGGTGGTAGATGAGGGGGAGGAGGAAGCAGAGTAGGAGGAGGAGGCAACAGGAGGTAAAGAATAATGCCCTGCGATCCTCGGTGGTGGAAGGACATGCGTCAAACCGCTATCTGCCTCGGGCCCAGCCGCCACCACATTTACCCAGTGTGCAGTTAGGATGATATAGCGTCCCTGCCCGTGTTTACTGGTCCATGTATCTGTGGTTATGTGGACCTTTCCACAGATGGCGTTACGCAGTGTACACATAATTTTATCCTCCACTTGGTTGTGCAGGGAAGGGACAGCTCGCCTGGAAAAGTTGTGGTGGCTGGGAACGACATGCTGTGGGACAGCCACCGCCATCAGCTGTTTAAAACAGTCAGTTTCCACCAGACGGAATGACAGCATTTCAAAGGCCAGTAATTTTGAAATGCTGGCATTCGGGACCAGGGATCGAGGGTGGGTAGGTGGGTATTTTCTCTTTCTCTCCAGTGTTTGGAAGATGGACAGCTGAACGCTTGCGTGTGACATGGTAGAAATGCTTGGTGATGATGATGGAGGTGGTCGTGTTGGTGGCACATCCTCTATTTGCTTGGTGGCAGGTGCCACTGTGACTCCAGAGGTGGAGGAAGAGAAAGATACAGCAGCAGAAGAGTAAGCAGGAGGAGCCTGAGACCTTTCTTGGTTTTTAAGGTGTTTACTCCACTGCAGTTCATGCTTTGCATGTGGATGCCTGGTTAGGCAGGTTGTGCTCAGGTTTAGAATGTTTATGCCTCGCTTTAGGCTCTGATGGCACAACGTGCAAACCACTTGTGTCATGTCGTCAAGACATTGTCTGAAGAACTGCCACGCCAATGAACTCCTTGGAGCTGGCTTTGGTGTGCTAGGTTCCTGGATGCGGTGGGCAGTAGCAGGCATACTGTCTCGGGAAGGCCGCCCCGCTTTTGCAGCCTGCTCACTCTTTTGCTGTGTTGTTGCCTCTGTGCGACCACCACCTCTTCCTCAGAGCTGCACACATCACTAGCATGAACTTGAGTCCAGTCGGGGTCTAGGACCTCATTGTCCTCCACATCATCTTCCACCCATTCTTGACCCCTGCCCTCCTCGTCAGTCTGCACACTGCAGAGAACTGCAGCAGTTGGCACCTGTGTTTCGTCATCATCAGCGATGGTCCTCCCATGTCCTCATCCTGCAACATAAGTGTTTGGGCATCAGTGCATTCAATGTCTTCCACTTCTGGGGTAGGGCTAATTTAATTTCCAGTATTTAAAGGCTGGAAATTAAACGTAGGTATTACTACACTTTATGCTCAACTGTTTTGTGGGCCTAGAACATGGCTTTTTTTCAGTAAAACACACTAAAGCACTATTTCCGTGCTGCATTTAAAATTGGTATTTGTATGCTGTATGCACAACTGCTTTGGGGACCCAGAACACACTAAAACACCCAAATGCATTATTTAACTGCTGGAAATTAAACATAGGTATTTACACGCTGTATGCACAACTGCTTTGGGGACCCAGAACATACCTTAATTTAGTAAAACACACTAAAGCACTATTTCCATGCTGCAATTTAAAATTGTTATTTGTATGCTGTATGTACAACTGCTTTGGGGACCAAGAACATGGCTTTTTTCACTAAAACACACAAATGCAGTATTTAAAGGCTGGAAATTAAACGTAGGTATTTATGCGCTTTATGCAAAACTATTTTGTGGGCCTAGAACACGCCATTTTTTCATTAAAACACATTAAAGCACTATTTCCGTGCTGCAATTCAAAATTGGTATTTGTACTCTGTATGCACAACTGTTTTGTGGACCCACAACGCGGCTTTTTTCACTAAAACACCCAAATGCAATATTTAAATGCAGGAAAATAAACGTAGGTATTTATACGCTGTATGCACAACTGGTTTGGGGACCCAAAACACCCCTTTTTTCAGTAAAACACACTAAAGCACAATTTCCGTGCTGCAATTTAAAATTGGTATTTGTACGCTGTATGCACAACTGCTTTGGGGACCCAGAACACGCCTTTTTCATCAAAATTCACAAATGCCGTATTTAAAGGCTGGAAATTAAACGTAGGTATTTCTACGCTTTATGCACAACTCTTTAATGGGCCTAGAACACACCTTTTTTTGAGTAAAACACACTAAAGCACTATTTCCGTGCTGCAATTTAAAAATGGTATTTGTACGCTGTATGCACAACTGCTTTGGTGACCAAGAACACTGCATTTTTCACTAAAACACACAAATGCAGAATTTAACTGCTGGAAATTAAACGTAGGTATTTATATGCTTAATGCACAACTGGCTTGGGGACCCAGAACACGGCTTTTGTCACCAAAATTCACAAAGGGAGTATTTAAAGGCTGGAAATTAAACGTAGGTATTCTACACTTTGTGCTAAACTGTTTTGTGGGCCTAGAACATGGCTTTTTTTCAGTAAAACAAATTAAAGCACTATTTCCTTGCTGCAATTTAAAATTGGTATTTGTATGCTGTATGCACAAAAGCTTTGGCGATCCAGAACACTGCTTTTTTCACTAAAACACACAAATGCAGTATTTAACTGCTGGAAATTGGCAATGGCATTGTTGCAGCCGCTATTGTAGCAGCGGCCGGAAAAATTGATGTTTTCCAGGCAGAAAAGTGACTAAAACATTGCGGCTTGAACCATAGTTGGTGGTGGAGAATTCACGAAAGTCATCCGGTATGCAGACATTAAATACAGCAGCGTGGGGACCATTTTGAGGCCAAGACATGTAATCAGGCCTTTTGTTAGTCAAACGTATCCCCCACTGTCAGTCCCTTCGGGATCCATGCCTCATTCATCTTTATGAAGGTGAGGTAATCAACACTTTTTTGACCCAGGCGACTTCTCTTGTCGGTGACAATGCCTCCTGCTGCGCTGAAGGTCCTTTCTGACAGGACACTTGAAACAGGGCAGGCCAGAAGTTCTATCGCAAACTGGGATAGTTCAGGCCACAGGTAGACCCAGTAGTGCACACCCAGTAGTGAAGGAGTTTATCGCTCCTCAGAGTGTCGATATCTGCTGTTAAGGCGAGGTAGTCTGCTACCTGTCGGTCGAGTCGTTCTCTAAGGCTGGATCCCGAAGGGCTGTGGCGATGTGTAGGACTGAAAAAGCTCCGCATGTCCTCCATCAACAACACATCTGTAAATCGACCAGTCCTTGCCGCCGTGGTAGGAGAAGGATTACACTCACCTCTTCCCCTGTTAGATTCCCGTTGTGCTGTGACATCCCCCTTATAAGCTGTGTAAAGCATATTTTTTAGTTTGGTTTTGAACTGCTGCATCCTTTCTGACTTTCGCTAATTTGGTAACATTTCTGCCACTTTCTGCTTATACCGGGGGTCTAGTAGCGTGGCTACCCAGTACAGGTCGTTCTCCTTCATCCTTTTTATACGAGGGTCCCTCAACAGACATGTCAGCATGAAAGACCCCATTTGAACAAGGTTGGATGCAGAGCTACTCATTTCCCGTTCCTCGTCCTCACTTATGTCATTGACGGTCTGTTCTTCCACCCAGCCACGTAAAACACCATGGGTCCCAGATAGGTGACAACAATGAGCACCCTGGGATGCCTGCTGTGGTTGGTCTTCCTCCTCCTCAAAGCTGCCACATTCCTCCTCTGACTCCTCTTCCTCATACTCCTCTTCCAGCGTTGTCTCAGGTCTGGCAAGCGATGATCACAAGGCTCTTTCTGGTGGTGATAGTGACCACAACTCTTCCTCTTCCTCTTCACTCTCATCTACAGCCTGATCCAGCACTCTTCGCAGGGCACGCTCCAGGAAGAAAACAAATGGGATAAGGTCGCTGATGGTGGTCGAACATTAGGAGTGTTGAATTCCAATGTGTCGGGCTTTTGCAAATTAAGCGCCTCACTGGCATGTTGTTTAGTTGCTGAATATCAGAAAAGTGCGCCATGGCCGTGTAGGAACGCCTGAAATGGCCACACACCTTCCTGGCCTGCTTAAGGACGTCCTGTAAGCCTGGGTACTTAGACACAAAGCGTTGTACGATGAGATTCAACACATGTGCCATGCACGGCACATGTAACTACTTGCCCAAATTCAATGCAAACAACAAATTTGTTCCATTGTCACACACCACTTTCCGATCTCCACTTGGTGCGGGGTCAGCCACTGATCCACCTGTGCGTTCAGGGCGGACAGGATTGCTGGTCCTGTGTGGCTCTTTGCTTTCAGGCAAGTCAACCCCAAGACAGCGTGACACTGTCGTATCCGGGATGTGGAATAGCCCCTGGGGAGCTGGGGGGATTCAGTTGATGTGCAGCCAGACGCCGCAGCAGAAGAGGACTCAGCCGAGGAGGATATCGAAGAGGATGGAGTGGGAGTAGAGGAGGTGGCAGTAGGTCTGCCTGCAAGTCGTGGCGGTGTCACCAACTCCGCTGCGGATCCACGCATTCCATGCTTGTCAGCCGTCATCAGGTTGACCCAATGCGCAGCGTACGTGATATACCTGCCCTGACTGTGCTTTTCAGAAAAGGTATCAGTGGTCAGATGGACCCTTGCCCCAACACTGTATGCCAGAGATGCCATGACTTCTTTTTCAATGACATTGTAGAGGTTTGGGATTGCCTTTTTTGAAAAAAAAATTTGTCCGGGTACTTTCCACTGTGGTGTCCCAATAGCGACAAATTTTTTGAAGGCCTCAGACTCCACCAGCTGGTATGGTAAAAGCTGGCGGGCTAAGATTTCTGTCAAGCCAGCTGTCAGTCGCCGGGCAAGGGGGTGATTCTGTGACATTGGCTTCTTACACTCAAACATGTCCTTGAGAGACACCTGACTGTGGGCAGATGAGCAGGAACTGCTGAAGGTGAGAGGCGGAGTGGCGGTTGGTTGAGAGGGGGCAGGGAGGACAGCAGTGGTTGACGTGGCTGAAGATGCTGGACCAAGAGGAGCATGATGGCTTTGAGTTTGTGTGCTGCTTGTACTCATGTGTTGATCCCATAGGCGTTTGTGATGTGAGATCATGTGCCTTCGCACAGCAGTTGTACCGAGGTGGGTGTTGGACTTCCCACGACTCAGTTTCTTTTGGCACAGGTTGCAAATGGCATTGCTGTTATCAGAGGCAGACACACAAAAAAAATGCCACACTGCTGAGCTTTGCAATGACGGCATTCTGGTGGTGGCAACAGCATGCGTTGATTGGCGTGCTGTCTGGCTGACCCTGGGTGCCGATACATGCTGTCTGTGCCACTAACTCCTTGCGATGACCACCCCCTGCTTCCAACTCGTCTCCTCCTTCTCTCTGTCTCCCCTTCTGAACTTTCCCCCTTGTCTTCTCTTCGAGCAGGCACCCACGTGGCATCCGTGGACATATCGTCATCATCAACCGCTTCACTTGTATCTGACACCTCAGCAAAGGAAGCAGCAGCGGGTACAACATCATCATCATCATAATCACACTGTATGTCCATGTGTGTAATCCTGCCTGACTGAGACATATCCCTGTAATCTACATCATCTGGCAAGAATGGTTGCGCATCACTAATTGCATCCAACTGATGTGTAAATAACTCCTCTGATGGATCAAGTGAAGCGGCTGTGGTGGCTGGGGTTCAGGGTACGTGGCCTCTGAACACTAGGCATTATTGAAGGGACAGTGGAAATCACTGCACCACAACCACTATGGCCCCTGCGGGGTACCCTGCCTCTGCCTGTCAGTTTTTTTTAGATAAGTGGTACTACGCGTGCTAGGTACTGTGCCACCTGGTATGAGTGGTGGGCACTGGCAGTGGGCACACTACAGTCTGTGGAAGTGAGCCTGATACACACTGGCAGCAGGCAAGCAACTGAAATTAGACTAATGTGTAAAAATTAAATGCCTTATTTATCGGCAAGCTACTGTGCCACCCGGTATCAGTGGTTGGCACTGGCAGTGGGCACACTACAGTCTGTGGAAGTGGGCCTGACACACACTGGCAGCAGGCAAGCAACTGAAATTAGACTAGTGTGTAAAAATGAAATGCTTTATTTATCGGCAAGCTACTGTGCCACCCGGTATCATTGGTTGGCAGTGGGCACACTACAGTCTGTGGAAGTGGGCCTGACACACACTGGCAGCAGGCAAGCAACTGAAATTACACTAATGTGTAAAAATGAAATGCCTTTTTTTGATGCCAAGTCCTGTGTCACACGGGATGACAGGGGTGGGCACGGGCAGTGGGCACACTACAGTCAGTGGAAGTCGGCCTGACACACACTAGCAGGCAAGCAACTGAAATTACACTAAAGTGTAAAAATGAAATGCCTTTTTATGATGCAAAGTCCTGTGTCACACGGGATGACAGGGGTGGGCACTGGCAGTGGGCACACTACAGTCAGTGGAAGTCGGCCTGACACACACTAGCAGGCAAGCAACTGAAATTACACTAAAGTGTAAAAATGAAATGCCTTTTTTGATGCCAAGTCCTGTGCCACACGGGATGACAGGGGTGGGCACTGGCAGTGGGCACACTACAGTCAGTGGAAGTGGGCATGACACACACTAGCAGGCAAGCAACTGAAAGTACACTAAAGTGTAAAAATAAAATGCCTTTTTTTGATGCAAAGTCCTGTGCCAAACGGGATGACAGGGGTGGACACTGGCAGTGGGCACACTACAGTCAGTGGAAGTCGGCCTGACACACACTAGCAGGCAAGCAACTGAAATTACACTAAAGTGTAAAAATGAAATGCCTTTTTTTGATGCAAAGTCCTGTGCCACACGGGATGACAGGGGTGGGCACTGGCAGTGTGCCCACTACAGTCTGTGGGCCTGCAGCTCCTCACACACAGGCAACTGCAATATATATATGGAGAAAAAAAAAAGCAGACTAATGTTGCAGCCTTAAAAAGGGCTTTTTAGGGTGCTGTCAGGACGCTGTCCTTACAGCAGAGATCAGATGAGTCTTTCAGGACTGGAGTGGACACTGAATGCACTAGCCTAGCTATCAATTTCCCAATTAAATCAGCAGCAGCTACACTGTCCCTCCTCTCACTTAGACTGCAAATTCCGAATGAATCTAAAATGGATGCTGTTCAGGAGATGGGAGGGTCTGGGAGAGAGGGTATGCTGCTGATTGGCTGGAATGTGTCTGCTGACTGTGAGGTACAGGGTCAAAGTTTGCTCAATGATGATGTATAGGGGGCGGACCAAACATCGCATGTGTTCGCCCGCCGCGGCGAACGCGAACAAGCTATGTTCGCCGGGAACTGTTATCGGGCGGATAGTTCGAGCCATCTCTATTAATCAAGGTCAATTATGTTATGTATAACAGAAGTAGGGTGTGACTGTCTATATTTATCCCCGGAAAATGCCTTAGGGTGAAATGACATTGAGAGGAGGGCGCCATCATATCGGTCTGTAATCCATAGATATGTCTTTCTGATTATACTACTGCTTTCCACATTATGTGATGTTATTTCGGTGGATGCTCCTTTGGAGTGCCTGCATTGTCAAAATTCTTTTCTTTATGTTGTCAGGTTAGTTGTCCTTTTGAGTTATAAATGTGGGTTGACTATGACCTGATATGGTGGCTCCCCCCAACATACCTTCCTTTGGATTTCTGATCACTGTTAACTGCTATATCAGTGTTTATTTTATAATTATTTATTGAATGCTGATTTACCAATACAGCTTATTTAATTGATGATTTGGGTTAGAGGTATTTTTGGTTTTGGTGTATTAGTTTGGTAGATATACCTCCACATTAATACATGTGCTGATATCATGTTATGTTTTTGAGTGTTGTCTTCATTGGAAAAGGTTAAAATCCCTACTGCAGGTCAATTTCCGCACAGAAAAAAATCCACAAAGTTTACATATGATTTGTGTAATCTCGTACACTGTAATAAGCTGTGTTTTTTCCACACAGGAATCCGTAATGTGTGCAGGTGGCCTAAGTTGCATAAAATCTGCATGTATTCTATTTATTCATAATTTTTATTTTCAACATTTGTAAAAATGCATTATCAGGTATACTAAACTAATACAAGTAGAGTTGGGCACCAGTAGATCCTCCCAGTGTGTGTCTCCATTGTATGGTTCCTCAAGGGATAATATAAAGTAGGGACATATATGACAGTATATAAAGTGTCGAAAACAATGGCCTGAGTAGTAACATAGTATATAAGACCGAAAAAAGACATTTGTCCATCCAGTTTGGCCTGTTTACTACAAGTTGATCCAGAGTGAGGCAGAAGCCAATTTTCCCCACTTAAGTGAAAAAAAATTCCTTCCCGACTCCATTCAGGCAATCAGATTAACTCCCTGGATCAACGACCCTTCTCTAGTAGCTATACCCTGTAATATTATTACACTCCAGAAATACATCCAGGCCCCTCTTGAATTCCTTTATTGTACTCACCATCACCACCTCCTCAGGCAGAGAGTTCCATAATCTCACTGCTCTTACCGTGAAGAACCTTTTTATATGTTTGTGTACAAACCTTCTTTCCTCCAGATGCAGAGGATGTCCCCTCGTCACAGTCACAGTCCTGGGGATAAATAGGTGATGGGAGAGATCTCTGTACTGACCCCTGATATATTTATACATAGTTATTAGATTTTCCCTCAGTCGTCTTTTTTCTAAAGTAAATAACCCTAATTTTGATAACCTTTCAGGGTACTGTAGTTGCCCGATTCCAGTTATTACTTTAGTTGCCCTCCTCTGAACCCTCTCCAGCTCTGCTATGTCTGCCTTGTTCACAGGAGACCAGAACTGTACACAGTAATTCATGTGTGGTCTGACTAGTGATTTGTAAAGTGGAAGGGCTATGTTCTCATCACTAGTTTTGAATATTTGAATAGCGAATTTTTATTGCGAATATCGCAACTTCGATAATTCGCGAATATTGCGAATATATCGCTATATATTCGCAATTTCGAATATTCGTTTTTTTTTTTTTTTTTAGATGTTAATCCTTGTTGCTCTCTGGTTGTCTTCCCACTTCCTAAAAGCTTTTCTTACCTCTCCGGATGATTTGTGGCTCCCTGCCTGCTCCAGTTAATGCCCGTTGCCACTTCTGCCGACTCTCTGTGTATGAAGCGTCCTCATCCCAATGGAAATGCCTCCATGCTAAAATGTACTGTCGGATGTGAGAATCACGATCTCACAAATTTGACTAAATTGTAATCGCAATGCGAAAAATATAACCTGAATTGTTCGCATTGCGATATTCGTTATATTCTAGCAATACAACCATTAGGAACCCAGCTTTAAGTTGAATTCGCAATGCGAACATATACTCGCATTGCGAAATCAACTTTGAGCTTAGTTCCTAATGGCTGTATTGCTAGAATATAACGAAGATTGAGAATATAGTGCTATATTTGTGAATTTGTGATATTCGTCATCTTCGTTATATTCTAGCAATACAACCATTAGGAACTTAGCTCTAAGATCAATTCCCAATGCGATTATATTTTTGCTTCGCGAATGAAACTTAGAGCTGAGTTCCTAATGGTCGTTGCTAGAATATAATGAAGATTGAGAATATAGAGCTATATTCGTGATCTTTGTTATATTCTAGCAATACAACCATTAGGAACTCAGCTCTAAGTTGAATTCGCAATACGAGTCATTCAGGTTATATTAATCGCATGGCGAATTCAACTTAGAGCTGGGTTCCTTATGGTTGTTGCTAGAATATAACAAAGAGAAGATTGAGAATATAGTGCTATATTCTTGATATTCGCTATCTTCGTCAATTCTAGCAATACAAGTTACAACCATTAGGAACTCAGCTCTAAGTTTATTTCGCGAAGCGATGCGAATATAAATTTGCGTAACATTCGCAATATATAGAATAATGACGAATATTCGATTTCGACGAATATTCAGTCGAATATTCATGAAATATCGCAAAATCGAATATGGCACCTCCCGCTCATCACTACTCATCACGGGCATCTATGCCCCTTTTGATGCAACCCATTATCTTATTGGCCTTGACAGTATCTGCCTGACACTGGTTTTTACAGCTGTTTATTAAAATTCCTAGATCCTTTTCCATGTCAGTGTTACCAAGTGTTTTATCATTTAGTATGTAATGGTGACTTTCATTATTTCTTCCCATGTGCATAACTTTACATTTGTCAGTGTTAAACCTCATCTGCCAATTCTCTGCACAAGCCTGCCAATCTATCCAGATCCCTCTATAGCAGAAAACTGTCCTCCTCAGTAGTGTTGAGCGCGAATATTCCCAAAAGTAGTTCTTACCTGTCCTGAGGATTCCTGGCTTCCTGGCTGCTCTTGTCAGTGCCCGTCGCCCCTTCTGCCGACTTCCGTGCTCATAGAGCGTCCCCATCACCATGGGAACGTCTCCATATACTAAAATGTACTGTCGGATTTGAGGAATTACGTTAAAATCGCAATGCGATTAATTCAAGTTATATTAATCGCATTGCTATTACAACTTAGCACTGCTATCTTACATAGGCTAGAATTAACGAATATGGAATATAGCACTAGCAGTGCTAAGTTGAAATCGCAATGCGATTACTTCAAGTTAAATTAATCGCAGGATAGTCGCACAAGATAAACAACATAGTAATATACACACCAGCAATGGGTCACAGCAGTGTCGCCAAACAAACGCGCCAAACAAACGCGTTTGGCGACACTGCTGTGACCCATTGCTGGTGTGTATATTACTATGTTGTTTATCTTGTGCGACTATCCTCGTGTTTACTGTGGTTAAAACATCTATGGTGACCGGCTACTTAGCCCAAACTAGCAACTGTCTGTTTTGTTGGGTCCCATTATCTATTTGGTGTGTGCACTTACTGAGGATATTTGCGCATAGTTGCTATCAATTTTCACCAGTTATACTCTGATTATGCTATGTGGTGTGTCGCTCTTTGTGTAATTGTTTTTACTTGTTTTTTTAACACTTTTTGTACCAATCATGTTTCATAAATTGTTCTAATAAAGACACATTATTATTTATATTCCTTCATTTTTTGACTCTGATATCATTCTTTTGGATCTCTATGTTTCAGATATTGGGTCTTGTACCAGTGGGAATCATTGTTGGTTAACCATTATAAACCCAGCTCTAAGTTGAAATCGCAATGCGATTACTTCAAGTTAAATTAATCGCATTGCGAATTCAACTTAGCACTGCTGCTATATTCCATATTCGTTAACTTCGTTCATTCTAGCAAGCTGACCCATTATAAACCCAGCTCTAAGTTGAAATCGCAATGCGATTAATATAACTTGAATTAACGTAATTCCTCAAATCCGACAGTACATTTTAGTATATGGAGACGTTCCCATGGTGATGGGGACGCTCCATGAGCAAGGAAGTTTATGGTTGGCTTGGTAGAATTAGCGAATAGCGAATATGACGAATGAATTCGTCATATTCCTCAAAACGAAGATAACTAGTGACAGTGACCCAATCTAAGTGTGTACCGTTAATAACCACCCTCTGTTTTCTATTACTCAGCCAGTTACTTACCCACATACAGACATTTTCTCCCAGTCCGAGCATCCTCATTTTATATACTAACCTTTTATGAGGTACAGTGTCAAAATGCTTTGGAGAAGTCTAGATATACGACATCCATTGATTCGCCGCTGTCAAGTCTAGAACTTACCTCTTCATAGAAACTGATTAAATTTGTTTGGCATGACCGATCCCTTATGAAGCCATGCTGATATTGCGTTATTTGCTTATTTTCAAACAGTTTACCCACAACAGATGTTAAACTGATTGGCCTATAATTTCCAGGCTCTGTTTTTGGACCCTTTTTGAATATTGTCACAACATTTGCTATGCACCAATCCTGTGGAACATTCCCTGTCAGTATAGAGTCCGTAAATATCAGAAATAAAGGTCTGGCTATGACATCACTTAATTCCCTTAGGATTCGGGGTGTATGCCATCCGATCCTGGCGATTTGTCTGTTTTAAGTCACTGTTGTACTTCTTCCTGGGTCAGACAGGGCACTTTTAATGGGGAATTTACTTTTACATTCTGCATTTCATCTGACAGTTTATTTTCCTCAGTGAATATAGTGGAGAATTTTTTTTTTATAGTTTTGCTTTATCCTCGTCGCTCTTTGCAACAATCCCCTCATTGCTGTGTAGAGGGTCGACTCCTTAAGATTTATAGTTTTTTACCATTTACATAATTGAAGAACATTTTAGGGTTAGTTTTACTCTCTTTGGCAATTAATCTCTCGGTCTCTAGTTTGGCAGTTTTTATTAGTTTTTTACATATTCATTTTTTTTGAATCTGCACTATCTTCCCCTCCTATAAAGTAATTACCCTCCCCCTCAGTCCCTAGTTTAAACACTCCTCCAACCTTCTAGCTATCTTTCTCCCCAACACAGCTGCCCCTTTCCTATTAAGGTGCAGCCCGTCCCTACGATAGAGCCTGTAGCCGACAGAGAAGTCGGCCCAGTTCTCCAGGAACCCGAACCCCTCCTTCCTACACCAGTTCTTGAGCCACTTGTTAACCTCCCTAATCTCCCGCTGCCTTTCTTGTGTGGCTCGTGGTACAGGCAGTATTTCAGAAAATACTACTTTTGAGGTCCTTGCCCTAAGCTTTTGACCTAAATCCCTGAAATCATTTTTAAGGACTCTCCACCTACCTCTAACTTTGTCATTGGTTCCAATATGGACCATGGCCGCTGGATTTTCTTCAGCCCCTCCTAGTAATCTGTCAACCCTATCCGCGATGTGTCGAACTCTAGTGCGTGAAGACAGCACACTGTTCGGCGATCACGGTCTTTGTGACAGATAGCCCTATCTGTTCCCCTAATAATGGAGTCTCCCACTACCAGCACCTGTCTGTCCTTCCCTGCTCTCCTGGTACCCTGCTTACTGAAGCTGACATTCCCCAAACTGGCAAAGGAAGTGTCCGGCTGCAGCAGTGCCATCCCTGAACTGACATCCCCCTCATCTGCCAACCGTGCAAACTTTGTGAGGTGTGTCAGATCAGGGCTAGCCTCCCTGGCACTCTTCCCTCAACCCCAATTTCTTACTGTTACCCAGCTAACTACCTCACTCTCCTCAGCCTCCTCACGGTCACTCTCCCCTTTATCTGCACCATAGAGTGCTTGCTCAGTGAGCAGCAAACTCTTTTCCAAATTGTCAATGGCTTTCAGTGTTGCCTCTCGCTTGTTTAGAGACTCGATGTGCGATTCCAAACAGGTAATTTGCTCACATTTTGAACAAACATATACACCATCGAACGGCTGTTCCAGGACTGCATACATCAGACAAGATGTGCACTGGACAGCGTTGGCAATAATGAAAGTCATACTAAATGGGGATTACGCAGGAAAAGAGAAAATAAAAATACAATATAGAGCAGTGATAAGATTCTTACTTACTGTGGTCCCCTTACAGTAGTAGGAAGAGTAGCTAGAATCAAGGAAGATCTAATGAATCTTTGTTTCTTGCTCCTTTTCTTAAACGCCGGTTTCTTTAAACTCCACTTAAACAGCAGCCACTTAGTAATGCTAGTTGAAATGCTAGAACAAGTTCTATTATCCTAATATGATATACAGAGAACAGACAATATCCATATACAGTACATATCAGACCCTCTACCGAAACCGACGGGTACTACAGATTTTGCTCCTTTTGTTGAATATAGATAGGTGAATTAGGGTCTTCCAATAACCCCTTAAAGTCAGTGGACCCAAGAGTAGTGCGGGTACTGACTGTTGCTCAATCAATGAAAAATAAACTAAACTAATGGGAGCAACAATTCTATTAAAAAATGAAGTTTATTATGTAATATTAAAAATGCTGCACAAGACTAACTCCATATATATCAGACGGAAAGAATCACCACAAGAGGTCAGTAGGGACCGGGACTAACCACGGCCTAAAACTCCGAAGTCCCTAATCCGCCCCTACTTGGCCTCAAAACCCCTAGTAAAAAAATCACAGGGTCCAAAAAGCCCCGCAAGGGGTGGCCGTGTGCCGGAACCTCACCCTGGTCAGCTGACCCTAGTCTAGATAGGGGTAGAGGACCGGTCCCATACAAGATACATATACAAGGTGTACATAAATCCCCACCATGTAAATAGTACAATGGGGGGGCCAAAAAAGACAGGAAAAACACATAAAGGTTTTGGTGCAGCAAAAGCGTTCCAACGCGTTTCTTCAAAAAAGCGCACCTACAATCAGGTAAGACCCATGAGTCATCAGGGAACGCTGGGCCAGTATACAAATCATGTGCACAAATGCCCAAATAAAGTTATACTTAGACCGTGAGTTCACATCAAATCCGAGCTGCGGCGTATGGCTGCGGCTTCATGAGGGAGCCAGGACCTGTAACAATAGAGTAAGGTATCCCTTGAGCATACCAGGTCCTGGACCGATAAATCAAATTGCCACCATAAAAATAGAGAAACAAGGGTGCTCCATGTCCACCAGTGTTAAAGTAAAACATGTATACACTTACATATAATGCAGGTCGGCCAAAGTATATGACCTCAGACCGCGCACCGATGTGGCGTCTCGTCCCTGTGCATGCCTCCCTAACTATGAGGGAGACCACCCCCTATTTAAAAGTCCTGGGAGGAGAGTACTGCCGGGTCGAAATTCGCGCCCAGCCAAAGCGTCACAGGTCGCGTCACATAGGAGATAGTGCGCAGGCGCAGTTCACCTCCGATCACGCTGGGAGCCGGTGTATCCAGCCGATGTTACGGCGCATGCGTACAGATCACGACTCCAGGTGGACGTCATAGAAGGCATCCATTCAGAGCAGTGTGGGCGGAAGTGGTGGGGTCTGACTAAAGTGACGCGCTAGCGGCATCTAGTGTGAGAGGTAACAAACCTACTTAGAGTGAAACATGGGCGGACACAGGGGCGTCTTATCCATGAATAGGAGTCCCATCTGGACTTCTTATTTACCATGTGAACCACATCCATATTAATAATTGGGCTAAAGGGCAGAGGAGCGGACATATGAAATATACCGCTGCTACTCTGCAGCCCACATAGAGACATATAAAGGGCAAACAAGCAGCCCTACAGGACATTTAGGGCGGAATCCCCAGGTGAACCAGAACGGGCCCAAGATCACTTGTCAGTCCAGATACCTGGGATAGAAAGCCATCCCAGGCAATACACATGTGTCGGCAGGGTCAGGAATTATCAAAATCAAAAACAGACTAAAACCCATAAATCAGTGATTAGAGGAATGAACTAAAATTCAATTGTTCATTCAAACCGTGGGGGCTGGTGGTATTCAACCTGAAAATCCACCGTGTCTCCTGTTGAAGGATCTTTTTATCCCAATCTCCCCCACGGTTTGATTTGTGAACGCGCTCAATCCCCATAAAGGAAACTGCAGATGTCCTACCAGCATGGCAGGAGTGGACATGGCGAGCTATGGGGGTATCCTTATTATTCCTTATATCCCCCACATGCTCGCCCATTCTCTTGCGAAATTCCCTGCAGGTCTTACCCACGTAGCGTATGCCGCACTTGCAGATGCATAAATATACAATCCCCGGAGTGCGACAGTTGATAAAATCACGTAGGTGATAGACCTTGTTCCTTATGCCAGTAAAGGATTTCCCTTGATGTACAAATTTACAAAGGCTACAGCGGCCACATCTAAAGCATCCCACCACTGGACTCTGTAGCCAGGTAAGTGGTCTCGTCATGCCTGGTGCAAAATGACTGTGGACCAATTGGTCCCTTAGGTTGGTCCCCCTTCTGAATGTAATAGAGGCTTTTGGACTGAGCACATCCCTTAGGTCAGGGTCCAGCAGCAGGGTCCCCCAGTGGCGGTCAAGAATTGCCCGAACCCCTGATGCCGCCACATCATATGTACCAATGACTCTGATTTGTTGTGCGGGTTCCTCTGTCTGTTTATTGGGATGCAAGAGGCTTGTTCTCTCTTGCTGAAGGGCCCTTTTATAGGCTAATCGCAGTACCCGATCCGGGTAGCCCCGAGCTCTGAACCGGGACCTCAGATCGTCCGCCTCCCGTTTAAAACCCTTCAGGTCGGAGCAATTGCGCCTCACCCGTAGGTACTGCCCTGTTGGAATGCCCCTCCTGAGTGGGAGAGGGTGGCAACTCTTCCAACCCAGGAGGGAATTAGTGGCTGTGGGTTTTCGATAAATAGTAGTTTTTAGGGACCCTCCTGGTTCCTTTGAGATCAGGATATCCAGGAAGGGTAGGCTATCACTCTCAATCACAGATGTAAACTTCAAATTGATACTATTAGTATTCAGCTCAGACACAAATCTTCTAAAGTCACCCTCTGGACCGCTCCACAGAACGAAATATATCGTCTTTGTAGCGGCACCAGAGGGCGATAAATTCCACATACCAGTGTGGCCCCTCTCCGAACACGACGGTCTCCTCCCACCAGCCCAGGAGCAAATTTGCATATGATGGTGCACAAGAACTGCCCATGGCAGTGCCCCTGAGCTGGTGGTAGACTCGACCGTCGAACAAAAAGAAGTTGCTGGTCAAAATGAACTCCAGAAGTTGTAACACGAAGATATTATGGGACATACACTGCCGTCCCCTTGCTCTCAGGAAATGTGCAGTTGCCTCCAGGCCATGCTTGTGTGGTATTGAGGAGTATAACGCCTCCACATCTATTGATGCCAGGAACCAATCGGGTTCCACCACCATCCCCTCCAGTTTGGACAGTAGGTCACTTGTTATAGGAGTATAATTATACATTGGGTACATGCGTATTAGATACCCCAGTTTGAAACTGTTCTCTTCCTGAGATGGATCTCCAGTCAAAGATGATATGTGGCACCAAGTGTTCCCGAGGACACGTGGTATAGCAAGTAACTTAGCCATCCTGCACAACTTTGCACTGGGTGGCTACATAACATGTGCATATCTTAGTATACAGTACATGTGAACTGAATCAGTGCTTTGTTCAACTTGAGGTTTTCTCCACCAGTAACCCTGTACTGCGTCTTCACTGACCTAGGGTTAATGCTTTGTGTTTTGGGTATTATCTTTACCGGAGGTTCCTTTTCATAAAGAGGGCAGATCCACACTGGGATATATAGTATACATATATTTAATGTACCGTATGTATAAATATGCTCCTTATGGACACTGAGAGGCCATGATCTGAGGCCTGAGTTATTGGAAGACCCTACTTCCCATATCTATATATCCATCAACAAAGGCTGCAAATTGTGCAGTACCCTTTGGTTTGAATAGAGGTTCTGATATGGTTATGGACATTCTCTGTTCTCTGTATATTATATTGGGATAATAGTGCTTGTTTTAGCATTTCTATTACTCAGGCCATTGTTTTGACACTTTGTGTATTTTTTATACAGGCCCCTACATTATATTATCCCCTGGGCAAACATGAAAATGGCAAAATGCATCTGCATTTCCAGAATGGATCACCCCATTCCCCCACAACTAAGAGGAACATATTATCCATGCTACACATGTACCACCCACAAAATGGACACTTGCCACTATTTAAAGGGCATCTGTCACCACAAACCAATTGGTGCAATATCCTAGGGCAGGGATGGGCAAACCGCGACTCTCCAGCTGTTGCAAAACTACAACTTCCAGCATGCAAATACTGCTTACAGCTATCAGCCTACAGCAGGGCATGGAGGGAATTGTAGTTTTTTAACAGCTGGAGAGCCGCAGTTTGCCCATCCCTGTCCTAGGGGATAATTTGTGTACCATGAAAAGGCTTTTTATCTCCAGATTGCTGGAAATCATGAGACTCTGCTGAAAAGCGCAGATCTACAACAGCAGAATGTTTTCCTACTGGCACTGTATGTGGTGGTGACAGATGCCCTTTAGCACAACGCTGTGAATACTTAACTGACTTCTTCACCAGTGCCGAGTCTCTGCAGAGTCATGCAGCCAAAAGGTAGACACCTCCTGCTAAGATAAAGCTCTCCTTTATACATTCACTTGCCACACAGATTTTTGCCCCTTTTTGACACTGTGAAGTCTACAGTCACTGCAGACATTACTATTAAGAGCCTAGGGACCTAAGTCAGTTCAGGGATCAGGGGCTACCATAACTGAAAACAATCGGCGCAGAAAGGACTCCTCTCTCCACAAGGTACCTGTGCAGTTGCAAAGTCTGTACAGGAGGTTTGTCTATTCCTGATTACTACAGAATACTAACAAAAAAGTACATAAAATATGTATATGAATGTTTAAATGGCCAAGAATAATTCAATCTAAGTGACATGTAACATCAAGTATGACATTATCTATTGCACACTTCCTATTGTCCAATAAATCTTTGGCTTTGACAAAGTACTGAACACAAAAAGAGCATCTCCAATTAAAGATAAAAAAAACGTGCAGACTCATGCTTATAGATGGGTCTCCCTAATAAGGAAGAACACCACAAAGAGCAACCTCCAATGCCACTCAGCTGACCAGGGCAATTTCTTATGAGACACTCAGTATTCTTGTCTTTCTGGAAGAAGAACTGGCTTGCATGTCACATTAAGAGTAGTGTGACACCGGGATATTCAGTGCTCTCGATCTTCTGGAGGAAGAACTGGCTTGCGTGTCACATTCAGAGAAGTATGACATTCAGTACTCTTTTCCTTTCAGAAGGAGGACTAGATTATACAATTAACTCAAAGAAGCATTATGTGTGGGTCTCTCTATTTCTATGTGATTAGGCAAAAACAAATCATAAGTCATTTGGATTCCTTAGAATCGGGTCGGTAAATTCAATTTGTTCATGACTAATACACAATTTATATTGTATTAACTTATGATTTAAGGTAAAATGGAGATATGTAACAAAAAAGAGTAGTTTATTATTGTTATTATTAATTATTGTAAATCCTCATGAAATCCTAGGAACTGTACATATGAAAAGGGTTTACATAATACAGAAACAAATACAATACACATGACTAACATGTTGCACTCTACCTGGGAGGAGAGGAGGATGCAATAGGTAAAAGTAGAAGTTGCACAAATGGCTGTTTAGTGTTAGGAGGGTCATCTAAGGTAGCAGAGTTAACACTTAAACTCTTAACTCAATGTGATATTCCGAAACAAAAGCCATTGAAAAGCAATTTAAGGTGTCGGCTTAACACAACTAGTTTAGTTAACATGTCTAGTTAAGCATGTGTGTTACCTTGTGGGTTTACTGGTTGCTTTGCACATTTCAAAGGTGGAGGAGAATATTATGTGCTGGGTAGTGAGATGCAAAGTATGGGGGATACACAGGAGAAGTCTTGGAGATGATTAAGTGAGGAACAGATGAAAAGTGTAGGAGATGATAATGTGAAGAAAGACAAGAGGAGAGCAAAGAATGAGTTGTTATGGGATTTGGAGGTTATGTGTGGAAGATTAAGCAAAGATGTATGGGGAGACAGGCTGTGGATGATGATATTGTTAATGTTTTGAACTGAATTCATTCAGAAATGGGTACCCCATTGGCAGAGTAGAGAGGCGGAGCAAAAACAAGGGGATTATTGTTATTACTATGCATTGCATGTATGTAGTTCCAGTACAAGCCCCAGGTAATACATATGTAAGAAAAATAAAACTACTGTAATTGGCCTTCAGAACATACACAGAAAACAGAATATAATGGATTACATCTTGCTAAATAATTTTCACTCAAGAATCATCAGCCTCATGAGGGTTTCTTGCCATCCTTTGGATCAACATTGTAGGTTTTTACTGTTAGACTTGACATACCTGTGTCTCTTTTCAACCTTATTAACTATGTAACTGAAATTCTTTATCTATTGTGATGCTAAACAACTTGGCAGATGACCATTCAATTGTGAACTAACTTGACTTCAATGTGCATATTGTAAAACCAAGCTTAAGACAGTTGATGTGGCTTGTAGCAAAGAATTCTACCGCCATGTGGAGTTCAAATATAAATAATGAATGTCTCAAAGGTATAAAACTGTTTGCTTTTATTGATCGCTAAGCTTTACAGTCTTTAGGATAGCCCTTCCAATGCTGTATTGAAATTCCATTCAGTGAAGAGAAAATAAATTAAAATGCCTTAGGCAGGTATTGTGATGAATAAAACAAAAGCACCACAGGCACCTTCTCTCTGAATTAAAATTTTCACATAGGCTCCTTTGGGGTACTGCATATTGCAAATTTTACTTGCATCACTTTTTTTTATTTTTTACTTAAATTGACTTAAATCTATAAATCACATTGGCTTTGTTGATCCAGTGTTTTTAATATAGCCAGTGCTGTTTTTTAAAAAAAAAAATTAAATAAAATTAAATACCTTTAAAATAAGTTCCCGATAATAGACCCATGTAAATGTATTACCGATCTTTCAGTGAATTTATCATTCATGCAGCATACTGTTGTAGATATGTACAGACTTTTGTACATGATATATATGGAGGTGTACAGACCAATATGTATACATGTCTGTGAATGGCAGGTTACGTTTGGCAATCTCCCTTTTATTTATCCCCTAATGATCCAATAGTATTGGGGAAACACATTGGGATTATGGAGATTTCCTTATTTAATGGCCGATTGAATTTATGTGATATTTGTCTGTACTCTAATTTCTTAAGTTGTGGAAATCAGGTATTAAAATACATATATTTGTGTGTCTGTCTGTATACATATTGTTCTTATCACTGAAAATGTCTAGAACGCTAAAACTTAACCTTTATTAAAGTAGTATTAAAATGAAATGCTGGAGTGTTACAATTGCTCACAATAATTCATGCGTGTCTCAAAACTTAAGCCTACTGCGGCGTTATTTAGCCCACAATGTTGCTTAGTGAAAAACGCATACACTAGCACGTCCTCATTCAGCCCACAGTCCGAGAGCAGGAGTTTTAGGTGCGGGTGAGACCCGTGCTAATATCAGTTAGGGTACAGTCAGCACAACAGGTGCTAAAAGGGCCAGAAGTGGCAGGTATAGCAACACTTCTGATTTGCAGCTTCAGAAAACTGGGGGTCGGTGAATTTGGAGAGGTATCGGAGTTGGCCGCCCGCACTTAGGCTTCTGTCCTTACCGACCAACTCCCCTTCCTGTAGACACGGCACCACCAGTGAAGCATATATATGCCCCTGTTAGCCCTAACACAAAAAAAAAGGCTGGACTCCTGTATTGGAATATACGCTCAACGCGTTTCTTCAATAATTTGAATCATCAGGAGCCGATAATAATAGAATTAGAAGAGGTCCTGCCTGGACGCTGTCACACTAGTACATAGTGGCGGCGTCATTCGGCGCTAGAATGGCCGTGAAGCGGCCGCGCCGAACGCCGCTTCAAATAGCCGGCCACACCCCAAAGAGGCGGGTCCGGGAGACGCTGCTGGCCAGTGGGGGCCGACTGTGCGCTGCCTACCATGGCAACGCCCGACGCCGCCTGGCACAGACTAAGTATCGCTCCCTTTCCTATGAAGATATAAAGGGATCTATGTGGCAGGTTCGTACAGGGGCACAAACAGAAAAAGAGGAAGGGTTATGAGTGATACACATATACTCTGTATGGCCATCTGGGCTGATTAATCTCCAGATGTTTTAAGAGTTATTAGTGGAATCAAAAAACCATACAGAAGTAGACAGCAGTTCTCTCATATATAGGTGAAGGGAATGCTCGAGGGATGGTGAAACCGGACAATTTTATAATGCCAGGGAAGTCAGGGGTCCATAAAAGAACCAATATTGGATTCTGTAAAATGGAGAAAAAAACTCTCCTATCTTAAACTGTCGGATCCTCATTCAATGAAACAAGCAAAGGATATTCTATCATTCAGGCCATCAGGTTTGACTGTTTTCAGCCTGAATATCCATTCCGCTTCTTTCCGGAGCACCCGCTGGTCAAAATCCCCGCCTCTTGGAGATGGGCGTACAATCTCAATACCTTGAAAGGTTATCGATGTCTGATCCCCTGCATGGCATGAATTAACATGCCTGGCTACATTTGTGTCCTCTTCCTTGCGGATGTCCTCCAGGTGTTCACCTATCCTGCGACGGAACTCGCGTGTGGTTTTTCCCACGTATTGAATTCCACATATGCATGTCGCGAGATAGATGACACCCGAGGATCTGCAGTTAATGAAACACCTGATTTTATACGTTTTAGATGTAGTTGTGCTAGTGAATGCATTCCCTGTTTTGATAGAACGACAGGCAATGCATCCACTGCATCGATATGTGCCAGTGTTGGGATCCGTTAGCCAAGTAGTTTGTGTATTCTCCTGAAAAAGGCTATGCACAAGTCGATCTTTTAGGTTTTTGCCCTGACGGTAAGTAACAGATGGTTTATCCGCAATGTACTCAGCTACATCTGGGTCCATCTTCAAGATGCCCCAGTATTTCTGTAGTATGTGTAATATTTGAGTATTTGCCCCATCAAAGTTGCCAATTAGGCGAATCAAGTTTACCCCATCACCTTTGTCCTCGGGTTAAGGAGAGATTCTCTCGTGCATTGTTTGGCCTGTTGGTATGCTGGTGCCAATACTCTCCGCGGGTATCCCCTGTTCAGGAATCTATTTTGAAGGTCCCGAGCCTTCTCACAAAAGTCCGACAAAGAGGAGCAATTTCTGCGGACCCGGAGATACTGTCCCCTGGGAATGCCCCTTTGAGGGGGCAGGATGACAACTATTCCAGTGCAGTAAACTGTTTGTGGCAGTGTCCTTACGGTGCAGGCTAGTATTGATCTGACCCTGTTCCGTTTTAGAGATCACCAAATCGAGAAATGTGATCCTATTCGGACTAATTTCATAGGTAAAATGTAGGCCACACTTGTTCACATTAAGCGACCGGACAAATTCCTTAAAATCAGATTCAGATCCTGTCCAAAACACCAAAATGTCGTCTATAAATCTGAGCCACAATGTGACACTGGAGAACCACTTCTGGTTCTGTTCACCGCACACGACTTCCCTCTCCCACCAGCCCAGGTAGAGGTTGGCATAAGATGGCGCACAGGGGCTCCCCATGGCCACTCCCTGAGCTGGCGGAAGAGGAAGCGGTTGAACGTGAACACATTGTGGCTCAGGACGAAATTGAGTAATGTAACTACAAACTCATTGTGCTGATGGAACTCACTGCCTCTCTGTTCCAAAAATACCGTACTGCACTGGTGCCACCCTCGTGGGGAATGGAGCTATATAGAGCCTCCACATCAAGGCTGGCCAGCATAACTCCATCCTCGACGTGGAGGCCGTCCAATTTGTTTACGACCTCCATTGAGTCCCTTACATATGAAGGTAGGGATACGACAAATGGCTTGAGAATAATTTCGACATAGTTACTGACCTCTTGAGTCAGACTATTTGTCCCTGATACAATTGGCCTGCCTTTTAGTGGGGAGAGCCCCTTATGTATCTTAGGGAGGCTATAAAAACAGGCCAACTGTGGGTGTCTGGGGAGCAGGGCCATATGCTCACTCTTATCAATTAGTCTCAAGGAGAGTGCTTCAGTTAGAATCCTCTCCAACTCACTTTTGTGGATTTCAGAGGGATTATGAGATAATTTCTCATAACACTCTTTGTTCTTCAAAATATCCATACACATTTTCTTGTATTGATCCTGCCCCAAAATCACTATATTCCCACCTTTGTCCGCTACCTTCATAACTATCGAGGGATCCCTTTCCAATGTCAGTAGCCCATCCAATTCTTCTTTGGTGATGTTATGTTTATACCAAGCACCCTCTAACTCTCTCAGTTCATCTGTGACTAGATTAATGAACACATCAACTGGAGTAGTGTCATTTACTGGGGACTCGCTTCGATCGGATCCTCATTTGCGTGAATGGCCCCTCACCCGGGTTCTGTTCTCCTTCACGCAATAACCCCACCAAATTTCTAAAATCCTCCAATTCTGAAACCTCAATCCCCAATTCAGCGCATTGGCGCCGATCGTGGTTTCTGAAGAATTTTTTCCATTTAATCTTCCTACCAAAAAGATGGAGGTCCTTAACCCAACTAAAAAGGTTGAACATTGGGGTCGGTACAAAAGAGAGACCTTTTTTCAAAATACTACATTCTGCCTCTGTAAGGGGTCTATTTGATAAATTTATGATCTGTAGTTCATCGGATGGACTATTGGCATGGCGGTGAGAAGCTGAGGGTGATGGTAATAGACACATATTTATTGTTCTTTTCTCCCTCTCAGCAGATAGGTGGAGATGGGGTTGTTCTGGCCTAAAAAACTTCCCCTAGACCGCTGGCCCCTTGCTTGACCTCTCCTACCTTGGGGGTATCTAGATCTACCAGGAGACCTCGCAGGGTTAAACTGCTGAGAAGGTTCACCCTCAAGCTCCCCTCAGATGATGAAGGCTCAGTCTCGGCCTCCAAGCCTTTCACTGATTTTGCCTGAAAATCAAACAGGCGTCCCTCCCTAAAATCCGTAGTGTCTCTTAAATATTGTCCGTGTTTCCTCTCCTTAAGCTGTGCAGTGTATCTCTGTATCGTCTGTTCCAAGTTTTGTTCTTTTTTTGCAAAATCCATATGACTAGAGAATTTCTTTACCGCCTCTATTTGTTCCTGGAGGGCTACTGTGCTTTTTTCATGTAATGTCTTCTCCTCCTCCAGTAATAAACCCATAAGGCGTAGGGAGGACTGGATGGATTCACACTCCCACTTTTTTATAAACTCAGGAGATCTTAGGCGGGTGGTGGGAAATAAAGGGATGCGAAGCCCTCTTGGTACAATGCTTGGTACAGTCAAACCTGATGGCCTGAATGATAGAATATCCTTTGCTTGTTTCATTGAATGAGGATCCGACAGTTTAAGATAGGAGAGTTTTTTTCTCCATTTTACAGAATCCAATATTGGTTCTTTTATGGACCCCTGACTTCCCTGGCATTATAAAATTGTCCGGTTTCACCATCCCCTCGAGCATTCCCTTCACCTATATATGAGAGAACTGCTGTCTACTTCTGTATGGTTTTTTGATTCCACTAATAACTCTTAAAACATCTGGAGATTAATCAGCCCAGATGGCCATACAGAGTATATGTGTATCACTCATAACCCTTCCTCTTTTTCTGTTTGTGCCCCCTGTACGAACCTGCCACATAGATCCCTTTATATCTTCATAGGAAAGGGAGCGATACTTAGTCTGTGCCAGGCGGCGTCGGGCGTTGCCATGGTAGGCAGCGCACAGTCGGCCCCCACTGGCCAGCAGCGTCTCCTGACCCGCCTCTTGGGGTGTGGCTCGGCTATTTGAAGCGGCAGCCGGCGCGGCCGCTCACGGCCATTCTAGCGCCGAATGACGCCGCCACTATGTACTAGTGTGACAACGTCCAGGCAGGACCTCTTCTAATTCTATTATTATCGGCTCCTGATGATTCAAATTATTGAAGAAACGCGTTGAGCGTATATTCCAATACAGGGAGTCCAGCCTTTTTTTTTTTTGTGTTAGGGCTAACAGGGGCATATATATGCTTCACTGGTGGTGCCGTGTCTACAGGAAGGGGAGTTGGTCGGTAAGGACAGAAGCCTAAGTGCGGGCGGCCAACTCCGATACCTCTCCAAATTCACCGACCCCCAGTTTTCTGAAGCTGCAAATCAGAAGTGTTGCTATACCTGCCACTTCTGGCCCTTATAGCACCTGTTGTGCTGACTGTACCCTAACTGATATTAGCACGGGTCTCACCCGCACCTAAAACTCCTGCTCTCGGACTGTGGGCTGAATGAGGACGTGCTAGTGTGTGCGTTTCACTAAGCAACATTGTGGGCTAAATAACGCCGCAGTAGGCTTAAGTTTTGAGACACGCATGAATTATTGTGAGCAATTGTAACACTCCAGCATTTCATTTTAATACTACTTTAATAAAGGTTAAGTTTTAGCGTTCTAGACATTTTCAGTGATAATAGCAATTGGACGCGATATTCTACAGCATTATTACTTGCAGTGACTTCTTATTGTAATTACATAAGGGATGGCAGGATTTTTGTCGGGAGGCATAAATAGAGAGGAATGGGGAAACGATGCCAGGCTAGTTTTTTCTGAAGCAGTTTTACCGGGGTGAGTCCTGTAACGACCCTAGCAGGCTCATTTAAATCCCTGACCAAGTTATATAAAGAGAATATTCATGGATGGTGGGAAATTCAAACACTTGAAATTTATTTGAAAATAGCATTGTACCAAGAGGGCTTCGCATCCCTTTATTTCCCACCACCCGCCTAAGATCTCCTGAGTTTATAAAAAGTGGGAGTGTGAATCCATCCAGTCCTCCCTACGCCTTATGGGTTTATTACTGGAGGAGGAGAAGACATTACATGAAAAAGCACAGTAGCCCTCCAGGAACAAATAGAGGCGGTAAAGAAATTCTCTAGTCATATGGATTTTGCAAAAAGAACAAAACTTGGAACAGACGATACAGAGATACACTGCACAGCTTAAGGAGAGGAAACACGGACAATATTTAAGAGACACTACGGATTTTAGGGAGGGACGCCTGTTTGATTTTCAGGCAAAATCAGTGAAAGGCTTGGAGGCCGAGACTGAGCCTTCATCATCTGAGGGGAGCTTGAGGGTGAACCTTCTCAGCAGTTTAACCCTGCGAGGTCTCCTGGTAGATCTAGATACCCCCAAGGTAGGAGAGGTCGAGCAAGGGGCCAGCGGTCTAGGGGAAGTTTTTAGGCCAGAACAACCCCATCTCCACCTATCTGCTGAGAGGGAGAAAAGAACAATAAATATGTGTCTATTACCATCACCCTCAGCTTCACCGCCATGCCAATAGTCCATCCGATGAACTACAGATCATAAATTTATCAAATAGACCCCTTACAGAGGCTGAATGTAGTATTTTGAAAAAGGTCTCTTTTGTACCGACCCCAATGTTCAACCTTTTAGCTGGGTAAAGGACCTCCATCTTTTGGCAGGAAGATTAAATGGAAAAATTCTTCAGAAACCACGATCGGCGCCAATGCGCTGAATTGGGGATTGAGGTTTCAGAATTGGAGGATTTTAGAAATTTGGTGGGGTTATTGCGTGAAGGAGAACAGAACCCGGGTGAGGGGCCATTCACGCAAATGAGGATCCGATCGAAAGCGAGTCCCCAGTAAATGACACTACTCCAGTTGATGTGTTCATTAATCTAGTCACAGATGAACTGAGAGAGTTAGAGGGTGCTTGGTATAAACATAACATCACCAAAGAAGAATTGGATGGGCTACTGACATTGGAAAGGGATCCTCGATAGTTATGAAGGTAGCGGACAAAGGTGGGAATATAGTGATTTTGGGGCAGGATCAATACAAGAAAATGTGTATGGATATTTTGAAGAACAAAGAGTGTTATGAGAAATTATCTCATAATCCCTCTGAAATCCACAAAAGTGAGTTGGAGAGGATTCTAACTGAAGCACTCTCCTTGAGACTAATTGATAAGAGTGAGCATATGGCCCTGCTCCCCAGACACCCACAGTTGGCCTGTTTTTATAGCCTCCCTAAGATACATAAGGGGCTCTCCCCACTAAAAGGCAGGCCAATTGTATCAGGGACAAATAGTCTGACTCAAGAGGTCAGTAACTATGTCGAAATTATTCTCAAGCCATTTGTCGTATCCCTACCTTCATATGTAAGGGACTCAATGGAGGTCAGTAAACAAATTGGACGGCCTCCACGTCGAGGATGGAGTTATGCTGGCCAGCCTTGATGTGGAGGCTCTATATAGCTCCATTCCCCACGAGGGTGGCACCAGTGCAGTACGGTATTTTTGGAACAGAGAGGCAGTGAGTTCCATCAGCACAATGAGTTTGTAGTTACATTACTCAATTTCGTCCTGAGCCACAATGTGTTCACGTTCAACCGCTCCTCTTCCGCCAGCTCAGGGAGTGGCCATGGGGAGCCCCTGTGCGCCATCTTATGCCAACCTCTACCTGGGCTGGTGGGAGAGGGAAGTCGTGTAGCGGTGAACAGAACCAGAAGTGGTTCTCCAGTGTCACATTGTGGCTCAGATTTATAGACGACATTTTGGTGTTTTGGACAGGATCTGAATCTGATTTTAAGGAATTTGTCCGGTCGCTAATGTGAACAAGTGTGGCCTACATTTTACCTATGAAATTAGTCCGAATAGGATCACATTTCTCGATTTGGTGATCTCTAAAACGGAACAGGGTCAGATCAATACTAGCCTGCACCGTAAGGACACTGCCACAAACAGTTTACTGCACTGGAATAGTTGTCATCCTGCCCCCTCAAAAGGGGCATTCCCAGGGGACAGTATCTCCGGTCCGCAGAAATTGCTCCTCTTTGTCGGACTTTTGTGAGAAGGCTCGGGACCTTCAAAATAGATTCCTGAACAGGGGATACCCAGGAGAGTATTGGCACCAGCATACCAACAGGCCAAACAATGCACGAGAGAATCTCTCCTTAACCCGAGGGACAAAGGTGATGGGGTAAACTTGATTCGCCTAATTGGCAACTTTGATGGGGCAAATACTCAAATATTACACATACTACAGAAATACTGGGGCATCTTGAAGATGGACCCAGATGTAGCTGAGTACATTAGCGGATAAACCATCTGTTACTTACCGTCGGGCAAAACCTAAAAGATCGACTTGTGCATAGCCTTTTTCAGGAGAATACACAAACTACTTGGCTAACGGATCCCAACACTGGCACATATCGATGCAGTGGATGCATTGCCTGTCGTTCTATCAAAACAGGGAATGCATTCACTAGCACAACTACATCTAAAACGTATAAAATCAGGTGTTTCATTAACTGCAGATCCTCGGGTGTCATCTATCTCGCGACATGCATATGTGGAATTCAATACGTGGGAAAACCACACGCGAGTTCCGTCGCAGGATAGGTGAACACCTGGGGACATCCGCAAGGAAGAGGACACAAATGTAGCCAGGCATGTTAATTCATGCCATGCAGGGGATCAGACATCGATAACCTTTCAAGGTATTGAGATTGTACGCCCATCTCCAAGAGGCGGGATTTTGACCAGCGGGTGCTCCGGAAAGAAGCGGAATGGATATTCAGGCTGAAGACAGTCAAACCTGATGGCCTGAATGATAGAATATCCTTTGCTTGTTTCATTGAATGAGGATCCGACAGTTTAAGATAGGAGAGTTTTTTTCTCCATTTTACAGAATCCAATATTGGTTCTTTTATGGACCCCTGACTTCCCTGGCATTATAAAATTGTCCGGTTTCACCATCCCCTCGAGCATTCCCTTCACCTATATATGAGAGAACTGCTGTCTACTTCTGTATGGTTTTTTGATTCCACTAATAACTCTTAAAACATCTGGAGATTAATCAGCCCAGATGGCCATACAGAGTATATGTGTATCACTCATAACCCTTCCTCTTTTTCTGTTTGTGCCCCTGTACGAACCTGCCACATAGATCCCTTTATATCTTCATAGGAAAGGGAGCGATACTTAGTCTGTGCCAGGCGGCGTCGGCGTTGCCATGGTAGGCAGCGCACAGTCGGCCCCCCACTGGCCAGCAGCGTCTCCCGGACCCGCCTCTTTGGGGTGTGGCTTCGGCTATTTGAGCGGCGTTCGGCGCGGCCGCTCACGGCCATTCTAGCGCCGAATGACGCCGCCACTATGTACTAGTGTGACAGCGCCCAGGCAGGACCTCTTCTAATTCTATTATTATCGGCTCCTGATGATTCAAATTATTGAAGAAACGCGTTGAGCGTATATTCCAATACAGGGAGTCCAGCCTTTTTTTTTGTGTTAGGGCTAACAGGGGCATATATATGCTTCACTGGTGGTGCCGTGTCTACAGGAAGGGAGTTGGTCGGTAAGGACAGAAGCCTAAGTGCGGGCGGCCAACTCCGATACCTCTCCAAATTCACCGACCCCCAGTTTTCTGAAGCTGCAAATCAGAAGTGTTGCTATACCTGCCACTTCTGGCCCTTATAGCACCTGTTGTGCTGACTGTACCCTAACTGATATTAGCACGGGTCTCACCCGCACCTAAAACTCCTGCTCTCGGACTGTGGGCTGAATGAGGACGTGCTAGTGTATGCGTTTTTCACTAAGCAACATTGTGGGCTAAATAACGCCGCAGTAGGCTTAAGTTTTGAGACACGCATGAATTATTGTGAGCAATTGTAACACTCCAGCATTTCATTTCATTTTAATACTACTTTAATAAAGGTTAAGTTTTAGCGTTCTAGACATTTTCAGTGATAATAGCAATTGGACGCGATATTCTACAGCATTATTACTTGCAGTGAATACATATTGTTCTACCTAATTGTCAGAAATGATTAATGAACACATTTTTCTGCATTGTATGCAGAGAGCCACGCTCCTGCTATAGTAGGTTCTTTCAAAATAAATTTTAATTTATTATGTAAATACCTTAATATATATATGATGTAAGTATGTTTTGCTACTATATTTTTAAATAACAAAATATTTAGATGAATCACTCAATTGCTGTGAATTTTGAGGATTGAGAATATATTCTATCTAAATCAGTGATATGATTATTAATAATGAAAGCTCCTTTCTGTCCCCCCAACAAGAAATGACCTAATTTGCATTTGGAAATGGGGCAGACATGGACACATTATTAGGGATAGCAGTGTAGGTTTGAGAAGATTTAGAGGATGCTAGAAAAGTGTGCAGTCAGGGATGTTTGCACAGCAAACTCTGAAGTCATGGTCTGGGCCAGATGAAAAACATACTAAAGATGAACAACTACAGTCAGAGACAGTACGTGTTAGCCGTTGAATATGCAATCACATATACGGTCTGCAGACTGCGTGTGTAGATCTTGTATCTACCAATTTATGGAGGTATTATTACTTTTTGTATAAAGGTTTTTCTGCATTAACAGTATAGATATTATTTGGTCACTTTGCATGTGGAAATGTGATAATAGTGTAATTTCATTTGGTGTAGTTTAGTGGTATTTTTGGTAATATTGGTCTTTATAATGAGTTGTTTTGCTCAGTGACAATATAGAGGTAATATTTAGTCACTTTATAGTGGATTATTTGATAACTATATATGAATGAAATTTTTGGGTGGGTGGGTATATATACCTTGGACCTTATCATTTAGGACCCTAGCAATGCCTATTTAAGTATCAGAGATCAGTGCTACAGCACTTTGTACACTTTTTTATGAATTTACTCAATGTAACTGTGTTGCTGGTACAGAATTTCAGTATTTGGTGCCTCAGTTTTTATTTTGCCCAGGGCCAGACTTCGCTAAAACGGTCCCTGGTGATTGCTGCATGCTGCATCTCTACTAATGAGCAGGCAATTATCGTGAACAGTCTTTTCCAGATGATTGCCTGCTCACTCAGCACACCTAAATGAACACCTAAAAGTTCCCAATCTTGATCACACAATCTATTTCTATGTTTGTTTTTAAGGGGTAGAAAGAACCCCATCCAAACACAGGGAATATATATGCTACCATACCAGTTCAGTGTAGATGTTGAAGGTTTCCAGTGCAGCAAGACATCGGTGCTAACTAGGAATGAGCAAACCTGAACTGTATAGTTCGTACCGAATTTTGGTGTGTTCGGACCCGAACCCGAAAATTTAGGTAAAAGTTCGGCTTCGGGTTCGTTGTTCGGCGATTTCTTGCCGCTTTCTGAAGGGCTGCAAAGCAGCCAATCAGCTAGCGTTTTACTTCTTGCCCTAAGAAGCCATCACAGCCATGTCTACTAATGGCATGGCTGTGATTGGCCAAGTGCACCATGTGACCCAGCCTCTATTTAAGCTGGAGTCACATCGCCCCGCACGTCACTCTGCTCTGATTAGTGTAGGGATAGGATGCAGCTGTTGTTAGAGCGAGATTAAGCAGGGATTAACTCAGCAAAAACACTTAATGAAGTGATCAATCTACAGCTCTGAATCACTCAACTTCTGCTAGTTAATTGCTCACTGTTTTAGGCTGCCCAGACCGTTTTTCTGTCACTTTTTTCTGGGGTGATCGGCGGAAACTTTGTGTCTTGTGATGTGCAAGCACAAGCTGCCACCAAGTCCATTAATCCATCAATAGTAGTTTTTTTTTTTTTTTTTTGCGATATCCTACATCAGGGGCTTGGCTGTGCTTATTGTCACCCCTAGAAACTCAGGATAGAATTTTCTATATTTTATTGAGAGGTGAAATTCACTTAAAAAAATAGCAATCTGCTAAATCTGGTGTTCCAGCTGTGGCTAGCCAAGTGTAACACTGTCTGGCAAAGAATATTTTTTTTTTCTAGGGTGAAATTCAATTTCCAAAATAGCAATACCCTAAATCAGTGGTTTCTGCTGTGGCAGGACAATTTTATATTGTCCGTCAAAGGATAGCTTTTGTTCTGGGGTGCAATTCAATCACCAAAACAGCAATACCGTAAATCTGGTGTTCCAGCTGTGACTGGAAAAGTTTCATAGTGTCCGTCAAAGGATATATTATTTTCTGGGGGGAAATTCAGTTGCAAAAATAGCAATACTGTAAATCTGGTGTTCCAGCTGTGACTGGACAAGTTTCATAGTGTCCGTCAACGGATATATTATTTTCTGGGCTTAAATTCAGTTGCAAAAATAGCAATACCGTAAATCTGGTGTTCCAGCTGTGACTGGACAAGTTTCATAGTGTCCGGCAAAGGATATATTATTTTCTGGGGTGAAAGTCAATTACCAAAAAAGCAATACCATAAATCAGTGGTTTCACCTGTGGCTGGACAAGTTAAATAGTGTCCGGCAAAGGATATATTTTATTCTGGGGTGAAATTCTATTGCAAAAATAGCAATCCCATAAATCTGGTGTCCCAGCAGTGGCTGGCCAAATTTAATAATGTCCAGCAAAGGATAGATTTTGTTCTGGGGTGAAATTCAATTGCCAAAATAGCAATCCCCTAAATCTGGTGTCCCAGCAGTTGCTGGCCAAGTTTAATAGTGTCCGGCAAAGGATATATTTTAGTCTGGGGTGAAATTCAATTGCCAAAATAGCAATACCGTAAATCAGTGGTTTCCGCTGTGTTTGGCCAAGTTTAATAGTGTCCGGCAAAGGATAGATTTTTTTCTGGGGTGAAATTCAATTGACAAAATAGCAATACCATAAATCAGTGGTTTCAGCAGTGGCTGGCCAAGTTTAATAGTGTCCGGCAAAAGATATATTTTGTTCTGGGGTGAAATTCAATTGCCAAAATAGCAATCCCCTAAATCTGGTGTCCCAGCAGTGGCTGGCCAACTTTAATAGTGTCCGGCAAAGGATAGATTTTTTTCTGGGGTGAAATTAAATTGCCAAAATAGCAATACCATAAATCAGTGGTTTCAGCAGTGGCTGGCCAAGTTTAATAGTGTCTGTCAAAAGATATATCATTTTCTGGGGTGAAATTCAGTTGCAAAAATAGCAATACCGTAAATCAGTGGTTTCATCTGTGGCCGGCCAAGTTTCATAGTGTCCGGCAAAGGATAGATTTTTTTCTGGGATGAAATTCAATTGCCAAAACAACAATACCGTAAATCTGGTGTTCCAGCTGTGACTGAACAAGTTTAATAGTGTCCGGCAAAGGATATATTTTGTTCTGGGGTGAAATTCAATTGTCTAAATAGCAATACCGTAAATCAGTGGTTTCAGCAGTGGCTGGCCAAGTTTAATAGTGTCTGGCAAAGGATAGATTTTGTTCTGGGTTTAAATTCAATTGCCAAAATAGCAATACCATAAATCTGTGGTTTCAGCAGTGGCTGGCAAAGTTTAATAGTGTCCAGCAAAGGATATATTTTGTTCTGGGGTGAAATTCAAATGCCAAAATAGCTATAACGTAAATCAGTGGTTTCAGCAGTGGCTGGCCAAGTTTCATAGTGTCAGTCAAAGGATATATTATTTTCTGTGGTGAAATTCAGTTGCAAAAATAGAAATACCGTAAATCTGGTGTTCCAGCTGTGACTGAACAAGTTTCATAGTGTCCGTCAAAGAATATATTATTTTCTGGGGTGAAATTCAGTTGCAAAAATAGCAATACTTTAAATCTGGTGTTCCAGCTGTGACTGGACAAGTTTAATAGTGTCCATCAAAGGATATATTATTTTCTGGGGTGAAATTCGGTTGCAAAAATAGCAATACCGTAAATTTGGAGTTCCAGCTGTGACTAGACAAGTTTCATAGTGTCCGTCAAAGTATATATTATTTTCTGGGGTGAAATCCAGTTGCAAATATCAAAATACCATAAATCTGGTGTTCCAGCTGTGGCTGACCAAGTTTCATAGTGTCCTGCAAAGGATATATTTTGTTCTGGGGTGAAATTCAACTGCCAAAATAGCAATACCCAAAATCTGGTGTTCCAGCTGTTGCAGGCCAAGTGTAAATCTGTCCGTAAAAGGGTATAGTACACTCAGCATGCATCTCCAAGTGTATTTCTTTCCGTCAAAGGGTATATTACAGTAAGTGTTAAAATACAGCATAATCCTCTACATTTACACACACTGTTTTGCATCTCTAAATGTATTTCTTTCGGTTAGAGGGTATATTACACAAAGTGTTAAAATACAAGTGCTGAAAGCATAATCTTGTATATTTTTTCACACGCTACTGTGCATCTCTAAGTGTAAATCTGTCCATAAAAGGATACCTTTCATCCAGTGCCTAAATATTAGGCCTACATTTGATATTCCCCTAAATCTGTGGTTACTGCTGTGCCTGGATTAGTGTAATATGATACATAAATAGATAGCCAGATAGTGTTAGGTGCCTGTTAAAAAAAGGCCTGAATTTGAATTCAATACATTGGGCCAAATAATTTTTTTCTTATTGTGGTGAATAGTAACAATAAGGGATAAATTCTAGTAAGGGACGCGGACGTGGACATTGTCGTGGTGTTGTTAGTGGACCCTCTGGTGCTGGGAGAGGACGTGACCGTTTTGCCACAGCCACACGTCCTAGTGAACCAACTACCTCAGGTTCCAGTACCCGCCAGAATTTACAGCAATATTTGGTGGGGCCCAATGCCGTTCTAAGGATGGTAGACCTGAGCAAGTACAGGCGCTAGTCAATTGGGTGGCCGACAGTGGATCCAGCACGTTCACAACATTATCTCCCACCCAGTCTTCTGCAGAAGACCCGAGTGGTTTGCACGCTGTGCCATCAGAGCCTGAAGTGAGGCATTAACATTCTGAACCTTAGCACAACCTGCAATAGCAGGTATCTACATGCAAAGCATGAACTGCAATGGAGTAAACACCTTAAAAACAAGAAACTCACTCAGGCTCCCCCTGCTCCCTCTTCTGCTTCTGCCTCCGCCTTTTCCTCCGCCTCGGGAGGAATGTTGACACCTGCCGCCCACCAAACAGAGAATGTTCCAACAACACCACCACCATCTCCGTCACCAAGCATCTCCACCATGTCACACGGTAGCGTTCAGCTCTCCATCTCACAAACATTGGAGAGAAAGCGTAAATTCCCACCAAGCCACCCTCGAGCCCTGTGCCTCAATGCCAGCATTTCTAAACTACTGGCTTTTGAAATGCTGTCATTCAGGCTGGTGGACACAGACAGCTTCAAACAGCTGATGGCGATGGCTGTCCCACAGTATGTTGTTCCCAGTCGCCTCTATTTCTCCAAGAGAGCAGTGCCTTCCCTGCACAACCAAGTATCCGATAAAATCAAGTGTGCACTGCGCAACGCCACCTGTGGCAAAGTCCACCTAACCACAGATAAGTGGACCAGTAAGCACAGCTAGGGACGCTCTATCTCCCTAACTGCACACTGGGTAAATGTAGTGGCGGCTGGGCCCCAGGCAGAGAGTTTTTTGGCGCACGTCCTTCCGCCGCCAAGGATCGCAGGGCATCATTCTTTGCCTCCTGTAGCCTCCTACTCAGCTTCCTCCTCCTCTTCTTCCACCTGCTCATACAGTCAGCCACATACCTTCACCACCAACTTCAGCACAGCCCGGGGTAAACGTCAGCAGGCCGTTCTAAAACTCATATGTTTGGGGGACAGGCCCCACACCACGCAGGAGTTGTGGAGGGGTATTGAACAACAGACCGACCAGTGGTTTCTGCTGGTGGGCCTCAAGCTCGGCCTGGTTGTGTGCGATAATGGGCGAAATCTCGTCACAGCTCTGGGACTAGCCGGTTTGACGCACATCCCTTGCCTGGCACATGTGCTGAATTTGGTAGTGCAGAAGTTCATTCACAACTACCCCGACATGTCAGAAGTGCTGCATAACGTGAGGGCCGTCTGTACGCGCTTCCGGCATACATCCTGCCGCTGCTCGCCTGTCCTGCACATGCTGAAGAGACTGTGCGAGCAGCAGCAAGTCATAGTTATGTTTCAGCTGCAGCACGCACGGGTGAGTCACACTGCGGAACAGCACCACTTCACACCCAATGATTGGGCCTCCATGCGAGACCTGTGTGCCCTGTTGCGCTGTTTCGAGTACTCCACCAACATGGCCAGTGGCGATGACGCCGTTATCAGCGTTACAATACCACTTCTCTATCCCCTTGAGAAAACTGTTAGGGAGATGATGAATGAGGAGGTGGCCCAGGAGGAGGAGGAAGAGGGGTCATTTTTTGCACTTTCAGGCCAGTCTCTTATAAGTGGCTCAGAGGGAGTTTTTTTTGCAAAAGCAGAGGCCAGGTACAAATGTGGCCAGCCAGGGCCCACTAATAGAGGATGAGGAGGATGAGGAGGAGGTGGAGGAGGATGAGGATGAAGCATGTTCACAGCGGAATGGCATCCAACGCAGCTCGGGCCCATCACTGGTGCGTGGCTGGGGGAAAACGGAGGGCGATGACGTTACACCTCCCACAGCTTGTTCTTACCTCTGGGCAGCCTGGCACACATGAGCGACTACATGCTGCAGTGCCTGCGCAACGACAGCAGAGTTGCCCACATTTTACCATGTGCGGCTTACTGGGTTGCCACCCTGCTGGATCCCCGGTACAAAGACAATGTGCCCACCTTACTTCCTGCACTGGAGCGTGATAGGCAGATGCACGAGTACAAGAGCACATTGTAAGACACGCTACTGAGATCATTCCCAAATGTCACAGGGGAACAAGTGGAAGCCGAAGGTGAAGGCAGAAGAGGAGCGAGAGGTTGCCAACGCAGCTGTGTCACGGCCAGCTCCTCTGAGGGCAGGGTTAGCATGGCAGAGATGTGGAAAAGTTTTGTCACCACGCCTCAGCTAACTGCACCACCACCTGATACGGAACATGTTAGCAGGAGAGAGCATTTCACTAACATGGTGGAACAGTACGTGTGCACACCCCTCCACGTAATGACTGATGGTTCGGCCCTAATCAACTTCTGGGTCTCCAAATTGTCCACGTGGCCAGAGCTAGCCTTTTATGCCTTGGAGGTGCTGGCCTGCCCGGTGGCCAGCGTTTTGTCTGAACGTGTATTCAGCATGGCAGTGGGCGTCATTACTGACAAACGTAGCCTCCTGTCCACAGCCAACGTGGACAAGCTGACGTTCATAAAAATGAACCAGGCATGGATCCCACAGGACCTATCCATCCCTTGTGCAGAATAGACATTTATAACTACCTCCCCTTAACCATATATTCTTGTACTCCAGGTCACTTCTTTATTGAATCCTCTTTTTTTAATTTTATCATTATTTTGCAGGGCACCCAAAAGTTGAATGAACCTGTCCTCCGTCGGTGCCAGGGGCCTAAATATCTGAAAATGGCCTTCTCCATTGGTGGGTGTCATGAAGCCTGATTCTCTGCTTTGGGACCTCTCTCCTCTGTCTGGGTGCTGGGGAATAAATAACTAAAAGTGGCCTTCTCCGTTGGTGGGAAACATGATGCCTCTTTTGCTGCTATGGGACCTCTCTCCTCTGTCTGGGTGTTAGGGGCCTAACTTTCACGTACTTGCTTGCTGTCTTGGTGGCAGACATTTAACACTTTTTACTGTCTAATGACCGCCCCATTGTCTGGGTGTCAGGGGCCTATATGTCGCTTAATCATTTGTTGTCTTGGTGGGAGATATTAAACTCTTGTTACTGTCTAAAGACTGCCCCATTGTCTGGGTGTCAGTGGCCTATATTTCGTTGCATTGCTTGCTGTCTGGGTGAGAGACATTAAACTCTTCTTACTGTCAAATTGTTTCTCCTCTGTCTGGGTGTCAGGGGCCTACATAAATGATAGTGGCCTGTTCCATTGCAGGTTGACCTGAGGCCTGTGTTGCTGTTACGGGACCGCTCTCCTCTTTGCGGGTGCCATGGCCCTGAGTCTGTGAATGAGGCCTGTGGCACTGCAGGTAGACATGAATCCTTTTTGGCTTTGATGAGAACATCAACTCTAATAGCATTCCCACCTGATGCCACTCCAACCTCCTATTCCACCTCCTCCTCCTCCAAGTTGCCAATTGATATTGGTTAATTTTTATTTATTTTATTTTATTTTAAGTCATTTCCCTATCCACATTTGTTTGCAGGGGACTTACCTACATTTTGCTGCCTTTTGCAGCCTCTAGCCCTTTCCTGTGCTATTTTACAGCCTTTTTAGTGCCTATTGACTTTAATGGGGTTCATTTTCGGGAAGTTCAGCCAAACTTCTGGTACCCGAACATCCAGGTGTTTGCTTAACTCTAGTGCTAACCACTGAGCCACAAAAAGAGAGCGAGAGTTTTCTAGGCCATAAAATCAGTGCAGAATTTAAAGGGGTTGTCTCATCATGGACAATGGTGGCATATCACAAGGATATGCCCCCATTGTCTTATAGGAGCTTGGACCCGAGCCTTTATCGAGAACCTAGCCCCGCAAGGTGGTGGCTGGAGAACTCTGGTCCGGCTTACACCAAGCCAGCTCCCCATAGAAGTGAATGGGAGTGTACCGCACATGCGTGGCCCCCGCTGCTATTCATTTCTATGGGGCCGATGGAAACAGCTAAGCCAGTGCTCGGCTATTTTCGCCATCCTCATAGAAAATTAATGGAGGGCGGCACCTTTAAGACAATGGGGGCATATCCTAGCGATATTCCCCCTTTGTTCATGATGAGACAACCGGTTTAATCCAAACTTAATCAGATGGGCAAATCGGATCAGAATTGAATTAAAACAAAAATTGCTTATCTGTACAAAGGACTTCATAAAGGACTATCCAAGCAGAAGGAATTGCATTACCTAAGGATTAGAGATTCCAAACAGAAACCCATGGTTGTTCATGGAAAGCAGACTACAATGTAAGTAATGTTTTCACTGTTGCTATTGATGCATCCTAGGAGATTTATAAATGTTCTTTTTACTTTTATCTAAACTCCTAAGCATGTCAAGAGGGCAATATGCTGCTCTTTAGTGGATGTGAAAACATGTAATATGGCAGATCACAGTATGTCTCCAGTGATGTAAAGTAAGATGGAGGTCTTACGATGCATTAAAAACAGATTTTCTTTACGATGCTTACTCTTCTTGCACAGAACATTGTGTTCATAGTAATGACATACACATAGCTCATATCAGCAAAAAAGGGTCATACTGTTTAGCTGGCAATTATCTTGCAATAAATGGTCAAGTAAGAGATATTGAGTTGCTACAGGATATTTTAGGATACATGGGAAATATGTTTAGAAACAACTTGATTCTTCATTCTGCATAAAAAAATGTTTGTTCCATTTTCCTTGATGTTTGGCAGTATCTGTTAAACCTCCCTCTGTTGTTACCTGTGATTGTAAAAACTAAATCTGTTCAATGTGCTACCAGAAGAATAAATAAATGCATCTTCTGTACACATTGGTATTTGAGAAAAACTAATAAAAATAAACTATTCTAAAATGGACTGAAAGTGTGAAACGCATACTTGGTGGACCTATTGCATGACTGTGAAGATGTATAGCGATATGGAAAAGACCGGAACTCGCACAAGGTAACTTCTTCAATGCTGGATTTATTGGTCACATATTAATACATAGTGACACGTTTAGGCATTATATGCCTTCATCAGACTGTGTATAATATAGAGACATCGCATCCTTAAATAGGCCGCCAACAAACAAAGGAACTGACATCATAACAATGATTCTTCGACAAGAATATAGAATAACATGCGGCACTCACCATGCGCTTAAAACTTCTCTTTATTGTTTCTTTCTTTTGTCATATAGAGTATGACAGCGAATCAAGGGAACAGGTAGTGGACACGATCCACAGATAGTCAACGGCTACGGCCGTTTCACGCGCACACACGCGCTTCGTCAGGCCTACATAGGACTCGTGCACCGCCACGCCACTACGCATTGCCGACCTGTTATCTTATACAGGTGAAGATGCATAGTGAAAACAGCATGGTACCCTGTTAGCCAGAAATATCTACGTACACATGTGATGTTAACCACCTCAGCCCCCCTAGCTTAAACACCCTTAATGACCAGGCCACTTTTTACAATTCTGCACTACACTACTTTCACCGTTTATTGCTCCGTCATGCAACTTACCACCCAAATGAATTTTACCTACTTTTCTTCTCACTAAAAGAGCTTTCATTTGGTGGTATTTCATTGTTGCTGACATTTTTACTTTTTTTGCTATTAATAAAAATGTAATGACATTTTTGCAAAAAAAGTCATTCTTCGCTTTCTGTTGTAAATTTTTTTAAAAAAAAACTACATTTCTATATAAAATTTTCTCTAAATTTATTGTTCTACATGTCTTTGATAAAAAAAAATGCAATAAGTATATATTTATTGGTTTGGGTAAAAGTTATAGCGTTTACAAACTATGGTGCAAAAAAGTGAATTTCGGCATTTTGAAGCAACTCTGACTTTCTGAGCACCTGTCATGTTTCTTCAGGTGCTAGAATGTCAGGATAGTATAAATACCCCCCAAATTACACCATTTTAGAAAGAAGACACCCCAAAGTATTCGCGGAGGGGCATGGTGAGTTCATGTATGATTTAATTTTTTTTCACAAGTTAGCGGAAAATGACACTTTCTTAGGAATTTTTTTTTATAAAGTTTCCATTTCTGCTAATTTCTGGCAAAAAATAAAATAAAATCTCCCACGGACTCACTATGCCCCATAGTGAATACCTTGGAGTGTCTACTTTCCGAAATGGGGTCATTTGTGGGGTGTGTTTACTGTTCTGGCATTTTAGGCGGGGCTAAATTGTGAGCATCCCTGTAAAACCTAAAGGTACTCGTTGGAATTTGGGCCCCTTTGCGCACCCTGGCTGCAAAAAAGTGTCACTCAAGGGGTATCGACGTACTCAGGAGAAGTAGGGCAATGTGTTTTGGGGTGTATTTTTACATATACCCATGTTGGGTGAGATAAATATCTCTGTAAACTGACAACTTTGTATAAAACAATTTAAAAAGTTGTCATTTACAGAGATATTTCTCACACCCAGCATGGGTATATGTAAAAATACACCCCAAAACACATTGCCCTACTTCTACTGAGTATGGCGATACCACATAAGTGACACTTTTTTGCAGCCTGGGTGCGCAAAGGGGCCCAAATTCCCATGAGTACCTTTAGGATTTCACAGGGCATTTTTACGCATTTGGATTCTCAAGCTTTAGGACCCCTAAAATGCCAGGGCAGTATAAATACCCCACATGTGACCCTATTTTGGAAAGAAGACACCCCAAGGTATTCCGTGAGGGGCATGGCGAGTTCACAGAAAAAGAAATTTTTGGGCACAAGTTAGTGGAAATTGATATATTTTTCTTTTTTTTTACAAAGTCTCATATTCCACTAACTTGTGACAAAAAATAAAATTTTACATGAACTCACCATACCCCTCACGGAATACCTTGGGGTGTCTTCTTTCTAAAATGGGGTCACATGTGAGGTGTTTGTACTGCCCTGGCATTTGAGGGTCTCTGCAATCATTACACGTATGGCCAGCATTAGGAGTTTCTGCTATTCTCCTTATATTGAGCATACGGGTAATGAGATTTTTTCATCCGCATCGATCATCGTGGATGAAAAAATCTCTGCCAAAATCAGTGACTGCGGGGCGGTGGGCTGGACGCTAACTACCTAACAAGTAGCTACCTAACTGGTGGTGATAAGGGACCATTATGCCCCATTCACATGTCCGCAATTCTGTTTGCAGAACGGAATTGCGGACCCATTCATTTCTATGGGGACAGACTTTGTCCCGCTCGGTTCCGGAATTGCGGATCCGCACTTCCAGGTCTGCACTTCCGTTCCGCAAAAATATAGAACATGTTCTATTCTTGTCCGCAATTGCGGACAAGAAAAGGTATTTTCTATATAGTTCTGGCAATGTGCGGATCTGCAAAATGCGGAAAGCACATTGCCGGTGTCCGTGTTTTGCGGATCCGTGGATTCACAGATCCGCAAAACACACATGGAAGTCTGAATGGAGCCTTACAGGGGCGTGATCAATGACAGGGGGGTGATCAGGGAATCTAGAAGGGGTGATCAAGGGGTTAACAAGGGGTTAATAAGTGACGGGGGGGTAGTGTAGTGTGGTGCTTGGTGCAACTTTACATAGCTACCTTGTCCTCTGGTGGTCGATCCCAGCAAATGGGACCACCAGAGGACCAGGTAGCAGGTATATCAGACGCTGTTAACAAAACAGCGACTGATATACCTATTTGATGCGATTTATTTAACTTCTACAGCCTGCCAGCGATTGATCATCACTGACAGGTTGCAGTATAACTGCAGAGCCATGCGCCGCTGTGAGCGCACGCGCGTTCACAGGAAATCTCGCGTCTCACGAGATGACGCACGGATGCGTCCAGCCAGAGCAACAGGACCGCCGGCCGGACGCATCCGTGCGGTCCTGAGGTGGTTAAATACTTAAATACTGCATTAAAAATGACAAAAGTATTATAGCAGCGATACCTTTATTGGCTAATTAAAATAATCTCTGTTTGCAAGATTTCAGACCATAGAGGTTCCTTTATCAAGCTGTATACAAATGAAAAAAACGCCTGATGAAGGAGCCCCTCTGCTCTGAAAGCTTGCAAACAGAATTTCTTTTGGTCAGCTAATAATAAAACCTTCCTGCACTGACTGGGGATCCAAATTGGCATTTTACAGCTATGTAATGCCGGCAAACCGTTCTTATTAGGCCTCTTGCACACAAACGTTTTTTTTTTCTTTTTATGCTCCGTTTTTTGCGATCCGTATAGGGACTGTTTTACGGAACGATTCATTTCAATGGATCCGCAAAAAAAAAAACGGAAGGTATTTCCATATGCCTTTTCTGTTTTTCCGTTCCGTTCAAAGATAGAACATGTCCTATTATTGTCTGCATAATGGACAAGGATAGTACTGTTCTATCAGGGGCCAGCTGTTCCGTTCCACAAAAAACGGAATGCACACGGACGTCATCCGTATTTTTTGCGGATCGTTTTTTGCGGACCGCAAACGACTGAAAAAGCCATACAGTCATATGCAAGAGGCCTTAGGGTGCAAGTGCTGTTTGAAACAGGCATTAACAGGGTTTATTACAAGGAAATATTTCTACGTCTTATTTGCCCTTGTGCAGTGCAGTTATATGTTTGAAAGAATTTTTTGTTTTGTATTAGCGTGGAAAAAAAGGCTTATTAGACGTTGTGCTAAAATTACAGCCCTTTTTGTCGTGTATTAGTGGCAAAAGTAAAATATATTTGCTGTTCAGCAGTGCAGTTATATGTTCTAAAGCCTTTTGTGGCGTGTATTGGTGGAAAAAGAAAAATATATTTGCCGTTCAGCGCTGCAGTTGTATGTTCTAAAGCCTTTTGTGGCATTTATTAGTGGTAGAGATGAGCGAATCGAAGCTGACGAAGTGGAATTTGTTGCAAATTTACTTGCACTTCGTGGTAACGAATCACAATTTTTCCTAAAATGGAGGCCAAAATGCCGGCTACAAGTGCGAGGACATAGGGCAAGGAACTATGGGAAGGTGGGGACAGAATGCAGGGACAGACGTGAGAAGGATCCAAATAGCCGTTATACAGCTCTGTCATTCCGGCAATTTGTTCTTGTTATTGGGATGCAAGTGCTATGTGGAAAAGTAGTGTTGAGCGAGCATGCTCGGCCGAACACTAGTTCGGCTTCAGCATCATTATGCTCGGTACATGTCGGTATTCCTCCCCGTACATTTCTTGGCTGCTACGCAGCCAATAAACATGCAGTTGCTGCCCTCACTGTAATGCCATAGCCATGTTGGTTACTGGCATTACAGCGATTTACTGGCCGGAACACATCATCAGGTGCTATATAGCACCCGATGACGCATGTTTGGCTCAGTCTTAGTCAGGCAGAGCTGTCCATAGGAAGGGATAGACAGGGTAGGGAGTGATATTAGATTATTTTTATTAGAAAAACTTTTCAGAGACCCAAAAGTCCTTTTAAGGACTATTGTGTGTGACAGCAGCAATATATATTTTTATTGCAAATAGTATCTAATAGGCTGCTGCGGACAGTTAAATTATCTGTGCAAAATCTTTTGTGTAAAGTGTGTGCATCCCAAAAAATATCTGTGACATCCTGTGTACTTTTTCCGTAGACTGTGTCTCCTGCGGAGAGTTAAATTATCTGCTCCACATCTCCTGTGTAAAGTGTGCACATCCCAAAAATATCTGTGACATCCAGTTAACTTTTTCCATAGACGTGTCTGCTGTGGACAGTGACATTAGTGGCACAACATCTTTATTGTAACATGTGCGCTGAAAAAAATTATCAGTGACGTACAGTGTACTTTTTCAATAGACGGTGCCCACTTCTGACAGTGACATTACCAGTGCCACATCTCCAGGGTATCCTGTGCGCTGAAAAGATTAATCAGTGACATACAGTGTACTTTTTCAGTAGACGGTGTCTGTTTCTGACAGTGACATTACCAGTACAACATCTCCAGTGTACTGTGTGCGCTGAAAAAATGTATCTGTAACATACAGTGTACTTTGTCAATAGACGGTGTCCGCTTCTGATAGTGACATTACCAGTGCCACATCTCCAGTGTACCGTGTGCGGTTAAAAATATATCTGTGACATACAGTGTACTTTTTCAATAGATGGTGTCTGCTTCTGACAGTGACATTATCAGTGCCACATCTAAAGAGTAACGTGTGCGCTTAAAAAATGTATCTGTGACATACAGTGTATTTTTCAGTAGACGTTGTCCGCTTCTGACAGTGACATTACCAGTGCCACATTTAAAGTGTAACGTGTGCGTTTAAAAACAATTTTTTTGTGACATACAATGTACTTTGTCAATAGACGGTGTCCGCTTCTGACAGTAACATTACCAGTGCCACATCTCCAGTGTACCGTGTGCGGTTAAAAAATTAATCTGTGAGATACAGTGTGCTTTTTAAATAGACAGTGTCCGCTTATGACAGTGACATTACCAGTGACACATTTCCAGTTTAACGTGTGCGCATAAAAATGAAATCTGTGACATACAGTGTACTTTTTCTGTAGACGCTGCAGACAGTGACATTACCGGTGGTACCTCTCCTGTATAATGTTTCCTCATCCCAAATACCTGTGACATTCCCTGTAATTTTTTATTAGCAGCTGGTAACAGCATTGACATTATCTGTGGGATATCTCCTGTGTGACGTTTCCACATCCCAAATACCTTTTTAAATTTTTTTGCGCATACACTTCCAAATCCGACGCTACTGTACACAACTGTACATGTGACATACGTTCAAGCATATATAACATTTAATATGAAGGAGGCGAGCAGTAAGGGACAGGATCCGTTTTTTGGGGGTTATTGTTCTGATGGATCAGAGGAAGGGCAAAATAATCAGCACAAACTTACTGGTGACACCCTCTCCACTCCGCAAATTTTGTTAAAAAAAACGTCTATTTCCTGGCTTCAGGGAGCCTTTATAGTGGTGTAGAACACTGTGCCTTGCAGTAACATGCATAGGGAGTCTGATGTGGTGGTGAAATAATACTGTGAGTCAGTATGACATGCAGATGACAGACATTGCTTTTAGAATCACTGCACACTTCACTTATTTGGGCAGTCACGGAGCCAAAACTGACCAAATAACTCAAGTATGAACTCAGCCTTACAGGTTAATGTTAGCGCCAAGAAGAAACATACCCCTTTTACACAGTCATCAGCTGATTCCACATAGATGTCTATAGAACCCGTTCAATTAAACGCTTATACAAGTAGAGCCCCCAGACAGAGTGGTGAGGGTGTTAGCAGTAAGTTTGTGTTGACGTCACTGATTATTTTGCCCTTACTCTGATAAGTCAGAGAACAATAACCTCCAAAAAACAGATCCTGTCTGTTGAACATCCGCCTTCACTCGTTCAGCATTTGGTCAGTAATCCATCAGTATTAACTCTCTGCCTGAGGAGGTGTTGATGGTGAGTACAATAAAGGAATTCAAAGAGGCCTTGATGTTTTTCTGGAGTATAATAATATTAAATGTTATAGCTACTAGAGAGGGGTCGTTGATCCAGGGAGTTATTCTGATTTCCTGATTGGAGTCGGGAAGGGATTTTTTATTCCCATTAAGTGGGGAAAATTGGCTTCTACCTCACAGGTTTGTTTTTTTACCATCCTCTGGATCAACTTGCAAGATGACAGGCCGAACTGGATGGACAAATGTCTTTTTTCGGCCTTATGTACTATGTTACTATGTTACAACGTATGGCTAATGCCAAATAAAACAGGAGTGGATCCAAAACAGAGATGACCGAGTCAACCATTCAAGAACCGCTGGGTTGCTGGTCAAGACACGACCGCTAGATGACACCGGGAGCTCAGGCCTCTCGCTGCGACTCCTGCTGCCACGCCCCCTTACTCTGCGCCTGTGCCTATGCAAGAAACATTTAGGCCTCTGTCACTCCCCTGTGCAGGGCCTGGCACTTCTCTATCTGACATACTGTTAGATCAAATAAATAAATAAAAAGTAAATTAAAACACTCTAAAAAAGTCTGTAATGTTCTTATTTCACCACACAACAGCAAATACTTTTTTTGTTCCACTAGTACACAAAAAAAAGGGATTTAGAACATATAACTGCACCGCTGAATGGCAAATATATTTTTCTTTTCCACTAATTCATGCCACAAAAGTCTTTAAAACATACAACTGCACCGCTGAAAAAGTGTCATTTTCCGCTAACTTGTGAAAAAAAAATGAAATGATACATGAACTCACCATGCCCCTCCGCGAATACTTTGGGGTGTCTTCTTTCTAAAATGGTGTAATTTGGAGGGTATTTATACTATCCTGACATTCTAGCACCTGAAGAAACATGACAGGTGCTCAGAAAGTTAGAGCTGCTTCAAAATGCCGAAATTCACTTTTTTGCACCATAGTTTGTAAACACTATAACTTTTACCCAAACCAATAAATATACACTTATTGGATTTTTTTTTTATCAAAGACATGTAGAACAATAAATTTAGAGAAAAATTTATATAGAAATTTATTTATTTTTTTTTTAAATTACAACAGAATGTGAAAAATGTCATTTTTTTGCAAAAATGTCGTAAAATTTTTATTAATGGCAAAAAAAGTAAAAATGTCAGCAACAATGAAATACCACCAAATGAAAGCTCTATTAGTGAGAAGAAAAGGAGGTAAAATTCATTTGGGTGGTAAGTTGCATGAAGGATCAATAAACGGTGAAAATAGCGTAGTGCAGAATTGTAAAAAGTGGCCTGGTCATTAAGGGTGTTTAAGCTAGGGGGGCTGAAGTGGTTAAACAACAAAAAGGGCTTTATCTGCACCGCTGAACGACAAATATATTTTTCTTTTGTCACTGATACATGCCACAAAAGGCTTTACAACATATACCTGCACAGCTGAATGGCAAATATATTAATTTTTTCCACTTAATATATGCCACAAAAAGGGCTGAAATTTTCGCACTTTACCACACAACGTCTAATAATCCCTTTTTTTGGCCAAAAAATGCTTTAGAACATATAACTTTACCGCACAAGGGCATATAAGACATATAAATATTTCCTTGTAATAAACTATATTAATGGCTGTATCAAACAGCACTAGTGTTGTGCACGAATATTCGAATCGCGAACATTTATCGCGAATATTGGCACTTCGAGAATTTGCAAATACATAGAATATAGTGCTATATATTCGTAATTTCGAATATTCGACTTTTTTTTTATTATTAGTAACCTCCCTCTTGCTTGTGGGGCCAATTCAGATAGTTAGGGGGCGATAGTCAGTGTAGGTTACATTGATTTATAGTGTAGCAGATAGTTTTGAGTGCAGGGTGTTAGGTAGTGTGAAAGGTTCTGCTGTCCATACATACTGTACATAGTGCTGTGATGTCACCCAGTTGCACGTATTGCAAAAACATGCGCATCATTAAATGCCGATTTTTGCAATTGCGAATATATATTGGAGTACTCTACCTGCATATATAAAGCTATTGTAATGTTCTGCAATGCCAACCATTTTCTCCAGTCTCAGTAAACCCAAAGTGACCTATGCCTGTATTGTGCACGCATTACGCGAATATTACATTGCCGATTTTTCGCATTAAAGAAAATAACTGCAAATTTGCGAATATATGGCGAATATTTGCCAATATATTTGCAAAATATCGCAAATTCAAATATAGCCCCTGCCGCTTATCACTAAACAGCACTTGCACCCCAATAACAAAAATGGTTTGCTGGAATTATAGAGCTGTATAATGGCAATTTGGATTCCCAGTCAGTGCAGCAAGCTGTAATCGGATTGTTACTATTACCCAGGCTGTAACCTCCCCTACTTAACCCTGTTCAACATAAATGCTGTGGAATGATTCCTCCCTATCCTTTCCCTAGTCCTTGAATAATCTTTCCCTGCACATGTAAATAGTTATTTTAGCACAATGAAATTTTTTCTAGCACTGTTTTTAGCGCCTGCTGACGTCTCTCCCTGCACTAAGTACACTGGAAAATGCAGAATCCAAGATGGCTGAGGGTATTTATAGTGCTGTGACATCACAAGGCTGGCTGGCTGCTAATTGGCTGCATGCATGGCATTATGGGTGATCCTGCCTTTCCAGAGTTGCTTGCTCCATGTCCTCACACGTGCAGCAGCCATTTTAGGAAAAAATGTTATTCGTTATCACAAAGCATGAGGAAATTCGAATTCGGTGCAAATCGAATAATTCCAGAAATTCGGATTCATTTCCACTTCATCAGCTTCAATTTGCTCATCTCTAATAGTGCAGATAGATTGCACAGCACTTTACAAACTTTTGCATTACTTGCTATTCCACAGTTCAGCTAACAATATAAACTCCCTACCATTATGTCTTTGGAGTGTGGGAGGAAATCTATGAGCCCCAGTGCTGCAGGTTTCCAGTGCTAACCACTGAGCCACTGTGCTGCCTATATTATTACTGATCAAACTGGGAAGGATAAAATTACAAAAGGTTTATTTGTGATGCATTTAGGTTTGTGCTGGTCCATAATGCCTTTCTTTTTAGCTATCAGTGGTAGTGATAGCTGCCAGGTACCATGCTGGGCTCTTCACTATCCTTTTCCTGACAGCTTTTGAGAAAAGTCATATTTAGAATGTGATCAACCCTTTTTGTTCTACTTAAAATTATGTTATAGTTATATTGATGATGTGACCATTGAGTGGGATGGAGACCATTTTTTTTATTTTTTTTATTTATAGAGTACAGCAATCACAAGAGTTACAATATGATGTTCACTGCTCATTGGGGTAAGAACAAATTTAAATTCATAGCAGTACTGTTGGAAAGTGGTGGTGATAATCTGGCCATAAAAAGATACCACAAACCTAAGGCAGGTGATGTGCTGCTCCATTATGACAGCTATTACCCAGTCCATGTTAAATATGCCTTACCATATAACCAGTTCATGAGATTGTGGAGAATCAGTAGCTCTGAGGAGGCATTCAGCCAAGACAGACAGACAAGTTAAAACAATGCCTTCTTTATGAGGAATACTCAGTAGCCTGGGGCGTAACTACCATTGGAGGCAGAGGAAGAGGCTGCTACAGGGATCAAACTCAATAAGGGGCCCAGGAGGAGGAAAAATTAATAAATTTTCAGGACCCAAGGTGCAGTGATTATGGTGCTCATAGTCCTAGCACTGATATTACCCTCACCTACTGTGTCCTTCCTCCATGCCTTGTAGATTGTAAGCTCTTGTAAGCAGGGTTCTCTCTCCTTCCGTACCAGTTTCTAACTTGTCTTGTTCATGCTTATTGCAATTGTTTGTATTATGTATGTATACCCAATTTCATATATACAGTGCCACGGAATGGATGGTGTTTTAATAATAAATAATAATTACTCACCACTCCCTGGTCTTCTTCTTCAGGTACCTGCAATTCACTTGCAGCTTCAGAATGGATTGTAGTGTGCGTAGGATTGTACTTTGACCTGATGCTCTGCAATGTCAGGTGACGCTATAGTGCGTACTTAGACACAGTGCTGCATGGACAGCGGAGGCGCCCATAGGAAGATAAAATAGTTTTTTTTTGTTTTTTTTTGCTGCTTTGAAGTCTGCATTAAGGGGCCGGGGGGGGGGGGGGCAACATTCAAAAAGGCCTGTGACTGTGAGGCCCAGACAGTTCTAGTTACACAACTGTAGTAGGCAATATAGTTCATGCTATCATTCGTGCATGATTGGTTGATTGTAGTACCCTAGTAAAATCTAAAAGATCCCAGGGCCTTGAGAGAAAAGGAGAGGAAAGGAAATTTGTTTTTTTCATTTCAACATCTACAGGTGATTCATAGTTGGCATCTGGTGGAATCTGACCCAGTTTTCTCTGAGAACCACTTGTAGACCAATTGTTTGTTTCTGATGGTGTTATAATTTGTGCAATCATTTATTAACAGGAAGGTTTAAGCATATTAAACATATGTGGCTAAAAGATGTGATACTGTAAGGAAAATACAGGTGTGGTAACTGTCCCTTCTGTTCCCTAATGCGCAAGAGAAAGATCCTATGTGTTGGGAGCTGTTTCACATTCTGTCTAATACTGTAGATTGAATATGACCTTTTTGCCTCCATGGATTCTGACATACAGTAGATAAAAAAGAATATGCCCACTCTTTAAGAGCATTAACCAACATGTCTGTGGTTTGAAAACAAAAAAGGGTTGTTCCAGGGTCATACAACAGTTTTGTGAGGCACATAGTGGGAATTACAACACACTGGGGCAGATATAATAATTCTGGCTAATATGGTAGTTAGACAGTGTGAACTTAATCAGGCAGTCTAAAAAGATAACAGATTTATCAAAGTGGCTGACTCTAGAACACCTTTAGACTGTTTTATTCCACCCTAGTTGGCTTAGGTTGCAGTAGAATTATGTCTCACATTTTAAAAGCAAAACCCTACCCTCCCCACCATTCCGAGCCCATTTTTGGGAAAGTGACGAAGGCTGCAGAGAAAACCCACTTGCACAAACATTTTTGAAGTAATGTTGAAAAAGTCACAAAGGCAACTGTTTCACCCCATAAACTGGTTCATATTTATGATAAATATGCTCCTACATACATGGCAAAAACAAACAATTCAGAGGAATTTATGAAAATTACCATTTCATACACCAGTCTTAATCTAGAATGTGTAGGTGTGTGATGTATGTAATTGATTAAGAGGTGTAACTCTGGCCCTCTGTGCTATTGAAAGTTAAATCTACATCAGCTATAAACTGAACTACAAATTATCACAGGAGGGCAGGCCCCTGCCACTAAGCCAAGACACTTTTGGAGAAGTGGAAAGCATGGCATAAATCCACCCAAAATTATATTTTTTGTATAAATTGTGCTTGAGAAAATATTTGTGACGTTTTGACACTATTGGTGCACATGGGTTGATGAAGTCCGCATTTTGTAAATTGATTTTTCAATATAGTACCATAAAAACATGCAAATAATACAGTGAAAAACTCCATGAATTGCAGGTAAACATTCTGTGTGATAGACATAAAGGAAGGTGAGCAGGAGGGGGAAACTGTGAGATGTTTGTATGTATTATATATTCTGTCTTGGTAATTAAAATTAAGGTTGTCCAAAGGATAAATTTTATTGTTAAAGAGGCTGTCCAGGACATCTAATAATCTCGTAGAAAAAAGGGAAATTAAGAAAATTTGTATTACCTGTAAATTCCACTGCAGACAATAACTGTAGAGGTCAATTATTTGTCAACGCAATGTCAGTGATGGAAGATTTTCCAGGATACTTATTACTACTTACTTTTCTATTTTTACAAGTTTTTTGCTAGTTTTTTTTTTTTTTTTAAATGTGGAAAACCTCTTTCTGACCAGTGGAAATGTGAGTCCAATTGCTAATTTACTGAATTCTGCCAAACACCTTGCACATTTACCGGTAAATCCTAAATCTTTAATGACTGATATATATATTACCTACAGACAAGCGTCAGGGTTCAGGTCCCATATTATACCATATAAATTGATATGCAGAATCATGAGTAATAACCAGTCCTGGTGGATTATCTATTAAAATGATGGATTCAGTCTGTGAGAATATTAAATAATGATCAATATTGTATATTTTGGACAGCATCTGTTGAGAGAAAAAAAATCAATGACCTTGCTGCTAATATACTGTGGGAGGATAGCATCCCTTGTCATTAAATAACAATATATGTACCTGTTGTACAGAAGATATGTGATTTATGGTTTACAAATCTCAGGAAAACGTTATAGCTCTGCAAACAGCTTCAAGCTACATTTCAGCAAATGTATTTATATATAAATGATATCATCTTTAGTATTTTAATGCTAATCCTTGATGTTATGCAGTTATTCATCACTAGAAACATTCTAATCAGCCTTCAGGAGCGAGACCTAAAATCTGTATTCAAGGATAGAGTTTTGGAGTAGAAGATGCAGTTATCTCCTTTATTAAATTCTTCATATATGCTAATCATCGAGGTGTGAGCGTATTTGTCCCTTTGTCACTGCATAGACAGTTGATATTGGAAATAGCTGATTTAAATATTAATGCAGAAGATAAAATGTTGTTTGAATTATTATTAGAAAGTGAACAGGGTATCAGAACTATATTTAGGATTTAAAGGAAAAGTGATAGAGGTATCTACACGTCTTCATTTACATCTATCATTTAATATTAGTGTATTTAATTGCCAGGCATCCATTAAATGTAAATGAGTTCAGATCGTGAAAACATGAGAAACGCTAATGACTTGCTCAATCTGAGAGGAAGATATGTTAAAGTGCAACAAGAATTTCAAAAATAAAAATGATTTTATTAGTAAAATCGATACTAAAGGTAGCACTTATAGTACAATTTTTATTTTTAAATTGAGAAGTGCTCTAGGCAAATATCATTTGTATTTTTAAGCAATTGCATGTTTACTACTTGTTTAAATCTAGCAAACCTCAAACTCAAAGATTCAAGGGTGAATGCTGTTAATTATAACACCTTAAGTACTGGACCCATTTTCATCTTTCCATTTTTGCTTTTTCCGCCACACATTCCATTTAGCCATAACTTTTTAAATTTTCCTTTCAAATAGCCATATAAAAGCTTATTTTTTGTGGTATACGTTTTATTTTTTAATGGCACTGTAATACCTGTAGGAAGGTACAGACATGGACAGTGAGCCCTAACCTAGAACCCAGCCCGCTATTTCTAGCTACTTACCTAGCAGAGCAAGACCACAACTGGCGGACAATCCCTATGCTACTTATGTGCAGAGACAAACATCTAAAGATAACACAACACAAAAAAAGCATTATGCGTAAATGGGTCTGAATCAGACAATCTATACAGTACCAAACGAGACACAGAGAATGGTCAGAAGACAAGTCGAGATCAGAAAGAGACAGACAATGCAGTACCACACAAGAGACAGAATGATAAGCCAGGGTCAGAGGCACGAGCAATCCAATATGCACAGGAACACAGATCAGCCCATTGCTAGTCTCCTCCAGCACACACCCACTGTGGGGAGAAAGAACATTTCAAACGGTTGCTAATGACGCTCTTGTATCACCACGGGGCGTAGCTAAGCAGCGGGTCTCCACCAGAGCAGTCACGCCAAAGCTTGAGATCTCTCTACTGGAAACCAGGCAGGTAAGTTTGCAACAGGCACCATTTATTTTAACATATCAAAGTAATAATAAAAATAACCCCCAAAAAACAGGCGGAAAAAATCACATATAAACACTTACAAACACAAACAATAATCTGCAACAAAAGTTACAGTCCCCAGATCAGCATTGCCCTGTAGTTTTTCTTGTAAGGTGGGTACCCTTCACAAATAACCAATGTATATAATATAGAAAACCGCGGTGCTTTAACTTGAGTGCAGTTTACTCTGAGGGAGACAAAAGGTATCTATCGATGTGATTCCACAGTTTTGGTTCCCACTAAGGTCTGGATTTTTATTATGTATTTTTTTAAAGTTTGCATGGACCCTATGTGTCTCTAAACCCTTTTTTATATTTCGTATATGGATTTTGTGAGTACAATAAATCCCGTTATTTAAACTCAGTTGGCGGTATTTTACTATGTTGGTCCGTCTCTTCTTTGACTTTTAGGAGATTTGAGCATCAACCTTAGTGGGAACCAAAACTGAGGAATCACATCAATAGATACATTTTGTCTCCCTCAGTGTAAACTGCACTCAAGTTGAAGCAGCACAATTCCAATATGGCTTTTTGGGTTTTTGATTTTTACAGCATTCACTATGTGCTATGACATCATTATTCTGCAGCTCAATATGATTATAGCAATACCAAACTTGTATGGTTTATTTTTTTTGTTGTAATACTTTAAAAAAAAATTTTTGGAAAAAGATCTACATTTTCTTTGTATCACTGTCCACTGTTACAGGCTGTACCTTTTAACAAAATATCCTTGTGAAACTAATACCAGACCCAACAAGAAGCTTGTATGAAATAATTAATTATATGAGAGGATTCTTCTTTAATTTCGGTGTCCACTGTCCAGTAGAAGATAAGTGAATCGTATTGAAAAAAAACAAAAAAAAAAACATCTGTGGGCACTCTATATTTCCATCTATTTACTAGCTGACACCAATCTGCAATATATTCACTCCAGAATACATTATCAGGTGGAAAACTGCCATCAACAGTTTCACAACAATATAGTTTGTATTGAATTACTAAAATAAATTAACTTTTTAGTGATTCTAATTTATTGCGATGTACCTGTATATTCATAGTCATAGTCATTAAGATGGAGTTTGTCCTCCTTTGCAACTAAAACTGCTTCCACTATTCTGGGAAGGCTTTCTACAAGGTTTTGGAGTGTGTCTGTGGGAATTTTTGCCCATTAATCCAGAAAAGCAGTTGTGAGTTCAGACACCAATGTTGTTTGAGAAGGCCTGGCTCATTATCTCTGTTTTAATTCCTTCCAAAGGTGTTTGATGGAGTTGAGGTCAGTGGTGTGTGTGGACCAATCAAGTCAGGTTTTTTCACCTCAAACTCAACCAACCATGCCTTTATGGGCCATGCTTAATGCACTTGGACACAATTGTGCTGGAACAGAAAAGAGCCTTCCCCTGATCCCACAAAGTTAGAAGAATACAATTATCCAAAATATCCTAGTATGTCTTGGTATATTCGTCTGACATTTAGTGACATAGTGTATAAGACTGAAAAAAGACATTTGTCCATCCAGTTCGCCTGTTTCCTACAAGTTGATCCAGAGAAAGGCAAAAAAACCCTGTGAGCTTTTTACAATCACCCATTCTTTCACAAATGTTTGTAAGGGCAGATTGCATGGGTTAGTCGCTGCATTTTATACATCTGTGGCAATGGGACTGAATAAAATCTGAGTTCAATCATTAAGAAGTTTTTCCCAGTACTTTTGTCCATTTAGTGTAAAACTTGCCCCACAAAAAAAAGCCTCCAAACAGCTACGTGAACAAAAATACAAAAAAAGTTATGGCTCATGGAAGGCAGGGATCAAAACATGAAAAAAATGGCTGTGTAAAGAATGTGTTAATCTATTACTTTGAGAATATTATTAATAAAAGCATCAGCACTGACATGGAAAGAAACCCATAAATTATGGTTCAATAAGGCACCCGGGAGGTTATTTACGATGGGTAAGCTATGTGTTTGCATATTTGATAATCAAAACATTTTCAAGAAGAGCTACAAATTTGAAAACATTGTTATGTAAGTAAGTATAGTAAAATATTCCATATTTTCAAATTAAGTACAAGCCACATGCAAATATTACATGAAAAACCAAGAAGCAAGGCCGGTTCACATTCACATTAGGCTGAGTTCACATCAGTGTTCAGCCTTTCCGTTCTCCTACTCTGTTATAAGTGTAGAAGAACGTAAAGGACGGATTCGGCACATAACTGAGCCTACGGGCCCCATTGACTATAATGGGGTCTGTTCGGAACCTGTCCTTTCTGTTATTCTGCTCCATTAGTTTGGCAGTGTACACCAAAACACTCAAAACATCCCATACATAAGATATTTCTTTTCAAATTGTTTCCTATTTTAGTCATTAAAACAGGTTTTAGTTTTGCGATTTAGCACATGGCAGTATTTATGGGATGTTTTGTAAACCGTGTGAGAACATACAATTGTATCATCAGGGAATTCAAAGGAGAAGGAAGAGTAGAAAAGAATTACATTTTTTAATAATCTAGGTTCTAAACTTAACTCAACTTTTCCACTGGAAAAGCATTGATAAATCTCTCCTTGTGGCTATAACACATTATTTTTCTTTTAGCTTTATTAATGGCTATGTCTTAACATGCCTTGGAATTGCAATTTATATAGCTATACGCTATACAGAGTGGTTCTTCAAGTTTCAATATTAATTTGTTCTGGGATGACCATTGGATTGTCAAGTTGAAATCATTATAACTGGACAGTTAAGGCCTATGGAAAACTAATTATTGGTTGCCGACTTCTAAAATGACTTACCAAAATAAAAATAAAAAGTAAATTAAAGAAATGAGCAGAAAACTAAAACAGAATGGTCTTAAATATAAAAATCAGGTATGGTTTCTGGAGCTTCTTCATTGTACTGTATAGTGTAGAGAGTATACAACAAAAATAAAATGGAGCCACCCTAACCAGGTGTCTAAAGGAGCAGCTCATCCTGGCACAGATAGAGTGCAGTACAGAACATATAATAATGCAATACACTGTAAAACAGTGGACCCCCAACCCTTCATACTCTACATTTGGCGATAAGAGATGGCAGTGAGCCACATTCAACACAACCATTTTGTACTTTTCCTTTTCAAAACGATAGGAACTGTGCATGATACTTGCCAGGTGTTGGATGGTTACCTAAGAAACTGTCCCATCTGCCATGCAGTAGGGTCTCTTTGTTTCTAAAGTTAAACTTAGCTTTCATCTGCACGTGTGCAATTCCTGGACCAGAAGGAAACAGCATGGGCAATGCATTTGAATAGAAGACAGCTATTTCCAGGAACATAGTTGACAAAAAGCCTTAATGAGGCCCTCCTTCAAGGCCACTCATACATTTACACCTCCCTCCAAAGCCCCCACCACCAACACCTTGCCTTTAATGGAGGGCCTTATTAAACTGCCCGAGGGCTTCAACCTTACTAAACTGACTGAAGGGGCTCAGGGAGGGTGCTATACACCATGCACTTATTGAGATTGTGGATTTGAATGGTGGGGGATATGGTTTAAATAGAGATGTTCTTAGTTTATTGAACCTTTTGCTAAGGGTATGGTCATACATAGAAGCGTGTGCATAATTTTCTGCAAGCCCCCTTCAGAAAAAATGGGAGAATTACAGAAATGTGTGCAACAAATCTGCCACATGTGAATTTACCCTAAAAGACTTTACAATCACTAAGCAATAATATTTTATCCTCCCATCCTCTAAACTAGTAACACTTCAAAAATATACAATACAACAATAGCCACATCTAGGTCCATTGAAAAACAATTCTTTAAATAACTGATTCTCAAAATCATTATATATTTCTAGATAGAGCTAGACTTATTAAGCATTCACATGGGTGAAACAGAATTAATTCTTGTTAGGATCAGCAAAGTCAAACTAGACAAACACAGTCTGTTGACTGACTATGTCTAATCCTCAGGGAACTATCCTCAGCAAGCTAGTGAATGTTATCAGTGATTATCAAAGCCACTGTCAAGAAAATGTGAACTTGTGGTTTTTGTGTCTAGGGGGATCATGTCATGCATACAGAGTTGGAAAGGAATAATTAACCAAATGCCCTTCTCAAGGAGTATACTTTTCAGAACTGAAACATTTAAATGAATATTCTTGTAAGTAAATTAGGGAAGCTAATGTAGCTCTGGGTGAAATTATTTACAAATCACCTGCTATGTGCTGTACTGTTAGTTGCCCTGTAATACTTGGGAACCTATAAATGGAAAAAAAAAAACGTATCTTTGCTGATAGAGATAAGCAAATTGATTTGGACAAATCGATTTATCTTACCAACAAAAGTTCATCACTGTCCCCGGCAGCTGTCCCCGCTGAGGAAAAGCTTCCCCTGGGCAGCTTCTCGAAGTAGTGGCACTAGCACGGTGTATCAACTGTGCATGCACTGTTACACTTTCAAATAGTCTCTGCTCTTGAAGTGGAGGCACAGCCACTGCACTTGCACTGCTTCTTGGGCAGGGGTACAGACGCAAAATTGCCAGGGCCAAGCGAGATGTCCGGCCCTGTCAATCATGTGGCAGCAGTAGCTTCCTTACTAGTGTGGAGCACATGAACAGAGGACCAGTCAACATGTTAGAGATAAAGACTGAAATAGATTACTGACTGTGCATGTGTGACCACCTGGTTTGTATATCACATCAGCAACTGGATTACCAAATAAAGAAGCCAAATGGGTAAGTGACTAACTTTTAAACTGTAAAATATAAATAAAAACAGTTTTTTTTTACCCCATCATGCATCAAGAGCAGTATCAGTGTGCTCTGGTTCTCTATTCATTAAGAATCACTGCAGATGACTGTACCCTTTATAGTGCATGGCCTCAATAGCATATCAGAAGCCAAAACTATAGCTCTGATTTTTCAGGAATGGTGCTGCCTAGTTTAAATACACATTGCCAGGATATTTGGAGAGGATGCTTTAGTCAAGTAAAGGTAGCTGCCATTGTTTGAGGATCTGACTAGTTTTCTTCAACACTATTGTTGTGTGGTATTGTAGAAAGAGCAGCGGGGGTATGGTCCAGTCCTCACGCATCCTGTTGTCTTATAGCCAGTCATGGAATAGTGAAGATAGAATGGGGTACGTTTTTGAGTTACTAGGGCTCAGAAAGAATATTTCTTTATGTACTTCTACATTTTAAATGCACATGAGATTAAATAGGAGCTACTGAAATATGAATGATAAGGGAGGATTTATATAGTTGTTTCTACTTCTTACCTTTCATGAACTATAAAATATCTACGAAACCTTGTTTTACTGAATTCTCATGTGTATTTGTTCTAACTAGACCCAGCTGATTATTTTCAAGGCTTCTCCTGCCTTCTTCCTCTGAAACAGGAAGAAGCTGTCTAATTGTCTAATCTATGAATTTGTTAGATTATGGTAGATTATGTAATACATCTTTTAATACCAATGTGTTTCTCCATAAAGATGTATGAGACAAGATAGCCAATGGTGACATAATTATACAAGGTAGTAACTGCCTTCTCTTTTTGCTTTGTTTTCAATAGTAATCACTGTAGTTAGAAACATATCACACGAAGTGAACAAAACATCAGTCAGGGTGGGTTCACACTAGCGTTAGGCATTCCGTTATTGCTTTCCGTTATAACATGGTTATAACGGAAAATAACGGAATGCCCAGACAGAATGCAAAACGGAAGCCTTTAAAAGGCATTCCGTTTGCTTTCCGTCAGGACTTTGTTTTACGTCTTGCATAACGGGAACCAGACGGATCCGTTATGCTTTCCCATAGACTTGTATTATGACGGAAAGCAAATGGAATGCCTTTTAAAGTCTATGGGCAGCAAAACGGATCTGTCCTTCCGTCTTATGGATTCCGTTATGTTCCGTTATAACCACGTTATAACGGAAGGCCATAACGGAATGCCTAACACTAGTGTGAACCCACCCTCAAACTGTTAGAACTGTTTCTTTTGTATAACTTATAATTTTTCTACTTGATTATTGCACAACTTGAATGTGATCATAATTAGAGATGAGCGAGTTTTTCATAAATTCGATTGGCCAGTTCGCCAAAATCTTTTAGGAAAAATTTGGCTTGACCTGAATTTGTTCGCTTTGAATTTCATTAAAAAACGGCTATTTTGTGGCCTCAGAGACAGCCTATATAGTGGAGTAAAACACTGGGCCTTGCAGTAATAGGCATAGGGAGTCTGCTTTGGTAGTGAAATAATACTGAGTCCGCATGACATGCAGATGACAGGTGTCGCTCTTAGGCTCCTTGCAGATGAGATTGAGCGGATTCGATCCTGATGTGCTGTGGATGCGTTCAGTGAAAACTTCGTGATTTTACAAGCAATTACATTCAGTTTTGTATGCGATCGCGTTCAGTTGTTCAGTTTTTATATGCGAGGGTGCAATGCGATATAATGCGTTTTGCACGTTCGTGATAACTGAATGTTTACAAACAACATCTCTTAGCAACCATCCGTGAAAAACGCATCACTTTTGCACCTGCTTGCAGATTCAATGTGATTTTCACGCAGCACCATACACTTCTATGCGGCCAGCGTTGTTTGAAAATCGCAAATTATAGAACATTTTGCGATTTTCACGCAATGCACAAGTGATGCGTGAAAATCAAGTGATGCGTGAAAACCAAGGGAAACGTAAAAACTACATTATTATATAAATAAAAGAAAAAAAGAAGCCCCTTTGTCACCCGGCTCCCAAGTGTGATAAGCTACATCATTATCTTCGAGTACTGTCTGCACTTCACTGATGTCCTCCTCAACAGTCTTTGGGCTAGGAGCTGACCGCTCACAACACCAGCTCCCACGCCACTCTCCTCATCATTACTTGCCCGCCTAGTAGAGGAAAGAACAGAGGCAGGTTGAGGACAGGTGAGGGCACAGGGCATGCTCCTGGGCCATGCCAACTAAGGGTTGTGTCTGAAGAACCCACTGACTCTTGGCTGGGGGTGTCTGATGTCACTTGCGACAAAGTCGAAGATCGAGTCAACCATCACGCATTGCACCCTTGTGGAATACTCACTCGTGTGAAAGGGGCCTTAGAATCACTACACACTTCACATATTTGGGCAGTCAGGGGGCCAAAACTGACCAAATAACCCAAGTATGAACTCAGCCTTACAGATAGTTAGCGCCAAGAAGAAGCACACTCCTTTTACACCGTAGTCAGCTGATTCAACATAGAAGTCTACAGAACCTGTTCTATTAAAGGCTTATACAAGTATAGCCCCCGACAGAGTGGAGAGGGTGTCAGCAGTAAGTTTGTGTTAATGTCACTGATACTATTTTGAGCTTCCTCTTATCCGTCATAACAATAACCCCCAAAAAACGGATGCTGTCTGTTGAGCATCTGCACTCACTCGGTCAGCATTTGGTCAGTAACCCATCAGTAATGCTAATGCCAAAAAAACAGGAGTGGATCCCAAACAGAGATGACACGTGACCACTCCTGCTTTTGGCTATCAAATCACAAGCCAATTCTGAACCATACAGGCTTTACAGCTGCTTCACAGACAGGATACGTTGTGCGTCTCATTCTTCCTTCCTTTTGACAGATCAGAAGAAGGGTCAAATAAATGATGAAGTAAGCCAGGCCGAAAGGCAAAATAGTGGCCCAGTCATGAAGTGGGGAGGTCGGGAACAGAATGAGAAGTCCACAGAGTGGCCTTATGACATAGTGTGGAGGTGGAAGCAGCATCAGGAGACCAGAGAGTGGCATGGTGACATAGTGTGGAGGTGGCAGCAGCATGAAGAGATCACAGAGTTACCCGGTGACAGAGTGTGGAGGTGGCAGCAGCATAAGGAGGCCACAAAGTGGCATGTTGACATAGTGTGGAGGTGGCAGAAACATGAGGAGGCCACAGAGTGGCACTACCACGAGAGGTTGTGGAGGTGGCAGCAGCATGAGGAGGCCACAGAGTGGCAAGACGATGAAAGATTGCAGAGGTGGCAGCAGCAAGAGGAGGCCACAGGATGGCCGCCTCGTCTATTCATTTATAGGAAATATGGGACTTAACAGAAGGTTAAAATTTCTCAACTTTATAAAGTGTTGCTAAAAACACAATGTAATAATACGCGTTCTCTGGCACAAAAGGCTTGGCAAATTGATTGTCCGGGAATTTCCCTCAAAGATTGGGATAATATATTGGCGAAATTAAGTTTACTTTCTAATAATTTTAATCAAGTTTTGGTTCAATTTTATATTAAATATTTAATAAATAAATAAAAATTAAGTGTTGCCTAAGACAGGAGAGAATCGGCCAGTCTTCTGTTTATTCGACGATGTGGTTGCGATGGAGAAAGCATTCCAAAAAAACAATTTCTCTCCACCTGGAGACAAATCCTGTCAAGATTAATGCAAGTGCGGTATCGGCTGCTTATTGAGCCAGATACTTCTGGGGGAACCTGCCTGGCATGAACAGGCCTGTAGTAGCTACAGACAATGAGAAGACAAAGCTTCAAGATTGCTTGGAGCCCGGAGAGTCGCGAAGTTCATCAAGATTCAAACCATAACTACCAGCCCCTGGTTTCTACGTCAGGGAAAACATCACGTTCACAGTCATCATGGATGGGAAAGAGGACATGTGGTGCACTGGGATAGAGAGGGTCTTCGGATTCCCCCACACTATACGGACGTCTCAGAAATGAACCGCTGCTCATGACAGCAGCTCCTGGGAAGGTCATGGAGCATCCCGGTCATCCGCCATCTATTCAGCCCGCGAAGGATCATTTCGAAAGTGTGTAGAAGCCACACGGGCCCCACACTGCAGATTTATCATGGAGACACGAGATTTTATAATACTACATTATTATATAAAGAAAAAAAAATAAGGCCTTCATCACCCAGCTTCCAAGTGTGATCAGCTACATCATCATCATCAAGTACTGTCTGCAGGTCACTGATGTCCTCCTCAACGTTCTTTGGGTCAGGAGCCTGACTACTTGCAACACCAGCTCCTACGCCACTCTCCTCATCACTACTTAGAAAAATAAATATTAGGTCCGCGCTAAAATATTGGGTAGAAAAATGCACAGTTTCTGATTCCTCAGGTGATCCTTTCAACTCGATCCTCAGTTGATCTCTCTCCTTCATCACCATCACTTCAACCTCTATACTGACCAGCAGTAAGCAACTCATATATATTCTCCTCCTTCCGCAATATCAGATTAAAACACAGCCACCATTCCTTCAAAAAGGAAATCAACAGGCCGTGGATAAAAAGCATTCAATATCTTTTATTATACTCACAGAGTTTCCTCTTTCACAATCGCATATACATATAAAGTGCTGCCAGACCCGGGTTTCGCACCTGCTTCATCTCCAGATTTCCCCACGCTGCAGATTTATCATGGAGACACCGGATTTTATAATACTACATTATTATATAAAGAAAAAAACTAAATAAAGAAGCCCCTTCGTCACCCGGCTCCCAAGTGCGATCAGCTACATCATCATCTTCGAATACTGTGTGCACGTCACTGATGTCCTCCTCAATGGTCTTTGGGTCAGGAGCCTGACCGCTCGCAACACCAGCCACCACGCCATTCTCCTCAACACTTCTTGCCCGACTAGTGGAGGAAAGGACAGAGGCAGGTTGAGGACAGATGAGGGCACAGGGCCTGCTCCCAAGCCATGCCAACTAAGGGTTGTGTCTGACAAACCCACTAACTCTTGGCTGGGGGTGTCTGATGTCAGTTGCGACGAAGTCGAAGATCTAGTAAACCATTCAAAAACCACTGGGTTGCTAGTCACGACACGACCGCTAGCGGAAACTGGGAGCTCAGGCCTCTCAAAGTGACCCCTACTGCCACGGCTGCCTCAGCTGCGACCTCTGCCTGCGCCAGAAATAGTTAGTAGAGTTGTGTGGACACCTGGAAGTTCGGGTTCGACGGGTTTGGCCGAACTTCATAAAAAAGTTTGGGTTCGGGACCCGAATTTGACCCGAAATTTACCCCGAACCCCGTTGAAGTCAATGGGGACCCGAACTTTGAGGCACTAAATTGTCTCTAAAAAAGTCCTGGAAAGGGCTAGAGGGCTGGAAATTGAAGCAAAATAGGGGTAAGAGTAGGACAAGTGCCCTGCAATCAAATTTGGACAGGGAAATAACCTAAAATAACCTAAAATAATTATAAATACATGGAGATCGATGGAGAATTTAAAAAACTTATGATTGTGGCTGTCCCACAGTACGTGGTTCCCAGCCGCCATTACTTTTCCAGGCGAGCCATCCCTTCACTGCACAACCAAGTGGCAGGGAAGTTATATCTCCCTAACAGCACACTGTGTAAATGTAGTGGCGGCTGTGCCACTTTACCTGACAGTGAAAATCAATTCAGTTAATCCAGATCATAGATTCTGGTGGGACAAATTCCCTTTTATTGGTGCTCAAAGACCCCTGCAGCCTGAGCCGTAGATGTGACAAGCAAATAATTTTATTAAATTTGCCGGTTAGATAGTTGGGTAACATTTCCACAGTTATCAGGACTTTTATATTATAAATCGTAAAACAGCGATACAAGGAACATTTCAAAAAGAGAAAATTAACCCGACCAGACTACACCCCCCTCCCCCCTTTCACTCAAACCACTTATTAATGCCCATTCACAAACTATTTACTTATAAACATATTTAAAAACCTATAAGTCAGATAAACGAAATAAACAAACAAAACTATATACATGCCTTACCTTAACTTATAAGGCCAGTCATATACAGGTGGCTCGGAGGGTGGGTTCCTGCACCAACATAGGCCAGGTACACAATTGTCCAGCCAGGGCACAGTTCTGGAGGAGGAGGAGAAGAAACCTTGTTCACAGCAGGGTGGCACACAAAGCAGCTCACGGTCATCACTTGAGCGTGGCTGGGGGGATGGGAGGACACAGATGATACACCTCCCACAGAGAACAGATTGTCGTTGCCTCTGGGCAGCCTGGCACACATGAGCGGCTACATCCTGCAATGCCTGCGCAATGACTGCTGAATTGCCCACATTCTAACTTGTGCAGATTACTGGGTGGCCACCCTGCTGGATTCCCGTTACAAGGACAATGTGCCGTCCTTTATTCCGTCACTGAAGTGTGATCGGTGGAAGCCAATAGTGATGAGTGGCAGGGGCAATATTCGAATTTGCGATATTTCGCGAATATTTGGGTGAATATTCGTCATATATTCGAAAACTCGCGAATTCGTAATCTCCAGTTATTATTTTCTTGATAGCGGGAATTTGCATGTAAAAATCAGTATTAAACTGGTATTTAAAAGGTATCTTTTTATGATTTTTTATATGCGAATTTTCGCACTCAAGAAAATAATGACATTATTATTTTGATTGCGACGATTTGCATATTAAAATTTCGTATACAAATTTGCGTAAAGATTTGCATAAACTGGTGTTTAAAAAATGAATATTCGCGATTGCGAATATATTTTGAGATATTCTAAATATTCTCAAAAGTGCCGATATTCGCGATCAAAATTCACAATTTGAAAATTCGTGATCAACACTAGAAGCCAACACTGGTAGATGCGCTGCTGATGGCATTTACACCTGACACCGGGGGCTCAGTGGAAGCACAAGGCTAAAGCAGAGGAGGAGAAGGAAGAAGTTGACAACCAGCTGGGTCACCGCCCACACCTCAGGAGGCAGGGTTAGCATGGCTGAAATTTTGAAAAGCTTTGTCACCACTCCACAATAACCAGCACCACCAGCAGATATTGAACGACTTAGCAAAAGGCAGCATTTCCTCAAAATGATGGAATAGTATCTGTGCACATGCCTACACGTACTGAATGATGGGCCTGCCCAGGGTCGTAGCTACAGGGGTAGCAGGGAAAGCGGCTGCTTTGAGGCCCTGACCAAGAAGGGGCCCATCCAGGAGGAGGAGGACTAAAAGACTTTGTCAGGGCCCCCTCAACAGTATTATACAATGAAATTATATACAGTGGCAATATGGACAGTGTTGGAAACGGATGGAAAAACTGTCTGGTCTGAGAGAGAGATCTTTAATGGCCACAGGAATGGAGGCAGCATGAAAGGAAGGGGTTGCAAAACAATTATGGGGGGGGGGGGGCCCATTGAAAATTTGCTGTTGGGCCCAGTCATTTCTAGCTGCGCCACTGGGTCTGCCGCATTCAACTTATGGGTCTCCAAATTGGGGACATGGCCTCAGCTTCACCTTTACGCCTTGGAGGTGCTGGCCTGCCCTGCAGCCAGTGAATTGTCTGAAAGTGTGTTTAGCACAGCTGGGGGCGTTATCACAGACAAGCGCAGCCGCCTGTCCACAGCCAACTTGGACAATCTCACGTTCATTAAAAAGAACCAGGCATGGATCTCACAGAAATGCACTATGTTACCACTAAATTTTAAAATAGGTTTTTCAACGATGTATGCAAACGTGCCCTATGGTAGGACAGTACGGGTTTATTCCACCAACTACAGAAATGAACTATGTCACCGAAAATTTTTTAAAATAGGTTTTTCAGCGGAGTAAGTAAACGTGCTCTGTGGTAAGACAGTCCAGGTTTATTCCTCCAACTAAAGAAATGCACTATGTCACACCAAAATTATAAAATGGGATTTTAAACAGTTTATGCAAACGTGCTCTGTGGTAAGACAGTAAGGCCTCTTTCACACGGGCGAGTTTTCCGCAGGGGTGCAATGCTGTGCACATGAACGGTGATTTTCACGCATCACTTCTGCGTTGCGTGAAAATCGCAGCATGCTCCAGTTTCAGCGTTTTTCACGCAACGCAGGCCCCATAGAAGTGAATGGGGCTGCGGGAAAATCACTAGCATACGCAAGCAAGTGCGGATGAGGTGCGATTTTCCCGCATGGTTGCTAGGAGACGATCGGGATGCGTACCCGATCTTTATTATTTTCCCTTATAACATAGTTATAAAGGAAAATAATAGCATTCTCAATAGAGAATGCAAAGTTAAAAGGGCACTAGAGGGTTAAAAATAATAAAAACATAAACCCTCCATTTGATCGCGTAGCAGTCGGTTACCATGGAAGCAGGTGATTGGACCATGTGACCCAGTGATGTCACAGAAGGTCCTTCACCCCCTTCCTGGCTGAATACAGAGCAGGAGACCGGTAACCGGCTGCTACGCGATTAAATGGAGGGGGTAGGTTTATGTTTCTATTATTTTTAACCCTTTAGTGCCTTTTTTACTTTGCATTCTCTATGGAGAATGCTATTATTTTCCTTTATAACTATGTTATAAGGGAAAATAATAAAATCTACAGAATACTCCACCCGAAACCGGACTTCAGTGATGAAGTCCAGCTTCGGGTCTGCATACCAAACATGGCGATTTTTCACACGCGGGTGCAAAACGCATTACAAACAGTTGCACATGCATGGAAAAATCGCGCATATTCCCGCAACGCACCCGCATCCTATCCGGGCGTCAAACATGACGCCTGTGTGAAAGAGGCCTAAGGGTTTATTCCTCCAACTACAGAAATGCACTATGTCACTGCAAAATTATAAAACAGGTTTTTCCACGGTGTATGCATACCTGCTCTGTGGTACGACAGTATAGGTTTATCACAGCAACTACAGAAATGCACTATGTCACTGCAAAATTTTAAAATAGGATTTTCATCGGTGTATGCAAACGTGCTCTGTGGTACGACAGTATGGGTTTATTACAGCAACTTCAGAAATGCACTATGTCACCGCAAAATTATAAAACAGGTTTTTCAGTGGTGTATTTAAACGATCTCTGTGGTACGACAGTACTGGTTTAATACAGCAACTACAGAAATGCACTATGTCACCGTAAAAATATAAAACAGGTTTTTCGTCAATGTATGCATACGTGCTCTGTGGTACGACAGTAAGGGTTTATTACAGCAACTACAGAAATGCACTATGTCACTACAAAATTTTAAATAGTTTTTTTTAGCTGTGTATGCAAACGTGCTCTGTGGTACGACAGTAAGGGTTTATTACAGCAACTACAGAAATGCCCTATGTCACTGCAAAATTATAAAACAGGTTTTTCAGTGGTGTATGCAAAAGATCTCTGTGGTACGACAGTATGGGTTTATTACAGCAACCACAGAAATGCACTATGTCACTGCACAATTATAAAACAGGTTTGTCAGCGGTGTATGCAAATGTGCTCTGTGGTACGACAGTACGGGTTTATTACAGAAACTACAGAAATGCCTTATGTCACCACAAAATTATAAAACAGTTTTTTCAGCGGTGTATGCAATTGTTCTCTGTGGTACGAGAGTACGGGTTTATTACAGCAACTACAGAAATGCTCTATGTCACCACAAAATTTTAAAATAGGTTTTTCAGCGGTGTATGCAAACGTGCTCTGTGGTACAGCAACTACAGCAACTACTGGTTTATTACAGCAACTACAGAAATGCACTATGTGACCTCAAAATTCTAAAACAGGTTTTTGAGCAGTGTATGCAAACGTGCTCTATGATATGACAGTACGGTTTTATTACAGCAGCTACAGAAATGCACTATATCACCACAAAATTATAAAATAGGTTTTTCAGCGGTGTATGCAAACGTGCTCTGTGGTACAACAGTATGGCTTTATTTCAGCTAATAACAGAAATGCCCTATGTCACCACAGAATTTTAAAATAGGTTTTTCAGCGGTGTATGTTAACGTGCTCTGTGGTAAGACAGTACGGGTTTATTACAGCAACTACAGAAATGCACTATGTCACCTCAAAATTATAAAACTGTTATTTCAGCGGTGTATGCAAACGTGATCTGTGGTACGACAGTACAGATTTATTACAGCAACTACAGACATGCACTATGCCACCATAAAATTTTAAAATAGGTTTTTCAGCGGTGTATGCAAACGTGATCTGTGTTACGACAGTATGGGTTTATTACAGCAACTACAGAAATGCACTTTGTCACCGCAAAATTTTGAAATAGGTTTTTAAGCGGTGTATGCAAACGTGCTCTGTGGTACGACAGTACGCGTTTATTACAGCAACTACAAAAATGCACTATGTCCCCGCAAAATTATAAAACAGGTTTTTCAGCGGTGTATGCAAATATAATCTGTGGTACGACAGAACGGGTTTATTACAGCAACTACAGAATTGCACAATGTCACCGCAAAATATTTAAATAGGTTTTTCAGTGGTGTATGCAAACATTCTCTGTGGTAAGACAGTACTGGTTAATTCCACCAACTACAGAAATGCACTATGTTGCCGCAAAATTATAAAACAGATTTTTCAGCGGTGTATGCAAACGATCTCTGTGGTACGACAGCACGGGTTTATTACAGCAACTACAGAAATGCCCTATATCACAGCAAAATTTTAAAATAGTTTTTTTAGCGGTGTATGCAAATGTAATCTGTGGTACGACAGTACCGGTTTATTACAGCAAATGCAGAAATGCACTATGTCACCGCAAAATTTTAAAATAGGATTTTCAGCGGTGTATGCAAACGAGCTCTGTGGTACGACAGTACAGGTTTATTAACCCAACTACAGAAATGCACTGTGTCACCGCAAAATTATAAAACAGATTTTTCAGAGGTGTATGCAAATGTGCTCTGTGGTACGACAGTACGGGTTTATTACAGAAACTACAGAAATGCCTTATGTCACCACAAAATTATAAAACAGTTTTTCAGCGGTGTATGCAATTGTTCTCTGTGGTACGAGAGTACGGGTTTATTACAGCAACTACAGAAATGCTCTATGTCACCACAAAATTTTAAAATAGGTTTTTCAGCGGTGTATGCAAACGTGCTCTGTGGTACAGCAACTACAGCAACTACTGGTTTATTACAGCAACTACAGAAATGCACTATGTGACCTCAAAATTCTAAAACAGGTTTTTGAGCAGTGTATGCAAACGTGCTCTATGATATGACAGTACGGTTTTATTACAGCAGCTACAGAAATGCACTATATCACCACAAAATTATAAAATAGGTTTTTCAGCGGTGTATGCAAACGTGCTCTGTGGTACAACAGTATGGCTTTATTTCAGCTAATAACAGAAATGCCCTATGTCACCACAGAATTTTAAAATAGGTTTTTCAGCGGTGTATGTTAACGTGCTCTGTGGTAAGACAGTACGGGTTTATTACAGCAACTACAGAAATGCACTATGTCACCTCAAAATTATAAAACTGTTATTTCAGCGGTGTATGCAAACGTGATCTGTGGTACGACAGTACAGATTTATTACAGCAACTACAGACATGCACTATGCCACCATAAAATTTTAAAATAGGTTTTTCAGCGGTGTATGCAAACGTGATCTGTGTTACGACAGTATGGGTTTATTACAGCAACTACAGAAATGCACTTTTTTAAGCGGTGTATGCAAACGTGCTCTGTGGTACGACAGTACGCGTTTATTACAGCAACTACAAAAATGCACTATGTCCCCGCAAAATTATAAAACAGGTTTTTCAGCGGTGTATGCAAATATAATCTGTGGTACGACAGAACGGGTTTATTACAGCAACTACAGAATTGCACAATGTCACCGCAAAATATTTAAATAGGTTTTTCAGTGGTGTATGCAAACATTCTCTGTGGTAAGACAGTACTGGTTAATTCCACCAACTACAGAAATGCACTATGTTGCCGCAAAATTATAAAACAGATTTTTCAGCGGTGTATGCAAACGATCTCTGTGGTACGACAGCACGGGTTTATTACAGCAACTACAGAAATGCCCTATATCACAGCAAAATTTTAAAATAGTTTTTTTAGCGGTGTATGCAAATGTAATCTGTGGTACGACAGTACCGGTTTATTACAGCAAATGCAGAAATGCACTATGTCACCGCAAAATTTTAAAATAGGATTTTCAGCGGTGTATGCAAACGAGCTCTGTGGTACGACAGTACAGGTTTATTAACCCAACTACAGAAATGCACTGTGTCACCGCAAAATTATAAAACAGATTTTTCAGAGGTGTATGCAAATGTGCTCTGTGGTACGACAGTACGGGTTTATTACAGAAACTACAGAAATGCCTTATGTCACCACAAAATTATAAAACAGTTTTTCAGCGGTGTATGCAATTGTTCTCTGTGGTACGAGAGTACGGGTTTATTACAGCAACTACAGAAATGCTCTATGTCACCACAAAATTTTAAAATAGGTTTTTCAGCGGTGTATGCAAACGTGCTCTGTGGTACAGCAACTACAGCAACTACTGGTTTATTACAGCAACTACAGAAATGCACTATGTGACCTCAAAATTCTAAAACAGGTTTTTGAGCAGTGTATGCAAACGTGCTCTATGATATGACAGTACGGTTTTATTACAGCAGCTACAGAAATGCACTATATCACCACAAAATTATAAAATAGGTTTTTCAGCGGTGTATGCAAACGTGCTCTGTGGTACAACAGTATGGCTTTATTTCAGCTAATAACAGAAATGCCCTATGTCACCACAGAATTTTAAAATAGGTTTTTCAGCGGTGTATGTTAACGTGCTCTGTGGTAAGACAGTACGGGTTTATTACAGCAACTACAGAAATGCACTATGTCACCTCAAAATTATAAAACTGTTATTTCAGCGGTGTATGCAAACGTGATCTGTGGTACGACAGTACAGATTTATTACAGCAACTACAGACATGCACTATGCCACCATAAAATTTTAAAATAGGTTTTTCAGCGGTGTATGCAAACGTGATCTGTGTTACGACAGTATGGGTTTATTACAGCAACTACAGAAATGCACTTTGTCACCGCAAAATTTTGAAATAGGTTTTAAGCGGTGTATGCAAACGTGCTCTGTGGTACGACAGTACGCGTTTATTACAGCAACTACAAAAATGCACTATGTCCCCGCAAAATTATAAAACAGGTTTTTCAGCGGTGTATGCAAATATAATCTGTGGTACGACAGAACGGGTTTATTACAGCAACTACAGAATTGCACAATGTCACCGCAAAATATTTAAATAGGTTTTTCAGTGGTGTATGCAAACATTCTCTGTGGTAAGACAGTACTGGTTAATTCCACCAACTACAGAAATGCACTATGTTGCCGCAAAATTATAAAACAGATTTTTCAGCGGTGTATGCAAACGATCTCTGTGGTACGACAGCACGGGTTTATTACAGCAACTACAGAAATGCCCTATATCACAGCAAAATTTTAAAATAGTTTTTTTTAGCGGTGTATGCAAATGTAATCTGTGGTACGACAGTACCGGTTTATTACAGCAAATGCAGAAATGCACTATGTCACCGCAAAATTTTAAAATAGGATTTTCAGCGGTGTATGCAAACGAGCTCTGTGGTACGACAGTACAGGTTTATTAACCCAACTACAGAAATGCACTGTGTCACCGCAAAATTATAAAACAGATTTTTCAGAGGTGTATGCAAACGTGCTCTGTGGTATGACAGTACGGGTTTATTACAGCAACTACAAAAATGCACTATGTAACCACAAATTTTAAAATAGGTCTTTCAGTGGTGTATGCAAACGTGCTCTGTGGTAAGACAGTATGGTTTTTTTTTACAGCAACTACAGACATGCACTATGTCACCGCAAAATTTTAAAATAGGTTTTTCAGCAGTGTATGCAAACATTCTCTGTGGTATGACAGTACGGGTTTATTCCACCAACTATAGAAATGCACTATGTCACCGCAAAATTTTTAAATAGGTTTTTCAGCGGTGTATGCAAACGTATTCTGTGGTACGACAGTACTGGTTTATTACAGCAACTACAGAAATGCAATATATCACCCAAAAACTATAAAACAGGTTTTTCGGCGGTGTATGCAAATGTGCTCTGTGGTACGACAGTACTGGTTTATTACAGCAACTACAGAAATGCACTATGTCACCGCAAAATTTTAAAATAGGTTTTTCAGCGGTGTATTCAAACGTGCTCTGAGGTAAAACAGTACGAGTTTATTACAGGAACTACAGAAATGCACTATGTCCCTGCAAAATTATAAAACAGGTTTTTCAGCGGTGCATGCAAATGTGATCTGTGGTACGACAGCACGGGTTTATTACAGCAACTACAGATATGTACTATGTCACCTCAAAAGTATAAACCAGGTTTTTCAGCAGTGTATGCAAACGTGCTATTTAGTATGACAGCACGGGTTTATTACAGAAACTACAGAAATGCTCTATGTGACCGCAAAATTTTAAAATAGGCTTTTCAGCGGTGTATGCAAACGTGCTCTGTGGTACGACAGTACGGGTTTATTACAGCAACTTCAGAAATGCACTAAGTCACTGCAAAATTTTGAAATAGGTTTTTAAGCGGTACATGCAAACGTGCTCTGTGCTACGACAGCCCGGGTTTATTACAGCAACTACAGAAATGCACTGTTACCTCAAAATTATAAAACAGGTTTTTCAGCGGTGCATTTGCAGAGCCGCGGCCCCAAACTTCCGGGTTTCGGCCCCGAAACATCCGGCCGTGGCTCCGCTAAAGATAGAGCATGTCCTATTCTTGTCTGCAGCCTGCGGACAAGAATAGGCATCTCTATGGGAGTGCCGGCATGGTGTGTTGCGGATCCACTGCACACTACGGACATGTGAATGGGGAATAATCTGGACACGCTCGTGTGAAAGAGACCGACGAGTCTTTGAGGCCTGGAGTGGACAAAGAGCACTAGTAGCTAACTCTTTTCCTAGAATCCCTATATTAATTCAGCAGCAGCAGCACTGTCCCTGCTCTAACTAACACTGCAGTTTCAGAATAAATCTAAGATGGATGCTGTCCTTGCTTCCTGATAGGAGGTGGGAGGGTCTGGGAGGGAGGGTATGCTGATTGGCTGGAATGTGTCTGTGAGGTATAAAGTCAAAGTTTTCTCAATGATAAAGTATAGGGGGCGAATAGAACATTGCATATGTTCGCCCGCCGCGGTGAACGCGAACATGCGATGTGTTCAGTTGTTCAGTTTTTTCCACGCGGGTGCAATGCGTTTTGATGCGTTTTTCACGCGCGTGATAAAAAACTGAAGGTTTACAAACAACATCTTTTAGCAACCATCAGTGAAAAACGCAATGCACCCGCACTTGCTTGCCGATGCAATGCGTTTTTAACGCAGCCCTATTCACTTCTATGGGGCTAGGGCTGCGTGAAAAACGCAAAATATAGAACATGCTGCTATTTTCACGCAACGCACAGGTTAGCTCAGAAGCAGGCTCTCACCCTTAATGTTTATATGGTCAGATCAGCAGCAGGCCCTCGCCCCTAATGCTTTAGATGGTCAGCTCAGCAGCAGGCCCTCGCCCCTAATGTTTTAGATAGTCAGCTTAGCAGCATGCCCTCGCCCCTAATGTTTTTGATGGTCAGCTCAGCAGCAGGCCATCACCCATAATGTTTATATGGTCAGATCAGCAGACCCTCGCCCCTAATGTTTTAGATGGTCAGCTAAGCAGCAGGCCATCGCCCATAATGTTTTAGATGATCAGCTCAGCAGCAGGCCCTCACCCCTAATGTTTTAGGTATCACTGCATCCATTACCTGCTCTAAAAAAAAAAAAAAAACACATGGCCAAACCCCTCAGGTGACCGTAAAAAATAAAAATAAAAAAGAGGTGTAAAAAAAGCCATTTTTTGTCGCCTTACATCACAAAAAGTGTAATAGCAAACAATCAAAAAGTCATATGCACCCCAAAATAGTACCAATCAAACCGTCATCTCATCCCGCAAAAATATTACCCTACTTAAGACAATCACCCAAAAAATAAAAAAAACTATGTCTCTCAAAATATGGAGACACTAAAACATGATTTTTTGGGTTTAAAAAATATTGTTATTGTGTTAAACCTAAATAAACAAAAAGTATACATATTAGGTATAGCCACTTCCGTAAGAACCTGCTGTATAAAAAAAATCACATGAACTAACCACTCAGGTGAACACCATAAAAAAAATAAAAAGTGTGTCAAAAAGCCATTCTTTGTCACTTTACATCACAAAAAGTGTAATACTAAGCAATCAAAAAGTCATATGCACCCTAAAATAATGCCAATCAAACTGTCATCTCATACCTTAAAAAAATAAGCCCCTACTTAAAAATAAAAAAAAACTATGGCTTTCAGAATATGGAGACACTAAAAAATCACTTTGGTATCTTGGTATCATCGCATCCATAACAACCTGCTCTATAAAAATACCACATGATCTAACCTGTCAGATGGACATTGCATATAACAAAAAATAAAAACGGTGCCAAAACAGCTGTTTTTTGTTATTTTGCCTCACAAAAAGTGTAATATAGGGAAACCAAAAATCATATGTACCCTAAAATAGTACCAACAAAACTGCCACCTTATCCTGTGGCTTCCAAAATTGGGTCTTTTTTTTGGAGTTTCTTCTCTAGGGGCACATCAGGGGGTTTTCAAATGTGACATGGCAACTTAAAATTATCCCAGTGAAATCTGCCTTCCAAAAACCATATGGCGTTCCTTTCCTTCTGCGCCCTGCCGTGTGCCTGTACAGCAGTTTACAACCACATATGGGATGTTTCTGTAAACTACAGAATCAGGGCAATAAACATTGAGTTTTGTTTCGCTGTTTACCCTTGCTTTGTTACTGGAAAAAAAAAAAGTGATTAAATTGGAAAATCTGCCAAAAAGTGAAATTCTGAAATTTCATCTACATTTTCCTTTAATTCTTGTGGAACACCTAAGGGGTTACCAATGTTTGTAAAATCAGTTTTGAATACCTTTAGGGATGTATTTTCCAAAATGGGGTCACTTTTTGGGAGTTTCTACTCTAGGGGTGCATCAGGGGTCTTCAAATGTGACATGGCAACTTAAAATTATCCCAGTGAAATCTGCCTTCCAAAAACCATATTGCGTTCCTTTCCTTCTGCGCCCTGCCGTGTGCCTGTACAGCAGTTTACAACCACATATGGGGTGTTTCTGTAAACTACAGAATCAGGGCAATACATATTGAGTTTTGTTTGGCTTGGCTGTTAACCCTTGCTTTGTTAGCGGAAAAAAATGATTTAAATGGAAAATCTGCCAAAAAAAACGGATTCCAAAAAAGTTTGGACACTATACAAATCGTGAATAAAAACTGAATGCAATGATGTGGAGGTGCCAACTTCTAATATTTTATTCAGAATAGAACATAAATCACGGAACAAAAGTTTAAACTGAGAAAATGAACCATTTTAAGGGAAAAATATGTTGATTCAGAATTTCATGGTGTCAACAAATCCCCAAAAAGTTGGGACAAGGCCATTTTCACCACTGTGTGGCATCTCCCCTTCTTCTTACAACACTCAACAGACGTCTGGGGACCAAGGAAACCAGTTTCTCAAGTTTAGAAAAAGGAATGCTCTCCCATTCTTGTCTAATACAGGACTCTAACTGTTCAGTCGTCTTGGGCCTTCTTTGTTGCACCTTCCTCTTTATGATGCGCCAAATGTTCTCTATAGGTGAAAGATCTGGACTGCAGACTGGCCATTTCAGTACCCGGATCCTTTTCCTACGCAGCCATGATGTTGTGATTGATGCAGAATGTGGTCTGGCATTATCTTGTTGAAAAATGCAGGGTCTTCCCTGAAAGAGATGAAGTCTGGATGGGAGCATATGTTGTTCTAGAACCTGAATATATTTTTCTGCATTGATGGTGCCTTTCCAGACATGCAAGCTGCCCATGCCACACGCACTCATGCAACCCCATACCATCAGAGATGCAGGCTTCTGAACTGAGCGTTGATAACAACTTGGGTTGTCCTTGTCCTCTTTGGTCCGGATGACATGGAGTCCCAGATTTCCAAAAAGAACTTCGAATCGTGACTCCTCTGACCACAGAACAGTCTTCCATTTTGCCACACTCCATTTTAAATGATCCCTGGCCCAGTGAAAACGCCTGAGCTTGTGCATCTTGCTTAGAAATGGCTTCTTCTTTGCACTGTAGAGTTTCAGCTGGCAACGGCGGATGGCACGGTGGATTGTGTTCACTGACAATGGTTTCTGGAAGTATTCCTGAGCCCATTCTGTGATTTTCTTTACAGTAGCATTCCTGTTTGTGGTGGGCATCCAGTATGGTTTTACGGCCTTGACCCTTACGCACAGAGATTGTTCCAGATTCTCTGAATCTTCGGATAATGTTATGCAAAGTTGATGATGATAGATGCAAAGTCTTTGCAATTTTTCGCTGGGTAACACCTTTCTGATATTGCTCCACTATCTTTCTGCACAACATTGTGGGAATTGGTGATCCTCTACCCATCTTGGCTTCTGAGAGACACTGCCACTCTGAGAAGCTCTTTTTATACCCAATCATGTTGCCAATTGACCTAATTAGTGTTAATTGGTCTTCCAGCTCTTCGTTATGCTCAAATTTACTTTTTCCAGCCTCTTATTGCTACTTGTCCCAACTTTTTGGAGATTTGTTGACACCGTGAAATTTTGAATCAACATATTTTTTCTTTAAAATGATACATTTACTCGGATTAAACGTTTGATTTGTCATCTACGTTCTATTACAAATAACATATTGACATTTGCCATCTCCACATCATTGCATTCAGTTTTGTATTCACAATTCACACCTAAAGGGTTACCAAAGTTTGTAAAATCAGTTTTGAATATCTTGAGGGGTGTAGTCTCTAAAATGGGGTCATTTATGGGTGGTTTCTATTATGTAAGCCTCACAAAATGACTTCAGACCTGAAATGGTCCTTAAAAAGTAGGTTTTGGAAATTTTCTAAAAATTTCAAGATTTGCTTCTAAACTTCTAAGCCTTCTAACATCCCAAAAAAAAAAAAGTCATTTACAAAATGATCCAAACATGAAGTAGACATATGTGAAATATAAAGTAATAATTATTTTAGGAGGTTTCACTATCTGTGTTGAAAGCAGAGAAATTAAAATTTTTCCAAATTATTTGTAAATTTGGAATTTTTTTATAATTAAAAAAGAAATATTTTGACTCAAATTTACCACTGTCATGAAGTAAATATGTGATGAGAATTTTTTTTTAGAATGGCTTGGATAAGTAAAAGTTTTTTAAAGTTACCACATAAAGTGACATATGTCAGATTTGCAAAAAATGGCCTGGTCCTTAAGAGGAAAAATGGCAGGGTCCGGAAGGAGTTAATACTGTATCTAACCATTAAGTCTTCTAACATTTTATTGTTCTCATAGCTGAGTAGCCACAGCTAAATTTATGCTTTATTCCTTTTTATGAATTTTAGCATTTACCGTATTTTTCGCCATATAAGACGCACTTTTTTCACCCCAAAAGTGGGGGGAAAATGGCAGTGCGTCTTATATGGCGAATGCTACCATTTTCCTATAGTTAAAGCCGATACATCGCACAGCCTGCGATGTATCAGCATGGAAGGAGGAGGTGGCGGAGCCTGGCAACACATGGCGGGCGGCCCGCCGCTCACAGCGTGACTGCTTTCATAACATTTATAATCTTTAATCATGTCCCCTTATTCCCTATAAGCCCAATACAGTAGCGCTCTGCTAACCTGCTATACCGATCCTCTAGCAGGCAGAGCGGGGCTGTGTAACGTCCTCACTGACGTCATCTGCCTTTATGAATGAAGCAGGAGGAGCAGGCAGATGACGTCAGTGAGGACGTTACACAGCAGCCTGCCGCCGCACCGCTCTGCCTGCTAGAGGATCGGTATAGCAGGTTAGCAGAGCGCTACTGTACTGGGCTTATAGGGAATAAGGGACATGATTAAAGATTATAAATGTTATGAAAGCAGTCACGCTGTTAGCGGCGAGCCGCCCGCCGCGTGCTGCCAGGATCCGCCCCTAAGCAGTCACTATGGGCCAGATGTTTTAGAAAAGGGGGCATGTGAATTGGGGTGATCTGTGGATGACACATATAGCATAAGATGCTATATATGTGTCATCCACAGATCCAATCCATTACAGTGTCATTCATAAATGCCCCCATCACAGTGCTATCCACAGATCCCCCATCACAGTGCTATCCACAGATCCCCCATCACAGTGCTATCCACAGATCCCCCATCACAGTGTCATCCACAGATCCCCCATAACAGTGCCATCCACATCTCCCCCACATAACAGTGCCATCCACAGATCCCCCCCATAATACTGTCATGCACAGACCACCATTACTTCAAAAGCACACCTTTTGGTTAAAAATATTTTTTTTCTTATTTTTCTCCTCAAAAACCCAGGTGCGTCTTATAGGCCGGTGCGTCTTATAGGGCGAAAAATACGGTACTTGCATGATCGTATTAGATTAGTACATTTAAACACAAACAAAAAGGGACTGTGTCCCATCAGGGAAATGCAATTAAACCTTTTCTAAGAATCTCTCTAGAGATTTACTTTTGCATAAAGCCTTAAAAAGATATTACAATAAGATACCTTTCTACCACATCTTCACTGATATAACTATAGCTATAGAGGTCACAGCAGCTGCTATGTGACTCAGAGAATGAAAAGGAACCTCTCAGGAACAGGAGCATGGACCCTCATTTATCACAAATGTTTCACAGAAAAGCATGATAAAAAAAATTAAGGATGCGCATTCTTCTATCATTACCCTTATTGCTGCTTTGACACACCCATGGACATAACATCATTGGAAATAAGAGAGCTACATGGACGTAGTCATGCAACCTCAGTCTAAAACAGGAGATGGGAGCAACGAAGGCAAAATAAATACATTACAAAATTACAGTTACCTTCATAAAGGATTATTTTAAAGGATGTTGATGCAAACTGGAAAACCCCTTTAATATTAATGGTGTAACTGTATCTCCTTTTATCATTGCCGCCGTAAACTGCAGTTACTGTTTGGCCGCAACTAACTGCAATTACCTCCTGCCTGGTGCCAGAACACTATCGATTGCTTATGCACTGGGCGTTGTTTTACAAGATTTTTCTGAATCAAAGCAGAAATGATTTGGGTTCAATTCGGTGCATAAAAAATCGGAAATACAGAACGAATCTCCGAATCTGCGAAAAGATAACTGTTCATGTGCAAAGATCAGTGGGTCACACTGTAATCTGATTCGTAAAGTATAAATTAGATTTGCCTGTGAGCTAGCTGTGCTGCAAACACTGATGTTACCATTATATTACATGCATACTATGTTCAGTAACAGCACAGCATGCTTTGCCACTAACTGCAGCTGGCAACACCTAGAATAATTACCATGTGACAAAAGTAAAAAATATATCTCTTTATTAATACATCATTATCACAATAATATTAAAAAGATTTGCAAAGTGACAAAGTGCATAAACAGAAGACGAAAAAACACATATAAACACCTGCCCTGGTAATAAATATATTACATACCAATCACTGCTTCACAAACTGAATAAATATGTACACTAAAGCACAAAGAAACAACGGCACCTAACCATAAGATGAAAAGTACCTAATAATAAAAATTGCATGAGCCTGACACAAAGTACAGGTATAACATAGCCACCACTAAGTAAAGCCCATCTATGAGCCCATGTATGAAACCAATGACCAGGGAAGAAGAAACCTTGATGTACATTTTGCCTATACTGTATACAAGGAGGATCAACCAATTAATAAAGAGACCACAGGTGAAGATACTGATTGGAAATGATCACTACTGCTGACATGTTAGGGCTGGGATGGCCAACTTGCCGCTTTCCAGCTGTTGTGAAATTACAATTACCACCATGTCCTGCTGTAGGCGGTCTGGGAATTCTGGGAGTTGTAGTTTTGCAACAGCTGGAGAGCGGCAGGTTGGCCAACCCTTTGTTAGGAGGAAGTGATCAGGAACAAAAAGGCCCTGACAAGAGAATATGCAGAACAAACTGATAAACTAGACTGCAATAGTAAATAAAATGCAAAATATATCATATACATCATGTTCATAATGTAGACACTGACTACTGGGGTCCAAAGACGAATATATAAGCATAAAAATGTGCACTAATTCGAATTGGGGTTGTGCAATTTATTTATTTTTGTTCTTTGTATGTTTCTACGTAAGCAAATTTAAGGGATTTTCGGTTCACTTACTTCTTCTACATTGGCCCCGTTCTTCTAGTTAGCTGAGCGCCACATGACCTGTAATGTCAGCTTCTTTCCCTGCTCTGATGACGTTACATGCATACACCTGAGGGAGCAGGAGAAGCAGGTCTGGCCAAGTGCACGGAACCTCGCTGTGAAGACTGTGCTGGTTGGAGCAAAAAGCCCATGTACAGCATGATTTTCGGGCCATGCCCCCTGCACTACCAATCTGCTGGCTGAGATATCTGCCCTGTATCTCCCCTCCCACTGGATTCTTCAGTAAAGTTTAACTACCATCAGCAGCACAGACTCAGGGTTGGAGGCTCTGCCTCAGGTAATGGGCAGCTACAGGGTTTCCTTTTCTCCAGGTACTGAGGAGACACATGTTATGCACAGGATGTTCCCTCCCTCCATGCTTTTGGAGCACAGTGTTGGAATGCAAGGGAGCATGAAAATAAAAATTACATAAAATAGCAGTTCCATTTTGTTTACTTATACATGACAGAAAAATAATTCCTTTAGACAGGCTGTTACATCGGTATCAGCAGTTGTTACATTAGTATCTTTTATTAAAGGGAACCTGTCACCGCCAAAACACATATTAAACTGACATTAATACCTTATATTAGCCCCCAGTGTGTTCCTAGTCATGTGTTTTATTCCAAAATCGGTGCATAGTTTAATAAAACAATGTTTTATTCTCTGTCCCCGCTGTTTTCTGAGTCAGCTTGAAGTCAAGGGGGCAGCGGCCTCCTTGCTTTAAGTCAAGCTATGCCTGCCCCTTACCCGTCCTCTCCTCACTTTGATTGACATCCTGCCGTGAGGCAGGGATTGCTGAAGTCTTGCGCATGCATGGTGCACACCATGTTACTGCTCGATCCCGTCTCCGACTCCCGCAGGCATCTGGCTGCTAAACTCTCACTGCGCATGCAACAGCCATTTACATTGTGCGTGCGCCCGGCATATCTGTTAATCAGCGTCAGTGTGATCACTGGCTTGCGTTCTCCTGCGCATGAAGCCAGTGATCACGCTGCTGCTGAGGAACAGATACACCTGGTGTGCACACGATATAAATGGCTGGCGCATGCTCAGTGAAAGTTTAGCAGCCAGATGCCTGCCGGAGCCAGAGACGGGATCGAGCAGCAACAAGGTGCCCACCACGCATGCACAAGACTTCAGCGATCCCTGCTTCACAGCAGGATGTCAATCAAAGTGAGGAGAGGACGGGTAAGAGGCGGGCTTGACTTGAAGCAAGGAGGCCGCTGCCCTCTTGACTTCAAGCTGACGGCGCGAACACAGAATAAAACATGGTTTTATTAAAGTATACAGAAACCGATTTTGGAATGAAACACATGACTAGGAACACACTGGGGGCTACTGTAAGGTAATGTCAGTTTAATCTGTGTTTTGGAGGTAACAGGTTCCCTTTAATACATTTAATAGTAGCTGTGGTATATGTCACTAGAAACCCTGGCCAAAGTTCTACAGAAGAAGATTTCTCATTTTAATAAATGTTTCCACTTACTTTATAATGCTTTTGCTAAGATATGATCAACCAATCAAGATTTCAATAAAAAAGGAAATAAAGCATGTGTCAAAAGCATGGATCCTGCCAACACCAAGGCTTCCAACAGAGATGACTTTAAAAGTATTTGCCTGAAGGGTAAAACAGGGTGGAGAGATTTTTACAATGTGTAGGAAGACAATATTACTTCAATGTCCTTGTAAGTGACTTCCTGTCTGTTTCTGAATATGAAGAATAGAAATAAAAGACAAGCTTCATCTGTGAAATGAACTGTGTATGACATTAGAATAGTTATAAGACTCTTTCTGTGGCTTGATAGAATTCCTTGTTGTCAAGTGGGAACTTACAGGCTGTTACCACAGTCTATTTAATGTAATGTGCAGAAACACCTAGGTGGAGACTTATCATTGACTAGCATTTTATAGTGGTCTATAATATCCTCTGCCCTGCCAGAGGGTTTGCCTAATTTCTGAAAACTGATGTAAATGAAGATAAATGTTCTGGGTCCACTGGCTAACTTCCCTCCTGCCCCCACCATGTTCTTTTTTCAGAAACTGGTGAGGGCAATATAAATGGGCCACCTGCAACAAAAAATGACTCTTTGTTATATATTGTCTTTAGGTAAAAACTGAAATGCTCATAAGTGAACGACATGCCTTGTTATACAAGCAGTAGGAGTCATGATTATAATATCTAGCTTGACCAACTTCAAACAGAATTGAAAGGGGTTATCTGGGAGTAGAATATTGATTACCTGTCCTCAGGAAAGGTCATCAATGTCAGATCAGCGGGAGTCTGGCTCCCAGCTCACCCACTGTTCAGATATTTAAAGAGGCCACAGTGCTCCAGTTGGAACCCCACTGATCTAATATTGTTGACCTATCCTGAGGATAGGTTGTCTATATTCTACTTCTAAAAAACCGCCAGCACTGCCAGGCAAGGCTAATTTCACATCTGTGTTGTGCTGTCCAGTTTTGAGATCCAGCACAGGGTCTCAAAACCACAGCACAACACATGTTTTGTCCTCATTCTCTGTCAATGGAGATGAAACTGAACAAACTGGAACGGAGTGCATCAGAATGCATTGCGTTTTGGTTTGTTACATTTGCATGTTGGACACAAAACCATTGCAAGCAGCGTTTTTGTGTGTGGTATGAGAAACTGAAGAAGCTGGATCAGGCACATAAAAATCATGTAAGTCAATGGTGCTGGATCAGTTTTTTCTTTTGCGCCCATTGACTTACAATGGTTTTAGTGCAATCTGGTTTCTTCATTTTCGATATAATACAACAGGATCCATTCAGAACAGATGCAATCACTTGTATTATAATAACAGAAGCATTTTGCTGTGGTTTTGAGATCCCATGCTGGACTTCAAAACTGTAGAGAAAAAGCGCAGATGTGAAACTAGTGGTGTTGAGCGAGCATGCTCGGCCGAACACCAGTTCAGCTCAAGCATCGCGATGCTTGGAACATCGCAGTGTTCGGCCGAATATCGCGTGTGCTCAAGCACGATGCTCGAGTCTCCTCTCCACAGCCAATAAATGTGCAGGTAAGTACTGCCACTCACTGTACTGCAGCAGCCATGTTGGTAGCATGACAGTGATTGGCTCGACAGAATGCGTCATCAGGTGCTATAAAGCACCTGTTGACACGTGGTTCGGCTCAGTCTTAGTCATGGAGAGCTGTGCTGTAGAAGGGACAGATAGTGTAGGGAATTTAATTTTATTTTTTTGTTAGGCAGGGTTGGTGTTAGAGACCCAAAAATCCTTTTAAGCACTATAGTTGTGTTTGGCAGCAATATCTGTTTTAAATTGCATGCAATTGTACAGACCTAAAAGTCCTTTTAAGGACTATTGTTGTATCTGGTAGCAATATATATTATTAGCGCAACCTTCGCTAAATTGCGTGCAATTGTTAGAGACCCAAAAGTACTTTTAAGGACTATTTTGTATCTGGCAACCTGCGCTAAATAGTGCACAATTGTTTGGCCGCTGCAGACAGCAACATTATCTGCACTACATCTGCTTTGTAACGTGTGCGCAACCTAAAAATATCTGTGACATCCAGTGTACTTTTTCCGTAGATGCTACAGACAGCAACATTATCTGCCATACATCTCCTGTTTAACGTGTGCTCATACTAAAAATATCTGTGACATCTATTGTAATTTTTCCGTCCACTGCGGACAGTTACTTTACCTGCACTAAATCTCCTGTATAACGTTTGCGCATCCTAAAAATATCTGACATCCAGTGTACTTTTTCCATAGACGCTGCGGACAGCGACATTACCTGCGCTACATCTCCTGTATAATGTTTCCGCATCCCAAATATCTGTGACATTGACTGTAACTTTTTCTTAGCCGCTGGTGACAGCAGCAGACCCTCAACCATAATTTATCGATGGTCAGCTCAGCAGTAGGCCCTAGCCCATAATTTTTTTCACGGTCAGTTCTGCAGCAGGCAGTCGCCCCTAATGTTTTAGAGAGTCAGCTCAGCAGCAAACCCGCACCCCTAATGTTTTAGATGGTCAGCTCAACAGCAAGTCCTCGTCCATAATTTATTCCATGGTCAGATCAGCAGTAGGCCCTCGCCCATAATGTTTTAGATAGTCAGCTCAGCAGCATACCCTCACTCCTCATATTTTTGATGTTCAGCTCAGCAGCAGACCCTCAACCCTAATGTTTTAGAGGGTCACCAGCAGGCCCTTGCTCCTAATGTTTTTAAAGGTTCACCAGCAGGCCATCAATTATAATTTTTTTTTTGGGGGGGGGGGTATAATGCCCTCCTTTATGTATAATAAAGGGTGTATTGGAGTGCCTATTCCTTGCAATTTTTGGCAGCCCTTTCACTTAGTGTATAAGCTTTAGGAGTCCTACTACCTGAACAATTGTACCATAATGTTAATGAGGCCCGCCTCTTCCTTGTAATTTTTGGTAGCACTTGCACTTTATATACAAGTAAATATACAGGAAGAAATGTTTCCTAACAATTTTTCCTCTAAAATCGATTTTCTTCGGTTTTGTGCGTATTATTGTCAGTCTGTAAAATTGGCGTACTACTCGGACAACATAGTTCCCAGCAGCAACCTGGGAGTCCAAAATGCATCCAGGCATCCTCCCTATGCTGTTCCCGAACCCTTTCAGTGGTGTTTCTAACAATTTCTGACCTTTTCCTGTGAACCAGACACCCTCCCCTCTTCAGAGCAGGGAGTGCCTGGTTTAATGCTCGGGTTCTCTCTTTGACTTCCATTGTGCTAGGGTGCTCTGTAGAGCACCCGAGCATCCCAAGGTGTTCTACTCGAGCACCCAAGCACTTTGGTGCTTGATCAACACTAGAAACTAGGCTAACTGAGACTTTGAGGGGGAGCAGTCTGAGACATTACTACCAAAATAGTTTTAAAATGGGATTAGTTTCGAGAAAAGCAATCCTTCCTGACAGATTATGTTTTCTTCCCAAATGATTTTCTCTTACTTTGCTGGGAGTTATGGCTGTCATTGCAAGGGTTCTAATTAACAAGAGTTTATTTGGACCAAGGAAACTGTCTCACAGCCCTTGTGGGAGCAATAAGGTTTCTTCTGTTTTCTTTTGCTTTCCCTCTGAATCAAATTGCCAGATCTGTGAAAGTTTCAACTGGATAGACACGTGCCTTATCTCAAGCTATGTAATTATGCTGTTGGCATTGTAGAGTAAAGGCTATGAAATTCATGCACTGGGTTTCTACAGATTATACAATGCAAATCCCTATAAGACGCGACATGGTTTTGTGCAAATTAGATGGACTTTTCTTGCTTGTGATACATGTACAAACAACATGCAACGCGCACATATATAATATAAATTTATTTTTTATTAAATGCATAACATGCAACAATAAATCACAGACATAATTAGCAGCAATACTGAAGGTGCTATGATGAGAGACTGTCCTCCAGGGTACCTCAGCCAGTAATAAAGTGCTACTGTAAGTGCCGTCAAGTCAAATCCGCATAGAACACATCTATATATCGAAATAGTAGCCAGCACTATAATTTGTGGGAACCACACTCTGCACCTGGTGCCATAAGTTACACAGTAAGAAGACTACTTGCAAGGGGTCAACATCACCCCAATTCAACCATTAAACAGGGTGGACGCTGCATATACTGTACCAAGTAAAAGCAATTTCAATGCAATACCCAGCAGAAGAACCCCATACTGACCGTGGGCCTGGAGAGACAGCCTATACCCCGACGCATGTTTTGCCAATGCTTTTTCAAGTAAAAGCAAAAGCAATTCCGCTTCCTCAAGTAAAAGCAATTTCAATGCAATACCCAGCAGAAGAATCCCATACTGACCGTGGGTCTGAAGAGACAGCCTATACCTCGACACGCATTTCGGCGACGCTTCTTCAAGGAAGCGTCGGCGAAATGCGCATCGGGCTATAGGCTGTCTCTCCAAGCCCACGGTAAGTATGGGGTTCTTCTTCTGGGTAAAGCATTGAAATTGCTTTTACTTGGTGTAGTATGTATACAGCGTTCACCCTGTTTAATGGGTGAATTAAGGTGATTTTGACCCCTTACAAGTAGTCTTCTTACTGTGTAACTTATGGCACCAGGTGCAGAGTGTGGTTCCCACAAATTATAGTGCTGGCTACTATTTCGATATATAGATGTGATCTCTGCGGATTTGACTTGACGGCACTTAGCACTTTATTATTGGCTGAGGTACCCTGGAGGACAGTCTCTCATCATAGCACCTTCAGTATTGCTGCTAATTTTTAATCATGTCTGTGATTTATTGTTGCATGTTATGCATTTAATAAAATATTAATTTATATTATATATGTGTGCGTTGCTCTGTGTTTGTATATTTCATATCGCACATATCATGCGAACTGTTGTTCTTTTTTGGTGTGTTGTAATACATGTAGTTGAATCAATCATTTACAGTGCCATGACAAGATATTAACATATTCTAGACCACGACAACAAAGAGTTAAAATCAGCCCTGTTTAGATGACAGTGACTTGTCATATGCCAGAACAATCAGCATGCAGTATAGGCAGACTGAAGAGAGTAAAGCAAAGCCTGCAGCACTGCCATTCTTGAATCATGCAGAATAACAGGAGCTTTGAACACTGCATTTCAACATTTTGAAGTAGAACTTTTTAGTAATGTGTAATGGGTCTTTTGCATATAAATAACAAACTTCTGCTCATGAAATAGCCAGAATGATTAGCATTTAGCATGAGAAAAATCTACAGCTCAACAATAGGTATGTCTAGAAATATGTCAACACATCTGACCGACTGCAAATTCTTCTACTTATGGAAAAAATGCATATAACAAGGTCAGATTAGATCTTAAAGATAAGAACAGTCAATCATAATAAGTCCATTAGCAATAGCAGCCAGAAAAAAATGAAAGACGTTTATACTGTTCTGCTAACTTTCCAACTTTCAAATGAAATTGACTTTATTCCAATTCAAAAATACATGTTGATCCCTGTTAAAATAATTGTGACTATAAATGGCACAGAAGGCTTTTTGGTACCATGTCAAGCAAACCACTTATTCTGTTTACCCTGGTGCTGAATTCCATCCCATAGGGTTCTCCCCCTTTTTTTTTTTTTCATCCCCCCCTTTTTTTCAAAATAAACAAAAATCAATGCAAATAAATGCAAGTAGGCAGATTGAGGAGTGATACTTGTGAGACTTGAGAATAAATAATTTAAGATTTGTGGAAGACTGGAGGTTAAAACAAAATGAAGAAAGTTAAAATGGTGGAAAGGATATAGGGAATAATACACTTAAGGTTTAAGGTTGTTGCCTGTGTGACTGGTCAGCTTAATGTTGGGTACTCCACTGTCAGAGATAACAGGACACCCTGGAGAAAAGATGGGTGCAGTTTTTACCACCTCAGTCTTCTTTATTTGCTAGTAAACAGTGATGCTTGTACTGAGTGTTATTCTATACACAACAGGTGTTGTTATTCTAGGAGATTGTATGATACACTTAGAGAGAGAATCATACTGCCTACCCCAGTCACAACCAAGCAGGAGCCCCAAGTCAAGGGTGCCCCTAGAGGAACAAAAGGTGCTCCCCTCCATTCACTGCCCACATAGCCTGGGAGAGCATTGGAGTTAGCCACTATAAGGTCCACAGAATGGTGCATAGCATGTGAAGAATAAAAACAGCAGCCCTGGCACTTTTTCTTTTCATCACAGTGATTATGTGACTGATCACATGATTTACAGAATTTCAGTTCTTGGAGGTTGCCGAGGTTTACTAGACCCAAAAAAGCCAATGACAATAGTCAATGTAGCTGGGCAGATTTTCCTTGTAACAGTTTTTTCTGACCATAGAAGAACAGAATATCCAAAAAAGTTTTTAAAATCACAAAAAATAACCTAAAGCAAAAAATGCTCCCTACTCAAATCATTCTTGCTCTGCTAGCTGAGATATAACTGTGCACAGATGGTATATCAAAACGTATGTTAGACAATGACATAGACGCAGTCTTTTTTAGAGTACTATTAAATCATTGCCATAAAACAAATTGCTAAATTGTAAAAGAACAGTTTTTTAAAATCATTTTTTTTTTCATTTACACGCCTAAAAATTCTATACAGAAAAGCCTTAATGATAAATTATAAGTAGTGTTGAGCGAATCAAGTTTTGGATTATAGATTTGTAGTCGATTCGTTCAAACACTTTGTTTTAATGCTGTTGTATTGCCTCTGTGGTGACAAAATTCATTTCATCCGAACCCATGCAAGACTTCAGTGAACAAGTTTGGTATTTATTTCTATATCTTTAAAAACATTTAAAATTAGCAATCTGAAGTTGGGTTTGGTACCAAGGTTCCAGCTGGTACCAAAAATGACTTCAGATTCCACTCAAGCCTAATTATAAGTATAAAATGATATGAAAAGAGACATGAATCGTTCCTGAAAAATATCACAGCAATCATCACATTGCTATTACAACAAATGAAAAAAAATTAAAGCAGTTAATCCAGTGCATGTGTAAAGTGGCTAAAATGTGGCATAAATGTACTCCAAGTAAATAGCCCAGCCATTGAAACAAGTTGAAACCAGTTAGCCTCATATTGTGGCTCTTCGAGGGACATTTATTGACTGACATATCCCACAATAGTGACGTATTAAAGTCAAAGATTTTGTTGGACCCCATTTGCTGCAAAATCTGCAACTTTTTTATGGTCTACAAGAGGAAGCATCAAACTTATGTAGAGGCATTTGCCTCTACATAACTCTGGTACTTCCTCCAGTTGTCATTTATTAAGACCTCCACCGATCTTAATAAATGTCCCTTTGTCTTTTTAATTAGCATAAGCTCATAAACAATCAATTAATCAATAAGTTTATAAATGAGCAAATTGATTCTTCAGAATAAAAATTTAACCTGAATTTCTTAAAATTCGATTCAAGGGATTTTTTTTTTAGAGAAAGAGAGTTTGTAGGTTGTTCCTTTAATATAACAACATAAGCAAGTATGTGAGTTCCTCCATATGTGTGGCCAAGCCAATCTCTTTCCCTCAGAAAGATATATAGGACAGAGGGTCAGCAAATCCAGATTTCCTAAATTATAATATATAATACAATAGGGTGTAAAAATCCCTTTATTCTTAGGTGCCAATCTGAAAAGATTTTCAAATGTGGTTGTGAAAGCTTCGGTATTGGACTTAAAAGAGTTGTGCATGGGTTTTATATTGATGACCTATCCTCAGGATAGGTCATTAATATTACATTGGCACCCCCACCTGTCAAATGTATGAAGAGGAGGTGGAACTCCTCTTCAATACACTGCCCATCATCTCGGAAGTGAATGTAATCACAAGTAATCGCTCCAGTCACTTGAAAACCTCTCCCGCTGCAAGGGAGATGACGCATAATGTAATAAAGAGGAAGTCGTGCTCACATGAAATTCTGCCTCCTCCTTATACAGCTGATCGGTGAGGTAACAGGTGTAAGACCAACACCCCCTCCCCCCCCATTCAGATATTGATGACCTATCATGAGGATGGGGCATCAATATAAAACCCCTGCACAACCCCTTGAAAATTGGGCTATGAGGTTATGAAAGCTGCATACATATATAGTGTTACTAAAGGAATGTTAAGCTTGTTCCAGCACTCCCACATATGAAAGTACAAGATGTAAATTGTAGTGAAGGTAATCTTCTTGCTGATGACTGTAGTTGTAAGTTATCCACTTCCTTCTGGTCCTCAGCTGTGTCATGTGGCTGACACTCTGAATCTCTAACTGATCCAGCATCTTTTTATATGGACACAAAGTCAGTTTTATTCCTAAAGGGGGTCAATGTCAGTTTCTTAGGAATGAATAGAGAAACTAACTTCCTCTACACACATAAGATGCTGGAGAGACAGGGTGTTGGTCACATAACATAGCTGAGGACCAGAAAGGAGCAGATAATTCACAAGTACAGTCACCAGTAAGAAGATTACCTTCAATACAATTGACATTGTGTACCTATCAAATGGGTCACGTTTCTGTGGGAATGCTTTTTCAAGGAACACACTAAACACATTTCTTTACAGTAATGCTAATTTTTAATTCCAGTACTGAAGCTTTCCCAACTACATTTGAAAATCTCTAGATTATTTGTCACACAAAAGTAAAGGGATTTTAATACCCTATGATCAATTTAGGAAGTCTGGATTTGCTGATCTGTATTATTTCTGTCTGTCATTTAACTTTGTAACAGGAAAGATAATAATTTTTTTTCTGGGAAAGCTTCTTTAACTGTATAATATCTAATCCACCACAAATAAGTGGAAAAACTATAGTGAGGAAATAACACGGCCCCCAATTGTAGGCATAGAGTACTGACCTAACAAGAATTAAAAGTTCTGAAAAGGTTTTTCCACGTTTTTTTTTTTACTGATGAAGATGACCTATCCTCTGTATATGTCATCAGTATCTGATCGGTGGGGGTGCAACATGCAGGAGTCTGCCAATCAGCTGTTTTGAGAAGGTACCGGTGCTCCTGTGAGCACTCCTGCCTTCTCGCAGCTTACCAAACACAGTGCCATACATTGTATAGTGGCTGTACTTGGTATTGTGCTCTGTCCCATTCACTTCAATGGGGCTGAGCTGCTTCTAGGCCATATGACACATGGACATGTCATCACTCGGCCCAGGAAAAGCAGCAAGAAGGCTATGGCACTCACAGCTGCCTTCTTAAATAGCTGATTGGTGGGGGTCCCGGGTGTCGGACCCTGATCGATCATATACTGATGATCTATCCTAATGATAGGTAATCAGTATAAAAATCTCAATTTGGCAAATAGGAGGAAGATTAGATATTAATTTGAGGTTATTCCACAGATGAAGAGAATGTGCAACTTTATTATCAGTAACACCTAGATGCTTGCCATGGTGAGGGGACAGTTTTTCCATTGCTTGTTAATAGGTTTAATGGTAATTTAGCTCAAACCTAATGGATCCAAATGATAAGTTAATAGGTTCCATTAGGACTAGAGATTAGCGAATCGAAGCTGAGGAAGTGGAATTCGATCCGAATTTTAGGAAAAATTTGATTCGCACCGAATGCAAATTTTCTTGCGCTTCATGGTAACGAATCTAATTTTTCCTAAAATGGCTGCTACACATGTGAGGACATGGTGCAAGAAACTCTGGGAAGGCGGGATCACCCATACTTACATGCATGCAGCCAATCAGCAGCCAGCCAGCCGTGTGATCTCACAGCCCTATAAATGAGGTGGCCATCTTAGATTCTGCCATTCACCAGCATGCTTAGTGCAAGGAGAAACGTCTCTGCAGGCGCTAAGGACAGTGATAGGAAAGACTTGATTGTGGTGGGAAAAAAAACCTATTTACAAGTGTAGGGAAACATTAATCAAGGTGTGGTGAAAGGATAGGGAGGAATCATTCCGCCAGCATTTGTGTTGAACAGGATTCAGTCGGGGAGGTGACAGCCTGGGTAATAGGAACAATCCCATTACACCTCTTCACTGACTGGGCAAATTGCCATTATACAGCTCTTTAGTTCCAGCAAACCTGTCTTATTAGAGTGCAAGTACTGTTTGAAACAGGCATTAAAAGGGTCTATTACTATTTGCTGCTCTGCGGTACGGTTATCAGTGGAAAAAGAAAATAAATATTTGCCGATCAGCGGTGCAGTTATCTGTTCTAAAGCCCTATCTTCCGTGTATTAGTGGATTAGTGGAGTAGCGGCGCAGTGATATATTCGGAAGCCATATATGCCGTGTATTAGTGGAGAAATAAAAATATATTCGCCGTCCAGTGTTGTACTTATCTGTTGAAAAGCCTGTTGGGTAAAAGTAGAAAAAAATTAGGGCCCAATTACCATTCTGCAGAGCAGTGATATATTCTGAAGCCCAGTTTACCATGTATTAGTGGCAAAATAAAAATATATTCGCCGTCCAGTGTTGTAGTTCTCTGTTGAAAAGCCTGTTGTGTGAAAGTAGAACATAATTTGGGCCTAATTGATGTTCTGCAGTGCAAGGATATATTCTGAAGCCCTGTTTGCCACGTATTAGTGGCAAAATAAATATATATTTGCCGTCCAGCATTGCATATATCTGTTGAAAAGCCTGTTGTGTAATAGTAAAACAGAATTTGGGCCTAATTGACGCCCTGCGGTGCAGTGATATATTCTAAAGCCCAGTTTGCCGTGTATTAGTGGTGAAATAAAAATATATTTGCCATCCAGCGTTGCATATATCTGTTGAAAAGCCTGTTGTGTAAAAGTAGAAAAAAGTTTGGGCCTAATTGACGTTCTGCGGTGCAGTGATATATTCTGAAGCCCTAAATGGTGAAATAAAAATATATTCGCTGTTCAACGTTGCATATATCTGTTGAAAAGCCCATTGTCTAAAAGTAGAACAAATTTTGGGCCTAATTGACGTTCTGAGGTGTACTGGTCTATTCTGAAGCCCTGTTTGCCATGTATTAGTGGCGAAATAAAAGTATATTGACCGTCCAGCATTGCATATATCTGTTGAATAGCCTGTTTTGTAAAAGTAGAAAAAAACTGGGCCAAATTGACATACTGTGGTTCAGTGATATATTCTGAAGCCCTGTTTGCCGTGTATTAGTGGCAAAATATAAATATATTCACCGTCCAGCGTTGTACTTCTTTGTTGAAAAGCTCGTTGTGTGAAAGTAAAACTAAATTTGGGCCTAAATGACGTTCTGCGGTGCAGTGATATATTCTGAAGGCCTTTTTGCCGTGTATTAGTGGAGAAATAAAAAATGTTTAATCTAACATTGGATTATTTCATCTAACAGTATGCCATACTGAAAAGTGCCAGGCCCTACACAGGGGAGTGGCATAAGCGTAAATGTGTCTGTTGAAGGCAGAGGTTGTAGCAGAGTAAGAAGGTGTGGCAGCAGGGTTGCAGTGAGAACCCTGGGCTCCCGGTGTCATCTACTGGTCATGTCTTGAACAGCAACTCAGTGGTTCTTGAATGGTTGATTTGGTCATCCACTTCGTCCCAAGTGACATCAGACACCCCCAGCCAAGAGTCAGTAAGTTCCTCTGACATGAGGCTTAGTTGGCATGGCCCGGGAGCAGGCCTTGTTGCTTCACCTGTCCTCAACCTTCCTCTGTCCTTTTCTGTTCCCTCAGCCAGGGAAGTATTATATGCTGTGGGCTCGGCTCTACTTTCAGCAAGGACGAGCTACTAGAGGACAGTCAGCAGCTACTGCCCAGCCAAGATCTGGAGGAGACATCCGTCGCTTTCTCCACTAGGCAGGCAAGTACTGATGAGGAGATTGGCATGGGAGCTGGTGTTGCAAACGGAGAGGCTACTGACCCAGATACGGTTGAGGAGGACATCAGTGAATTGCAGACAGTACTCGATGATGATGATGTAGTTGATCGCACTTGGGAGCTGGGTGACGAAGGGGCTTCATCATCATCGGGAGAAGAGGGTGGCAGCTTGCCAATGAGCCAACAAGTCGCTGGCATGGCCGGGAGTCAGCAAGGTGGCAGCAGTGAGAGGTTGGGAATAAAACATGCCCGCGGTAGACCACACGCTTCGCAGGAACCTACCTGCCCGGGAAGTAGCTGTGCACGGGTTCACAGAGGCAGCGGTGGTAGCAGTCAGTCAGTGCCGAGTGTTGGGGTTAAAATCACCTACTGGGCGGTGTGGCAGTTTTCTATTAAGCCGCCGGAGGAGGTGAACATATCCATATTTAAAATTTGTGGGCAGAAGGTGAAGCGTGGCCAGGGTGCCAAAGTTGGCACCACGGCCCTGCGTCAACATATGCAGCTTCACCAAAAAGTGACCTGGGAGAACCGTGGCTCCAACGTGGTGGTCCAGCATGCCACAGCAAACGCTGCATCACCCAGTAGCACGCTCTCGGTTTTAGGCAGTCAAGGCTCCACCACCTCACGTGAAGAGAGCTGACTATCCTTCTCATTATCTGCTGGTTCTGATGCTCCTGCTCCTCCTCCTCGTCAGTCATTCCGACAGCAACGATCACCAAAGCGATTGCCAAGAGACAACAGTATGCGTGCACGCATCCAACTGTGCAGAAGCTGAATGTGTTCCTGTCCAAGTTGCTGGTGCTTCCGCCCCTCCCTTTCCAAGTGGTGGACTCTGTCCCTTTCAGAGAACTGATGGCTTGTGCCGAGCCGAGGTGGAGAGTCCCAAGCCGTTATTTCTTTGCCAAAAAGGCAGTACCAGCCCTGCACACAAATGTAGAACAGAAGGTGGGCCAGTCCTTGAGCCTGTCGATGTCTGCCAAAGTGCACGGCATCGCGGACGTGTGGAGCTATAACTACGTGCAGGGACAATACATGTGTTTAATTGAACAGTTTCTGTTTACATCTATGTGGAATCAGCTGACGACGGTGTAAAAGGAGTGTGCTTCTTCTTGACACATTGACCTGTAAGGCTGAGTTCATACTTGCGTTATTTGGTCAGTTTTGGCCCTGTGATTGTCCAAATAAGTGAAGTGTGCAGTGATTCTAAGAGCAACGCCTGTCATCTGCATGTGATATGGACTCAGTATTATTAGTGTTGAGCGCGAATATTCGACAAGCGAATTTTTATCGCGAATATCGGCACTTCGCTAATTCGCAAATATTTCGAATATAGCGCATTAAATTCGCTATTTCGAATATTTGTTTTTTTGTTTTTTTTTTAGTTATATTTTTTTCTTTCCCACTTCCCAAAAGTAGTTCTTACCGGTCCTGAGGATTCCTGGCTTCCTGGCTGCTCCAGTCAGTGCCCGTTGCCGCTTCTGCCGACTTCGGTGCTCATGGAGCATCCCCATCACCATGGGAACGTCTCCATATACTAAAATATACTGTCGGATTTGAGAATTACGTTGAAATCGCAATGCGATTAATTCAAGTTATATTAAACGCATTGCGATTACAACTTAGCAGTACACTGCTATCTTACATATTAGGCTAGAATTAACGAATATGGAATATAGCAGCAGTGCTAAGTAGAAATCGCAATGCGATTACTCCAAGTTACATTAATCGCATTGCGATTTCAATTAGCACTGTTATAATATATTCCATATTCGTTAACTTCGTTAATTCTAGCAAGCTGACCCATTATAAACCCAGCTCGAAGTTGAAATCGCAATGCGATTAATATAACTTGAAGTAATCGCATTGCGATTTCTGCTTAGCACTGCTGCTATATTCCATATTTATTAATTCTAGCCTAATATGTAACATAGCAGTGCTAAGTTGTAATCGCAATGCGATTAATATAACTTGAATTAATCGCATTGTGATTTCAACAGACATGGTTTACTATGGTTGCTAAAACTAAGATGGAGAATACCTCGTTATCTTCGTTTTGAGGAATATGACGAATACATTTGTCATATTCGCTAATTCTACCAAGCCAAACATAGTAAACCAGGTCTAAGTAGAAATCGCAATGCGATTAATTCAAGTTATATTAATCGCATTGCGATTTCAACGTAATTCTCAAATCTGACAGTACATTTTAGTATGGAGACGTTCTTGGCTTGGTAGAATTAGCGAATATGACGAATGTATTCGTCATATTCCTCAAAACGAAGATTTAGCAATCAAATAGGAGGGTTGACTATAGAGACAACTATGTTTAATTTGCTATGCGATTATATAAAAAAAATTTTTTTAATAAATAGAATAATTATAATAATTATCAAGTAATATAATTATTCTATTAAAAAAAGCTAAGTAATATAATCGCATAGCGAATTAAACATAGTTGACTCTATAGTCAACCCTCCTATTTGATTGCTAGAATTAGCGAAGATGACGAATAGGTTGCTAAAACGAAGATGGAGAATACTTCGTTATCTTCGTTTTGAGGAATATGACGAATACATTCATCATATTCGTCATCTTCTCTATGATTCTAGATATGAAACCAGTAGGAAAGTAGCCTAAGTTAAAATCGCAATACGCGATTATTTAAATCGCATATTAATCACAATAACTAGAATAATGATGAATATTCGATTTCGATGAATATGAAACGAATATTCTTTCGAATATTCGCGAATTTCGTGGAAATAGAATATGGCACCTGCCGCTCATCACTAAGTATTATTTCACTACTAAAGCAGACTCCCTATGCGTGTTACTGCAAGGCACAGTGTTCTACACAAGTATAAAGGCTCTCATCAGCCAGGAAATAGCAGTTTTTAACGTAATTTGCTGCAAATACATTCGGATCGAACCAAATTTTTCCCGCAAAAATTTGACAAATCGGGGAATCAAATTTTTGAAACATTCGCTCATCTCTAATTGGGACCCATTTTAAATGTGATCCATCAAAACTATCTTGCCTCAGTTAAACAGTGAAGCCAAGATTATTATGTGAACAGAAGGTTTTAGCTGCAGGTTTCTAGTTTATTTATTTTTTCAAGCCTAGCAAAAATGATACCTATGAACAAAATGATATTATACATAGGGGAATATTTATGAATACGGCGTTTTCTACACACAGGTCTCATCATGAATTTAGCACATCCTACTGCAGTCCTTGCCTTTAGAATGAAATGTATGTCAGTTTGTAGCTGACAGTTTTCAGTCATAATTTACACAAGAAAACTGATCGAAATAAGGTTAAATCTGCGGTTGCTGATGGTCCCTGCCACACCACAATCACACCATGTCCCCTGTACAGTAAATGGTGAGGGTAGCATTAAATAACCTTTGTGTCAAACATTTTGTGCAAATTGCGGTTTAAAAGTTGCAAATCCATGGTTTGTGAAATTTTTTACAGCCGTTTTCAGCCTAAGGGGTTGATAAATGACACCTATAATTCAAAACAAATTAAATAATCTATGACTTGGAGACAGGTTTAGTTTATTTTCCACAATAGTAAGAATTACTTGTAATCAATAGCTAAAAAAATTGTTAAACATATGGAAAAATTCTAAACAAGAAGACACAGTAAAATGGTTTTATGAGCATCTTCAAAATGCTTTGTTTGCTATTTAATGCAGAGTATAATTTGATTTGTTCCTTTGAAACATTAAGAAAGGAAGTCTCAAACTGAGGAGCATAGATTTATTGCTAGGTCTTCTCCTTGTAACCTTGAGCAACTCACATTATCTCCTAGTGCCTGAAGCACTAAATATTTTATTATGTATTCAGCAGGGCACAGATTGATTTAAAGAATTTGTGGTTTAACTGTCTGCAAGGTAGACTGCAAATAGCACTAGAAATGAAAATATTATCATTATTATTATTATTATTAATTACATTTTAATGTTCTAATGTATTATTCATAGCTGTTAAAGAAAGAAAATAGTTTACCATTGTATGACTGAAATAAAAGAATTGAGCGTCAGAAGAATGTTCTTCAGTTTTCAAATGTTTTATCACAAGAAGCTGGCAGGTGGCAGTGTTGGGACATAGATATCTATAGATAAAGTCTTCTGTGTCCAGAAAATAACAATAAAACTATTTTAAATGCTTACATTTGTACAGAAATGACTTATTTGTATGCCGACCTCAGGATAAAGCCTGTAATAATTTCAGCTCTGCCACATGAAGCATTTTGGAATGCTGTTCATATATTTACAGATCAATGTAACATTTGTTTATGTTGTTGTTTATATATTTTGCACCCTAATGAATTGTCAATACAACATTCAAATGATTAATGAAATACATTGTATCAATAATAAGCAGGTTGTTCATATTTATTAAATGATAGTTATTGTGGTACTAAGAGCATGCTTTATACAGTATATCTTTTTATTAATGCAAAATGATACACTTTAATAGTAGTATCATAGAAATGAAAAGGTACCATACATGAGTCCATTATAATGAGATGTTTTTCCAAAGACAGACTTGCTTAAAATAGTTTTTTTTTTTTAAATACTGCAATTCTCAATAAAATATATGTTAAATAAAAGACTGTGGTTGTTAGGTACTGTATTCCTACCAAACCGACTGTTCAGCCCAATGCACGAAGAGAACTGTGCAAAGTCAGAAAAAAAAAGATTAACAGCAATCAAGCCACATTTCCATCTTAGACTATAGTACTTACAAGTGTTGAGCGAATTAAAGTTAAATGAATTGATTTTGATCTGAATTTCCGGAAAAAGTTGATTTGTCACAAATCCGACTTTCCTGGCGCTACGTGGTAACGAATCAATTTTCCTGAAATGGAAGTTAAAAAAACATAATCACCTCATCCATTTGCTTGTGGAGAGGTAGTCACAGCCATCTTGATTGAAGAAAATGCACCAAATCTATTGCACTGATGTGCGACGTCATCATGTCATCACACTGGGCACAGTGACGTAATCAGTGATGACATCACCACGTCCGCTCGGCGTGATGACGTCATAATGTCAATGTGGGAGAGATTTGTTGCGTTTTATTCAATCAAGATGGCCTTGACGACCTCTCTGCAAGCAAATGGATGAGATGACTTTGTATTTTTTTTAAACCCTGATTAACCTTTGAAAGGTCTCAACATGACTATCAGATGCTGTGATCAGCATTGAAGCGGCATATGAGGTGATCAATGATGGGATGGAGACAGCAAGATCATTGTTCCCAGTCTTTGCATGCGCTACATACAATGGAATGTGATTTGTGAATTCATAACAAAATCTTTGGGAACTTCGGCAAAGCAGCCGAATTTAAATTTTGATAACTTCACTGATCTATAGTATAGATCCATCTTATTTAAACATTAGAGATGAGAGAAGTTATCAAAAATTCATTTTGGCGGATTTGCCGAAGTTCACAAAGAAATTTGATTTGTGCCCCCCTTCCCCCCATGATTGAGCCCCTCAGATGTCATGTTCAATGCAGATCGTGGCATCTGGGAGGCCTTTCATGGTTTAATCATGGGTTAAAAAAAAAAAAAAGCTCACCGCATCGTGATGACACGTAATGACGTCAACGAGAGAGAGATTTGGCACGTTTTCTTCAATCAAGATGGCCCTGATGGCCTCTCCGCAAGCAAATGGATGAGTTGAGTATGTTTTTTTTTACCACCATTTTCAGGAGAAAAAATTTATTTGTTACCACGAAGCGCTAGTAAATTCGGATTCGTGGAAAAATCAACATTTTTCCTGAAATTCAGATTGTAGTCAATTTGTTTAACTTTGATTCACAACACTACAAAACATTCATTTTCTATTTGAATTGCAGTCCTATATTTTATAAACCTATGCTTGTAGTCAAACAATTGCATTTTCAGTCATTTTCTAATATACTACTACTGACTGAATTGCCTCATAAATTAGCCACTGATGTCTTCATTATCAGAATATGAGTACATTTATGGCCCTCAAATTATGCTAGGAGTATCAGAGGAATTGGCAAATTTCCTCACTCCTACTTTCTATATTAAAAGGGTTGTGGAAAAATGGCCAGACCTGTAAAGGGAAGCTTACTTACCGTTGTCCTCCCAGCTCTGTTGGACTTCCATCTCTGAAACTATCTGGTTCAACATTGTCCGCAACCAATCACTGGCTGCAATGGTGACCGGCTCCATTCGATTCATCTGACCATTTGCCAGGACATAAGGGGAGCCAGTCACCTCAATGGCCAGTGATTGTCTATAGGTGTTTTCAAACTGGATGTTTTAGTGAGGGAACCAGGCGGAGCATTGCAGATTGAAAGGAGAAGGATCGGAGAGCTAGAGCCTGGAAGCAGGTACAGTAAGTAAGCTTCCCTTTACAGGTCTGACCAAGTGGGGAGTTTGCAAAAAAAAAAAAAACTTTAGGAAGATAAAGGAATAATGATAATAACATATTATTAACTCCAAAATTAGTCCTGATGTTCATTTTATTTGCTTTTATCACAGAAGGTACTACATGTAACTATATGTACATTTAGATGCAGGCTATGTAGCGTAATGATGGTCCATGTAATGCAATACAGCTAGTGACCCTCTCTGACATTCATAGTATATGCATGGGAAGCATATAACTCAACCATTTTACTCAAAATTATGACTAATAATTCCATAGAATAAAACCTCTTTTTGTAAAGTAAGTAAAGTGTATTACCATTACTAGATGTGAAAAATTCTTCAGCTTTATGATTAGACAAAATACATAACTTTATACTTTCAGGAGCCACTTTACAGGGTACATGATCTAGTACTGGTTATTACCCTCGTTGTCCTCAGAGCAGCCTGAATTCTTTGTAGCATGGATTCAACAAGGTGCTCAAATCTTGAAACATTCCTTGGAGATTCTGGTCCTTTGCTTTATCATGTAGTTTCTGCAGGTTTGTCCAATGCTCTGCTATCTTTAGGTTCTATGGATGTATATCGTGTTCAAGCTGGAGGTCAGCAGCAGGAAGCACTGATATTTTTCGGAAAAGAAGGTCAAATATTGAACCTTTTTTATTTTAAAATTTTAACACTGAAAGGTATGATAGATCTTGTCAGAAAGGGATATAGAAGGATAAAGAGGGAGTTGAATAAACTCCTCCATTTAAAAGCAGCTATTAAAGGTTACATGTTTCACATATATTTGATACATAACTGGTTGCTCAACATTTCTTGTTCCAGCTCATGAGAACACTACACCTAGTACTCTATATCCCATTATAGTAGAGTTGGCATCGCGTTACACCGTAAATCAAAAGGCTACTGTAAAAGCTTTTAGTATACTAAGGTAAAGTACAGCTTGCTATGCATTTTCATGGAAATATGCACAATAGGCAAAGGGATTCATTTAATTTAAGCACCTTTAAATCCTATAAATTAATGTATAGGTAAAAACTCACTAGAATTATAAAATAAATAGAAGGTGAATAGTATTTTGCAGATTATTAAACTAATTGTTGACGAGTATATTAGCAGTTTTTTTTTTATTAAGATGCTCCAGCATTTTTCTGGATAGAGTGTAACCATTAAGGGGGTATTCCCATAATCCATGTTTACCCTCTATCCACATGTGTCTCAATACCCAATTATTCCTCACTGTAGCAACCACACTGAGGAGGCATTTGAATGAGTCAACAGTCAAGTATACCCTCTGCAGCTCTATTCAAAGTCTATGACTAGCCTATCTTCATTAGTCCCATATTTTTAATGAAGACACAGCACATCCTGTGGAAATGTGGAATGTAGAAATACCCCTATAGGTTTGAATGCTTACACAGAGCCCTATATACATACAAGGAGTGCACATTAAAAAACCCATTCACACCTCTTGTTTACATGCCTGTAACTGTGGCATCAATAAACCTTGCTCTAATAAACTGTACTGAGAGACATGCCAGTATTTTATTATATTAATTCCATACAGATCACATTCACTAAATGTTAAAAGGCATATTAATAAAGTACATATAACTATGAACCCCATATAAATCCCTGGGGTAGAATTAGTAAAGCTAGCACATACTGTAGGAAAATATTGCTTCTTTGGTATTAAACAGTTCAAAAAAAATGAAAGCTGTGCTGCCATGGGCAACACTTCTTCTTCTTGGTCTTTGAATAAACAGGTAAAATAAATAGGTAAAAGAACAACCTATAACAATGTAAATCTCCTATATATATCCCCTATCCACAGGACACAGCATAAGTGTTTGATAGGTGGAGATCCCATGTCTGGGGCCCCTACCAATCACCAGAATTGGGATTCATGCTTACCTGTTAGAATAGAACAGTAGTCACACATGTAGGTCCATTCAGCTCTATGGGGCTTCTACCAAGTGCTTGTACTTGAGTATCATAGGCAGTTCCATAGAGATGAATGGGGAGATGGATATGGATGCATGTCTGCAACTCCATTGAAACTGGGAGAATGGGCTCAGCAAAAATTATGGGTAAGATACATAAAATCTACTTTGCTTCAGTTATAATAATCTGTACAAACCAACAAACTAATTTACTATTGTGAGAGATTAGACTGAAACCTAATTGTGTATTACAATAATTTAATCCATTATTGGGCATGTCCCTAGGGTGCTAGAGTCTCTTTCCACATTAATGAATTATGTCAATAACATGGCGTCTAACCAAGCTTGATGATATACAAAATGGATTTATGGGCACACAGCTTAATATCTACCCCTACCATCTACTCAGCCAAAGAGATTTGATAATTATATATATGTAATGTATGTATTTTAATGTATACAATGATTGCTTTAAATATTTTTTTGTGCTAGTTTACTGGATTAAATCTGGGTTTTTGGTGAGCCAGCTGTTTATTACTTTTTCCTCTTAATGAGTTAAAATAATTATTTAGAGGAGATGTGTAATTTAAAATTGGTATAAACAGTTCATTTTACTAGCTTTTTTGATCATAGATACGTGTACTAAAATAAAGCAAAATAATATTCTTGACTTCCAGGCCTTTCAATAATGGCCTTTGATGGACTATCTATTTTTCTTACATGTTCAGCATGTTTCCACATTCCAAAGTTAAAAAAAAAATTCTATAGCTCAATTTATCAGTGTAGAAACTGTGCCAGATACAACAAATGGAATTTTTATCAATTCTAACACCCATAAATCAGATAGTGATGTCCTGAGGACTGGCAAAGGGCTGCTTCTGGTCATTGCATGTTGTGCTTTTTGGCCTCCAGTAGAATGCCCAGTTGTTAAAACTTATGATTGGCACTGTGGCTGCCACTTTAATGAGTGAACTTTGGCTTTTACTTTCATGGGAGCACAATAGTTAGCTCTGCTCACACGTTTTCACAACCTAGACATACATATAAGGCTTATTTATATAGACTGTTTTCTTACTTTATGCATTGCCAGTAACAAAGGTATATTCTTCTTGGAAATTATGTGAGGCCTGCTAAGGATGTGTAGATGATGAATGCCTAAACTAACCTACATTTTATAAAATAAGATTTTATGCTGCCGGGGAAATTTACTAAGACTTGTGTTTCATACGCTGATCTTAGTCCACTGGCACAAGATGTACCAAAATTATTAAGCCACATGCCTCATCATAATTTTGAAGCCTTCTGTGATATCTGTGCACCAGAATCTAGAATCTTCTGGGACATATAGGCCCCACCGCTCTCAGCCATATCACATCCATTTTTAAAAAAAAAATAGTAACAAGAGCAGTGTGGAAGAGAGAAGAGTCAAAATGTTGTATGTTTGCATGTTTAATCCTGTTTGTGATTATGTGATATGTGATATACTGTATACTATTAAGTACAGTTGTGTCCTACCTTACTTTTTCTGTTTTCTCGTCAAATTCTGAGATGTGTGGCTCGAGATGTTGTAAAAACGATAAAACATGATTTTGTCATGAGATGGCTGTTCTATGTCAGTGCATGTATTGTCACCCAGTGGCTTTAATGTGGGATATTATATAGCATTTATTTTATGAGAACTTAAAGCTGTAACTGAAAATGAAGAATCTCTAAAGGTGGACACATTGTACATTTCTTCTGAACGAAAGTACATCAGTGTTATTACACTTAAATGAATGCAAAAGGCACAAATTATGCTATAGTCTTGAGTAAATGACTGCATGTTGTTTGTTTATAACCTTTCATGTATTCTATTTAAGGAGTTATTGAGACTCTTTTAAATAAAATGGCTAATAGAAGAGAAAACAATGTACTGTACATTGACTTTGTAATATAGCTTCATATTTTAGTTTAGAGTTTAAGTTATCTTCATTTCAAGTCTGTACTGACTGAAAGTATATTTATGAGGGCAGTGGAGAGTAGAAATGGTACTTCTACAACGCCTGTCCATTTTTATTATAGTTAGAATATATAAGGGGATCTTTACTATTAGATTTATGGTGTATATTTGTCACATGAAATGTCACACTAGATTTTTTGTAGTAAATTTGGCGACATTTATGTCTTTTTGCCATTTGACACCACTTTTTACACTATTCTATGTTTATGACAAATAAATGTGTTCTCACCTGTTTAAAAATACATTTATTATTTGCAGAAATTTCAAATGTTACAAAAAAGTCACAACTTATGCCAGGCTCGCCCCATTTAAGTGTAAACCACCATCCAATCAAGTGAGATATATTATAAAGGTACACCATTTCAGAAATTATAGGCGTGCCCGTCCCGACACCTATACCGGATGAGTTGTGCCTGGAGCCGGGTACGCGGGCAGCCGATAAGTGGGCTGCCCTGGGGGAGAAGATTAGAAAAAGGGGAATGGGAGGGTGGGTCGATGACTGGAACGCCTGACGGGTAATGTTGATCGGGGCTGATATAGGCTCAAGCCCCTCACACAAATACAGGCTGAGGCTTCAGCCTTCCTAATTTGTGGTCATGGCTAAAAGTTGGACCCGGCAAGCGTGCCTGTCCCGACACCTAAACCAGCTGAGTTGTGCCTGGAGCCTGATACGAGGGCAGCCTTTAACCCCTTAGTGACCACCCATACGTGTTTTTACGGCGGTCACTAAGGGGCCTTAGGCTGGGCTGCCGCGTTTTTACGGCGGCCCAGTCTAAGCGCTGCACGGGTCCCCCGTGCAGCGGGAAGCGCGGGCCCGGCTCTCACATGAGAGCCGCGACCCTGCTCTAACAGCCCGGGCCGGCAGGAGTGCCGATCCGGGCTGTTTAACCCCTTACATGCTGGGCGCAATGGCGCCTGCGCATGTAAAGGGTTGACAGAGGGAGCGAACTCCCTCTGTCACCCATCAGCACCCCGCAGATGCGATCGCGGGGTGCTGATGGGCTGGGAAGCTCACCTTTCTTTCCGGCAGGGCCCTGAGCCTGCCCTGAAGTATTCACCAGCAGGCTATGCCTCTCTGGCGTAGCCTGCTGGTCAAAGGTAGAATTGCACTGCATTTAAAATGTAATGCATTATAGATATAATGCATTACATTTTAAAAGCAATCAAAATACTGTATATTATAGTCCTCATGTGGGACTATTAAGTAGTAAAAAATTAGAAAAAATACACATTTATTAAATAAAAAAATTCCATGAAATATAAAATATGCTTTTTTCCATTGAAAATACGCTTTCAATGAAAAAATTGCAAAAAATGTTTTCCCCACATGTTTGGTATTGTCACGGTCCGTAACAACCGGCACTACATAAATATTACATAAATTATCCCCTATAGTACACGCTGTTAAAAATAAATAAAAAAAGCCAGAATTTCTAATTTATTCTTAATTTTCACAGAAAAACGAAATAACAAGCGATCAAAAAGCGGAATTTACTAAAAAATTATACCAATGAAAATAGAAGTCATCCCACAAAAATCAAGCCTCACACAACTCCATAGAAAAAAATTAAAAAGTTATGGGTCCTGGGAAGTGGCAATGTAAAATCATTTTTTTGTTAAAAAAGGGGTTTTATTGAAAAAAAGTAGTAAAACTTAAAAACTATAAGTATTTGGTATCCCTGTAATCGTACTGACCCAGGGAATGAAAATATTATGTTACTTTCACCGAATAATGAACACCGTAAAATTTATAATGTACAAACGCAGTGGCAGTAGTACTATTTTTCCCCTTCTCCCTCCCAGAAAGAGTTAATAAAAGTTAATAACATAGTTATGTGTACCCCAAAATGGCGCTATTAAAAACTACAACTTGTTCCGCAAAAAACAAGCCCTCATACTGCTATATAGACGGAAAAATAAAAAAGTTATAGCTCTGGGAACGAGACCATGAAAAAAGGACGAAAAACGCTTGGTCATAAAGGCCCAAACAGGCTTGGTCACTAAGGGGTTAAGGAACAAAAAGGAAACCAAGGCAATTAAGAACGAAAAGCTTGCAATATTTCTATCTGTGGGTTTGGAATGTATCTGGCAAAGCAGGATGAGCGCCAGCGTCCCATTCTCCGGATGATATGTGTGGGGACCTTGTGCTTGGAAGCTGCGGATGCTGCTCCGATATGGAAGGAATGGCCAGAATCGTGCTAGGGTCGAAGCCTAAACCTGATGCTAGTGTACGGATGTGGAGTATGAATTGTGCAGAGGTGAGAGGGCCATTGAAATGAGGTAGCAGTGGGCTGTCAGGAGGAGCTTCACTGATAACGTTCATGAGCTGCCTGAGGACTTGTACAGGGTACCAATTATTGCCAGTTCTGAAGAATTTCACCTCGACTGGGGGACCTGTCTGGCTTGTCTTAGTGGACAATAACCTGAGAGTATAGTGGTCCTGGCTCCACACTAGTTGTTCCTTTAACAGACCCCTGCGCCCGGCTGAACTGCAAGTGAATTCACCCCACCTAAGGAACCCGTAGAAGCCCAGGTACATGGCAGCTTTGATGACCAAGCTAGAGAAGGGCCCAAAAGGGTTGCCATCAAGGACTGATGAAATCCTTTGAAACATCTCACCCGTAACAGCCTGTTTGCAGGAAGGGGTTGACCCTGCTTTTCTGGATCCCACGCAAGGTGGCCCTAACTGCTTACGCTGAAAAAATGGAGCCTCTTCCCAGGTTATGGAGCATGGCATGGTATTGGACGCCCGCAAGGTACAACTTGATGGTGTTGTGTGAGATATTTAGGTGATGATGACAATGGGCGATGAAGGCCATGATGTGCAAGATATCAACTAGATCACCCTGCGGGTGAAGCCTGGAGAAATTCTGGTAGGTTCTCAGGCCAGATTGGTAGTTATTGGCCGTATTTGGGACAAGGGACTGCTGTGTCAGGCCCCTTGCTGACGAGACAAGAGCACTCAGTCCATGGTCAGAGAACTGAATGCCGGGATGGGACATCTGAGAGGATCTTCTTCGGGCATGACCTGGAAAAAAAAGGGGGAAATTAAATCGGGACAATGCGTCTGCCGCAATGTTTTGATGGCCCGAAACAAGGATGCAGTGTAAGTGGAAATTGTGAGAAAGGTAAAGCCGGTGTAAAAGTGACATTATTTTATGGGAATTAGCCCTACTTTTGGTTATGATGTCAACTAGGGCCTGATTGTTGGTGATGAACATCGCTGGCGTGTTGGCCCACTGATGACCCCAGGCATGTGCGGTTGCGACAATGGGGTACAATTCCAACAGGAAGGAGGTGCTCATGGATTCAGCATCCGCCAGGATGGACGTGGGCCACTGACCAACCAGCCAATGGCGACCGCAAATGGCTTCGTAGCCGCAGGAAGTGGCGGCATCCAAGAAGATAGTAGGGAAGGAGGGCGACCATGGAGCAATGAAAAGGGAGATGCCGTTCCATCGGGAGAGGAATAATTCCCGTATGACCAGGTCTGCCATTGCGTGGCTGTTCAATTGGAGGACACTGTCCTGGTCGGGCACCGAGGGAAGAAGCTGGAGTAACCTCGATACGAACGTCCTGCCCTGGGGCATGATCCTAGAGGCAAAATTGAGCTGGCCTAGAAGAGACTGTAACTCGATTTTGGTGAGGCACCCGGAGGAGGCAGCGTGGGCAATAACCTCTCGGCATTGGGTGAGCTTCTCTTCTGGGAGGCTGGCTTCCATTCTGATGGAATCTAGGACGATGCCCAGGAAAGTGACCCTAGTGTTGGGACCTTCAGTCTTAACCTGGGCGACTGGAACCTCTAGACTGGAGAATATATCTAGGAGGGTGGCGAGATTGCCTGATCTGTCCTGTTAGCCCTCAATAATCAGGAAATCATCCAGGTAATGGATGACCGTCTGTAGGCTGCCGTGATAGACCAAGATCCAGTGTAGTGCCTTGGCGAACTGGTCGAACAACCAAGGCCTGCGTTTAGAGCCGAAAGTGAGCCTGTTGGCGAATTAATATCGGCCGGCCCACTTAATGCCATAGTATTGCCACAACTTGGGTTGGATGGGGAGGAGCTTGAATGCACGCGCGATGTCCGCTTTTGCCAACCAAGCGCCTCTAAAATACAACAGAATGGCTCGTATGGCCTTGTCTATGGAGGAATATTTCATAGAGAACTCCTCCGAAGGAATGAATGAATTAAGGATAGGAATTGTGGGAACATGAGGGGCGGACAGGTCGTAGAGCAACCTTTTTTATTAGTGTTTTTCTTACAGACCAGGCTGAAAAAGTATGGATGAAAGGGGACCTATAACAAAACCTTTCTCTATTTCGGACTGTATCAACTCCCCTGCTGCTGCTGGATCCCCGGTGGCTGAAAGAAGATTCCTGCCCTCCCAAACAGAGCTGCGGTAGTGCGACGAGCCCGGTGTGGAATCCTTCCGAGAATCCTGCCAACAGGAACGCCACAAAGTTCTCATCGTGGTGGCCCCGATGGAGAGCCACCATGAGGTCCACGTTAATGTCAACTAGTCAGGATTGTTTTGCTGCCCTTTTGGGACAGGAGGAACGAGGGTGGGCCTTAAAACACAAGGAGCATACGTGAAGGGCTCCGCAACTGCAAAATGAGCAACCACCTGTGTTGAAATTATTTACTGAGCCCCGCAAAGTGACGGCAGAATAATTCTGTACCAATACTGGCCCTGCTGATGACATACTGGAATTGAGTAAAAGCTGCTGCCGATTTCGCCAAGAAAGAGTGATGGTAATCGTAGAAGGCTGAACCCCCATACTTGTGACCCAGGTCAGTGACCAGGTACAAATAGGTGTCCAGCTCTTCTTATTCTCTCTAGTTGGACGGTGCAGACAATGTCCCTGAAAAGGCTGAACGCCAGGATGAATTTAGGAATGGATAACTTGAGGTTGAGGCGGGCGTCCTTGGCCCTAAGGACCACAGACAAATCTCCACAATTAATCACCCTGTTTTGGGGTACATCTTGGGCGGCAATGAGAACTGACCGAAGATTAACGTCTTTCTCTGCCAGGATGTCTTTTTTGAGATTTTCTGGAATAAAGTTTGAGGGGGCCACCAGGGGAATAGGCCTGGTTGTACCTAGCGTCATACAAATGTGGAGGGGGTGGCCGGTGGGGTGGCTGACGGGGGCGCCACGGAGGCCCGGAACTCCAGTCCAGTTACTCTAGCTTGGACGTCAGCCACCGAATTGACCAGCGTGTTCAAGGTGGACTGTAGCTGAACCAACGAGAGCTGGATGGACAACATGCCCGGCTGATCCCCGGACGGGTTAGGGCTGGTCCTGAGCAGCTTAAACAGTTTTGCCTTTCTGGCGGAGGCTGGGTGCGGGATGCCCCTCCTGTTAAGTTCCGCAATAAATTTTGGAATTGTCCAATTCCTCAGGGACAAAGGACCAGCTTGGCCTGAAACAAACGTTTCAGGAACAGAAAGGCTGTCATCTATATCAGAGGCTCGAGACATGCTTGACCTGTGGAAAAAAAGGAATTGCGTGACAATAAAATGAGAAGCAAGGAGTGGTGATGGAGTAAATGACCGAGAAGGTGCGAGAAACAGACATATAAACATACCCAACTGAATACAGAACACCGTAACACGGACTAGCAGTAGAAAAATCGACCTGCCTGGATAGATGAAGAATCTGATTAACCGAGAAACATTGACCCGATGGAGTCGCTGAGTATGTCAGTGAGCACTTATCTGGACAGGTCTGACTGGAACCTGGGAATAGGCTAGAACCTGAAAGAAAAAGGGGAACAAGCGAAAACTTATACGAGGAATGACCCCAGACCTGACGAGCCAGGTGTACTGGCAAGGATGGAGCGCATCCCTGGAGACAAATAAACGATCTGAGCGTATCAGATTGACTATTGACGGAAGAAGGCAACCTGAGCGTACCAGGTGGTCGGAGAGAGCGATGGTGCGTTGCCATGTGATGAGACAGAAGCTGTGCGTAGCAGCGGCCTGCAGAAGGCCGGACGACATTACATAATGGGCCTGTGAGCCAGGTGGACAAAGAGCGTGGATGAAACCTGAGGACCAGGTGGGAGGGTGGCCCCGTGGGCTGTGCTAGACCAGAAAACACGACTGCCAGCTGGCGGAAAGGTGGCGAAGTGCGAGGAGGCCCAAGTACCAATTAAAGATGAGTAGGCATGGAGGACCTGGGCATACCAGGAACAACATTGTGCCCTGGGTGGACCTGGGGAAAACAATGAGACAATGACTAGACAAGCAACCGTGTCTGGTGAACAATCAGGGCCCAGGAAGTGGCTGAGATCACCAGGACAACAGTGACCTGGGCGTACTAGGCAGACGATGACAGGCCTGGGCATAACCAGGAGGAGAGAAAGGTGTAGAAAAGCGCCTGGGCGATCCAGGCAAGAGAGAGAGAGAGAGAGAGAGAGAGAGAGAGACAGCCTGAGCGTGTCAGGGAGTTTTGTTTTTTTCTTTTTTTTTACGTGGATAAAGTGTGATAACATGGAAGCGTGTGCCTGGTGGCTGGTACTGATCTGTCAAAACTGCCACTGTCACCGCGTGGTCGTAATGGACCTAGCCAGCCATAGGTAAATGGCATGGATTACATGAGTGTACCACCACGAGGTGACGAGTGTGAGCAGGTTTGCAGAACGGCGCCGCACGACTACTAAGTGAGTGATGGTGCAAGGGTGCTCTTGGCAACCACATGCCTATGGGAATGAAGGCTCCCCTACCCCAGCCCAATAGACATGTGGTTGATGTTTTGTAAGCCTTTGTTTACCCACTGGTGACATCCGACCCTCTAATAGGGCTGGTGCCCGAGGAATTTAAAACATAAATTAATAATCTGCAGCGGTTGCAGGAGGCAGAGCTAAATAAGCATGCCTCCTGGAGCGCTCATGACTGCAGCCGTGCCCGCCACAGGAGGAGTTTTTTTTTTGGGACAAGAAGCAAATGTATCCTGTTATCAGAACGAAGCCCAACAACAGGTTACTTCCAATAAGCAGAGCTGTGGAATACCCAGGGATTTGTTTAAACACAAATGATACTGTGATATACATGTAATAGAGGGAGATAATTTTGGCAGTTTGTAAAGAGTAAGGATGGAAATAACACTACAGGACCTGCTGTAACAATAACAAATTCAGTTCCTGCAGTCATACCTTAAGGAAAGACTTTCCCTCATGTGCGTTTAACATACAGTAATAGACTCGGATCCTGAGGCAGGCCGGAGTCCCGCCCCGCCATTGCCAAATGGCGATCGCAAAAAGTGGAACACAGGACCCAAGCCCCCCCCCCACCCCGACATCGGCCCGACCAGCGGCATTCAGCTGGCACAGGGGGCAGAAAGCGGCGTAGCTGCCGGCCCCTGAGATCTGCCCCACACGATGCAGGGCACAGTATTTGCTCCAGCTTGGAGCGCAGTCATCCGTGCAGAAGTATGATGAAGCTATGGGATATCAGTAGGTGCCCCGTAAGAATGAAGAGCGAGGAACCCGCAAGCAAGGCTCCCCAGGGAGAGCCTGACTTACCCTCGGACCTGGCGAAACAGGAGCAGGTGCACGGCGTGAAGGGCGGCAGAGAGCAGGTGAAGAGGCGACTCCTCCTACTCGGATGTGATGACCAGAACGCCTGCCGGATAACGGTGAGCGGGGCTGATTTAGGCTCAATCCCCTACAACAAATGCAGGCTGAAGCTTCAGCCTTCCTAATATTTACACAGTATATATTAGTGTTGAACGAAGTGAAGCATTCTAAGTGGAATTCAGTCCGAATTTAAGGAAATGTAAATTCCCAACAAATCCGAATTTCCTTGTGCTACATGGTAACGGAATAAGGTTTTCCTAAAATGGTGGCTGCATGTGTTACAAAGCAACACCAAGTGTAGAGGAGACAAGCCCGGGAACGCAAGATCACCCTTAATCTTGAGCAGTCAGCCAATCCGCAGATAGCCATCCCCTGTGATGTCACAGCTCAATAAAACGCTCTTCCAGCACGGTATCCACCATTGTCCTGTGAGCTGATCATAGACAGGTGTGGTAAATGCTCATTCAGTGTTGTCTTCATTATTAAATGAAAGGCAGCTGCCGGCTAATTGGCTGTGCGGTTCTTCACAGCAGCATGGTCACAATCCACTCGCAGCACAGCCACTCCGTGTAGCCCTGCCTTAAGGCAGAATTGCCTGGGTATACCTGATTTATAGCGATTCTTGATTAATTAATTTGTAACAAATTGAATTTCTTGTGGCACTTCGGCAAAGCTGCCACATCAGATTTTTATAACTTTAGCTAATCTCTATTTATATATTGCAATAGCGATCACAGTGCCTCAAAAAACAGGATTAAAAGGGTTGTCTTACTTTGACAAAATTAATACAAGGCACTTACTAATGTATTGTGATTTTCCATATTGCCGCCTTTGCTGGCTTAATTCATTTTTCCATCACATTATACACTGCTCATATCCAGAGGTTACAGCCACTGCTGCAGAGCCGATATGGGAGCTACTGCGCTTGCATCCATATGCACGCTTCCATGATCCTGGCCACCAGAGAGGCTGCTGCTTTTTCCTATAGCGTGCAAGCATGACCACCGCTGCTAGATTACAAGGTGGTTGTAATGACCAGTGTATAATGTTATGACAAAAGAGGCAATATGGACAATCACAATACATTAGTAAGTGCCTTTTATTAACTTTGTCTACAACATTTGTTGAGATGAGACAACCCTGTTAAGATAGGTAGACTATTCTAATATATACCTTATCCTAATTTTGCTTCTATGTAGAAATCTTGGTGTTGAAGAGTATTTTAATAAAGACTGTGTAATATGGCTTCTGTACCATGCTGAGCACCTTGGTCCAAATGCATAGATGTGTATTTTATAACAGCCCAAAATACCAGGGCCCATTACAGTATAATATGAAACAGTCCCAACAAACACCAAGTTCTCTATCCAGACGCAGAATGTTAAAACATTTTCTCAGCAATTCTTAAGACTTTATAACATAGATGACAGTTAATTGACAGTCATTTTTGGCTTATGGTATATTTTGAACTATGCAATAGTGGGAGGTGCCATATTAGATTTTGCGATATTTCACGAATATTCATAGTAACATAGTATATAAGACCGAAAAAAGACATTTGTCCATCCAGTTCGGCCTGTTTCCTACAAGTTGATCCAGAGGAAGGCAAAAAACCCCTGTGAGGCAGAAGCCAATTTTCCTCACTTAAGGGGAAAAAAAATTCCTTCCCGACTCCAATCAGGCAATCAGAATAACTCCCTGGATCAACGACCCCTCTCTAGTAGCTATAGCCTGTAATATTATTACACTCCAGAAATAAATCCAGTCCCCTCTTGAATTCCTTTATTGTACTCACCATCACCACCTCCTCAGGCAGAGAGTTCCATAGTCTCACTGCTCTTACAGTGAAGAATCCTTTTCTATGTTTGTGTACAAACCTTCTTTCCTCCAGACGCAGAGGATGTCCCCTTGTCACAGTCACAGTCCTGGGGATAAATAGATGATGGGAGAGATCTCTGTACTGACCCCTGATATATTTATACATAGTTATTAGATCTCCCTCAGTCGTCTTTTTCTAAAGTGAATAACCTAATTTTGATAACCTTTCAGGGTACTGTAGATCCCTCATTCCAGTTATTACTTTAGTTGCCCTCCTCTGAACCCTCTCCAGCTCTGCTATGTCTGTCTTGTTCACAGGAGCCCAGAACTGTACACAGTACTCCATGTGTGGTCTAACCAGTGATTTGTAAAGTGGTAGGACTATGTTCTCATCACGGGCGTCTATGCCCCTTTGATGCAACCCATTATCTTATTGGCCTTGGCAGTAGCTGCCTGACACTGGTTTTTGCAGCTTAATTTGCTGTTTATTAAAATTCCTAGATCCTTTTCCATGTCAGTGTTACTGAGTGTTTTACCATTTAATATGTACGGGTGACTTGCATTATTCCTTCCCATGTGCATAACTTTACATTTGTCAGTGTTAAACCTCATCTGCCATTTTTCTGCCCAAGCCTCCAATCTATCCAGATCCCTCTGTAGCAGAAAACTGTCCTCTTCAGTGTTCATTACTTTACACAGTTTAGTGTCATCTGCAAAAATAGATATTTTTACTGTGCAGGCCTTCTACAAGATCATTAATAAATATATTGAAGAGAATAGGGCCCAATACTGACCCCTGAGGTACCCCACTAGTTACAGTGACCCAATCTGAGTATCTACCGTTAATAACCACCCTCTGTTTTCTGTCACTCAGCCAGTTACTTACCCACATACAGACATTTTCTCCCAGTCCGAGCATCCTCATTTTATGTACTAACCTTTTATGAGGTACGGTGTCAAATGCTTTGGAGAAGTCCAGATATACGACATCCATTGATTCGCCGCTGTCAAGTCTAGAACTTACCTCCTCATAGAAGCTGATTAAATTTGTTTGGCATGACCGATCCCTCATGAAGCCATGCTGATATGGCGTTATTTGCTTATTTTCATTGAGATACTCCAAAATAGCATCTCTTAGAAACCCTTCAAACAGTTTACCAACAATAGATGTTAAACTTACCGGCCTATAATTTCCAGGCTCTGTTTTTGGACCCTTTTGAATATTGGCACCACATTTGCTATGCGCCAATCCTGTGGAACATTCCCTGTTATTATAGAGTCCGTAAATATCAGAAATAATGGTCTGGCTATGACATCACTTAATTCCCTTAGGATACGGGGTGTATGCCATCCGGTCCTGGCGATTTGTCTATTTTAATCTTTTTAAGTCGCTGTTGTACTTCTTCCTGGGTCAGACAGGGCACTTTTAATGGGGATTTACTTTTACATTCTGCATTTCATCTGACAGTTTATTTTCCTCAGTGAATATAGTGGAGAAAAAATATTTAATAGTTTTGCTTTATCCTCGTCGCTCTCTGCAACACCCCCTCATTGCTATGTAGAGGGCCGACTCCTTCAGATTTATATTTTTACTATTTATATAATTGAAGAACATTTTAGGGTTAGTTTTACTCTCTTTGGCAATTAATCTCTCGGTCTCTAGTTTGGCAAATTTTATTAGTTTTTACATATTCTATTTTTTTCCTTATAGTTTATCAGTGCTTCCTGACTCCCCTCCTGTTTTAGCGATTTATATGCTTTCTTTTGTCATTTATTGCCTTCTTTACGGTTCCATTTATCCACATTGGTCTCTTATTGTTCCTTAGCCTTTTATTCCTATAAGGTATGTACCTCTCACAATTAGATGTTACAATGCTTTTAAAAATCTCCCATTTTATGGTTGTATTTTTATTTTTGAGGACTTTGTCCCAGTTAGTTAGGCCTATGGCCTCGCTTAGTTGGCTAAATTTAGCTTTTTTGAAGTTTGGTATTTTTGTTCTTCCCTTTAGAAACTCTCGTTTGAAGGATAATTGGAAGGTTATAACTTTATGGTCACTATTTCCCAGGTGTCCCCCAACCTGCACGTCTGTTGTTCTATCAGGTCTATTGGTTAATACTAAGTCCAGTATGGCCGTCCCTCTAGTGGGGTCCTGAACCAGTTGGGAAAGGAAATTGTCTTTGGCTATTGCCAAGAACCTGTTTCCTTTATGGGATGTACAGCTTTCAGTTTCCCAGTCTATATCTGGGTAGTTGAAGTCCCCCATGATAATGACTTCATTATGATTTGCCGCCTCGTCTATCTCGTTTGAATATTCGATTGAATATTCGTCATATATTAGTTGAAATCGAATATTCGTCATTTTTCTATATATTGCGAATAATACGCAAATTTATATTCGCATTGCGAATTAAACTTAGAGCTGAGTTCCTAATGGTTGTAACTTGTATTGCTAGAATTGACGAAGATAACGAATATCACGAATATAGCACTATGTTCTCAATCTTCATTATATTCTAGCAATACAACCATTAGGAACTCAGCTCTAAGTTTAATTCGCAATGCGAACATATACTCTCATTGCGAATTCAACTTACAGCTGGGTTCCTAATGGTTGTATTGCTAGAATATAACAAATATCATTTACAAATATAGCACTATATTCTCAATCTTCATTATATTCTAGCAACAACCATTAGGAACTCAGCTCTAAGTTTAATTCGCAATGCGAACATATACTCGCATTGCAAATTAAACTTAAAGCTGGGTTCCTAATGGTTGTATTGCTAGAATATAATGAATATCACGAATTTAGCGCTATATTCTCAATCTTCGTTATATTCTAGCAACTGCCAACAACCATTAGGAACTCAGCTCTAAGTTTAATTCGCAGTGCGAACATATACTCGCATTGCGAATTCAACTTAGAGATGGGTTCCTAATGGTTGTTGTTAGAATTTAACGAAGATTGAGAATATAGTGCTATATTCATGTAATTTGTTATATTCTAGCAATACAACCACTAGGAACCCAGCTCTAAGTTGAATTCGCACTGCGAGTAATTGAGGTTATATTAATCGCAAGTACGATTACAACTTAGTCAAATTTGTGAGATCGTGATTCTCACATCCGACATTGCATTTTAGCATGGAGGCGTTCCCATGCACACGGGAAGTCGGCAGAAGCGGCAACGGGCATTGACTGGAGTGGGCAGGGAGCCAAGAATCCTCTGGACAGGTAAGAACAGCTTTTGGGAAGTAGGAAGACAACCAGAGAGCAATAAGGATTAACAACTTAAAAAAAAATAATAATAATATTCTATATAGCAAATATATTGCGCTATATTCGCAATATTCGTGAATTTGCGAAGGGCCGATATTCGCTAAAATAAATTTGCTATTCACATATTCGCGCTAAACACTACTATGCAATACAGACACAGCTATATAGACATACCATAGCTAGTTATAGGACTTTCAAACAAGGTCCTCAGTATACTCCGCAACGTTAACGTTAAAGTGTAACTGTAGTTTCAGTTTATTTTAATATAGTGTAGGGATTGGGATGTTAAACATTTTTGTAATATACTTTATTAGGGAAAGGTACTTCTTTGTACTAGAAAACAGGGTGTAAAGAGTCTTCTTAAGAAAGCTCTGAGTGTTGTTAAGGAGAGTATGTCTCCACTCGGCAGTTCCACTACTTCTAGCACTGAATAGAGAGACTTTCAGCTTGCCTGATGTCACTATCCAAGTCCCTATGTACATAAGCCCTTACTATCACTGCCCATTATCGTGCCTCTCTCACTTGTTACACATAGGCATCTTCAGTTCAGAAAACTAAAGACAGACTTTTCTTAGCAGCAATTCTTTGCTAAGAAGACTCTATATCCTGTTTTAATCTTTCCCTAATAAAGTGAATTATAAAAATGTTTAACATTCCTGTCCTTACACTGTATTAAAAATTAAACTAAAATAACAGCTACACTTTAAGGAGTGAAGTAGCCCTAGACAATTCCCACAGGCTGACCATTAGTTTCTTTCAGATAGTCAGATGGTTCAGATTGTTGTAAATTGTCAGCAAGTTTGAAATGACAGCTATTTTTGGAGGTTAGAGAAATCAGGAATTAAGTTCCTACAAAGCTGTATGTTGAACACCTAGACGTATGACCTTTTATATTGTGTTCAACTAACAAACACCCCAGTAACAATATGTAATACGTGGTGTAGACACAACGCAGGGCACCATACCATCAGAATGGGCTCCAATTGCCAGAGAAAAGGATAATGCATAATAATATTACATACTACTGTACATTAGTTTTGATGCATGTAATTAAGTTTTAACTCAGTCTTTGGAAAGTTCAGTACATCTTCTAGTGTAAGATACATGTCAGGTTTAGCTTCTGGTGAACGGTACTATATCAAATTTGAACACAAGGATAAACTTAAGACCAATGAATTCCTTCTATTAATGACACCACAACAGAAACACATGGTTGAAAACAAATTTCAATTTCACTTAATATTGTAGTGTATGGTTTAGTTTCCCATTGGTCACAATAATTCAATTCTGAAAGGTGCATTCCAAAGGTTCCAGTAATGGAAAATGAATGGCATAGCTTTAATATACAAAGTACACCATCTGTCTTGTTTCTATTTATTGAGAAAATATAATTGAATTGCCTTGGAAGTAAAGCAATCAGTTCACACTGGGTAGTTAAAGCAAGTCTCAGTTCTGCAAAGCACTTCTTAGAATAAGCATTGTTAAAATGCCATCAGTACACCTGACACATAATAAGACTGTCAAGTTACAATTGGCATCCACATAAATAAGACTTATTATTCCGGGATATTAAATAGCTGCGGAAAAGAAGAAAAATCTAATATTTACAAAGGTCTGATCTCAGCAGAGCTGGCTTTTTATGTACATCATCAATATAATTGTTGCTTTGTTCCTCATGCAGCGAGTAGGTGAATACCTCATTTATGGAACCATGCTATTCTTGCGATTATCATTAAATTCCAAATACAGAAATCCTACAAAGTGCAAAATAATTGTTTCCACAGAGTTGTTAATGATATAGTCACCTTTATAAGGCATAAGACATGTTTCATTCATTATACTAAGGTTCTGTTCCAGTTCCACTGATTATTGAATCCCTCATCCAGCATCGAGTGTACTCACTCAGTCAATTAAATCTCTTATTGTATCTGATTTGTCAGTGTCAATGTCACTGTTAATCTCTTAAATCCACATCAACTCAGAAGCCTTTAAAATTGCTTCATTTTTTCCTTCCTGTAAGAAGGACTGGCTGGATATGCCACTAGAAACATATTATAACATATCTGCAAATGATCTAAGCTCTGGTGGAACAATATACATTCTGCATTAGTGACCACCAATACGCCTTTTTATTGATGTAAACAAAGGGCATTTAAGACAGATAAAAAATAAGGCCTCATAAAGGTATATTTATGAAAAGACAAAAAAGTTATAGCTCTCGTAATGCAATTTTGAAAAAAATGTGTGTGGTCACTAAGGGGTTAAACACCCTTTGTATGTGTAATGCAAGACCATCTGAAGACCATCCTTAGAAATGCAGCTTTTGCCTTCACATTTTAGTGTGCAGTTTCTGCATTGTTGCTTATGTTCATCTACTTTGAATTCCTCGAAAGGTGAACAAGGCTACCGCAACTTGTCTAAGAACTTGAATAACTTATTACCCGGTAAGTGTCAAATTATCACCACTGCAGGGAGCATATCTCATCCAAAGCTCATGTAATACACTATATCACACCAGACATAATGCATAGTGTTTCATTACCAATGGTCATTCAATATCATAACAAAATACAGATCTTTTCTTCCCCTAATTTAAACATGGCAGAATTAAAATATTACTAAATGAAGTAGAATAAAAATCATTAGAGTTGCATGCATATTAAGCTTGTCTGACTCAACAGCAGAGCTGGAAAATGCTGTAGCTAAGTCTTCCAATACTAAAGCACAGGCTTGTGCCAGCATTTTCCTCTGCACGATACAGACACATCAGCTAGAATATCTAAGAGAAAAGACTCTCTTACCATGCACAGAGAAAAGCTATTCGTTCAGCTAGATCCAAGACTGCTGTATCCAGACGGGCAGCATGAGTGATCCTTGGGCCTCACACAAAAGCGAGATAATTGGCTCTCAATGAAGAGATGTAAACATCCATCATAATAGCAATGGTGTTGAAGCTGAAAGCTACCTCAGCTGTTCTAGCTACTCTGTGAGATGATGTCACAAACATCATCTTGGTGTACTCTCATTGGCTTTTGTTACCTGGAATAATATCTTAACCCTAAGCTTGCAGCAGCATTTGAAAGGCGGATCACTGCTACATTGCTTGCATACTGTATCTGGAATGAGGAGAAGAGCAGCCCTGGAAGAAATGTGAAGATACAGATAACTGAAACTACCACTTACAATAGCAGATTATTTCTTGCATATTTCTTCAAAAAATGCTTTGATTCCTTATGCAGTATGCTATAATATCTAATTTTCTACCTGTTCATAAAAAAGAGTCCAACTTATTTCAGATCTTTTAGGTTATAATTATATAAAGAAATTTGCAACATTTGTATAAATCACTGCATGAGCTTCTATTTTCCGAATACAAATGACTAAGGGAAAGAGTATTAATAATAATAATAATAATAATAATAACAATAATAATTAAATATATAATGTTATTTAGCTTAATCGCATCATAAATTAAGTATTTTTGACATTCATTTTTTTTGTTTTTGCATTTGTTCCAAAAGTGCTTGAGGGGGATTTCCTTGCACTTACTTCCTGACCTTAAAAAGGCTGTCTTGACTACAGATATTGATGACCTATAATCAGAATAAATCATCAATATCACATTGGTGGGGGTCTGACACCTGGTACCCGTCTTATTGGCTGTTTTGGGCAACTGCAGCACCGGAATCTATATAGTTTCTAGAGCAGAGGGAAAAGAATTAAATACACATTGTAGTTTCTGGCAAACTCAGCCCCCAGTGACTTAAAGGTGAGCAGTGATGCAAATCCCCTCATTGTCACTACACAGTGTACAAACAGTCTTCTTCTATCTCCCTACATTGCATAGGTTCTGGTTCCACAGCTTATTAGTCATGGGATACCTCTTTTAGCTTTGTAATACAGCTTCTTATTTTAGTATAATAGATAGGTCGCCCCCCAACAAATCCCCACAATACTTAGGTAAGGTTTTAGCTATCTTGATTTCAAGTCTGTACTGACTGAAAGTACAGTTGTGAAGGCAGTGGACAATACACAGGATGGGGTTCATTTATTAACCCCTTAAGGACCGGGGGTTTTGGGATTTTTGCGTTTTTGTTTAGCGCTCCCTGCCTTCCAAAAGCCATAACATTTTTATATTTCCGCTCACATAGCCATATGACGGCTTATTTTTTGCGGGACAAGTTGTACTTTTTAACGCTACCATTTATTTTTGCATGTGATGTAGTGGGAAACGGGAAAAAAATTCCAAATGGGGTGAAATTGCAAAAAAAAAAGCAATTTCACCACAGTTTTACGGGTTTTTACAACGTTCGATTTGCGATAAAACTGACTGGTTAATTTTATTCTTTAGGTCAGTACGAATCCGGAAATACCTAATATGTATAGTTTTTCTTGCGTTTTGATAGTGAAAAAAAAATTAAAAGTGGGAATTTTTTTATTTTATTTTTTTGTCGCCATGTTTTGACCCCTATAACTTTTTTGTAATTATGCGTACGGAGCAGTGTAGGGGCTCATTTTTTGTGGGGCAATCTGAACTTTTAATTGATACCATTATGGGGTGCGTATGATGTTTTGATCACTTTTTATTCATTTTTTTTTAGGAAATGAAGCGTCCAAAAATGGCGAATTAGCCATTTGGACGCTTTCTTTCCGTCTTTATGTTTACCGTATGGTGAATATTTTTAATATTATTATAGTATGGGCGTTTTCGCACATTGCGACACCATTATGTGTAATTTTTTATTTTTTATTTATTTTATTTTCATTTTGGGGAAAGGGAATTTTTATATTTTTTATTTAATTTTTATTTTTTAAACTTTTTTTTTTTTTTACCACTTTCTTATAGTTCCCATAGGGAACTATAAGATGCAATCATCAGATTGCTATTCTCATATATTCCAATGCAATAGCATTGGAATATATGAGAAAATCGCATATTTCCTATGGAGCCTATTACAGTCATAGGCTCCATAGGAATACTTAGTAGTAACCTAGGTTTCATTCACAGAAACCTAGGGTACTACATGCATGCTCGGCTCCCCCTTGTGGCCATCAGGGAGCCGGGCAAACCGAAAGTGAAACTTTCGGTTTTTGCTGATCAGATGCCGAGGTCAGGATTGACCACGGCATCTGAGGGTTAAATGTCCGCGATCGGCATCGCTGCCGGTCGCGGACATGAGCTGCGGGTGTCAGCTTGATGAATCAAGCTTTTACCCGCAGCTCGGGCGCCCGCTCCGTGCGGGAGCGGGCGCCATCTTTAAAGTGCGGACGAAGGGCGTACATGTACGCCCTTCGTCCTTAAGAGGTTAAACAGAAATAAATATATTAGGCGTATTTCTGACGCATATTGTGGCGCAAAGGTGTGTCACAATCTGCGACTTTTCCCCGCTCACAACAGGTCACAAAAAGTGGCCGTGATGCAGGCAGAGAAGGCCAGCAGGCCCGTCTCATTTACCATTTTCTACGCCTGTTTTAGGCATCAAAAATGGTCTAAATATAATACAGCTAGGAAGCTGTCTTACATTTAGAAGCGGCGGTAGATCCGCCAAAGTTATGTAGAGGCCAGCGCCTCTACATAACTTCGGCAATCCACAACCAGCACAGGACCTTATTAAGACCGGCGTCTAAAATGCCAGTCTTGTTAAATGTGCCCTGATATCTTTACAAATCTTAATCGGTGCTTTAATATTTAAAAATTAGATTTCTAAAAAATACGATATGCGTAAAAAATACTACCATGAATATTAGTAAAAAAAACAAAAGTTAAAATGTTAGGCTACATTAAATAATAATTTCAATGAAATACAGCACAAATTCTACAATATTTGAATTTTCCAGGTGGATATATGCATATGCATAGCTAACACAACTCTTTGACCTCACTTTTATTAAATGCTACCTCAAACAACAGAATCAAGATTGGTACAGCATTCTAATAAAAGATGAGTTAATCAGTTCTATTGATTTGGAATTGATACCAAATGAGAGAGGAAGGGGTAGATATGTCCCAGCTCTCAGTGTTAAGCTTCTCTGACTGAATCATGATGCAAGCCAGTTCTCCTTCCAAGAGGACAAGAGTACTGAGTGTCTCAAAAGAGAACTTCTCTGGCTAGCTAAGTGACCTTGGGGATGCTCTTGAGGGGAGGGGGGGGGGGGGTTTGTTCTTTCTAATTATATAGTCACATAACTCCTTCACCAGTGTAAAACATAACCTCTTTACTGATAACATTAAAAATAACCCAAATTGTAATTGTGCCAATAAAACATCTTTAACTGGGAGGCTGGGTAGGCCGAGGAAAAGAAAAATATCTTGCTCTCAAACTCGCCCTATATACTCATGCCCCTGCCTACAAAAAGGGAATGGCCCGATTGGGGGGATCTCATGTCAGGAACATTTACCCTATATGTCCCAGACAAGGGATAAATACCACCACCCAATAGAAGACCTACTATAACTGTTTGTCCAGTACATAATGTCAGTGGTCCAGATATACATCAAAAACCCCAAAATTACTAATATGCAGTATAAGTATCATGCACATTCAAATCTGCTCCTATAGATCCAGTGGCATCAAGATTGTATGATTACCCCCAGATAACTAGAGCACACATCATATGTGTCAGATATTTTTCTTTGTCCCAGATATTTTACCTTGTTCCAATGCATTTCCCTGACCTGTGTAATAGAGTCAGTTCATCAGGGGACCACATCAACAAAAATATCATTAACTTTTAAAAATAAAGGAAAGATATATGTGCAACTTAAATCCACAGTGCCCGTATACTGTCATATAGGATTGATTGGTCCAAAGAAAAAAAAACAACACTTATGAATGAATGTAGTATCTAATAACTGTGCATACAGCAGATAATGAAACTTTAATGCTCACAGTATGATAATGTAAAGAATTTAGCTGATGATATAAAAAAAAGTATTATATACTTCCTTTAAGAAGCAATAATCACCATTAGCAAACAGACTCAATACAACTGGACTATATGCATATAGAGGATAATAAAGATATTGGTGAAAGCAATATAGCAATATATATACTTACAGTAAACAAAAAAATACTGCATTAGGATCACTCATAGAGGTGGCCTTGGCGCGGCGAGTGGCTTATTACTTTTTGATCAAAATGTACACTGATGCCTCTGAAACTCTAGCATAGAGGCAGGGCAGAGTGCTGGTTGCAGAGTGCTGTTGCATTTCTGTGTTTGTATGTATATTTTGCCATGGCTATGTGCACCTGCATACAGGGACATGCTGACTGACCCCCTTTTTTTCCTGCGTAGCATATACTGGAGGTGTGGCATCCTCCATTCAGTCGTGCACACCTGACTAGTTTGTCTGTTCTAGAGGCTGGTTTGAATCAGAGTATGTATAAAACTGAATTTGCACTCACAGTACCTACTAGTAGCCATTTGGCTCCAGGAGGAGTACATAGTGGGCTCAGCATGCATGTTGGTACCTGCATCCCTAGAATAAATGTAGGCTGTTATGGCTCCAAAAATGGCTTAATAAGTAGGGTGGATCCAGCATGCATGCTGGGCCTGCACTTCCTGGATTTTATGTGGCTGTTATGGCCCATAACCGGTAGGATTTAGCATTAGGACCACTCATAGAGGTGGCTTTGGCGCAGCGAGTGGCTTATTAATTTTTCATCAAAATGTACACTGACGCCTCTGAAACTATAGCATAGAGCATATAGCATGTAGAGTGCTGTTGCATTTCTGTGTTTGTATATATACTTACAGTAGGCTGATACTAAAGAGAGCAAGTCTGTAAGCTCAATAATATGAGTAACCAAGAAAGATGTTATCGTACTTCCCTTATGTTACATGTACTGCCCAGTCCAGATGAGTCCAGTGGTGATATTAAATCAGCATATAGGTATTGGTGGTGCAGTGGTGGCCATCATGATGGATGTTTGGTAGCTGTCCATGCGTGCATGCAGTCAGCGTCGCTCTAAATACCCGCGCGCAAAGAAAAAGGTAGTCACATGACTGGAAGACACTACCCGCGGTAGAACGCATGGTGGAACGCAAAACCAGGAAGTAAATTGCTAATGTTGAAATATGCATCCAACAGGATAGAAAACTTTACTGAGCTTGTAGATAATGATGCAAAAGAATGCCCACTGTCTCCTATTCTTACCAACTTCTTACTCAGCTGTTTATTAAGCCACTTTGTTCAATTCTAAATGTCAATATTTATTGGCCTGCATAAGAAGGGAAGAGGGGGAGAATATAAAGGGAAGGTTACCAACCCTATTATAAAACAATCACAATGATGCAAGAAATGATTATTAGCGGCATTAATTCTCATCCCTAAATATAATACACAATGGAATTTCTAATAGCCAATAATAAATCTATTGAAATATGCAAAATTTATATAATCATTAAGACCAAAAGGGGTCATGGTATTTAATCTATATGTCCATCTCGTCTCTTTTTGTTTTAAGATAATATCCCTTTCTCCACCTCGTATACCTTAATTGTCTCAATCATCGAGAAGGACAGGACTCGGACATCACCCCCATGTTTCAATGTTTGGAGATGGGTTTATCAAGTTTATTTCTAACATCCCCTATGTGTTCCAGAATTCATTTTTGAAAGGGGTGGCATGTTTTCCCTACATACATTAGGTTACACATGCATTTACATGAAAATAACACTCCCTCAGTGTTACAGTTTGCAAAAGAATGGGAGTGATATATTTTTCATCCACCAGAGTCAGAGAACTGAGATCCTCTAGAGATGAATTGGCAAGCTTTGCAGTGGCCGCGACGAAAGGTGCCCATTTGTCTTTTGGTCAGCCAAGTTTCTTTTATGTGGGTTTCAAAATGGCTATGGAACAGGGTATCTCTCAAGTTGTGGCCACGTCTAAACATAATTGCTGGAACATCTGGAATCATTTCTGCCATATTTGGATCCGATTTCCGATGTGACCAGTATGACCAGTATTTACAAAGTATATTTCTCACTTCCTGTGTCAAAGAATCATAAGTTCCAATAAAACGTATAGTTTTAAATTTCTGTTTTCTGCTTTTGGGGGTTAGTAATGTGGTTCTATCACACCTAGGTGTGAAATCCCATGCCTGATTTAATATTTTCTTGGGATATCCTCTTTCTCAAAATTTATGATACAGGGTATTACCTTTTCTTTCAAAGTCCTCATCCCTGGTGCAATTCCTCTGTATTCTGAGGAAATCCTTGGGAATCCCTTTTGAGAAGTAGGATTAAAGCTCCCCATTAAGGAAAACTATTAGTAGAGGTCTCCTTACGATGTAAAGATGTATGATAATATTATTTTTTTTCTATAGCCGAATATCTAAATAAGTAATTGAATCTTTCTGTATCTCATGGGTAAAAAACAAATCGATCTTATTATGATTTAGTGCTTCAACAAATAACTGAAATACTCTTTTCTCGCCTGACCAAAAAATATCTTCGATATATCTTAACCACAACAAAATGTGCGGGATCTAGTTCGCATATTGGTAGAGATGTCCCAAACTATTTGCCGGCGAACATCGCATGTTCGCGTTCGCTGCGGCGTGCGAACATATACGATGTTCGGTCCGCCCCCTATATGTCATCATTGAGCAAACTTTGACCCTGTACCTCACAGTCAGCAGACACATTCCAGCCAATCAGCATACCCTCGCTCCCAGACCCTCCCACCTCCTATCAAAAAGAAAGGACAGCATCCATCTTAGATTCATTCTGAAGCTGCAGTGTTAGGCCCCATTCACACGTCCGCAATGTTCGTCCGCACCAGTTCCACAAATTTGCGGAACGGGTGTGGCCCATTCATTTTGAATGGGGATGTGATGGATGCGGAGAGCACACACTGCTCTCTCCGCATCCGCATTTGTGGAGCGCGCCGCCAATCTTCTGGTCGGCGGCTCTGCAATAATATAGAGCATATCCTATTCTTGCCCGCAATTGCGGATAAGTGCAGGCATCTCTATGGGGCTGACGGCAAGGTGTGTTGCGGATCCGCAACACACTACAGACGTATGAATGGGGCCTTAGTTAGAGCAGGGAGAGTGCTGCTGCTGCTGCTGCATTAATAGGGAAAGCGTTAGCTAGGCCAGTGTTCTGTGTCCACTCCAATCCTCAAAGACTCATCTGCTGTAAGGACAGCATCCTGACAGCACCCCAAAAAGCCCTTTTTAGGGCTGGTACATCAGTCTGCTATGTTATTTTTTTTTATATATATATATATATATATATATATATATATATATATATATTGCAGTTGCCTGCCCGTGTGTGAGAGGCCCACTGACTGTACTTTGCCCACTGCCAGTGCCTACCACTCATATCGGGTGGCACAGTACCTTGCAGATAAAAAAGTCATTACATTTTTACCCTTTAATATAATTGCAGCTGCCTGCCAGTGTGTGTCAGGCCCACTGACTGTACTGTGCCCACTGCCCACCACTCATATAGGGTGTCACAGTACATTGCACGGCACACGCGCAGTGACTTAAAATTCAAACGAAGCGGACCGAGCATGGGTCTTTTTCCATCTCCCGGTTCCAAAAATCTATTCACTACACCGGCCCTGGCCCTGATAAGGGAAAAAACAGAGATTAAACTGATAGTAATAGTACTTAGTTAACACTAGTTGCATTGATGGCAAATTCCATTGCAAGTGCCCAAAATTAGAAGGAAGCGGACAGAGCAAGCTTTTTTTCTCTATCTCCCCATGCAAGGACTCAATTGAATACACGTCCCCTGATAGGGGACTTAACAAAGATTAAAATGGTAAGAATAGTAGTTCACACTATTTGTATTGGTGGCACAGTACATTGCGCAGCACACGCGCAGTGCCCCAAATTTGAAGGAAGAGGACCGACCAACCATCTTTTTCCATCTCCCGGTTCCTAAAATCTATTCCATACACCGGCCCCTGATAGGGGACAAAACAGAGGTTAAACTGGTAAGAACAGTTTTTTGCGGAAATGGGTATTTTTTGGCCGCGTTACTGAACGCTCATGCACAATGACTGTAGGCTCATGCGTCCTTTTGCGGAGGTGACAAACCTGGTCTGTCAAACCCAAGGCAACATCATCGACCTCATCCCATATGCGTTTTTTCTGGAGTGTGCCCTGTGAAGAGTGCTGGATGAGGCCGTTGATGAGCATGAAGAGGAAGAGTTGTGGTCACCATCACCACCAGAAGCAGCCTTGTCGTCTGCAGCAACGCAGAGAGAGGAGTCTGAAGAAGAGGAGTCAGAGGAGGAAGGTGGCTTTGAGGAGGTGGAAGACCAACCACAGCAGGCGTCCCAGGGAGCTTGTTGTCACCTTTCGGGGACCCTTGGTGTTGTACGTGGCAGGGTGGAGGAAGAGACCTTCAATGACGTCAGTGAGGACCAGGAACAAGACATGGCTAGCTTGGTATCCAACCTTGCGCAAATAGGGAGTTTGCGGTTGTGCAAATGGACTGTTTGCGGTTGTTTGTGGTGCGTTAAACGGGGAGTTTTGTCTGTCAGAGTTTTGTCTGTCACTTTGAAGCGGGCGTAACCCTTACACTACCTGATCTATACAACATCATACCTGATCGTATACACACACTGGATGTTTTAAAGCACGTTATTTCAAACAATTTAGGAATGTTAGGTGCTTTATGCCCTTTATGGATTAAAACCCGACTCTGTGTCAACTACATAATTTTCCATGGGAGTTTCGCCATCGATCCCCCTCTGGCATGCCACAGTCCAGGTGTTAGTCCCCTTGAAACAACTTTTCCATCACTATTGTGGCCAGAAAGAGTCCGTGTGGGTTTTAAAATTCGCCTGCCTATTGAAGTCTATGGCGGTTAGCCCCATTCGCCCGTTCGCGAACATTTGCGGAAGTTTGCATTCGCCGTTCACTAACGGAAAATTTTATGTTCGCGACATCTGAACATATTGGTTGGAAAAAACTATCTTATCCTCTCACCAGCCCAGGAGCAAATTAGCATAGGTCAGGCGGAGGTGGAGGAGCAAAGTGATAAATTGGAACCTCCCAATGTTGATTCCTCTAGTGAGGATGGCCGAGTGGTTTGTGGTGTGTTGGTATCTCTCCATGTCTCTTGGGTGTCTGAATTTGATGTAGGAAAGGAGTTATTGTTCCTCCTCCTATCTCCCTTTTGAGATCTCTTGCCTCTTTTAGCATAACCCTGTCCTTTAAAGGAACTTCTTCAACCCCTCGTGTAATGTGATTTAGGCATGTCTCGATCTAAACTACCTGCTTCTGATACAGAGGTTTTTATATTGGACCCTGTATTGTTCTGCTGCAGGTTCAAATACGCTTTCTTGCCTCTAAATTCAATGAAAAAAAAATCAAAAGTCAAAACACTCTGTGTTAAATCTTCAATCTGTTTTTCAGAGACACACATTTTTGGATTTTCCTCTTCTTCTAATAAATTCATAAATTGTATAGATTTTCTGTGGCTATGGCTTCCCACTTATTCACAAACTCTGGGGTGGACACTAGAGGCTGGACGACTATATATATATATATATATATATATATATATATACACACATATATACGTAACCCTTTTGGGACGATATTATTTTTGATATAGTTGTTTGAAGATTGTATTTCCCACCAGGACTTAAGGTATTCCTTATGTATATTATAACGGTCCTTGAACGCTTCCTTAATGGTGGGAACCTCAATATTTTGTATGTTGACCTCACTCTCAAAAAACGACACTGGCTTCTGTTAACCATTTATCTGTGTCATAGTATGTTTTAAGAAGGCTAGCCATTCTACATATGATACATGAAAACTAAAAGACAATTCAAAAACAAGTCAAAATATGATCAATAAGGATATCAGTAATCCAAGTCAGTCACTAGTGAAACTAAATCAAATATAATCACGGAGCACTTTCACCAGTGTAAAACTTAACCTTTTCTGATAATATTAAAAATAACCCAAATTGTGCCAATAAAACAACTTTAACTGCTAGGCTGGGTAGGCCAAGGAAAAGAAAAATATCTTGACCTTTCTTATTAGGCAGACCACTATTGTTAGGCATCAGATAAGCTTAGTGTTCTTTTGTTTTTGGAAGGAAAGTTAACTTAAACATCTTTCCTTGTAATGCAAAAGTATGCAAATTACATTTCCTTCCAAAAAGAACAATAAGTATATCTGATGCCAGCAGATATAGAAATGCTAATTTATAAATATGTTTCCCTGAAACCCAGAGCAGTGCTGTCTCGCATACAATACTCATCATGCGTACTAAGCAGTCTCCATGATAAGAAAAAGTCATTTTCGAAAGAGTACTGGTATGTATGTCTCTTCCCAACCAGTGTTTTCTGGGGAAATTCAGTTGTCCTTTTCAAAGGAGAGCTGAATTGCAAGTCTCTTTTTCATTGGAGCATTACACATTTGTCTTTCTCTCTGGCCTTCTGACTCTTTTCGGGAAAAAATAAAATTTATTGATGTTGGAAACTGTTACATGCTAATTTTCAGAACAAATGGAACATATTTGATTTGGGTAGAATCAATTTGGACCTGAATAGAATTTTTGAAAAAATTGCAAAATCCAACATGAAATGAGCTTCAAGAAATGATCTAATTTCAAATTTTAATGTGCTGTACCTTATCCCAATTCTGCTTATTTGCGTGGTGTGTGTGGAGTAGTTAAAAAAAATTGTGTAATATGGCTTTTGTACCATGCCCAAGCACTTTAATCCATTAAAAGCATATATGTTTATTCTGTAGCAGCGCAGAGTACCAGGGCTGATATGTATGATATGAAACAGTCCCAACAAGCACCAAGTTCTCTACCCAGATCCAAAATGCTATTTGTTAAAACATTTTCCCAAAGCCCAATGCCAACCAAGGTGGTAATTCTTAAGACTTAAAGGGGTTTTCCAACAGTTTTTACTGTTGACCTATCCTCTGGATAGGTCATCAGTATCTGATGGTTGGAGGTTTGACTCCCAGGACTCTTGCTGATCAGCTGTTTGAGAAAGCAGTGGTGCTCGCAGTAGCGCCACCGTCTTCTCAAGCTTTGCCTAGAGCATGTGATGTCACATTCATTGGTCACATGGCCTAGGACAGAGCAGCTCAGTCCCATTAAAGTGACTGGGGCTGAGCTGTGATACCAAGCACAGCTACTGTACAACGTACAGCGCTGTGCCTGGTAAGTTGAAAAAAGTCCACAGCGCTACTGCGAGTGCCGCTGCCTTCTCACACAGTTGATCAGCAAGGGTCCCAGGTGTCGCTCCCACACCAATCAGATGCTAATGACCTTTCCAGAGGATAGGCCATCATTAAAAAAAAAGTTGATAAACCCCTGTAATAACACTAATAACAGTGATTTTCTGAACTATACAATATAGACACAACTATCCAGACATACTATAGCTAGGATACAGGACTTCCAGACGCTGTCCTTAATATACTCTGCAAAGTTGGTAACTTTAAGGATTGAAGTAGCCTCCTTCCTCTGGGATACTTCCAGCTCCCTACAGTGTATCGTTTCCAATGCGGCGACTGCCTGAAATGGGTTGCCAGGTTTTTGGCCCTCACTGATCTGATAATAATGACCTATCCTAAAGATAGGTCATCTATATCTATAGTTTGGACAACCTCTACTACCTATGTATTTGATTCTAATGCATATGTATGTTCAGGTCCTATTCTATCTTCCTTCCACATTAGGCAAAAGGTAGAACACTACTCACACCCTTCTGTATTCCATGAAAATTCAATATAAACAACCGACATTTAGAAAATGGTCTAAGTATATGAGCGATTAAAGTAGCTGTTTGTATTTCATGCAATTTCTTTATAACTCTATATAAAGATATTCATTGAAAAATAGATGCACGTTTCTATATCATCCTATGGATTTACAAAGTATAGAATTGTTTTTAAAAGAAAAATTAAAACTATTATAAGAAATGTTTTTGATATATGTCTGAAGAGTTCAATTCAGCACTGCCCTGGCTGACAGCAGTCAAGAATTAACAGATGCACACCCTGATCTCCTGGCAAGAATGTCCATGATAACCTTTAATAGCAAAGTCAGATCTCAGTTACAATCATCTGTGCTCACAGGAAAGTAAATCACAGCATGTAACTGTTTACCCTCGACTGCTATGAGCAGAGCCGTACTGGTACTGTACTAGTGTTTAGTGTTGGGCGCGAATATTTGAATCTCAATTTTTTATCACGAATATCGCGACTTTGAGAATTTGCAAATATTTAGAATATAGTGATATATGTATTCGTATTTTCAAACAAATATTCCATTGCCGATTTTCACAATCAATGAATCAAAATAATGGCGAATTTGCAAATTCATGGCAAATATTCGCCCAAATATTCGCTAAATATCGCAAATTCGAATACTGCCCCTTCTGCTCATCACTACTAGAGATTTGCCTTACTGTGCTGCAGCTCTCTCCTCCACAAGTTCCCACTACTAGTGATGAGCGGCAGGTGCCATATTCGATTTCGACGAAATTCGCGAATATTCGAATGAATATTCGTTTCATATTCGTCGAAATCGAATATTCGTCATTTTTTCTAGTTATCGCGATTAACATGCGATTTAAATAATCGCATATTGCGATTTGTACTTAAGGCTACTTTCCTATTGGTTTCATATCTAGAATTAGCGAGGATGACGAATATGACGAATGTATTCGTCTATTCCTCAAAACGAAGATAACGAAGTATTCTACATCTTCGTTTTAGCTACCTATTCGTCAACTTCGCTAATTCTAGCAATCAAATAGGAAGGTTGACTATAGAGATAGCTGTGTTAAATTCGCTATGCGATTTTATTTATTTTTTTAATAAATAGAATACTTATAATAAATTTATCAAGTAATATAATTATTGTATTAAAAAAAAAATCGCATAGCGAATTTAACACAGCTGTCTGGTAAGTCAACCTTCCTATTTGATTGCTAGAATTAGCGAATAGCTGAAGTTGATGATGACGAGACGAATAGGTAGCTAAAACGAAGATGTAGAATACTTCGTTATCTTCGTTTTGAGGAATATGACGAATACATTCGTCATATTCGCTATTCGCTAATTCTACCAAGCCAACCATAACTTCTGTGTTCATGGAGCGTCCCCATCACCATGGGAACGTCTCCATATACTAAAATGTACTGTCGGATTTGAGGAATTACGTTGAAATCGCAATGCGATTAATTCAAGTTATATTAATCGCATTGCGATTTCAACTTAGAGCTGGGTTTATAATGGGTCAGCTTGCTAGAATTAACGAAGTTAACGTATATGGAATATAGCAGCAGTGCTAAGTTGAAATCGCAATGCGATTAATTTAACTTAAAGTATTCGCATTGCGATTTCAACTTAGCACTGCTAGTGCATAGCTATACTCCATATTCGTTAATTCTAGCCTATGTAAGATAGCAGTGCTAAGTTGTAATCGCAATGCGATTAATTTAACTTAAAGTATTCGCATTGCGATTTCAACTTAGCACTGCTAGTGCATAGCTATACTCCATATTCGTTAATTCTAGCCTATGTAAGATAGCAGTGCTAAGTTGTAATCGCAATGCGATTAATTTAACTTAAAGTATTCGCATTGCGATTTCAACTTAGCACTGCTAGTGCATAGCTATACTCCATATTCGTTAATTCTAGCCTATGTAAGATAGCAGTGCTAAGTTGTAATCGCAATGCGATTAATATAACTTGAATTAATCGCATTGCGATTTCAACGTAATTCCTCAAATCCGACAGTACATTTTAGTATATGGAGATTCTCCCATGGATGGGGACGCTCCACATGAGCACGGAAGTCGGCAGAAGCGGCAACGGGCACTGACTAGAGCAGCCAGGAAGCCAGGAATCCTCAGGACAGGTAAGAACTACTTTTGGGAAGTAGGAAAGAAAAAAATATAACTAAAAAAAAAAAAAAAAAAAAAAAAAAAAACGAATATTCGAAATAGCGAATTTATAGCGCTATATTCGAAATATTCGTGAATTAGCGAAGTGCCGATATTCGCTAAAAAAATTCGCTTTTCGAATATTCGCGCTCAACACTACCCACTACTAGAACAACAGGAAGTTTTCACTTGTTCCCCTCCAACAACAGCTGCCTATTTTGCTGCACTTTCCCTGCTACACAGTCCTATTGACTGTGGCTGCTCTGCATTACACAACAGATTGCATCCCTACTTATGCCCCTGATGAGATGCTAAACTATAACATCTTCCAAAAATGTTGGCTGCCACCACCAGACTGTGTGGCTGCTGCTCAACAAATTCCAGCTTTGTATGTTTTTTTTTCCTAAGAACCGCATTCCTGAGCCATGTGTGCCAGTATTTTCAGATATGTTATTCAGTGGACAGTGCCACAGCTCACTGTGAAGTATTATGGCAACTTTACAGTGGATAGCCTGAATAGCTGAAAATCCAAGGCTACCTAGTAGAGATGAGTGAAGTTTGAAAAAATGTAATTCGGCTGATTTGCCGAACTTTGACAAGAAGTCCGATTCGCTGTGTGCAATATGTTTTAGTGCACCCACATTCATAATTAATCTGTTCTGTAGGTACTGTACCATTAGTATTATAGTAAACACCAAATTCGTACCGGGTATCCATTTCAATCAAGGAGTTGGCCATAATTTACTTCAAAGTAACACCGATCCATTGAGCACACAACACCATAAATTACCAAAAAATGTAACTTTATTCAATTTGAAAATAGACAAAAATAGTAAAATATACCATAGGACTGGTAATAGCACCGCTATGACACAAATGAGGAATAAAAAATAGGAGAGGACCGCAGGGTCAACACATGGAGGGTACATACACAGTGTGCATGAATAACAAAGAAATGACACTTCAAAAGCTTGTAAAGAAAAGAAATAGCCCGAGGACGAAGTCCTCTATTAAGGCAAAGCAAGCAGTTAAAGAGTAAAGCAAAGAACTATACCCTCCACAAGTGTGTCGATCCTGCGGTCGCCTCCTCCCAACGTCGTTTCGCCTAGACTGGCTTCTTCCGGGATAAGTCAGAATGTAAAACTCCTCCCTAAATAGGGCTTGAAATCATGCTGGAATCAATCACAGGTGGGATTGGAGGTTCGAATGGCAGGCTTACCAACCAATGGGAAGTATCTAATCTGTCGGCGCATCAAGGACCTGTAGTGACGTCATGGTCACGTGACCGCAAATGCGGTCACCTGACCAATGACGCTCAAGTCACATGACCGCACGACCTAGGAAACGAACACAGAGTAATACAAAAGCGTCCAAGGGTTGTCATAACTACAAGAACGCTGAAGCGGTCGCCTAATATGTAACACACGAGTCATATGACCCGGACCAGATGCAAAAGGCATGACATTGTATAGTGGCATCCGAGTTGCATAAAAAAATGGTAATAATGAATAAAACCTCATACAATTCAATATTATAGATTAAAACACAATACAAAGGGGAAAATACAATAAAATGATTATTATATAGAGCTATTATAATGAAAAAATTCATATATTACATTGTATCTATTCATGATCATGTTGTGTATATTCAATTCCGATAGTGAAGGTAAATACCAAGTAAGTGAAAAGGAAAAGGGGAAGACAAAAGAGCTGGGTGTGAATAGGGTGATGAAGGGTGCATGGAAGAAAGGAAGGCAAAGTGATTGCTATAAATACCCAAATTTTTACAATTCATAATATAAAAATATGTGTATAAAAAGAAATAAATATAAGGAAATGTAATAAATATGTATATTAATTAAATTTCATATAAAAAATGTTTTCATAAAAATAATAAAAAAAATAAATATATATATATATATATATATATATATATAATTCTATAAATTTCATGTGATATACATTGAGTGAATACCCATAAATTACATATAATCTATACGTAAATACTACCCATATATAATTCACATAGTGTATATATAAATTCATAACCATAGAGAATAGTACAAAAATAGCCCACATCAAATTACAATAAACCCAGTATTGTGACATAATAATTCTTCATAATGACAACAAGTATATGAGTTGTTTCAATTGCTCAACCAATTTGAGCCCACAGGTACCACGGACGTCAAGTCTGTATATTAAACCGCTTTTCAGCGTATACTTTAACTGGATTCGCCAAATGTGGATAATGTCGTTCCCATATACTTCTCATGGACCGCTCTTATCCGAAATCCCACCATCATAGTTATTATCTAAAAGCATACAAACAAAGACAATAAGGGATAAAATAATTAAAAACAAATAGGATGATCAGCGGATATCAGGGGTCAGAAACACAACCCGGCAAACTCCCGATAGGGGGATTCAACTATAGATAAGGTGAGAATAAAATTTCCTCATTTAGTCCAGATGGAGTTAGACTCCCCAATTCATAGATCCATCTTACCTCTTTTTGTGCCAGTAACTTCTTCCAGTTGCCTCCTCTTGGTGGCACGATTTTGAGGACAACAGAGTATATAAATGGCGCTCTATCCCCCCAAGCACAAGGTCCAGGTCAAATTCTGTCTCCTCGAGTGTGTCAACTGGTGGTGATTCCACAGCCTCAACAAAATCCTATACAAGATATGTTCCCAGGCGCATGAAAAGGAAGGGACCTGTCATACAGAGCGCCCGAAGTGCAAAGGGCAATACAGATGCACTTCAGGAGGGCACTTCCCTTAAGGTAATTAACCTATCGGATAGGCGATTCACCAACTCACAACTACAAGTCCTGAGCTATGGATTAACATTTGTTCCTTCTGATACTTTTGATTGTTTTACAGCAATAAAGGATTTACACTTGTTTGCCAGGAAGCTGGTTTTTAAGAAAATGTACCATAGGACCGCACTGGATACGCCTCTCTGCACATCTCTTGAAACTCCTCAGGAAAGAGAGGCCTTGTTGACCCTGACAGATCTACTGAGTGAACAAGAAAACAATGATGAGGTCAAACAAGGTAGGTTCCCCAAATCATTACTTCCCAAATCTACCCGCTTTCCACCAATCACTATGTACCCCAATATCCACACCTTCGTACAATTAGTGACAAAAGAGTTTGAGAGGATCAAGATAAAAAGAGAGGACACCAATCTTACACATGTACAGAGGAAGGCTATTATGGAATTGCGGAATATGGAGGACGTGATATTCAAGTCCGCAGACAAGGGTGGAAATGTTGTTATATGGCCGAAGGACCTATATGAGAAGGAGGTATATAGACAGTTGAGGGATTCAACATGCTACAAACGCCTGACTTATAATCCCAGTGAACAATTTAAACGAGAGTTGACAGCGATGGTGGCCCGCGCTCAGGAAAGGGGTGTTATTACTGAAAATGAAGCAAAAAGTCTTATTCCTGAACATCCTAAGGTGGCGTGTCTGTATATGCTCCCGAAGATCCACAAAAATGCGATATGTCCTCCAGGACGCCCCATTGTGTCGGGAGTAGGAAATCTATGTGAACCTGCTTGCAAATTTGTGGATTTTGTATTACAGCCTCTTGTGGAACAACTGCCTTCATATTTGAAGGATACTACGGATCTACTACGTCGATTGAATGACTTGAACCTGGAGCCGGACATGTGGCTAGCATCATGTGACGTAGAGTCATTATATACAAGTATTCGTCACAAGGATGGAATAGAAGCGGTTAAGACCTTCCTCAGGATGTCAGATATGGAGGAAGAAAAAGGTGAGTTCATAATTGAACTTTTGGAATTCGTGCTCACCCACAATTTTTTCATGTTCAGGGACGCCTTCTACCTACAGCTCCAAGGGACGGCAATGGGGGCGGCCTGTGCGCCGTCCTTCGCCAATTTGTTCCTGGGGCTGTGGGAGAGGGAGGTGTTCCTGACGGATACCATTGGCCACATAGGAGGCATCCAGCTGTGGGCCCGCTATATTGATGATATTTTCATCATATGGCAGGGCCCACAGTCTGGTTTTGAACTGCTTGTGGATGAGCTGAACCATAATAATCTTAACATCAAATTGACCCATAGGATCATGAAAACAAATTTGGACTTCCTCGATGTGAAAATAATGGTTGATGACATGGGAAGAGTCTCTACGGATTTATTCCGAAAGGGAACTTCCACTAATACTGTGCTACATGCCAAGTCTTGCCATCCATCCAACCTAATCCGCAACATACCCTACTGTCAATTCCTACGGGCCAAAAGGATATGCTCAACCGATGAGACCTTTAGGTCCCAATCTGATGACCTTCAACGTAGATTTCGAGAAAGGGGATATACGGATAGGAATATTCAACTGGGATTGAATAAAGCTAAAACAGCAAAGAGGGACGAGCTATTACAGTATCGAAAGAAACCCCAGAAGATGGAAAGTAAGGTAAAATTCATCTCTACTTACAATCCTCAGTGGCGGGAAGTAAGATCCGCGCTGGCTAAACACTGGGATGTCCTATGTCTTGATCCTGCTCTGAGCAGGATCTTACCTACCTCTCCAACAATCACCTATAGGAGATCCAAAAATCTCAAAGACATCTTGGTTAAGAGCTACCACCCTATTCAACACCCCTCAAAACTCTTTGGATCTAAGGGTCCTAAATGGGGGTGCTCACCATGTGGAAAGTGTGTTGCCTGCCCTAATGTTGACAGAGCGACACATTTTTGTAATCCTACTAAGAAGGACAAACAGTATAAGATCACATATAACATCACGTGTGACACGTTGGGAGTGATCTATATGGCATCATGTCCGTGCCCACGAATTTACGTGGGCATGACTTCTAGGGCTTTCAAAAAGCGCGTACGGGAGCATGTTAGGGGGATTGAGGCAGCCAAGGAGGAGAGGGACTTAACTATCCTTAAACCTATACCTAGACACTTCAAAGAAGCGCACGACAGTGACAGTACGAAACTACGTGTGAGGGGCATCGACCGAGTCCTGATTCCACCAAGAGGAGGCAACTGGAAGAAGTTACTGGCACAAAAAGAGGTAAGATGGATCTATGAATTGGGGAGTCTAACTCCATCTGGACTAAATGAGGAAATTTTATTCTCACCTTATCTATAGTTGAATCCCCCTATCGGGAGTTTGCCGGGTTGTGTTTCTGACCCCTGATATCCGCTGATCATCCTATTTGTTTTTAATTATTTTATCCCTTATTGTCTTTGTTTGTATGCTTTTAGATAATAACTATGATGGTGGGATTTCGGATAAGAGCGGTCCATGAGAAGTATATGGGAACGACATTATCCACATTTGGCGAATCCAGTTAAAGTATACGCTGAAAAGCGGTTTAATATACAGACTTGACGTCCGTGGTACCTGTGGGCTCAAATTGGTTGAGCAATTGAAACAACTCATATACTTGTTGTCATTATGAAGAATTATTATGTCACAATACTGGGTTTATTGTAATTTGATGTGGGCTATTTTTTGTACTATTCTCTATGGTTATGAATTTATATATACACTATGTGAATTATATGGGTAGTATTTACGTATAGATTATATGTAATTTATGGGTATTCACTCAATGTATATCACATGAAATTTATAGAATTATATATATATATATATATATATATATATTTATTTATTTTTTTTTTTATTATTTTTTATGAAAACATTTTTTATATGAAATTTAATTAATATACATATTTATTACATTTCCTTATATTTATTTCTTTTTATACACATATTTTTATATTATGAATTGTAAAAATTTGGGTATTTATAGCAATCACTTTGCCTTCCTTTCTTCCATGCACCCTTCATCACCCTATTCACACCCAGCTCTTTTGTCTTCCCCTTTTCCTTTTCACTTACTTGGTATTTACCTTCACTATCGAAATTGAATATACACAACATGATCATGAATAGATACAATGTAATATATGAATTTTTTCATTATAATAGCGCTATATAATAATCATTTTATTGTATTTTCCCCTTTGTATTGTGTTTTAATCTATAATATTGAATTGTATGAGGTTTTATTCATTATTACCATTTTTTTATGCAACTCGGATGCCACTATACAATGTCATGCCTTTTGCATCTGGTCCGGGTCATATGACTCGTGTGTTACATATTAGGCGACCGCTTCAGCGTTCTTGTAGTTATGACAACCCTTGGACGCTTTTGTATTACTCTGTGTTCGTTTCCTAGGTCGTGCGGTCATGTGACTTGAGCGTCATTGGTCAGGTGACCGCATTTGCGGTCACGTGACCATGACGTCACTACAGGTCCTTGATGCGCCGACAGATTAGATACTTCCCATTGGTTGGTAAGCCTGCCATTCGAACCTCCAATCCCACCTGTGATTGATTCCAGCATGATTTCAAGCCCTATTTAGGGAGGGAGTTTTACATTCTGACTTATCCCCGGAAGAAGCCAGTCTAGGCGAAACGACGTTGGGAGGAGGCGACCGCAGGATCGACACACTTGTGGAGGGTATAGTTCTTTGCTTTACTCTTTAACTGCTTGCTTTGCCTTAATAGAGGACTTCGTCCTCGGGCTATTTCTTTTCTTTACAAGCTTTTGAAGTGTCATTTCTTTGTTATTCATGCACACTGTGTATGTACCCTCCATGTGTTGACCCTGCGGTCCTCTCCTATTTTTTATTCCTCATTTGTGTCATAGCGGTGCTATTACCAGTCATATGGTATATTTTACTATTTTTGTCTATTTTCAAATTGAATAAAGTTACATTTTTTGGTAATTTATGGTGTTGTGTGCTCAATGGATCGGTGTTACATTAGTATTATAGGTGTATTTATCACTGTTTACATCACTGTGTAGGGCACCAAGATTTATAGCTAATCTATCCTGTTAAACAAAAAGAAAAGCATACACTCTTCAGTAAAGCAAAAAAAATGGTGCAGGTGCCTGCATGACCCTGCAGGTGCTGTGTCCAAATAGCTCCTTAGTGAAACAAAATAAAGACATGGAGGCAGCGAAAAAAAAGCAGTGGAGAAAAAAAATGTATGCATGTTGTGGCAGTCCAAACACATGCTTTTTAATCCCTTCTGTTAGCTGTAGATTTACTGTGCATCAGTATTACAGGTCAATGTTAGCGTCAGGCCTAATTTATCACCATGGACTTAACCATGGCCCCATGACAGTGGGGAGGGTGGCAAAAGCAGCGGCACTGGCAGTAAAAGTGAAAATACTCGCCCTGTGACAGAGTGGGGAGGGTGGCAGCAAGTGGCGGTACCAGTGGCAATAGTGGCCCCATGACAAAGTGGGGAGGGTGGAAGCAAGTGGCAATACCAGTGATAATAGTGGCCCCATGACAGAGTGGGGAGGGTGGCAGCAAGTGGCAGTACCAGTGACAGTAGTGTTCCCATGACAGAGGGGTGAGGGTGGCAACAGCAGCAGTGGCAGTAACAGTGACAATGTGTTCACATCACTGTTTATTTTTCTGTTCTTCTGATCTGTCAGAATAGAAAACTAAAAAAAAACAAATCCTGTATTTTGAGCATCCCTAAAATCTCTTTCAGGTGGTTAGTACAGTCGTGGCCAAAAGTTTTGAGAATGACACAAATATTAGTTTTCCCAAAGTTTGCTGCTAAACTGCTTTTTGATCTTTGTTTCAGTTGTTTCTGTGATGTAGTGAAATATAATTACACGCACTTTATATGTTTCAAAGGCTTTTATCGACAATTACATGACATTTATGCAAAAAGTCAGTATTTGCAGTGTTGGCCCTTCTTTTTCAGGACCTCTGCAATTCGACTGTGCATGCTCTCAATCAACTTCTGGGCCAATTCCTGACTGATAGCAACCCATTCTTTCATAATCACTTCTTGGAGTTTGTCAGAATTAGTGGGTTTTTGTTTGTCCACCCGCCTCTTGAGGATTGACCACAAGTTCTCAATGGGATTAAGATCTGGGGAGTTTCCAGGCCATGGACCCAAAATGTCAACGTTTTGGTCCACAAGCCACTTAGTTATCACTTTTGCCTTATGGCACATTGCTCCATCGTGCTGGAAAATGTATTGTTCTTCACCAAACTGTTGTTGGATTGTTGGAAGAAGTTGCTGTTGGAGGGTGTTTTGGTACCATTCTTTATTCATGGCTGTGTTTTTGGGCAAAATTTTGAGTGAGCCCACGCCCTTAGATGAGAAGCAACCCCACACATTAATGGTCTCAGGATGCTTTACTGTTGGCATGACACAGGACTGATGGTATCGCTCATCTTTTCTTCTCCGGACAAGCCTTTTTCCAGATGCCCCAAACAATCGGAAAGAGGCTTCATCGGAGAATATGACTTTGCCCCAATCCTCAGCAGTCCATTCACCATATTTTCTGCAGAAGATCAATCTGTCCCTGATGTTTTTTTTTTTTTTTGAGAGAAGTGGCTTCTTTGCTGCCTTTTTTGACACCAGGCCATCTTCCAAAAGTCGTCACCTCACTGTGTGTGCAGATGCGCTCACACCTGCCTGCTACCATTCCTGAGCAAGCTCTGCACTGGTGGCACTCCGATCCCGCAGCTGAATCCTCTTTAGGAGACAATCCTGGTGCTTGCTGGACTTTTTTGGATGCCCTGAAGCGTTCTTAACAAGATGATGATCCTATAAATTGTTGATTGAGGTGCAATCTTAGTAGCCACAATATCCTTGCCTGTGAAGCCATATTTATGCAATGCAATGATGGCTGCATGAGTTTCTTGGCAGTTCACCATGGTTAACAACGGAAGAACAATGATTTCAAGCATCACCCTCCTTTTAAAATGTCAAGTCTGCTATTTTAACCCAATCAGCCTGACATAATGATCTCCAGCCTTGTGCTCGTCAACATTCTCACCTGAGTTAACAAGACGATTACTGAAATGATCTCAGCAGGTCCTTTTATGACAGCAATGAAATGCAGTGGAAAGTTTTTTTTGGGATTAAGTTAATTTGCATGGCAAAGAAGGACTATGCAATTCATCTGATCACTTTTCATAACATTCTGGAGTATATGCAAATTGCTATTATAAAAACTTAAGCAGCAACTTTTCGAATTTCCAATATTTATGTAATTCTCAAAACTTTTGGCCACGAGTGTATATTGCATTAGTATTTGATCAGTAATTGTAAGTCAAAACCAAGAGGGCCATGACAACTAAGCGTGGTGTCTGTGTATCTTTTGTGACAATTCCAGTCTGTGTATCTGTTGTCACTTAAGACGATTTTGAAGAGCCTGTACAGCTGGGTTGTTTGTCAAAACACGGCCGCTGGAGACAATGGCAGTTCTGGCCTGTTACTGCATCTGCTCCCCCCCCCCCTTCTTCTGCTGCTACTTGTGCCAGCAACATTTTTGCCACTGCCTGCTCCTTTTGAGGGCCCAGGCAACTGTCTGTTGGCCACAGTGTACAGTAACTGTATCAGTAAAGTAATTGATTAACTATGAATGTCGTAGCAGTTGAAGAAGATGTACAAAGAAATATATTAGCCCGCCCATTAATACTGAGGCACAGTAAGTTCATCTGTAAAATAACAGATTAACTATGAATGTCTAAGCAGTTAAACAAGATGCATGCAGTGGTTTATTAGACCACCCTTTAATATTGAGGTAAGTCTATCTGTAAAGTAACGGATTAGGCTACATTCACACTAGCTTTTTTTGCAGATCCGTCATAGATCTGCAAAAACGCTTTTGTTACAATAATAAAACCGCATGCATCCATAACGAATGGATCCGGTTGTATTATGTCTTATATAGCCATGACGGATCCGTCATGAACAGTTGTATGCATCCATACATTTATAGCTGTCTATCCCTCTATATCCTCTCCCTGCACTCATCCCTATGATCAATATAGGGAGCAAACAGAAAGCTATGTTGATGCTGGATTCTGAGGTAAGCCCACATATGCAGCATTAACCCTTTCAAGACCCTCAACCAGGTTTTTAAAATTTACTATTTGAATGCCCTAAACCACCAAGAATCCTTACATTAACCCTTCCCTGTCCTAAATCCTACGTATGCTTCTAACCCCTTCAATGCCCTACATCACCAGAGATACATATATTTACCACTTCACTTCCCAAGACCACCAGGGATGTTTCCTGCTCACTAGCTACACAGACTTAGAGAAAGTAGTGGTACAGCTTAGATAACCCTTGTTGCTCATGAAAGAGATGTGGCTGATTTTAATATTCACCTATACAAAGAGCACCCCATTCTAGTAAATGGGGCTGGGCTGCAGTACCAGATTCATGCAAAAGACACTATATATGGACAAATAAACAAGGCAGTTGTGGTGGTATCTGCTAATTCTGTGGGTTAGCAGGTGGGACTAATCACACACTCAATACAATCTTAGTAAAAATAAATCAGTTAGGTAAATACCAAAATCATTTGAAATGAGCACTGTGTAATGCTTTACACATACAGTCACGTTTCTACACAGATTACACTTTATCTGGAAACTCCCCAGCAACCATTTTCTGAAGGTTCTTTGCAACTCTGAGAGAGAGAGAGAGAGAGAGAGAGAGCAGTGACATTGCTGTGCTCTGTGCTTTCATCTGGATCCTACTGCTTATCCAAATTACATTAGATAGTTAGTTAGTATATATATATATATATATATATATATATATATATATATATATATATTACAGATAGTTAGTGGGAGATAGTGAGTCTAGGTTGGATATTGATATAGTGTAGCTGATAGGTTCCAGTGCAGGGTGTTAGGTAGTGTTATAGGAATTACTGTTTCTTTGTTGTCCATACATACATGCTACAGACATGTGATATCACAACAATACTTAGTGCACCAATCAATAATACCTACCTAGACCTGATAAAATATGAAATTGGTCCAGGTCCAGGACCCAGCTCAGGGAGCGGCAGTGCAATGCCAACTTTCCCCAACACCGCTGATACAGCCTGCCCCTGCCATGACTGCACCAATAGGGTACATCCCCGTGGGGGCCCAGTTGCGTCAACTGCCGAAATTTGATGGTAAAAACATGACCTTGCAGGACTGGACTGAAAGGGTGCGAAGTGTGGTTAGAATGTGTTACATGACCCCCGAGCTGCTGGCAGAGGTCACATTGGGGGCTCTAGAGGGTAAAGTCAAATGGGCAGTGATGGTAAGGCCCGAATCTGAGAGAGACACCCTAGAGAAAATATTCTCCCTGCTGGAGAGAACCCAAGGGGGGCGTGCTAACGTGCTAAAGTAGTGCAGTTGCGGAGACAGTTCCTCAACCGACCACAGCGAGAGGGCGAGACCCTGGCCTGATGCAGTACTCCAATTCCCTACAGGAGATGTTAAATGAAATACAGCGGCGAGACCCAGAGGCCATGGGAGCCTTCCGGGAGGTGGACCGGCTACTAAGAGACCAGTTCATAGTGGGGCTCTCCAACAAGTTCTTACAGGAAAAATTGCAAGAGATGGGCCGTGTTATCCCAAGTCCAAGATGGACTTGAGAGAGTCACTGCTTATGGCAGCCGGTCTCTGAGGGAGTCAGAGCACAACCCTGACAACTATAGTTCCATTAAACTGGAACCACTGGCACTGGTGTGGGCCATGACCGAAAGGTTCGCGGAGTACCTGACAGGTTCAGAGTTGACCATGATGATGGACAACAACCTGTTAGCGCATCGGGAGAATGCCAAGGTTGGCTCGCCTCTCTAAGTACCATTACAGCATCAAGTTCCGGTCAGATAGTGAGATCGGCACGCCAATGTACTCTCCCGAGTCCCTGTAGGGTTGTCGACTCAGAGTGCCGATGAAGAGCTAGAAGACACTCATAGCGTTGAGCGAACCTGAACTGTAAAGTTCGGGTCCGTACCGAGCTTTGCGAGTTCGGGTACCTGGACCTGAACCCGAACTTTTCAGGAAAAGTTTGGGTTCGGTGTTCCGGCATTTAATAAAGCTTTTTGAAAGGCTGCAGCCAATCAATAAAATTTTAAGCTGTGGGCACTTAGAAGCCATCACAGCCATGCCTACTAAAGGCATGGCTGTGATTGGCCCGTGCATCATGTAACCCCACTTAATAAAAGCTGGATCATGTGTGGCACTGCCCATCAGCTCTGAGGAGTGCAACAACAGGAAGCAGGCAGCTCATGTGAAGGAAAGTCTTAGTAATCTCAACTGGCTATTTATACTGTGGTGACCTATAGTGATTTTCTTTGTGGGTTCAATACACCAGCTTTGCACCCCTGATACAGAAATATATTGAATAATCTGGTTGTTAATTCTGTGGGTGACCTATAGTGATCTTTTGCGGGTACAATAAACCATATTGGCACCCCTGACACAGAAATGTAATAGTTAATCTGGCTGTTAATTCTGTGGGTGACTTATAGCGACTTTTTTTGTGGGTGCAATGCCCCATCTTTGCGCTTGTGGTCCTCTGCGGGCATCCTCCACCATATGCATTTAGGCTGGGGGTTGCCATTAGCAATCGGCCACAAGTGCAGGATCTGCTCCCCTGTATATATATGCACAACTGCATTTTTGGGTTGAGCACATCCTGCTTCATGCCACCTTTCAGTTGTTTTGTATCTTTGTACCCTGACACAAAAATATAATAGTTAATATGTCTGTTAGTTCAGTGGGTGACATATACCCATTGTTTGTGTGAGGTACACCTGCACTGCATAAGTGACATGGAAAAAAATCTAGTTAATCCATCTGTTAGTTCGGTGGGTGACATATATCAATTGTTTGTGTAGGGTGCACCTGCACTGCATACATGATGGGGAAATAAATCTAGTTAATCCATCTGTTACATTGGTGGGTGACATATAACAATTGTTTGTGTGGGGTACACCTGCACTGCATACGTGATGGGGAAATAAATCTAGTTAATCCATCTGTTAGTTCGGTGGGTGATATATACCAATTGTTTGAGAGAGGTACACCTACACCGCATACCTGACATGGAAATCAATCTAGTTAATCCATCTGTTAGTTTGGTGGGTGACCTCAAAGAATGAGGAAAGCATGAAATAAAGGACGTAGCCCTGGTCGTGGTGCTGTTGGTGTTGGTGGAGCTCCTGTTGCAGGGAAAGGACGTGGACGCAGTCAATCTGTGCCAGCTACACGCCCAAATGAAACACCTTCCTCAGGTGCACGTAGGTGACAGAACATTCAGCGTTATTTTGTAGACCCGAATACCGGTGTAGGAATGGTGAGGCCTGACAAGAAGAGGCAATATTAGATTGGGTGGCTGACAGGGCCTCCAGGTCCTTCACATTGTTTCCCACCCAGTCCCCTGCTGAAAGTGCAGAGTTGGCACCTGAAGCCAATGGGCATCTGTCTTTCACCTCACCCCCTTGCAAATCAGGCAAGCAGTGTGAGCCCCAAGTCATGCAGCAGTCTCTTATGTTTTTTGATGACTCTGCTGGCAGGGTTTCCATTGGCCATCCACCTAGCCCTGCCCCAGAAGTGGAAGAAATTGAGTGCACTGATGTTTCAGGATGTGGACATGGGAGAACCACTCCAGCATGCCTCTGATGATTACGAAGCACAGGTGCCAACTGCTGTGGTTTTCTGCAGTGTTCAGACCATCAAGGAGGGCAGGGATGAGGAGTAGGTGGAAGATGATGTGGAGGATGATGAGGTCCTAGACCCCACATGGAATCAAGGTCATGCAAGTGACGTGTGCAGTTCAGGGGAAGAGCTATTGGGCACACAGCAAAAGAGGGAGCAGGGTGCAAAAGTAGAGTAGCCGTCCCCTAGCCAGTACGCCTGCTACTGCCCACTGCAACCCAGGGACTGAACACACCAAAGCCAGCACTAAGGAGTTACCTGGCATGGCGGTTCTTTAGATAATGTACTGATGACAAGACGCGAGTGATTTGCATGCTGTGCAATCAGAGCCTGAAGCGAGGAATTAATATTCTAAACCTGAGCACCACCTGCATGACGAGGCATCTAAATGCAAAGCATGAGCTGCAGTGGAGTACACACCTCAAAAACCATGAAAGTTTTCAGGCTCCTCCTGCTCCCTCTTCTGCTGCAGTCTCGGCCTCTTCCTTCCCCTCTGGAGTGACAGTGGTATCTGACACCCCACAAACAGAGGATGTGGGAGCAACACCACCACCTCCACCTCCGTCACCTAGCACATCCACACTGTCCCATGGCAGCGTTCAGCTGTCCATCCCCCAAACACTGAAGAGAAGGAGGAAGTACCCCCTACCAACCAGCGATCCCTGGCCCTGAATGCCAGCATTTCAAAATTTCTGGCCTTTAAAATGCTGTCATTTTGTCTGGTGAAAACTGAGACTTTTAAAAACCTTATGGCGGTGGTGGTCCCACAATACGTGGTTCCCCGCCGCTACTTTTCCAGGCGAGCCATCCCTGCCCTGCATAACCAAATGGCAGACAAAATCAGGTGTGCACTGCGCAACGCCATCTGTGGCAAGGTCCACATAACCACCGATACATGGATCAGTAAGCATGGGCAGGGACATTATATCTCCCTAACTGCACACTGGGTAAATGCAGTGGTGGCTGGGTCTGAGAAGGATAGCAGTTTAGCGCATGTCCTTCTACCACTGAGAATTGTAGGATGTTACTCATTGCCTCCTGTTGCCTCCTCCTCTTACTCCGCTTCCTCCTCATCCGGTCAGCGTAACACCTGCACCAACAACTTCAGCACAGCCAGGGGGAAACGACAGCAGGCTGTTTTGAAACTCATCTGTTTGGGGGAAAAACCACACACCACACAGGAGCTGGTGACGGGCATGGAACAATAAACGATGAGTGGTTGGTGACACTGAGCCTCAAGTGGTGTGCGATAACGGGCGAAATCTTGAAGCAGCTCTGGGCCTAGCCGGTTTGATGCACATCCCTTGCCTAGCGCATTTGCTGAATTTGGGGGTGAAGAAATTCCTGAAAAACTACCCCAATATTTCAGAGCTGCTGCAGAAAGCACGGGCCGTCTCTGCGCGCTTTCAGTGTTCTCACCCTGCTGTTGCTCGCCTGTCTGCGCTGCAGTGTAACTTCGGCCTTCCCACTCACCGCCTCATATGCGACGTACCCACAAGGTGGAAAACCACCTTGCACATGCTGGAGAGACTGTGCGAGCAACAGCAGGCGATAGTGGAGTTTCAGCTACATAACAGCACCACTTCACCACCAACGAGTGTGCCTTCATGCGGGACATGTGTGCCTTGTTGCGCTATTTCGACTACTCCACCAACATAGCCAGTGCCGATGATGCCATCCTCAGCGTTACTATCCCACTCTATGTCTCATTAAAAAAACGCTTTGGGCGATGATGGAAGAGGATGTGGCACAGGAGGAAGAGGAGGAGGAAGAGGCATCATTCACACGGTTATCAGGCCAGTCATTCACAAGTGGCTCGGAGGGTGTGTTCCTGCACCAACAGAGGCCAGGTACACAACTGTCCAGTCAGGACACAGTTCTAGAGGATGAGGATGAGGATCAGTAGGAGGAACCGTGTTCACAGCAGGATGGCACCCAAAGCAGGACACAGACGATACACCTCCCACAGAGGACAGTTTGTCGTTGCCTCTGGGCAGCCTGGCACACATGAGTGACTACATGCTGCAGTGCCTGTGCCATGACCGCCGTGTTGCCCACATTCTAACCGGTGCTGATTACTAAATGGGCACCTTGCTGGATCCCCGCTACAAGGACAATGTGCTGTTCTTAATTGCGTCACTTGAGCGTAATCGGAAGATGCGCTACTACAAGCGCACGCTGGTAAACGCGCTGCTGATGGCATTCCCACCTGACAGCGAGGGCTCAGTGGAAGCACAAGGCAAAGGCAGAGGTGGAGGAAGAAGTTGCCAATGCAGCTGGGGCACCAACAGCACTTAGAAGGGAGGGTTAGCTTGGCCAAGATTTGGAAAAGCTTTTTCGGCATGCCTCAACAACCAGCACCACCAGCTGATACGGAATGTCTTAGCAGGAGGCAGAATTTCAGTGACATGGTGGAACAGTACATGTGCACACGCCTACACGTACTGACTGATGGGTTTGCCCCATTCAACTTCTGGGTCTCCAAATTGGGCAAGGCCTAAACTTGCCCTTTACGCCTTGGAGGTGCTGGCCTGCCCTGCGGCCAGTGTATTGTCCGAACGTATGTTTAGCATGGCAACTGTCTGTCCACAGCCAACATGGACAAACTCACGTTCATTAAAAGAATCAGGCATGGATCTCACAGGACTTGTCCGTACCTTGTGCTGAACAGACAAGTTTATCGGCCACACCCAGCCATTTTTATACTCCAGCACACTTTCTGGAGCAGTATGCACACATACTGCTCCACCATGTTGCTGAAATACTGCTTCCTGCTAAGACGTTGCATATCACCTGGTGGTGTTGATTGTTGTGACATGGTGACAAAGCTTTTTCACATTTCGGCCATTCTAACCCTGCCTTCTGAGGTGCTGGCGGTGCCCCGGCTGCATTGGCAACCTCTTCCTCCTCCTCTGCCTTCGCCTTGTGCTTCCACTGAGCCCCTGCTGTCAGGTGGGAATGCCATCAGCAGCGCGTCTACCAGCATGCGCTTGTAGTTGCGCATCTTCTGATCATGCTCCGGTGGGGGAATTATGGACGGTACGTTGTCCTTGTAACAGAGATCCAGCAGGGTGGCCACACAGTAATCAGCACTAGAGTTGAGCGAACACCTGGATGTTCGGGTTCGAGAAGTTCGGCTGAACTTCACGAAAATGTTCGGGATCCGAACTCGACCCGAACTTCACCCTGAACCCGAATCCCATTGAAGTCAATGGGGACCCGAACGTTTGTGCACTAAAAAGGCTGAAAAATAGCCCTGGAAAGGGCTAGGGGGCATCAAAATGTAGTTAAATTCCCTGCAAAATAAATAAAAATTAACCAATCTTAATTGGCAACTTGGAGGAGGAGGTGGAATAGGAGGTTGGGGTGGCTTCAGGTGGGAATGCTATGGGATTTCAATACTCATCACAGCCAAAAAGGATTCATGTCTGCCTGCAGTACCACAGGCCTCGTTCACAGACCCAGGGCCATGGCAACCATACATGGGAGTTGAAGTTCCAATCACAGCCAAGAAGGATTCATGTCTGCCAGCAGGGCCACAGGCCTCATTCAAACATTCAGGGCCACAGGACCCACAAAGAAGAGAGGTAAAATCACGCCAAGACAGTATTGATTTCACTAAGCAATGCCACAGGCCTCATTCACAGATTCAGACCCATGTCACCCATAAAGAGGAGAGTTAAAATCATGCCAAAACAGTATTGATTTCACCCAGTAGTGCCCAGTAGGCCCGTAACAGCAACACAGGCCTCAGGTCAACCTGCAATGGAACATTATCATTTATGTAGGCCCCTGACACCCAGACAGAGGAGAGGTCATTTGACAGTATAAAGAGTTTAATGTCTCCCACCAATGCAGCAAGCGATTAAACGAAATATAGGCCCCTGACAACCAGACAATGGGGCGGTCATTTTATAGCAAAAAGAGGATAATGTCAACCACCAAAGCAACAGGTGATTATCTGAAATGTAGGCCCTTGGCACCCAGACAGAGGAGTGAGGTCCCATAGCAGAAAATCAAGCTTGATGTCACCCGCCAAAGCAGCAGGCGATTAACAGAATTTTAGGCCCCTGACACCCAGACAGAGGAGAGGTTCATTCAACTTGGGGTTGCCCCCAAAATAATGGTACAATTAAAAAAAGAGGATTCAATAAAGAAGTTCCCTGGAGTACAAGAATGTATGGTTGAGGGTGAGGCAGTTCTAAATGTCTATTCTGCGCAAGGTACGGACAAGTCCTGTGGGATCCATGCCTGGTTCATTTTAATGAACGTGAGCTTGTCCACGGTGGCTGTGGACAGGCGGCTGCGTTTGTAATGACAAAATACACATTCAGACAATACACTGGCCACAGGGCAGGATAGCACCTCCAAGGCATAAAGAGCAAGCACTGGCCATGTGGACAATTTGGAGACCCAGAAGCTGAATGGGGCAGAACCATCACGCACACGTACTGTTCCACCATATTGTTGAAATGCTGCCTCCTGCTAACATGTTCCCTATCAGCTGGTGGTGCAGTTTGCTCTGGCGCGGTGAGAAAACTTTTCCGCAGATCGGCCATTCTAACCCTGCTGTCTGAGTAGCTGGCCGTGACACAGCTGCGTTGGTGACCTCTTCCTCCTCCTCCTTCGCCTTCTGCTTCCACCTTTCCCACCATGTCAGTTGGGAATGCCCTAAGGAGCGGGTCTACCAGCGTGTGCTTGTAGTCACGCATCTTCCTATTACGCTCCAGTGCGTGAATTAAGGTGGGCACGTTATTCTTGTACAGGGGATCCAGCAGGGTGGCAACCCAGTAGTCAGTACAAGTTAAAAATGTGGGCAACTCTGCTGTCGTTGCGTAGGCACTGCAATGTGTAGTCGCTCATGTGTGCCAGGCTGCCCAGATGTAACGATAAGCTGTCCTCTGTAGGTGGTGTATCGTCTGTGTCCTCCGTATACCCCCAGCCATGCTCCAGTGATGGCCCTGAGCTGCGTGGGGTGCCACCCTGCAGTGAAACCGGTTCCTTCTCCTCATCCTCCGCCTCCTCATCCTCCAGAAGTGTGCCCTGGCTGTCCACATGTGTACCTGGCCTCTGCTGGTGCAGGAACCCACCCTCTAAGCCACTTCTGTATGACCTGCCTGAAACCCTGTGAAATGCCCCCTCTTCCTCCTGCTCCTGTGCTGCTTCCTTTTCCATCATCGCCGTAATATTTTTTTCAAGGAGACATAGAAGGGGTATTGTAATGCTAACAACGGCATCATCAGCACTGGCCATGTTGGTTGAGTACTCCAAGGACCGCAGCAAGGTACACAGGTCTCGCGTGCAGGCCCAGTCACTAGTGGTGAAGTGGTGCTGACTCGCAGAGTGACTGACCCGTGTGGATAGAGATGAAATAGATATGTCGCAAACATAAAATTTTCCGTTCACGAACGGCGAACGCGAACTTCCGCAAATGTTTGCAAATCGGGCAAACCGTCATAGACTTCAAGTGGCAGGCAAATTTTAAAACCTACAGGGACTCTTTCTGGCCACAATAGTGATGGAAAAGTTGTTTCAAGGGGACTAACACCTGGACTGTGGCATGACTGTGGCATGATCCATGGCAAAACTCCCACAGAAAATTACGTAGTTGACGCAGAGTCGGGTTTTAATCCATAAAGGGCATAAATCACTTAACATTCCTAAATTGTTTGGAATAACGTGCTTTAAAACATCCAGTGTCTGTATATGATCAGGTATGATGTTGTATCGATCAGGTAGTGTAAGAGTTATGCCCGCTTCACAGTGACAGACCAAACTCTGACAGACCAAACTCCCCGTTTAACGCACCACAAACAACCGCAAACAGTACATTTGCACAACCACAAACTCCCCATTTGCACAAAGTTGGATACCAAGATAGCCATGTCCCGTTCCTTGTCCTCACTGACGTCATTGAAGGTCTCTTCCTTCACCCAGCCACGTACAACACCAATGGTCCCCGAAAGGTGACAACAAGCCCCCTGGGACACCTGCTGTGTTTGGTCTTCCACCTCCTCGAAGCCCCCTTCCTCCTCTGACTCCTCTTCTTCAGACTCCTCTCTCTGCGTTGCCGCAGGTCCAGCAATCGATGACGACAAGGCAGCTTCAGGTAGTGATGGTGACCACAACTCTTCCTCTTCATGCTCATCTACGGATTGATCTAGCACTGTTCGCAGGGCACGCTCCAGAAAAAACGCATATGGGATGAGGTCGATGATGTTGCCTTGGGTTTGACTGACCAGGTTTGTCACCTCCGCAAAAGGACGCATGAGCCTACAGCCATTGTGCATGAGCATTCAGTAACGCGGCCAAAAAATACCCAGCTCCGCAAAAAACTGTTCTTACCAGTTTAACCTCTGTTTTGTCCCCTATCAGGGGCCGGTGTATGAAATAGATTTTAGGAACCGGGAGATGGAAAAAGATAATTGGTCGGTCCTCTTCCTTCAAATTTGGGGCACTGCGCGTGCGCCGTGCAATGTCCTGTGCCACACTATATGAGTGGTGTGTTAAGTAGTACTATTTCTATCAGTTTAATACCTGTTACGTCCCCTATAAGGGGACATGTATCCAATAGATTTTAGGATCCGGGAGATGGAAAAAGATGATTGGTCGGTCCTCTTACTTCCAATTTGGGGCACTGCGCGTGTGCCGCGCAATGTACTGTGCCACCAATACAAATAGTGTGAACTACTATTCTTACCATTTTAATCTTATATCTGTATTCAATTGAATCCTTCCATAGGGAGATAGAGAAAAAAGCTTGCTCTCTCCGCTTCCTTCTAATTTTGCGCACTTGCAATGGAATTTGCCACCAATGCAACTAGTGTTAACTAACGAGTATTCCTATCATTTTAATCTCTGTTTTGTCCCTTATCAGGGCCAGGGCTGGTGTAGTGAATAGATTTTTGCAACCGAGAGATGGAAAAAGACCCATGCTTGGTCCGCTTCGTTTGAATTTTTGGTCACTGCGCGTGCGCCGTGCAATGTACTGTGACACCCTATATAAGTGGTTGGCAGTGGGCACAGTACAGTCTGTGGGACTGACACAGACTGGCAGGCAACTGCAATTATATTATATTAAAGGGTAAAAGTTTAATGACTTTTTTATCTACAAGGTACTGTGCCACCCTATATAAGTGGTGTACACACAGTACAGTCTGTGATCCTGCGACCTTTCACACACGGGCAGGCAACTGCAATAAATATATAAAAAAATAAAATAAAAGCAGACTGATGTACCAGCCCTAAAAAGGGCTTTTTGGGGTGCTGTCAGGATGTTGTACTTACAGCAGATGGCCCCTTTCACACGAGCAATGCGTGACGTGAACACATAGCATCCGCACTGAATCCTCCTGACCCATTTATTTCAATGGGTCTGTGTACATGAGAGTTTTTTTTCACGCATCACCTGTGCGTTGCGTGAAAATCGCAACATGTTCTATATTCTGCTTTTTTCACGCAGCCCTAGCCGCATGGAAGTGAATGGGGCTGCGTGAAAAACGCATTGCATCCGCAAGCAAGTGCAGGTGCGTTGCGTTTTTCACTGATGGTTGCTAGAAGATGTTGTTTGTAAACCTTCAGTTTTTTATCACGCGCGTGAAAAACTCATCAAATCGCATTGCACCAGCGCGGAAAAAACTGAACAACTGAACGCAATCGCAGGCAAAACTGAATGGCTTTGCCTGTGAAATCACACAGTTTTCACTGAACGCATCCGCAACGCATCCGGACCTAAGGCCCCATTCACACATCCGCAATTTTTGTCCGCAATTCTGCGGAATGGATGCGGACCTATTCATTGTGAATGGGGCCGGACTTGATGCGGAGAGCACACTCCGCAAAAGATCGGACAAGATTAGGCATCTCTATGGGGAGTCCCGGCATGTAGTGTTGCGGATCCGCAACACACTACGGAAGTGTGAATGGGGCCTAATCCGGACACGCTCGTGTGAAAGAGGCCAGTGAGTCTTTGAGGACTGGAGTGGACACTAGTAGCTAACGCTTTCCATAGAATCCCTATATAAATTCAGCAGCAGCAGCCCTCTCCCTGCTCTGACTAACACTGCAGCTTCAGAATGAATCTAAGATGGATGCTGTCCTTGCTTTTTGATAGAAGGTGGGACGGTCTGGGAGGGAGGGTATGCTGATTGGCTGGAATGTGTCTGCTGAGGTACACGGTCAAAGTTTGCTCAATGATAAAGTATAGGGGGCGAATCAAACATCGCATTCTATGCCCCTCCAAAGCTCCTGTGTGTTGTGGGGTTTGTCACCCAAACACATGAATTTTAAAATCGCCTGCTAACGTTTACCCTGGGCTTTGCTGAAGTTGGGGGAGAGGTTCTTTCGATGACCAGATGTGGGGGTGGTAGAAGAGGAGTAGGAGGAGGATGATGCAGAGTAGGAGAAGGAAGCAACAGGACACAGGAGTAGGGTTTAGCGAACTTGTATTTTAAGTTTGGCGTCCAAAGTTCGGGTTCGGGTTATCTTAGAATCCTGTTATGGATTCGCTGCCACGGACCATAACGAAATTTGCAATCCAAGTTCACGCAATCGTCCTTTTCTGCTCTACTTCCTTCTTCTCCCCCACACAGAGCACAGGAGCTCCGCCCCTCATGTCACATGATCAATATACCAGGCCCTTTACCACCTCTTATCCAATCCAGTACTTAGCCACGCCCCTTGCACTGATCACATGATGGTGACGTCACCCCAGGTCCTTAGTGTTGTCCAAGGTTCGGATTCATCGAAGAATCCCCTTATGTATTTAAAATTCCATTATGGTCCGTGGTAGCGGAATCCATAACGGGATTCTTCGATAACCAGAACCCGAACTTTGGACGCCAAACTTAAAATACATGTTCGCTCAACCCTAAACAGGAGGCAACGAATAATGCCCTGCAATCGTCGGAGGAGGAAGGACATGCACCAAACCGCTATCTGCCTCAGGCCCAGCCGCCACTACGTTTACCCAGTGTGCAGTTAGGGAGATATAGCGACCCTGGCTGTGATTACTGGTCCATGTATCTATGGTTATGCGGACCTTGTCACAGATGGTGTTGTGCAGCGCATAATTGATTTTATCCTCCACTTGGTTGAGCAGAGAAAAGACGGCTCACCTGGAAAAGTAGTGGCGGCTGGGAACAACGTACTGGGGGACAGCCACTGCCATCAGCTGTTTGAAACAGTCCGTCTCCACCAGACGGAGTGACAGCATTTAAAAGGCCAGTAATTTTGAAATGCTGGCATTCAGGACCAGGGCTCAAGGGTGAGTAGGTGGGTATTGCCTCCTTCTCTCCAATGTTTGGGAGATGGACAGCTGAATGCTGCCGTGTGACATGGTGGAGTTGCTTGGTAATACTGTCGTATGTGGTGATGTTGGTGGAACATCCTCTGTTTGCTGGTCGCCAGGTGCCACGGAGATACCAGAGGTGGAGGAAAAGGCTGAGCCAGCAGCAGAAGAGGGAACAGGAGGAGCATGATAGAGTTCCTTGTTTTTAAGGTGTTTACTCCACTGCAGTTCATGCTTTGCATGTAGATGCCTGGTCATGCAGGTTGTGCTCAGGATAAGAACATTTATGCCTCGCTTCAGGTTCTGATGGCACAACATGCAAACCACTCGTGTCTTGTCGTCAGGACATTGTGTGAAGAACTGCCATGCCAATGAACTCCATGGAGCAGGCCTTGGTGTGCTCAGTGCCTGGGTGCGGTGGACAGAAGCAGGCGTATTGTCTCTGGAACAGCCGCTGCGCTTCTGCACCCTGCTCCTTTTTTTGCTGTGCTATTGCCTCTGTGTGACCACCGCCTCTTCCTCAGAACTGCATGCCTTACTAGCACGACCTTCAGTCCAGTCTGGGTCTAGCAATCCATATTTCAAGCAGCACTCCGGATCACTCGGTCACACCTGATGCATCAGCCCGCCTTCTGTCCTAGACTCATTCGGACTCAGATCAAGCAATAAATTCAAATCGCAGGCAGCATCCACGGTGAATTTCCTTTATTCAGGATCACAATCCCAAAAGTTTGTGCAAGTACAAAAGCAGCTACGTTTCGGCTATCTGCTAGCCTTTATCAAGCTCAATGTGACTATGAAATAGTGGCCATAAATATCAAAATCAAACAAACTAATGCCTAAACTAGGCTATGCAACCTATCTTGACCCGGGTGTAAAATTAAAACTTCACTTTTATTAGATTATATATAAAAAGGTTTCATATGTATCTTATTTGGAACCACACGAAAGAAAGATGATTAAAAATACAGTCACCGCTCCGCCAATGCCTGCCAATATCTATTGTAATCGGTGAAGGAGGTGTGCACACTCTCCCTCCTTAATCGTTTTTATCACAGGGCTCAATGGTAGTGGCTATTATATGAGTCAAAAGACTAATGTTTGATCAATGACCAGTTACAGCATTTGCTTATTGCTGAACTGCTGCCAGGGGGGCGCTATTGTTAGTGCGCTCTCCCAGGCTATCACCAAATAAAGGGTCTTCCCTTTATTGGTGCTAGAGTGCCGCAGAGACAGAGTACTGCTTGCACTTTAAAAGCCAGCACCTATGAGCCCTGATATCAACTTGCTCGCTATCTAGCTTGAGCTACTATATAGAGGCTTGGCAGAGTGGGGTTCTGATCTAAAATCTAGATCTGCCCCCCAACATGTTTCACCAACATTATGGCTTCTTCAGGGGAATGGGCAGCATTGAATAACACCGCTACATTAGGGGTTTAAATAATGGACGTTTGATTGACGTGGCCAATATCCAATCGCTCCTCGCTTCATACTTCAATGTACTATCAGGTAAATTACCCAGGGTGCCGTGTGTGTTTCTTGTGTCCAATCCTAAGTGCTTTGCAGTTCGTCATCATGACGCTCTGCGCAGTAAGGAGATGCGCGTTCTGTTAGATAATGTGACAGCGAGTCCGTCCATCCGCGCATGCGCTGCGCACTATGTAGGTGCGCGCGATGATAGTCTTCTGGAGTATATGCGCTGTATAGAGGTAGGGGATAGAGAGAGGCTGCACTTAGACCATTTGAGGCTTTTCCTAATGATGCTTCACATAGTGGATAGAAGTATGTGTCATCTAGTGCATATACACATACATCGATATATCCAGTATGAATATTCAGTGTACATTATACATTATATGGCACAACTTCGCCCCTAAAGTACCCAGCTTTATCTGGGTTATACGCAAGAAAATTAACCTAGTGAAAAATATGTCAGAAAGTGTATGTGCCAACTCAGTGAAATTATGAATATGTGAGACAATAAGTGAAAATATACAATATAAATGTGAAATGATAAGAATTACTAGTTATTATTATTAATATTAAAATTAATCATTAACAATAACAATAGTTAATAACTAATTGACAGACAAACTGCTACACCCAGTATAGTGACGGTGAAAGAAGAATAAAGACATACATTATATGCTGGTTATCATTATACAGTATTGATTGATAATGTTAGATGCAGAATAAAGATTGGGTCATATAGAGAGTATATTCCCACAAGTGGCCTCAGAAAATAAATACCTAATATCTGGGACTCATTAGGTGATAATTCTACAGCGCATTGAGTGGCATCTCCCCAAACTGTAAAATGTATATGAGATCTTTATATTAAGAAGCTGGTTGGTGGACAAACTCCATTCCAAGGGAGCCATCAGATATTGGTAGTGATATCACTTACTGTAGCTGTCCAATTGATTAGTGATGCGATATGTTATATCTAACTATCCAGACATCACTAACTGTGTGCGGTGCATTCCTCATGTTGGTTCCATGGTATATATAGTATTCAGGTACTGATTATGCACTTGTTTGAAAATAGAATAATTGGTGTCGTCAAACAAAACTTTCTCCCATTTACAAAAACGCCGTGAAGGCAAAGCCCTCATTGAGGCCTTTCGGATTCAAACTATTGAGGCGGTAAATCCACCTAGTTTCCTCTCGTAATAGGATGGCATCCAAGTCACCCTTTCTAGCTCCCAGTTTTTTTTTGCATATACCCCAGAAGCTCAGCACTTTGTGATCTCCATTGTGATATGTTCTCACATGTCTGGAGATAGACATATCCGCTTTGGTGTTAATGCTACTGATATGTTGGCAGATTCTTTTCTTAAATTCTTGTGACGTTTTTCCAACATAGAGCTTGGGACAAGGGCATTGAATTGCATAAATAATGCCTCTAGTTTTGCAGTTAATGAACTGCCTTATTACATATTCCCTTTCATCCACAGGGTTGATGAAGGATTTACATTTCTTCACTAAGGGGCAGTAGACGCAGTCTCCACAAGGAAAACTGCCCACCACTCCCGATCTTAGCCAAGTTGACTTTGGTGGTTCTGTCCGGTAGAAACTATGGACCAAAAGATCCTTCAAGTTTGTGCCTCGGCGGTAATACTGGGATTCTGAGTTATAACTGACCTTAAGTCATTGTCCGCCCATAGGACATGCCAATGTTTTTCAAAATCTGAAAGATACGGTTATTTTGTACGTCAAAGGTGCCAATACATCTAACAGCCCGTGCCTTGGTGTCTGCTTGACTGGTGTTAAGTAAAGCAGTACGATTGGTATTGCATGCCCTCGCATAGGCATGATGCAATACTTTTTTCGGATATCCTCTTGCACGGAATCGTTCATATAAGATTTTACTTTCTTTAATGAAGCTCTCATCGTCTGAACAGTTCCTACGGGCTCTGATGTATTGTCCAACCGGTATTCCATTTTTTAGTGGTTTCGGATGATAACTGTCCCACTGCAACAAATTGTTAGTTGAGGTGGGTTTTCGATGGACCTCAGTCTGGATGTGGCCATCAGAGTCCAGGACAAGTGTGAGGTCCAAAAAAGTGATGGTTCTGTCATGTATTTCAGAGGTAAAAGTCATACCTATAGAGTTGGTGTTGAGGACACGAACGAACTCTTGAAAGTGGTCTGTGGTGCCATCCCAAAGCAGTAGTACATCATCGATGTAACGACCCCAGAAAAGAACGTGTTGAGTGAAATTAGCCAAATCAGATGTAAAAACTATAGTGTCTTCCCACCACCCTAAAAATAAATTTGCATAATTCGGTGCACACTTACTACCCATCGCGGTACCAATTAGCTGTAAATAAAATTGACCATCAAAAAGAAAATAATTGTGAGTAAGTAAAAAATTGAGAAGAGTGAGAAGAAACTCATTATGTGCTCGAAATATGGTGCTTTTTGTGGAGAGATATGTGGATACCGCCTTAATCCCTAAATCGTGTCTTATGTTGGTGTATAGGGCCTCAACATCAAGACTAGCCAATTTGTGTGAGCTGTGACCTGAATGTCCTGGAGTCTGGTGACCACATCCTTGGTGTCCCTAATATAAGATGGCAGACATGAGACAAAAGGTGCCAAAAATTGTCCACATATTGACTGACATTCTCAGTGAGGCTGTTATTCCCCGACACAATCGGCCTGCCCGGAACCGGTCTTCTCCGTTTGTGTATTTTGGGACCGCATATATAGTGGCAATTGTGGGGTGCGGCTTATAGAGGAATTTATACTCATCTATAGATATAAGGCCGTCATCTTTGGCCTTCATTAGTATTTTTCTCAATTCCACTAGATATGTTTCAGTTGGATTGTGTTGCAGTTTTTTATATGTGTCACTTTGCGTGACAAGCTCGTCCACCATTTTTTTGTAGTAATTCCTATCCATTAAAACAACATTTCCTCCTTTGTCGGAAGGTTTGATTACTAGCTCATCATTTTAACTAAGTTCAACTAGTGCTTGTTGTTCTTCAGCTCCCAGATTCATCTGTGTAGCCGGTATTTTGGTGTTTAAGGTTTTAAGATCTCTTGTTACTAGTTGAACAAATGTATCAATGTTACCATATTGTGAAAACGGAGGTGTATATTTTGATTGTGGTCTAAATGTGGATAGGGGGGCCTCAATCTTATCCGGAATGGTATCATCACTAGTATCTAGTGATTCAAGGATGGCAAGAGCTTGCTTCTCTTTCAACTGTAAGCATTGTGCTTCTTTAGACTGTTGGTTAAAGGATTTGTGCAGAGCCAATTTGCGTGCAAACAAGTTCACATCCTTTACCCAACTGAAACAATCAAAGTGGGGAGTGGGTGTAAAGGAGAGACCTCTACTCAATACCCCTATGTGTCGTGCCTCAAGATTGAAACTGGACAAATTTATGATCCTAAGTGGGTCATCTATATTTTTGGGTTCAACATCCACTTGTCCCTGTCTCTCTGGGGTAGGCCTTGGCCCAAAAAAGACGGTGGAACTGTCATAGTGCCAATGGGCACCGTACTCATAGGTGGTGCACAGGAAGAGGTAAGAGACACAGAGGGCAACAATTGTCCTCCAAAATTCGATGTGGATTGCATGGGGTTGATTTGGGGATTGTAGCCCACTCCTGTGGGCATATTGTTGGGTATGGGGGTGGTTGCCTGGGTGCCTTGCCATGCTTGGCCCAACCGTCGTCCTATATCCGTCAGGGGAGCTGGTGCTTTCCTTTGGTTAGTAGATCCTCGGGGTCTATATTTGCGTTTTGTGCCCACAGCAGTGTTGGTCGGTCTATTTTCAGATCCAGACCAATCTGATTCTGAGTGATCAGATTGAGATACGTTTGGCCTGTTGGAAAAAGACCTATACGTACGGTTAGTTGCTCTATTTGGCCAAAGTGAATAAACCTAGCCTGTGTCAAAATCCCGCTTATCTCTGATATATTTATTGTGTTTTCTGTCTTTAATTTCCGTTTGAAACGACTCTATGTGTTTCTGTAGTCTCAATTCTTGTGTGGCAAATTCGGGGTTAGGCCTAAAATTTTGTATCTGAGAGATCTCTTGTTCCAACAGTTTCGCTGTTCTAGTCAGTGCTTGCCTTTCATAGTCAAGTAAGTATTGTTGCATTCGCAATGAGTTATCTGTTAACAGTTGTTGCCACCCTTTAATGAAGGTAGAGTCATCTTGATGTGAATGTGGGACAATATTAATACGCATACCCCTAAATACTAGCCCCTGTTGTAGATAGGTTTCCAAACTCGCCACCTTCCATTGTGCCCTTACATATTGTTTATAGGTGTTATACACCTCTCTAAATGCCACCTGTATATCAGTGCTATTGATGGGGAGACTGCCTGTGGAAAAGACCTGGGCTGCCTCAGTGGTGTTATAATTAGAGGATAGTGCATTAGAAAGGAACCCTGCCATAAATCATATAAAGTATGCTAATTAATAGGAGAAAGCATGTATTGACGCCCCAGAGGGTCTATCTAAATAAGGCTTTTGAGCCTAATATTAGTTAACTAGAATAACAGAGGCATATTCTACAGAGGGGCTTACCGACGGTTAAGGAATTTGGAGAGGCGCCCATGATGGCATACAAAAGGGGTAGGATTTTACGGGACAGACTGGTGAAGACTGAGGTGATGAATCCCATTGATGATGGACAGAGATATCTGGCCCCGAGGAAAATGGGATGTTACCCATGCCTCGGGTGCTGTAATTGTGGAAACATGGTGAAGGGTGATACCTTCGCCCATCCCTACAGTGGTAAACGGTATAAAATCAGGGATTTCTTCACCTGTCGGTCCCGTGATATTGTTTACATGATCACATGTCCCTGTGGCCTCATTTATGTAGGTGAGACCACCATGGAGGCGCGTGAACGGATTAATTCCCACAAAAGCAATATTAGGAGAGGATTGCTAAACAAACCGGTGGCTAAGCACTTTGTAGATTATGCCCATTCAGTGAACCAATTGAGGTTCCGCATCATTGACTCTGTGGGACAATTGAGACGTGGGGGGGATAAAAACCGTATATTGCGTAAGAAAGAGCTCAGATGGATTTTTGAGTTGAGAGCGCTCCAACCTTATGGGATAAACATAGAATTCAATGTTATTAATGTCTAAATATATGTGAACGATATAGTCTGTTTCCTCATGATTATGTTTTTAAAGTGGTTTTTATTATACACATCACTGTCACTTATGACAAAAAAATTTTGTATATGTTCACTGATGTCACATCCACGGATGGACCCTTAACGGTCCTATTGTTTATCTCACTGGAAGTTTTATTGCATATCTACTATAGAGTTCTGTGTTGCTGTGGCAGTTTCCATGGTAACGGACTCAATATCCGGAGCGCAGTAACACTGGGGTCGTAAGAGCCGGCCATCACGTGACCACATTGACGAGCGCGTCTGTGATCGCGGGAGTAGGGTAACGGCCTTTGTTGTTGTGGTGGTTTCCATGGTAGTGGTTCCGACGGCAGCAGCGCAGTAGTGGTGGGGGCGGAAGTGCCGGCTATCACGTGATCGCATTGACGAGTGAGTCAGCGATCACGTGAGCGGGGCAGTAACCGCTGAACTCTAGCTGACATGCGCAGTGGATACTGATAGACGCGCTGGATGCCGAGTGAAGCCACACATGGACACCACCTGAGAAGAGCGGTATGTGTTCTAGGATATAGTAGATTGCACATATGTTTGAATAGATTATGTAAATAGGGGCTAATGTGAGATTTAACAGCATTGGTCCTGTTCAGTTTTAAGGGGTGGGGATTTTGATATTTAGAATAACAAAGACCTAACCCGGGTAAGGTTGTATTTACTAAACAAACAAACTAATGCCTAAACTAGGCTATGCAACCTATCTTGACCCGGGTGTAAAATTAAAACTTCACTTTTATTAGATTATATATAAAAAGGTTTCATATGTATCTTATTTGGAACCACACGAAAGAAAGATGATTAAAAATACAGTCACCGCTCCGCCAATGCCTGCCAATATCTATTGTAATCGGTAGGAATGCACCGCACACAGTTAGTGATGTCTGGATAGTTAGATATAACATATCGCATCACTAATCAATTGGACAGCTACAGTAAGTGATATCACTACCAAAATGCAGGCAATATATATATATCTGATGGCTCCCTTGGAATGGAGTTTGTCCACCAACCAGCTTCTTAATATAAAGATCTCATATACATTTTACAGTTTGGGGAGATGCCACTCAATGCGCTGTAGAATTATCACCTAATGAGTCCCAGATATTAGGTATTTATTTTCTGAGGCCACTTGTGGGAATATACTCTCTATATGACCCAATCTTTATTCTGCATCTAACATTATCAATCAATACGGTATAATGATAACCAGCATATAATGTATGTCTTTATTCTTCTTTCACCGTCACTATACTGGGTGTAGCAGTTTGTCTGTCAATTGGTTATTAACTATTGTTATTGTTAATGATTAATATTAATATTAATAATAATAACTAGTAATTCTTATCATTTCACATTTATATTGTATATTTTCACTTATTGTCTCACATATTAATAATTTCACAGAGTTGGCACATACACTTTCTGACATATTTTTCACTAGGTTAATTTTCTTGCGTATAACCCAGATAAAGCTGGGTACTTTAGGGGCGAAGTTGTGCCATATAATGTATAATGTACACTGAATATTCATACTGGATATATCGATGTATGTGTATATGCACTAGATGACACATACTTCTATCCACTATGTGAAGCATCATTAGGAAAAGCCTCAAATGGTCTAAGTGCAGCCTCTCTCTATCCCCTACCTCTATACAGCGCATATACTCCAGAAGACTATCATCGCGCGCACCTACATAGTGCGCAGCGCATGCGCGGATGGACGGACTCGCTGTCACATTATCTAACAGAACGCGCATCTCCTTACTGCGCAGAGCGTCATGATGACGAACTGCAAAGCACTTAGGATTGGACACAAGAAACACACACGGCACCCTGGGTAATTTACCTGATAGGACATCGAAGTATGAAGCGAGGGAGCGATTGGATATTGGCCACGTCAATCAAACGTCCATTATTTAAACCCCTAATGTAGCGGTGTTATTCAATGCTGCCCATTCCCCTGAAGAAGCCATAATGTTGGTGAAACATGTTGGGGGGCAGATCTAGATTTTAGATCAGAACACCACTCTGCCAAGCCTCTATATAGTAGCTCAAGCTAGATAGCGAGCAAGTTGATATCAGGGCTCATAGGTGCTGGCTTTTAAAGTGCAAGCAGTACTCTGTCTCTGCGGCACTCTAGCACCAATAAAGGGAAGACCCTTTATTTGGTGATAGCCTGGGAGAGCGCACTAACAATAGCGCCCCCCTGGCAGCAGTTCAGCAATAAGCAAATGCTGTAACTGGTCATTGATCAAACATTAGTCTTTTGACTCATAAAATAGCCGCTACCATTGAACACTGTGATAAAAAAGATTAAGGAGGGAGAGTGTGCACACCTCCTTCACCGATTACAATAGATATTGGCAGGCATTGGCGGAGCGGTGACTGTATTTTTAATCATCTTTCTTTCGTGTGGTTCCAAATAAGATACATATGAAACCTTTTTATATATAATCTAATAAAAGTGAAGTTTTAATTTTACACCCGGGTCAAGATAGGTTGCATAGCCTAGTTTAGGCATTAGTTTGTTCGTTTAGTAAATACAACCTTACCCGGGTTAGGTCTTTGTTATTCTAGTTAACTTATATTAGGCTCAAAAGCCTTATTTAGATAGACCCTCTGGTGCGTCAATAGATGCTTTCTCCTATTAATTAGCATACTTTATATGATTTATGGCAGGGTTCCTTTCTAATGCACTATCCTCTAATTATAACACCACTGAGGCAGCCCAGGTCTTTTCCACAGGCAGTCTCCCCATCAATAGCACTGATATACAGGTGGCATTTAGAGAGGTGTATAACACCTATAAACAATATGTAAGGGCACAATGGAAGGTGGCGAGTTTGGAAACCTATCTACAACAGGGGCTAGTATTTAGGGGTATGCGTATTAATATTGTCCCACATTCACATCAAGATGACTCTACCTTCATTAAAGGATGGCAACAACTGTTAACAGATAGTGGGGAAATTAATGGAAACCATACTCAAGGAGAGGATTGTGGAACATCTAAAAACCCATGGGTTGATTGATAAAAAACAGCATGGGTTTACTTCAGGGAGATCATGTCAAACTAATCTTATTGACTTTTTTGATTGGGTGACTAAAATAATAGATGGCGGAGGTGCAGTAGACATCGCTTATCTGGACTTTAGTAAGGCATTTGATACTGTCCCACATAGAAGGCTTATCAATAAACTGCAGTCTTTGAGCTTGAGCTCACATATTGTTGAATGGATTAGGCAGTGGCTGAAGGACAGAAAACAGAGGGTTGTAGTCAATGGAGTATATTCAGACCATGGTATTGTTACCAGTGGGGTACCTCAGGGATCTGTTCTGGGACCCATATTGTTTAATATCTTTATCAGCGAAATTGCAGAAGGCCTCAATGGTAAGGTGTGTCTTTTTGCTGATGACACAAAGATTTGTAACAGGGTTGATGTTCCTGGAGGGATACACCAAATGGAAAAGGATTTAGGAAAACTAGAGGAATGGTCAAAAATCTGGCAACTAAAATTTAATGTCGATAACTGCAAGATAATGCACCTGGGGCGTAAAAACCCAAGAGCACAATATAAAATCGGTGATACAGTACTAACCTCAGTATCTGAGGAAAGGGATTTAGGGGTCATTATATCAGACGACCTAAAGGTGGGCAGACAATGTCATAGAGCAGCAGGTAATGCCAGCAGAATGCTTGGGTGTATAGGGAGAGGCATTAACAGTAGAAAGAGGGAGGTGCTCGCGCCGCTCTACAGAGCACTAGTGAGACCTCATTTGGAGTATTGTGTGCAGTACTGGAGACCATATCTGCAGAAGGATATTGAAACTTTGGAGAGAGTTCAGAGAAGAGCTACTAAACTAGTACATGGATTGCAGGACAAAACTTACCAGGAAAGGTTAAAGGACCTTAACATGTATAGCTTGGAAGTAAGAAGAGACAGAGTGGATATGATAGAAACTTTTAAATACATAAAGGGAATCATCACGGTAAAAGAGGAGAGAATATTTAAAAGAAGACAAACTGCTACAAGAGGACATAGTTTTAAATTAGAGGGGCAAAGGTTTAAAAGTAATATCAGGAAGAATTACTTTACTGAGAGAGTAGTGGGCGCATGGAATAGCCTTCCTGCAGAAGTGGTAGCTGCAAATACAGTGAAGGAGTTTAAGCATGCATGGGATAGGCATAAGGCCATCCTTCATATAAGATAGGGCCTGGGGCTATCCATAGTATTCAGCATATTGGGCAGACTAGATGGGCCAAATGGTTCTTATCTGCCGACACATTCTATGTTTCTATGTTTCTAACTCATTGCGAATGCAACAATACTTACTTGACTATGAAAGGCAAGCACTGACTAGAACAGCGAAACAGTTGGAACAAGAGATCTCTCAGATACAAAATTTTAGGCCTAACCCCGAATTTGCCACACAAGAATTGAGACTACAGAAACACATAGAGTCGTTTCAAACGGAAATTAAAGACAGAAAACACAATAAATATATCAGAGATAAGCGGGATTTTGACACAGGCCAGGTTTATTCACTTTGGCCAAATAGAGCAACTAACCGTACAAATAGGCCTTTTTCCAACAGGCCAAACGTATCTCAATCTGATCACTCAGAGTCAGATTGGTCTGGATCTGAAAATAGACCGACCAACACTGCTGTGGGCACAAAACGCAAATATAGACCCCGAGGATCTACTAACCAAAGGAAAGCACCAGCTCCCCTGACGGATATAGGACGACGGTTGGGCCAAGCATGGCAAGGCACCCAGGCAACCACCCCCATACCCAACAATATGCCCACAGGAGTGGGCTACAATCCCCAAATCAACCCCATGCAATCCACATCGAATTTTGGAGGACAATTGTTGCCCTCTGTGTCTCTTACCTCTTCCTGTGCACCACCTATGAGTACGGTGCCCATTGGCACTATGACAGTTCCACCGTCTTTTTTGGGCCAAGGCCTACCCCAGAGAGACAGGGACAAGTGGATGTTGAACCCAAAAATATAGATGACCCACTTAGGATCATAAATTTGTCCAGTTTCAATCTTGAGGCACGACACATAGGGGTATTGAGTAGAGGTCTCTCCTTTACACCCACTCCCCACTTTGATTGTTTCAGTTGGGTAAAGGATGTGAACTTGTTTGCACGCAAATTGGCTCTGCACAAATCCTTTAACCAACAGTCTAAAGAAGCACAATGCTTACAGTTGAAAGAGAAGCAAGCTCTTGCCATCCTTGAATCACTAGATACTAGTGATGATACCATTCGGATAAGATTGAGGCCCCCCTATCCACATTTAGACCACAATCAAAATATACACCTCCGTTTTCACAATATGGTAACATTGATACATTTGTTCAACTAGTAACAAGAGATCTTAAAACCTTAAACACCAAAATACCGGCTACACAGATGAATCTGGGAGCTGAAGAACAACAAGCACTAGTTGAACTTAGTTAAAATGATGAGCTAGTAATCAAACCTTCCGACAAAGGAGGAAATGTTGTTTTAATGGATAGGAATTACTACAAAAAAATGGTGGACGAGCTTGTCACGCAAAGTGACACATATAAAAACTGCAACACAATCCAACTGAAACATATCTAGTGGAATTGAGAAAAATACTAATGAAGGCCAAAGATGACGGCCTTATATCTATAGATGAGTATAAATTCCTCTATAAGCCGCACCCCACAATTGCCACTATATATGCGGTCCCAAAAATACACAAACGGAGAAGACCGGTTCCGGGCAGGCCGATTGTGTCGGGGAATAACAGCCTCACTGAGAATGTCAGTCAATATGTGGACAATTTTTTGGCACCTTTTGTCTCATGTCTGCCATCTTATATTAGGGACACCAAGGATGTGGTCACCAGACTCCAGGACATTCAGGTCACAGCTCACACAAAATTGGCTAGTCTTGATGTTGAGGCCCTATACACCAACATAAGACACGATTTAGGGATTAAGGCGGTATCCACATATCTCTCCACAAAAAGCACCATATTTCGAGCACATAATGAGTTTCTTCTCACTCTTCTCAATTTTTTACTTACTCACAATTATTTTCTTTTTGATGGTCAATTTTATTTACAGCTAATTGGTACCGCGATGGGTAGTAAGTGTGCACCAAATTATGCAAATTTATTTTTAGGGTGGTGGGAAGACACTATAGTTTTTACATCTGATTTGGCTAATTTCACTCAACACGTTCTTTTCTGGGGTCGTTACATCGATGATGTACTACTGCTTTGGGATGGCACCACAGACCACTTTCAAGAGTTCGTTCGTGTCCTCAACACCAACTCTATAGGTATGACTTTTACCTCTGAAATACATGACAGAACCATCACTTTTTGGACCTCACACTTGTCCTGGACTCTGATGGCCACATCCAGACTGAGGTCCATCGAAAACCCACCTCAACTAACAATTTGTTGCAGTGGGACAGTTATCATCCGAAACCACTAAAAATGGAATACCGGTTGGACAATACATCAGAGCCCGTAGGAACTGTTCAGACGATGAGAGCTTCATTAAAGAAAGTAAAATCTTATATGAACGATTCCGTGCAAGAGGATATCCGAAAAAAGTATTGCATCATGCCTATGCGAGGGCATGCAATACCAATCGTACTGCTTTACTTAACACCAGTCAAGCAGACACCAAGGCACGGGCTGTTAGATGTATTGGCACCTTTGACGTACAAAATAACCGTATCTTTCAGATTTTGAAAAAACATTGGCATGTCCTATGGGCGGACAATGACTTAAGGTCAGTTATAACTCAGAATCCCAGTATTACCGCCGAGGCACAAACTTGAAGGATCTTTTGGTCCATAGTTTCTACCGGACAGAACCACCAAAGTCAACTTGGCTAAGATCGGGAGTGGTGGGCAGTTTTCCTTGTGGAGACTGCGTCTACTGCCCTTAGTGAAGAAATGTAAATCCTTCATCAACCCTGTGGATGAAAGGGAATATGTAATAAGGCAGTTCATTAACTGCAAAACTAGAGGCATTATTTATGCAATTCAATGCCCTTGTCCCAAGCTCTATGTTGGAAAAACGTCACAAGAATTTAAGAAAAGAATCTGCCAACATATCAGTAGCATTAACACCAAAGCGGATATGTCTATCTCCAGACATGTGAGAACATATCACAATGGAGATCACAAAGTGCTGAGCTTCTGGGGTATATGCAAAAAAAAACTGGGAGCTAGAAAGGGTGACTTGGATGCCATCCTATTACGAGAGGAAACTAGGTGGATTTACCGCCTCAATAGTTTGAATCCGAAAGGCCTCAATGAGGGCTTTGCCTTCACGGCGTTTTTGTAAATGGGAGAAAGTTTTGTTTGACGACACCAATTATTCTATTTTCAAACAAGTGCATAATCAGTACCTGAATACTATATATACCATGGAACCAACATGAGGAATGCACCGCACACAGTTAGTGAATTGATGTCTGGATAGTTAGATATAACATATCGCATCACTAATCAATTGGACAGCTACAGTAAGTGATATCACTACCAATATCTGATGGCTCCCTTGGAATGGAGTTTGTCCACCAACCAGCTTCTTAATATAAAGATCTCATATACATTTTACAGTTTGGGGAGATGCCACTCAATGCGCTGTAGAATTATCACCTAATGAGTCCCAGATATTAGGTATTTATTTTCTGAGGCCACTTGTGGGAATATACTCTCTATATGACCCAATCTTTATTCTGCATCTAACATTATCAATCAATACTGTATAATGATAACCAGCATATAATGTATGTCTTTATTCTTCTTTCACCGTCACTATACTGGGTGTAGCAGTTTGTCTGTCAATTAGTTATTAACTATTGTTATTGTTAATGATTAATTTTAATATTAATAATAATAACTAGTAATTCTTATCATTTCACATTTATATTGTATATTTTCACTTATTGTCTCACATATTAATAATTTCACTGAGTTGGCACATACACTTTCTGACATATTTTTCACTAGGTTAATTTTCTTGCGTATAACCCAGATAAAGCTGGGTACTTTAGGGGCGAAGTTGTGCCATATAATGTATAATGTACACTGAATATTCATACTGGATATATCGATGTATGTGTATATGCACTAGATGACACATACTTCTATCCACTATGTGAAGCATCATTAGGAAAAGCCTCAAATGGTCTAAGTGCAGCCTCTCTCTATCCCCTACCTCTATACAGCGCATATACTCCAGAAGACTATCATCGCGCGCACCTACATAGTGCGCAGCGCATGCGCGGATGGACAGACTCGCTGTCACATTATCTAACAGAACGCGCATCTCCTTACTGCGCAGAGCGTCATGATGACGAACTGCAAAGCACTTAGGATTGGACACAAGAAACACACACGGCACCCTGGGTAATTTACCTGATAGTACATTGAAGTATGAAGCGAGGGAGCGATTGGATATTGGCCACGTCAATCAAACGTCCATTATTTAAACCCCTAATGTAGCGGTGTTATTCAATGCTGCCCATTCCCCTGAAGAAGCCATAATGTTGGTGAAACATGTTGGGGGGCAGATCTAGATTTTAGATCAGAACCCCACTCTGCCAAGCCTCTATATAGTAGCTCAAGCTAGATAGCGAGCAAGTTGATATCAGGGCTCATAGGTGCTGGCTTTTAAAGTGCAAGCAGTACTCTGTCTCTGCGGCACTCTAGCACCAATAAAGGGAAGACCCTTTATTTGGTGATAGCCTGGGAGAGCGCACTATAATAGCCACTACCATTGAGCCCTGTGATAAAAAAAACGATTAAGGAGGGAGAGTGTCCATCACCGATTACAATAGATATTGGCAGGCATTGGCGGAGCAGTGACTGTATTTTTAATCATCTTTCTTTCGTGTGGTTCCAAATAAGATACATATGAAACCTTTTTATATATAATCTAATAAAAGTGAAGTTTTAATTTTACACCCGGGTCAAGATAGGTTGCATAGCCTAGTTTAGGCATTAGTTTGTTTGTTTAGTAAATACAACCTTACCCGGGTTAGGTCTTTGTTATTCTAAATATCAAAATCCCCACCCCTTAAAACTGAACAGGACCAATGCTGTTAAATCTCACATTAGCCCCTATTTACATAATCTATTCAAACATATGTGCAATCTACTATATCCTAGAACACATACCGCTCTTCTCAGGTGGTGTCCATGTGTGGCTTCACTCGGCATCCAGCGCGTCTATCAGTATCCACTGCGCATGTCAGCTAGAGTTCAGCGGTTACTGCCCGCTCACGTGATCGCTGACTCACTCGTCAATGCGATCACGTGATAGCCGGCACTTCCGCCCTCACCACTACTGCGCTGCTGCTGTCGGAACCACTACCATGGAAACCACCACAACAACAAAGGCCGTTACCCTACTCCTGCGATCACAGACGCGCTCGTCAATGTGGTCACGTGATGGCCGGCTCTTACGACCCCAGTGTTACTGCGCTCCGGATATTGAGTCCGCTACCATGGAAACTGCCACAGCAACACAGAACTCTATAGTAGATATGCAATAAAACTTCCAGTGAGATAAACAATCGGACCGTTAAGGGTCCATCCGTGGATGTGACATCAGTGAACATATACAAAAATTTTTTGTCATAAGTGACAGTGATGTGTATAATAAAAACCACTTTAAAAACATAATCATGAGGAAACAGACTATATCGTTCACATATATTTAGACATTAATAACATTGAATTCTATGTTTATCCCATAAGGTTGGAGCGCTCTCAACTCAAAAATCCATCTGAGCTCTTTCTTACGCAATATACGGTTTTTATCCCCCCCACGTCTCAATTGTCCCACAGAGTCAATGATGCGGAACCTCAATTGGTTCACTGAATGGGCATAATCTACAAAGTGCTTAGCCACCGGTTTGTCTAGCAATCCTCTCCTAATATTGCTTTTGTGGGAATTAATCCGTTCACGCGCCTCCATGGTGGTCTCACCTACATAAATGAGGCCACAGGGACATGTGATCATGTAAACAATATCACGGGACCGACAGGTGAAGAAATCCCTGATTTTATACCGTTTACCACTGTAGGGATGGGCGAAGGTATCACCCTTCACCATGTTTCCACAATTACAGCACCCGAGGCATGGGTAACATCCCATTTTCCTCGGGGCCAGATATCTCTGTCCATCATCAATGGGATTCATCACCTCAGTCTTTACCAGTCTGTCCCGTAAAATCCTACCCCTTTTGTATGCCATCATGGGCGCCTCTCCAAATTCCTTAACCGTCGGTAAGCCCCTCTGTAGAATATGCCATTCTTTACGTATGATTCTCGCTATCACGTCACTGTGGGCACCAAAAGTAGAGACAAACGGGATACGATGACTGTCATTCTCTCTTGTGTTAATGCGTAGAGTCTCAGTCCGATTCACCGTCCGTACCTTCTGTGTCAATCGTCCGATTAACTTGCGAGGATAACCCCTTCTCAGAAATTTGTCACCCATCTCGGCTGTCCTTTGGTCAAACCGTACCTCATCAGATACCACCCGCCTCACTCTTAGCATCTGACTCCACGGTAGTGATTGAATCATCCGATGCGGATGGCTACTATCAAACCTTAACAAATTGTTGCGATCAGTCGGCTTATAATACATATCTGTCGTCACCACCCCATCATTGAACCGTACCAACACATCTAGGAATTGTAGTTCGCATGTCGACATCGTCATTGTAAATTTCAAACCTGGGATAAAGGTATTAAGTTCTTGATGGAACAACTCCAATTGATCATGTGTTCCATCCCACACTACAAAAATGTCGTCGATGTAGCGCCACCAGCACCGGGCCCCCCCAAAATGGACAGATCTATAGATAAACCTGTCCTCCACATATGCCATAAACATATTGGTATACGTCGGGGCCACGTTCGACCCCATGGCCACGCCACGCTGTTGTTGGTAAAAGACATCACCAAAGCGGAAATAATTCCGCTTCAGTAGTGTCTCCAGCAAGCGAAGGACAAATCTACATCCACTCGGGGGGAGCCCGGCGCCGGCCAGGGCCACATCGACGACATTCAACCCAAACGTGTGCTCTATGGCTGTGTATAATGAGACAACATCGAAGCTGACCAGGAGAGGGCAGCCAGGCCAGGTCAATTCACCAAGTTTCAAGAGAAAGTGGCTCGTATCTCTAATATAGGAAGGGGCGCTGCTGGCGTGGACACGTAGGATTTTGTCCAAAAAAATGGCAATGTTGCTGAATATTGACCCCCTCCCCGAGACAATCTGGCGTCCAGGGGGGTCAATCAGACTCTTATGAATCTTAGGAAGCACGTAGAACAGAGGAGTGACCGGGTGTTTAATCAATAAAAATTCCCCTATATCATCTTCAATGACGCCATCCTCCCGGGCCTCACCGATGATCATCTCGAGATTACGCATAATCTCCCACTTGGGGTCATTCCGTAATGTCATGTACACATCCCGGTCACCTAACTGTCTAAGTACCTCCCGTTCATAAGCCACCGTGTCCATCACCACCACCGCCCCTCCCTTGTCTGCAGATTTGATCGTAAGTGCCTTGTTATTCTCTAACTGTGTCAGTGCCTGTCTCTCATCCCTGGTCAGAATCGCTGATCTGCTTGATCTGAGTCCGAATGAGTCTACGACAGAAGGCGGGCTGATGCATCAGGTGTGACCGAGTGATCCGGAGTGCTGCTTGAAATATGGATTGCTGACTTTGGACTCTGAGATCGTGCACCGGGTTTGTTCTTCAAAGATGGAGGGAACCCATGGATCCGGTAAGGTCAAAGATATCGCACCCTTGAACACGTGCATGTACACTGAGGAACAGATTCAAAGACTCGTTGGGAGTGAGGGAGGGGACATAGCTTTCCTAAGCACCCCTCTCCGTGGATCTCCTCAAGAGGAAATTTGAGAACGAGTCTAAAAAACTCATTACTTTGGACTTACATCTAAATACCCTAAGAGAATACTATCGGGCGAGACGGATCCCTCGAGGATTGAGATCACACCTTAGGCCGACCCTCTTCCCCAATAATGAAGAATTTTGTAAAAGATTTGAAAGCATTAATGACAGACATGCATTTGAGCTAATGCTGCTAAATATTGACTTTCTATGCCAGGAGATTGAGGTTGTGAAGCGATCCATTGGTCTGTTGGAGACCCAGATACAGGGTCTAGTGGATAATGAGACCTTTGAGAGCTTTAAAGAGAAAATCAAAACATACACTCTAAGACATAAGACAGAAGTCGAAAAAACTAAACGGGACAAATGGTATCGTGATTTGGAAGATTACCAAACAGGCCAGATATATACTTGGCAGCAACAGCATCAGAATAAGCCACGTAAGAAGAAAGGGAGGAAATTTGACCAGGGTAGATTTGGCTTTACCACCGGAGATTCCGAATCCTCCGATGATACCAATAAGCACACTTTTTTAGACCCCCGTCAGGGAGACACAGGGGGCGGTGCCGTAGGGGGGGGGAGGAGACACCACAGAGCAGAGAAACACCATGCTACCACCCTTCCAGACGTCCAACAGGATGATAAGAGGACGGACCACGAGGCGCAAACAGACTCCACTAAGAGACTAGTTGTGAACATTTCTACTATGGAACTATCCGATGACCAACTTAAATTGTTGGAACGAGGCTTATCATTCTGTCCGAAACAGGAGAGGAATTGGTTTGATTTAGAATTGGAGCTACAGCGCTTTTTCAGAACATTAAGGATAAAAGCTTTTTTTTCCACAGCTAATATATCCAGAGATGCTAATGTGTGCAAAACAGATAATGATGGAAAGTTCAAATTGAAATCACTGGGACTGCATCTGAAGAGTAACTTTTCTCCTCCCCACAATAACCATGTGGTCGAGGCATATGTGGATATTGTATCCAAACAGATCACACAGCTGAGGGAGCAGAGCAGCCATGGGGTGGCGTCGAATCTGACCAGGGATGAGAGACAGGCACTGACACAGTTAGAGAATAACAAGGCACTTAAGATCAAATCTGCAGACAAGGGAGGGGCGGTGGTGGTGATGGACACGGTGGCTTATGAACGGGAGGTACTTAGACAGTTAGGTGACCGGGATGTGTACATGACATTACGGAATGACCCCAAGTGGGAGATTATGCGTAATCTCGAGATGTCATCGGTGAGGCCCGGGAGGATGGCGTCATTGAAGATGATATAGGGGAATTTTTATTGATTAAACACCCGGTCACTCCTCTGTTCTACGTGCTTCCTAAGATTCATAAGAGTCTGATTGACCCCCCTGGACACCCGATTGTCTCGGGGAGGGGGTCAATATTCAGCAACATTGCCATTTTTTTGGACAAAATCCTACGTGTCCACGCCACCAGCGCCCCTTCCTATAATAGAGATACGAGCCACTTTCTCTTGAAACTTGGTGAATTGACCTGGCCTGGCTGCCCTCTCCTGATCAGCTTCGATGTTGTCTCATTATACACAGCCATAGAGCACACGTTTGGATTGAATGTCGTCGATGTGGCCCTGGCCGGCGCCGGGCTCCCCCCGAGTGGATGTAGATTTGTCCTTCAATTGCTGGAGACACTACTGAAGCGGAATTATTTCCGCTTTGGTGATGTCTTTTACCAACAACAGCGTGGCGTGGCCATGGGGTCGAACGTGGCCCCGACGTATGCCAATATGTTTATGGCACATGTGGAGGACAGGTTTATCTATAGATCCGTCCATTTTGAGGGGGCCCGGTGCTGGTGGCGCTACATCAACGACATTTTTGTAGTGTGGGATGGAACACATGATCAATTGGAGTTGTTCCATCAAGAACTTAATACCTTTATCCCAGGTTTGAAATTTACAATGACGATGTCGACATGCGAACTACAATTCCTAGATGTGTTGGTACGGTTCAATGATGGGGTGGTGACGACAGATATGTATTATAAGCCGACTGATCGCAACAATTTGTTAAGGTTTGATAGTAGCCATCCGCATCGGATGATTCAATCACTACCGTGGAGTCAGATGCTAAGAGTGAGGCGGGTGGTATCTGATGAGGTACGGTTTGACCAAAGGACAGCCGAGATGGGTGACAAATTTCTGAGAAGGGGTTATCCTCGCAAGTTAATCGGACGATTGACACAGAAGGTACGGACGGTGAATCGGACTGAGACTCTACGCATTAACACAAGAGAGAATGACAGTCATCGTATCCCGTTTGTCTCTACTTTTGGTGCCCACAGTGACGTGATAGCGAGAATCATACGTAAAGAATGGCATATTCTACAGAGGGGCTTACCGACGGTTAAGGAATTTGGAGAGGCGCCCATGATGGCATACAAAAGGGGTAGGATTTTACGGGACAGACTGGTGAAGACTAAGGTGATGAATCCCATTGATGATGGACAGAGATATCTGGCCCCGAGGAAAATGGGATGTTACCCATGCCTCGGGTGCTGTAATTGTGGAAACATGGTGAAGGGTGATACCTTCGCCCATCCCTACAGTGGTAAACGGTATAAAATCAGGGATTTCTTCACCTGTCGGTCCCGTGATATTGTTTACATGATCACATGTCCCTGTGGCCTCATTTATGTAGGTGAGACCACCATGGAGGCGCGTGAACGAATTAATTCCCACAAAAGCAATATTAGGAGAGGATTGCTAGACAAACCAGTGGCTAAGCACTTTGTAGATTATGCCCATTCAGTGAACCAATTGAGGTTCCGCATCATTGACTCTGTGGGACAATTGAGACGTGGGGGGGATAAAAACCGTATATTGTGTAAGAAAGAGCTCAGATGGATTTTTGAGTTGAGAGCGCTCCAACCTTATGGGATGAACATAGAATTCAATGTTATTAATGTCTAAATATATGTGAACGATATAGTCTGTTTCCTCATGATTATGTTTTTAAAGTGGTTTTTATTATACACATCACTGTCACTTATGACAAAAAAATTTTGTATATGTTCACTGATGTCACATCCACGGATGGACCCTTAACTGTCCTATTGTTTATCTCACTGGAAGTTTTATTGCATATCTACTATAGAGTTCTGTGTTGCTGTGGCAGTTTCCATGGTAGCGGACTCAATATCCGGAGCGCAGTAACACTGGGGTCGTAAGAGCCGGCCATCACGTGACCACATTGACGAGCGCGTCTGTGATCGCGGGAGTAGGGTAACGGCCTTTGTTGTTGTGGTGGTTTCCATGGTAGTGGTTCCGACGGCAGCAGCGCAGTAGTGGTGAGGGCGGAAGTGCCGGCTATCACGTGATCGCATTGACGAGTGAGTCAGCGATCACGTGAGCGGGCAGTAACCGCTGAACTCTAGCTGACATGCGCAGTGGATACTGATAGACGCGCTGGATGCCGAGTGAAGCCACACATGGACACCACCTGAGAAGAGCGGTATGTGTTCTAGGATATAGTAGATTGCACATATGTTTGAATAGATTATGTAAATAGGGGCTAATGTGAGATTTAACAGCATTGGTCCTGTTCAGTTTTAAGGGGTGGGGATTTTGATATTTATGGCCACTATTTCATAGTCACATTGAGCTTGATAAAGGCTAGCAGATAGCCGAAACGTAGCTGCTTTTGTACTTGCACAAACTTTTGGGATTGCGATCCTGAATAAAGGAAATTCACCGTGGATGCTGCCTGCGATTTGAATTTATTGCTCAGTCTGGGTCTAGGACTTCATCATACTTCACATCATCTTCCACCCATTCATGACCCCTGCCCACCTCGTCTGTCTGCACATTGCAGAAAGCCACAGCAGTTGGCACCTGTGTTTTGTCATCATCAGAGACGGTTTTGTGGCGGTATTCCCATGTCCCCATCCTGCAACAAAAGTGGTTGAGCATCAGTGCATTTAAGGTCTTCCTCTTCTGGGGCAGGGCTAGGTGGATGGGCCGGGGAAACCCTGCCAAAAGAGTCGTCAAAAGGCATGAGACTTTCCTGCATGATTTGGGGCTCTGACTGCTTGGCTGATTTGCAAGGGGGTGAGGTGGAAGACTGATGGGCATGGGCTGCAGGTGCCAACTCTGAGCTTTCTGCAGAGGACTGGGTGTTAGATACTGTGAAGGAACTGGAGGCACTGTCAGCCACCCAATCTACTATTGCCTGTACAGGTTCTGGCTTTACCATCCGTAGAGTGGCATTTGGGCCTATCAAATAACGCTGCAGATTCTGTCGCCTACTCACACCAGAGGAAGGTGTTTGACTTGGAGCGGTAGTTGGCACTGAGCGGCCACGTCCTCTCCCAGCAACAGGAGCTCCACCAACACCACCACGACCATGCCCACATCCCTTATTTGATGTTCTCCTCATTATTTGCGTTCACCCACCAAGCTGAAAGACTGGTCTCTCTCCGGTGTCAATTTACCTGCCACTAGTCGACAATTACATTCGCTAAGGCAGTGCCCGTGTCATAAAAATGCTCTGTGGACCCAGAATAATGTTTCTTGTGCCCAAAATACACTGATTCTCAATTTCTATGCGGACATGTAAAAAATCTTTTGGGTACGCTCTATGCACAAGTGGTTTGTGGAACAAGAACAAGTATTTTTGTAATAAAATACAGAAAATTAGTATTTCATTGCTGTAAATTTTAATTAATTATTTATGCGCTGGATGCACAACTTTTTTTTGGCCTAAAACACAGCTTTTTTTTTAAATAAAACCCCAAAATGCAGTTTTTAACTGCTGTACATTAAAAGTAGATATTTATACCATGTATGGACACCAGATTTGGGGACCCAGAACACGGATTTGGTCACCAAAATTCACAATGCAGTATTAGACTGTTATAAATTGAAAAAAAAAAAAACACCTAAGGGTATCATCAGGGATTTAACTTCTCCCGCCCCATCTGAAGCTCATCTATATCTTTGATACAACTTATCTACAAAACTGTAAGTGACACATCTCTTACCTAACTATCAACGGTTGACCCATTGCCTAGATGCTATCAGTAAGTCTCAACCTACCCTAATCTGGCCTATTTTTTACTAATCAATAGTCAAAAATTAAGTTCACTAACAGTAAGGCAGTGCCAGTGTCATAAATAGAATACATTTCTTTATGTCACACAACAGTGTAATGAAGTAATTCAATACAATTATTTCACTATCACAAAAAATGAGAATTTTCCAACCAACAATGTAACAGCCAAGTTAAGGGTTTAATTGGACTTTCAGAAATGCAGCGTAGGATCCAAATGTGCTATCTAGATCAAAAACTGTGTTTTTTTACAAACAATTATGTAAATGCAGTATGTTACAGTGTTATTGGAATATCAGAAGTGCAACGTAGGCTGCTAATGTGCTATCTAGCACAAAAACAGTGTTTTTTGCAAACAACTATGTAAATGCAGTATGTTAAGGTTTTATTGGAATATCAGAAATGCAGAGTAGGATCCTAATGTGCTATCTAGCACAAAAACTTAGTTTTTTGCAAACAACTATATAAATGCAGTATGTTACGGTTTTATTGGAATATGAGAAATGCAGCGTAGGATCCTAATGTGCTATCTAGCACAAAAACTGTGTTTTTTTGCAACCAACTATGTAAATGCAGTATGTTACGGTTTTATTAGAATATCAGAAATGTAGCGTAGTATGCAAATTTGCTATCTAGCACAAAAAATGAGTTTTTTCTATAGCAGCAAGGTAACTGCAGTATTTAACGGTTTTATTGGACTGTCAGATATGCAGTGCCTGTGGAAGACAGATAAAAAATTGGCATCTGGGATGTTGCTGGTGTTTGGAACGATGTTGACTGATTGGGAGAGAGTCCAGAACAGCTGTCCGGAGTGCAGAGTTTTTTCTATAGCAGCAAGGTAACTGCAGTATTTAACGGTTTTATTGGACTGTCAGATATGCAGTGCCTGTGGAAGACAGATAAAAAATTGCTTTAGGTCACAATAATATGAGACAGACTAATGTAATTGAATAATTTTCACTGCCAGGTATGTACTGCAGGCCGCAGGGGTACTTGACCGGCCAAAAAAAGGAATTTGTCCTCGACTGGGCTACAAAAACAGAATTAAAGTAATGACCCTGACACACATGAAGTTCACATGTAGTTGCAAGTGCACTGCACTTGCAAAAATGGCCGCAGACGCCCACCGGAGTAGCAGATGGATTAAAAGTTACAAAAGTGTAGCATAGCACCCTCAATAATCGCTGTAGTTTGAAGATTGACCAATACCAAGTACACCAGAATCCTTCCCTAATCTTTCACCCACAGCAGCAGCATCTTATCCCTACACTGAGAAGAGCAGAATGACATGTGGTGCTACGTGACTCCAGCCTATATAGAGGCTGGGTCACATGCTGCACTTGACAATCACAGCTATACCATTAGTAGGCATGGCTGTGATGGCTTCTAAGGGTATACAAGTAAAATGCTTGTTAAATGGCTGCCCTGCAGCCTTTCAAAACGTGACAAAAAAACGCCGAACACTGAACCCGAACCTTTACGGAAATGTTCGGGTTCTGGTCCAGGCACCAAAAACCCTAAAGTTTGTTCCAAACCTGAACTTTACAGTTTGGGTTCACTCAACTCTAATTCGATGTTATTTTAAGTCATTTCCCTATCCCATTTGTTTGCAGGGCAATTGTCCTGTTCCTACCCCCGTTTTGCTTTCTTTTGCAGCCCTGTAGCCCTCACTGTGACTATTTTACAGCCATTTTAGTGCACCAAAGTTTGGGTCCCCATTGACTTCAATGGGGTTCGGGTTCAAGTTCGGGTAAAGTTCGGATCCCGAACCCGAACTATGACCACTCAACCCTAGACACTGAAACTCCTGACCTTGGTCGATTACCCATGTTCCCAGACATGGCACATTCAAGTTGGGTGGCGTCTGGGATGTTGCTGGTGTTTGGAACGACGTTGACTGATTGGGAGAGAGTCCAGAACAGCTGTCCGGACCTGTGAAAGGTGAAAGAACGGTCCGAACGAAGATCTGGCCTCGGCCAAAAGAGTGGGCCCGTCTGACTACAAAGGGACAAAAGTTGTTTAGGCAGTGGGATAGGCTGACTGTGTTAGACCATATATTTGCAATCAGAGTTGCAGTACCAGCTACAGATTGTCATCCCCATGTCGTTGGTACTGGAGGCTACCCGGGAATCCCATGATAGGAGTACCCATTTTGGGAGCCATAAGACGTTTAAGTGGCTCCAGTGGATGGTATACTGTCCAGATTTGGCAGACATGGTGGACGAGGCATGTCCTAAAGTGTCGGCCCTGCGGGCTGAGTAAGAGTACTGAACAGCGAGTTCCTGTCCAGGCCACCTGGACCTCAGCGCCCCTAGAGCTCCTCATGATCGATTACGTACAGATTGGGTACTCTACCTCGGGACACTCATACTATTTAGTCATGAAAGACCATTTCACAAAGTACATGGTGGCTGTGCCCACCAGAGACGGCCACTGAAGCGGTCTTCAAACACTTAATACAGGTGTTCGTGTGTCCACCGAGGATACATTCGGACAGGGGGGCATGTTTTCAGGGTACTTTCATAAATGAGCTGTACCAGATGTATGGGATTGAACATTCCCACACCACCCCGTATCACCCCCAAGGAAACAGAGCGTGTGAATGACTCAACCGCACCTTGTTCCAGATGCTGCGGACTTTGGAGGACAGCTAAACGGCTTGGTGGCCCGAGTACCTACCTAAACTTATGTGGGCCTATTACAACAGGGTACACAGTACCACCAGGTACTCCCCACATATGCTCATGTTTGGGAGAGCCGGACGGGAGATTGAGGATCTCCACATGCCCGATCCGATGGAGCCACCAACGAGAAGTACCACCGCATTGGTGTAAAATGTGATGGTCAAAGCCAAACGGCCGTCTGGGAAGTTGGATGGGCGGTAGGATATGGTCCCATACATGGTAAACAAAGGGGTAGAACCTTCCATCCTGATTTATGAGGTAGAAATAATAGGAACTGGGGGTCCTCACGAAACTTGTACTGTAACATGTTGAGGCATTGTAATTTTGACGAATCAGTGTGCAAGGAGGAGATGCCTCCTCCTGCTCAGAGTACAGAGGAACTTCCCTTAGAGGAGGAGGAGGAGGAGGAATGGTTGGTTGCCCCTGTCCTGGGACCTACCGAGATGACAGCTGTGGCAAGTTTGCAACCCAGGGTTAGTGTTGAGCGGTCAGCATCCCCTCTCCCATTAGATATGCCTGACGTTCCTAGTGCTCCTAGAGCCTATCACTCTACATAGGTCAATGAGACCCAATGCTGGTGTGCCTCCACAGCGTTATGCCCAGGATGAGTTTATGTGGGGAGGGATGCCAAGGGCGACAACCTCTAGTGGGGTGGTATGTGAGCTGGGGAAACAGCTGTCACTGTTAAACACTTTGTGGATTAAATTAAGTGTTCTGGACTGACGTTCTGATATTTGGCCACAAGATGCCGCTGTTTTCTAGGCACAGCTGACTGACTGAATATACATATTTCCATATTCTTGAGAGGTGGGGTTGCCAGGCTGAAGGAGAAAGAGGAAGTCGCCATATTGGAAGGACACAGAGACACAGAGAGAAGTAAATCCATTTACATCCAAGCGTGGGATCAACATTTTGGACCACAGCTACAGTCAAGTTAAGCTGATCGCTGTTCATGACCTAGATTCTGCCCAGGGGACAGAGGACTTCTGCCAGGAGTGCTGATGAGAGCTGAGGAACAAACTACCTGCTTTGCGGTTCCGCATGTTGAATAGTCTACTTGTTCTGTTCGGAGTCATCAGCGGAGACAGAGCAGACCCGGGTCTGTAAGATCGTTCACGCACCTCATTTCAATATTGGGCCTAGAGACTAGACTAGGTCTGTAGTTATCTAGTTAGGGTCTCTGTTTCATGTGTCAGGCCAAAAAGTGTTTCTGCTGTTCACAAAAGGACTCCATAATAAAAAGAGACATTGCACAGTTGAGAGCCGATAGACTTCTCACCGGCTCAATCCAGCTCAGCGTTTTGCGCAGGAGCAATATGCAGGCACCTGCCATAGCACCAGTTATGGGAGGGGGAATATTGGAGTTTATTACAAGATTGTGAACTTTGTGTTGCACCGCAAGCAAGCCTGTATCATACACCCACATAATTGTTTGTGTCATTTCTAGGGTAATAACAGGTACAGTGTGGCGTTTTAGTTGTGCCCACCAGTAGGCAAACTAGTGCAATTCTTTCTGGCATCCATTGCAGGGCGCTGTGCTATGCAGCACAAGGGTCTCGGCCTGTGGGCTGAGTGTATGTAAATCCATTTTATGTTCCCAGAGGTTGAGGTTTGTGTTCAGTGTCATATTGCAGTAAAAAGTCTGTTTTGCAAAAGCTGCTTTCGGCGTTGCTTTTCTCATTTGTGACTTCGCTGTATCCTGGGGAGCCTACCCCGGTACACAGCTTACATTAGTCTCACTGTAATCCAGCACTACCGTGTCTCTTTGCTTTGCCTTGGCTTCTTGGCTATTCCCTGCTTTTCCACAGTAATGGTCATGTATTCTGGGGCTGTACCTAATCGCTATGCAACATCATGCTCTCTCATTGGCACTCTGCTGTTAAAACCCTGTTTGTTTAAGCAGTTGCTGTTTGAGCATTACTATTTAGTTCACTGTATTGCTCTAGGTTCCAGTCCCATCAGTCTGTGTTCTTGCTACTCGTTCAAAGCCCTGCTACGAGTCCTGTGTCTATACTTCAGTCATGTGTCTGGATTCCAGTTAAGTTACTTCACAGTGGCAAGCTGAACACTGCTAGTCCACAGTTAAAAATGAACTCTGCTAGCCCATAATTATATACTTAGCTTTGGTAAAGTTTCCATGTTTGTCCCTGGAGTACATGGTTACCTTACAGACTGTTTTTGTTCCCACTTCACTTTCATGTTTGAATACTACAGAATCCACCTAAGGAGGCACATTCATTGTATGTTACTTAGGGTACATTCACATGACCTGTTGCACAACAGGTGCGGATCCATTCATTTCAATGGGGCCACCAAAGATGTGGACAGTACGCCGTGTGCTGTCCACATCTATAGTTCCATTCTGCAACCCCACAAAAAAGATAGAGCATGTCCTATTCTTGTCCTCAATAATAAGGTTAAAAAACATCGTAAGTATCATGAATTAAATATCACAGATATTTTGTACTAGAAGCATAGAAGGGTGTGTTCGCAAAGAAAGATCGCCAACAGCCCTCTGTAAGTATTCAAACAAAATTTGAATTTATAGCTATCTTGTGTTATTCACCTGCTGTTTAACTCCGTTTCTGCTTCCTATATATTTTTGTGGTAAATATATGAATTAGGGTCCATTCACACGTCCGCAAGTTGGGTCCACATCCATTCCGCAATTTTGCGGACCCATTCATTTTCAATGGGGCCAGAATGGACACTTTGTGCTGTCTTCATCCGCATTTCCGGATCCGCACTTCCGGATCCGCAAATTCCGTTCCCGAAGAAAAAAGAACATGTCCTATTCTTGTTCGCAATTGCGGATAAGAAAAGGCATATTCTATTATATTGCCCGCGATGTGCGGTCCGCAAATTGCGGAACACACATTGCCGGTGTCTGTGTTTTGCGGATCCGCAAAACACTTATGGACGTGTGAATGGACCCTTATTTGAGACGGGCCAGTTGCAAGGGAGAGGCTGATAACAACTTTTTATCTCCTTTGAAGTCTCCAAAATCTGTCTTAGATCACGTCTTCAACGGCATTAGGCCAGATTAGGATAGACATTTGCCAGTTCTCCTTTTTCCTTTCTGTCGCTGCCATATTAACCAGATTTTTATGAGAAGAAACTTAAAGCAAACCCTTCTCATTATACATGTCATTTGAAGCATGTCATGGAGGAAGGGGAGCATCACAGATTAATATATAGTGCTGTGGGAAATGATTCAGATTTTAATTCCCACTGACAGTCCAGAAATGTGCATTCTCAGAAAATCCTTTTAAAAGAACGCTATGAGATGTGAAGTGATACAGAGAAATTACTCCTGTATTGTACAGCATTGCGTACAGATCTTATCTGTTAAATTCTGCATGAACTGAGCCTTCTTCCCCTAGAAACATTAAGGAGGACTATACAGAGTGACTAGGTGCAGGCTCTGTTGACACCTAAGTGGAATAGTTAAATATAGATGATGCAGAGTATTCAATTAAAATAGAAAAGAAAAATCCAAATGAACAAATTTCAGCTTTTATGAGTGTTGGGTCTTTATTCGCTTGTAAAAAGCCTTGTGCAATTTAGCAAAAATGACCTAAAGTTTGAACCTTCTATTCTTAGAGGAATATTGTAACTTAACATTTTTGACAATTGGAAAGCAATTGCATTCCATATGTACAGTAGGTAGAGCGCTGTTCTTATCGATTTTCATAGCAGTCCATGTCCCCACGTGCTGCTTCACTGTATCTTACTTTATGAAATTACACTCGTTCAGCTGATTTTACATTCAGATGCACAACCAGGTACAATGTTATCTTAACTATATTACAAGATTTATTTTTAAATGGATCACTACCATAATATTTGCAATAAACCTAGCTGCTAAGACATTTGCATTTGTGACTTTAATACATAACATTAGATTTTATCTCTCCCATACTTACAGTACGTTACTAGGATTTCCATCGAGTGAGGCTATCTATGTATACAATTACCAGCAATTGGTTCTTGTGTTTATAAATTATTATTAGAGCTATACTGGTTAAAACCAGACTTTTTTCTACTTTAAACTTTTCAAACTTCATAATTTATAATTAAGTGTTGCAAAATTAGTTTAGCAAAATAAGACTCACTTGGCTTTATATATTAGTTTAGGGTATTATGGGTTATTTTAGCAATTTAGGGTACTTGCAGGATCACAAATAGTGTTGGGCGCGAATATTCGAATCGCGATTATTAATTGCGAATATCAGCACTTCGAGAATTCGCTAATATTTAGAATACAGTGATATCAATTTGTAATTTCGAATATCCTAGATTTTTTTAAATCAGTAACCTCCCTTCTTGCTTGTGGGCCAATGGGAAAGCTACAATGTCTTTGTCAGAGCTTAGCAACATTCCTAGCAACCAATAGGAAAGTTGCCTACCCCTTTACTATATAAGAACCTTCCCAGCAGCCACTGTATGCAGTATTTTGCAGATCTGAGAGAGACAGCAGTGTCATTGCTGTGCTCTCTGCTTTCCTGTGTCATGACATTAGATAGGTAATTAGTTAGTTAGCTTATATGTATAATAAAGATAGTTAGTAGGAGATAGTTAGTGTAGGTTAGCTAGTGATATAGTGTAGCTGACAGGTTCTGCTGTCCATACATACATGATACATACATAGTGCTGTGATGTCACAAGTTCACAATAATACTTAGTGCACCAATTACTAATCTGTAGTCAGACCTGTTAAAATGGTGAAGTTGCACATATTGCGCCAACATATTTGCATCATTAGTGCCGATTTCGCAATCGCGAATATATTGGAGCACTATATCTGCATATAAAGCTATTGTAATGTTCTGCCATGCCAACCATTTTCTCCAGTCTCAGGAAACTTCTAGCAGCTTGAAAAATATAGCTATAGTGACCCACGCCTGCATTTCGCGCGGATTACTCGAATATTACATTGCCGATTTTTACAATCAAGAAAATAATTTCTAATTCGCGAATATATGATGAATATTCTACCAAATATTCATGAAATATCGCAAATTCAAATATTGCCGCTGCCGCTCATCACTAATCACAACTGAGCACGCAGTACCATATTCATCGCAGTGGGAGGCCACAAAGTACATAAAGATTTTTATAGCTTTTATTGGTCCAAGGATATCTGTATAAATTCAAATGCACTGAGCTCCTTCCAGCACTGGTTGCAGGTAGACAGAGTTTGCTGCAGGCAGTCAGTTTCATCTTGTGCTGAATACAGGGAAGCAGGATATTTTTGTTTTGTTGGGTATATTTTGTCAGTGTTTGTATGCCAGTAGTCTGGTGGTATACATAAAAAAAATTGAAAAATATAGTCCTCAGACTGGATGATATATTTATGAAACACCAGTTCCATTTTCAGCCTTACAAGTTGAGTATCATTGACAAAGCTTAAAGGCAATCTGTCACCAGGGACCTCCACATCCAACTGTTTGCATAGACAAATAATTTGTAATTCACTTGATTAAAATAGTTTTTCTCTGAGGCTCCATTCCCAAGTTGTGATATCTATTCTTAATATGCAAATTAAGCCTTTGGTGAAATGAGGGTGTCCCCATTGCTCTTGTTGCACGCAACCTCCACTCTCGTCTGTAGCCTTTTGGCATCCGGAGAGGTATAAAGTGGACTCTCATTGCATTTATTGGAAGCCGTCTGGCACCAGGTAAGGTACAGAGTGAGCTCAGTATACATGTTGGTACTTGCATTCCCTGAAGCAGAGTGGACCCAGCATGCATGTGAATTTTACAGTGGCCGTGAGGACTCATTACAGGTAGTGTTTAGTGTTAGGTCCCCTCTTACAGGGATCGCCTTGACATTTTGTAGACGGGCTCAAATAATTTTGTACAAAATATATTTGCTAAGAATCTCAAATTTACTATATAAGCATAGGATTAACATTATAATATTTATCATTATTATTACATTTATCCCAGAGTGTTGTTGCATTCTCTTTTTCTGTGTGTATTTAGCCATGGCAACGTGCACCTGCAGATTGCGATGTGCTGACTGACCCCCTTTTCCTTGTAGTATATATATAACTCTGTTCATTTTTTTTCTACTGGAGTGCTGCCTTTTTTGTTATTTTTGTATTCCTGGCGATTGTTTTGTCTCAACACCTCGATTTGTGCTTTGCTGTCTTGTGCTGCCATTTTAATGTATCATTTGTTCAATATTAATAGTATATTTTCATATAATGTATACCCCATAATAAAATACTGTAGAACTTTGGAATGTGTTTTTTTTTTTTTCAAGAGAAAATTGACAAGATGTTTAGTTTCTTGTCTAGACCCAGCAACTTGTTATCTGCATTAAGTGTTCTGTAACTGCTTCATAAGTCATGTAATCATCAAGCCAATTACAAGCAGAGATGGTGCTATATTATAAAACACTCTTAACACCGTGTATTTAGAGATCAATATGTTAAGAGCTGTAAAAACTAAAGTTGAAGTAACAGAAAAGGTGTTTTGCCAGCTCGCCGATTTTATAATGCTTCACAGTTTGAATCTCCAATGGTGCAGGGAACACATGAGGAAACCACATCTACTGCAAAAAAAACAAAAAAAAAAACAGCTATAGACTTGAAGATTTGTATTCAGCATTCATGTCCTTCTAATAAAACATAAGCTTTTATTGCATCCATTGCTATGCAGAACGACCTGAAACATCTAACTGTCCTTATAATGTTCCTGTGCTTATTGATACAATTACCCAGATTTACTAATGCGTCTGTGCCTAGAATCTGTCTAAAAAGTGACACAACTGGGGTTTCTACAATTTTACAATTCTTCCCACATGCTTGAAAAGAGATGGGGCTTAGGAGAAAGGGAGAGTAGCTTTATGGATCTAAGATGTGCTGTTTTGTGGCAGAGTTCTAGCATAACACTCTGTCTAAATGTAAGCCAACCAATAGTTGGTATATTATTGTTTTAAATTTATAATTATTATTATTATTTTTTTGTGGAAGCACCAAAACATTGGGAAATAGCAAAGCGAATGCACAAACTGCTCCAGAGTGCAATAATGGCTAGGTGTGCCTGGTACACTTCTCTACCTATTTAGCTTTTTATTTTTTTCTCTTTTTCTTTTTTTGGTTTGGGGAAGCCCCAAAACATTGGGAAATAGCAAAGAGAACAATAGCTAGGTGCGCCCGGTACACTTATCTACTCTGCCAATATAGGACATAAAAATCTTTAGCGTAGAGGTGCAGGTCCCAGTGGAGAAGGACACGGACGTAGCGGTGCAGACGGAGGTGGCGGACGTGGCTGTGCAGGCGGAAGATAACAAAATGGCTGCACATTTCACATACAAACAATAGAGCTAAGAAATGGGGATCATTCTAAATTAAAGTGGTATTGTACCTACTATAAATGGAAAAATAGAAGCTCTTTGGGCACATTTTTGATTAAATGCGTGTGTCGGGCCCATCTACCAGGAGTCAAAGTAGCTTCAGCAGAATGGTACCTAACACTAACAAACCGCCTCTCTTTGACTTACCTAAGCCTACAATTTTAAGGGCAGTGTAGGAACCAGCTACATTTATACTCTGCTCAGAAGCCCCAGGCGAATGGGCGTTGCTCTGTCTAAAAGAGGCACTACCCTCAATATATACTACAATAAAATTTAGACTAGCACATTTGAATACATAATCACAGGTGCATATCCATCTAGCAAATATGGTTGATAATAAAATGGCTGCACAACATTTCACATATAAACAATAGATGGCTTCCGCAGATGGGTACCTAACACTAACATTTTAATGAACGTGAGCTTGTCCAAATTGGCTGTGGACTGGAGAATGCGCCTGTCCGTGATCACACCTCCGCCATGCTAAACACATGTTCGGACAATACACTTGCTGCAGGGCAGGCCAGCACCTCCAAGGCATAAAGGGCAAGCTCAGGCCATGTGCCCAATTTGGAGACCCAGAAGTTTAATGGGTGTGGGGGGTTAGCTCTGGTCTCGGGGATCATTCACACAAACTTCCTTCCGGACAACGGATTTCATGTCCAAACAGTGCATTTATTTGGCAGTCTTCTCAAACAAAACAAAATAAATGAACACCTGCCCGTCTAGGCACTATCTAATACATAAGATACATCATATCCCTAACTCGGCTATATGATAGCGTTCACACACGGAACCAGGTGCGGCTTACCCCAGCCATACAATACTCCAGCCCTCAGGCTGTAACGAGTGCAGTACCTTTATACAGGGGTTGTGGTCTAGCAGACCTCCCGACTATGACCTTTCAATGTTTGTTCCCGGGCCTCACCGAGTCCCCCAAAGTCCAGGCTTTTGCATAGCCTCTTGGCCCCTCAGCCTTGCCTTGCTGAGACCACTCTGACAGAGACTCAGCAGGCCTCTGTCTGCACACTCTCCAGAGTCAGAGACCCCACCCATGTCCAACAAGAGGATTAAATAGAATCCCTGGACATGGGCATTGTCCAAAATCCCGGACTGGAGCATGGGGAACAGGCACCCACCCAGCACATTACCTGTTCCCAGTAAAAGCCCGCCCTGGAACTGGCTGAGCCAGCTATACTAATACTTAACTTGGGCTTTCACTCCACCAAGGACAGGCACCTTGGTGACACGCTCTCGGTGCAAACAGCCCTGTCTGACGGTTTCCCTGGGGCTTCACTACACACATCAGTGTTCACATTGCCACATATCCCCCCCCTCTGTTCACACCTGTGGGGGTGAACACATACACCAACCGGATGCTCCTGACAGGGCATCCGCCCTTTTCTAGCCTCTGTCTCAACATTCCCTCTGGAAGATGTGGTCAGCGTCATCATTTTCCCTTTATTTTGCCATACCCAAGCCAGCAAGGCTTGGTTTGTCACCCACATTGACCTGTTGCCAAAGAGATAGTGTCTAAGAGGTTCCCAATTCCATGGGACAGGCAGACCCTCTCTTTCTATTTTTATCTCTCTCTCCCTTTTTCTTACACAGCTGCTTCAACCGAGCACGCTTCTTAAGACTTGCCTCTTTTTGTCTCTTTATTTTATCAACAAATAGCCTCTTTCTTTTTCCTTTACTCCCCACAGGGGTTAAGTCAAGTTTGGCTCCAATTTCAGAGTCTTCTGCTTCTTCAGTGGCACGCCCCACTTCAGCAGATTCTTCTTCATCCTTCTCTTTGGTCTCTGGGGCATACCAGGATTTCTCCCACTCCAACTCATCGGCCTTAGCTTCTTTAGCCTTTGAGTCTCTTTTGGAGTCTTCATTCAGTTGATTAGCCTTCTCATCCTTCTTGGACACGGCATCATATACTTGATTTCTTAACTCCTCCTCTTTCTCATCATGGTTGGAGGTACGGGGTACATCAGGGTCTTCACCAGACTCGTCGTCTTCTGGCAATCCCTGCAGAGATTCACCCCGGATATGGTTCTCCCTTCGGATAGGATTCAGGAGAGCCAGCCCATCGGAGTAGACAGGACCCTCATACTGGTCATCTATCTCAGCACCTTCATCTGGTTCAGCAGATACATCATCCATTTTCTTCTCTGCCTCGGCTGGCACCACAGCGCCACCATCTCCAGACCCATTCTTAACAGGCTCTGCCTTCTTGGCATCTTTTAGAGAATCTTCCTCTTCAGGTATCTCATTCTCTTCCACCTGCTGCGCAGGAGCACGCTTAGGCCTCTCCAACTCATAGACTTTATCTTTTGAGCTCCTGAGAACTTCCAACTCTGCTCTGAGTTGCTTGTTCAGCCTCTCCAATTCACCTCGCTCCTTAAGCGCTTTTTCAAGGGCTCTAGCCAAGGAGATGGCCTTGGACTTTTTCTCCAGAGCATCAGCCTCCGCTCGGTCACGTTCTTCGGCATATCGGGCCGCAACATATTTCTCTTCAGCCAGGAGCTGGTCAAACTTCTTCTGTTTCTTCTCCAATCTAGACACAGTTTGTCTCTGGTTGTCCAGGTCCACTATTCGATCACGCAACTCTTGATGAAGTTGCGCCATACTGGCTTCCAAATGTCTTTGCTCCTCCAAGAGGGCAGATTTTTCTGAGGCACTGTTTAAGACCTCATCAGCCAGTTCATCTCTTTCCTGCTCTGCAAGAAGTCTGGATCGCTCAGAAACTGCAAGTTCCTCTTGAAGTTGGAGAATTTCCGCTTCCATTTGAGTTTTTCGCATCAGCTTGTTGGATGCACTCCCTTTTTTGGCCTCTGGATCCAGCGGCTCTTTACTCTGTTCTGCAGCAGTACCAGACGTAGGAGTATCTCCTAGGACCTCGCCAAGACTTTTGTCAATGTCTACTACAGGCTTGTGTAACTTCCTGGAGACTTTCATTTTCTTCTGGACATCAGGCAGTAGTCCCTTCGCTATTGTACCTAGGGACCATGTAGGGAGAGAGAAACCGTCTTCATGATTGCAGCAATACTGACATGTCCTGTCATCTAGCCCTGCCTGGGTATGGGTCTCAGATACTAGGCCGCCATCTCCCCACTCGCCTCTCGTCACGTCAGGTATAACTATCGTCTGGTTGCTACCAGTAACCACATCAGTTTGGCCAGACCTCAACATGGCAGCCTCTCTCCCTGAGTTGCTATCGGTCACAGCACATGAGTCATTTATACCGCTCATGTCATTCTCAATCCTGCCCTCAAGGGGCACTGCTGAGCTAATCCCTGCCTTGGACACTTCCCTAGCCACCATAGAACCCCATGGACACTGCATATCCACCTCTGTTACGTGTGGTACACTCTTTGGCACTGCCACAGTTTCCTGCACATTCACTACAGTGGGTTCCCCCAACTCTGTGCTCTCAACATTTATCGGCATTTTTCCAACTTTTACATTTTTACCTACAGGGAGCACTTCTCCCCTGGTCACACCCTGCAGTGGAAAATGCATATCAACATCATCATCACATGACATCATACTTTCATTTGGCATTTCCGCAAACTGGGCACCATCGCTTTGCACCTTATCAGCGCCAATGTTTTTAATGGTCACATCACTTAAAGGGGTCGCTACCGATTCTGCAGGAGCCTTGTCAATTTCTGCAGAAGGGTCTGCCTTACCCCACAGCAACGATTCAATATCATGGCCAAACAACATATCAGATAAACGTGAAACTGCATCACGAATCTCACAAGTCACTGTTTGCACTGGAGTCTCCCACGCCGTGAGAGCCACCGGACCGTTCATGCTGTCCCCATGAATGTCCCGCACACAGTTCTCAGCGACCGGGCTGGTCTGAACCAGGATCACCTGACCCCCTGCAACACACGGAGTAATAATCGGAACAGTCTTACCCTCAGATGTCATGGGTTCGGCAGTCCCAGGCGATGAGGGAGTTCCAGGAATATCTTCCCCCAGGTCACCATCCTTCTCCTGGACATTAGGAACCTCCAGCCTTTGATTTCTGGTTACCTGACTCCTGGTCATAGGACAATCAGGTGCACACTTTGTGACTTGACGGCATCTCCAGCAGCGCTCTCTCTTTTGCCATGCAGCTGCACTCTGTAGTGGTTGGTTGCACCTAGCAACCGCATCACTGCTCCTCCGCACATCCTCTCTAGGACTCTGTATGCCGCAAACACTTGAACTCTTGAGAGCCGCACCGCTCTCCACCTTCTTTTCTTCCCGACGGTTGCCCTTGGCAACGGCACACCACACCTTTTCGTCTGGTTTTCCAGCCGCATCACCGACACTTTGGACTTTTACAAATTGTCCATTCAGATTTGAAGGCTTTCTCTCCAGGGCCAACTGCAAATGCGCCCTCAAAGCCTCCCCCTCGGCATCCAAACGCATCCTGCGAGCCTGCAGTTCCTCAGCACAGTGGTTACCACAGGAAACGCCTAGACCTTGGGTTAGGACTTCCCTTGGTCGGCCAAACTGCTCCATGAGTTTTTCATGCTCCTGTTGCCACTTCAGGTGCCTTTGGTTAGCCTCCAAATTGGCCTGCCTCAGCTGCTCGGTGAGATCCTTCATCCACCCCATAGCAACAGACAGTCCAGACACCAGGAAAAAAAATTTCTATTATTTTTTTTCCTACTTCTTCTTAACACGTCCACTTTAACCTGAGACCAGTCTCCAGGTGCCTCCCTGTAGAGACAATCTCAGCACTGCACCGCAGACATAACAGTCTCTTTAAACTTTCTCACCGTCAAAAAAAATATAGCATTCAGCAGCACCTGCTTTTTCTGCTTGTTTGTTGCTCCCAGCAACGCTTTTCCTTCTCCAGCAGGGACGACTGCCCGCATCCGACACCAAATGTGGGGGGTTAGCTCTGGTCTCGGGGATCATTCACACAAACTTCCTTCCGGACAACGGATTTCATGTCCAAACAGTGCATTTATTTGGCAGTCTTCTCAAACAAAACAAAATAAATGAACACCTGCCCGTCTAGGCACTATCTAATACATAAGATACATCATATCCCTAACTCGGCTATATGATAGCGTTCACACACTGAACCAGGTGCGGCTTACCCCAGCCATACAATACTCCAGCCCTCAGGCTGTAACGAGTGCAGTACCTTTATACAGGGGTTGTGGTCTAACAGACCTCCCGACTCTGACCTTTCAATGTTTGTTCCCGGGCCTCACCGAGTCCCCCAAAGTCCAGGCTTTTGCATAGCCTCTTGGCCCCTCAGCCTTGCCTTGCTGAGACCACTCTGACAGAGACTCAGCAGGCCTCTGTCTGCACACTCTCCAGAGTCAGAGACCCCACCCATGTCCAACAAGAGGATTAAATAGAATCCCTGGACATGGGCATTATCCAAAATCCCGGACTGGAGCATGGGGAACAGGCACCCACCCAGCACATTACCTGTTCCCAGTAAAAGCCCGCCCTGGAACTGGCTGAGCCAGCTATACTAATACTTAACTTGGGCTTTCACTCCACCAAGGCCAGGCACCTTGGTGACACGCTCTCGGTGCAAACAGCCCTGTCTGACGGTTTCCCTGGGGCTTCACTGCACACATCAGTGTTCACATTGCCACATGGAGAAGACCCATCAGTCAGTAGGTGCAGACGTGTGGACATGTACTGTTCCACCATATTGCTGAAACTGGTGTAGGAATGAGGGGTTTGGGTTCCTGGAGAACTGGGACGACTTTTCTGTCGGTTACAGTCTCTATCGTAGGGATGGGCTGCACCTCAATGGGGAAGGGGCAGCTGTGTTGGGAGAGAAGATGGGTAGAAGATTGGAGGAGTGTTTAAACTAGGAACTGGGGGGGAGGGTAATTACGTTATAGAATGAGAAGATAGTGCAGATAGAGATTAGGGGCAAGGTAATGGGACTGGGGGAGGAATGGAAGGAGGGACTAGAACAGTTCAGAAGGAAAAAGGAGTAGGGTAAAAAATATACATAAACCTCTTAATTGTATGTATACTAATGCCAGAAGCCTTACTAATAAAACTGGTGAACTGGAATTAGTGATGTGTGAGGAGGACTATAATATAGTGGGAATAACTGAGACATGGCTGGATGATAGCTATGACTGAGCAGTTAATGTACAGAGTTAAAGTCTGTTAAAGAAAGGATCGACAAAACCGGAGAGGGGGAGGGGTCTGCCTTTATGTAAAGTCCTGTCTAAAGCCCACAGTCTGAGCAGATATAAGGGAGGGACATGAATATGTGGAGTTACTGTGGGTAGAAATACATGGAGGCAAAAATGATAATAAAATACTTATAGGAGTTTATTATAAACCACCTAATATACCTGAGTCCACAGAAAATCTACTACTAAACTAAATAGACAAGGCGGCAGATCATAATGAGGTCGTTATTATGGGGGACTTCAACCACCCAGATAAAGACTGGGAAACTGAAACCTGTATATCTTATAAAGGAAATAGGTTCTTGGCAATAACCAAAGACAATTACCTTGCCTAACTGGTTCAGGACACGACTAGAGGGACGGCCATACTGGACTTAGTATTAACCAATAGACCTGACAGTACAACAGATGTGCAGGTTGGGGGACACCTGGGAAATAGTTACCATAAAGTAATAACCTTCCAATTGTCATTCAAAAGAGTGTTTCTTCAGGGAGGAACAAAAATACCAAACTTCAAAAAAGCTAAATTTTGCCAACTAAGAGGGGCCATAGGCCTAACTATGGGACAAAGTACTCAAAAATAAAAATACAGCCACAAAATGGGATATTTAAAAAAAATATCCTAATACCTAATTGTGAGAGGTACATACCTTATGAGAACAAAAGCTTAAGGAACAAGAAAACAACAATATGGATAAATAGAACTGTAAAGAAAGCAATAAATGACATAAAGAAAGCATTTAAATCACTAAAACAGAAGGGTAGCGAGGAAGCACTGAAAAACTATAAGGGAAAAAATAACAGATGTAAAAAACAAATAAAAGTAGCCAAGCTAGAGACCGAGAGATTAATTGCCAAAGAGAGCAAAACTAACCCTAACATATTCTTCAGTTATATAAATGGTAACATAGTATATAAGACAGAAAAAAGACATTTGTCCATCCAGTTCGGCCTGTTTCCTACAAGTTGATCCAGAGGAAGGCAAAAAACCCCTGTGAGGCAGAAGCCAATTTTCCCCACTTAAGGGGAAAAAAATTCCTTCCCGACTCCAATCAGGCAATCAGAATAACTCCCTGGATCAACGACCCCTCTCTAGTAGCTGTAGCCTGTAATATTATTACACTCCAGAAATAAATCCAGTCCCCTCTTGAATTTCTTTATTGTACTCACCATCACCACCTCCTCAGGCAGAGAGTTCCATAGTCTCACTGCTCTTACAGTGAAGAATCCTTTTCTATGTTTGTGTACAAACCTTCTTTCCTCCAGACCCAGAGGATGTCCCCTTGTCACAGTCACAGTCCTGGGGATAAATAGATGATGGGACAGATCTCTGCACTGACCCCTGATATATTTATGCATAGTTATTAGATCTCCCCTCAGTCGTCTTTTTTCAAAAGTGAATAACCCTAATTTTGATAACCATTCAGGGTACTGTAGATTACTCATTCCAGTTATTACTTTAGTTGCCCTCCTCTGAACCCTCTCCAGCTCTGCTATGTAAAAAGTATAAATCTGAAGGTGTAGGCCCTTTACAGAGTAATGAGGGGGGAGTTGCAGAGAGCAATGAGGAGAAAGCAAAGCTATTTAATATTTTTTTCTTCACTGTATTCACTAAGGAAAACAAACTGTCAGATGAAATGCAGAATGTAAAAGTAGATTCCCCATCAAAAGTGCCCTGTCTGATCCAGGAAGAAAAACAGTGGCGTCTTACAAAGATTAAAATAGACAAATTGCCAGGACCAGATGGCATACCCCCCGTATTCTGAGAGAAAAATAAGTAATGTCATAGACAGACCCGTATTTCTGATATTTAAAGACTCTATACTGACAGGGAGTGTTCCACAGGATTGGCGCATAGCAAATGTGGTGCCAAAAATCAAAAGGGGTCCAAAAACAGTGCCTGGGAACTATAGGCCAGTAAGTTTAACATCTGTCGTTGGTAAACTGTTTGAAGGTTTTCTAAGAGATGCTATTTTGGAGTATCTCAATGAAAATAAGCAAATAACGCCATATCAGCATGGCTTTATGAGGGATCAGTCATGTCAAACAAATTTAATCAGTTTCTATGAGGAGGTAAGTTATAGACTTGACAGCGGCAAATCAATGGATGTAGTATATCTGGACTTCTCCAAAGCATTTGACACTATACCTCATAAAAGTTTAGTACATAAAATGAGAATGCTTGGACTAGGAGAAAAAGTCTGTACGTGTGTAACTGGCTCAGTGATAAAAAAGAGAGGGTGGTTATTAACAGTGTTGATAACAAATATTCGAATTGCGAATTTTAATCGCGAATATCGGCACTTTGAGAATTTGAGAGCATTTAGAATATCTCAAAATATATTCGTAATTGCGAATATTCGTTTTTTTTTAAACAACAGTCTATACTAATTTTATGCAAATTTTTGTTAATGCGAATTTTCACAATTAAGAAAATAATGCCTGAAGTTTAGGAATTTGCGAGTTCGCGAATATATGGCGAATATTCGCCCAAATATTCACGAAATATCGCGAATTTGAATACTGCCCCTGCCACTCATCACTAGTTATTAACAGTACACACTCAGATTGGGTCACTGAAACTAGAGGAGTACCTCAGGGGTCAGTATTGGGCCTATTCACTTCAATATATTTATTATTGATCTTGTAGAAGGCTTGCACAGTAAAATATAAATTTTTGCAGATGACACTAAACTGTGTAAAGTTATTGACATAGAAGAGGGCAGTATGCTGCTACAGAAGGATCTGGATAGATTGTAGGCTTGGGCAGAGAAGTGGCAGATGAGGTTTAATTAACACTGACAAGTAGTAAGGCTGCATTCACACGGGCGAGTTTTCCGCGCGGGTGCAATGCGTGATGTAAACGCATTACACCCGCACTGAATCCTGACCCATTCATTTCAATGGGTCTGTGTACATGAGCGTTTTTTTTCACGCATCACTTGTGCGTTGCGTGAAAATCGCAGCATGTTCTATATTCTGCGTTTTTCACGCAGCCCTAGCCCCATAGAAGTGAATGAGGCTGCGTTAAAAACGCATTGCATCCGCAAGCAAGTGCGGGTGCGTTGCGTTTTTCACTGATGGTTGCTAGGAGATGTTGTTTGTAAACCTTCAGTTTTTTATCACGCGCGCGAAAAACGCATCAAAACGCATTGCACCCGCGCGGAAAAAACTAAACAACTGAACACAATCGCAGTCAAAACTAAATGGCTTTGCCTGTGAAATCGCACAGTTTTCACTGAACGCATCCGCAACGCATCCGGACCTAATCCGGACACGCTCGTATGAACCCAGCCTAAGGCTGATGAGTCATCATGTATTTGTGGGAGGGGTGGAGGCCTTCATAACCTAGGCACGGCCTCACCTCCGGACGTGCGTGCACAAGCACTTCTTGTGCTCACTTCCGGTTCAGGTATCGCATGCTCATTGTACCTGCCTCACGTCAGCCGCGCATCATCGTCACACTGCCCGCCCGCTGCCCTTCTGTACTGCCTGCAGGACCAGCAAGGGAAAACCTCCCCCCGCTTTTTGTCTGCCGCAAGGTACCTCCGTCCACGCACTCCGACATACGCCGTTGCTATGTTCAGGTCTCTTGGGGTTCCCCCCGACAGGTAAGGCCCGGCAGCGTCTTCCGCCAGCGTTCCGGCCGACGTGGGTAAGAGTGGTTCCATCTTCGTTCTCCCATCTTGTTCCCTTCCTCCCCCCCCCCCACCTTGCATGTGTCCTCTCGTTCCGTTCCTTCGGCCGCCTCAGGACGATCCCCATGTTCCGCTCGAGGGAGGGCCGTCTTCCCGCGAATTCAGGAAACCTTGCGTCCTCCTTCCCTGCTCGTGGTGCCCCGAGGAGTATGTCACTCTCGCGTCCGAGGCAGGGGCTAATATTCGGCTGCACGTGTTTTCAGCTCCATCACGAGGTACCCCCTGCATTATGTCTTTTCACAAGTGTCTGTGGTAATTGTTATATATTTTCTTTGACGGTGGCAATTACAGTGTATTTTTAATATAGGTAGGTCACACCGACCTAATTAACCCGCTGAATAACTATTATATATACCTTTGACAGTGGCAAGTAAAGGTTTTTTCTCCAAAAAAAAGGTATGTCTCACCCACACATTTAACAGACTGATTAACTATTATATCTGCTTGTCCCTGGTGTAAAGGAGCAGGATTGAACAGAAAAAAATGCCAACACGTCACCCTCAGAATGAGCACGATTAAGTATGGTATTTCTGTCTCACTGGTGCAAAGTAGCTGTATTGCACCCCTTAATAATGCCTACAGGTCACCCTCAGACTTATAAAAAAAAAAAAGGCCTAACACTCTCCCTGCATGCAGCAGCGTCCTGTCCCTACACTAGTCAGAGCAGAATGGCAGTGCACCATCTGATCCTGCATTTATTTATGCATGGTCACATGTTGTGCTGGCCAATCACAGCCATGCCAATAGTAGGCATGACTGTGAAGGCTTCCAAGTGCCCACAGATTAACCTCTTGTTGATTAGCTGTGCTTTAGCCTTTCAACAAGCTTTATTTAAAGTATGAATAATGAACCCAGACACAGATTTTAGCTCCAAAATCTGGGTTCGGGTTTGGTACACGGACACTTAAATGTCCGGTACGGTCGAGAACGTGGCGGTCCAGGTTCGCTCATCCCTAACTATGATCAAACATTGAAGTGCTTTTATTGGGTTATTTATCTGCTACTTATATACTATGGGCAAAATAGCATGTTTCCAGTTTTTGAGATAGCTGTGCTTATGCGTTGCTTCCTTGTCACTGCTCCTGAAGTGCTGGCTGCTCAGGTCAGGAGGAACCCTGTGATTCCGCACTAGATTAATGTCATAAGCGCCATATTGTGAGTAACACCATTATTTTCAATTACCATATTCCGCTGCCTATAAATAGTTGTTCATTTCCCGCTTCTCTCAGTACCCCAGAAGAAGCAGAGAAGCAGAAGGCCAAAATGTGTAGTATCTGAGGCAAATCAGTCTGTTGTTTTACGATTAAATTGGTAATAGATCTGTTATAAATATACAAAGCACTTTTTTTTTTTTTTATTGCTATGTGTTTCCTACTCTAATCTTAGAATTTAGATATGAAACAATTGCTCTTTGTATATTTAGCTGCATAAATGGCATATTTTTTGTTATTATGGTGGATATGGTTGCTAACACTATGATTCTCTTCTTACATTGTTTTTAAATTTTATTATAACTAGGGCTATTGTGTATTTCTATTGTCATAAAGATGATTTGAACAAAATTACATTGAATGATTATTTCCTTTGGTAAATATATCAGGAGAATTTGTAGGTATTATGAAGCTATATATTAGCAGTCGACTGCCCTGACATCATGAGGTTATGTGCACTATCATTGCTGCTAGGGATCTGCACTGCTCATTTGAATTACTATGGCAAGGCACTAGCAGAGGTTGTGAGTATATTCGGTTGCCAAGCTGCAACATAGAATGATGGTAAATGAAACCTATTGTAAATGAGGCAAATAATACCAATAAAATGCATATGAACATTGTCTCATCATTAGACATACAAATTTGAAATGTACTCCTAAACTGATTTCCTTAAGAATCCTATTCATTATTTTATTGGTTAAAGGTATAATGCAAAATAGCATAAAAACACTGAAAAACATATATTATTTGTGTTGGCAAGAACAAGAAACAGCAGCTCTTTTAGTATGAATGCTTTCCTGCAGTGATTTTGGAACAGCGGGAGTTCCATTGTGACAGAAGAAAGCATGTTTGAAAGGAGGAAAGTGAAAAAAGAAGCGGGAGATTAAGGGACTGATGTTTAGAATGGATGAAGGATGTGGTAGTTACATTTCAGGAAATATACTTATCTCATTTCCTTTATCTAATTTTAGCATTCATTTAAACTATAACACGTAGATTATAATGATTATATAGTTTCAGTGCCCCTTCAAAATGATATCAAGCCACATTTCTATTTTTATTTTTTGTAAAAGATGACTATATTAAACCAAAATCTTTGAATTTCTAAACGAATATGGACTCCTAGAAAATAATCATAAAGTAAAGTGAGCAGAATTACAAGTGTATATTGAGTTCTGTGTGTTAAAGGAGAGAAGATGTTGAGAGATGTTTTCTCTAGCATCTACTTTAGTTCTGTGCACTGATGCATTTCTGATTATATACGTCTTGTGTAGATTTTTGGTGTCTCTCCCATTACACTTTATGCCAAATATGTTACCATTATATGGGAATTGTTGCACCTTTGAAAATGAATTATCATTTCCATCTGAAAAAAAACTTTAAAATAATAAAAAAAAAACACTGGAACTATAAGCCCTGATTTTCCCTTTTGGGTAAAAACTTTTTAATATTCTATTCAATAGTTTCTTAGTTATCTTGTTGTCTTATGTAGGTAACAGATGCTAGGTCAAAATGTCAAACATGCTTTAAGTAATAAACGAGAAATGTTTGCTGTCACAGGACAGAGTTGAGCTATCAGAAGTGAGCAGTGTTATCAGAGTGTGATAACAGAGTGTGCAGTTTTATCAAGCAAAACACATAAAATGGTGGAGTCTAGACCATTACTTGACCGATAACTGTCAGCTGAAAGCTATGTCTTCTGATTTCCTTGAGGCAACAAGCTAAATGGGGTAAACAGTCTACATGCTTAATGTTTACAGTCTCACAATGAGGGCACAGTCTTAGTTTAAACAAAGGCTGGATTAAAGGCATCATAGGCCTGGGGCTGTTTGTCCAACTTTGGACCCCTCCCCCCATTTTTCTCTGACCATCCTACTTTCTGTGTTCCTCCCAATAGTTACTTTCTTTTCAGCATATAGCCATATCACAACCGTTAGTTAATACTGCTGTAACACACAGTGTATTTCACTGACTGAGTACACTAGTGTAAAATTGACCGTTGTTGGAGTACCCCGATGCTACTCTGACACATCAGCATTCCCTAAAAGTTATTCTTTACATGTTTTTTGTCAGAATAGAATAAGTCAATTAAAAAGAACCAACTGACCGATGGAAATGGAATATATTCGGTTTGCATCTGTCATCTATCCATCCATAAAAAAGAAAGCTATATTCTGTCATGCATCCATTATTTTTGACAGAAAGAAAAGTCCTGCAGGAGTTTTTTTTTTCTGCCATGAATAGTGTGTACATGATAGAGTGGACACTGAATAAGCATAATGGATGTTGTGAAGCACACATTTAAACAAATGGGGAATAAAACAAACATGCATTTCTGTAGTTTGTTGCAATAAACACTGGTTCTGTGCTATATAGCAGATCTGAGGCCTACCCTGTATTTCAGTCAGTTTAGGTAACCTGTGGAACTCCGCATTAACATAGTTGGTTGCAAAAACATGGGTTTTGTGGTAGATAGCACATTAGCGGTGTATGCTGCATTTCTGACAATTAAATTAAACCGTTAACCTCTGCTTTTACATTGTTGGTTTGAAAAATAAAATTTTTGTTGATAGTTAAGTAATTGTATTGAATTCCTCCGTTACACTGTTGTGTGACCTAAATAAATTTATTCTATTTATGACACGTGCACTGCCTTACTGTTAGTGAACTTAATTGTTGAATTTTGGCAGTTAAATGGACAAAATTCAAACTAACCATCTGTTAGTTTGGTGGGTGAGCGCAAATAATGAGATCATCAAATAAGGGACGTGGACTTGGTCGTGGTGGTGTTCGTGGAGCTCCTGTTGCTGGGAGGTGGGACGTGGCAGTTCTGTGCCAGATACAGGTCCAAGTGAAACACTTTCCTCAGGTGCGAGTAGGCGACAGAACCTGCAGCGTATTTGGTAGGCCTGAATGCTGTTCTACGGATGGTGAGGCCAGAACAAGTACAATCGATAGTAGATTGGGTGGCTGACAGTGGCACCAGTTCCTTCACAGTATCTCCCACCCAGTTCTCTGTAGAAAGCTCAGAGTTGGCACCTGTACCCCATGCCCATCATTCTTTCATCTCACCCCCTTGCAAAGCAGCCAAGCAGCCTGTGCTCCAAGTCATGCAGCAGACTCTTATGCTTTTTGATGACTCTGCTGGCAAGTTTTCCCCAGGCCATCCACATAGCCTTGCCCCAGAAGTGGAAGACATTGAATGCACTAATGTTGCAGGATAAGGACATGGGAAGACCACCACAGCACGTCTCTGATGTTGACGAAACACAGGTGCCAACTGCTGCAGCTTTCTGCAATGTGCAGACTGATGAGGAGGGCAGGGGTAAAGAATGGGTGGAAGATGATGTGGAGGACGATGAGGTCCTAGACCCCGACTGGACTCAAGTTCATGCTAGTGACGTGTGCAGTTCTGAGGAAGAGGTGGTGGTCGCATAAAGGCAACAGCACAGCAAAAGAGGGAGCAGGGTGCAAAAGCGGAGCGGCCGTCCCCGAGACAGGGACCTAGCACACCAAAGCCAGCTCCAAGGAGTTTATTGGCGTGGCAGTTTTTCAGACAATGTCCTGACGACATGACACGAGTGGTTTGCACGTTGTGCAATCAGAGCCTGAACCTCTGGAGTCACAGTGACACCTGCCACCCAGCAAACAGAGGATGTGCCACCAACACTACCACCTCCGTCATCATCACCAAGCATCTCCACCATGTCACACGCAAGCGTTCAGCTGTCCATCTCCCAAACACTGGAGAGAAAGAGAAAATACCCACCTACCCACCTACCCACCCTTGATCCCTGGTCCTGAATGCCAGCATTTCGAAATTACTGGTCTTTGAAATGCTGTCATTCCGTCTGGTGGAGACGGACTGTTTTAAACAGCTGATGGCGGTGGCTGTCCCACAGTATGTCATTCCCAACCTCCACTACTTTTCCAGACGAGCCGTCCCTTTCCTGCACAACCAAGTGGAGGATAAAATCAACTGTGCCATCTGTGGCAAGGTCCACATAACCACAGATACATGGACCAGTAAGCATGGACAGGGACGCTATATCTCCCTAACTGCACACTGGGTAAATGTAGTTGAGGCTGGGCCCGAGACGGATAGCGGTTTGGCGCATGTCCTTCCACCACCGAGGATCGCAGTGCATTATTCTTTGCCTCCTGTTGCCTCAGCTTCCTCCTCCTCCTCTTCTACCACCTCCTCATCCGGTCAGACCTTCACCACCAACTTCAGCACAGCCAGGGGTAAACGTCAGCAGGCGGTTTTAAAACTCATGTGTTTCGGGGACAAACCCCACACCTGTGGAGGGGCATAGAAGAACAGACTGATGAGTGGTTGCTGCGAGTGAGCCTCAAGCCCGGCCTGGTGCTGTGCGATAATGGGCGAAATCTCGTACATCCCTTGCCTGGCGCATGTGCTGAATTTTGTGGTGCAGAAATTCCTTAAAAACTACCCAGACATGTCAGAGCTGCTGCAGAAGGTGCGGTCCGTCTGTGCGCACTTTCAGCGTTCTCACCCTGCTGCTGCTCGCCTGTCTGCGCTGCAGCGTAACTTCGGCCTTCCCACTCACCACCTCATATGAAACGTGCCAACCAGTTGGAACTCCACCTTTCATATGCTGGAGACACTGTAGCAGGCAGTGGCAGGAGATAGTGGAGTTTCAGCTGCAGCACGTACGGGTCAGTCGCTCTGCATAACAGCACTACTTTACCACCAATGCGAGACCTGTGTGCCTTGTTGCGCTGTTTCGAGTACTCAACCAACATGGCCAGCGCTGATGACGCCGTTCTTAGCGTTACAATGCTACTTCTATGTTTCCTTGAAAAAACACTTAGGGCGATGATGGAAGAGGATGTGGCACAGGAGCAAGAGGAGGAGGAGGAAGAAGGGGCATTTCACAGGGTTTCAGGCCAGTTATTCAGAAGTGGCTCATAGGGTGGGTTCCTGCACCAACTGAGCCCAGGTACACATGTGGCCAACCAGGGCACAGTTCTTGACGAGGAGGAGGTAGAGGAGGAGGAATCGGGTTCACAGCAGGGTGGCAACTCTGGGCAGCCTGGTACATATGAGCGACTACATGGTTCAGTGCGTGCGAAGCGACCGCAGAGTTGCCCTCATTTTAACTTGTGCTGACTACTGGATTGCCACCCTGCTGGATCCCCGTTATAAAGACAACGTGCCGTTCTTAATTACCTCATTGGAGCGTGATAGAAAGATACTGGTAGACGCGCTCCTGACGGCATTCCCAACTGACACCAGGGGTCAAGTTGAAGCACAAGGCGGAGGAGGAAGAAGTCGTTAATGCAGCTGGGTCACGGCCAGCACCTCACAAGGCAGGGTTAGCATGTCCGACATGTGGAAAACTTTGTCACCACGGCACAGCAATCGGCACCACCAGCTGATATGGAATGTCTTAGCAGGAGGCAGCATTTGAACAACATGGTGGAACACGTACTGACTGATGGTTCTGCCCCATTCAACTTCTGGGTCTCTAAATTGTCCACATGGCCTGAGCTTGCCCTTTTTGCCTTGGAGGTGCTGGCCTGCTCTGCAGCCAGTGTATTGTCTGAACATGTATTTAGCACAGCAGGGAGCGTCATTACAGACAAACGCAGCCGTCTGTCCACAGCCAACGTCGACAAGCTCATGTTCATTAAAATGAACCAGGCTTGGATCCCACAAGACTGTCCGGTACTGACCCTTGGCTTGTTATTGCTACCTTCTTCCGCTTAGTGATTGTGTTTGGTATTGATCTCCTGGTTTGACTGTTTCTGGCACGACTTCACTTGGTGTTTATTTGTCTGTCCTGTGTGTGAACAGGTTCCTGCTTTTTTTTCCGCGGGCGCTTGGTTTGAATTTCTGCACTTACCGTCGACTAGTTGTGGACTTGTCGCCTAGGACTTGTTCAGAAAGTAGGCAGGGTCAGCGGGCTGGGTTCAAGTTCAAGTTAGGGCTCACTGTGTGAGTGTGTGTCCCTGCCTAAGGTCGTGACAATATTCGTATTTTCAAATATTCTACATTTTTTTCATCAGTGAAGGCAGCTAATGTAAAGGCTGCAATTTCTTTGTCTGTGTTTAGCAACATCCCTAGCAACCAATAGGAAAGTTGCCTACCCCTTTAGTATATAAGAACCTCCCCACAACTATTTTCTACAGTTCTGAGAGAGACAGCAGTGTTATTGCTGTGCTCTCTGCTTTCAACTCATTACATTAGTTAGATAGCTTACATGTATAATACAGATAGTTAGTGGGAGATAATGTAGGTTAGATTGTGATATAGTGTTCCAGTGCAGGGTGTTAGGTAGTGTGCTGTCCATGGAGTCAGACATGCTAAAATTTGAAGTTTCTCGTATTGCGCAAAAATATGCGCACCATTAATTGCCAATTTTCGCTAATATATCAGAGCATTCTATCTGCAAATAAAGCTATTGTGATGTTCTGCCGTGCCAACCATTTTCTTCAGTCTCAGGAAACCTCTAGCAGCTTGAAAAATGTAGCAATAGCGGCCCACGCCTGTATTGCACTCGCATTACGCGAATATTACATTGCCAATTTCCTCAATCAAGAAAATAACCGCAAATTTGTGAATTTGCGAATATATGACGAATATTCTACAAAATATTTGCGAAATATCGCAAATTCAAATATTGCCCTGCTACTCATCACTAATTCAAACTGCCCTTTCTCTTATGGATCCCTTCAGCTTCAGATTACAGTCCCTTTCACACTGACAATTCAGTATTCTCTATTTCTACAGATAGTAAGCACTACTGTCCCTAGCGCAACTGCGCTTCTACATCTCTCCCTATGCACAGCTCACAGTGAAATGGCAGAGACTGAGTGGGGTGGGGCTTTTAAAAGGCTATGATATCACTGGGTGCAGATTGGCTGTCTAAGCGGCATTATGGGTGATCTCATGTTCCCGGCCTTCTTACTTTCACTTTGTAACACGTGTAGGTGCATTTTTAGGGGAAAAAAAACGATTTGTTACCGCAAAGTGTAAGGAAATTCATATTAATTGCTACTCAAATTTTTCCTAAACTTCAGATCAAATTCCACTTCAGATGCTTCAATTAGCTCAACACTAATTATGACCTACTGTATGTGCTTCAGAAACAACTGATAAGAGCAGAAAAAAGTTGCAAAGCTATATTTTGAGAGCTCTTGAAGCCAGAAATTTGGAGTAAAATTCCCATGGTATGTAAAACTACGTAAAAATGTAAGCATAATCAAAACCATTGTCCTGTTATATGGTCACATTAAAATAGTTTAATCCTATCAATTTTCAGCTCATAGTTTGATTTTAGCTTCCGTTAATTACATTCACTAATTCAGAAGCTTAGACTCAGTGCATTGCCAGTCTGGTCATATGACATTTACCTACTATTTGTTGGAGTGTTCATTTTCCATGGCAGCTGTTAGTGTATATTCCGTGACAAATACGTAAATTAAACTAGCAATATAAAATGTTTTATTATACTGAATCAGCTACACAGTGTGATAAATGCCACCATGAAACAGGTGAGAAACAGCAGTTTCATTTCTTGCTTCCTCCCAAAACAACTTTGATGATTCAGCTAATGTAACTAATAGCATCGTAAGAGCATGTTGTGTGTTAAGCATTTGGTTTACACTCCGGTGAACAATGCACCGATTATACAGCGTTGAGCAATGCTACATAGGTATCACTTATTTCCATTCTGCAGATGCATAGCACATATGGCTATTCCTGTTTCTATGCCAGCCTTTAATATTTGAGCAGCCAGGAATGAGTGACTAGTGTTTAAGTGTGGAAGAAAGGAAACAGCTCATCAAAAGATAGTAGCCTATGCTATTTGCTAGTGTTGAACGAAGCAAAACATTCAAAGTGGAATTTGGTCCAAAGTTTAGGAAAAGTTCCTTGGCTTCGTGGTAACCGAATCAGGTTTTCCTAAAATGTTGTCTGCACGTGTTACAAAGCTAAAGTAAGAAGCCTAGGAATGCAATACCCATAATGCTGTGCAGCAAGCCTATATGCAGATAGTCATCCCCTGTGATGTCACAGCCCAATAAAACCCTAATCCCGCATGGTCACCACAATTTCACTGTGAGCTGAGCATAGGGAGAGACTTGTCAAGCTCCCATGCGCTAGGGACAGTGTTGCTGAAAACTGTTTTAAATAGGAATATTGGAGAGGGATAGTGCAGGAAAAATACAGAGAGATCTTAGAAAGTGTTTTTTGAGACTATAGGGAGAGCTTGGGGAAACAGTAGGGAGACTGCAGGTTGAGTGTAATCACAGTGTGCAAACCATTCTTGTGCACCCACATTCAGAGTTAATCCCTTATTTTAGTGATACATTTAGTGTGCGTAAGTATATAAGGCAGGTCTATTTGCTGTGTGCATCACAATGTAATGCACACACTTTCATAGTTAATATAGCCATATGACGACTTATTTTTTGGGGGGATAGGTTGCACTATTTAAGGGCAACATTCAATTTACCAGGTCCCTTACTAGAAAATGGGAAAAAATTCCTTGCGAGGTTAAATTGAAAAAAAAAAAAACTACGGCGTTCACTGTGCACTAACAATGACATAACATTCTTATACTGCAGGTCAATATGAATATATATATATATATATATTTATATATATATATATATATATATATACTGTGGGGAGTCGCTCTGGTAGATAGCAGTGCGGGTGCAGTATAGAGGCAAAACAGGGAGTCCAGATAATAAACAGTGTTTTATTCACACTTGCACAAAATAAAACAGTCTCTTGGTGTTAATTCACACACATAAGAAATCAAGCGGAAAAACAAGACAGTCAAAAACAGGCTCCAGTCACCTGGGAGGTTTTTAGATGCAGGTTCACACCTGGCTGTCAGTCCAGCCGCAAGACAAGCGACGTCAGGCTTCCAGGCCGTCTGCACTCCTCCTTGCTGGGCTCTTGCTTCCTGCCCAGAGAACTTCCAAACTGAAATGAATCCCCAGCCTAACAGCAGCTCCAGGATAATCACCACCACACACCCAGCTGCTGGCTGTGTTATAAAGGCCCGGGAAAACCCGGCCTGGACCGTGGGGAGTAGGCACCCACCCAAATCTTTGCCTACTCCCAGTAAGAGCCGGCCCGGATTGGCTTTGCAGCCAAACTAAATAGCAATGTGTCAAAACAGCACTAGCTGCTGCTGACACGCAAGAAAACCTGGCTCTTACCTCACCGAGGCCAGGAACCTCGGTGAAACGTACCTGCCATCGACCACGGTACCTCGCACCTTACCACAATACATACAATTATTTTTTTGTTTTGTTTTACTACTTCAAAAAAAAATAAAAACCCTTAAAAAAAATTCTACGCATCACCATTTTAGTCTACAGAGCTATATGGGGCTTTTGTGTGTCCCATTTTTGTGGTACGTATGACTTTTTGATCACTGTAAATCCAATTTTTTTTTTTGAGGGGGTGACAACGCGATGGTGACAACAAAACAGTGAATCGTGTTTTTTTATTTTTTTCCATTACGGCAATCAGTGCAAAGGAAATTTTTATTAACATTTTAATAGTTCAGATATTTTTGAACGTGGTGATACCTAATATGTTTTTTTTTGTTTATTTATTTTCATATGTAAAATTGGCAAAGGGGGGTGATTTAAATTTTTATTTATTTTTTTCTACTTTTACAGGGACAACTTTTAACCACCTTATGGGGCTAGAATCTGGGATCTTTTGATCTCTTGTCCTATCCACCATAATATAGATCTATTAGGGTGAATGGCATTTTGACATGTTCCTTGCTAAGCTGTGCCTCATGCACAGCGCAGCAGAGAGGTTACCATGGCAGTCATGGGAACCTTAAAAAGTGTCCAGGCTGCCATGCAATTTCACTGCAGGGGCTCCGATCAGTAGGCAGAGGGAGCCCCATCCCTCTGCCTTACCTCACAGATGCTGCAATCTGTGTTGATCGCAGCATCTGAGGGATTAAATGACGGGGTTCACCAGGATCATCATTCCCCATCATTGCGGCTGGGTGTCTGCTTTATGATACCTGATTTATAGCGATTTGTGACAAATATTCGGAACTAATCAAGTTTCTTGGCAAACTTTACGCGAATCGGCTACTATTTGCAAATGGTGTCAGTCAACATGTGGCACATTGAGTAAATAGATTAAATACATCAAATGGTCATTCGCTTCCACTGTAGTGCATTTGTCAGTGTAAAACTGGCAGGCATTCTATTCAGCTGATTAAGAAAAAAGTAAGATATTTTACATTTGCAGGGCAGTGCCCAGGACGCATGTTTGATGGCACTGCCCTTAAAAAAGTAGGGGCAGTCCTGGCAACTTTGGGACTGTTAGCATCTATGCCCTCATGTCCTTTACTTGGAGTAACAAAAATAAAACATTTTCGTAGGTTGCTCCTTTAAGGTGAACATCTGGACAGATTTTTATAATTAAACAATAGATACTCTGTGGTAATTTAGCATACCAGGACCATTAAAGGGGTTGTCCAATAACAAACATATTATACAAATTTGAAATCAGTACCTGAATATGAATATTTTAGCTATTGGATGTAATTGAACATTTTGTGTAACCACAGATATTCAATAAAATGGATGCATGTATCACCACCTGCAGTTTGTTCTTTTCCTTTTTTCTCTGTCCACCTCACTGAGGTGGATTTACAGTTGTGTTCAAAATTATTCAACCCCCAATGCTGTAAAGGGTTTTAGGGAATTTAGTGTACAATTGTAATTGGGTTCAGAATGAAATCTTACAAGGATTTTTAAACCCCTTAAGGACACGGCCCTATTTCACCTTAAGGACCAGGCCATTTTTTCAAAATCTGACCATTGTCACTTTATGTGGTGATAACTTTAAAACGCTTTTTCTTATCCAGGCCATTCTGTTTTTTCGTCACATATTGTACTTCATGACAGTGGTAAAATGAAGTCGAAAAATTTCATTTTTATTTATAAAAAAATATCAAATTTACCAAAAATTTTGAAAAATTTGCAATTTTCCAAGTTTCAATTACTCTACTTCTATAATACATAGTAATAGTGCCAAAAAAAGTTATTGATTTACTTTCCCTTATGTCTACTTCATGTATCGATCATTTTGGGAATGCCATTTTATTTTTTGGGGACGTTAAAAGGCTTAGAAGTTTAGAAGCAAATCTTGAAATTTTTCAGAAATTTTCAAAAACCCACTTTTTAGGGACCAGTTCAGGTCTGAAGTCACTTTGTGAGGCTTACATAATAGAAACCACCCAAAAATTACCCCATTCTAGAAACTACACCCCTCAAGGTATTCAAAACTGATTTTACAAACGTCATTAACCCTTTAGGTTTTCCACAAGAGTTAATGGCAAATGGAGATAAAATTTCAGAATTTCAATTTTTTGTAAAATTTTCCATTTTAATCCATTTTTTCCAGTAACAAAGCAAGGGTTAATAGCCAAACAAAATTTAATATTTATTCCCCCGATTCTGCAGTTTGCACGAACACCCTATATGTGGTCGTAAACTGCTGTATGGCCAAACTGCAGGGCGCAGAAGGAAAGGAGCGCCATATGGTTTTTGGAAGGCAGATTTTGCTGGACTGGATTTTTGACACCATGTCCCATTTGAAGCCCCCCGATGCACCCCTAGAGTAGAAACTCCATAAGAAACTAGACCCCTCAAGGTATTCCACAAGAGTTATTGGCAAATGGAGATGAAATTTCCGAATTTCTATTTTTTGTTACCTTGTCTCAAAAAAAGTGTAATATAAAGCAACCAAAAATCATGTTTACCCTAGAATAGTACCAACAAAACTGACACCTTATCCCGGAGTTTCCAAAATGACTTTTTTGGAGTTTCTACTGTAGGGGTGCATCAGGGGGGCTTCAAATGGGACATAGTGTCAAAAAACCAGTCCAGCAAAATCTGCCTTCCAAAAACCATATGGCGTTCCCTTCCTTCTGTGCCCTGCCGTTTGGCCATACAGTAGTTTACGACCACATATGGGGTGTTTGTGCAAACAAGAGAATCAGGGCAATAAATATTGAGTTTTGTTTGGCTGTTAACCCTTGCTTTGTTACTGGAAAAATGGATTAAAATAGAAAATTTGCAAAAAAATAGCTGTTTTGGGACTGTTTTTATTTTTTGTTATTTACATAGTTGAACTGACAGGTCAGATTGTGTGCTATTTCTATAGAGCAGGTTGTTACGGACGCGACAATACCAAATATGACTACTTTTTGGGGTTTTTTGTTTCACATAATAAAGCATTTTTACATAATAAAGCATTTTTGAAAAAAATTTTTTTTTAGTGTCTCCACATTCTGAAAGCCATAGTTTTATTTTATTTTTTTGGGCGACTGTCTTATGTAGGGGCTCATTTTTTGCGGGATGAGATGGCGGTTTGATTGGCACTATCTTGGGGTGCATATGACATTTTGGTCGCTTGCTATTACACTTTTTGTGATGTAAGGTGACAAAAATGGCTTTTGACACCGTATTTTTTATTTTTTTTTGCTGTGTTCAGCTGAGGGGTTAGGTCATGTGTTATTTTTATAGATCAGGTTGTGACGGACGCGGCGATAAATAATATGTATACTTTTTATTTATTTATATAAGTTTTACACAATAATATCATTTTTTAAAACAAAAAAATCATGTTTTAGTGTCTCCATAGTTTGAGAGCCATATTTTTTTTTTTTTGGGCGATTGTCCTATGTAGGGGCTCATTTTTGCGGGATGAGATGGCGGTTCGAATGGTACTATCTTGGAGTGCATATGACTTTTTGATCGCTTACTATTACACTTTTTGTGATGTAAGGTGACAAAAAATGGCTTGTTTGACAACGTTTTTATTTTTTATGTTTACGGCGCTCATCTGAGGGGTTAGGTCATGTTATATTTTTATAGAGCAGGTCCCTACGGACGCGGCGATACATAATATGTATACATTTTTTATTTATTTTGGTTTTACACAATAATATCCTTTTTGAATGAAAAAACATGTTTTAGTATCTCCATAGTCTGAGAGCCATATATTTTTCAGTTTTTAGGCAATTGTCTCAGGTTGGGTATCATTTTTATGGGATGAGGTGACGGTTAGATTGGCACTATTTGGGGGTCATATGACTTTTTGATCGCTTGCTATTACACTTTTGTGATGTAAGGTGGCAAAAAATGGCTTTTTGACAAAGTTTTTATTAATTTTTTTTTACAGTGTTTACTTGAGGGGTTAGGTCATGTGATATTTTTATAGAGCAGATTCTTACGGACGTGGAGATACCCAATATGTCTACTTTTTAATTTTTTTTTACATTTAACACTAAAAGCATTTTTGAAACAAAAAAATCATGTTTTAGTCTGAGAGGCATAGTTTTTTTATTTTTCGGCCAATTGTTTTAGGTAGGGGCTCATTTTTTGCGGGATGAGATGGCGGTTTGATTGGTACTATTTTGGGAGGCAAACGCCTTTTTGATCGCTTTGTATTACACTTTTAGTGATGTAATGTGCCAAAAAATGGCTTAGTTACACCATTTTTTGGTTTTTTTTTATGGCGTTCACCTGAGGAGTTCAGTCATGTGATATTTTTATAGAGCAGGTTTTTAAGGACGCGGTGATACATAATATGTGTAGTGTATTTTATTTTTTTTAATTTTTATTCAGTGATATGTGTTTTTTTCATTTTTACTTTTTTTTCATTTTTTTACATTTTTTTTGACCCAGACCCACTTGGTTCTGAAAGATCCAGTGGATCTGGTGTCTGTATAATACAGTACAGTACACTATATAGTGCACTGTACTGTATTTTGTACTTTACAAAGTCTGAATAGACCTTTAGCAGGTCTATTCAGACTTTCAGCACCATGGAGAGCAGGACGCTTCTGAAAGCGTCCTGTCTCCATGGCAACCATCACCCGCTGCCATAACTGAGCAGGGGTGATGGGGAGGAGTGGAGCTCCCTCCTCTGTGATCCCATACTGTTGGGGGCTGCAAAGGCACAGCAGCCCCTCGATGGGAGAGGGAGGGAGCTCCTCCTGTCAACCCTTCCATACCGCGGTCCGTACGGACCGCGGTACGGAAGGGGTTAAACGGCTGGCATCTGATCAAGCACAGATGCCAGCCGTTTCTATCAGAGTGTCAGCAATGTGCTGACACTCTGATAGACCCACTAGACACCAGGGATACATTACAGAGGAGGCGGGCGGGGATCGCACCGCGATCCCACCCGCCGCACCGCCCGCCTCCCGCACCCTCCCGCGCCGCCTCGAAACCACTGCCTGCAGGGGGTTAAAAATCAAGACTCAGGGGCAATTAACTTCTGATACCCGCGGTCACAGACCGCGGGATCAGAGATCGCATAAGCGCTGCAAACCGCAGGTCTGAATTGACCTGCGGTTTGCAGCGACGCTCATATGGGGGTCACAGGACCCCTGGGCATTGTAACAAGGTACCTGCTGAATGATTTCAGCAGGTACCTTGTTCCGATCACTGCCAGCTGAGCAGCAGTGATCGGAACAACTCATGACGTACCGGTACGTCAGGTGTCCTTAAGGACTCGGGAAACATGCCGTACCGGTACGTCATGTGTCCTAAAGGGGTTAAAGAACCAAATGCAACTAAAATGGCATCAATTGTTTTTGTAATACAGTATTAAATGTTTTTTTTGTGATTTCTTCATTGACACAATTATTCAACCCCTTAAAGACTACCACTCTTAAGAACAGAGGTTCATTCAAGTGTTTTCGATCAGGTATTGAAAACATCTGTGGATGTCAAGGAGCAGCAATCAAGCATAATAAGCACCAATTAGGCAGATGTAAAATGACTGTGATACTCAGCTCCTTCTAGACATTTTCTGGTGTGTTTACAAACATGGTGAAGTCAAAAGAATAGTCCAGGAAGACAAGAGAAAAGGTTATTTCTCTTCACAGGAAGGGCAATGGCTATAAGAAGATTGCAAAGATGTTAAACATACCAAGAGACACCATAGGAAGCATCATTCGCAAATTCAAGGCAAAGGGCACTGTTGAAATGCTACCTGGTCGTGGCAGAAAGAAGATGCTGACTTCAACTGCTGTGTGCTACCTGAAGCGCAAAGTGGAGAAAAGTCCCCGTGTGACTGCTGAGGAACTGAAAAAAGATTTGTCAGATGCTGGTACTGAAGTTTCAGCTCAGACAATAAGGCGCACACTGCGTAATGAAGGCCCCCATGCCAGAACTCCCAGGCGCACCCCCTTGCTGTCTCCAAATAATATGAAGAGTCGACTGCAGTATGCCAAAAGTCATGTGGACAAACCACAAAAGTTTTGGGATAGTGTTCTGTGGACTGATGAAACAAAATTTGAACTGTTTGGGCCCATGGATCAACGCTATGTTTGGAGGAGGAAGAACAAGGCCTATGAAGAAAAGAACACCTTGCCTACTGTGAAGCATGGCGGGGGGTCAATCATGCTTTGGGGCTGTTTTGCTTCTACAGGTACAGGGAAGCTTCAGCGTGTGCAAGGTACCATGAATTCTCTTCAGTACCAGGAGATATTGGATGAAAATGTGATGCAGTCCGTCACAAACCTGATGCTTGGGAGACGTTGGACCTTTCAACAGGACAATAATCCCAAGCATACCTCCAAGTCCACTAGAGCATGGGTGCAGATTAAAGGCTGGAACATTTTGAAGTGGCCATCACAGTCACCAGACTTAAATCCGATTGAGAACCTATGGTGGGACTTAAAGAAAGCAGTTGCAGCGCGCAAGCCTAAGAATGTGACTGAACTGGAGGCTTTTGCCCATGAAGAATGGGCGAAGATACCCGTAGATCGCTGCAAGACACTTGTGTCAAGCTATGCTTCACGTTTAAAAGCTGTTATAACTGGAAAAGGATGTTGTACTAAGTACTAAGATTGAATGTCACTTGGGGGTTGAATAAAACTGATAATGATGCGAGCACAGAAAATACATTTGTGGTTATTTCATTATAAATGTTATGTTATATTTGTCTGACTTACAAGTGCCTCTTTGATTTAATTGTAAACGAGATGACTGAAATGATCAAAATCAATGTCAAACTGGCCAAAACACTCAATTTTAGTGGGGGTTGAATAATTTTGAACACAACTGTACATGGTTAGTTCCAACTTTCAACTGCCACCAGCCATATTTACTGTTAGAAGCAGTGAAAGTTACAGGAAGAGTTGTGCAGCAAAAAAGACATTACCCTTGGGAAAGGACACACCCTTTAAGTTGCCAGCTTTAAATAAATCTAGCGCTAAATAAATTTAGCTCTGGATCCATGTGAGGTAGAAGGCTGGTTCTAGCTTTGTTAGAAAGATTGTCATGTACTATGTGATGCCTGATTTTCATTTTTTTACATTAATCATGGGATAATCCCTTTAACATATGTTTTGCCCTATAAGATGCACAGGCCTATAAGACGCACTTAGGTTTTAGAGGAGGAAAATAAGAAAAAAAAAAAGTTTCATTAGACTTAAGGTCAGACCACCAATCAGACCCCTAATGTTAATCAGAACTCAGCTAACAGCCCCAATCAGACCACCAATGTTAATAAGACCCCAACAAGACCTCAGATCAGACTCCCAATCAGATCTCAGTTAAGACCCCAATGTGATTGACCCCCAATCAGACCTCAGATAAGAGCCCCATGCATCTAATCAGCCCCCATATGCCGCTCATCTGCCCTCATTGCCTCTCATTAGCCCCCAGCATCCTTTCATCTGCTCCCATATGCGTCATATATCAGTCCCCAGCAGCCCCCATTGCCTTGTATCAGCCCCAGCAGCAGCCTCCATTGCCTCATATCAGCCCCCAGTAGCCCTAATCAACTCTCATATCAGAACCAGCAGCCCCCCATTGCCTCTCATATTAACCCCAGCAACCCCCATTGCCTCTCATATTATCCCCCAGCAGCCCCCATTGCCTCAGAGCAGCCCCCAGCAGCCCCTATTCCCTCATATTTAATAAAATAAAAAAAAACACTTACCTCTCGTGCTCTGGACACCGCCACTCCTCTGCTCCAGCACTCATCACGCTGTGCTGTGATCTGACGCGCACAAAGTGAGGTCACAGAGCGCCCTCACACTGTGTGCAGCCACTGCGCATCCGACAGCCGAGGACCAGAAAGCGGTGAGTACAAAGCCTTCTCTGCTTCCTGGTCCTCGGGTACTAATGAGCGCTTCACACTTTTGGGTGAAAAAAATGTGTCTTATGAAGCAAATATACAATAATGTTTTCACTCTGGTCTCTTAAAGTAAATGTTCTTTATATTACATGCCTTTAGCACCACATGTCATGACAAAATGACAGCATGCTACTTCATAGTGCATTAGAATTTTCCAAAACAATGCCCGTTCTCCGACATTACTCGCCGCCAATTAGCTGGTACTAAGTTTTGTTTTTTGTTTTCTTTTTTTGCAGAACACAAAAGCATAGTCTACCAAGCTATTATGAGTAGAGATGAGCGAACTTTTAAAAATAGTTCGGCGTTCGGCATTCGGGTTGTGGTAATCGCCGCATCCCGTTATGGATTCGAACTGTTGAACGCCGAAGCGAGCTGGGGTCGACGACATGGGATCAGTGCAGGCGTGGCTCAGCACGGATTAAATCCAGTACTGAGCCACGCCCTGCACTGATCACATGATGGTGACGTCACCACAGGTCCTTCGGCTTTTCAACAGTTCGGGTTCGTGGAAGCCGCCCCTTATGGATTCCATATGCCGGGATAGTCCGCGGTAGTGGAATCCATAACGGGATGCGGCGATTACCACAACCCGAACGCCAAACTATTTTTTAAAGTTCGCTCATCTCTAATTATGAGATGACATACACAGAAAGTTGGTCAAATTAAGTCTAGGGTTTAATCTTTTAGAAACTGTTAACCTCATTAAAGTGAGAGATCCACTTGCACCTGAGGGATCGGAGTGAAATAAATAAAACCCCTAGTATTTTATGGTACAGGACCCCAGAGTATCCATTTTACTAGTCAAAAAAAATTGCCTAGAGTTTCACTTTAAAGGGCTTCTGTCACCCCCAAAATGCATTTTCCATCAGCTGACATTAGTTATTTGGTAATGTCAGCTGATCTCAAACATACTTTTCTTACATTCTCCTGTGATTTGTTTTTTTTTTAAATTCTTACTTTTATTATATGCAAATATCTTCACTACCAGCAAGTTGGGCGGTAACTTGCTGGTAGCCAACACACCCCTTCTCCTCTTGATAGACAGGGCCAGCGAGCGCTCTCCTGCCGCTTGCCCTGTCTTCTCATTAAGTCCAGCGCCTGCGCCGTAACATTCTTCAATCAGCGCAAGCATACTGAGTGAAGGACGCCAGCTCTGTCCTCAGTGCGCCTGCGCCAATTACGTCATGGGTGTACTGGGACTTAAGTGGCGCAGGCGCACTGAGGATGGAGCTGGCATCCTTCACTCAGTACGCCTGCGCCGATTGAAGAATGTTACGGCGCAGACCTGGGACTTAATGAGAAGAGAGGGCCAGCGGCAGGAGATCGCTCGCTGGCCCTGTCTATCAAGAGGAGAGGGGGCGTGTTGGCAACTGGAGGATGCGGCGGCTATCAGCAAGTTACCGCCCAACTTGCTGGTAATGAAGATATTTGCATATAATAAAAGTAAGAATTTTAAAGGAACGAAATCACAGGGGAATGTAAGAAAAGTATGTTTGAGATCAGCTGACATTAGCAAATAGCTAATGTCAGCTGATGGAAAATGCATTTTGGGGGTGACAGAAGCCCTTTAAACAATACTTACAGGACTGATATTACATATTGACATAGGGGGTCATTTATCAATCTGAAATATGCCTAAATTAGATGGTTAGTTGTGCCACAAGTTGTGACTTCTAACTGCTCATGCCAGGTCTAAAATTGTGGGCCTGGTGCAGATGGGGAAGGGAACGGCCCGGAAGGCCCATCTGGTTTACCATTTTTTATGACTGTTTTAGGTGTCGAAAAAGGTCTAAATGTAAGACAGTTAGGGAGCTGTCTTACATTTAGAACTGGTGCTGGATCTGCCAAAGTTATGAAAAGGCCGGCGCCTCTTCATAACTGTAGCTAATGCACTGCAAGCCTAGGGCTTTATTAAGACCAGCATCTAAAACGTCGGTCTTAATAAATATGTGCCATAGTTTGTAAGTCTGAATAAAGACATATATCTGCCCAGTTTAGCTGATATTGATGGTTGAAGTTTTATTACATTTCTAAAAAAAATCTTTAAGTATTTAGGCAATCACTTTTCTACCTTACATGCAGTCACTCATATCTCCAGATCCCAAAGTAAAGGTTACTAATGTTGAATAGGAATCTCTATTTAAGCAAGAAATGTATAGCTAAAAGACATCCAATGGTCATGGGAGAGTTGACAACATAAATTACTTAGTTCTAATGAAGATAAATAACATTCCAGCCATGGATACATACTACCTTGTGAAGAGGAATTGGTAGTGATGGTGTTGCTAGGCAACCATTACCAGACACTTACCCGACTGTATATGTTTTCTTGCCCTTAATCCTTTATTAAATGGTTGAATATATGCAGCAGATTACAGGATATGAATTTGTGTTACATGAGAAATGTGCAAAATAATCTTTGTTTTGTGATTATAGCACATGAAAAACATAATAAATGAGATAAACATAGCATCAAGACAGTAAAAAAAATCTATGATCTTTTTATCACTCGGAGAGACCAACCTATGACTGTGAAGCTAGGCTCTTTAACTCTAATGAAATCCATTACTGTCATACATTATTAAACATACTGTAGCATTAGTAAAGCACATTAGTTCCAGTTGTACCATACAGTTATTTTTAATTAATATCATAAGAACAAATACCGTGTACATGCTGGTGACACTATGGCTGTAGTAAAGTTCAGAACAGAAATAGTATAAAGATAAACTCAAGGATCTGTGCACACCATGTTGGGTCCATACAACTGGTTGGACAGTACCTGAAAATCTGCCGTTGTCTCCCATTATCATCTAATGCATTCCACAATATGTACAGAAGTAGCAAACATTGATACTTAAATGAGCAGTCAGAGTGCAAAGTTTTTAACTGGCAAACTGTAGGGAGAGTTAAAGTATAAACTTAAACTCTCTTTTTGAAGCCATCTCCAATTGGTGGTGGTGCTTTGTCCTCTCCACCTGGCTGCAGTCAAGCTGTAATGCTTTGGCTGCAACAGTGACATTCCTTATACTACTATAGACCATCACTGGGGCCAATCAGGGATGTAACCATTGAGATCACTCAGGCAAATGACTGGCTGCAGTAGTGTGTGGGAAGTCACCGCTGGAGCCAAAATATTACATCACAGCCGCAGCCAGGAGGAGAAGACAGAGTGGTGCTGTTGAATCTGAGGTGTTCAGGGTTTTTACTATTTTAACTGCTTTCCTGCAGCGGTTAGTCACTTTTTAGTCAGAATTTGGCAAGCCTCCCTTCCTGGGCAGACCTGCAAAGGGAAGCCTACTTACCTGCTCACAGGTGCGGGATCCCAGCTACTTTGCTCACTAACCTTGACTGCCTCACTTAGGTCTCCTGCTGTTAACATCTGCTTTTACACGGCTGCAGCCAAGCCCCGGCCTCAGCGGTGACCTACCTTCCTTGCATCACATCACTAATTGACATGACACAAGAACAGCAGGTCACCATTGCGGCCAGCAATTGCAGTCACAGCAGATGTTGACAACAAGAGACCCAAGCTAGGCAGTTGAGGATTTAAGGAGCCTGGACCCAGCGCTAGGGAGCAGGTACAGTAAGTATGCTTTCCTTTGCAGATCTGCCCAGGAGGTGATGTTTGCCAAAAACCTCCCAAAAAGGTGGCCATACCCTTTAAGTTAGAGTTTGCTGAAAATTTTCTGGTAACGTACAGTTCTTTATTATCTCAATGACTGTTAGTTTCTCTAGTTCTCTAGATTGGCTGCTCAAGAAGTCCTATCATCACCCATCAACCACAGTGTTTGGTAGTTTGAGGCGTATATTGTTTATATATAGAGATGTCGCGAACGTGAACTTCCGCAAATGTTCGCAAACGGGCGAACAGGGCGAACCGCCATAGACTTCAATAGACAGGCGAATTTTAAAACCCACAGGAACTCTTTCTGGACACAATAGTGATGGAAAAGTTGTTTCAAGGGGACTAACACCTGGACTGTGGCATGCCGGAGGTGGATCCATGGCAAAACTCCCATGCAAAATTACGTACTTGACGCAGAGTGTGGTAAGTTGAATTCGCAATGCGATTAATATAACCTGTATTAATCGCATTGCGAATTCAACTTAGAGCTGGGTTCTTAATGGTTGGCTTGCTAGAATATAATGAAGATTGAGAATATAGCACTATATTCTCAATCTTTGTTATATTCTAGCAATACAACCATTAGGAACCCAGCTCTAAGTTGAATTCGCAATGCGATTAATATAACCTGCATTAATCGCATTGCGAATTCAACTTAGAGCTGGGTTCCTAATGGTTGTATTGCTAGAATATAATGAATATTGAGAATATAGTGCTATATTCTCAATCTTCGTTATATAATTCTAGCAATACAACCAATGGGAACCCAGCTCTAAGTTGAATTTGCAATGCGATTAATATAACCTGCATTAATCGCCTTGAGAATTCAACTTAGAGCTGGGTTCCTAATGGTTGGCTTGCTAGAATATAACGAAGATTGAGAATATAGTGCTATATTCGTGAATTTGTGATATTCGTTATCTTCGTCAATTCTAGCAATACAACCATTAGAAGCTTCCGCTCTAGGTTGAATTCGCAATCCGAGTATGTGTTCGCATTGCGAATTCAACTTGAGCTGAGTTCCTAATTGTTGTTGCTAGAATATAACGAACATTGAGAATATAGTGCTATATTTGGGATATTCGTTATATTCTACTAACACAACCATTAGGAACTCAGCTCTAAGTTGATTTTGCAATGCGATTAATACAGGTTATATTAATCGCTTTGTGATTACAACTACTAACACTGCAGCTTCAGAATGAATCTAAGATGGATGCCGTTCTTGCTTTTTGATAGGAGGTGGGAGGGTATGGGAGGTAGGGTATGCTGATTGGCTGGAATGTGTCTGCTGACTGTGAGGTACAGGGTCAAAGCTTGCTCAATGATATTGAAGTATAGGGGCGAAAGCGAACATCGCATATGTTCGCCCGCCACGGCGAACAAGCTATGTTTGCCGGGAACTGTTGCCGGGAATAGTTCGGGACATCACTATTTATATACTGCTTTTGGCATAGCACAGTGTATCATTGTCCTATAGTGTTGTCATGAGCATAAGCTGAAAAAATCTCAAAAAATCCACCACTGATGCAACTTGGGGGCCGCAACCCAATCCCATTCACTTACAATACTTGAGACTCCCCCTTCCAAATTTTCTTTGGTGTAATCGGGTATACCAGCAGTTGGTATAAAGTTAGACAAAAGTGTCTAGCCATGCACCAAATTTATTATCTAGCCTAAGCCCCTGTGATAAATCCCATGCATGTTTAAACAATCTATATGTATCCATCATTAGAATTAGTAAATCTGCCCCATTATATTTTTGGAAATACAAGCTCCATACAAATTTTAACTCAGGACTACAAAGATGCAAGGCAATAGGACAAACCACTGAGGTACTATCTTAACACTCATAGTACACTGCTGTTGTATCCACTAGAACTAGCAGGTATTAATGATGTGTTTACTAAAGAACATGCAGAGGTTCATGGCATCTAAGAAGAGACATTTCAATTCAATTAGCACTGTGCAGTATACTGTATGATTCAACCCTTCCTTTCTATTATCCCATGCCAAACATGATTAGATAGGTATAAATAGAGAGGAGTTAGTTGCTCCAAATTCAATTCAAATTTGACTTGTCCAAATCGAATCTACTGGAATCTAAAGTGTCCCAACTAGCTTGAAAATGTGTGTATGACACTCTGAGTCTAGTGTCTCACTTTTGTCTTTATTTTTATAATTTGTCTTTCTCTCTCCCCCAAATTCACCAGAATTAAATCAACAAATCTTTGGATTTAGATGCAACTGTCATTTTTAGAAAATTTGGGTTTGTTTAAAAATGTGATTTGTGAAATGTGTTTCTGCCATTTCTTGTTAGTTTCTGTCATCTCTGGGCTCGTATAATTGCTGAAAAGACGTTTACACACAGTGGCTCCACCTAGGTTCCCACTCTGACGAGGGTGCTTTTCCCTCGGCTAACCCCTGTGCCGTAACGAACAAAAAGTGGTAATATATCAAAAAGGGAGGCACTCAACTAACACTAGAGCACATGGAGACTGGTTGCATTAAAATTTATTTGGACTATATATCCATATGACATCTAGTAAAAATATTTAAAACAAAAATAAAATTAACAATATCCTACACCGTATTCAATGTATTCACCTATACAAGGGGTACACAAGCCTCTAGTGTTTCAACCGCTGCCGTCTTCCGCCTGACATGCGGTTTTTATATTGACCATGAAATAAGATAGAACCAGAGTGGATATATCCTGATTTATAAAAACAGCTCGTTTGTTCTAAAGTATAACCATGGGGTACACGTACTCCCCGTGTTGTTCCCCAACTTCAGGTACTCAGATCCTTGTATTCCACCGCCCTATATCGCAGTTTTTACATCGATAGTTCAGGAGGGTAGGAGATCACAATCCAATGTATACGTCAGCGATCACAACACTGTGTTCCGCCGCCCAATATTGCAGTTCTTAATTCAATACTGCAGTTCTAAATTCAATAGTCTCAGCAGATACAGTATTGTGGTTAGAATGGAACCATACAAGAAATCACCAACAAAGCAAAAACAAACATATATTATATAATGGAATTTTATTGATAGAAATGCGCACAACACAAATTGAACATCATATTAAAATATAGCAGCAAATACATAAAGTGCCATAACAGTAAAAAACTCCCATACAGGTAGACTGGTAGATATTATAACTCGACTGTGGATGAAATTATACAAACAATATTTGAAATACACAAGCCAAACTTGGCAATAATAGTAAATCCACATTATACTTCTTCATGAGTATATTCACCTTACAGGATGTCCAAGTTTGAAACCACATGAAATCCACATGGTTAGCCAACAAGAGGAAGCGAGGCGAAATGCGCGTCGGGGTGTTTTCTCCCTCCAGGTCCTGGTCAGTATTTGATTTCCTTCTACATTCATTGAGATTTATGTATTGCCTTTGTGTGTTTGGGGCTAACCATGTGGATGTTTCAAACTTGGACATCTTGTAAGGTGAATATACTCATGTAAAAAAATACCGTGGATTTACTATTATTGCCAAGTTTGGCTTGTGTAATTAAAATATTGTTTGTATAATTACATCCACAGTCGAGTTATGATATCTGGCCAGTCTACCTGTATCAGAGTTTTTTCCTGTCATATATTTGCTGCCATATTTTAACCCTTTCACGCCGATGACGTACATGTACATCATCGGGCGTGTGTTTAAAGATGGCTCCAGCTCCTGCCCGCTGTGGGCGCCATAGCCACAGGTAGCCGCCTGCTTCTTATAGCAGAAACCCGCGGCTAATGTCCGCAACCAGCAGTAATGCTGATTGTGGACAATTAACCTCTCAGATGCCATGGTCAATCCTGACCAAGGCATCTGAGCACGCTGAAAACTGAAAGCTTTCTCTTTCGGTTGTGCACCGGCCTCTCTTTATGAATGACAGGAGGCTGTTACATGGTATTTCCTATGGAGCCCTTGCCTGTAATAGGGCTCCATAGGAAAGTAGTGAAATCATCATAGATTCCAGTGCAAGTGCATTGGAGTCTATGATAATAGCAATCAGATGATTGCATGTTATAGTTCCCTATGGAAACTATAAAAAAGTGTTAAAAAACAAAAGCAAAAGAAAACATTAAAATTTAAATACACATCATGGGTGTCGCAATGTGCATAAACACCCATAGTATAAAAATATAAAAATATATTCCCCATACGGCAAACAGCAAAACGGAAAAAAGCGTCCAAATGGTCGATTTGCTGTTTTTGGTCGCTTCATTTCTTTCAAAAAATTAAATAAAATGTGATCAAAAGGTCATACACACCACAGAATAGTATTAATAAAAAGTTCAGATTGCCCGGCAAAAAATGAGCTCCCATACAGCTCCATACACATAATTACAAAAAAGTTATAGGGGTCAAAATATGATGAAAAAAAAATAAAACTGATTTTTATCCACTTTTTAATTTTTTTATCACTGTCAAAACGCAAGAAAAACTATACATATAATGTATCGCCGGATTCGTACTGACCTGTAAAACTGTGGCGGAATTGTTGTTTTTTTTCGCAATTTCACCCCATTTTAAAAAAAAATTCCACCTCCCAGTACATCATATGCAATTTTAAATGGTGGCGTTGGAAAGTACAATTTGTCCCGCAAAAAACAAGCCCTCATATGGCTATGTGAGCAAACAAATGAAAAAGTTATGTCTCTGGGAAGGCAGGGAGCACAAATGAAAAAATCTCTGGGCGTGAAAGAGTTAATATGATGCTCAATTTGCGTTGTGCGTATTTCTACCAATAAAATAAATTTTCTTTGTGACAAATTAACTTGTCATGAATCGCTATAAATCAAGTATACCCATACGTCATGGTGGCTGAGGGAATGTATGCCCCCAGATGATGATGCCCCTTCAACACGACTGGATTTCTTGCGACTGCCACGAAGATCCTATTCATTTCTATGGGATCACCGCTGCTTATCGATCCTGGCCGCTACAGGTGCAAAGCGACCAGTGTCCGCCGCGTAGCACTTGCCTAAATGTTACTTGCTGAAGTGAGACAACACATCTAACTCTATTTGAGACTGATGAAAATAGCCGTGTACAATGCTTAGCTCCCTTTCAGTCCCATGAAGCCGCAGGGTACATACGTGACATACATGGAACTTCCACTTAAGTGATTGGTGGACGTTTCTGCAGTGGGACACTAAACAAGCATCCCTATGCTTTGGATAGATGATAAGTGTTTTTTCGTGAATAACCTTTTAACATACTCTCTTATATATCCTATTTCTGCATACAAGGCAGTTCAAGCTGAGACTGTGATAGTTGAATCTGAATAGCAAAAAGAATATCAAACTGAAAAATTATAGATGCTTTTCTTTGATCTGTAGTCAAACACCTGGAAAGCAATTACAGCAAGATGCCGATAACAAGAGTGAGCATACAGTAATTTCTATTTATTCTGTGTTAGTGTGATAGAAATGACATTTCCACGTTAGATATATGCTGCAGGTCATATGCTGCTAGTGATTAAAGAAAGGTTTATTTTTTATTTTATTTTTTCATTCTAATTTATTATGTTTTCCTGTGCTATATGTGTTCATTAATTTTCACAAAGATTAGCTGGGAAGGGTTTATAATGATTCCGGCAAACCTTTAGGCAATTTTCTTGCCAAATACAAATCTTTTGCATAATTAAAAGAAATTAATGTGATAATTAACAGAATGACTCATAATCCAATTTTTTGTTTTTGAGCCACTAGTAGGGAATTCCATCATTTTTAATGGCTAGATTTAGGGTGCCCATTAGAGTTGAGCGAACACCTGGATGTTCGGGTTCAAGAACTCAACCCGAACTTCATCCCGAACCCGAACCCCATTGAAGTCAATGGGGACCCGAACTTTTGGGCACTAAAAAGGCTATAAAATAGTCCAGGAAAGGGCTAAAGGGCTGCAAAAGGCAGCAACATGTAGGTAAATGCCCTGCAAACAAATGTGGATAGGGAACTGAATTAAAATAAAATAAATAAAAATTAACCAATATCAATTGGAGAGAGGTTCCATAGCAGAGAATCAGGCGTCATATCACCCACCACTGGAGAAGGCCACTTTCAGTTATTTAGGCCCCAGCACCCAGACAGAGGAGAGAGGTCCCACAGCAGAGAATCAGGCGTCATATCACCCACCACTGGAGAAGGCCACTTTCAGTTATTTGGGCCCCAGCACCCATAAAGAGGAGAGAGGTCCAACAGCAAGGAATAAGGCGTCATATCACCCACCACTGGAAAAGGCCACTTTGAGTTATTTAGGCCCCAGCACCTAGACAGAGGAGAGAGGTCCCACAGCAGAAAATCAGGTGTCATATCACCCACCACTGGAGAAGGCCACTTTCAGTTATTTAGGCCCCAGCACCCAGACAGAGGAGAGAGGTCTAACAGCAGAGAATCAGGCATCATATCACCCACCACTGGAGAAGGCCACTTTCAGTTATTTAGGCCCCAGCACCCAGACAGAGGAGAGAGGTCCCACAGCAGAGAATCAGGCGTCATATCACCCACCACTGGAGAAGGCCACTTTCAGTTATTTGGGCCCCAGCACCCATAAAGAGGAGAGAGGTCCCACAGCAAGGAATAAGGCGTCATATCACCCACCACTGGAAAAGGCCACTTTGAGTTATTTAGGCCCCAGCACCTAGACAGAGGAGAGAGGTCCCACAGCAGAGAATCAGGCGTCATATCACCCACCACTGGAGAAGGCCACTTTGAGTTATTTAGGCCCCAGCACCCAGACAGAGGAGAGAGGTCCCACAGCAGAGAATCAGGCGTCATATTACCCACCACTGGAGAAGGCCACTTTCAGCTATTTAGGCCCCAGCACCCAGACAGAGGAGAGAGGTCCCACAGCAGAGAATCAGGTGTCATATCACCCACCACTGGAGAAGGCCACGTTCAGTTATTTAGGCCCCAGCACCCAGAAAAAGGAGAGAGGTCCCATAGCACAGAATCAAGCTTCATATCATCCACCACTGGAGAAGGCCACTTTGAGTTATTTCGGCCCCAGCACCCAGACAGAGGAGAGAGGTTCCACAGCAAGGAATAAGGCGTCATATCACTGGAGAAGGCCACTTATAGATATTTAGCCCACGGCACCCAGACAGATGAGAGAGGTCGCATGGCAGAGGTTCAAGCTTGATGTCACCCACCATTGTAACAGGCCACTTTCAGTTATTTAGGCAACGGCACCCAGATTGAGGAGAGGTTCATTCAACTTTGGGTTGCACCGCAAGATCATGGTAAAGTTAAAAAAATGAGGATTCAATAAAGAAGTGCCCCAGAGTACAAGAATACATGGTTGAGGGGGAGGCAGTTATAAATGTCTATTCTGCACAAGGGAGGGACAGGTCCTGTGGGATCCATGCCTGGTTCATTTTTATGAACGTCAGCTTGTCCACGTTGGCTGTGGACAGGCGGCTGCGTTTGTCAGTAATGACGCCCCCTGCCGTGCTGAGTACACATTCAGACAAAACGTTGGCCGCCGGGTATGCCAGCACCTCCAAGGCATAAAATGCTAACTCTGGGCATGTGGACAATTTGTAGACCCAGAAGTTAAATGGGGCCGAACCATCAGTTAGTACGTGGAGGGGTGTGCACACATACTGTTCAACCATGTTAGTGAAATGCTGCCTCCTGCTAACATGTTCCGTATCAGGTGGTTGTGCAGTTAGCTGTGGCGTGGAGACAAAACTTTTCCAAATTTCTGCCATGCTAACCCTGCCCTCAGAGGAGCTGGCTGTGACACAGCTGCGTTGGCAACCTCTTGCTCCTCCTCTGCCATCACCTTGGGCTTCCACCTGTTTCCCTGTGACGTTTGGGAATGCTCTCAGGAGCGCGTCTACCAGCGTGCGTTTGTACTCGCGCATCTTCCTATCACAATCCAGTGCAGGAAGTAAGGTGGGCACATTGTCTTTGTACCGGGGATCCAGCAGGGTGGCAACCCAGTAGTTCGCACACGTTAAAATGTGAGCAACTCTGCTGTCGTTGCGAAAGCACTGCAGCATGTAGTCGCTCATGTGTGCCAGGCTGCCCAGAGGTAAGGACAAGCTGTCCTCTGTGGGAGGCGTATCGTCATTGTCCTCCATATCCCCCCAGCCATGCACCAGTGATGGGCCTGAGCTGTGTCGGGTGCCACTCCGCTGTGAACCTGCTTCATCCTCATTCACCTCCTTCTCATCCTTCTCGTCCTCCAGTAGTGGGCCCTGGCTGGCCACATTTGTACCTGGCCTCTGCTGTTGCAAAAAACTTCCCTCTGAGCCACTTCTAACAGACTGGCCTGAAAGTACAAAAAATTACCCCTCCTCCTCCTCCTCCTCCTGGGCCACCTCCTCTTCCATCATCGCCCTAAGTGTTTTCTCAAGGAGACATAGAAGTGGTATTGTAACGCTGATAGCGGTTTCATCGCCACTGGCCATGTTGGTGGAGTACTCGAAACAGCGCAACAGGGCACACAGGTCTCGCATGGAGGCCCAATCATTGGTGGTGAAGTGGTGCTGTTCCGCAGTGCGACTGACGAGTGCGTGCTGCAGCTGAAACTCCATTATGACCTGCTGCTGCTCGCACAGTCTCTCCAGTATGTGCAAGGTGGAGTTCCACCTGATGGGCACGTCACATATGAGGCGGTGAGCGGGAAGGCCAAAGTTCGGCTGTAGCGCAGACAGGCGAGCATCGGCAGGATGTCAACGCCGGAAGCTCGCACAGACGGCCCGCACTTTATGCCACAGCTCTGACATGTCGGGGTAGTTGTGAATTAACTTCTGCACCACCAAATTCAGCACATGCGCCAGGCAAGGGATATGCGTCAAACCGGCTAGTCCCAGAGCTGCGACGAGATTTCTCCCATTATCGCACACCACCAGGCCGGGCTTGAGGCCTACCGGCAGAAACCACTCGTCGGTCTGTTGTTCAATACCCCGCCACAACTCCTGCGCGGTGTGGGGCCTGGCCTCAAACATATGAGTTTCAGAATGGTCTGCTGACGTTTACCCCGGTCTTTGCTGAAGTTGGTGGTGAAGGTGTGTGGCTGACTGGATGAGCTGGTGGAAGCAGAGGAGGAGGAAGCCGAGTTGGAGGGAGGAGGAGGCTACAGGAGGCAAAGAATGATGCCCTGCGATCCTTGGTGGTGGAAGGACGTGGGCCAAGGAACTCTCCACCTGGGTCCCAGCCGCCACTACATTTACCCAGTGTGCAGTTAGGGAGATATAGCGTCCCTGGCCGTGCTTACTGGTCCACATATCTGTGGTTAGGTAGACCTTGCCACAGATGGCGTTGCGCAGTGCACACTTGGTACTTGGTTGTGCAGGGAAGGCACGGCTGTCTTGGAGAAGTAGTGGCGGCTGGGAACAACATACTGTGGAACAGTCATGGCCATCAGCTGTTTGAAGCTCTCTGTGTCCACCAGCCTGAATGACAGAATTTCAAAGGCCAGGAGTTTAGAAATACTGGCATTCAGGCCCAGGGCTCGAGGGTGGCTAGGTGGGAATTTACGCTTTCTCTCCAAGGTTTGTGAGATGGAGAGCTGAACGCTGCCGTGTGACATGGTGGAGATGATTGTTGACGCAGGTGGTGGTGTCGGTGGCACATCCTCTGTTTTGTGGGCGGCAGGTGCCAACATTCTTCCCGAGGCCGAGGCAGCAGCAGAAGAGGGAGCAGGGGGAGCCTGAGTGAGTTCCTTGCTTTTAAGGTGTTTACTCCACTGCAGTTCATGCTTTGCATGTAGATGCCTGGTCATGCAGGTTGTGCTAAGGTTCAGAACGTTAATGCCTCGTTTCAGGCTCTGATGGCACAGCGTGCAAACCACTCGGATCTTGTTGTCAGCACATTGTTTAAAGAAGTGCCATACCAGAGAACTCCTTGAAGCTGCCTTTGGGGTGCTCGGTCCCTGGTGGCGGTGGCCAGTAGCAGGCGAACTCTCTTGGAGGTGGCTGTTCTGCTTTTGCCCCCTGCTCGGTCTCACCACTGCATCTTCCTCTGAACTATCACCTCATCACCGCGGAGCCTCATTTCAGAGTCTCAACACAGCAATCCGAAGTGCAAAGCTCCCTGAGATCAGCTATTGGTGTGTTTGAGTAGTCTCCGAGGCATTGCTCCCAGTTAGCCAGAATCCTACTCCGCACTGGTGAGGGGCAACACCCCGAAACAGCTGTCTGTGGATGGATAACTGGCTTAGGTTTTCCCCGTCACATCCTTAAAGCTTGTAAAAAAGCGGGATCTTGACATAGGGGCCACTCAATATGGTGGATTTGGTGATCTCTGTAATGGAGACACCTCTTTGCTCGGTTTTCCTTCCCTTGAGGGATATCTGTCTTTCATTGTGTTGTAGACCCATAACTGAGCTCCACATTTATTTTGCATATTACTGTTTCTCAGGGAGCTTTGCACTTCGGATTGCTGTGTTGAGACTCTTAAATGAGGCTCTGCAGTGTTTTTTGTAGCTGGTCTCCCTGAGATCAGCTATTGGTGTGTTTGAGTAGTCTCAGAGACATTGCTCCCGGTTAGCCAGAATCCTACTCTGCACTGATGAGGGGGGCAACCCCCCGAAACAGCTGTCTGCGGATGGATAATTGGCTTAGGTTTTCCCCGTCACATCCTTAAAGCTTGTAAAAAAGCAGGATCTTGACATAGGGGTCACTTAATATGGTGGATTTGGTGATCTCTGTAACGGAGACACCCCTATGCTCGGTTTTCCTCCTTTGAGGGATATCTGGCTTTCATTGTGTTGTAGACCCATAACTGGGGCTCCACATTTATTTTGCATATTACTGTTTCTCAGGGTAGCTTTGCACTTCGGATTGTTGTGTTGAGACTCTTAAATGAGGCTCCGCAGTGTTTTTTATAGCTGGTCTCCCTGAGATCAGCTATTGGTGTGTTTGAGTAGTCTCCGAGGCATTGCTCCCGGTTAGCCAGAATCATACTCTGCACTGATGAGGGGCAACACCCCAAAACAGCTGTCTGTGGATGGATAACTGGCTTAGGTTTTCCCCGTAACATCCTTAAAGCTTGGAAAAAAGCAGGATCTTGACATAGGGGTCACTTAATATGGTGGATTTGGTGATCTCTGCAATGGAGACACCCCTTTGCTCGGTTTTCCTCCCTTTGAGGGATATCTAGCTTTCATTGTGTTGTAGACCCATAACTGGGGCTCCACATTTATTTTGCATATTACTGTTTCCCAGGGAGCTTTGCACTTCAGATTGCTGTGTTGAGACTCTTAAATGAGGCTCTGCAGTGTTTTTTGTAGCTGGTCTCCCTGAGATCAGCTATTGGTGTGTTTGGGTATTGCTATTTTGTCAATTGAATTTCACCCCAGAACAAAAAATATCCTTTGCCGGACACTATTAAACTTGGCCAGCCACAGCTGAAACCACTGATTTACAGTATTGCTATTTTGGCAATTGAATGTCACCACAGAATAAAATCTATCCTTTGCCAGACAGCAGATAGTATTAGACTTTGCTAGCCACAGCTGGAACACCAGATTTAGGGGATTGCTATTTTGGCAATTGAATTTAACCCCTTAATAAAATATAGATATTTCTATACTGAGTTTCTAGGGGTGACAATAAGCACAGCCAATCCCCTGATGTAGGATATAGCAAAAAAAAATCCTAGTATTGATGGATTGATGGACTTGGTGGCAGCTTGTGCTGGTGCACCACAAGACACATAATGGCCGCCGATCAACGGTTTTTAGGCTCCGTGCAGCCTAAAAACCAGTGAGCAATTAACTAGCAGAAGTTGAATGATTCACAGTTGTAGATCGATCACTTCATTAGGTGTTTTTGCTGACTTTTCCCTGCCTAATCTCGCCCTCACAGAAGCTGCGTCCTCTCCCTACACTAATCAGAGCAGTGTGACGTGCTGAGCTACGTGACTCCAGCTTAAATAGAGGCTGGGTCACATGCTGCACTTGGCCAATCACAGCCATGCCATTAGTATGCATGGCTGTGATGGCTTCTTAGAGCAAGAAGTAAAACGCTAGCTGATTGGCTGCTGTGCACCCCTTCAGAAAGAGGGAAGAAATTACCGAACAACGGACCCGAACCCGAAATTTTTTGAAAATGTTCGGGTCCGGGTCCCGAACACCCCAAAATTCGGTACGAACCCGAACTATGCTCGAACTGTTCGCTCAACACTAGTGCCCATTATTGACACATCCCACTTGGCGTGAATGCATGCAGATTGCTGCTGATTAACAGGCTACACCTTTACTCACCACAATCGCTGCAATTGTACTTGCAATTGTTTCATATGAGAAGTACAGATGCGGCCTGCCAGTTATCAATTATCCACATGCGGATCCTACAGTTGGGTAGAGCTGCATATAGGGTAGAGCTGTAAAAGGGCAGTCTGGCCAGGGAAACCACATGCCGATTGCTTCTAATTGCCAGGCTGAAATGGGGCTACACCTAGACTTTTTGTTTCATTTTATCAATGGAGTAACTGCTGCAGGCACAAGAGTTAATCTGCCAATCTACTGCTTTGCACTGCAGCTGTAGCTCAATAGTTAAAATCAAATCAAATTGCTAGAAGAAGTATAAGTGTAGCCCCAGCTTTAAGTTTTAAGTAGAGGTGCAGCTCAGCAGTTAATGATGCATTTACCACAAGTGGGACATACAGTGTACAGGCCCCCTAAACAGTGAACCTAACCGTCACAGTTTTATTGAAAGTCCCTAAAATTGTACTGTTGTTTAACAGAATCATATAGCTTTATAGGGGGTATAGTTTATGTTAGGGTCGCATCTGTCAATCTTCCTCTGAGGGTGCAGTAATTTATGCCATGGCACAGGAACCTGTGCCTCCCGTCCCTAATTTTCAGCCTCAAAGGCTGCAGACCACTAGACCTGAAGCCTATGAGTCAGTAGAACGGCTCAGGCAGTCGCAATAACATCTCCCCATAATAATTGTGCTTAGTCGGTATTTGGTTAGTACTTTTCAGAAGTATTTGTACGTCAAAACCCAGAGTGGTCCCAAAATACGGAAGAGGTACAAATCTTTCCATTATACTTTTTTTTTTTCTATCTGTAGTTTCCACTCCTGGCTTTGGCTTACAAATGCTGATCTAAAATACTGATCAAATACTGACCATGTGAATGTGGTCTTAGAAGTTCCACAAGGAAGGACTAACCTTGAACTTTCCTCACTTATCTTAATGTCAATAGAGGGATAAGCAATATTTTTGTTGTAATACCATTCAAGTTATCCTAGACCTCACAGGACGAGACATACCTTCAGTGTTGCACTGGGGTACATAGAGGCCACCAGTAAAATTTACTTGTGGGCCTCCCTGTACAGATACATTCACATATTAACTGCTCATACAGCAGAAAGACATTACAAGATGATTGATTATGAGGGTCCCTAGGAAAAGAAGATACTGGCTGGCCTGTCTCTGTACCTTTAAGTCAGCCTCCTGATTGTGTCTATAATAATGAGCTGGGTGTCTTTCTTTTAATAATTTAAGCTGGGTGCTTTTTCTTTAATAATATGAACATGGGTTGGTTTAGATGCTGTGCACTCCCAATCTATATGTAGTGCAGTAAGGCTACTTTCATACTTGAGGCAGAGTTATCCGGCAAGCAGTTCCATCGTCGGAACTGCCTGCCGGATCTGTTGATCTGAATGTAAACTAAGAGCATTTGTAGATTGATCCGGATGCGGATCCATCTCACAAATGCATTGCAAGAACGGATCCGTCTCTCTGCTTGTCATGCGGATAGATGGATCCGTCTTGCATTTTTCTTACAGTTTTAAAGGTCTGCGCATGCGCAGACCAGAAGGACAGGTCCGTTCTTCAGGTATTTCTAATGCCCGATCTGGCACTAATACATTTTAATGTAAATTAATGCCAGATCCGGCATTACGGCAACTGATCCGGCATTTTGGACGGAGATAATATTGCAGCATGCTGTGGTATATCTCTGTCCAAAACGCCATTCAGTGACTGAACTGAAGACATCCTGATGCATCCTGAACGGATTTCTCTCCATTAAGAATGCAATAGGATATAACTGATCAGTTCTTTTCCGGTATTGAGCCCCTTTGACGGAACTCAATGGCGGAAAAGAAAAACGGTAGTTTGAAAGTACCCTAAGTCTACTGTGTTATGTGCAACTTGTACAGGGGGTGGAAGGTTAGGGGTTCACCTTGCTCAGGGACCAAACTGGGGATTCACCTGTACCTTGAAAACATCAGATGTTCACAAAAAGTGTTAGAAGCTGGACCAATGATGATTGACTCATGCTCAAGGTTTAAGGTGAATTTTTTCTTAACATTTGCTATCATGCTATTTACATGGAAAGTATATAGATGTGTTAAGTCAATCCTTACCTTTCCAAGGATTTCATGAAAAACTCCAATTTATCACATTACATACATCAACTCCATGCAAAGTAGGGGTTCAATCACATCTCCATCAGGCATTCTGTTCTAAAAACAGAGATATGGAATGCAAGCTATAAAAAGATCTGTCACATGCCAGACACCAACGGAATCCAATGGACAGTATTGACTGTATTGACTATAATAGTGTCTTGCAGGATTCCGCAATTTTACCAGGCAAAATACCATTGCACGTTGTGCTGATTTGTATCTGTAAAATAACGGATTAACTCTTAACTTTGTTTTTCAGCAAAAATAATGGAAACCAAATTGAATGCTGGTTTACGTTATTTAAAATTCATTCAACTAAATTAGGACGGAATAAAACCGACAGTGTTCCTTTTGGTTTCCGTTATAGCAATTCTATTTTTTTCTGTTATAAGCATGTTATAACTGAATGCTATAACGGAAATCAAAATGCTCAGATGAACCCCCCATAAATTTTGAAATTGCACCTTTGCCAGGGATACACACAGAAATGTAAGGAAGAAAAATTTAGTAGATGCACCTAGTGGCAAAATAAATACAATGAAAAAGTATAAATGTCATGTTATTGTAAATTTAGAGCATTCAGTTGGAATTACACTTCATTTGTAGTTTTTTTTTTTTTTTTTTTTCTGTTTGCCTGAGTTCTGTTAGGTGAATTGGTACAGTTGACCAAACCACCATACGTGGAGCAGCTAAAGTATTATACTGATGTATTACTGTGCTTGCACATCAACAGTTTCTCATTGGAATTATAAAAAAAAGTACCATGGTAGTGTGGAATTTATACGGGCATGATACACCATGGTTGATAACAAACTCTGGCGTGCAAATCATGGTAGTTTCCTGCTATGTCTTGCCCAAATTTAATGCAACTTTTAACAATATGCTTTGCTTAATGCAGACTTTAAATTTCTCTTGGCGATAGGAAGAAAAAAAATGGGTTCCAGCACTTCCCTTATGTTGCAAGTCAGTAATTTATTATGGTGGTAAAAAAGAATTTTTACAAGTGGATCTCCATAATTGCTGTGCTTCTGTACTAAAGGAGCACAACAATTATGGAGATCCACTTATTGTAAAAATTATTTTTTACCACCATAATAAATTACTGGATTGCAACGTAAGTGAAGTGCCAGAACCCTTTTTGTTTCTTCCTATCGCCAAGAGGTCTTACTCGTGTTCTGTTGCACTAAGGGTAAACTCTATAAGACAGGTGAGCTGGATATCTATGTATTCTTTTAAATTTCTCTATCTTGTATATTTATTTCTTAGAATAAGGTACCTCAACCTCATTTGTGCCTCCATTTTTTTTTCAGTGAGTTACTTTCTCAAAGTGCAGTATGTTATCTCTGCCATGGGTTTAGTTTTAAGCCACACCTCCATATCTAGCAAGTGCCAATATCAGTGGGTTATCGTGTTAACCTGACAGTGTAACTCAATTAAACTGACAGTGTAACAAGCTTTGCACATTGGTAAACTAAGGCCTCATGCACACGACCGTATGTGTTTTTCGGTCTGCAAACCGCGGATCCGCATAACACGGAAGCTGCTCCGTGTTCCGTTCCGGAATTTGCGTAACGGAACGCGGCCCATTGTAGAAATGCCTATTCTTGTCCGCAAAACGGACAAGAATAGGAGATGTTCTATTTTTTTTGCTGGGCCACGGAACAGAGCAATGGATGCAGACAGAACACAGAGTGCTGTCCGCATCTTTTGTGGCCTCATTGAAGTGAATGGGTCCGCGCCCGAGCTGTAAAATATGGGGCTCGGATGCGGTCCATAACAATGGTCATGTGCATGAGGCTTAAGCCAGCATGATAAGCTTGTATGTTAAAGTGCTGCTACAGCTATATAAATATGCCCAAGTCACAAAACTAAACAGTGCATGGATTCCAAGTTGATTGCAGTATGACAATACTAGGTATGAACATACTGTACCATGGTGAAAAAATGCTGCAACATAGTTTAAACCCTTCCCGAAATACGTGTACAGCACAGCGGGAAATGAGTACCCTCATTCTATTGTATATGTACAGTTTACGATCAAGCAGGCACAGATGCTGTGTTCACTTGATGAATAACAGGGTCTGGCTGTTACTGATGGCCAGGCCCCTGCTGTAACTGTCTGGAGCAGAGATAACTCCAATAACAGCAGTTTAACCTCTTAGACAAGGCAGCCAAAGCTGAAGCACTTTATAGAGGCAGAGGGCTCACTGTCTCTCAATGAGATCACGGGGTTGCCATGGCAGCCAGAATCCTTAGAGGCAGTGTCTCATAGGCAACTATCATTGTGAAACTATGCAGTACAATACAGTATGTAGAATTCCTCAAACAAAAATAAAAAGTGAAATAAATAAAGTGTTAATAAATAAAATAAAAATCTCAAGTAAAAAGGTGCCCCTTCCCCAACAAATTATTTACTATTGATGAAAAAAATTGGTCTATTTGGTATTGATGCATCAGTAAAGACTGGCTCTAGGAAAATATCACATGATTTACTCTGTCAGGTGATCACTATAAGCAAAATAAATTTAAAAAATGTCAAAACAGCCATATTTTGCTCAGCTTGCTGCACAAAAAAGTTATGGACATGCATTTGTGTTTGATGTTAGGCCAAACTCTAAGGACACTATGTTGGTGCCTCCCTGGTATTCACCCTTTAACCCCTGTACAGGGATGTGGACTTCACTGAGTGTTAATGACCAGACCACTACCTCCTGAGATGGTCCTAGTGTACCTTACAACTGAGCTACTGAAGTCAGAGACTCTAGTAAAAACACCAGAGACACAGGCATGACACATTTCAAAACCAGGCAGAATACAGGTGAGTACAAGAAAAACACAGATTACAGGCATGCCCCAAAACAGGAGCACTGGCAGATGAACAGATCAGGAACCTATGCAGAAAGGACTAAAAGAGTCAGACCTACATACTTCAGGAACTAGGATGCACAGGCAAAACAAATACATGTGCAGAAACTTGGCAAGATAGATTTCAGGAACTTGGAAACTATTCAGGCAAAGCAAAAAAAAAATCAGCAAAACCTTAGCAAGAAAAAACATACACAGAACACTAGGACACAGTTTAGACAGTGTGGTACAGGAATATGGACAGAAGCCAGCATGCACAGACAGACAGAAAGCTCCATACAGACTCTAGCAGAGCACATACAATGTCTTAGAACACAAGGTCAGAATTCAGAAGCGGACACAACCAGAATGATCCAGACAGACTATAGGGCACAAAAACTCCAACTAGATTAAGGGAAGACATGATTACACAACCAGGGCAGGTCACAGCGCTCAAGAGACAAAGCTACCAAACCGATGCAGAACTCAGGACTATATAGCAGACTTAACAAACCTATTAGTCGAATAGATGCAGACACACACACACCAAGGGATGGATTAGTGCTTGTAATACTGAAGGGTGAAAGAGTACAAGCATATAGGCACAATTCATACCACAAATAGCCTGCACTAGGATACATGAAGCAGAGGAAACATGAACCGCCATTGAACACAATGACCCAAATTCAAACCCTCAAACTTTGGGCGTTAACAGTAGAATAGCTTATATGAAGTGTCATAAAACAAAAATTGCATAATTTCAAGAGATCAAAAGGTTGTATGTATCCCAAAATTAAACCGATGAAAACAAGCTCTCACAAAAGACCATCACGAGAACAATATAAAAATATAGCTCTCAGAAAATGGCGACACAAAAACATGATTTTTTTTACCAAAAAATGCTCTTATTGAGTTTAAGTGAAAAAAATAGACATTTGTTATCGATGCATTTATAACAACTAGTGATAAGCCAGCACCAAAGTGTTCGGGTGTTCGGTCACCGTTTGTCATCTCCTCCCACATTACCTCGTCTGCCACAGTCAGAGCGTCGACCTTAATTGTGAGCAGCGATCATTTGAGACATGCTGATGCATTTATACTAGTGATAAGCCAGCACCAAAGTGTTCGGGTGTTCGGTCACCGTTTGTCATCTCCTCCCACATTACCTCGTCTGCCACAGTCAGAGCGTCGACCTTAATTGTGAGCAGCGATCATTTGAGTAGACACAGCTGTGGGATTGTTATGCTGATAATAGCGTTATTGCCACTAACCATCTGTGTGGTCTGACATCAATGCCCACTCCTCGCTTGTGAATAGTGGCAGTTGACTGGAAAGGCCATGTTGCAGCTGGTACACATGATTAAAATACTATGGTGGTTATAGAAAATTTAGGACAAATTGCCCTGACAGGATACATGGGTCACTTATTTCGCCATTACAAAGTTCTTAAGCCGCATGCTTGCAAGTATAACATTCAGGTATTACATAGTAAAGTGCATAGTGTAAACAATAATAATAGACCTCTGTCGCTCCACGGATCAAACTAGCAGCAGCTACATCAATCACAGTATACAATGTAATAGTACCTTACCAGCCACGTGTCCAACGCCCCAACGCATGTTTCGCCTAATGCTTCCTAAATTTTCTATAACCACCAGAGTATTTTAATCATGTTTTTATGATTTTGTTATAATAAAGATATACGAGGGACTGCCGGTGAGAGGACCCGCTAAAACATTATGGTTGACGGCCTGCTGGTGAGCTGACCCTCTATAACATTATGGGCGAAGCCTGCTGGTGAGCTGACCCTATAAAACATTATGGTTGAGGGCCTGCTGGTGAGCTGACCCTATAAAACATTATGTTTTAGGGCCTGCTGGTGAGCTGACCATCTAAAACATTATAGGTGAGGGCCTGCTGGTGAGCTGACCCTCTAAAATATTATTGTTGAGGGCCTGCTAATAAGCTCACCCTCTTTAAAAATTGTAGTGGAGGGAATATATACAAAATGGAGGAGGAGGAGGAGTAGAAAACAAGATTCAACCATATACACTTTTTTGTGGTGGAAAAGGTGCAAGGGAATACACTACAGTAGACTGAGTAAATTATAAACAATACATTGACATTGCTTTTATGTTCATCATCATCTCAGTTCTCCTGGCAGCAGGGATGGACAGCACCTCCAAGGCGTGGAGCAGCAAGTTCGTGCCACGTGTCCAGCTTGGACACCCAGTAGTTGTAAGGCACTGAGGGATCATTTAGGACGCTGACACGGTCTGCTATATATTCCTTCACCATCCTCAAAAACTTTTATCTCCTTGTAGCACTAGGACGCGCTTCAGGGTGAGGTTGCTGGAGGGTTGTCATGAAAGTGTCCCATGCCTTGAAAAGTGTTGCCCTGCCTCTGTTGGAACTGCTGTGTGTTCCCCTTGTCTCCCTTTCTCGGTTGCCTAAGGAAGTACAGACTCTGCCGGCCGCGTTGTCAGATTGAAAATTTTGGAGCAATATCTCAACAAATACCTTCTGGTATTGCACCGTTTTACTCGTCCTCTCCACCACAGGAATGAGAGATGAGAAGTTCTCTTTGTAGCGTGGGCCGAGAAGGGTGAACACCCAGTAATCTGTGTTATCTAAAATGCGTAAAACGCGAGGGTCGCGGGAAAGGCAGCCTAACATGAAGTCAGCCATGTATGCCAGAGTACCAACAGGCAAGATGTCGATGTCGACATCAGGATGACTCTCCATCCCCTCCTCCTCCTTCTCCTCCTTCACTTCTGCCTATCCACGCTGAACAGATGGAATTAAAGTTCCATGGATACTACCCTCTGTAGCAGAGGCAACTGTCTCCAACTCATCCTCCTCTTCATGGCCCAATTCGCGCTGAGAAGATGAACTGTGGGTGGTCTAGCTATCATCTATTCCCACATTACCTCGTCTTCCACAGTCAGAGCGTCGACCTTAATTGTGAGCAGCGATCGTTTGAGTAGACACAGCAGTGGGATTGTTATGCTGATAATAGCGTTATCGCCACTAACCATCTGTGTGGTCTGACATCAATGCCCACTCCTCTGGTGGCTGATTGCTGTTGGAGGTGGAAGTGGAGGAGGAGGTGGCTGAGGAGGAGAAGTAGGAGTTAGAGCCAGTAACAGAGCTGCTGGCGGAGAACATAATGGACATAGGGCCTGCAATCCTGGGCGTGAGTAGCATCTGTGCCATCCAAGGAAACGACTCACTCCCGGCCTCCACAACAATCACCCAGTGTGCGGTCAGGAAAATGTAGCTTCCCTGGCCACCAGCACTTGTCCATATGTCCATGGTGAGGTGGATCTTCCCTGTAAGTGCGTTGGTCAGGGCACGGGTGATGTTCTGGGACACATGCTGGTGTAAGGCGGGCAGGGCACACCGTGAAAAATAGTGGTGGCTGGGGACTGCGTACCAAGGAAAGGCTGCCGAAATCAGGCTGTGAAAGTGTCCACGAGCCTAAATGGCAACATTTCAAGGGCCAGTAATTTTGAAAGTTGCGCATTTAGTGCTATGGCCTGTGGGTGGGTAGGTATTTGCGCTTGCATTCAAATGCCTGTGTTATCAACATCTGGACAGGGGAACAGGGAAGTGGATGTTTTTGCTGACGGTTCATGCAAAAGTCCAGGTGCAGGGCGAGGGGAATCCGGGCCTGCGCCTTCAACAGGGAATTGGCCGGCAGTGCGTAACACATGGGAAGAGGAAGCAGTAGTGTGACACGCAGACCGAGATTGTGGACCCAGGCGTTTGGCCCAGTTATTAGTGTACTTGGATGCCATGTGGCGGATAATGCCGGTGGTGGTGAGTTTGCTATTGTTCACCCTCGGCTCATTTTGATATGGCACAGGTGGCAAACTACCACTCTTTTGTCATCTGCGCTTTCCTCAAAAAAGTGCCATACTGCAGAACACCTATCCCTTGGCAAGGTAGATTTACGCATGGGGGTGCTCGGTGTAACGGTAGCGGGCCTGTTATATGTGGGCTGACTTCTCCCTTTTGCAATTCCACTGCCTCTTCCAGACTGTTGCGGTGCTACGGATCCCTCCCCCTGTACTGCTGTCCTCGCTCAGCTTTTCACCTTCCCATGTTAAGTCAGTGACCTCATCGTTAACCACCTCCTCTTCCAGTTATTCACTCATTCTCCTGCCTTAACCTACCCACAACCTCAGTAATTGACAACTGTGTCTCATCATCATTAAGACTGTGAAGGCTTAAGAGGTTGGGAATCAGGACACAATATCTCAGGTACCTCTTCAAGTGTGCTTGGCGAGAGAGCCAAACCAAGTACTGACGATGAAAAGAGGTCATGTGAATATCCCAGTGTAGGATCACTTGTTTGGCCAGAAGCGACATGGTAGGAGGAAGGAGGATCAGAGTGAGGATTCGGTTGACCAGACTCTTGGCTACAGAGACTGGACTTAGTGGAAGAGAGGGTAGTGCTCAATCGACTGGAAGCATTATCTTCAGCAATCCAACTGACCACTTGTTCGCACTGGTCCGACTTGGACAGTGTTGTCCTGCCCCGCCCAGCTAAGTTGGACATGTAGCTGGGTAAGGTGGATTTTTTTGTTTTTTCTGGTACACTGGCAGCAGGCATCAGCATCACGCCCACTTCCCCGTCCCTTTGTGCTCGCCTTCTTCATATTAATGGTTTTGTCTGTAGATGTGACACAGATTGTTTTACTGTCCAAGACACCATTTTCTGATGCAGGACAGTATTGGTTACAGAACACCACAGATTTTGGACACTACACTAGTCCCAGATTAATGACAGTTGGAATATAGACAGTGTTTTTAGATGCTGTTCAGTATTGGATACAAAAACCCACAGATTGTGGACACTTTACTAGGCCTAGATTAATGGAAGTTGTAATATAGACACTTTTTTCGGATTCAGTTCAGTATGGGATACAAAAATCCACAGATTGTGGACACTTTACTAGGCACAGGTTAATGATAGTTGTAATATACACAGTGTTTTCAGATTCAGTTCAGTATGGGATACAAAAACCCATAGATTTTGGACACTTTACTAGGCCCAGATTAATGAAAGTTGTAATATACACAGTGTTTTCAGATTCAGTTCAGTATGGGTTATAGAACTCCACAGATTATGGACACTATATGAGGACCAGATTATTAGAATTTGTAATACTGACAGTGTTTTCTGAGGCAGGACAGTATTGGTTACAGAGAACACCACAGATTATGGACACTAGAAGTGACCCAGATTATTAAAGAGTCAGTCTGCGGATGATGTACAGTATATGTCACTAATAGTTATAAACTATAAATATCTTGCTGCTGTGAAACACACAGTAGCCCTTAAAAGAATTCTGAGTTCTTTGTAAAGCTTTTGGTATTAAAGAGCTTCTGTCACACCCTAAACAGCAATTTTCAGTATTGGACCTAATATAATTGCTAATGTACGTAGAGTCCATATATACCCCTCTTACCTCTGGCTGAGCTTTAAATTCTTTAAAAATAGTACTTTTGTGATATGCAAATTTTTTCACTACCAGCAAGTTGGGCAGTTACTTGCTGGTAGCCGCCGCATCCTCGGTCTAAAAACACGCCCCCTCCTCTACTTGATTGACAGGGCCAGCGAGCACTCTCCTCCTCCCGCTGGCCCTGTCTGCAGCTGAAATCCCGCGCCTGCGCCGTACCGGTCCTCATTCAGCGCAGACGCTTTGAGAGAAGGATGCTCGCTTGGCTACTCCTTCCTCAGTGCACCTGCGCCGATGACGTCGGCCCTACACCCGGAAGAGAAGACGCCGGCATCGCTGGTAAGGAGGCGGAGAGTCCGGTGACGTTGCTGTATGCTTGATTTAGGTAAGTATTTGCCTATTAAGCATGCAGCCACTACAACCACTAACGAAATGGGGTGCCATTATTTTACAAAAAGTATATTTAGACACACTATACCACCAACGCTTATAAATAATATACCCATAATTAATATATATATATATATATATATATATATAGTGTTGAGCGCAAATATTCGAATAGCGAATATTAATCGCGAATATCGCAACTTCGATAATTCGCGAATATTACAATATACTGCTATATATTCGTTATATCGAATATTTGTCATTTTTTCCATCTGAACAAATGATTCCTCCCTGCATAAAATGCTTGTGGGTCAATGAGTCATTGGCCCACAAGCAAGAAGCAGGGAGGAATCATGATGTTAAAAAAAGACTAATATTCTAAAAAACAAATATATAGCACTATAGCGAATATATTTATTTTGACATTTATTAGAATATTCGTCTTTTTTTCCCCTCCGAACAGTACAGTTAAACCCCTTTGGCATACTCCTTCCCACAAGCGTCCCCGTCACCATGGGAACGCTTGGTGATTAGAATATACCATCGCATACGCCGCACAGACATGTGAGTTTGAGAAGAAGGAGCCCCTGGCGGCCCCAGCGCAGGTAAGTACAATGCTGACTAACAGACCATGGCAGCCAGGACTTCAGTAGCGTCCTGGTTGCCATGGTAACTGATGGGAGCCCCAGCATTGCACTGCTGGGACTCCGATCGGAACTGCCGCTGTCACCAATGAGGGGGGGGGGGAGGGCGCACTATAAGCAATAATTAATACTGGGGAGGGAGGGGGTTTTGAGGGTGCACTGGCCAGCGATTAATAATATGGGGGGAGGGATTGTCGAAGCACTGGCATGCAATGATGTTTAATACGGGGGGGGATCCGCACTGGCCACCAATGATTGTAATCAGGGGCTGACTGGCAACTTTTGGCCCAGGGGGCAAGTAACACCCAGAGGCCCACTGAGCCCCCCTCTACTTCCTGATTCGCTGTCACAGGAGGCTGGGCGGGGAGCTGCGGGAGGAGAGCACAGCCTCCTTTGACAGCATTGACAGCTTGTCACAGGAGGCTGAGCATTGTGGAGAGGATAGATGTTGGCCACTCACATCGCTCATAGCCCCCCCTCCTTATGTGCCAGTAGCCCCTCCCCTTATGTGCCAGTAGCCCCCCTCTTATGTGCCAGTAGCCGTCCCCCTTATATGCCAGTAGCCGTCCCCCATTATGTGCCAGTAGCCCTCCTTATGTGCCAGTAGCCCCCCTTATGTGCCAGTAGCACCCCCTTATGTGCCAGTAGCACCCCCTTATGTGCCAGTAGCCCCCTTATGTGCCAGTAGCCCCCTAATGTGCCAGTAGCCCCCCTAATGTGCCAGTAGCCCCACTTATGTGCCAGTAGCCATACTTATGTGCCAGTAGCCCCCCTTATGTGCCAGTAGTCCCCCTTATGTGCCAGTAGTCTCCCTTATGTGCCAGTAGTCCCCCCTTATGTGCCAGTAGTCCCCTTATGTGCCAGTAGTCCCCCTTATGTGCCAGTAGCCCCCTTATGTGCCAGTAGTCCCCCTTATGTTCCAGTATTCCCCTATGTGCCAGTAGACCCCTTATGTGCCAGTAGTCCCCCTTATGTTTGAGTAGTCCCCTATGTGCCAGTAGACCCCTATGTGACAGTAGTCCCCTATGTGCCAGTAGTCTCCCCTCCCCACCTTATCATGTGCCAGTAGAATCTCCCCCTCACCTTATCATGTGCCAGTAGAATCTCCCCCTCACCTTATCATGTGCCAGTAGAATCCCCCCTCAGTTTATCATGTGCCTGTAGAATCCCCCTCACTTTATCATGTGCCAGTAGAATCCCCCTCAGTTTATCATGTGCCAGTAGAATCCCCCTCAACTTATCATGTGCCAGTAGAATACCCCCCTCATCTTATGTGCCACTAGAATACCCCCTCAGTTTATCATGTGCCTGTAGAATCCCCCTCACTTTATCATGTGCCAGTAGAATCCCCCTCAGTTTATCATGTGCCAGTAGAATCCCCCTCAACTTATCATGTGCCAGTAGAATACCCCCCTCATCTTATGTGCCACTAGAATACCCCCCCTCACCTTATGTGCCAGTAGCCCCCAAAAAAACAAAAAACAAACAAACATACAAAAAACACTTATACTTGCCTCCAGCGATGCGATGCAGGCCTCTTCCGGCTTGTGTCCCTCGCTGTACCACTGACGTCATCGCGCCGCCTGCACCAGCCTCTGATAGGCTGCCGGCCTAGTGCTGGCAGCCTATCAGAGGAACAGGGAGGGAACACGCCTCTCCCTGCTCTGCCACAGCACAGCCATCTGTATCGCCGTCCTGAGGACGGCGATACAGATGACTATGGAGATGAACGCTTCCACAGTGGAAGCGTTCATCTCCCTGTGCCCTGCCGCCGGCCGCCCCCACTTGTCACCAGGGCCGCGGCAGGGCACATGCACACCCCAAAGGCCAGCCCTGGGTGACACTACAGAGGGGCCCGGGGGGCAATTGCCCCCCTGCCCCCCAGCCCAGTCCGCCCCTGATTGTAATACTGGTGAGGGGGGGAATAGTGCGCACTGCCCATGAATGATTTTGATCCCCGACCTCTGACAGGGGACGCATGTGGGGAGGAGTATGCCAAAGCGGTTTAACTGTACTGTTGGAGAGAAAAAAAAAGGCGAAAATTCTAAAAAATGTCAAACGAATATATTCGCTATAGTGCTATATATTCGTTTTTTAGAATATTTGTCTTATTTCAACATCAACAAGTCATGATTACATCCTGCTTCTTGCTTGTGGGCCAATGACTCATTGACCCACAAGCATTTTAAGCAGAGAGGAATCATTTATTCAGATGGAAAAATGACGAATATTCTAAAAACGAATATATAGCAGTATATTCTGTAGTGCTATATATTCGTTTTTGACCAACACCTTTTTTCGCATAAAAATTCACATTATGCAATTTTTTTTATTACTGATTTTTTGCAATAAAACGAATATCTTGAATATTCTACCATATCTTCGCGAAATATCGCGAATTCGAATATTGCCCCTGCCGATTATCACTATATATACAGTAAATACCAAAACCTTCTCATTCAAAGAGTTTTCTTTATTTTCATGACTATGAAAATTGTAGATTCACACTGAAGGCATCAAAACTATGAATTAACACATGTATTAAGGCTGGTCACAGCCTGGATTTGTGGGAGGGGCTGCTGCTATTCAAACCCGGGCGTTCTCTCTAGGGGGATGGTCGTCGCGTGCATTCAGATCTTACGGCCAAGCGTGACGTCACTTCCGGCTACCGCCCTGCCGGTGCAGGTCGGGGCAATGGCGGTTCCCCACTCTGGCCCCCAGACCGCCTCTCATGGTTAGTTCTGCAGCTGACAGCGGGTCGCACAGCTGTTTTTCCGCCTGATTCACTCAGGCTCCATCCCGTTACTTTGTGTTTCCAGGTCTCGGTGCTTTTAGTTCAATATTGGCTGTCTGTTGTTTTCACACGCTGGTCTAAACGCTTGGTTTTATAGGTTCCCATTGATCATTTTACTCCATCATTCCTGTTCGTTTCGTGTTTCCAGGTTACTCAAGGAACAGTTGCGATGATCAGTTGCACCACTGTTTGGGGTATTATGCCTTTTTCATGTTACAGGTCTCCAGTTCCGTCAGAGAAAGTTGGACAGGGTTGACGGTCGGTTCAGGTAGGACTTAAGTATTTCTTCTTCCTCACGCTTTTCCAGTCTCTTACCTCTCGTCTCGTTCATGGACTAATGCAGCTGGGGGAATCTGCAAAGTAGTTGGTGCAAGGGTCCCTAGCGGGGAACACCGCCAGGAGCTTCATGACAGGGTGCAAGGTGTTTCAGCCGCTCACACTAACCCACCGGCGGTTGACCTGGACGTTGGTACTTCTCAATGGCATTCACTGCTCATGGCCATACTTAACTGCTCCTTTCTTATAATACGGTCAAGTTCTATTTGGCCGGGATCAAACATCACCGGGTGCTTGAGGACTCGTCTTCCCAGTCAATTTGTCCATCAAGCCATCAAGCTACCATTAGATACGTCCGGTAAAACAGTGCAGGTCCAATAGTGCGTAAGCAACCCATGTCGGGCAAACTGTTTCAGGAGCTATCCCTAACCCTGGATGGTGCTCCTTTTTGGCGCCCAACTAGCATTATCATAAAGGCTAACATGTATTTAGGATCTCTTGGGTTCCGTAGGCTTGGGGAATTCACTTACGGTTCATGAGTAAGGACCGTAATGTTTTTTAAGGTCTGAAATGCATTGTTCGTTGAGATTTTAACCTGATGGAATAAATTTGCAACTTTTAAGAAGCTGGATTTTCCTGTTTTCTCATTTCAAGTTCCACAGTCCAGTCCAGACTGCATCCGTGCTTCTTTGCTAGTCACTACAGGTGAGAGCTGCTTCTGTTGGTTTGTCCGTGATATATATATATATATATATATATATAACTCCAACAAATTGGCGCAGCACTCCTTAGGTAAAGTGAACAAAATAGTGTTTATTCACACATGTTAACACAGCAACGTTTCAGCTCTCTCACAGAGCCATTTTCAAGCCAAGTCACTTGGCTTGAAAATGGCTCTGTGAGAGAGCTGAAACGTTGCTGTGTTAACATGTGTGAATAAACACTATTTTGTTCACTTTACCTAAGGAGTGCTGCGCCAATTTGTTGGAGTTGTAAAGAGACCCCGTAACCAGGGGTGGACGCGTGCACCATTGGATCATTTACACTGGAGGAGTGCTGCCTGATTTTGGTATATATATATATATATATATATATATATATACTGTATATATGGAGCACAAATAAATAAATAAATATATATCAAATACAGACATAAATAAATGTATATATATATATATATATATATATATATATATATATATATATACACACAAGAGAAAAGCACGGCAGCACTCCAAATACGGTGAAGGAAAACTGTGGTTCTTTATTTACCCATAGTCACAGCAACGTTTCAACTGCTTATTGCAGTCTTTGTCAAGCCAAAGAACATGTGCTCACATAGTGGTATTTAAAGACATAGTGTCAATCAAGTGAAATTATTCTATAAAACATTAATTTAGCCATAATTTCTAAAAATTACATAACACCAATAGTACATGATAATGAATATTGAGATATTCATATAAAGAAAGTGAACAATTCATGTATATAGTGATCTTACACCGTCAGTGTATACAAATTTGCACCCACTGGATTTGCACCCACTGGATACAGTGTGCTGCCTTCTCCATTTTTCTTATATATATATATATATATATATATATATATATAAAAGAGAAAAAGATCGGACTGCACTCCAATACGTATTTCAAGCAAGGAAGGCTTGAGGAAGGCTCATGTGAGCCGAAACGTCGCACTTGTGTCACCTTATGGGTCATTAAAAGTTTTTATACTTTTGGATTACGTATTGGAGTGCAGTCCGATCTTTTTCTTTTTCATATTTTGGGACAATACCTGGAGCCCGGAGTTGGACATTGCACCCGCTGTGCTAACCCTGGATGGTGCTGCCTGTGTTTTTTTCTAAACTATATATATATATATATATATATATCACAGACATATATATATATGTATATATATATATATATATATATATATATATATATAAATATCCAAAAATTGAAGCAGCACACCAAAATGGTGAAAAATAAGTGGACCGACTTTATTCCCCTTGCAACGTTTCAACTGTACAATGCAGCCTTTCTCAAGCATACAGAACAGTGTTCACACTGGGTATCTATACCCATAATGCATAGCAATATAATTAACCATAATCAAGTGAAATCAACAAATAGATTCAAATCCATCCATAAAACAATGTACAAAAAGTGATAAGATTATTCAAATATATCCATCAAAATTAATGGTATACATTCCATATATTTCATATATCATAGTATGTGTATATAAACATAAAGGGCCAGATTTATCATTACACTTCCATCTTACTCCAATTTCACTTAAGTCCAAAGTCACTTTTGGCTCAGTCAGATTTTTTAATGGTCCTTTAATACTGTGATAAATGTGGTTTGATGGCAGCAGTTCATCCTTCAGTAAACAGCTTTACAAAAGTCGCTCATATTTACAAAAAAGTCACATGTTCTATTAAAAAGTTGCATAAAATAAGCATGGTCCTCACTGGAGTGAAATTGGGACTTTTTTGTGACTTTTTTAAAAAGTCCCAATGATAAATCTGGAGTGAAACTCATTAACATGGCTAACCACCCCTTTTTAACAAAACTGGAGTGAGTGGTGTACACATGTAAAAAAAAGTCGCAAAATTATGCGCAAATGAGTGTGAAAAGTCGCAAATGCCCTATTTTGGGACTTTTTGATGCCAGAATTCTGGAGTGAAGGTATGATAAATCATGGCCAAAGTGCATAAGTGCTCATTAGGACCAATTGGTCAACATATGTGTATGCAGGACGCTAGACTAGACATCCTCACTAAGGAAATGTCACAGGGGATGGAGTGAGCCTGTCCGGGTAAACGGAATCACATGACGAGATCACTCGTGCCGTCACCAAAACAACCGCATCGCATCCTGACCCCGGAACATACTCAGTGAGATGTCGATCATTCTAAGTCCAAAGAATATTGCAAGGGGAATAAAGTCGGTCCACTTATTTTTCACTATTTTGGTGTGCTGTTTCAATTTTTGGATATTTATACTGAACTAACAGCGGAGCCAGCTGTTTCAGAAGGATTGCACCCATCCTCAAATTCAGAGTGCTGCTGCATTTTTCTTTGTTCTCTCTCTCTCTCTCTCTCTCTATATATATATATATATATATATATATATATCACACATGTATATGTATATATAATATATATATATATGTGTGATAAAAATACTTACCTGAGTCAAGCATACAGCGACTTCTCGGGCTCTCTGCCTCCTTACCAGCGATGCCGGCGTCTTCTCTTCCGGGTGTAGGGCTGACGTCATCGGCGCAGGTGCACTGAGGATGGAGTAGCCAAGTGAGCGTCCTTCTCTCAAAGTGCCTGTGCCGAATGAGGACCGGTACGGCGCAGGCGCGGGATTTCAGCTGCAGACAGGGCCAGCGGGAGGAGGAGAGCGCTGGCTGGCCGTGTCAATCAAATGGACGAAAGGGCGTGTTTTGCTGTTTGGGGGGTGACAGAAGCCCTTTAAATACAGCAAATTAAAATTTCTCTCTTGCACTATCTGTCCCTTCCTTAGCATGGATGTCACTGAAACTGCTGTTAAATATATTGTTGATCTAAAATACACACACATAGTAGTTCTCAAACTGACTTTTGGGCCTTTGATAAGCTTTCTGTAACTAAAATCGCTTAAATTCGCTCCCTGCTCTGTCTTTTTCTTCCTACCTGATGCTCTCCCTGACTACGTCTGAGCCGAACATGCTTCATCGGGTGCTATATAACCTCTGATGACGTGTTCCGGCCAGCCAATCACTGTAATGCCAGCAGCTAATATGGCTACTGGCATTACAGTGAGGGCAGTACTTACCTGGACCTTTATTGGCTGCTTTAAACCCACAAGACGTGCGGGTGGAGACTTGAGCATTCTGCTCGAGCACATGAGAGACTCAGCCGAGTACCGCCATGTGCCGAGCATAGTGATGCTCGAGCCGAACCAGTACTCGGCCGAGCATGCTCGCTCATTACTAATAACAACGTAATATGGTGTAAAAATATCGCATGATCTATCCTAAGAGGTGAATGCCATAAAAAATTAAACAGTTGTAGCTAACACTACGTATAATTGAAATAACATTTTTAATTTCATGTCCCATTTAAAAAAAAAAACTCTATGAAACAATCCAGTAACTACATCCCTAAGTGAATTCTTTTGAAGGGATTAGGTTCCAAAATTGGTAACATTAAGTTACTGGTACTTTAGGGGTTCTGCAAACTTGACATGGCACCCAAAAAGTAATACAGCATAATCTGCCCTCTCAAAGTCAAATAGCCCCTTCCATTTCTGAGCCCTACAGCAGTTTGTGGCCACATATAGGGTGTTGCCATATTTAGGTAAAATGTGTAAGAAATTTTGGGGTGCTTTTTTCTCCTTTTACCAGTTTTGAAATTAAAATATTGGGGCTAAAGCAATTATTGGATGAGTTGAAATTTTCCATTTTCATAGCCAAGTGATTTTATTTTCTATGAAACTCCTGTGGGGTTCAAATGCTCACTACACCCCTTAATAAATTCCTTAAGGAGTGGAGTTTACAAAATAGGGTAACCGTTTGTAAGAGTATCTCAGGGTATTTTTAAATGCGACACAATGCCCAAAAACCAGTCCAGCAAAATCTGCCTTCCAAAAACCCTATGGCACTTCTTCTCTTCTGCAACTTGTGATGTGCCCACACAGGATTTAACAGATTTAACAACCACATATAGGGTGTTTCTGTAAACTTAAGAATCATAGTTTTATTGTTTATTTTGCGTTACAGGGAAAAAAATGTATTGAAATGGACAAACTGCATAAAAAATGAAATCTTTAAATTTCACCTCCATTTTGATTCAACTCCAGTGTTTATCAATAAGGAAACTTTGCCCTTAATATTAAAAAAATGCTTCAACAGGATGTGAAAATATGATATGAATAGAGCCTTATTCTATCATTATCTTTAGCCTTTCCTTCCAGAAACAAGCAATCAAATAGGAAGATGAAACCATTCTCCTTCAAGATTTTTATGATTAAGGTTATGGTTTGGAGAATCAATCTGTTTGGGTATATATTTTCCCTTTGACAAAATTATTCTTGAAAAGTAATTACTATGCTCCAATTAAGATGTTTTGCCTGTGTTTAACACCCTAAATTTTATCCATTCTCCTGGGTGATGTGAATTGTGAAATTTAGGTAGGTAAGCATTTTGCTGAAATATTTACATATTCTGGACGGAAGTGAAGAATAATGATGCTATAACATATTTTATTCTTGGGTTAAGTGTACATAGAAAATAACAGGACAAACTACATTGAAAGCCGATAGGTTTAATTATCTCTCCAGCTGCATCATCTAAGTGTCCTTCTCATTCTCTTCTAGTTCTTAACCATCTAAAGCTTGGGTTGGTAGAATTTCATTGTAATATGATAGCCAGTGTCGATGAAAATCTATGTTGGGGGGTATTTAATATTCATGATATGTGATATAAAAGACTGAGATATTAAATGTTATTAAACATTTGGTTGCAGATCAAGATTTGGCCAATTTCTTACATTGAATGTTGATGTGTCATTGGGGAATAAGGTCTGTAATTACCATAGAATGACAGTTAATTTCTGTATTTTAGATTACTGGTGTCTACTGGGACAGACTGGGAACCAAAAGTGGCCCTGGATAAAAATCTAAAAGTGGCCCCATTGTTGTAGGTGGGTCCAAATTGACAGAAGTTAAGATGATACAAGCAACCAGGACTAACACGTGTAGATGGGGCAAACATCAGTAGGCAGGGGACAGCAATACTGCAGCTCCAACAGAACCAAATACCACAATCCAGCATAAAATACTGCCAACCCAGCTGCAGTGTTCAACGTTATCGCTATGTAATTGGAGGAGGGCTTGTGCAGCCCCGTGGGCATTGGCCCACTAGGAAATTTCCCTGTAGGGTCTATGGCCAGTCAACCCTTGATTGTCTATGAACACAAGACATTTATATGTATCTTAAACTCCATAGATTTCAAAATGTGCACTGGATAATTGTTTCTTGAATAGATATAGTAGTAATAATAATAAGCAATAATTAAAAAAATTATTTTATGTGTGTACTTAGGGAAGCATTTTGTTGTAGTTCACTATGTTTAAAGATTGGAAGCACTTCAAATTGACAAATATGGAATAACATAAGACATTTGGAAGAGGGGTAAATGTTTTTTTTTATGTTTAGATTGCCATGAATAGCTTTTTGAAGGATATAACTGAAATGCCTGCAGCAAACTAAGCAAACATCATACAACACTACATGAATTATCTTTGAATGTGTAAGCTCGTTAGCAATCTAACATTTTGTAAAATGCGTAAATCAATAGCATCTAAGTATAGTACATGGAGCATCACATATCAGAATATAGTTCACAAAGATGTGAATATGATTTTTTTTATGAAAAGGGAGTTTCCATACTGAAAAGCACTCAGAGCAAATTCAAGTGATTGGACTTGTAGAAATGTGAAGTGTAGCCACTTGATATTATTTAAGCAATTTAATTGTAAAATGCACATCATTTCTACATGTATTTAACATTCAGGAATTTTTCATGATGGCTAAGAAGTTTTGTTGAATTATACCATTCAAAAAGGTAGAAAGGAAGTCTGTAATGTATAGACATGTTTTTGCACTATTCATTGCATTTTGTTTACAATTAGAATGGATAGAACTCAACTTGCAGCTATAATACTACCTCAACATGTTGAGGTGTTATTGCATTATAATTCAATTTAATAACAATTGAATAGTGATGAGCGGCAGGTGCCATATTCGATTTAGACGAAATTCACAAATATTCGAAAGAATATTAGTTTCATATTCGTCGAAATCGAATATTTGTCATTATTCTAGTTATCGCGATTAATCGCGTATTGCGATTTTAACTTGGGCTACTTTCCTATTGGTTTCATATCTAGAATTATAGCGAAGATGACGAATACAAAAACAAAGATAACGAAGTATTCTCCATCTTCGTTTTAGCTACCTATTCGTCAACTTCGCTAATTCTAGCAATCAAATAGGAGGGTTGACTATAGAGACAGCTGTGTTTAATTCGCTATGCGATTATATTACTTTGCTTTTTTTAATAGAATAATTATATTACTTGATAATTATTATAATTATTCTATTTATTAAAAAAATATATATAATATAATATAGAGTATAGAGACAGCTGTGTTTATAATTAAACACAGCTGTCTCTATAGTCAACCTTCCGATTTGATTGCTAGAATTAGCGAAGTTGACGAATAGGTAGCTAAAACGAAGATGGAGAATACTTCGTTATCTTCGTTTTGAGGAATATGACGAATATGACGAATACAATCGTCATATTCGCTAATTCTACCTAGCCAAGAACGTCTCCATACTAAAATGTACTGTCGGATTTCAGAATTACATTGAAATCGCAATGCGATTAATATAACTTGAATTGATCACATTGCGATTTCTGCTTAGACCTGGTTTACTATGGTTGGCTTGGTAGAATTAGCGAATATGACAAATGTATTCGTCATATTCCTCAAAACGAAGATAACGAAGTATTCTCCATCTTCAATTTAGCAACCATAGTAAACCATGTCTGTTGAAATCGCAATGCGATTAATTCAAGTTATATTAATCGCATTGCAATTTCAACTTAGAGCTGGGTTTATAATGGGTCAGCTTGTTAGAATTAACGAAGTTAACGAATATGGAATATATTATAGCAGTGCTAATTGAAATCGCTATGCGATTAATGTAACTTGGAGTAATCGCATTGTGATTTCTACTTAGCACTGCTGCTATATTCCATATTCGTTAATTCTAGCCTAGTATGTAAGATAGCAGTGCACTGCAAAGTTGTAATCGCAATGCAATTAATATAACTTGAATTAATCGCATTGCGATTTCAATGTAATGCTCAAATCCGATGGGGACGCTCCATGAGCACGGAAGTCGGCAGAAGCGGCAACGGGCACTGACTGGAGCAGCCAGGAAGCCAGGTAAGAACTACTTTTGGGAAGTGGGAAAGAAAAAAATATAACTAAAAAAAAACAAAAAAACGAATATTCGAAATAGCGAATTTATAGCGCTATACTCGAAATATTCGCGAATTAGCGAAGTGCCGATATTCGTGATAAAAATTCGTTATTCGAATATTCGCGCTCAACACTACAATTGAATGGGTTACACATTTTATTTGATAATTCATTTAAATAAAAAAAAAACATCACAGCTTGTAATTTTCATGCTGACCATTAGAACATACACAATAGGCAGATCTTTGCTGTTTTCTTCAGGTAATTTATCAGCTTTGAACTGTACTCTGTGACAGGGTTAACAGAAGGTGGGATATTAATTTCCTATGTTGTATTGATGGAAACCTAGATAAAGTTGTGACAGAGACATTATACCCTATACACACGGATAAGGGTACGGCCACATAAAGCAACCATTGGTTTTTGCATGCTGTGGTCAAGAACCGCATGGCCAATTAGCCACAGCTGCCTTTCATTTAACTTATGAAGACCGCACAGTATAGTCGGTCTTCATTTTTAATGGCCATGTGGTATTGAAGGTGCAGCTAGTTAAATGAAAGGCAACCACAGCTAATTCGCCTTGACTTCAGCACAGCTGCAACCCAACCTGATCACAGACCCTCTGTGTGGCAGTTAATGTATCTCCCTTGGCACTCCATGGTCTCTGGGAAGGAAATCGTAGTCTATCACTTCCTGGCAAGTATCATAGTCAATTGATATATTTCTTACCAATAACTGTTCATTGCAGCAAAACACCCTCCATACTGTCAATACAGCCAATGAAAGAAGGGAGTTCTTGTCTCATATAAAATACATAAAATATTCCTGGAAAAACATTTGAAAAAAAAGAAAATTGTTAGTGTGGATATGTGATAAATGATTCTGGGGAATCCACATTTAATAGTATCAGTAAATGCAGTCTATAAAAACAAGCAAAGAACAAATATATTAACCCCTTAAGCCACCATGACATACCTATACGTCATGGACTGCACTGCATTAAGCCACCATAACATACAGGTTTGTCATGGCAGCAATCTGCCACCGTCTCTGCAGACAGTGCAGAGATCCAGGCTGTTACACACAGCCAGAGATATCAGCTAACTAGCCTGGCACCAATGAGTGTGGTCCCAGGCTGATAATCACTCTGATTGGCAAGTCTAGCCAATCAGAGGATTGAATCATCGGCAAAAGGTCCTGTTCCGTACAGTTTGTGACTGTGGGAATCAGAACCCTGTGAAAATTATTAATGACCAACCCGCCCCCTCCACAGACATCAATGTGCCCCCCTTCAGGATGGCCGGCAGTGGCAAGTGGCGCTCACCTTCCTCCCTCTCTTGCCTCCCCTGCCGCAATTATCAATCATTAGGATGGCCAAGCGGTAGCAGAGAGCCAGTTGTACTATAATCCAATAAAGAAATATATTCCAGCTCACTATATGTTTCCCCTGCACGTAACAGACCAGACAAGTCCTTGTTGTACAGACAAAAAGAGAGGTTCCAGCATCCAGGAAAAATGTTGCCAACTTCTTTATTGAACTTCGGTTACAAATCAATTATAGAGACATAAACTACCTCCACTGCTCGGGTAACATCTTTCGAACCAGTATGGTTCTTACTCATAACCTCGATGTCTCTATAATTTATTTGTAATCAAAATTCAATAATGAAGTTAGCAACATTTTTCCTGGATGCTGGAACCTCTCTTCAGCTGTAGCATACATTGGTGCTGGCACCGATGTCGGCTGTTTAACCCCTTCTATGTAGCGGTCTGTAGGGACTGCTGTATGGAAGGGGTAAACAGAGGGAGGGAGCTCCCTCCCTCTCCCATTGGGCCACTGCTCTGCTGTGGCAATGGCCCGATGGTTGAAGGTTAACAGATGGAGAGAGCTCCCTCTCCCTCCCCAAAATTAGTACCAATCAAACCGTCACCTCATCCTGCAAAAAAATGAGGCCCTACATGAGACCAAATAAAATGACTTTCAGAAAATGGAGACACAAAAACATGTTTTTTTTTAAATGCTTTTATTGTGTTAAACTGAAATAAAATAAAAAATAGACATATTAGGTATTGCTGTGTCCATAACAACCTGCTCTATAAAAATTTCACACAATCTACCCCTAAAGTGATTGATGTAAAAAAAAAAACTAATATAAAAACTGTGCCAAAAAGCCATTTTTTGTGTCACCTGTGGGGAGTCGCTCTGGTAGATAGCGGTGCGGGTGCAGTACCGAGGCAAAACAAGGAGTCCAGAATGTGCAATAAACAGTGTTTTATTCACACTTGCACAACATAAATGAAAAACAGTCTCTTGGTGATAATTCACACATAACAGAAATAATGTGGCCAAACAAAGACAGGCCAACACAGGGTTCAGTCACCTGGGAGGTTTAGGTGAGGGTTCACACCTAGCAGTCGGCCCAGCCGCAGGAGATTCCACCTTCAAGTTGCAGGGAAAAAACACCACCTTGCTGAGCTCTTTCCTCCAGGTCAGAGAACTCCACAGGACTGTTAGCAGCTCCAGGACAATCACAGCCCACGCTGCTGGTGCTGGCTGAGTTTTTAAACCCAGCCCAAAACCAGGACTGGGCCGTGGGGAGCAGCCACCCACCCTACACTTTAGCTGCTCCCGGTAAGAGCCGGCCCGGATCGGCTTTGCAGCCATGCTATTTAAACCTATGTCAGTAGCACTAGCTGCTGCTGACATCAACAAAAACAGCTCTTACCTCACCGAGGCTATGAACCTCGGTGACACATACCTGCCATCCACGACGGCACCCTGCACCTTACCACACACCCCCCCCCCTTTGTTCAACCCTGAGGGGGTGGACACATGTGAGGCAGTGGACGCGGGAAAGGGCATCTGCATTCCCCTGCAAGCGGCCAGCCCTATGTTCCACGGAGAACTTGAAGTTCTGCAGGGATAGGAACCACCTGGTGACCCGAGCATTCCTCTCCTTGGCCTGGCTCATCCACTTGAGAGGGGAATGGTCGGTCACCAGACGGAACCTCCTCCCTAACAGGTAGTAGCGGAGAGATTTGAGTGCCCACTTGATAGCCAGGCACTCCCTCTCCACTATGCTATACCTGGTCTCGGCGGGACTGAGCTTACGGCTCAGGAAGACAACGGGATGTTCTTCCCGTTGACCTCCTGAGACAGCACAGCACCGAGGCCTACCTCCGAGGCGTCGGTCTGTACGACAAACTCCCGGTTGAAGTCGGGTGTCACCAAAACCGGGGACCCACAGAGGGCCGACTTCAACGCGGAGAAAGCCTCCTCCGCCTTCTCACTCCAGCTAACCTTCCCAGACTTTCGCCCTTCAATAGGTCTGTCAACGGCGCTGCTATTGTGGCAAAGTGGGGCACAAACCGCATGTAGTACCCTATCATTCCCAGGAAGGACTTTACCTGCCTGGCAGTGACCGGTCGGGGCCAGTTACGTATGGCTTCCACTTTAGTTACCTGCGGCTTGATGACTCCCGCCCAATTACATATCCCAGGTATTTGGTCTCTTCCAACCCAATCGCACACTTCTTTGGATTGGCGGTTAGACCAGCTTTCCTCAGGGCATCCACTACCGCCTGCACTTTGGGCAAATGGCTTTCCCAGTCGGTGCTGTGGATGATTACATCGTCTAAGTAGGCCGAGGCGTACCGACGATGAGGTCGCAGCACAATATCCATTAACCTTTGAAAGGTGGTGGGGCGCCATGCAGGCCAAAGGGTAACACCTTATAATGATACAGGCCCTGCGGGTAACAAAAGCAGTTTTTTCCTTGGCCGACTCCGTTAAGGGTACTTGCCAGTATCCTTTAGTGAGGTCTAGCACAGAAAAATAATGGGCTTGCCCTAAATTCTCAACAAGCTCGCTTACCCGGGCATGGGATACGCATCGAACTTGGACACTTCATTTAATTTGCGAAAATCGATGCAGAACCGCAACGTCCCATCCGGCTTGGGTATCAGGACTATGGGACTGGCCCACTCACTTTTCGACTCCTCAATGACATCGAAGCTTCAACATTAATTGCACTTCCTCCGCGATGGCCCGTCGCCGAGCCTCGGGTACCCGGTATGGTTTTAACCGGATCTTGGCCTGAGGCTCAGTGACGATGTCATGTTGGATGAGAGACGTGCGGCCAGGGAGGTCCGAGAACACATCCGTGTTCCGACTGATGAACTCCCTGACTTCCTGAACTTGTTTGGAAGACAGGCTGTCTGCAATTTTTACCGTGGTTACTGCTTCACAGGCCTCGAACTGTGGGGCTGGACCCTTCTCACCTAGAAGCCCTGGCCGGGGGCTGTTGTCGCCGGCCATGTTCCTATCTTTCCACGGCTTTAGTAAATTCACGTGGTACACCTGCTCCGGCTTGCGCCGCCCTGGCTGGTGTACCTTGTAATTTACTTCCCTACCTTCTCGATCACCTCATAGGGGCCCTGCCACCTAGCTAGGAACTTGCTGTCAAGGGTGGGTACCAGAACCAAAACCCGATCTCCCGGATTGAAGTCCCGCACCCGAGCCTGACGATTATACACCCTACTTTGGGCTTGTTGCGCTGCCTCCATATGCTCCCGGACCAGCGGCAACACCCTTTCCATCCGTTCCTGCATCTGGGTGACATATTCAATGACACTTTTGTGGGGGACAGGTTGCTGTTCCCACGCTTCCTTGGCAATATCCAACAGGCCTCGAGGGTGTCTGCCATAAAGCAGTTCGAAGGGCGAGAACCCAGTAGAGGCCTGGGGCACCTCTCGCACTGCGAACATGAGATAGGGCAGAAGCAGGTCCCAGTCCTTCCCATCTCTAGACACCACCCTTTTAACATATTTTTTAAAGTTTGGTTAAACCTCTCGACAAGACCGTCTGTTTGCGGATGGTAAACGGATGTCCGTAACTACTGTATACGCAACAATTTACACAGTTCCCTCATAACTTTGGACATAAAAGGGGTCCCTTGGTCTGTCAGAACCTCTTTTTGCAGGCCCACACGGGAAAACATTTCCATTAACTCTTTGGCGATGAGCTTAGCTGAGGTATGTCGCAGAGGCACCGCCTCCGGATACCGAGTTGCATAGTCGAGAACTACCAGAATGTGTTGGTGGCCCCTGGCAGACTTTGGTACAGGCCCAATTAGATCCATAGCGATTCGCTCAAACGGGACCTCAATAATTGGAAGAGGTACCAGAGGACTACGGAAATGTGGCTGGGGGCTATTTATCTGACAGGTCGGACAGGACTTACAATAATTTTCTACCTCCTTGAACACACCGGGCCAATAAAACCGCTGCAGTATGCGGTCCTGGGTTTTCTGCCACCCCAAGTGTCCCCCAAGAACATGTTGGTGGGCAAGCTCCATAACCAGCTTGCGATATGCGGTGGGCACCATCAACTGTTCAACGGGCTCACCTCGGATTTGGTTCACCCGATACAACATATCCTGAAGAACAATAAATCGTGGGAACATTAATTCAGCCCCAGGTTTCTGGGGTTTACCATCAATTATTACGACACCTTCCCAGGCCCTGGTTAGGGTTTGGTCCCGGTGTTGTGCGGTCCCAAAATTTTCCCCGGAGACATTGAGGTCTGCCAACTCAGGTCCCGGTGGCAAGTCCTCCGTGTTTCCCACCATTACACTCAGTGGGGTTGTCTCCCCCTCTACCGCAGCAGTGGTGGTCACCCCTACCGCAGGCCCTTCGGACTCGGGCTCCCAGGGCTCTGGCCTCCCACAGGAACCAGGCCACTCTGCTAGGGTTACCCCTGTCTCAGGGCTATTAGTCACTTTCACCCCAGGCCATAGTGACGGAAAACCAGGGAAGTCTCTCCCAATTATTAGTTCATAAGGTAGCTTTGTGGAGATCGCCACTTCATAAGTCCATGTGCCGGCCGCCGTGGACAGAGACATTACAGCAGTGGGATAGTCCTTTAAGTCTCTGTGTATGCACACCACACCAACTTTCCGGCCCGTATACTGGGAGGGCTGTACCAGGGCAGCACTTACCAGGGTTACTAGGCTCCCTGAGTCCAGCAGCAAGATTATCACCGACTTGCACCTGGCACAGATGACGATTGTCTATTGTCTCGGGGGTGCCGGTCGCACACAGTCTCCGGGCATACATGGAAGCCCGGTACCCATAATTAGTCTCCATGGGTTCTCCCCACTGTGGACAGTCGGCCCTCACATGGCCCGGCTCGTGACACCGCCAGCAGACTATCGGGGCCGGGTCTACAGGGGGGACACCCCGAGCAGGTTTCTCGGGTACCAGTCGTCGGGACTGGATGGGAGACCTCCGGGGTTTGACCGGCCCCCTCCCAACAACACCCCCTTTCAAGGTTTTTGTGGCCTCATAGCGCTCCACCAGGTCGACCATGTCCAGGGCATTAGTGGGTGATACCTGGCCGATCCAGTGCTGAAGGGGGTACAGCAAGGCCCTCCAGAACATGTCAGCCAGCAGACGGTCCAGCATAGCAGCCGGACTTAGAATATCAGGCTGCAGCCACTTTTACAACCTGTACTGCGGCCGGGCGGGTTCAGCCGCTTGAAAGTCCCACTGGTGGACCCGCTGGGCCCGGACTAACACGTTCACCCCCAGTCTGGCCAGGATCTCCCCCTTCACCGTGGGGTAATCAGCAGCCTGGTCATCTGCCAAATCAGAGAACACCTGCTGGGGTCCGGATGCCAGGAACGGAGCGACCACTTCAGCCCACTGGTCACGGGGTAACTTTTCCCTCACGGCCACCTTTTCAAAGACCGCCAGATAGGTCTCAGCGTCATCCGAGGGGGTCATCTTTGGGATCGCCGCACGGACCGCTTTCCGGGCATCATGGACGCATTGGGACGCTCCTGCCGTTTGCAAAGCCATCACGTGTTGTAAAAGCAGCTGATTAGTCTCCTGCTGCTGCTTGTTAGCCTCCCGCTGCTGCAGGTTAGCCTCCACAAGGGCTTTTACAACCGCCTCCATTTTGTCAGGGATCACAGGCTGCAACTTTGCCGGCCTAATATAGGACATCCAGTCGTGCCCAGCAGAAACAAAAATTTTCGGCGTTCACGCCAGCCTCACTGTGCATGCCCGCATCCGACACCAAATGTGGGGAGTCGCTCTGGTAGATAGCGGTGCGGGTGCAGTACCGAGGCAAAACAAGTCCAGAATGTGCAATAAACAGTGTTTTATTCACACTTGCACAACATAAATGAAAAACAGTCTCTTGGTGATAATTCACACATAACAGAAATAATGTGGCCAAACAAAGACAGGCCTACACAGGGTTCAGTCACCTGGGAGGTTTAGGTGAGGGTTCACACCTAGCAGTCGGCCCAGCCGCAGGAGATTCTACCTTCAAGTTGCAGGGAAAAAACACCACCTTGTTGAGCTCTTTCCTCCAGGTCAGAGAACTCCACAGGACTGTTAGCAGCTCCAGGACAATCACAGCCCACGCTGCTGGTGCTGGCTGAGTTTTTAAACCCAGCCCAAAACCAGGACTGGGTCGTGGGGAGCAGCCACCCACCCTACACTTTAGCTGCTCCCGGTAAGAGCCGGCCCGGATCGGCTTTGCAGCCATGCTATTTAAACCTATGTCAGTAGCACTAGCTGCTGCTGACATCAACAAAAACAGCTCTTACCTCACCGAGGCTATGAACCTCGGTGACACATACCTGCCATCCACGACGGCACCCTGCACCTTACCACACACCTTACATTAAAAAAGCATAATGCCAAGAAATCAAAAAGTCCAATATATACCAAAATAGTACCAATCAAACCATCACCTCATCCTTCAAAAAATTAGCCCCTACATACGACAATCACCCCTCAAAAAACATATGGCTTTCATGAAATAAAAAAATACACATATTAGGTATCGCCGTGTCCGTTACAACCTACTCTATAAAATAATCCTATATTCTCCCCCCTAAGGTTAATGGTATTAAAAAAAAAAAGCTAAAAAAAGCCATTTTTTCTTACCTTGCATCAAAAAAGCTTAATGCTAAGCGATCAAAATGTCCACTATAGACCAAGATAGTGCTAATTAAACCGTCATCTCATCCCATAAAAAAATGAGTAGTGATGATGGAGCACCAATTGCTAAGCACCCGAATATAATGGAAGTCAATGGGAGACAACCAGGCACCCCCTGCTCTGAAGAGGGGAGGGTGCCTGGTCCATTGGAAAAGGTCAGAAAGTGACAGAAACACCACCAAAATAGATCGGGAACAGCATGGGGATGATGTTTGGATGCATCTTGGACTCCCAGGTCACTGCTGGGAACCATGTTGTCTGTGTTGTACGCCATTTTTACAGACTGAAAAAAATATGCATAAAGCTGACCCCCAAAAAATCAGTTTTACAAAAATTACAAGCAAGTGGCACTCCGAAACAGCCTGTATATCACATAAAGGAGGGCCTCATTCACATTGTGGTACAATTGTTCAGGTAGTAGGACTCCTGCACTCATAAATAGTGATGAGCGAGCATGCTCAGCTTTACTCGGCCGAGAACCAAATGTATTCATCGCATTGCTCGAGTCTCCTCCCCGCATGTTTGGCGCCTACTAAGCAGCGAATGAAGGTCCAGGTAAGTAATTGTAAGGCCATAGCTATGTTAGCTGTAAGCTTACACTGATTGGCTGGTCGGAAAACATGATACCATTTCATTTAGGAGCTGAGGTCTGGCGCTTGGCTCATTCACCGTCTGGAAGAGCAGACAGTAGGCAGGGACAGATAGCGTTTTGCTCTAAACTTACTGATTTCACTCCAAAAACCTTATTGAAAGACCTAACAGTCCTTTTAAGGACTGGATTGTGTGTTTGACAGCAGTGCAGCACCTTTTTTTTTTTAAGAAGAGGTTTGCTTCAGCACTATCAGGGACAGGCGTCACCAGGAAGGGACAGGTAGTGCAGGGCTTGAAAATCGCTTTTTTGACTTCTAAAAGACAGAAATATTTCAGATTAGTGACATCTACAATATGCCATCATTAAGCAGTGTGTTGGGCAGATATTATAAAAAGGGGCTTATTCACTACAGTGTGCCTGCTACTGAGATATACACTGCACAATCATAAAGCAGTGTGTTGGGCAGATATTATAAAAAGGGGCTTATTCACTACAGTGTGCCTGCTACTGAGATATACACTGCACCATCAGATAAATTATTTGTTCTGGGGAAATTAACCTAACTTGTGCCACATCTGTGTGTGCGTTGAATCCGCAACCGTTATATTAATTACTCCAGCAGAGAGTGATTTATATTTTGGCCATAGTTAACTAGTTTTGGGCACATCTGTGTGTGCGTTTAGGCCACAGCCATATATACAGTATTCCCGCAGAGAATACATTTTATTTGGGACAAATTTGTATACAAATTTATATACAATACAGTGTGTATTGTCAAAATGACATTATCTCTGGGTCAGCGTAGTGCCGAAAATCAGTATTTTTCTGTATCCAGTACCTTACTGGAAGCCAATACAGTGTGTATTGTAAAAATTACATTATCTCTGGGCTAGTGTAGTGCTGAAAATCTTTATTTTTCTGTATACAGTACCTTACTGGAAGCCAATACAGTGTGTATTGTAAAAATTACATTATCTCTGGCTTAATGTAGTGCCGAAAAACTTTATTTTTCTGTATCCAGTAGATTACAGCAAGCCAACACAGTGTGCATTGTAAAAATTACATTATCTCTGGGCTAGTGTAGCGCCAAAAATCTGTATTTCACTGTATCCAGTACCTTGCTGGAAGCCAATAGAGTGTTTATTGTAAAAATTACATTACCTCTGGCCTAGTTTAGTGCCGAAAATCTTTATTTTTCTGTATCTAGTACATTACATCAAGCCAATACAGTGTGTATTTTAAAAATTACATTATCTCTTGGCCAGTGTACTCCTGAAAATTTTTTTTTATTTTTTTTTCTGTATTCAGTACATTACAGCAAGCCAATACAGTGTGTATTGTAAAAACTTCATTATCTGTGGCCTAGTGTAGTGCCGAAAATTTGTATTTCTCTGTATCTAGTACATTATAGCAAGACAATACAGTGTTTAGTGTAAAAATTTAATTATCTGTGGCCTAGTGTAGTGCCAAAAATTTGAAAATTTGTATTTCTCTTTATCCAGTACATTACAGCAGGCCAATTCAGTGTGTATTGTAAAAATGTAATTATCTGTGGCCTCGTGTAGTGCCGAAAATTTGTATTTCCATGTATCCAGTACATTTCAGAAAGCCAATACAGTGTGTAGTGTAAAAATGTCATTATCTCTGTCCTAGTGTAGTGCCGAAAATCTTTATTTTCCAGTATCCAGTACATTATAGCAAGCCAATACAGTGTGTATTGTAAAAATTACATTATCTCTGGGCTAGTGTAGTGCCGAAAATCTGTATTTTTCTGTGTCCAGTACTGTCCTGCATCAGAAAACGGTGTCTTTAGCGGACAGTAAAACAATCTGTGGCACATCTACAGAGTACAGACAAAACCATTAATATGAAGAAGGCGAGCACAAAGGGAGGGGGAAGTGGGCGTGATGCTGATGGTGCAAGCAGAGGCTGTGGCCCTGGGCGTGATGCTGACTGTGCAAGCAGAGGCCGTGGCCCTGGGTGCAATGAAACTGTGCCTGCTGCCAGTGCACCAGAAAAAACAAAAAAATCCACCTTACCCAGCTTCATGTCCAACTTAGCTGGGTGGCGCAGGACAACACTGTCCAAGTTGGACCAGTGCGAACAGGTGGTCGGTTGGATTGCAGAAGATAATGCTTCTAGTCAGTTAAGCACCACCCTTTCTTCCACGAAGTCAATTCTCTGTAGCCAAGAGTCTCTTTAACCGAATCCTCACTCTGATTCTGCTTCCTCCCACCATGCCGCGTCTTGCCAAACAAGTGATCCCACACTTGGATATTCACATGACCGCTTTTCATTGCCAGTACTTGGTTTGGCTCTTTCGCCAAGCACGCTTGAAGAGGTACCTGAGATATTGTGCCCTGATTCCCAACCTCTTGAGCCTTCACAGTCTCAAGAAGATGACAATGGTGAACCGCAATCATTCGTTCACGAGGTGGATGATAATGAGACACAGTTGCCAATCACTAAGTTGGTGGTTAGGTCAAGTCAGGAGGATGAGCAGGGGGAATAACTGGAAGAGGAGGTGGTGGACGACGAGGTCACTGACCCAACATGGGAAGGTAAAAATCTGAGCGAGGACGGCAGTACAGAGGGAGAGGGATCCGTAGCACCACAACAGTCTGGAAGAGGCAGTGGGGTTGCAAAAGGGAGACGTCATTCCACACCAAACAGGCCTGCAACTGTTACACCGAGTAACCCCATGCATAAATCTACCTTGCCAAGGGGTAGGTGTTCCTCAGTATGGCGCTTTTTTGAGGAAAGCACAGACGACAAACGTCTTGTAGTTTGCAACCTTTGCTGTACAATAATAAGCCGGGGCGTGAACACTAGCAACCTCACTGCCACATGGCATCCAATCACCCTAATAAGTGGGACGAACGCCTGGGTCCACACTCTGCGTCTGCAGGTCCCACCACTGCCTCCACCTCCACTGTGTTACGCACTGCTGGCCTATCCCCCAACGAAGGCGCAGGCTCGGATGCTGCTCGCCCTGCACCTGGACCTTCGTATGAACCATCAGCAACAACATAAACTTCCCTGCCCAAGCGCAGCGTCCAAATTTTGATAACACAGGCATTTGAACGCAAGCGCAAATACCCACCCACCCACAGACCAGAGTACTAAATGCGCAACTTTGGAAATTACTGGCCCTTGAAATGTTGCCATTTAAGCTTGTGGACACTGAGGCCTTCCGCAGCCTGATGTCGGGGGCCGTCCCATGGTACACAGCCCCCAGCCGCCACTATTTTTCATGGTGTGCCGTTTCCGCCTTACACCAGCATGTGTCCCAGAACATCACCCTTGCCCTAACCAATGCACTTACTGGGAAGGTCCACTTACCACTGATACATGGACAAGTGCTGGTGGCCAGGGATGCTACATTTCCCTGACCGCACACAGGTGCTACCCATGCCCAGGATTGCAGGCCCTTTGTCCATTAGGGTCTCCTCCAGCAGCTATGTTACTGGCTCCAACCCCCACTTCTCCTCCTATGCCGCCTTCTCCTCAACTTCCACCTCCAACAGCAGTCACCCATCAGTCGCTAGCTGGAAGCAGTGTAGCAGTGCTTTGGGTAAGCGTCAACAGGCCATGCTGCAGCTGATCTGCTTAGGGGACAAACAGCAAACCGCCGCAGAGCTGTGGCAGGGTATAAGGGACCAGAACGAGGCATGGTTGTGTCTGACTACGGCCATAACTTGGTGGCAGCTTTGGGGCTCGGCAACCTGACACACATCCCATGCCTACCCCACGTCTTAAACTTAGTGGTTCAGCAGTTTATAAAAACCTACCCCAATTTGGCAGAGCTACTAGTGAAGATGCGCCGCTTGTGTGCTCATTTCCGGCCGGTCTGTCAACTCTGCAGCAGCGCTTGCGTCTTCCAGCTCACTGACTGTTGTGCGACGTGAGAACACGCTGGAACTCTACGTTCTACATGATGGCTAGAGGGCAGAGGGCAGTTGTGGCATACCAGCTGCAACATGGTTGTTGCCTTTCCAGTCAACTGTCATTATTCACAAGGGAGGAGTGGGCATTGATGTCAGACATCTGTGAGGTTTTAAAAAACTTTGATGAATCCACACAGATGGTTAGTGCAATAACGCTATTATCAGCGTAACCATCCCACTGCTGTGTCTACTCAATTGATCGCTGCTCACAATTAAGGAGGACGCTCTAAATGTGGAAGACGAGGAAATGGGGAAGAACATTACACAGGGTGATAGCCAGACAACCCACAGTTTGTCTTCTCAGCACGAATTGGACCATGAAGAGGGGGAGGAGGAGCTGGAGACAGTTGCCTCTGCTACAGAGGGTAGTAGCCATGGAACTTGAATTCCATCTGTTCAGCGTGGATGGGCAGAAGAGGAAGATGAAGGGATGGAGAGTCATCCTGATGTTGACATCGTCTTGCCTGTTGGCACTCTGGCACACATGTCTGACTTCATGTTAGGCTGAGTTTCCCGCGACTCTCGCGTTTAATCATTTTAGATAACACAGATTACTGGGTGTTTACCCTTCTCAACCCCTGCTACAAAGAGAACTTCTCAACTCTCATTTCTGTGGTGGAGAGGACGAGTAAAACGGTGCAATACCAGCAATACCAGAAGGTACTTTTTGAGAGATTGCTCCAAAATTTTCCATCTGACAGCGGCCGGCAGAGTCCGTACTTCCTTAAGCAACCGAGGAAGGGAGACAAGGGGAACACACAGCAGTTCCAACAGAGGCAGGGCAACACTCTCCAAGGCATGGGACATTTTCATGAAACCCCGCCAGCAACCTCACCCTGAAGAGGGGCCTAGAGCTACAAGGAGGGAAAAGTTTTGGAAGATGGTGAAAGAATACATTGGAGACCGTGTCAGCATCCTAAATGATCCCTCAGTGCCTTAGAACTACTGGGTGTCCAAGCTGGACACGTGGCACGAACTTGCGCTCTATGCCTTGGAGGTTCTGGCCTGCCTAGCTACCAGCGTTTTGTCTGAGTGTGTATTTAGTGCTGCTGATGGCATTATAACTGATAAGCGTATCCGCTTGTCCACTGACAATGCTGACAGGTTGGTTCAAATTAAAAATTAACAAGGAGTGGATTGCCCCTAACTTCTCTACTCCACCAGAGGAGAGCTGAGATGATTGATGATGAACATAAAGGCAATGTCAATGTATTGTTTATAATGTACCCAGTATACTTTAGTGTATTCTCATGCACCTTTTCCACCACAAAAAAAGTGTATATGGTTTAATCTTGTTTTCCTCTTTATCCAGATTGTATATATTCCCTCCACTACAATTTTTAATGAGGAGAATTCTGATAGAATAGTGTTGGCTCGCCTACTCAATGCATATGGTAGGGTGCCTCCAACCAAACCAGATACACCCAATCTGTGTAGGCAAATGTAATAGTTTTAATGAGAGGTTGGGCACACCTCAGTAGGAAACACCTGTACGCTAAAATAGTATGTCTAAAATAATTTATTCCTGCAGGAATAAATTATTTTAGACATACTATTTTAGCGTATAGGTGTTTCCTAGTGAGGTGTTCCCGACCTCTCATTAATACTATTACAATTTTTATTGAGGGTCAGCTCACTAGCAGGCTTTCAATCATAATGTTTTACAGGGTCAGCTAACCAGCAGGCCCTCAACCGTAATGTTTTATAGGGTTAGCTCACCAACAGGCCCTCAAACATAATGTTTTATAGGGTCAGCTCACCAATAGACCCTCAACCATAATGTTTTACAGGGTCAGCTTACCAGCAGGCCATCAAACATAGTGTTTTACAGGGTCAGCTCACCAGCAGGCCCTCAACCATAATGTTTTACAGGGTCAGCTCACCAGCAGGCCCTCAACCTTAATGTTTTAGAGGGTTAGCTCACCAGCAGGCCCTCAGCCATAATGTTTTACAGGGTCAGCTCAGCAGCAGGCCCTCGCCCGTAATGTTTTCGAGGGTCACCAGCAGGCCCTTGCTTCAAATGTTTTTGAGGGTCGCCAGCAGGCCACCAATAATAATTTTTCAAGGTGTGTATGATGCCCTCCTTTGTGTGTAATAAAGGGTGTATTTTTGGCAGCCCTTTCACTTACTGCATAGGCTTTATGAATGTTGGAGTCCCACTACCTGAACAATTGTACCACAATGTGAACAGGGCCCTCCTTTATGTGATATAGAGGCTGTTTCAGAGTGCCTCTTGCTTGTAATTTTTGGCAGCACTTGCACTTTATATATAATTGAATATACAGGAAGATTGTTTCCTAACAAATTTTCCTGTGAAAAAGTATTTTTTATTTATTAATTAATTAAATTTTTTTTTTTTTTGGGGGGGGGGGTTTGTGCGTATTTTTGTCAGTCTGTATAAGTGGCGTACAACTCGGACAACATGGTTCCCAGCAGCGACCAGGATGCATCCAGACATCGTCCCCATGGTGTTCGGATCCATTTTGGTGGTGTTTCTGTCACTTTCAGACCTTTTCCAATGGACCAGGCACCCTCCCCTCTTCAGAGCAGGGGGTGCCTGGTTGTCTCCCATTGACTTCCATTATACTTGGGTGCTCGGCTGAGCGCACGAATATCGCTATGTGTTCGGAATGAATACCCAAACACCCGAACACTTTGGTGCTTGCTCATTACTACTAAATAGTACATTTGCAGCCTGCGCTGCATTTCTGACAGTCCAATAAAACCATTAAATACTTCCTTTTTCATTGTCGGTAGAAAAAAAAAACACACTTTTTGTGCTAGATTGTACATTTGCAGCCTGCACTGCATTTCTGACCGTCCAATAAAACCGTTAAATACTGCATTCACATTTTTGGTTTAAAAAGGCACACTTTTTGTGCTAGATAGTACATTTGCAGCCTGCGCTGCATTTCTGATAGTGAAAGAAATACACTTAATATATATACTGTTTCATTGTGTGTTAAAAAAAAAAACTTTTTTGGGCCATAAAGTACCTTTGCGGCCTGAACTGCAAAGCAGACAGGGCAAAATTTTTCAAAAATTCGTCTGTTCCATTGTTTGGTGAGATTAACCCATTTTTGGCTGTTTTATACCCCTGCTCTACATAGTAGATAGGGTAATGATTTTCAAAAATTTGTCTGTTCCATTGTTGGTTGACATTAACCCATTTTTGGCTGTTTTATACCCCTGTTCTGCATTGCTGACAGGGAACTAAATTTAGTAAAAACATCTGTTACTTCGGTGAGTGACCGCAAAAAATGAGGAGAACGTCAAAAAAGGGACATGGCCCTGGTCGTGGTGCTGCTGGTGTTGGGGGAGCTCCTGTTGCAGGGAGAGGACGTGGTCGATCTGTGCCAGCTACACACCAAAATGAAACACCTTCCTCAGATGCGCATAGACGACAGAGCCTTCAGCGTTATTTATTAGGCCCGAATGCCGCTGTACAAATAATGAGGCCAGAACAAGTACAGTCTCTAGTAGATTGGGTGGCTGACAGTGCCTCAAGTACCTTCACATTGTCTTCCAGCCGGTCCACTGCTGAAAGCTCAGAGTTGACACCTGCAGGCCATGGGCATCTATCTTGCAGCTCACACCCTTGCAAATCAGCCAAGCAGTCTGAGCCACAAGTCATGTAGCAGTCTCTTATGCTTTTTGATGACTCTGCTGGCAGGGTTTCCCAGGGCCATCCACCTAGCCCTGCCCTAGAAGTGGAAGAGATTGAGTGCACCGATGCCCCACCACTTATGCTTGAGGATAAGGACATGGGAAGACCACCGGAGCACGTCTCTGATGATGACGAACCACAGGTGCCAACTGCTGTGGCTTTCTGCACTGTGCAAAACGACAAGAAGAGCAGGGGTTAAGACTGGGTAAAAAATGTTGTGGAGGACCATGAGGTCCTAGACCCCACATGGAATCCAGGTCATGCGAGTGACCTGTGCTATTCGGAGGAAGAGGAGGTGGTCACACACAGCCACCAGCACAGCAAAAGAGGGAGCAGGGTACAAAATCAGAGTGGCCGACCCCTAGACAGTATGCATGCTACTGACCCCCGCACCCAGGGACGGAGCATAACAATGCCAGCTCCAAGGAGTTCCCTGGCATGACAGTTCTTCAGACAATGTGCAGACGACAAGACACAAGTGGTTTACACACTGTGCAATAAGAGCCTGAAGCCTGGCATAAATGTTCTAAACCTGAGCACAACCTGCATGACCAGGCATCTAAGTGCAAAGCACGAGCTGCAGTTGAGTAAACAACTCCAAAACCAAGAAAGGTCTCAGGCTCCTCCTGCTCCCTCTTCTGCTGCAGTCTCAGCCTCTTCCTCCACCTCTGGAGTGACAGTGGCACCGTCCACCCCGCAAACAGAGGATGTGTCAGCAACGCCATCACATCCATCACCTTCAACAAGCAGCACCACAATGTCCCATGGCAGCGTTAAACTGTCCATCTTCCAAACACTGGAGCGAAAGAGGATGTACCCCCCTACCCATCCAAGATCCCTGGCCCTGAATGCCAGCATTTCAAAATTCTTTGCCTTTGAAATGCTGTCATTCCATTTGGTGGAGACGGAGAGTTTTAAAAACCTGATGGTGGTGGCTGTCCCACAGTACGTCGTTCCCAGCCGCCACTACTTTTCCAGGCGAGCCATCCCTTACCTGCATAAACAAGTGGTGGAAAAAATTAGGTGTGTACTGTGCAACGCCATCTGTGGAAAGGTCCACATAACTACCAATACGTGGACCAGTAAGGATGGGCAGGGACGTTATATTTCCCTAACAGCACACTGGGTAAATGCAGTGGCGTCTGGGCCTGAGGTAGATAGCTGTTTGGTGCATATAGTTCCGCCACCGAGGATTGCAGGGCATTTCTCTTTGCTTCCTGTTGCCTCCTCCTCCTACTTCTCTTCCTCCTCTAACACCTCCTCATCCGCTCAGCATAACACTTTCACCACCAACTTCAGCACAGCCAGGGAAAAATGACAGCAGACAATTTAGAAACTCATCTGTTTGGGGGACAAACCACACACCAAGCAGGAGCTGTGGACGGGCATGGAACAACAGACCGATGAGTGGTTGGTGCCACTGAGCCTCAAGCCCGGCCTGGTGGTGTGCGATAATGGTGGAAATCTCGTAGCAGCTCTGGGCCTAGCCAATTTGATGCACATCCCTTGCCTAGCACATGTGCTGAATTTGGTAGTGCAGAAATTCTTGAAAAACTGCCCTAATATGTCAGAGCTGCTGCAGAAAGTGTGGGCCGTCTGTGCGCCCTTTCAGCATTCTCACCCTGCTGCTGGTCACCTGTCTGCGCTGCAGCGTAACTTCGGCCTTCCCTCTCACCTCCTTATATGCGATGTGCCCACAAGGTGGAACTCCACCTTCCACATGCTGGAGAGACTGTGTGAGCAGCAGCAGGCGATAGTGGAGTTTCAGCTGCATCACACATGGGTGAGTTGATCTGCGGAACAGCACCACTTCACCATCACTGAGTGGGCCTCAATCAGTGACCTGTGTGCCTTGTTGTGCTGTTTTGAGTACTCCACGAACATGGCCAGTGCCGATGATGCCGTTCTCAGTGTTACCATCCCACTTCTATGTCTCCTTAAAAAAAATGCTTCGAGCGATAATGGAAGAGGGTGTGGCACAGGAGGAAGAGGAGGAGGAAGAGAAATCAGGCCAGTCATTCACAAGTGGTTCAGAGGGTGGGTTCCTGCACCAACATAGGCCAAGTACACAATTGTCCTGCCAGGGCACAGTTATGGAGGATGAGGAGCATGAGGAGGAGGAACCGTGTTCAAAGAAGGATGGAACCCAAAGCAGCTCATGGGCATCACTTGTGCGTGCCTGGGTGGATACAGAGGACACAGACTATACACCTCACACAGAGGACAGCTTGTCCTTGCCTCTCAGCAGCCTGGCACACATGAGCGACTACATGCTGCAGTGCCTGCGCAACGACAATTGAGTTGCCAACATTCTAACTTGTGCTGATTACTGGGTGGCAACCCTTTTGGATCCCCGTTACAAGGACAACGTGCCGTCCTTAATTCCCTTACTGGAGCATGATCAGAAGATGCACGACTTCAAGTGCACACTGGTAGATGCGCTGCTGATGGCATTCCCACCTGACAGTGGGGGCTCAGTGGAAGCACAAGGCGAAGGCAGAGGAGGAGGAAGAGGTTGCCAATGCAGCTGGGGCACCGCCAGCACCTTAGAAGGCAGGGTTAGCATGGCCGAAATGTGGAAAAGCTTTGTCACCACGCCACAAGAACCAGCACCACCAGCTGATATGCAATGTCTTATCAGGAGCCAGCATTTCAGCAACATGGTGGAGCAGTATGTGTGCACATGCCTACACATACTGACTGATGGGTCTGCCCTATTCAACTTCTGGGTCTCCAAATTGGCCTGAGCTTGCCCTTTACGCCTTGGAGGTGCTGGCCTGCCCTGCCGCCAGTGTATTGTCTAAACGTGTATTTAGCACGGCAGGGGGCGTGGACAAGCTCACGTTCATTAAAATAAACCAGGCATGGATCCCACAGGACTTGTGTGTACCTTTTGCAGAATAGACATGTAGACCGGCCTCACACAGTCATTGTTATACTCCATCGCACTTTCTCTTTGTTTTATTTCATATTTTTCCTAATGTTTTCTGGTCTACCCAAATTAAATAAAAAATTAATAAAAATAAAGTGTTTGCTACCTCCTCCTCCACCCCCACTTCCACCTATGTACACCGTAACGTCCACCTACACCGCCATGTCCACCGCCTCCTCAACCTCCTAATCCATATGGACTTTCTCCTCCTAGTTCAAGATTATTATTTTTAATTTTGATTTATTTTATTTTAAGTCATTTCCCTATCCACATTTGTTTGCAGGGCACTTATGCTCTTACCCACATTTTTTCTGCCTTTTGCAGCCCGCTAGCCCTTTCCATTACTATTTTAGAGCCATTTTAGTGCCCCAAAGTTCGGGCCCCCATTGACTTCAATGGGATTCGGGGTCAAGTTCGGGTCCCGAACCCAAACTTTGCGGGGAAGTTCGGCCGAACTCAGCGAACCCGAACTTCCAGGTGTTCGCTCAACTCTAAACATATAAAATGGCTGAGCGTATGTATACCGCAGAAGAGGCATATGCATTTATCTGTTTTGATACAGATAGTGCAAGCGAGACAGTACAGTTTCAAATTTTGTCATTGTCCGCTAACACTAATGATGACGAGCCGTTTAGGGGGGTGGAATTTTTTTAAATCTTCTTTTAGAAAAACTGCTAAATTTGATGGTTGAGCAGGCCAATTTATACGCTGCTCAATTCATCGCTAGTAACCCCACCTCATATTACACCAAGAATTGCATATGGTGCCTGTTGTTGTGGTGGACATTTAAAAATGTTGGGGCCTCCTTCTACATATGGGTCTCATAAAAAAAACACTGAGATCTTATTGGTCATCTGATGTGTTGTACCATACCGCCATGTACAGGGAAGTAATGACAAGACAGCGATTTGAGACAATCCTGCGATTTCTTCATTTCGCTGACAACACACAGTGCCCCCCACGTGATGACCCCACCCATGACAAGCTTTATAAAATGAGGCCCCTTATAAATTATTTAAATAAAAAATTTAAAGAGACCTACACCCCAGAAAAAAAATATTGCCGTGGACGAGTCACATGTCCTTTTTAAAGGCAGGCTTCAATTTCGCCCATAATTGCCAAGGAAGAAGACACGATTTGGGCTACAAATTTATAAGCTTTGTGAGAGCAGATCTGGCTACACCTATAACTTTATAGTGTATGAAGGCAAAGAAACCCAGTTTTGCCCTCCTGAATGCCCCCCTTCCCTCAATGTGGCAGGTAAAATAGTGTGGGATCTTTTGCACCCTCTTTTAGTAAAGGGGTACCACTTGTACATCGACAATAATTACACCAGCGTACCCCTTTTCAGGCGCCTTTCAGTCAGAAAGACAGTGGCATGGGGCACCATATGCCGCAATCAAAGAGGCCTGCCCAAGCCTTTAGTCAACCAAAAATTGAAGTCTGGGAAAATAAAGTGCCGTGGCAATGGGGACATCTTACTTGTAAAAATATTGAGACAAAAAAAATATCCTAATATTGACATCTATACGTCCAGACAGTAACAGCCTTGTTCCTGTGCGCTGCACAAATACCACCGTCCATAAGCCTGTCTGCATACAGGATTACAATAAATATATGGGTGCGCTGGAACTTGCAGACCAAATGCTGCAAATGCTATAGCACAGTCAGGAAATCCCGCATTTGGTATAAGAAACTTGCAGCCCACCTTATGCAAGTAGCCCTGTATAATTATTTTGTCATGTTCCAAAAAACAGGGAGCCAAGGAACATACTGTATCTTGATTTTCAAGAAAAAATCATTAAAAATGTAATATTTGGAGAGCAGCACCAGGATAGCAGTGAGATAGCACCATCTAGTCATGCCAGCAGAATTATCCCAGGGCAACATTTCCCATCAGAGGTGCCCCCTATTGCGAAAAAAAAAAGCAGAGCCCAAAAGAGATGTAGGGTCTGTTACAAGAATGGGATACTGCGGGATACCATATATTAATGTGACATCTGTCCAGATAAGCCTGGACTTTGCATTAACCACTTGCCGACCGCCCATTGACTATAAACGTCCATTGTCGGGTGTTTTATCTCTGAATGGACGTTCGGGAGCATCCACTCAGAGTTCGCAGCTGCATGCTAATCGTGCAGCTGCAGAGCGGGGGGCCCGCTGTCATGACAGCAGGCCACCCCAGAGAGAAGGCAGGGACTGTTTCTGTGTGTCCCTGCCTTCTAGATTGCTGTACACAGAGCACTCAATGAGCACTGTGTATACAGATCAGGAAGCGCTATACAACTTCCTGTCCCGGCCCAGTGGTCATGTGACCTCCGGGGCTGGGAGAGTGCAAGAGCTGTCGGGTCTTCCTCGACCTCGATCAGCCCTGTAGTGAGGCCGTACAGAGCAGTATACTACTATGTCAGCCTCAGTTACAGGAGAAATCAAAAGTAAAAAAAAAAATTTAAGTTAAATGTCCCCCAAAGGTCTTGTATGTCCTAAAAAAATAACGTGACATTTTCAAAATGATGCCAACATAAAACATATGGGAAATGTAAAGTAATAACTATTTTGTGAGGTATCACTATCTGCCTTAAACGCAGAGAAATTCAAATTTTAAAAATTATTAATTTTTCAAAATTTTGTGTAACTTTTGGAATTTTTGATTTTTTTTTTATAAATAAAGGTGAAACATATTGACTCAATTTACCACTAACATAAAGTACAATATGGTAAAAGATGGCCGCACAATACATCTCAAACTAACAGAAAAACAAAAAAGGGGCTCATTCCAGAAATAGGAATGAAGGAAGCTCTTTGCGCACATTTTTGATCAAAAGTATGTCGGGCCCAAGTGCCACTTCACGGCGACTTCCGCACATGGGTCCCTAACACTACAGATACTGCCTCTTATGGACTTACCAGTCTCCTTATTTTCAGGGCACTGTAGGAACCAGCTAAATTGCTTTTGTGCTGAGAAGTCCCAGGAACTTGGGCGGGTCTCAGTCCAAAAGAGGCGCCACCCTCAATATATACTAGAAGACAAAGTTCAGACTAAGCACCTATATTTCTACACTCAGAAGTGCATGACCATAAGGCAAATTAAGTAGGTTAAAAGATGGCCGCACAATACATCTCAAACTAACAGAAAAACAAAAAAGGGGCTCATTCCAGAAATAGGAATGAAGGAAGCTCTTTGCGCACATTTTTGATCAAAAGTATGTCGGGCCCAAATGCCACTTCACGGCGACTTCCGCACATGGGTCCCTAACACTACAGATAGTGCCTCTTATGGACTTACCAGTCTCCTTATTTTCAGGGCACTGTAGGAACCAGCTAAATTGCTTTTGTGCTGAGAAGTCCCAGGAACTTGGGCGGGTCTCAGTCCAAAAGAGGCGCCACCCTCAATATATACTAGAAGACAAAGTTCAGACTAAGCACCTATATTTCTACACTCAGAAGTGCATGACCATAAGGCAAATTAAGTAGGTTAAAAGATGGCCGCACAATACATCTCAAACTAACAGAAAAACAAAAAAGGGGCTCATTCCAGAAATAGGAATGAAAGTGGCACTTGGGCCCGACATACTTTTGATCAAAAATGTGCGCAAAGAGCTTCCTTCATTCCTATTTCTGGAATGAGCCCCTTTTTTGTTTTTCTGTTAGTTTGAGATGTATTGTGCGGCCATCTTTTAACCTACTTAATTTGCCTTATGGTCATGCACTTCTGAGTGTAGAAATATAGGTGCTTAGTCTGAACTTTGTCTTATAGTATAAAGTACAATATGTCACAAGAAAACAATATCAGAATAGCTTGGATATGTAAAAGCATTCCAAAGTTATTTGCAAAAATCAGTCTGGTCACAAAGGTGCAAAATGTCCCAGTCATTAAGGGATTGACGAAACAGACGAAAACAAACAAGTGAGATGGAAATTTTTTTTTTCCCATTTAGTTGCATCATAATTCTGAACACTAATAGCTGCTCAATAGTTATGCACACATAGATATTTTCCGTAGAAAGTCAATACTTCACTTTTACTTTCTTCAGTATTCTAGTTTGAGGTTTATTAAGATTTCAGATTGACCAACCACACTGTAGTTGTTCAATAATAAAATGAATCCTCAAAAATACAATTGCCTAATATATGTGAACACAGTGTATAAAATTGTCTGACCTGCTACATGTGCAATTGTTAGCTGAAGGAATGTGGGTTGGTCCCAAGTTAATATGTGCCTGCATTGCTGAAAAAAATTATGTTTTAATATATGCAAATGACCCTCTTGGAGAAATGGAGGTGCTGCTGTTACTCCCAAAAGCTCATCTCTCTCTGCAACTGCCCTGCTCTCTCCACAGGGCCAGGCAGTATGATGTTTCCATTGCATGGCCCTGTCAATCAAAGTGGAGTGGGCACTGCAGTTGCTCCTACAGGCTTATTAGTATATATTAAAACAGAATTTTTGGGACCAACAAAGATGCATTCAGCTGCACATGCAACAGGTAAGCTAGTTTCATAGGTATAAATCTGCTGACAGATGCCCTTTAAAAAACTTTATTTTAGGCCTGGGTTCTCTAAAAATTTGTTGCAAAGATTACTGAGTAAAATATTAAATTCCTAATATCAGCTCTTTTTTCCACAAAAGGCTTTAGAACATATAACTGCACCTCTGAACGGCAAAAAGGGCCTTTCTTTTTACCACTTATGCACGCCAAAAAAGGTCTTAGAAAATTTAACTACACCGCTAAATGGCAAATATATTTTTCTTTTGCCACTAATACAAAACAAAAAAGGCTTTAGAACATATAAGTGCACCGCTGAACGGCAAATATATATATTTTTTGCCACTTTTACATGCCAAAAAGGGCTTTAGAAAATATAGCTGCACCGCTGAAATGCAAATAGGCCCTTTTTTTCCACTTATACATGCCACAAAAAGCTTTACAACATATAATTGCACCGTTGAACGGCAAATAGGCCCTTACTTTTTACCACTTATACATGCCACAAAAGGCTTTAGAACATATAACTGCACTGCTGAACGTCAAATAGGCCCTTATTTTTTTTTTCCACTTATACACGTCACAAAGGGCTTTAGAAGTAGAGTTGAGCAAACACCTGGATGTTCGGGTTCGAGAAGTTAGGCCGAACTTCCCAAAAATGTTCGGGATCGGGATCCGAACTCGACCCGAACTTCATCCCGAACCGAACCCCATTGAAGTTAATGGGGACCCGAACTTTTGGAACAGAATTTTTGGGACCAACAAAGATGCATTCAGCTGCACATGCAACAGGTAAGCCAGTTTCATAGGTATAAATCTGCTGACAGATGCCCTTTAAAAAACTTTATTTTAGGCCTGGGTTCTCTAAAAATTAGTTGCAAAGAAAAGCATTACTGAGTAAAATATTAAATTCCTAATATCAGCTCCATATGGTAATTTTAAGTTATTGTGTGCTTACTTCCAATTATTTTTTTTTTAATCTTCTGTCTTTACTTTGTGATGTTTCTATAATACCACTGACATATATTGGCTACTTTATGTTGTTGGTTGCAGGTTTATGGGCTATTTATTGAAACCTACATCACTGACTACTGACAGATAAAGTGAATAACACTCTAATGACAGTGACACCTGTCAAAGAGTGCAATATATTAGGCAGCAAGTGAACATTCAGTTCTTGAAGTTCATGTGTTAGAAGCAGAGAAAATGGCCATCTCCTGAATGATAGGATCCTGTGTAGTTGTTCTCAGTATGTATTGGTTAGTACTAAAGCTGAGCGAATTTAGTCGCAGTGAATTGCGTTAAAAAACGACTATTTCTTGGCTGCGGAGAGCCTTTATAGTGGTGTAGAACACTGTGCCTTGCAGTAACATGCATAGGGAGTCTGCTGTGGTAGTGAAATAATACTATGAGTCAGTATGACATGCAGATGACAGGCGTCACTCTTAGATTCACTGCACACTTCACTTATTGGTGGAATTCCAACAGGTGGAAACGTCTTATATCAGCCTATATTGGGGGATGCCGTGCTGCCACTGCAGCTTAAAGGGGTATGCGCTAGCATATGCCCCTATTGTCTTATATAGAGAACAGAGCCCCGAAAGTGAAGGAGGGTGCACTGCGCATGCTCAGCCGCCCTCCATTCATTTCTATGGGGCCGCCGAAAATAGCCAAGCCCTGGTTCGGCTATTTCCGTCAGCCTCATGGACATGAACAGGAGCATGGGCCGTGCATGCGCTGTATGCTCCAATTCACTTCTATGGGAGAAGCGCTAGGTGGTGGACGGACCCCGGGAAATCCGGGGCCCTCCAGCTACAGCTATCCCCGCTCCGTACTTGATATAGGTGCGGGTCCCAGTGGTGGGACCCGCACCTATCAGACAATGGGGGCATATGCTAGCGATATGCCCCCATTGTCCACGATGGGAATACCCCTTTAATGAAGGAGTGCTTTGTGGTGTAAGTGTGACTGAAATGCATGCAAAGTTTCCTGGCCATTTTTAAGATGTATTGCAGATGGGTGGAAGACTTCAGGAACCGCTTGATGACCAGATTGAACATGTGTGCCATGCAGGGCGCATGGCTCAGCCATACTTGACACAGCACAGACACCATTTTCTTCCGGTTGTCCGTTACCAGGCTTCCAATTTTGAGTTGTCGGGGAGAAAGCCAGGATTCAATTTCTTGATGAAGGACACCTTGATGAAGGACACCAATTTCTTGATGAGCAGTTTGATGAGCAGTTTCTCCCCTGTGTGGCTCCATTCACCTAGGCAAACAAGGTGTATAACAGCGTGACACCACCGTGCCCTGCACATGTGGTATGCTGGAGGAGCACTGTGAATTGTCCCTGCAGTGGAGCTTAAGGACACGGTGGAGGATGTAGAGGCGGACATTGTCGCAGGACCTACGGTGTGAGAATGTGGAGGCGGAAGTGGCGTCACCTGGCCAAGTTGCAAGTGTGGCTGGGCAGGAACCATAACTACACCACTGAACGGCAAATATATTTTTCTTTTGCCACTAATACACGACAAAAAAGGCTTTAGAACATATAACTGCACCGCTGAACGGCAAATAGGCCCTTATTTTTTTCCACTTATACATGCCACAAAAGGCTTTATAACGTATAACTGCACCGCTGAATGGCAAATATATTTTTCTTTTGCCACTAATATACAACAAATAGGGCTTTAGAACATACAACTGCACCGCTGAACGGCAAATATATTTTTATTTTGCCAATACGACACGCCAAAAAGGGCTTTATAACATATAACTGCACCGTGGAACGGCAAATAGGCCCACATTTTTTTCCACTTATACATGCCACAAAAGGCTTTAGAACATATAACTGCACCACTGAATGGCAAATTTATGTTTATTTTGCTACTAATACACGCCAAAAAGGGCTTTAGAACATGTAACTGCACCGCTGAATGGCAAATCATTTTTTTTGTGCCACTAATATACGCTAAAAAGGGCTTTAAAACATATACCTGCACCGCTAAACAGCAAATAGGCCCTTTTTTTCCCCCACTTATACATGCCACAAAAGGCTTTAGAACATATAACTGCACCGCTGAACGGCAAATAGGCCCTTACTTTTTACCACTTATAAACGCCACAAAAGGATTTTGAACATATAACTACACCGCGGAACGGCAAATATATTTTTCTTTTCCACTAATACATGACAAAAAGGGCTTTAGAACATATAACTGCAGCGCTGAACGGCAAATATATTTTAATTTTGCCACTATTACACGCCAAAAAAGGGCTTTAGAAAATATAACTGTACCGCTAAACGGCAAATAGGCCCTTATTTTTTTCCACGTATATATTCCACAAAAGGCTTTAGAACATATAACTGCACTACTGAACGGCAAATAGGACCTTATTTTTTTCCACTTATACACTTCACAAAAGGCTTTAGAACATATGACTGCACTGCTAAACGGCAAATATATTTTTCTTTTGCCACTAATACGCAACAAAAAGGGCTTTAGAGCATACAACTGCACCGCTAAATGGCAAATATATTTTTCTTTTGCCACGATTACACGACAAAAAGGGCTTTAATGCATATAACTGCACCGCTGAACGGCAAACAGGCTCTTACTTTTTTCTACTAATACACGCCAAAAAAGGCTTTAGAACATATTACTGCACCACTGAATGGCAAATATATTTTTATTTTGCCACTGGTACACGACAAAAAGGGCTTTAAAACATATAACTGCACCACCGATCAGCAAATGGGCCCTTTTTTTCCACAAAAGGCTTTAGAACATATAACTGCACCTCTGAACGGCAAAAAGGGCCTTACTTTTTACCACTTATGCACGCCAAAAAAGGTCTTAGAAAATTTAACTACACCGCTAAATGGCAAATATATTTTTCTTTTGCCACTAATACAAAACAAAAAAGGCTTTAGAACATATAAGTGCACCGCTGAACGGCAAATATATATATATTTTTTGCCACTTTTACATGCCAAAAAGGGCTTTAGAAAATATAGCTGCACCGCTGAAATGCAAATAGGCCCTTTTTTTCCACTTATACATGCCACAAAAAGCTTTACAACATATAATTGCACCGTTGAACGGCAAATAGGCCCTTACTTTTTACCACTTATACATGCCACAAAAGGCTTTAGAACATATAACTGCACTGCTGAACGTCAAATAGGCCCTTATTTTTTTTTTCACTTATACACGTCACAAAGGGCTTTAGAACTAGAGTTGAGCAAACACCTGGATGTTCGGGTTCGAGAAGTTAGGCCGAACTTCCCAAAAATGTTCGGGTTCGGGATCCGAACTCGACCCGAACTTCATCCCGAACCGAACCCCATTGAAGTTAATGGGGACCCGAACTTTTTGGCACTAAAAAGGCTGTAAAATAGTCCAGGAAAGGGCTAGAGTGCTGCAAAAGGCTGCAACATGTAGTTAAATCCCCTGCAAACAAATGTGTGGAAATGAATTAAAATAACTTAAAATAAATAAAAATTAAGCAATATCAATTGGAGAGAGGTCCCATAGCAGAGAATCAGGCTTCAAGTCACCCACCAATGGAGAAGGCCACTTTCATTTATTTAGGCCCCAGCACCCAGACAGAGGACATAGGTCGCATAGCAGAGAATCAGGCGTCATGTCACCCACCACTGGAACAGTCCACTTTCAGATAATTAGGCCCCTGGCACCTAGATGAAGGAGAGGTTCATTCAACTTTTGGTTGCACCACAATCAAATGGTAAAATGAAAAAAAGAGAATTCGATGAAGAAGTGCCCCAGAGTACAAGAATATATGGTTGAGGGGGAGGCAGTTAAAAAATGTCTATTCTGCACAAGTGATGGACAGGTCCTGTGGGATCCATGCCTGGTTCATTTTTATGAACGTCAGCTTATCAACGTTGGTTGTGGACAGGCGGCTGCGTTTGTCAGTAATGACGCCCCCTGCCGTGCTGAGTACACATTCAGACAAAACGTTGGCCGCCGGGTATGCCAGCACCTCCAAGGCATAAAATGCTAACTCTGGGCATGTGGACAATTTGTAGACCCAGAAGTTAAATGGGGCCGAACCATCAGTTAGTACGTGGAGGGGTGTGCACACATACTGTTCAACCATGTTAGTGAAATGCTGCCTCCTGCTAACATGTTCCGTATCAGGTGGTTGTGCAGTTAGCTGTGGCGTGGAGACAAAACTTTTCCAAATTTCTGCCATGCTAACCCTGCCCTCAGAGGAGCTGGCTGTGACACAGCTGCGTTGGCAACCTCTTGCTCCTCCTCTGCCATCACCTTGGGCTTCCACCTGTTTCCCTGTGACGTTTGGGAATGCTCTCAGGAGCGCGTCTACCAGCGTGCGCTTGTACTCGCGCATCTTCTTATCATGCTCCAGTGCAGGAAGTAAGGTGGGCACATTGTCTTTGTACCGGCACTGCAGCATGTAGTCGCTCATGTGTGACAGGCTGCCCAGAGGTAAAGACAAGCTGTCCTCTGTCAAGGGGTATCATCATCGTCCTCTGTATCCGCCCAGACACGCACCAGTGATTTGCCTGAGCTGTGTTGGGTGCCACCCCGCTGTGAACCTGTATCATCCTCATCCTCCTCCACCTCCTCCTCATCCTCCTCGTCCTCCAGTAGTGGGCCCTGGCTGGCCACATTTGTACTGGGCCTCTGCTGTTGCAAAAAACCTGCCTCTGAGGCACTTCTAACAGACTAGCCTGAAAGTGCTAAAAATGTCCACTCATCCTCCTCCTCCTCCTCCTCCTGGGCCACCTCCTCTTCCATCATCACCCTAAGTGTTTTCTCAAGGAGACATAGAAGTGCTATTGTAACGCTTATAACGTCGTCATCGCCACTGGCCATGTTGGTGGAGTACTCGAAACAGCGCAACAGGGCACACAGGTCTCGCATGGAGGCCCAATCATTGGTGGTGAAGTGGTGCTGTTCCGCAGTGCGACTGACGCGTGCGTGCTGCAGCTGAAACTCCACTATGGCCTGCTGCTGCTCGCACAGTCTCTCCAGCATGTGCAAGGTGGAGTTCCACCTGGTGAGCGGGAAGGCCGAAGTTACGCTGTAGCGCAGAAAGGCGAGCAGCGGCGGGATGTGACACCGGAAGCGCGCACAGATGGCCCACACTTTACGCAGCAGCTCTGACATGTCGGGGTAGTCGTGAATGAACTTCAGCACCACCAAATTCAGCACATGCGCCAGGCAAGAGAAATGCGTCAAACCGGCTAGTCCCAGAGCTGCGACGAGATTTCGCCCATTATTGCTCAACCACTGGTCGGTCTGTTGTTCAATACCCTGCCACAATTCCTGCGCGGTGTGGGGCTTGTCCCCCAAACACATGAGTTTCAGAATGGCCTGCTGACGTTTACCTCAGGCTGTGCTGAAGTTGGTGGTGAAGGTGTGTGGCTGGCTGGATGAGCAGGTGAAAGCAGAGGAGGAAGAAGTCGAGTAGGAAGAGGAGGCTACACCAGGCAAAGAATGATGCCCTACGATCCTTGGCGGTGGAAGGACGTGCGTCAAAGAACTCTCCACCTGTGGCCCAGCCGCCACTACATTTACCCAGTGTGCAGTTAGGGAGATATAGCGTCCCTGGCCGTGCTTACTGGTCCAGGTATCAGTGGTTAGGTGGACCTTGCCACAGATGGCGTTGCGCAATGCATACTTGATTTTATCAGATACTTGGTTGTGCAGGGAAGGCACGGCTGTCTTGGAGAAGTAGTGGCGGCTGGGAACAACTTCTGTGGGACAGCCATCGCCATCAGCTGGTTGAAGCTGTCTGTGTCCACCAGCCTGAATGACAGCATTTCAAAGGCTAGTAGTTTAGAAATGCTGGCATTCAGGCCCAGGGCTCGAGAGTGGTTAGGTGGGAAATTACGCTTTTTCTCCAAGGTTTGTGAGATGGAGAGCTGAAAGCTTCTGTGTGACATGGTGGACATGCTTGGTGACGCAGGTGGTGGTGTCTGTGGCACATCCTCTTTTTGGTGGGCGGCAGGTGCCAACATTCCTCCCAAGGCGGAGGAAGAGGCCGAGGCAGCAGCAGAAGAGCGAGCAGAGTGGAGCCTGAGTAAGTTCCTTGTTTTTAAGGTGTTTACTCCACTGCAGTTCATGCTTTGCATGTAGATGCCTGGTCATGCAGGTTGTGCTAAGGTTCCGAACGTTAATGCCTCGCTCCAGGCTCTGATGGCACAGCGTGCAAACCACTTGGGTCTTGTTGTCAGCACATTGTTTAAAGAAGTGCCATGCCAGGGAACTCCTTGAAGCTGCCTTTGGGGTGCTCGGTCTCTGGTGGCGGTGGCCAGTAGCAGGGGAACTCTCTTGGCGGCGGCTATTCTGCTTTTGCCCCCTGCTCCCTCTTTTGCTACGCTGTTGGCTCGGTATCACCACTGCCTCTTCCTCTGAACTATGAAAGTCAGTGGCATGACCTTCATTCCATGTGGGGTCTAGGACCTCATCGTCCCCTGCATCGTCTTCCCCACAGTCTTCCTCCCTTACCTCCAATTCGGTCTGCACACTGCAGAAAGACGCAGCAGTTGGCACCTGTGTTTCGTCATCATCAGAGACATGCGGACTCCTATGAGGTGGTATTCCCATGTCCTCATCATCAGGAAACATAAGTGGTTGTGCATCAGTGCATTGGATTCCTTTGGGAAACACTGCCAGCAGAGTCTTTAAACAGCATAAGAGACTGCTGCATAACTTGAGGCTCTGACAGTTTCCCTGATATGCATAGGGGTGATGTGACAGACTAATGGGCATGGTTTTCAGGCGCCACCTGTGAGCTTTCTGCAGAAGACTGGGTGGGAGATAATGTTGTGAACGTGCTGGATCCACTGTCGGCCACCCAATTGACTAGCGCCTGTACCTGCTCAGGCCTTACCATCCTTCGAAAGGCATTGGGCCCCACCAAATATCGCTGTAAATTCTGGCGGATACTGGAACCTGAGGTAGTTGGTTCACTAGGACGTGTGGCTGTGGCAGAATGGCCACGTCCTCTCCCAGCACCAGAGGGTCCAGTAACACCATCACGACCGCGTCCGCGTCCCTTACTAGATGTTTTCCTCATTGTTACCGTTCACCAAGCACCACAATAAGAAAAAAAATATTTGGCCCAATGTATTGATTTCAAATTCAGGACATTTTTTTACAGGCACCTAACACTATCTGCCTATTTACTTATGTACCGTATTACACGAATCCAGGCACAGCAGTAACCACTGATATAGGGGAATATCAATTGTAGGCCTATTATTTAGGCCCTGGATGGAAGGTATCCTTTTATGGACAGATTTACACTTGGAGATGCACAGTAGCGTACGAAAAAATATGTAGGATTATGCCTTAAGCAATTGTATCTTAACACTTTGTGTAATATACCCTTTAACGGACAGAAATACAATGGGAGATGCATGGTAGTGTGTGGAGTTATTGAGGATGACCCTCTCAGCACTTGTATATACACATTGAGTGTAATATACCCTTTTAAGGACAGATTAACACTTGGCCTGCAACAGCTGGAACACCAGATTCAGGGTATTGCTATATTAGCAAGTGAATTTCACCCCAGAACAAAATCTATCCTTTAACCGATACTATTAAACTTGTCCAGTCACAGCTTGAACACCAGATATACTGTATTTCTATTTTGGCAACTGAATTTCACCACAGAAAATAATAAATCCTTTGACGGACACTATTAAACTTGGCCAGCCACTGCTTGGACACCAGATTTACGGTATTGCTATTTTGGCAATTGAATTTCACCCCAGAAAAAAATATATCCTTTGCTGTAGACTATTAAACTTGGCCAGCCACAGCTGAAACCGCTGATTTATGGTATTGCTATTTTGGCAATAAAATTTCACCCCAGAAAGTTATCTATCCTTTGCCGGACACTATTGAACTTGGCCAGCTACTGCTGGGAAACCAGATTTACGGTATTGCTATTTTGGCTATTGAATTTCACCCCAGAAAATAATAAATCCTTTGCCGGACACTATTACACTTGTCCAGTCACAGCTGGAACACCAGATTTACGGTATTTCTAGTTTTGCAACTGAATTTCACTGCAGAAAATAATATATCCTATTACGGACACTATTAAACTTGGCCAGCCACTGCCTGGACACCAGATTTACGGTATTGCTATTTTGGCAATTGAATTTCACCCCAGAAAAAAATATATCCTTTGCCGTAGACTATTAAACTTGGCCAGCCACAGCTGAAACCACTGATTTATGGTATTGCTATTTTGGCAATATAATTTCACCCCAGAAAGTTATCTATCCTTTGCCGGACACTATTGAACTTGGCCAGCTACTGCTGGGAAACCAGATTTATGGTATTGCTATTTTGGCTATTGAATTTCACCCCAGAAAATAATAAATCCTTTGCCGGACACTATTACACTTGTCCAGTCACTTCTGGAACACCAGATTTACGGTATTTCTAGTTTTGCAACTGAATTTCACTGCAGAAAATAATATATCCTATTACGGACACTATTAAACTTAGCCAGCCACTGCTTGGACACCAGATTTACGGTATTGCTATTTTGGCAATTGAATTTCACCCCAGAAAATGATCTATCCTTTGCCAGATACTATTAAACTTGGCCAGCCACTGTTGGGACATCATATTTACGATATTGCTATTTTGGCTATTGAATTTCACCCCAGAACAAAATATATCCTTTGCCGGACACTATTAAACTTTGCAGGCCACTGATGGGCACTAGATTTAGGGGATTGCTATTTTGTCAATTGAATTTCACCACAGAAAAAAATCTATCCTTTGCCAGACAGCAGACAGTATTAAACTTGGCTAGCCACAGCTGGAACACCAGATTTAGGGGATTGCTTTTTTGGCAATTGAATTTAACCCCTTAATAAAATATAGAAATGTCTATCCTGAGTTTCTAAGGGTGACAATAAGCACAGCCAAACCCATGATGTAGGATATAACAAAAAAAAACTTAGTATTGATGAATTGATGGACTTGGTGGCAGCTTGTGCTGGTGCACCACAAGACACAACATGGCCGCCAATGAAAGTGACAGAAAAACGCTCTGTGCAGCCTAAAATCCAGTGAGCAATTAACTAGCAGAAGTTGAATGATTCACAGCTGTAGATCGATCACTTCATTAGTTGTTTTTGATGACTTTTCCATGCCTAATTTCGCCCTCACAGAAGAAGCTGCGTCCTCTCCCTACACTAATCAGAGCAGGTGACGTGCAGCGCTACGTGACTCCAGCTTAAATAGAGGCTGGGTCACATGCTGCACTTGGCCAATTACAGCCATGCCATTAGTATGCATGGCTGTAATGGCTTCTTAGGGCAAGAAGTAAAACGCTAGCTGATTGGCTGCGGTGCAGCTCTTCAAAAAGCAGTAAGAAATCGCTGAACAACGGACCCGAACCCGAACTTTTTTGAAAATGTTCGCGTCCGGGTCCGTGTACCGAACACCCCAAAATTCGATACGAACCCGAACTATGCTCAAACTGTTCGCTCAACCCTACCAGTAACCAACATGGCTACGGCATTACAGTGAGTGCCATTTCTTCCCGACACGTTTATTGGCTACGTAGTGGGGAGGAGACTTGAGCATGGTGCTCGAGCACACGTGTTCAGTCCGAACACCATGCTGTGCCGAGCATCGCGATGCTTGAGTCAAAATGGTGTTCGGGCGAGCATGCTCGCCCAACAATAATAGGGAGGAATCATTTCAAAGCATCTTAATGCAGGGAGAGACATCAGAAGGCGCTAGGGACAGTGCTAGAAAAACGATTTACAGGTCCAGGGAAAGGCAATTTGGGGATCCAAATAGCCATTATACAGCTCTGTCAGTTCAGCAATTTGTTCTTGGGGTGCAAGTCTGATGTTGAAAAGCCTTTAGTGGTTTATATTTGTGGGGAAAAAAATATAAATATACGCAGTTCACTTCTGCAGCTATATGTGCTGAAAGCGTTTAGTGATGTATTTCTGTTAGAGATGTCCCGAACTATTCGCCGGCGAACAGTTCCCGGCGAACATCACATGTTCGCGTTCGCCGCGGCGGGCGAACATATGAGATGTTCAATTCGCCCCCTATATTTTATCATTGAGCAAACTTTCACCCTGTACCTCACAGTCAGCAGACACATTCCAGTGAATCAGCATACCCTCCCTCCCAAACCCTCCCACCTCCTATCAAAAAGCAAGGACAGCATCCATCTTAGATTTATTCTGACTCTGCAGTGTTAGTTAGAGCAGGGAGAGTGCTGCTGCTGCTGAATTATTAGGGAAAGCGTTAGCTAGGCCAATGTTCTGTGTCCACTCCAGTCCTCAAAGACACATCGGCCTCTTTCACACCAGCATGTCCGGATTAGGCCCCATTCACATGTACGTAGTGTGTTGCGGATCCGCAAATTGCGGATCAGCAACACACCATGCCGGCACTCCCCATAGAGATGTCTATTCTTGTCCACAGGCTGCGGACAAGAATAAGACATGCTGTATCTTTTGCGGAGCCGCAGACGGATGTTTCAGGGCTGAAACCCGGAAGTTCGGGGTCGCGGCTCCTCAAATGCGGAAGCGGAGAGCACATAGTGTGCTCTCCGCATCACATCCGGCACCATTCACAAGGAATGTGTCCGCATCCATTCCGCAGAATTGCGGAATGGATGCGGACAAAAATTGCGAATGTGTGAATGGGGCCTTAGGTCCTGATGCGTTGCGGATGCAGTCAGTGAAAACTGTGCGATTTCAATGCATTTTTCACGCTCGTGATAAAAAACTGAAGGTTTACAAACAACATCTCCTAGCAACCATCAGTGAAAAATGCAACGCACCCGCACTTGCTTGCGGATGCAATGCGTTTTTCATGCAGCCCCATTCACTTCAATGGGGCTAGGGCTGCGTAAACTCAGAATATAGAACATGCTGCGATTTTCACGCAACGCACAAGTGATGCGTAAAAAAAAATGCTCATGTACACAGACCCATTGAAATAAATGGGTCAGGATTCAGTGCTGATGCTATGCGTTCATATCACGCATTGCACCCTTGCGGAAAACTCGCTTGTGTGAAAGGGGCCATACACTGTAAGGACAGCGTCCTGACAGCACCCCAAAAAGCCCTCTTTAGGGGTGGTATATCAGTCTGCTTTTATTTATTTTTCCCCATATATATATATATATATATATATATATATACGAATAAAAGATCGAGCAGCTTGAAAAAGGCTCCAGTAGGAGCTGAAACGTTGCCACGCCGATGAGTGAATAAAGACGCATATTCTGTTTGGATACATTTGGAGTGCTGCTCGATCTTTTATTCGTCTGTATTTGCTGGAGTGGGTTTACTCCACAGGTGAGCGTTGCACCCGCCATTCACTTTACCAGGTGGTGCTGCCTCAATTTTCATTCTATATATATATATATATATATATATATATATATATATATATTGCAATAAACACCAACCAAATAGTGACCAACTGGTCACCCACTGGGTGATAAGCATAAAACACCTACAAACAAATACTACACTGTCAAGTAATCAATCAAATGTTACTTTATTAAACAACAATTTATAAAAATCATGACCCACAAACATATACAGCAGGATTGGCAGACATAAAATAGGTGGAGGTAAAGTACCTCCCTAGAAGATATACTATGGTCTGGATAAATGCATTTAACAGGTAGCGAGGCATGTAAAATGTATACAAGGAATGTCCACATACAGTCGTGGCCAAAAGTTTTGAGAATGACACAAATATTAGTTTTTACAAAGTTTGCTGCTAAACTGCTTTTAGATCTTTGTTTCAGTTGTTTCTGTGATGTAGTGAAATATAATTACACGCGCTTCATACGTTCCAAAAGCTTTTATCGACAATTACATGACATTTATGCAAAAAGTCAGTATTTGCAGTGTTGGCCCTTCTTTTTCAGGACCTCTGCAATTCGACTGGGCATGTTCAACTTCTGGGCCAAATCCTGACTGATAGCAACCCATTCTTTCATAATCACTTCTTGGAGTTTGTCAGAATTAGTGGGTTTTTGTTTGTCCACCCGTCTCTTGAGGATTGACCACAAGTTCTCAATGGGATTAAGATCTGGGGAATTTCCAGGCCATGGACCCAAAATGTCAACGTTTTGGTCCCTGAGCCACTTAGTTATCACTTTTGCCTTATGGCACGGTGCTCCATCGTGCTGGAAAATGCATTGTTCTTCACTAAACTGTTGTTGGATTGTTGGAAGAAGTTGCTGTTGGAGGGTGTTTTGGTACCATTCTTTATTCATGGCTGTGTTTTTGGGCAAAATTGTGAGTGAGCCCATTCCCTTGGATGAGAAGCAACCCCACACATTAATGGTCTCAAGATGCTTTACTGTTGGCTTGACACAGGACTGATGGTAGCGCTAACCTTTTCTTCTCCGGACAAGCCTTTTTCCTGATGCCCCAAACAATCGAAAAGAGGCTTCATCAGAGAATATGACTTTGCCCCAGTCCTCAGCAGTCCATTCACCATACTTTCTGCAGAAGATCAATCTGTCCCTGATGCGTTTATTTTGGAGAGAAGTGGCTTCTTTGCTGCCCTTCTTGACACCAGGCCATCTTCCAAAAGTCTTCGCCTCACTGTGCGTGCAGATGCGCTCACAGCTGCCTGCTGCCATTCCTGAGCAAGTTCTGCACTGGTGGCACTCCGATCCCGCAGCTGAATCCTCTTTAGGAGACGATCCTGGCACTTGCTGGACTTTCTTGGATGCCCTGAAGCCTTCTTAACAAGAATTGAACCTCTTTCCTTGAAGTTCTTAATGATCCTATAAATTGTTGATTGAGGTGCAATCTTAGTAGCCACAATATCCTTGCCTGTGAAGCCATTTTTATGCAACGCAATGATGGCTGCACGCGTTTCTTTGCAGGTCCCTATGGTTAACAATAGAAGAACAATGATTTCAAGCATCACCCTCCTTTTAACATGTCAAGTCTGCCATTTTAACCCAATCAGCCTGACATAATGATCTCCAGCCTTGTGCTCGTTAACATTCTCAACTGAGTTAACAAGATGATTACTGAAATGATCTCAGCAGGTCCTTTAATGACAGCAATGAAATGCAGTGGAAAGGTTTTTTTGGGATTAAGTTAATTTTTGACGCCCGGATAAGAGGCGGGTGCGTTGCGGCAAAATGCACAATTTTTCCGCGCAAGTACAAAGCATTTTAATGTGTTTTGCATGCGCGTGGGAAAAATCGGCATATTTGGTACCCAGATCGGAACCCGGACTTCATCACTGAAGTTCAGGTTTGGGTTGAGTACTCTGTAGATTTTATTATTTTCCCTTATAACATGGTTATAAGGGAAAATAATAGCATTCTCAAAACAGAATGCTTTGTAAAATGTGGATTAAGGGGTTAAAAATAAAAAAATTAACTCTCTCTTCTCTCTTCTTCAAGCATTAGCTGCCGTCTAAAGGACCTGTGATGACGTCACCGAGCTCATCACATGGTACAATCACATGGTCCATCATTATGGTGATAGAACATGTGAATGGACCATGTGATGTAATGTCACCACAGGTCCTTTAGATGGCAGCTAATGCTTGAAGAAGATAGAAGAGATCGGCAACTACGTGATCAAGTGGCAAAGGTGAGTTACTTTTTTTTATTTTTAACCCCTTAATCCACATTTTAAAAAGCATTCTGTATTGAGAATGCTATTATTTTCCCTTATAACCATGTTATAAGGGAAAATAATAAAGATCCGGTCCCGTCTCTTAGCAATCATGCGGGAAAATCGCACTGCATCCGCACTTGCTTGTGGATGCTTGCGATTTTCCAGCAGCCCCATTCACTTCTATGGGGCCTGCGTTGCATGAAAAACGCACAATATAGAGCATGCTGCAATTTTCACGCAACGCAGAAGTGATGCGTGAAAATTACCGCCCATGTGCATAGCCCCATAGAAATTAATGGGTCCGGATTCAGTGCGGGTGCAAAGCGTTCACCTCACGCATTGCACCCGTGCGGAAATCACGCCTGTGTGAAAGGGGCCTTAGGGTTTCTCACATGCCTTGTAGCAATTATGCACTTTAGCGCTCTGTAGTTTATCCCCATGTATGTGGACATTCCTTGTATACATTTTCCATGCACAGTTATGGGGGATCTGTGGATGCCACACTGTTATGGGGGATCTGTGGATGACACTGTTATGGGGGATCTGTGGCTGACACTGTTATGGGGGGGCTGTGGCTGACACTGTTACGGGGGCGCTGTGGCTGACACTTTTATGGGGGCGCTGTGCCTGACACTGTTAGGGGGGGGTCTGTGGCTGACACTGTTATGGGGGTATCTGTGGATGACACATATCATCTTGTGCTATGTATCATCCACAGATCCCCCCATATGAGTAGTAATGATCTTCTAAATGGTGAGGCAGGCGGGCGGTCGGCCAGGCACTGGTAGCGCAAGTCACTACGTCATGCGACTGCGCCGTCTGCTTCATTCATGAAGTGGGCGGGGCAGGGGCATCACTTAGTGACCTACACATTGGACGGCCGCTCTTTCTTCATTACCGCCGCTGGAGACGCAGAGCTGCGGATATGCAAATGAGTTAGCTGCTTCTCCCGCAGCGGTTTCATGCTTCTCCATCTGGCGGTCCTTTCACCTCACTGTGGACACGACCATATGCCTCCTGTGCCCTGTAAAGTCCGTGCAGTGTGTGGCGAATCCTCTGTGCGCCGCGCATGCGCACTTTAGAATTCGGCACACACGCATGGAAGTCAGGGACACAAGGATTTTATTAGTATAGATTGCAGTTGCCTGATGGTGTGTGAGAGGCCGCAGGACCACAGACTGTACTGTGTGCACACCACTCATATAGGGTGGCACAGTACCTTGCAGATAAAAAAGTCATTTAATTTTTACCCTTAAATGTAATTGCAGTTGCCTGCCAGTGTGTGTCAGGCCCACAGACTGTACTGTGCCCACTGCCCACCACTCATATATGGTGTCACAGTACATTGCACGGTGCAATCGCAGTGACCTAAAATTCAAACGAAGCGGACCGAGCATGGTTCTTTTTCCATCTCCCGGTTCCAAAAATCTATTCACTACTCCGGCCCTGGCCCTGATAAGGGACAAAACAGAGATTAAACTAATAGGAATAGTACTTAGTTAACGCTAGTTGCATTGGTGGCAAATTCCTTTGCAAGTGCCCAAAATTAGAAGGAAGCAGATAGAGCAAGCTTTTTTCTCTATCTCGCCATGCAAGGATTTAATTCAATACACGTCCCCTGATAGGGGACTTAACAAACACACATGGTTGGTCGGTCCACTTCCTTACAATTTGGGGCACTGCGCGTGCTCCGTGCAATGTACTGTGCCACCCTATATGAGTAGTGTGTTACGTAGTTCACACTATTTGTATTGGTGGCACAGTACATTGCGTGGCGCACGCGCAGTGCCCCCAATTGGAAGTAAGAGGACCGACCAATCATCTTTTTCCATCTCCCGGTTCCTAAAATCTATTCCATACACCGGCCCCTGATAGGGGGAATAAGAGTGAAAAAACTGGTAAGAACAGATTTTTTTAATTAAAAAAAAAAGAGGACAGCCTCTGCGGAGCTTGGTATTTTTGGCCGCGTTACTGAACGCTCATGAACAATGGCTGTAGGCTTATGCGTCCTTTTGCAGAGGTGACAAACCTGGTCAGTCAAACCCAAGGCAACATCATCGACCTCATCCCATATGCGTTTTTTCTGAAGCATGCCCTGCGAAGAGTGCTGGATCACGTTGTAGATGAGCATGAAGAGGAAGAGTTGTGGTCACCATCACCACCAGAAGCAGCCTTGTCGTCGTTGATTGCTGGACATGCGGCAATGCAGAGAGAGGAGTCTGAAGAAGAGGAGTCAGAGGAGGAAGGTGGCTTTGAGGAGGTGGAAGACCCACCACAGCAGGCGTCCCAGGCGCCTTTCGGTGACCCTTGGTGTTGTACGTGGCTGGGTGGAGGAAGAGACCTTCAATGACGTCAGTGAGGACAAGGAACGGGACATGGCTATCTTGGTATCCAACCTTGTGCAAATAGGGAGTTTGCGGTTGTTTGCGGTGCGTTAAATGGGGAGTTTGGTCTGTCAAAGTTTGGTCTATCACTGTGAAGCGGGCGTAACCCTTACACTACCTGATCGATACAACATCATAACTGATCGTATACACACTGGATATTTTAAAGCACGTTATTCCAAACAATTTTGGAATGTTAGGTGATTTATGCACTTTATGGATTAAAGCCCGACTCTGCGTCAACTACGTAATTTTCCGTGGGAGTTTTGCCATGGATCCCCCTCTGGCATGCCACAGTCCAGGTGTTAGTCCCCTTAAAACTAATTTTCCATCACTATTGTGGCCAGAAAGAGTCTCTGTGGGTTTTAAAATTCACCTGCTTATTGTAGTCTATGGCGATTCGGAACGGAAAATTTTATGTTCGCGACATCTTTAATTTCTGTACTACAAGAAATATATATATGCAGTTCACTTCTGCAGTTATTTAGGGTTAAAAGCGTTTAGTGAGGTATTTCTGTACTACAAGAAAAATATAGACGCAGTTCACTGTTGCCGTTATTTGCGGTAAAAGCATTTAGTGGCCTATTTTATTACAAAAAGAAAAATATATTCGCAGTTCCCTTCTGGAGCTATATGTGCAGAGAACGTATAGTGAGGTATTTCTGTACTACAAGAAAAATATATACGCATTTCACTGTTGCTGTTATTTGTGGCCAAAGCAGTAAAAGTGTTTAGTGGCCTATTTCATTACAAAAATATATATATATTGTGGGGAGTCGCTCTGGTAGATAGCGGTGCGGGTGCAGTACCGAGGCAAAACAAGGAGTCCAGAATGTGCAGTAAACAGTGTTTTATTCACACTTGCACAACATAAATGAAAAACAGTCTCTTGGTGATAGTTCACACATAACAGAAATAACGTGGCCAAACAAAAACAGGCCAACACAGGGTTCAGTCACCTGGGAGGTTTAGGTGAGGGTTCACACCTAGCAGTCGGCCCAGCCGCAGGAGATTCCACCTTCAAGTTGCAGGGAAAAACACCACCTTGCTGAGCTCTTTCCTCCAGATCAGAGAATTCCACAACAGTGTTAGCAGCTCCAGGACAATCACAGCCTCCCAGCAGCTGGTGCTGGCTGAGCTTTTAAACCCAGCCCAAAACTCGGACTGGACCGTGGGGAGCAGCCACCCACCCTACTCTTTAGCTGCTCCCAGTAAGAGCCGGCCCGGATCGGCTTTGCAGCCATGCTATTTAAAGAGTCAAAACAGCACTAGCTGCTGCAGACAAAAACCCGGCTCTCACCTCACCGAGGCCAGCAACCTCGGTGACACGTACCTGCCATCGCATATCACACCTTGCACCTTACCACATACCCCCCTTTGTTCAACCCTGAGGGGGTGAACACACGTAAGGCAGTGGACGCGGGACAGGGCATCTGCATTGCCCTGCAAGCGGCCTGCCCTGTGTTCCACGGAAAACTTGAAATTTTGAAGAGATAGGAACCACCTGGTGACCCGAGCATTCCTCTCCTTGGCCTGACTCATCCATTTGAGGGGAATGGTCGGTCACCAGACGGAACCTCCTCCCTAACAGGTAGTAGCGGAGAGATTCGAGTGCCCACTTGATAGCCAGGCACTCCCTCTCCACTATACTATATCTGGACTCGGCGGGACTGAGCTTACGGCTCAGGAAGACAACGGGATGTTCTTCCCGTTGACCTCCTGAGACAGTACCGCACCGAGGCCTACCTCCGAGGCGTCGGTCTGTACGACAAACTCCTTGTTGAAGTCGGGTGTCACCAAAACCGGGGACCCACACAGGGCCGACTTCAACGCGGAGAAAGCCTCCTCCGCCTTCTCACTCCAGCTAAGCCTCCCAGACTTTCGCCCCTTCAACAGGTCTGTCAATGGCGCTGCTATTGTGGCAAAGTGGGGCACAAACCTCATGTAGTAACCTACAATCCCCATGAACGACTTTACCTGCCTGGTGGTGACCGGTCGGGGCCAGTTACGAATGGCCTCTACCTTAGTTACCTGAGGTTTGATAACTCCCGCCCAATTACATATCCCAGATATTTTGTCTCCTCTAACCCTATGGAGCACTTCTTTGGGTTAGCGGTCAGTCCGGCTTTCCTCAGGGCATCCATTACCGCCTGCACTTTGGGCAAATGGCTTTCCCAGTCGGTGCTGTGGATGATTACATCGTCTAAGTAGGCCGAGGCGTACCGACGATGAGGTCGCAGCACAATATCCATTAACCTTTGGAAGGTGGCGGGCGCCATGCAGGCCAAAGGGTAACACCTTATAATGATACAGGCCCTGCTGGGTAACAAAAGCAGTTTTTCCTTGGCCGACTCCGTTAAGGGTACTTGCCAGTATCCTTTAGTGAGGTCTAGCACAGAAAAATAACGGGCTTGCCCTAAATTCTCAACAAGCTCGTCTACCCGGGGCATGGGATACGCATCGAACTTGGACACTTCATTTAATTTGCGAAAATCGTTGCAGAACCGCAGCGTCCCATCTGGCTTAGGTATCAGGACTATGGGACTGGCCCACTCACTTTTCGACTCCTCAATGACATCGAGCTTCAACATTACTTGCACTTCCTCCGCGATGGCCCGTCGCCGAGCCTCGGGTACCCGGTATGGTTTTAACCGGATCTTGGCCTGAGGCTCAGTGACGATGTCATGTTGGATGAGAGACGTGCGGCCAGGGAGGTCGAGAACACATCCGTGTTCCGACTGATGAACTCCCTGACTTCCTGAACTTGTTTAGAAGACAGGCTGTCTGCAATTTTTACCGTGGTTACTGCTTCACAGGCCTCGAACTGTGGGGCTGGACCCTTCTCACCTAGAAGCCCTGGCCGGGGCTGTTGTCGTCGGCCATGTTCCTATCTTTCCACGGCTTTAGTAAATTCACGTGGTACACCTGCTCCGGTTTGCGCCGCCCTGGCTGGTGTACCTTGTAATTTACTTCCCCTACCTTTCGATCACCTCATAGGGGCCCTGCCACCTAGCTAGGAACTTGCTGTCAAGGGTGGGTACCAGAACCAAAACCCGATCTCCCGGATTGAAGTCCCGTACCCGAGCCTGACGATTATACACCCTACTTTGGGCTTGTTGGGCTGCCTCCATATGCTCCCGGACCAGCGGCAACACCCTTTCCATCCGTTCCTGCATCTGGGTGACATACTCAATGACACTTTTGTGGGGGACAGGCTGCTGTTCCCACGCTTCCTTGGCAATATCCAACAGGCCTCGAGGGTGTCTGCCGTAAAGCAGTTCGAAGGGCGAGAGCCCAGTAGAGGCCTGGGGCACCTCTCGCACTGCGAACATGAGATAGGGCAGAAGCAGGTCCCAGTCCTTCCCATCTCTAGACACCACCCTTTTTAACATATTTTTAAAGTTTGGTTAAACCTCTCGACAAGACCGTCCGTTTGCGGATGGTAAACGGACGTCCATAATTGCTTTATACGCAATAACTTACACAGTTCCCTCATAACTTTGGACATAAAGGGGTCCCTTGGTCTGTCAGAACCTCTTTTGGCAGGCCCACACGGGAAAACATTTCCATTAACTCTTTGGCAATGAGCTTAGCTGAGGTATGTCGCAGAGGCACCGCCTCCGGATACCGAGTGGCATAGTCGAGAACTACCAGAATGTGTTGGTGGCCCCTGGCAGACTTTGGTACAGGCCCAATTAGATCCATAGCGATTCGCTCAAGCGGGACCTCAATAATTGGAAGAGGTACCAGAGGACTACGGAAATGTGGCTGGGGGCTATTTATCTGACAGGTCGGACAGGACTTACAATAATTTTCTACCTCCTTGAACACACCGGGCCAATAAAACCGCTGCAGTATGCGGTCCTGGGTTTTCTGCCACCCCAAGTGACCCCCAAGAACATGTTGGTGGGCAAGCTCCATAACCAGCTTGCGATATGCGGTGGGCACCACCAACTGTTCAACGGGCTCACCTCGGATTTGGTTCACCCGATACAACATATCCTGAAGAACAATAAATCGTGGGAACATTAATTCAGCCCCAGGTTTCTGGGGTTTACCATCAATTATTACGACACTTTCCCAGGCCCTGGTTAGGGTTTGGTCCCGGTGTTGTGCGGTCCCAAAATTTTCCCCGGAGACATTGAGGTCTGCCAACTCAGGTCCCGGTGGCAAGTCCTCCGTGTCTCCCACCATTACACTCAGTGGGGTTGTCTCCCCCTCTACCGCAGCCGTGGTGGTCACCCCTACCGCAGGCCCTTCGGACTCGGGCTCCCAGGGCTCTGGCCTCCCACTGGAACCAGGCCACTCATCTAGGGTTACCCCTGTCTCAGGGCTATTAGTCACAGGCCAAAGTGACGGAAAACCAGGGAAGTCTCTCCCAATTATCAGTTCATAGGGTAGCTTTGAGGAGATCGCCACTTCACAAGTCCATGTGCCGGCCGCCGTGGACAGAGACATTACAGCCGTGGGATAGTCCTTTAAGTCTCTGTGTATGCACACCACACCAACTTTCCGGCCCGTATACTGGGAGGGCTGTACCAGGGCAGCACTTACCAGGGTTACTAGGCTCCCTGAGTCCAGCAGCGCCACTGCAAGATTATCACCGACTTGCACCTGGCACAGATGACGATTGTCTATTGTCTCGGGGTGCCGGTCGCACACAGTCTCCGGGCATACATGGAAGCCCGGTACCCATAATTAGTCTCCATGGGTTCGCCCCACTGTGGACAGTCGGCCCTCACATGGCCAGGCTCGTGACACCGCCAGCAGACTATCGGGGCCGGGTCTACAGGGGTACACCCGAGCAGGTTTCTCGGGTACCAGTCGTCGGGACTGGATGGGAGACCTCCGGGGTTTGACCGCCCCCTCCCAACAACACCCCCTTTCAAGGTTTTGTGGCCTCATAGCGCTCCACGAGGTCGACCATGTCCAGGGCATTAGTGGGTGATACTTGGCCGATCCAGTGCTGAAGGGGTGCGGCAAGGCCCTCCAGAACATGTCAGCCAGCAGACGGTCCAGCATAGCAGCCGGGCTTAGAATATCAGGCTGCAGCCATTTTTGCAACCTGTGCAGTAACTCATAGTACTGCGGCCGGGCGGGTTCAGCCGCTTTAAAGTCCCACTGGTGGACCCGCTGAGCCCGGACTAACACGTTCACCCCCAGTCTGGCCAGGATCTCCCCCTTCACCGTGGGGTAATCAGCAGCCTGGTCATCTGCCAAATCAGAGAACACCTGCTGGGGTCCGGACGCCAGGAACGGAGCGACCACTTCAGCCCACTGGTCACGGGGTAACTTCTCCCTCACGGCCACCTTTTCAAAGACCGCCAGATAGGTCTCAACGTCGTCCGAGGGGTCATCTTTGGGATCGCCGCACGGACCGCTTTCCGGGCATCATGGACGTGTTGGGACGCTCCTGCCGTTTGCAAAGCCATCACGTGCTGTAAAAGCAGCTGATTAGTCTCCTGCTGCTGCTTGTTAGCCTCCCGCTGCTGCAGGTTAGCCTCCACAAGGGCTTTTACAACCGCCTCCATTTTGTCAGGGTTCACAGGCTGCAACTTTGCCGGCCTAATATAGGACATCCAGTCGTGCCCAGCAGAAACAAAAAATTTTCGGCGTTCACGCCAGCCTCACTGCGCATGCCCGCATCCGACACCAAATGTGGGGAGTCGCTCTGGTAGATAGCGGTGCGGGTGCAGTACCGAGGCAAAACAAGGAGTCCAGAATGTGCAGTAAACAGTGTTTTATTCACACTTGCACAACATAAATGAAAAACAGTCTCTTGGTGATAGTTCACACATAACAGAAATAACGTGGCCAAACAAAAACAGGCCAACACAGGGTTCAGTCACCTGGGAGGTTTAGGTGAGGGTTCACACCTAGCAGTCGGCCCAGCCGCAGGAGATTCCACCTTCAAGTTGCAGGGAAAAACACCACCTTGCTGAGCTCTTTCCTCCAGATCAGAGAATTCCACAACAGTGTTAGCAGCTCCAGGACAATCACAGCCTCCCAGCAGCTGGTGCTGGCTGAGCTTTTAAACCCAGCCCAAAACTCGGACTGGACCGTGGGGAGCAGCCACCCACCCTACTCTTTAGCTGCTCCCAGTAAGAGCCGGCCCGGATCGGCTTTGCAGCCATGCTATTTAAAAGAGTCAAAACAGCACTAGCTGCTGCAGACAAAAACCCGGCTCTCACCTCACCGAGGCCAGCAACCTCGGTGACACGTACCTGCCATCGCATATCACACCTTGCACCTTACCACAATATATATATATATATATATATGCATTTCACTTCTGCAGCTACAGTATATGTGCTGAGAGCGTCTAGTGATGTATTTCTGTACTACAAGAAAAATATATAAACGCAGTTCAATTCTGCAGTTATTTGGGGTTCAAAGCGTTTAGTGAGGTATTTCTGTACTACAAGAAAAATATATACGCAGTTCACTGTTGCCGTTATTTGTGGTAAAAGCGTTTAGTGGCCTATTTCATTGCTAAACGAAAAATAAATACGCAGTTCACTTCTGCAGTTATTTGGGGTTTAAAGCGTTTAGTGACATATTTCAGTGCTACAAGAAAAATATATACGCGGTTCACTGTTGCCGTAATTTTTGGTAAAAGCTTTCAGTGGCCTATTTCATTACAAAAAGAAAAATATATTTGTTGCTTTCAGGGGTGTTTTAATTTGCTTTTAATTTAGTTTGTTCAGCTAAAAGAATGTCTGACAGAGTACGTAGTACCAGGCCTTGCACGGAGGAGTGGCAGAAGCCCAAATGTTTCTGGCGCAGGCAGAGGTCGCAGCAGAGTAAGGGGGCGTGGCAGCAGGAGTAGCAACGAGAAGCCTGAGCTCCCGGTGTCATCTAGCGGTCGTGTCTTGACCAGCAACCCAGCGGTTATTGATTGGTTGACTGGGTCATCCACTTCATCCCAAGTGATATCAGACACCCGTCCCCAGCCAAGAGTCTGTGGGTTCGTTAGACACAACCCTTAGTTGGCATGGCCCGGGAGCAGGCCCTGTGCTCTCACCTTTCCTCAACCTGCCTCTGTCCTTTTCTGTTCCCTCAACGTGAGAAGTAGTATATGCTGTAGGCTCAGCTACCCTTTTCAGCGAGGAAGAGCTACTAGAAGACAGTAAGCAGCTACTGCCCAGCCAAGATGTGGAGGAGACATCCGCCCCTTCCTCTAGGCAGGCAAGTAGTGATAAGGAGAGTGGCGTGGGTGATGGTGTTGTGAGCGGTCAGGCTCCTGACCCAGAGGCCGTTGTTGAGGACATCAGTGACGTACAAACACTACTCGATGATGATGAAGCCGATCGCAGTTGGGAGCCGGGTGCAGAAGGGGCTTCATTATCATCAGGAGAAGAGGGTGGCAACTTGCTAGTGAGGCAGTGGTAGAGCCAGCAAGGTGGTAGCATGGCTGGGAGTCAGCAGGGTGGCAGCAGTGGGAGGTCAGGAGCCAAACGTGGCTGGGGTAGATCACCTGCTTTGCAGCAGCCTACCTGCCCGGGAAGTAGTGGTGCAGGGAGCTGTCTGTCATTCCCATCTTTTGCTGGTCCTGATGCTCCTGCACCTCCTCCTCCTTTTCAGTCATTCTGTCAGCAATCGATCACCGAACGATTGCCAAGAGACAGCAGTATGCGTGCACGCGAGAGAGAGAGTCCCAAGCTGTCATTTCTTTGCGAAAAATGCAGTACCAGCCCTGCACAAATCTGTAGAACAGAAGGTGGGACAGTCCTTGAGCCTGTCGGTGTCTGCCAAATTGCATTGCAGCATCGACATGTGGAGCTGTAACTACAGTCAGGGACTAAACATGTCTTTTAAGGCCCACTGGGATAATGTGGTTCCTGCAGAGCCACACCAGCAACTTGGCCAGGTCACGCTGCTTCCACCTCCACGTTCTCACACCGTTGGTCCAGCGAAAATGTCCACCTCTGCCTCCTCATCCTCCACCATGTCCTCAGCCTCCACTGTAGGGACAAGTCACAGTGCTCCTCCACCATACCACATGTGCAGGGCACGGCGGTGTCATGCTGTTCTGCACATCGTTTCCCTGGGCGAACAGAGTCACACAGGGGAGGAACTGCTCTGTGTGATTCATCAAGGAATCGAATCCTGGCTTGCTCCGCGACAACTGAAAATTGGAACCATGGTGACTGACAACGGGAAGAACATCGTGTCGGCGTTGTCAAGCAGTTCCTGAAGTCTTCCACCCATCTGCAAGACATCCTAAAAATGGCCAGGAAACTTTGCATGCACTTTAGCCACTCGTACACCGCAATGCACACCCTCCTTGAGTTACAGCAGCAGAACGGCATCCCCCAACATAGGCTGATATGTGACGTTTCTACCCGTTGGAATTCTACCCTTCATATGCTGGACCGACTATACTAACCAATGATTTCTTGATGAAGCAAGCGGATTGGAGTACTCCCCTGTGTAACTTTGATGTCAGCCAGTGGCAGCTGTTGACACCTGCCATTTGCTCAGACCCTTTGAGGATGACACGTTATTTGTCAGTCGCCAGGACTACGGGATGAACAACTTAATTCCACTGCTTCATGTCCTGGAACAGATGGTGGTAACAATGGTTGGTCAGGGGACTGGAGACGTGGCGCCTAGATCTTACGACGACATGAGCCCTGTGGGGCTGAACTGGAAGAGGAGGAGGGGGGAGGGGGACATTGGAGCACAGGTGGTCTTCTCATGCTGCTGGCACTTCCACAATTGGTCACTGTGCCACTCTCCGGCCTCCTCCTGATGCCGCTGCTTCCACCACCTCCAGACTCGATCATTGTGCCACTATTTAGCCTACTCATGCTGCTGCCACCATTACACTCTGTCATTGTGCCACTATGTGGTATCCTGATTCTGCTGCCACCTCCAGACTCTGTTCATTGTGCTGCTCTATGGTCTCCTCATGCTGCTGCCACCTCCAAACTTGGTCATTTTCCACTCTGTGGCCTCCTTATTCTGCTTTCACCTCCACACTCTGTCATTGTGCCACTCTGTGGTCTTCTCATGCTGCTGCCACCTCCACACTTGGTCATTGTGCCTTTCTGTGGCCCCTCCTGATGCTGCTGCCACCACCTCCAGCCCCTGTCATTGGGCCACTCTGTGGTCTCATCATGCTGCTTCCACCTCACCACTATGTCATAGGTCCACTCTGTGGACTTCTCATGCTATTCCCACCCTCCCTACTTCATGACTGGTCCACTGTTTTGGCTTTCAGCCTGTCTGATATCATCATTTATTTGACCTTTCTTCTGATCTGTCAAAAGCAAGGAAAAAAGAGACGCACAACGGATCCTGTCTGTGTAGCAGCTGTAAGGCCTTTATGGTCCCTTCAGAATTGGCTTATGATTTGGTAGCCAAAAGCAGGAGTGGGTACAAAACATATAAGACATGCAAATATTCAATTCACTTGTCATCTCTGTTTTAGATCCACTCCTGTTTTTTTTTTTTTATTGCATTAGCAATATTGATGAATTATTGAGCAAATTCTCACCAAGTGAAGGCGTATGGTCCACAGACAGGATCGTTTTTTTGTGGGTTATTGTTCTGACGCATCAGAGAAAGGGCAAACTAATCAGTGTCGTCAACACAGACTTACTGCTGACACCCTGTCCAATCTGTCAGGGGGGCTTTACTTGTATAAACGTTTAATAGAACAGGTTCTGTAGACATCTTTGTGAAATCAGCAGATAAGGGTGTAAAAGGACTGCGCTACTTCTTGACACTAACATCTACCTGTAAGACTGAGTTGATACTTGAGTTATTTGGTCAGTTTTGGCCCCGTTACTGCCAAAATAAGTGAAGCATGCAGTAATTCTAAGAGTGACCGCTGTCATCTGCATGTCATATGGACTCACAGTATTATTTCACTACCAAAGCAGACTCCCTATGAGTGTTAGTGCCAGTCACAGTGTTCTACACCCCTATAAAGGCTCACTGCAGCCCAGAAATAGCTGTTTTTTAACATGATTCACCGCAAATAAATTCAGATCGAAGCAAATGTTTCCAAAAAATTTGGTGATCCAGTCGAATCAATTTTTTTAAAAATTCGCTCATCACTAGTTACTACGAATCACGAGGAAATTCGGTTTCAGTGCGAAATGAATTTTTCCTGAAATTCTGATCGAATTACACTTCGTCAGCTTTGATTCACTCATCTCTAATTATAAATTTTGCACTTTATTTAAATATTTGTATTATACTAAATTATAATGTCTGCAGTGTATGAAACTACCATAATAATTGTTACCCATATGATACCTATATATTAAATTGAAGTTTAAAATCCATCCATTAGCCTGAGCTTCTTAAGTTATTAAGCCAAATGTATTTTTCTCCTTCTAGTGTAAATAGAAACATAACAAGACAAATCAATCCCTCTTTACTAGTACGTTTTAAGATTTTGGTTACCAATTACTCTAAGTAACAATCATTGATTTTTTTTTGGGTCTTTCAAATTGAATTTCTCTAAAATGTGCTCTGAAAAATCAAAAAATCATATTTAGTATTTTTATATGCATTACAAAAGTATAAAACATAAAATTAATTGACATCTTTTTTTTTAAACATGTGATGATTGTATAATATGCCAAAATAGCTGCATAAATGTGACTCCTAAGACAAACCAAGTGACAATTAAATAGCACTTTTAGTTGTTTCAGATTGCCCACTAAAATTATATATGCGTATCAAGACAATGCAACATATCACAATTATTATCATAGTATTCCAATACTGTTTGGTATAATGATGTATGTTACCTCATGGGGTTTCTTCTATTTAACGATAAAAGCTTCTTCCTTTGTGGAACATATCCACATTTAGAAAATAACATCTAATTTGAACAGCTATTCTCTTGAGTGGGAAGAGACTGGAAAGCAGATCTTAGCTTGTTTATTCATTATCCTAGTCAGATAAAGACTTTCAAATCACAGGAGAACACTTCTGGAATAGCATAGAGAGTTGACTGGACTGCAAAGTGGTAGAATTCCTATTTAGTATTAAAAGAAGAATTATTTACTTTTTTGTTAGATCTTTATGTAGCAATAACTGTATTGACGAGATATCACATACTCATTTCCTTTAACAAGACATAGTAACATACATAGTAACATAGTATATAAGACCGAAAAAAGACATTTGTCCATCCAGTTCGGCCTATTTCCTACAAGTTGATCCAGAGGAAGGCAAAAAACCCCTGTGAGGCAGAAGCCAATTTTCCCCACTTAAGGGGAAAAAAATTCCTTCCCGACTCCAATCAGGCAATCAGAATAACTCCCTGGATCAACGACCCATCTCTAGTAGCTGTAGCTTGTAATATTATTACATTCCAGAAATAAATCCAGTCCCCTCTTGAATTCCTTTATTTTACTCACCATCACCACCTCCTCAGGCAGAGAGTTCCATAGTCTCACTGCTCTTACAGTGAAGAATCCTTTTCTATGTTTGTGTACAAACCTTCTTTCCTCCAGACGCAGAGGATGTCCCCTTGTCACAGTCACAGTCCTGGGGATAAATAGATGATGGGACAGATCTCTGTACTGACCCCTGATATATTTATACATAGTTATAAGATCTCCCCTCAGTCGTCTTTTTTCTAAAGTGTCACTTTATGTGGTAATAACTTTGGAACACTTTTACTTATTCAAGCCGTTCTGAGACTGTTTTCTTGTGACACATTGTACTTCATGACAGTGCTAAATTTGAGTCAATATATTTTTCCCCTATTTATAAAAAATCCCAAATTTTGAAAAATTCACTATTTTCTAAATTTGAATTTCTCTACTTTTAAGACAGATAGTAATGCCTCATAAAATAGTTTTATGTAAAATCATTCCCCATATGTCTGCATTATTTTGTAAATGTCATTTTATTTTTTTAGGACGTTAGAAGGCTTAGAAGTTTAGAAACCATTTTTCAAATTTTCAACAAAATTTCAAAACCATTTTCTTAAGCACCAATTCAGTTATAAAGTGATTTTGAGGAGCTTACATAATAGAAACTACCCATTAATGACACTATTTTAGAAACTACAACCCTCACATTATTCAAAACTGATGTTACAAACTTTGTTAACCCTTCAGGTGTTCCACAAGAATTAAAGAAAAATGGAGGTGAAATTTAAAATTTTTATTTTTTATGCATATTTTTCATGTTAATAATTTTATTTTTGCAACACCGCAAGGGTCAACAGTAGAGTTGAGCGAACACCTGGATATTCGGGTTCGAGAAGTTCGGCTAAACTTCACGAAAATGTTCGGGTTCGTGATCCGAACTCGACCCGAACTTCAAACCCGAACCCGAACCCCATTGAAGTCAATGGGGACCCGAACTTTTGGGCACTTACAGTGCCTTGTGAACTTTTTGACCTTTTGCCACATTTCAGGCTTCAAACATAAAGATATAAAACATAAACATAAAGCATAACATCAAACATAAAGATATAAGGAGGTAATTTTTGGTGAAGAATCAACAACAAGTGGGACACAATTATGAAGTGGAACGAAATTTATTGGATATTTCAAACTTTGTTAACAAATAAAAAACTGAAAAATTGGGTGTGCAAAATTATTCAGCCCCTTTACTTTCAGTGCAGCAAACTCTCTCCAGAAGTTCAGTGAGGATCTCTGAATGATCCAATGTTGACCTAAATGACTAATGATGATAAATAGAATCCACCTGTGTGTAATCAAGTCTCCGTATAAATACACCTGCACTGTGATAGTCTCAGAGGTCAGTTTAAAACACAGAGAGCATCATGAAGACAAAGGAACACACCAGGCAGATCCGAGATACTGTTGTGGAGAAGTTTAAAGCCAGATTTGGGTACAAAAAGATTTCCCAAGCTTTAAACATGCCAAGGAGCACTGTGCAAGCGATAATATTGAAATGGAAGGAGTATCAGACCACTGCAGATCTACCAAGATCTGGCCGTCCCACTAAACTTTCAGCTCATACAAGGAGAAGACTAATCAGAGATGCAGCCAAGGGGCCCATGATCACTCTGGATGAACTGCAGAGATCTACAGCTGAGGTGGGACACTCTGTCCATAGGACAACAATCAGTCGTATACTGCACAAATCTGGCCTTTATGGAAGAGTAGCAAGAAGAAAGCCATTTCTTAAAGATATCCATAAAAAGAGTTGTTTAAAGTTTGCCACAAGCCACCTGGGAAACACACCAAACATGTGGAAGAAGGTGCTCTGGTCAGATGAAACCAAAATCGAACTTTTTGGCAACAATGCAAAATGTTATGTTTGGCGTAAAAGCAACACAGCTCATCACCCTGAACACACCATCCCCACTGTCAAACATGGTGGTGGCAGCATCATGGTTTGGGCCTGCTTTTCTTCAGCAGAGACAGGGAAGATGGTTAAAATTGATGGGAAGATGGATGGAGCCAAATACAGGACCATTCTGGAAGAAAACCTAATCGAGTCTGCAAAAGACCTGAGACTGGGACGGAGATTTGTCTTCCAACAAGACAATGATCCAAAACATAAAGCAAAATCTACAATGAAATGGTTCACAAATAAACATATCCAGGTGTTAGAATGGCCAAGTCAAAGTCCAGACCTGAATCCTATCAAGAATCTGTGGAAAGAACTGAAAACTGCTGTTCACAAATGCTCTCCATCCAACCTCATTGAGCTCGAGCTGTTTTGCAAGGAGGAATGGGCAAAAATTTCAGTTTCTCAATGTCCAAAACTGATAGAGACATACCCCAAGCGACTTACAGCTGTAATCACAGCAAAAGGTGGCGCTACAAAGTATTAACTTAAGGGGGCTGAATAATTTTGCACGCCCAATTTTTCAGTTTTTTATTTGTTAAAAAAGTTTGAAATATCCAATAAATTTCGTTCCACTTCATAATTGTGTCCCACTTGTTGTTGATTCTTCACAAAAAAACTACAGTTTTATATCTTTATGTTTGAAGCCTGAAATGTGGCAAAAGGTCGAAAAGTTCAAGGGGGCCAAATACTTTCACAAGGCACTGTAAATGGCTGTAAAATAACCCTGGAAAGGGCCAGAGGGCTGCAAAAGGCAGCAAAATGTAGGCAAATGCCCTGCAAACATATGTAAATAGGGAGAAAAAAAGAAATAGAAAGAGAAAGTACCCCCCTACCCATGATTCTGAATGCCTTATTTGAAACTTCCTGGTCCTTTGAAATGCTGACATTTTGTCTGGTGGACAGTTTTAAAAACCTTATGGCGGTGGCTATCCCACAGTACGTGTATCCCAGCCGCCACTACTTTTGCAGACGAGCCATGCCTTCCATGCACAACCAAGTCGTTTGCAAAATAAAGTGTGCACTGCGCAACGCTATCTGTGGCAACGTCCACATAACCAAACACAGTGGGTAAATGTAGCGGCTTGCCCAAAGGTGGATAGCATTTTTGCGAATGTCCTTCCGCCCCCGAGGATTGCTGGGCATTTCTCTGTGTTTCCTGTTACCTCCTCCTCCTACTAGGCTTCCTCCTCCTCTACCTCCTCCTCATCCACTCAGCGTGACACCTTCACCACCCACAGCAGCACAGCTAAGGGGAAACGACAGCAGGTTGTTTTAAAACTTGTGTGTTTGTGGGAGAAACCCCGCACCTCGCAGGAGCTGTGGACAGGCATGGAACAACAGACTGACCATTGGTTGGTGCCACTGAGCCTCCAGCCCGGCCTGGTGTTGTGCGCTAATGGGCGAAATATACTAGCAGGTCTGGGCCTAGTCGGTTTGACACACATCCCCTGCCTGCCACATGTGCTGAATTTCGGGTACAGAAATTCCTAAACACCAGACAGTGAAAATCAATTCAGTTAATCGAACACACACAACACCCCCACCGCCCCTTTCACTCAAACCATTAACAAACTATTTACAAATTTTCTTATAAACATATTAAAATAACTATAATGCAGCTAAACTTACTATATAAACAAACAAAACTATATACACGCCTTATCCTTAACTTAAGGCCAGTGACATCCAAGTGGCTTGAAGGGTGGGTTCCTGCACCAACATAGTCCCTGGCCTTGAACACAATTGTCCAGCCAGGGCACAGTTCTTGAGGATGAGTAGGATAAGTAGGATGAGGAGGAACCGTGTTCTCAGCAGGGTGGCACCCAAGCCAGCTCACGGGCAGCTGGGTCACCATCAGCACCTCAGAAGGCTGGGTTAGCATTTGCGAAATGTGGGAAAGCTTTGTCATTATGCCACAATAACCTGCACCACCAGCAGATCTGGAACGTCTTAGCAGGAGGCAGCATTTCAGCAACATGGTGGAAGAGTACACGTACTGACTGATGGGTTTGCCAAGGGGCGTAGCTACAGGGAAGCGTGGGAAGCACACTGTTTTGGGTCCCTGACCTAGAACGGGGCCCATCCAGGAGGAGGAGGACTAAAAGACTTTGTCAGGGCCCCCTCAACAGTATTATACAATGAAATTAGATACAGTGGCAGTATAGACAGTGTAGAAAGCGGATGGAAAATAAACCCAAACAGCCTCACACCCTACACACTCAACCCCCCCCCCCTTTTCACTCAAACCATTAACAAACTATTTACAAATTTACTTAAAAAATATTAAAATAACTATAAGGCAGCTAAAATAACCATATAAAGAAACAAAACTATATACATGCCTTATCCTTAACTTAAGGCCAACCAAATACAAGTGGCTCGGAGGGTGGGTATCTGCACCAACATAGGCCCTGTTCTGGAGGCACAGTTCTGGAGGATGAGGAAGAGAAGAAGGAGAAACGCTGGGGGATACAGAGGACACAGACAATATACCAATATAGTGTATAGGTGGCTCTCTGATGTCACACAATGGTGGGTGGTGCCTCCGTATAGTAGTACCCCACAGACCACAGAACAATTAATATTAGAAGATAAATGAATACGGGCACTCTACTATATGTAACTGCACTGAGAATTTATTAAGAATATATAAAAAATGTATAAAAAAATATATAAAAAATATATATATAAAAATATAAATATATATATATATATATATATATATATATATATATATAACACAAAGTCAGTTATATTGCTTATAGTGGACCAAGTGTATCGATTGTGGCCACACAAAAGGGGAAGACTGTAGGTGGTATGTGTGGACTCCACTCTATACAGTTGGTCCTTGCTGTTGCAAGTCTTATATAAATTACAACCTTCAAGCAAAATTCAAAACCTTCAAGCAAAATTCAAGCAAAAAGCCACAGTCCTTAATTTAATCAGTATAATCTGTCAGCATCAGTACTTATTAGAGATGAGCGAACACCTGGAAGTTCGGGTTCGGGATGTTCGGCCGAACTTCCCGAAAATGTTCGGGTTCGGGATCCGAAATCGACCCGAACTTTATCCCGAACCCGAACCCCATTGAAGTCAATAGGGACACGAACTTTTAGACACTAAAAAGACTGTAAAATAGTCCAGGAAAGGGCTAGAGGGCTGTAAAAGGCAGCAGAATGAAGGTAAATCCCCTGCAAACAAATGTGGATAGGGAAATGAATTAAAATAAAATAAAATAAATACAAATTAACCAATATCAATTGGAGAGAGGTCCAACAGCAAGGAATCATGCGTCATATGACCCACCACTAGAGAAGGCCACTTTCAGTTATTTCGGCCCCAGCACCCAGACAGATATGAGAGGTCCCACAGCAAGGAATCATGCATCATATCACTCACCACTGGAGAAGGCCACTTTCAGTTATTTCGGCCCCAGCACCCAGACAGAGGAGAGAGGTCCCACAGCAAGGAATAATGCGTCATATCACCCACCACTGGAGAAGGCCACTTTCAGTTATTTCGGCCCAGCACCCAGACCGAGGATACAGGTCCCACTGCAAGGAATCATGCATCATATTACCCACCACTGTAGAAGGCCACTTTCAGTTATTTCGGCCCCAGCACCCAGACAGAGGAGAGGTTCATTCAACTTTGGGTTGCACTGCAAGATCATGGTAAAGTTAAAAAAATGAGGATTCAATAAAGAAGTGCCCCGGAGTACAAGAATACATGTTTGAGGGGAAGGCAGTTATAAATGTCTATTCTGCACAAGGGAGGCACAGTCCCTGTGGGATCCATGCCTGGTTCATTTTTATGAACGTCAGCTTGTCCACGTTGGCTGTGGACAGGCGGCTGCGTTTGTCAGTAATGACGCCCCCTGCCGTGCTGAATACACGTTCAGACAAAACGCTGGCCGCCGGGCAGGCCAGCACCTCCAAGGCATAAAATGCTAACTCTGGCCACTTGGACAATTTGGAGACCCAGAAGTTGAATGGGGCCGAACCATCAGTCAGTACATGGAGGGGTGTGCAGACGTACTGTTCAACCATGTTAGTGAAATGCTGCCTCCTGCTAACACGTTCCGTATCAGGTGGTTGTGCAGTTAGCTGTGGCGTGGAGACAAAACTTTTCCACATTTATGCTATGCTAACCCTGCCCTCAGAGGAGCTGGCGGTGACACAGCTGCATTGGCGACCTCTTGCTCCTCCTCTGCCTTCGCCTTGGGCTTCCACCTGTTCCCCTGTGACATTTGGGAATGCTCTCAGGAGCGCGTCTACCAGCGTGCGCTTGTACTCGCGCATCTTTCTATCATGCTCCAGAGCAGGAAGTAAGGTGGGCACATTGTCTTTGTACCGGGGATCCAGCAGGGTGGTAACCCAGTAGTCCGCACACATTAAAATGTGGGCACTCTGCTGTCGTTGCGCAGGCACTGCAGCATGTAGTCGCTCATGTTTGCCAGGCTTCCAAGAGGTAAGGACAAGCTGTCCTCTGTGGGAGGCGTATCGTCATCATCCTCCGTATCCCCCCAGCCACGCACCAGTAATGGGCCTGAGCTGTGTCGGGTGCCACCCCGCTGTGAACCTGCTTCATCCTCATCCTCCTCCACCTCCTCCTTATCCTCCTCATCCTCCAGTAGTGGGCCCTGGCTGGCCACATTTGTACCTTGCCTCTGCTGTTGCAAAAAAACTCCCTCTGAGCCACTTCTAAGAGACTGGCCTGAAAGTGCTAATCCTCCTCCTGGGCCACCTCCTCTTTCATCATCGCCCTAAGCGTTTTCTCAAGGAGACATAGAAGTGGTATTGTAACGCTGATAACGGTGTCATCGCCACTGGCCATGTTGGTGGAGTACTCGAAACAGCGCAACAGGGCACACAGGTCTCGAATGGAGGACCAATCATTGGTGGTGAAGTGGTGCTGTTCCGCAGTGTGACTGACGCGTGCGTGCTGCAGCTGAAACTCCACTATGGCCTGCTGCTGCTCGCACAGTCTCTCCAGCATGTGCAAGGTGGAGTTCCACCTGGTGGGCACGTCGCAAATGAGGCGGTGAGCGGGAAGGCCGAAGTTCCGCTGTAGCGCAGACAGGCAGAGACGGCCCGCACTTTATGCATCAGCTCTGACATGTCGGGGTAGTTGTGAATGAACTTCTGCACCACCAAATTCAGCACATGCGCCAGGCAAGGGATATGCGTCAAACTGGCTAGTCCCAGAGCTGCGACGAGATTTCGCCCATTATCGCACACCACCAGGCCGGGCTTGAGGCCCACCGGCAGAAACCAATCGTTGGTCTGTTGTTCAATACCCCGCCACAACTCTTGCACGGTGTGGGGCCTGGCCCCCAAACATATGAGTTTCAGAATGGCCTGCTGACGTTTACCCCGAGCTGTGCTGAAGTTGGTGGTGAAGGTGTGTGGCTGACTGGATGAGCTGGTGGAAGCAGAGGAGGAGGAAGCCGAGTAGGAGGAGGAGGCTACAGGAGGCAAAGAATGATGCCCTGCGATCCTAGGTGGCGGAAGGACGTGCACCAAGGAACTCTCCACCTGGGGCCCAGCCGCCACTACATTTACCCAGCGTGCAGTTAGGGAGATATAGCGTCCCTGGCCGTGCTTACTGGTCCACGAATCTGTGGTTAGGTGGACCTTGCCACAGATGGCGTTGCGCAGTGCACACTTGATTTTATCAGATACTTGGTTGTGCAGGGAAGGCACGGCTGTCTTGGAGAAGTAGTGGCGGCTGGGAACAACATACTGTGGGACAGCCATGGTCATCAGCTGTTTGAAGCTGTCTGTGTCCAACAGCCTGAATGACAGCATTTCAAAGGCCAGTAGTTTAGAAATGCTGGCATTCAGGCCCAGGGCTCGAGGGTGGCTAGGTGGGAATTTACGCTTTCTCTCCAAGGTTTGTGAGATGGAGAGCTGAACGCTACCGTGTGACATGGTGGAGATGCTTAGTAACGCAGGTGGTGTTGTCGGTGGCACATCCTCTGTTTGGTGGGCGGCAGGTGCCAACATTCCTCCCGAGGCGGAGGAAGAGGCCGAGGCAGCAGCAGAAGAGGGAGCAGGGGGAGCCAGGGTGAGTTCCTTGCTTTTAAGGTGTTTACTCCACTGCAGTTCATGCTTTGCATGTAGATGCCTGGTCATGCAGGTTGTGCTAAGGGTCAGAACGTTAATGCCTCGCTTCAGGCTCTGATGGCACAGCGTGCAAACCACTCGGGTCTTGTCGTCAGCACATTGTTTAAAGAAGTGCCATGCCAGGGAACTCCTTGAAGCTGCCATTGGGGTGTTCGGTCCCTGGTGGGGCGGTGGCCAGTAGCAGGCGAACTCTCTTGGAGGCGGCTGTTCTGCTTTTGCCCCCTGCTCCCTCTTTTGCTACACTGTTGGCTCAGTCTCACCACTGCCTCTTCCTCTGAACTATGAAAGTCAGTGGCACGAGCTTCATTCCATGTGGGGTCTAGTACCTCATCGTCCCCTGCATCATCTTCCACACAGTCTTCCTCCCTGACCTCCTGTTCGGTCTGCACACTGCAGAAAGACGCAGCAGTTGGCACCTGTGTTTCGTCATCATCAGAGACGTGCGGACTCCGATGAGGTGGTATTCCCATGTCCTCATCATCAGGAAACATCAGTGGTTGTGCATCAGTGCATTCTATGTCTTCCACCACTGGGGAAGGGCTAGGTGGATTCCCTTGGGAAACTCTGCCAGCAGAGTCTTCAATTAGCATAAGAGACTGCTGCTTAACTTGAGGCTCAGACAGTTTCCCTGATATGCATGGGGGTGATGTGACAGACTGATGGGCTTGGTTTTCAGGTGCCACCTGTGCGCTTTCTGCAGAAGACTGGGTGGGAGATAATGTGAACATGCTGATTCCACTGTCTGCCACCCAATTGACTAGCGCCTGTACCTGCTCAGGCCTTACCATCCTTAGAACGGCATTGGGCCCCACCAAATATCGCTGTAAATTCTGGCGGGTACTGGAACCTGAGGTAGTTGGTTCACTAGGACGTCTGGCTGTGGCAGAATGGCCACGTTCTCTCCCAGCACAAGAGGGTACACTAACACCACCACGACCGCGTCCGCGTCCCTTACTAGATGTTTTCCTCATTGTTACCGTTCACCAAGCACCACAATAAGAAAAAAAATATTTGGCCCAATGTATTGATTTCAAATTCAGGCCTTTTTTTACAGGCACTTAACACTATCTGCCTATTTATTTATGTAGCGTATTACACTAATCCAGACACAGCAGTAACCACTGATTTAGGGGAATATCTCTTTTAGGGCTGGTATTTAGGCCCTGGATAAAAGGTATCCTTTTATGGACAGATTTACAATTGGCCTGCAACAGCTCGAACACCAGATTCAGGGTATTGCTATTTTGGCAATTGAATTTCACCCCATAACAAAATATATGTTTTGGCGGACTCTTTGAATCTTGGCCTGCAACAGCTGGGCCACCAGATTCAGGGTATTGCTATTTTGGCAATTGAATTTCACCCCAGAACAAAATATATGTTTTGGCGGACACTAATATACTTTGCCAGCCACAGCTGAAACCACTGATTCATGGTATTGCTATTTTGGCAATGGAATTTCATCCCAGAACAAAATATACCCTTTTACGGACAGATTAACACTTGGCCTGCAACAGCTGGGACACCAGATTCAGGGTATTGCTATTTTGGCAATTGAATTTCACCCCAGAACAAAATATATGTTTTTGCGGACAATATGAAACTTGGTCAGCCACAGCTGAAACCACTGATTTATGGTATTGCTATTTTGGCATTTGAATTTCACCCCAGAACAAAATATATAATTTGCAGGACACTATGAAACTTGGCCAGCCACAGCTGAAACCACTGATTTATGGTATTGCTATTTTGGCAATTGAATTTCACCCCACAACAAAATATATGTTTTTGCGGACACTATGAAACTTGGCCAGCCACAGCTGAAACCACTGATTTATGGTATTGCTATTTTGGCAATTGAATTTCACCCCAAAACAAAATATATGTTTTGGCAGACACCATTATACTTTGCCATCCACAGCTGTGACACCAGATTTATGGTATTGCTATTTTGGCAATTGAATTTCACCCCAGAACAAAATATATATTTTTGCGGACACTATGAAACTTGGCCAGCCACAGCTGAAACCACTGATTTATGGTATTGCTATTTTGGCAATTGAATTTCACCCCAGAAAAAAATATATAATTTGCAGGACACTATGAAACTTGGCCAGCCACAGCTGAAACCACTGATTTATGGTATTGCTATTATGGCAATTGAATTTCACCACAGAAAATAATCTATCCTTTGCCAGACAGCAGACAGTATTACACTTGTCTAGCCAAAGCTGGAACACCAGATTTAGGGGATTGGTATTTTGGCAATTGTATTTAACCCCTTAATAAAATATAGAAATTTCTATCCTGAGTTTCTAGGGGTGACAATTAGCACAGCCAAGCCCCTAATGTAGGATATAGCAAAAAAAAAAAAAAAAACTAGTATTGATGGATTGATGGACTTGGTGGCAGCTTGTGCTGTTGCACCACAAGACACAAAATGGCCACCAATCAAAGTGACAGAAAAGCGCTCTGTGCAGCCTAAAAAACCAGTGAGCAATTAACTAGCAGAAGTTGAATGATTCACAGCTGTAGATCGATCACTTCATTTGGTGGTTTTTGCTGACTTTTCCCTGCCTAATCTCGCCCTCACAGAAGCTGCGTCCTCTCCCTACACTAATTAGAGCAGTGTGACGTGCGGCGCTACGTGACTCCAGCTTAAATAGAGACTGGGTCACATGCTGCACTTGGCCAATCACAGCCATGCCATTAGTAGGCATGGCTGTGATGGCTTCTTAGGGCAAGAAGTAAAACGCTAGCTGATTGTCTGCTGTGCAGCCCTTCAGAAAGCGGGAAGAGATCGCCGAACAACGGACCCGAACCCGAACTTTTTTGAAAATGTTCGGATCCGGGTCCATGTCCCGAACACCCCAAAATTCGGTACGAACCCGAACTATACAGTTCGGGTTCGCTCATCCCTAGTCAACAGCAAACTAAACCTCAAAATGGATTACTCTGATTCTGCAGTTTATAGAAATACCCTATATGTGGTCGTAAACTGCTCTATGGGCACGTGACAGTGGTCAGAACGAAAAGAAGCGCCATATCGATTTTTGATGCAGTTTTTGCAAGAATGGTTTTTAGGCACCATTTTGTATTTGAAGAGACCCTGACATACCCCTACAGTGGAAACCCTCAAAAAGTCACCCCCTTCAAAGAATATATTAAGAGTGGTACCTTAGCACTTTGACCCCCTAAGTGTTTTGCGCAATTTGAAAACACTTGGCTGTGAAAATGAAAAGTTTCATTTCTTCCAATAAAATGTTGTTTTAGCCTCACATTTTTCATTTTCACAAGGGTTGATAGGAGAAAAAGCACCCCATAATTTGTTACCCATTTTTTCCAGAATATGGCAACACCCCAGATGTGGTGGTAAACTGCTGTGGGACCACATGGCAGGATTCAGAACGGAAGGAGCCATATGGCTTTTGCAGAGCAAATTTTGATGGATTGGTTTATGGGCGCCATTGGTTTTTATTTTTTGAGTGATTGTTTTATGTGGGGGCTCATTTTTGTGGGATGAGGTGACCCTTTCATTGGTACCATTTTAGGGTACATAAGACTTTTTGATCGCTTGGTATTACACTTTTTGTGAGGGAAGCTGACCAAAAATCGCTGTTTTGGAACAGTTTTTTTTTTTTATTAACTGCATTCACCTGACAGTGTGGATCATGGGATATTTTTATAGAGCCGGTTGATATGGACACGGCAATACCTAATATGTATACTTTTCTTTTTTTTTCTACTTTTTACAATTTTTTATCACTTAATTATGGGAAAATAACTTTTTTTTTTGTTTTTGTTTTTTTACAAAGGGGTTAATGGAGCTATATAGGTTGCCACTGAAACCCTCCATGACGACATCACTGAGCTGGTGAATGTTAGAGACCTTGCGCTCCTCCACCTTCCATTTGAGGATGCCCCACAGATGCTCAATAGGGTTTAGGTCATGAGACATGCTTAGTCAGTCCAGCACCTTTACCCTCAGTTTCTTTAGCAAGGCTGAGGTCATCTAAGGATATGTGTTTGGGGTCACTATCATGTTGGAATACTGCCTCTGGATATGATGCTGAGCATGTGCACTCAGCTTTCTGTGAGGTCCATAACACCAAATTTAACACACCTGCTCCCCATTTACCCCTGAGACCTTGTAACACTAACAAGTCACATGACAACGGGGAGAGAAAATGGCTAACTGTGCACAATTTGGCCATTTTCACTTAGGGGTGTACTCACTTTTGTTGCGAAGGGTTTAGAAATAAATTGCTGCATGTTGGGTTATTTTGAGGGCACACCAAATTTACACCATTATACAAGCTGTATACTGACTACTTTACATTGTATGAAAGTGTCATATCTTCAGTGTTGCCCCCTGAAAATAAATCATAGAATATTTATAAATGTGAGGGGTGTACTCATTTTTATGAAATACTGTACATGGCCCTATTCACACGTCCGTGGTGTGTTGCGAATCTGCAAATTGCGGATCCGCAACACACCATGCCGACACTCCCCATGGAGATGCCTATTCTTGTGTGCAGGCTGCACACGACAGTATTTTGCGGACCATATACTGGCAGTTTTTTCAGTTCAGTATACTGACAGTATACTGAACCATTCACTTCAATGGGTCTGCAAAAAATACTGAAGTGTCTCCGTATGCCTTCCGTTCCCGTTTTTCCGTTTTTTCTGTTCCGTTTAAATATAGACCATGTCCTATTCTTGTCCGCAAATCACGTTCAGTGGCTCCATTCAAGTCAATGGGTCCGCAAAAAAACGGAAAGCATACGGAAAGGCATCCGTATGTCTTCCGTATCCGTTCCGTTTTTGCTGAACAATCTATTGAAAATTTTAAGACCAGCCCAATTTTCATTATGGAATTAATGTATACTGTATATGCCAAACGGAAAAACGGAACGGAACAACGGAACCGAAACGGACACAAAACGGAAACAAAAAATGGAACCACGGATCCGTAATAAACGGACAGCAAAACACTGAAAAAAAAAATACGTTTGTGTGCAAGAGGCCTAATACTGGTGAAAAAAAAAAGTGACAGTTTACACTTATCACTTTTTTTCCTTTCACTAGTGATTGACAGGTGATTGATATGGGGTGATCAAGGGGTTAATTGGGGTGATGGGGGGTGATCTGGGGCTAAATATGTGGTGATTGGTGTACTCACTGTGACATGTGCTCTGTGCTGGGTCCAACCGATGAAAAGGACCCAGCACAAAGGACAGAAGCCATTTAATGCATTATATTTATAAATATAATGGATTATTTGGCTTGTGATTCGTTTTTTTTTAAAAGACACCAGCCTGCCAGCCCCGATCATTGGCTGGCAGGCTGGTGACGAACTTCTTCTGAGCCTGCCCTGCTATTCTGTGCGCCTATTCAGGCACACAGATCGCAAAATCTCGCCTGTCGCGAGATGACGCACCCGCGCATCAACGAGGAGTAACTGGGCCGCCGAGATCACGCGATCCTGTGTGCGGCGGTCCAGAGCAGGTTAACACTGACTTTGACAGTGGCCGTCCCCTTAACAGTGACTTTGACAGTGGCCGCCCCTTTGACAGTCACTTTGACCTGTATGGCAGTTAGGAGTTCAGTGAAGGCCGCAGCCTTGTTGCTATTATGGCTAATATAAATGATAAATAATTAGAAATGACATCCCTGTATGACATACTTGTTAGTTAAAATTACTTACAGTGATCAAGAATTCCAGCTCTTCTGGCTTGAAATTACTTTTTGCCATTTCTGAAGTTATTTGAAAAATTTCTCTCGAATGTGTCTCTTCCAGTCTCCACTCTCTTTGCGAATTGCGATCCAAAGGCACGCACGTACAAACGCACGCACGCGATTATTTAAATGACGCATTATCGCGATAGCAAATATAACAGTAAAGTGGACTGTGTATTCGCGTACAAATTAAACTTAATTCTATTACAACCGATAGGGTGAGTTAACTAAAAGTTGTAATCGCAAAGTGATAATACTTACAGTTATTAATCGCATTGCAAATCCAACTTCTATAATGCACTATTCAGAGATGTAGCACTGTATTCATTAGTTACGTTACCATCAGCACGGAAGTCGGCAGAAGCGGCAACGAGCACTGACTGGAGCAGCCAGGAAGCCAGGAATCCTCAGGACAGGTAAGAACTTATTTTGGGAAGTGGGAAAGAAAAAAAAAATAACAATTAAAAAAAAACAAAAAAAAGAATATTCGAAATAGCGCATTTATAGCGTTATATCTGAAATATTCGCGAATTAGCGACGTGCCCATATTCACAAAAAAAATTTGCTATTCAAATATTCGCGCTCAACACTAATAATAAACAAGCACCGGCTGTCTAAACTCCGTTTTGTGTCTTATTTTTTGAAATGCGGAGGCATGAACCCCCAAAGCCCATGGAAGGACTTTAGAGTGTTTCTGTGGGCTTCTGATCCATCCTATCCTTTGCCATATCTTGCAGACCCATTCAAGTCAATGGGTCCGCATCCGTGAAGCGAAGTTCACACATCGGGTGCCCATGTATTGTGAACCCGCTGTTTGCGGTCTGTAGCACGGGCACGGAGGCCATGCGTTCGTGTGAATGGACTCTAAGGATAAGTTAGGAATTTTTTAAGAGCACACAATTTTTTACCTAAAATTACATAATGATAATAGATTAACTTTCACTTTAATTTTACTAAAATAAAAAAACATGCAATTATCAGTTTATAATGATGCTGTACATAAACATGCAATTGTGCTGCATGGAAACTAATTATAAACTGAACAGTTAGAAATTTAAAACAGAGCTATAGTTACTTGGCAATGTATATGATGTGGAGCTGATTGTAACATAATATGAATATACTTAGAACTAGCTAAAAGAATTGAATCATGTAGATTTAGTAGTTTAATTTATGTACATTTTGAATTGACTTCATGACTATAAATGTCTGAATCAATTTATTGAATTAATTAATTATGCGTACACCTAAACATCAACAAACTAAGCATTTTAAAATATGATGTGTTTAGAAATTATGTAGATATAAAAATGAATTAAATGTTAGGATGTTTTTGTGATATTGAAATCAGTTTGTCCATAATTAGCTTCTTACAGCTATATTCCCTTCTTCAAACTGTAAGAATCTTTGTTTCCAAGATCGGTATTTATGATTTAATGTATTTTTTTTTCCCAGTGAGTCATTTCCATGTGAGATCTAAAATTAACCATATTTATTTTGGAAGCACCCCTACAAAGTTTAATATTTAGGTTAGTAAAATGAGTAAAAGCTGAAGTGCACTGCTGTGAAGACTGCTGAAGACATATATTTCTGCCTCTCTTGCCGATAGCTGAGGCTGTGCAATAGCAGTTTATTGTTGTTGGATGCCAAAATAAGCAATTAAAATTGATTCATAGATTCAGGCAAGAGAGACCTAACCTAACTATGCACACTGGGGGAAGGTTGATTGATCATGGACTTCAGGTCAGGTTTTAAATAAGGTTTGTTTGAAATCCTATTCCTTTATTGACTTTAATACAACCTGAAGAGAAGCATCATGAAACATAGCTTTAAAAAATGTGGCATCTATATGAGCTGTTAAAATATTTAACTATCACTTGACTAGATGAACTGCATGATGTTGGAACTGAGGAATGGCCCCAATTCTTGATTTAAATAAAACAACAGAAATATCTACGGAGTAGATTAATAATGTACCATGATAAACAACCAAGAGAAATAAATAATGCAACAATGTAAAGGAACCCTGAAATAATCCCTATGGAAAATAAATTTACTTATTTTTCGCCCTATGAGACTCACCGGCCCATAAGATGCACCTAGGTTTTTGAGGAGAAAAATAAGAAAAAAAATATTTTTAACTATTATTGGGGATCTGTGGGTGACACTGTTATGGGGGTCTGTGGCTGACACTGTTATTGGTGTCTGTGGCTGACACTGTTATGGGGGGTCTGTGGCTGACACTGTTATGGGGGTGGTCTGTGGCTGACACTGTTATTGGGGTCTGTGGCTGAAACTGTTATTAAAGTCTGTGGTTGACACTGTTATTGGAGTCTGTGGCTGACACTGTTATTGGGGTCTGTGGCTGACACTGTTATGAGGGGCGATCTGTGGTTGACACATAACAAGCACTTTATGCTACATATGTGTCATACACAGACCCCCCCCATAACACTGTCAGCCACAGACCCCAATAACAGTGTCAGCCACAGACCCCAATAACAGTGTCAGCCACAGACCCCCATAACAGTATCAGCCACAGACCCCCATAACAGTGTCAGCCACAGACCCCCATAACAGTGTCAGCCATTGATAAATGTGGGGGCCGGCATCTACCGTAGCTTTGTAATGGCAGCGGGGCCCAGTGCAGTCACTGCATTCTATAGCCCCAGGCCCCGCTCACTGTACTAATCCTATAACTGTCAGCATTGTTAAACTATGGTATAATAAAGTACAATGGATCCATTAATCTGCAATTACAAATCTCCTGTCAAGCAGGAGGAGGAGGCTGCAGGAGGAGGCAAAAGAGGCCTGGCGGGCGGGCACTGGCAGCATAACTCAGTACGTCACGTGCCTGTGCAGCCTGCTTCATTCATAAAGTAGGCGGAACAGGCTCGTGACGTACTGAGTTACGCTGCCAGTGCCCGCCCGCCCGGCCTCTTGCCTTCTCCTGCCGCCTCCTCCTGCTTGATAGGAGATTGGTAAGTGCAGATTAATAGATCCATTGTACTTTATTATACCATAGTTTAAAAATGCTAACAGTTATAGTTATAGGATTAGTACAGTGGGCGGGGCCCAGTGCAATAGAATGCATTGACTGCATCGGGCCCCGCCTTCCATTACAAAAGTAGATGCCGGCCCCCAGCCACTCCTCTCTCCCCAATGATACACCCGCCGACTGGTCTGTGCAGCATGCGGTCGCCGGTGTATCAGTATAACAGTTGGGGGGAATAAGTGCATCTTATAGGGCGAAAAATACGGTACATTGCTTATTAAAGTTATGCAGTGTAGGCCACAAAATAAGTGTGGTGTGTACAGGATAATGAATAATGACAATTGCCCATTGCAGATGTTTCTGAAAGTGGTTAATGCCTGTGGCTGTGCAAAGTTGTGTCCATCTCATCACACTCAGGAAAAAAAACTTCTACAACATTATGTGTTCCACACTCCGGACATGAATTTTAATTTGCTGTGAAAGCTGCGCTCACATTTTTATCAAAGCATATAGTCCCTACAATCCGTGTACTCATAGCTGCGCAGTAAACACCAATATGTGGATAATGAGGTAGCTGTTGGGGCAGCTGATGTGAATTTTCTATGTGCCAGAACCTATTGCACTGCAAATTAACACACTCAACAAGATGGAACCATGCTCTATCGAACATGTACTGCAAACAATCCAAAAGTTAATCATATACAATAGCTAATTGCAATTCTGGGAGTAGCTGTTGATTGCTTTGTCTTTGGGCCAGGGATAGCATATACTATGTGCATTTGTTTCTACTGTATAAATAAATATCTTATTCTTGTGTGATGTGTTGAATCAATATACTCTGGGGCCTATGGTCCTCTATTGTTGTCCAATTGTTTTCCCCGAGTTCTTAATTCTGTCTGTTTGTTCGGTTGGTTTTTAGGTAGTCTTGGCTACCTTTGGGGTTGTATTTCAGAGAAGGGTCAGTTCACCTTATTTTTATTTCTGTTTACTGTCAATAATCCACTCTCAACCTGTGTGCCCTTGCCATTTAATGACTGCTCCTATGCTGGATGCTGGACTGTTATTTACTTCTGTTCTGTCCTCCTTATGTGTGAAGGTACATAGCTCAACAGACAGCTAAACCTTATCCCGGCAATGAATTGACAATGGAGTATCGTCCAACTTTATCTTTTTTGCAAGGATGTAAATGCGCGGTGAAACTGGGGAACAGAAAAATAGTACACTTACTAAAGGGGTCTGACATATAGCAATACATATAATACATTACTGTGCATAGCAATGCACATATAAACACAGATACAGATCTAGCAGAAGCTTGCTATCCTATCTGCATGACAAGGATAGTTCCTAGCTGCTAACTGAAGCTACTGTAGAGGAACAGGAAAAAGACATGCAAATACATTTGTAAACAGATGCAAACAGGCAGTAATGTGACATACAAGCGATGCTACTGTTGGCTTAGATGTGGAGGATGACTTCAGGAACTTCCACACCATGAGCTACCTCAGGCAAGGATGACTGTGAATGAGGAAAATGGCTGCAGTGTGCAGGGATGATGATGTCACTAAGTTCATGGGTCACAAGTAGTGTTGAGCGAACAGTTCGAGCATAGTTCGGGTTGGTACCGAATTTTGGGGTGTTCGGGACACGGACGTTCGGGTACGTTGTTCGGCGATTTCTTCACGCTTTCTGAAGGGCTGCACAGCAGCCAATCAGCTAGCGTTTTACTTCTTGCCCTAAGAAGCCATCACAGCCATGCCTACTAATGGCATGGCTGTGATTGGCCAAGACTAGCATGTGACCCAGTCTCTATTTAAGCTGGAGTCACGTAGCGCCGCACGTCACACTGCTCTGATTAGTGTAGGGAGAGGACGCAGCTCCTGGGAGGGCGAAATTAGGCAGGGAAAAGTCAGCAAAACCACCTAATGAAGTGATTGATCTACAGCTGTGAATGATTCAACTTCTGCTAGTTAATTGCTCATTGGTTTTTAGGCTGCACAGAGCGTCTTTCTGTCACTTTTTTCTGGGGTGATCGGTGGCTATTTTGTGACTTGTGCTGCTCCAGCACAGGCTGCCACCAAGTCCATCAATCCATCAATACTTGTTTGTTTTTTTTTTGCTATATCCTACATCAGGGGCTTGGCTGTACTTATTGTCACCCCTAGAAACTCAGGATAGGAATTTATATATTTTATTAAGGGGTTAAATTCAATTGCCAAAATACCCATCCCCTAAATCTGGTGTTCCAGCTGTGGCTAGCCAAGTGTAATACTGTCTGCTGTCTGGCAAAGGATAGATTATTTTCTGTGGTGAAATTCAATTGACAAAATAGCAATCCCCTAAGCCTGGTGTCCCAGCAGTGGCTGGCAAAGTATAATAGTATCCGGCAAAGGATATATTTTGTTCTGGGGTGACATTCATGTGCTAAAATAGCCATACCATAAATCAGTGGTTTCATCTGGCCAAGTTTTATAGTGTCCTGCAAAGGATATTTTTTGTTCTGGGGTGAAATTTAATTGCCAAAATAGCAATACTATAAATCAGTGGTTTCAGCAGTGGCTGGCCAAGTTTAATAGTGTCCGGCAAAGGATATATTTTGTTTTGGGGTGAAATTCAATTGCCAAAATAGCAATACCCTGAATCTGGTGTTCCAGCTGTTACTGGACAATTTCCCTAGTGTCAGTCAAAGGATATATTATTTTCTGGGGTGAAAGTCAGTAGCAAAAATAGAAATACAGTAAATCTGGTGTCCCAGCAGTGGCTGGCCAAGTTTAATAGTGTCCGGCAAAGGATATATTTTGTTATGGGGTGAAATTCAATTGCCAAAATAGCAATTCCCTAAATCTGGTGTCCAAGCAGTGGCTGGCAAAGTATGATAGTGTCCGGCAAAGGATATATTTTGTTCTGGGGTGAAATTCGATTGCCAAAATAGCAATACCATAAATCAGTGGTTTCAGCTGTGGCTGGCCAAGTTTCATAGTATCCTGCAAAGGATATTTTTTTTTCTGGGGTGAAATTCAATTGCCAAAATAGCAATACCATAAATCAGTGGTTTCAGCTGTGCCTGGACAAGTTTCATAGTGTCCTGCAAAGGATATATTTTGTTCTGGGGTGAAATTCAATTGCCAAAATAGCAATCCCTAGATATGGTGTCCCAGCCGTGGCTGGCAAAGTATAATAGTGTCCAGCAAAGGATATATTTTGTTCTGGGGTGAAAGTCAATTGCCAAAATAGCAATACCAAAAATCTGGTGCCCCAGCAGTAGCTGGAAAAGTAGAATAGTGTCCTGCAAAGGATATATTTTGTTCTGGGGTGAAATTCAATTGCAAAAAATAGCAATACAATAAATCAGTGGTTTCATCTGTGGCTGGCCAAGTTTCATAATGTCCTGCAAAGGATATATTTTGTTCTGGGGTGAAATTCAATTGCCAAAATAGCAATCCCCTAAATCTGGTGTCCCAGCAGTGCCTGGCAAAGTATAATAGTGTCTGGCAAAGGATATATTTTGTTCTGGGGTGAAATTCAATTGACAAAATAGCAATACTATAAATGTGGTGTCCCAGCAGTGGCTGGCAAAGTATAATAAATAGTATCCGGCAAAAGATATATTTTGTTCTGGGCTGAAATTCACTTGCCAATAGAGAAATACCTTGAATCTGGTGTTTCAGCTGTTGCAGGCCAAGTGTTAATCTTTCCGTAAAAGGGTATATTACATTCAAGGTGTATATTCAAGTGCTGAGAGGGTCATCCTCAATAACTTCACACGCTACTGTGCATCTCCCATTGTATTTCTGTCCGTTAAAGGGTATATTACACAAAGTGTTAAAATACAATTGCTGAAGGCATAATCCTACATATTTTTTCACACGCTACTGTAAATCTCTAAGTGTAAATATGTCCATAAAAGGATACCTTTCATCCAGGGCCTAAATACTAGGCCTACAATTGATATTCCCCTAAATCAGTGGTTATTGCTGTGCCTGGATTAGTGTAATACGGTACATAAATAAATAGGCAGATAATGTTAGGTGCCTGTAAAAAAGGCCTGAATTTGAAATCAATACATTGGGCCAAATATTTTTTTTCTTATTGTGGTGCTTGGTTAACAGTAACAATGAGGAAAACATCTAGTAAGGGACGCGGACGCGGTCGTGGTGGTGTTAGTGTACCCTCTTGTGCTGGGAGAGGACGTGGCCATTCTGCCACAGCCACACGTCCTAGTGAACCAGCTACGTCAGTTTCCAGTACCCGCCAGAATTTACAGCGATATTTGGTGGGGCCCAATGCCGTTCTAAGGATGGTAAGGCCTGAGCAAGTACAGGCGCTAGTCAATTGGGTGGCCGACAGTGGATCCAGCATGTTCACAACATTATCTCCCACCCAGTCTTCTGCAGAAAGCGCACAGGTGGTGCCTGAAAACCGAGCCCATCAATTTGTCACATCACCCCCATGCATATCAGGGAAACTGTCTGAGCCTCAAGTTATGCAGCAGTCTCTTATTCTGTTTGAAGACTCTGCTGGCAGGGTTTCCCAAGGGAATCCACCTAGCCCTTCCCCAGTGGTGGAAGACATAGAATGCACTGATGCACAACTGCTGATGTTTTCTGATGATGAGGACATGGGAATACCACCCCATCTGAGTCCGCACGTCTCTGATGATGATGAAACACAGGTGCCAACTGCTGCGTCTTTCTGCAGTGTGCAGACCGAACAGGAGGTCAGGGAGGAAGACTGTGTGGAAGACGATGCAGGGGACGATGAGGTCCTAGACCCCACATGGAATGAAGGTCAAACTGTATACTAATGCCTCTTTTGCACAGCATACTATGCATTACAAATTGGGCGGATATGCCACGTAATTATGCTGAGACAGTCGTTATATTAAAAGCATAGTGTTGAGGATGTGCGATCCAGATTCACTCTCCAGTATATATTGGAATGAAGGTCGTGCCACTGACTTTCATAGTTCAGAGGAAGAGGCAGTGGTGAGACCGAGCCAACAGCGTAGCAAAAGAGGGAGCAGGGGGCAAAAGCAGAACAGCCGCCGCCAAGAGAGTTCGCCTGCTACTGGCCACCGCCACCAGGGACCGAGCACCCCAAAGGCAGCTTCAAGGAGTTCCCTGGCATAGCACTACTTAAAACAATGTTATGATGACAAGACCCGAGTGGTTTGCACGCTGTGCCATCAGAGCCTGAAGTGTGGCATTAACGTTCTGACCCTTAGCACAACCTGCATGACCAGGCATCTACATGCAAAGCATGAACTGCAGTGGAGTAAACACCTTAAAAGCAAGGAACTCACTCAGGCTCCCCCTACTCCCTCTTCTGCTGCTGTCTCGGCCTCTACCTCCGCCTCAGGAGGAATGTTGGCACCTGCCACCCACCAAACAGAGGATGTGCCACCAACACCACCACCTGCATCACCAAGCATCTCGACCATGTCACACAGCAGAGTTCAGCTTTCCATCTCACAAACCTTGGAGAGAAAGCGTAAATTCCCACCTAGCCACCCTCGAGCCCTGGGCCTCAATGCCAGCATTTCTAAACTACTGGCCTTTGAAATGCTGTCATTCAGGCTGGTGGACACAGACAGCTTCAAACAGCTGATGACCATGGCTGTCCTACAGTATGTTGTTCCCAGCCGCCACTACTTCTCCAAGACAGCCGTGCCTTCCCTGCACAACCAAGTATCCGATAAAATCAAGTGTGCACTGCGCAACGCCATCTGTGGCAAGGTCCACCTAACCACAGATACGTGGACAAGTAAGCACGGCCAGGGACGCTATATCTCCCTAACTGCACACTGGCTAAATGTAGTGGCGGCTGGGCCGCAGGTGGAGAGTTCTTTGGTGCACGTACTTCCGCCGCCAAGGATCGCAGGGCATCATTCTTTGCCTACTGTAGCCTCCTTCTCTTACTCGGCTTCCTCCTCCTCTGCCTCCACCAAATCATCCAGTCAGCCACACACCTTCACCACCAACTTAAGTACAGCCCGGGGTAAACGTCAGCAGGCCATTCTGAAACTCATTTGTTTGGGGGACAGGGCCCACACCGCGCAGGAGTTGTGGCGGGGTATTGAACAACAGACCGACCAGTGGTTGCTGCCATTGGGCCTCAAGCCCGGCCTGGTGGTGTGCGATAATGGGCGAAATCTCGTCGCAGCTCTGGGACTAGCCGGTTTGACGCACATCCCTTGCCTGGCGCATGTGCTGAATTTGGTGGTGCAGAAGTTCATTCACAACTACCCTGACATGTCAGAGCTGCTGCATAAATTGCGGGCCGTCTGTGCGCGCTTCCGGCGTTCACATCCTGTAGCTGCTCGCCTGTCTGCGCTACAGCGTAACTTCGGCCTTCCTGCTCACCGCCTCATATGCGACGTGCCCACCAGGAGGAACTCCACCTTGCACATGCTAGAGAGACTGTGCGAGCAGCAGCAGGCCATAGTGGAGTTTAAGCTGGAGCACACATGGGTCAGTCGCACTGCAGAACAGCACCACATCACCACCAATGATTGGGCCTCCATACGAGACCTGTGTGCCCTGTTGCGCTGTTTCAAGTACTCCACCAACATGGCCAGTGGCGATGACACCGTTATCAGCGTTACAATACCACTTTTATGTCTCCTTGAGAAAACGCATAGGGCGATGATGGACGAGGAGGTGGCCCAGGAGGAGGAGGAGGATGAGGTGTCATTTTTAGCACTTTCAGGCCAGTCTCTTAGAAGTGGCTCAGAGGGAGGTTTTTTGCAAAAGCAGAGGCCAGGTACAAATGTGGCCAGCCAGAGCCCACTACTGGAGGATGAGGAGGATGAGGAGGAGGTGGAGGAGGATGAGGATGAAGCAGGTTCACAGCAGGGTGGCACCCGACACAGCTCAGGCCCATCACTGGTGCGTTCCTGGGGGGAAATGGAGGACGATAACGATACGCCTCCCACAGAGGACAGCTTGTCCTTACCTTTGGGGAGCATGGCACACATGAGCGACCACATGCTGCAGTGCCTGCGCAACGACAGCAGAGTTGCCCACATTTTAACGTGTGCGGACTACTGGGTTGCCACCCTGCTTGATCCCCGGTACAAAGACAATGTGCCCACCTTACTTCATGCACTGGAGCGTGATAGGAAGATGCGCGAGTACACGCGCAAGCTGGTAGACGCGCTCCTGAGAGCATTCCCAAATGTCACAGGGGAACAGGTAGAAGTCCAAGCGAAGGCAGAGGAGGAGCAAGAGGTCGCCAACGCAGCTGTGTCACGGCGAGCTCCTCTGAGGGCAGGGTTAGCATGGCAGAAATGTGGAAAAGTTTTGTCTCCACGCCACAGATAACTGCACCACCACCTGATACGGAACGTGTTAGCAGGAGGCAGCATTTCATGAACATGGTTGAACAGTACGTCTGCACACCCCTCCACGTACTGACTGATGGTTCGGCCCCATTCAACTTCTGGGTCTCCAAATTGTCCACGTGGCCAGAGTTCGAATTTTATGCCTTGGAGGTGCTGGCCTGCCCGGCGGCCAGCATTTTGTCTGAACGTGTATTCAGCACCGCAGGGGGCGTCATTACTGACAAACGTAGCCTCCTGTCCACAGCCAACGTGGACAAGCTGGCGTTCATAAAAATGAAACAAGGAATGGATCCCACAGGACACATGTCCATCCCTTGTGCAGAATAGACATTTATAACTGCCTCCCCCTCAACCATGTATTCTTGAACTTTGGGGCACTTCATTATTGAATCCCCATTTATTTAGCTTTACCATGATCTTGCGGTGCAACCCAAAGTTGAATGAACCGCTCCTCAATCTGGGCACCGGGCCTAAATAACTGAAAGTGGCCTGTTACAATGGTGGGTGACATGAAGCCTGAACCTCTGCCATGCAACCTCTCTCCTCTGTCTGGGTGCCGTGGGGTAAATATGTGGAAGTGGCCTTCTCCAGTGGTGGGTGATATGACGCCTTATTCCTTGCTGTTGGACCTCTCTCCTCTGTCTGGGTGCTGGGGCCTAAATAACTGAAAGTGGCCTTCTCCAGTGGTTGGTCATATGATGCCTTATTCCTTGCTGTGGGACCTCTCCTCTGTCTGTGTGCTGGGGCCTAAATAACTGAAAGTGGCCTTCTCAAGTGGTGGGTGATATGACGCATGATTCCTTGCTGTGGGACCTCTCTCCTCTGTCTGGGGGCTGGGCCCTAAATAACTCAAAGTGGCCTTCTCCAGTGGTGGGTGATATGACACCTTATTCCTTGCTGTGGGACCTCTCTCCTCTGTCTGGGTGCTGGGGCCTAAATAACTGAAAGTGGCCTTCTCCAGTGGTGGGTGATATGACGCATGATTCCTTGCTGTGGGACCTCTCTTCTCTGTCTAGGTGCTGGGGCCTAAATAACTAAAAGTGGCCTTCTCCAGTGGTGGGTGATATGACGCATGATTCTCTGCTGTGGGACCTCTCTCCTCTGTCTGGGTGCTGGGGCCTAAATAACTGAAAGTGGCCTTCTCCAGTGGTGGGTGATATGACGCATGACTCCTTGCTGTGGGACCTCTCTTCTCTGTCTGGGTGCTGGGGCCTACATAACTAAAAGTGGCCTTCCCCAGTGGTGGGTGATATGACGCATGATTCCTTGCTGTGGGACCTCTCTCCTCTGTCTGGGTGCTGGGGCCTAAAAAACTGAAAGTGGCCTTTTCCAGTGGTGGGTGATATGACGCATGATTCTCTGCTGTGGGACCTCTGTCCTCTGTCTGGGTGCTGGGGCCTAAATAACTGAAAGTGGCCTTCTCCAGTGGTGGGTGATATGACGTATGATTCCATGCTGTGGGACTTCTCTTCTCTGTCTGGGTCCTGGGGCCTAAATATCTGGAAGTGGCCTTCTCCAGTGGTGGGTGATATGATGCATGATTCCTTGCTGTGGGACCTCTCTCCTCTGTCTGGGTGCTGGGGCCTAAATAACTGAAAGTGGCCTTTTCCAGTGGTGGGTGATATGATGCATGATTCTCTGCTGTGGGACCTCTGTCCTCTGTCTGGGTTCTGGTGCCTAAATAACTGAAAGTGGCCTTCCCCAGTGGTTGGTCATATGACGCATGATTCCTTTCTGTGGGACCTCTCTCCTCTGTGTGGGTGCTGGGGCCTAAATAACTGAAAGTGGCCTTCTCCAGTGGTGGGTGGTATGACGCATGATTCCTTGCTGTGGGACCTCTCTTCTCTGTCTGGGTGCTGGGGCCTACATAACTAAGAGTGGCCTTCCCCAGTGGTGGGTGATATGACGCATGATTCCTTGCTGTGGGACCTCTTTTCTCTGTCTGGGTGCTGGGGCCTACATAACTAAGAGTGGCCTTCCCCAGTGGTGGGTGATATGACGCATGATTCCTTGCTGTGGCACCTCTCTTCTCTGTCTGGGTGCTGGGGCCTAAATATCTGGAAGTGGCCTTCTCCAGTGGTGGGTGATATGACGCATGATTCTCTGCTGTGGGACCTCTGTCCTCTGTCTGGGTGCTGGGGCCTAAATAACTGAAAGTGGCTTTTCCAGTGGTTGGTCATATGACACATTATTCCTTGCTGTGGGACCTCTCTCCTCTGTCTGGTTGCTGGGGCCTGCAGCTCCTTTAATGTTGCTGTAGGCCTCTTGGTAGCCTCCCAGAGCAGTTTTCTTCTTGTCTTTTCATCAATTTTGTAGGGACGTCCAGTTCTTAGTGATGGCACTGTTGTGCCATATTTTCTCCACTTGATGATGACTGTCTTCACTGTGTTCCATGGTATATCTAATGCCTTGGAAATTCTTTTTTACCCTTCTCCTGACTGATACCTTTTAACAATGAGATTCCTTTGATGCTTTGGAAGCTCTTTGTGGACCATTGCTTTTGCTGTGGGATGCCACTAAGAAAATTACAGAAAAGACCAACTAGAGCAGTTGGACTTTATTTGGGGTAATCAGAGCCACTATAAATGATGGCAGGTGTATGCTGACTCCTATTTAACATGATTTTGAATGTGATTGCTTCATTCTGAACACAGCTACTTCCCCAGTGTGCACACTTATGTAACCACATTTTTTTTTTTGTTTTCTTCCCTCCACCTACTGTAAAAGATTTCAGTTTGTTTTTCAATTGAGTGGTACAGTTTATAGGTCACATTAAAGGTGGAAAAAGTTCTGAAATTATTTATCTTTTTATATCCACTGTATACAGTTTTGTCATGTTAACTCATTTGCATAAACATGGGAAATACATGAAAATGAGCAGAATCTGATTGTTTTTCAGCTAAGGGATTTAAAGTCATAAGGCTATGCAACCAATAGAGAGCGCTGTTTATGACATGAATAGCGCCTTCGATTAGATGCATAGTGTTATCACAAGACTATTTGCTGTTGTGAGATTGTGAAATATGGATTCATAGTCTTGTCATAAGGCTATGCAACCAATAGAGGGCACTGTTCATGACATGACCAGCGTCCTCTATTAGATGCATAGTGTTATGACAAGACTAATTGCTGTTTTCTGCAGTAAACCAGGGTGCTTCTTTACTGGAGGAATTCAGGTAAAAAAGCAATACAGGCGAGACATTGGCCTGGCTTCTCCAGTCTCCTCCCTGGCAGAAGAAAGGTTTGATGCCGAGGAAAGGCCTGAGCTAGCTATCCCTCTTTCTCTTCAGAAGGCTGGTATCCTGGTCCAAGGCTGGTGGTCCAGGGTCTGTGGCAGCGTATCTCTGTCTCAGCATCTTCTTCTGGTCACTCACTAGTCTGGCAGAGTCTCTGCTTCCAAGCACTTTTCCCTAACTGCAGCACACTAGGCGCTCTGGCTGCTCTCCTTATACACTGTTTTTGCTAGACCTGAACCTTCTAGTGGGAGGGTTGGAGTGGAGAAACTCAGCACAAACAGATACATTGTTTCAGCTCCCATCTGGTATAGACTTACATTAGAGTTTCAATGATACTCAATGGCAATGACACAGCAGGTTTTCGAGACAAAAATAAGTTTCCAGACATAACAACATAGCTAAAACCAGACATTTAAAAGGTCAGGCTATCTGCTTTTGCTGGTAAACAAAACATGGTCTTCTTTAACCACCTCACATCTGCCCATAGGATATAAACGTCCTGGGTGGATGTTTAGCTCTGAATGGACATTCTGGAATGTCCATTCAGAGATCGCAGCTGTATGCTAATCGTGCAGCTGCCAAGCAGGGGGCCCACTGTTAGTGACAGCAGGGCAACCCAGAGAGAAGGCAGGAACAGTTCCCGGGTGTCCCTGCCTTATAGATCACTGTATACACAGCACTCTGTGCATACACATCAGAAAGCGTTATGCGCTTCCTGTCCCGGCCCAGTGATCATGTGACTGCCGTGGCCAGAAGAGTGCAGGAGCTGTCGGGTCTTCCACAGACCTCGATCAGCCCTGCACTGAAGCTGTACAGCGCAGTATTATGCTGTACAGCCTCTCTGGAGGGTGTATTTCCCCTGTAACTGGGGCTACTATGTCAGCCCCAATTACATTAGAAATCAAAAGTGAAAATAAATAAAGTCAAGTCTCCCCCAGAGGTCTTGTATGACCTTATGGGGGACACAAAGTGTAAAAATGAACTAAAAAAAGTTTTTTATAAAAAAAAGTTTCACATGTAAAAAAAAAAAAAAACAATTAAGTAATTTAAAAAATATATATTAAAAATAGGAAATAATAAATAAAATAGACATATTTGGTATTTCCGGGTCCATAACAGACGGCTCTAAAAATATATCACATGATCCACCCTGTCCAATAAACACAATAAAAGATAAAAAATAAAATCTGTGTCAAAAAAAGCCGTTTGTCACCTTACATCACAAAAAGTACAACACCAAGTGATCAAAATGGCGTATGTCCCACAAAATGGTGGCAATAAAACAGTGATCTCATTCTGCAAAAAATGAGCCTCTACATAAGAAAATCACAAAAAAAAAAAAAAAAAGATAACTCTCAGAACATGGAGACATTAAAACATCATTTAAAAAAAAAAAAATGCTATTATTGTGTTAAAGTGAAATAAATAAAAAAAAAGTAGACCTATTAGGTATCGCAGCATCCATAACAACCAGCTCTATAAAAATATCATATGACCCAACCCCTCAGGTGAACGCCACAAAAAAATAGAAACAGTGCCATAAAAAAAGCAATTTTTGTCACCTTACATCATAAAAGTTGTAATAGCAAGAGATCAAAATGTCATATGTACCCCAAATTAGTGCCAATTAAACAGTCATCTCATCCTGCAAAAAATGAGACCCTACCTAAGACAATCGCCCCCCAAGAAAACTATGACTCTCAGACAACGGAGACACTAAAACGTGATTTTTGTTTTGTTTCAAAAATGATATTATTGTGTAAAACTTAACCCCTTAAGGACACAGGGTTTTTACATTTTTGCGTTTTCGTTTTGCGCTCTATGCCTTCCAAGAGCCATAACTTTTTTATTCTTCCGTTCACATGGCCATATGAGGGCTTATTTTTTGCGGGACAAGTTTTACTTTCCAACGCCATCATTTAATAATGCATACGGTGTAGTGGGAAGCGGGAAAAAAATTCCAAATGGGGTGAAATTGCAAAAAAAAAGCAATTTCACCACAGTTTTACGGGTTTCTAAATTACGACGTTTGATTTGCGATAAAACTGACCATTTAGTTTTATTCTACAGGTCAGTACGAATCCAGCGATACCCAATATGTATAGCTTTTCTTGCGTTTTGATAGTGAAAAAAATTCCAAAGTGGGAAAAATTTTTATTTTTTTTGTCGCCATGTTTTGACCGCTATAACGTATTTGTATATAAGTGTATGGCGTTGTATGGGGGCTTATTTTTGCGGGCGATCTTAACTTTTAGTTGATACCATTATGGGGTGTGTAGGACTTTTTGATCGCTTTTTATTTAATTTTTTTGAGGAAATGAAGCGTCCAAAAGCGGCAAATCGGCCATTTGGGTGCTTTTTCCGTTTTCTGTTTACCGTATGGGAAATATATTTTTATATTTTTATACTATGGGCGTTTTCACACATTGTGACACCCATGATGTGTATTTTTTTATTTTTTTATTATTTTATTTTAATTTTGGGGAAAGGGGGTGATTTAAATTTTTAGGTTTTTTTATTTATTTTTTATTTTTTTATTTTTTTATTTTTTTACACTTTTATATAGATCCCATAGGGACCTATATAAATCAGTTACCTGATTGCTTCTATCATAAACTCCAATACACTTGTATTGGAGTTTATGAGCATTTTACTACTTTCCTATGAAGCCCTATTGCTAACAAGGGCTCCATAGGAAATAGTAAGTGATAGCCTCATGCTGAATGAAAGGCTTGAGGCTATCCCTTACAGCGCTCCGATTCTCCCGATCACCACTAGGGGGAGCCGGAGCGCTGCCGAAAGTTTTACTTTCGGTTTTAGCGCGTGCAGATGCCGTGATCAGGTTGATCACGGCATCTGCAGGGTTAAATGATCGAGGTCGGCAGCGCTGCCGACCGCGATCATCAGCTGCGGGGGTCAGCTACAGGAATCAGCCGGACCCCCGCAGCGATGGTGCCCGCAGCGGCCAGGAGCGGGCGCCATCTTTAGGGACTGGACACATGACGTACCCATACGTCATGTGTCCTTAAGGAGTTAAAAAAATAAAAATAAGAACCTTCTCTATAAAAATACCACATGACCTAACCCCTCAGATTAACACCGCAAAATAAAACAAAAACGTTGTTAAGCCATTTTCGGTCACCTTACATCACAAAATGTGTAATACCAAGAGATCAAAAAGTCATATGCACCCTAAAATAGTATAATTCAAACCGTCATCTCATACCAAAAAAAATGAGCCCCTAAATAAGACAGTCGCCCAAAAAACAACAATGGCTTTCAGAATGGAGACACTAACAAAATTGCTTTTTTTTATGCAAAACTGAAACAAACAACCAAAAAAAGTAGTCATGTTTGGTATTTTCATGTCCATATCGACCTGCTCTATAAAAATAGCACATGATCAAAACTATCAGATGAATATTGTAAATAACAAAAAATAAAAACAGTGCCAAAACAGCTATTTTTTGTCACCTTGCCTCACACAAAGTGTAATATAGATCAACCAAAAATCATATGTACCCTAAAATAGTACCAACAAAACTGTCACCTTATCCCGTAGTTTCCAAAATGGGGTCACTTTTTTGGAGTTTCTACTCTAGGGGTGAATCAGGGGGTCTTCAAATGTGACATGGCAAGTAAAAATTATCCCTGCCCTCCAAAAACCATATGGCGTTACTTTCCTACTATGCCCTGCTGTGTGGCCATACAGCAGTTTCCGACCACATATGGGCTGTTAACCCTTGCTTTGTTATTGGAAAAAATGGATTTTGCCCAAAAATTTAAATTCTGAAATTTCATCTCAATATTCCATTAACTGTTGTGGAACACCTGAAGGGTTACCAAAGTTTGTAAAATCAGTTTTGAATACCTTGAGGGGTGTATTTTCCAAAATGGGTCACTTTTTTGGGAGTTTCTACTCTAGTGGTGCATCAAGGGGGCTTCAAATGGGACATTGTGTCAAAAAACCAGTCCAGCAAAATCTGCCTTCCAAAAACCATATGGCATTCCTTTTCTTCTGCACCCTGCTGTCTGGCCATACAGCAGTTTACGGCCATATATGGGGTGTTTCTGTAAACCTCAGCATCAGGGCAATAAATATTGTTTTGTTTGGCAGTTAACTCTTGCTTTGTTAGCTGAAAAAAAAAAAAAAAAAAAAAAGATTAAAATGGAAAATCTACCAGAAAAGTGAAATTCAGAAACTTCATCTCCATTTTCCATTAATTCTTGTAGAACACCTAAAGGGTTAACAACGTTTGTAAAAATCCATTTTGAATACCTTGATGGGTGTAGTTTCTAAAATGGGGTTTTCTTTGGGTGTTTTCTATTATGTAAGCCTCTCAAAACCACTTCAGACCTGAACTGGCCCTTAAAAGGTGGGTTTTGGAAATTTTCTGAAAAATTTAGTTTCTAAATTTCTAAGCCTTCACAAAATGATCCAAACATGAAGTAGACATATGGGGAATATAGAGTAATAATTATTTTTGGAGGTATTGCTATCTATTATAAAAGTAGAGAAATTTAAATTTGGAAATGAGCAAAAAAAATTTTTTTAGTAAATTTGGTATTTTTTTATTATCAAAAATGTTTTTTTTTTTACTCAAGTTTACCACTGTCATGAAGTATAATATGTGACGAGAAAACAATCTCAGAATGGTCTGGATAAGTAAAAGCTTTTTAAAGTTATTGCCACATAAAGTGACACGTCAGATTTGAAGTAGGTAAACCCTATGGCAGCTGTGGAAAATTACCTGTTTCTCAATCAAAGCCATAACAGTCTCTCAGTATTCATGAACCCTTTCCACAAAGCCATGTAAATACAGTGATAATGAACAGGATATATAACACAACATATACATAAAATGCAGTATTATGCAGTTTAAGTTAACCATTTCAAGAGAAATAAAGTAAGAAGTTTTAAGTACTCCCTGCTCCAGGGCACTACACATGTGTTACGAAAGTAACAAGCCTGGGAATGCATGCTCACCCATAATGCCATGCAGCCAGTCTATCCACAGGTAGCCACCCCCTTGTGATATCACAGTTAGTCAGAGCCATATAAAACCCTGATCCAGAACAGTCTCCACCATTTTCCTGTGAGCCCATGCACTAGGGTCAGTGTTGTTGCAAACTGTTAACAGAGGATTTAGGACAATATTGGAGAGGTAAAGTGCAGGTAGAGCGTAGGAGGCTGCTGGACTACAGACTCTGCTACAATTTATTGCCGTGTATATAACTGTGCAGTGCACCAAGAGTTATAGCTAATTCATTCTCCAACTGTAGAGTTATTGTGCCATCAGTATAACACGCAGATCTAATATATTGTCCATTAATTAATTTGAAACTAAATAAAATTCTTGTAGAACTTTAGCAAAGCTGCCGTATCGAATTTCTCAAATTACATGTATTTGTGAGTAATAACTGTGAATAGTGGTGTATAATTAATTAGAACTGATTTGGTCATACCTAATATCTACCCAAAAGGTTTGTGTTATGGGACATGTCCCTCACATGGAAGTACTTTCCCTCACAATTCTTATATTTCCACCACTAGGTATGATGTTTTGTCTATTTTGTTTTGTAATTTAGAAAGGATACCATCAAGTTAGTGCTTATAAAAAATGTTTCTTGTAATCAAGTAGATCTCAGTCTAAGTGTGGGTGCTGCTAATTTGGAAGACATTTTTGTGCTTGAGAACATTATTTGCACATCCCTTTTCCAAGCTGAAACATGCCAATAATTAGAAGCAGTAGCATTAAAGGGCTTGTGTGTCGCGGATATAAAGAGCAAAAATGCTTTATATACAAAAAAAAACAAAAAGGATCAAAGGAAAAAAATATCAAAGTTATTGATCCTACTGAGGAGAGGGCGACATAATAACCTCTCAGCTCGTTGACGAGAACCTTAATTATTTTGTGCAACTAGAAAGAAAACAAGGTACCATCATCTATGCAAAAATATATGTGAATTTATTATACATAAGTGCTAAATACAAGATTGATAATACAACCTGTACAATAATAGACAATGAAATATAATACCAATACTTTTCAATGACCAATACTGAATATCGCCAATCAATGCAATGATATGCAACAATTCAAATTAAAAGAAGAGTAGGGGCATCAATCCCTTCCTATCACCTTTTTACCAATTGAGGTATATGGCGGCACTATAAATTTAACAGCTCGGTATCAGGCTAGGGAATATCAAAGTTCCCAAGGGACTAGGTAACATTGTCTGATCCTCCTTTTAGGTACAGATGCAGCCAAGCCATTTATTATACAGGAATTAGGATAACAAGTAGAACCAATTACTGATAATCAAATGCCCTTGATTAATCATCATCAAGTGTCAACAACTCTATAAAAGCCAACGTTTGGCAGTTTGCTGGTCTGGAGCATCCAGGCATGTGTTAAAACAATGCCAAAGAGGAAAGACATGAGTAATAATTTTGGAGAAACAATTGTTGCTTCTCATCAATCTGGGAAGGGACTATTTCCACCAGTCTACAATGAGAAAGGTTATTCACAATTACAGTAGAAAACATTCAAGACAGTTGACAATCTCCCCAAAGTCAGATCATGCAATGCTTCGAAAAACTGCAAAAATGCCCAGAAATTGCATCTGAAGCCTGTATTACACTGCTCATTAACAAGCAAACGATCATCGGGCAAACCAAATTTTTTGACATGTTAGAAAAATTTTCACTTGCAGGTGGCAGATCATGGTGTCTACTCGTACTGAGCTAAATGAGCATCAGGTGGGCAAAGGCTGTGATAGTTAGAGAGAAAGCTACAGCAGAAAGGACACCCCCCAAGAAAGGACATTTCCTTTGAGCTGTAACAAGGAATCGACTGCAGCAGAAAGAACTCACCCCATGAGAAATGGGAGCCTATGATCCATGTGAGGTACAGGGCTGGTTCTTATTTTGTTAAAAAGAGATAGTAATACATCAAATGATGTCTAATTTGTTTATACTGTATTAATCACTGGATAACCCCTTTAATACAATCTATCATGAATTTAATGTATAATTTAATCAAAACTTTCATTTTGACCACATTGATCCATTTGAGAAGTTTCTTCACAATGTTAATATGGCTAACATCTTTTTTTAAATTTCTTTTTTCTGTATCCTGACTTGATTTAATGAAAGTCAACAAAGATAAATAACTTGGCCAATGTCATTATACGGAGAGTTGAACAACATCTTTTTACTTCTTAGAATAGAGTTAATATAGATCAGATAACTGGAGATACAGTTGGACAATTTCCAAACATGTGTGCGTGTCGTATCTCTTTCTATATTTAATTAATTTGCTTTGTCTTGTGCCTACTTAGCTGTGCAATATGTAATTATATGATCATGTTGACTGGAATAAATGCCCTGGCTTTTGTCTACGATGTATTATCTTCTATTGCAATGGTGTAGATAAAAATCATCTATTAAGAAAGTTTACTGACTTTTTAAGCTAGAACTTTTCCTTTTATTTCTGAGATAAAGGTTTGTCACTGGGCATTTTCGAATACAATAAAAAGAACTGTTACTTATTTCTCATTTGTAATTTATTCACTAATTACAATATAAAATGTTTCTTTCTACATTTATTGGGAGGATCATTGATAAATCAAAGTACATTACATGAACTGGAGGAAACGTCATGATGAGAAGTGTGAATTTTAAAATGCAGGTTGTATTACTATTGTAAAGATGCTCTAGAAAACAATTGCATCAGATTTTTTAAGCTGTTTAAAAATAACTTTTTTAATGCCTGTATTGGATAACAGATCATTTTTATGCCACTTTAAAATGCTTGACTACGAATGTGTTCACCCTTTTTAAGTACTGTACATCAATGTGCACCAGCCTGCTTGACATGCCCTTCCCTTTCTGATACATCTGATTCAGAACTATAATTGCCTGCACTGTAAATGATCCTCACTAATTTTATGGAGCAAAATATTGTGTATCATGTGCATAACTTAGCTATACTGAAGATCGGGGCAGACAGTTGGGTTGTAACTAATGAGACAAAACAGATCAACACCTTATGCCAGTAAAGTAATCCAAATGGACCGTATTGCAAAGGCCCTGGGCAATGAGGGAATGACGCATAAAAAGCTTTTGAACGATGATTGGAAATTGGTAACAATGTTGTTGAATTGGCATAGACTCCCCCTTTAACAGATTAGATGTCAGTGTGTGCAAATAAGAGATAAGGGCCCTGCATGAGGGTAGTAAAATTGAGTGGAGGGTTCCAGGCAAAGGGACTAGAGGTGAAGGTCTACCAGGAGTGATCTACCTAGAAAGGGAAGGCACAAGGTGATTTGGCGCAGCATTACAGAATCTTATAAAAGTTCTTACTGGCTAAAAGGAATCAAGCTCCCTTATTAGATGCTCTAGATTCTTCTGGTGATAGATATTTACAAAAGTTTTTTTTTTTTTTTTATTGCATAAAATTGCAGTATTTTCTGTCCTGAGTAGGAAAGATAGTTTTGTCACTACTCTATGTGCTCCCAAGTCTTCCTGTTCAGCTGCATATACTCTATATGCAGCTAAACAGAAAGAATCAGGAACACATCCTTTCAAGGGGCGTGGCCTGCAACCGAGCAGAGCAGACAGCCGTCTCTGCAGCTCTCAGCAAAAGAGGAAAAATTTCACGACACCTGCCCCTTTCAATTGAGCCACCGGACTTTATTTAGCACCAGCTTAGCTCAGGACATCAACCACTACAGATTGGGCTGCGTCCGGTGCTTTTAGGCCCAACAGAACCTGAGTTAGCGTGGCGGCCTAGCCATGAGAACAGATAACTGGCCTAAAGTAGCGAGGCAAGCACCAATCCAGGAGTAACATGTCTCCCTTTTACAACCCCGGACCTCCTTCATGGTTGAGGTGATAGTGATAGAAGACATCTAGATGGCCCTGCTCAGCACAGGTCAGCCATTTAAACAATATACTCACCTACCTGGATGGTCTCATGGCCATTTTAGAAGACACCACGCGGCTTTATCTGGCACAAGCCTGCGGCAGTGCAAGAGTGTTTTGTGGGGCTATCAACACTGAGCCCTCCGGCCTGTGCGCAGCCTCTAACCATCTTTATTTAATGGCCATTTGAGCTCTATTCAGGCCAATACATAGATTGTCATAAACCCCCCTCCAGCCGCCCTTTTTCCCTTTGCGCCACATCTTTGCCAAAGCCATCCTAGTACTTCACAAAGGCACTGCCATAATTTTTTTTATTTATATAGGTCTGCTTTTTATTCCTTTTTTTTTTTCACTTAAAAGGCCACAGATTTTTTTTTAAGGCCATCCTGACAGCCATCAGAAGACCTCTATAAGTAGCTGCTTTAGACCGTTCCAGCGATGAGTGGACTATCTTTTAGCCAAACCTTACCGGTCTATCTGTCATCACAATGTGGTGAAACAGATAAAGGAGAGGAATTAGCTTTATTAGGGGCTTAAAGCTCTAGCCAAGATCCCCAGAGACAATCTCAGTTCCTCTTTATCACAATCTGACTTATACAAATACATCATGAAAAAAGCACAAGTACCCCCAAATGAGCTACACATCGTCAAATATATTCACAACCTGACAGAGAAAGTGATGATGAGGACTCTGCAGATGTTTTCTCGGACCTCCCCATATCTAGGTCCTTCATATTCCATGCTCTGTCAAAAGCCTTAAACCCAGTAATGGAAGAATTGGCAGAGATAACAAGGGCAGATTGAGGCAGATTGGTCAATGAGTTGAAGCCCTTGAGTCGACACAAACTGCAATAATAGACTATACAAAAAAGACCACCGACACACTTTCAATCTATCAACAACATATTAATCATCTTTATGACTATCTTGAACATCAGAACAAGATCTCCCAGACATATTTGCTGCCCTAGAGATAAAGGATCTGGACATCCCAGATTGGTCAGCTACTAATGAAGTGTGCATCCCTTCTGAGATCACTCCACCGACCCCTTGGGTGATGGTCACCTACGGTAAAGCCCAAAGAACCAGTCACAAACAAGGGAAGCTGACACCTCGCTGCATCATTACAGAAGATGACTGAAGGTTTTAAGAACCAGTATGCTTATGGTGGTCATTGACTATGTTGGTAACATTTTGTACAGAGCGCCCTGTCAAGGTTCAGTCCCCCCCCCCCCCCTTTCATAAGGGCAATATTCACTATGTATGAGTAACCTAGCACAAACATTAAAGTGAATGACTAATTATCCCCGACAATACAGATTAATAACGGAACTAGACAAGGTTGTCATCTGTCACCCATCCTCTTCATCATTACCTTAGAACCCCTTCTGCAGTTAATGAGACAGACGCAAGCGATACGAGACTTGATATGCAATGGCTTAGAGATCAAGCAAGCTGCATAAGCAGACAACCTGTTACTACTGATCTCTAACCCTAATCCCTGCCTTATTAAAGATCTCTAATTCCTTTGGATATATATCCAGCTTTAAAATAAATGAGAAGATCGCTACCATTTTCAAATTACATGCAACTCAACTGCTTATATTGAAGTCTGTCTAGGTCTACTCCCTCTATCTCAGTCTGGTATGATAAGATTAAAGCTCTTTTCAAATGGAAAGAACTTTCATACTGGGAACTGAGAACCCATCATAAGTACATTAAAATATGGGCGCCTTGGTCAGAAGGGAAAGAAAACAGATAGTTGTGTTCGGCTCAAGATGACAGACCTATCAATATCAATCCAAAGACCCCTCTCCATAGTTTCCCACTCTTGTATTGTGACAATAGACTCTCGTTTTAACTTACCCCACAGGCAATATATACCCCAGGTATTAGGATTTGCAACCATATACCCACATACTAAAGTGTGAGACCATCACAACATTACTACCAGCTCTTCCCTCCCCCTACCCCCCCCCCCCTTTTCCCTTTTTTTCTTGTTGTTCCTTTAGTTGCCTTTTGGTTGTTCTCAACTGAACAGGGTAGTAGCGTAACCCTATGTTCAGACCAGGTAGCGCATGTGCTTCTATTCGTGATGTGTCCTGAACTTTCTTCATGGAAGGAACTATCTTGTTCCTAGCTATATTCTTGCTTTTACACATGTTCCTGTTATCCATTGCCGGAACTACATGTTCCATGGTTATTAAGATCAATTTGCTATTTTGTGTATTCAGAGTTTCTCCCTTGCATTTATACTCTGTAATACTCTGTCCTTTTTTGTTAAGTATGTTCTCATACTGTTTTATATTTGAAAATTCAATAAAAAAAAAAAAAAAAAAAAAAGGAACATATCCTTTCAGGACCAGGGCAGAAGTGCCTAAAGTCAGTCTGAGCACAGTAATGATGAAAGGATTGGCGGGGCCACAGGGGTAAGTACTGATTAAACTATACTTATAACTAGAGATGAATGAAGTTTTGTAAAATCAGATTGGGCAACTCCTACCAAAAAATTTGACTTGTTCTGAATTAATTACTCACGAATTGCTATAAATTAGATATACCTAGGCCACTCTGCCCTAGGGTATGGCCCCACGGAGCCGCTGTGCTTCAGACGGGTTGCGGCCATGCTGTGGTGAAGAATTGCGCGGCCAATTATCCCGCAGCTGCCTTTCATTAAATAATGAAGACCACACTGTATAGTCCTTCTTCATTGTTAATTGCCGCACTGCACCTTTAAACAGGGACTGTTGCTGTTATGGGGTTTGGCTGTTTATGTTGGGGGAACAATATGCATATTATTTCTGTTCTGGCCTGCAATTTTCTGCAGGTTATTTGACCATGTGGGATGAGTGTTTTATAGGGCTGTGACATCACAGGGGATGGCTATCTGTGGATTGGCTAGCTGCATGGCATTATGTTTGATCTCGAGTTTTCGGGCTTCTTACTTTCACTTTGTAACATTTGCAGCCGCCATATTAGGAAAAGCTGATTTGTTACCATGAAGCGCTAGGAAATTTGGACCGAATTCCACTTTGAATGCTTTTCTTCGTTCAACACTACTTATAACCATACAGAAATATAAATTACTATTTCATAGCTACATCTATTTTTTCCCTTTTTCCCGTTTAGAATATTGCTTATTATCATAAGCAAAAACCAGCATTAAGTACTGTTATACAGTATACTTAAATATTTAAGTTGAACATGGGCCCATGTACATCATTTATATATTTTAAGTTCAAACTTCTTACCCTGATATGAGTGCTGTTAAATAATAGTGTTGAGCGCGAATATTCGAATAGCGAATTTTTTTAGCGAATATCGGCACTTCGCTAATTCGCGAATATTTCGAATATAGCGCTATAAATTCGCTATTTCGAATATTCGCTTTTTTTTTTTTTTTTTTAGTTATATTTTTTTCTTTCCCACTTCCCAAAAGTAGTTCTTACCTGTCCTGAGGATTCCAGGCTTCCTGGCTGCTCTAGTCAGTGCCCGTTGCCGCTTCTGCCGACTTCCGTGCTCATGGAGCGTCCCCATTCAGCATGGGAACGTCTCCATATACTAAAATGTACTGTCGGATTTGAGGAATTACGTTAAAATCGCAATGCGATTAATTTAAGTTATATTAATCGCATTGCAATTACAACTTAGCACTGCTATCTTACATAGGCTAGAATTAACGAATATAGAATATAGCACTAGCAGTGCTAAGTTGAAATCGCAATGCGATTACTTCAAGTTAAATTAATCACATTGTGAATTCAACTTAGCACTGCTGCTATATTCCATATTCGTTAACTTCGTTCATTCTAGCAAGCTGACCCATTATAAACCCAGCTCTAAGTTGAAATCGCAATGCGATTAATATAACTTGAATTAATCGCATTGCGATTTCAACGTAATTCCTCAAATCCGACAGTACATTTTAGTATATGGAGACGTTCCCATGGTGATGGGGACGCTCCATGAGCAAGGAAGTTTATGGTTGGCTTGGTAGAATTAGCGAATAGCTGAATATGACGAATGTATTCGTCATATTCCTCAAAACGAAGATAACAGTATTCTACATCTTCGTTTAGCAACTCTATTCGTCAACTTCGCTAATTCTAGCAATCAAATAGGAAGGTTGACTATAGAGACAGCTGTGTTAAATTCGCTATGCGATTTTTTTTTTTTTAGAATAATTATATTACTTGATATAATTATTATAATTATTCTATTTATTAAAAAAATATATATATATAATCGCATAGCGAATTAAACATAGTTGTCTCTATAGTCAACCTTCCTATTTGATTGCTAGAATTAGCGAAGTTGACTAATAGGTTGCTAAAATGAAGATGTAGAATACTTTGTTATCTTCGTTTTGAGGAATATGACGAATACATTCGTCATATCCGTCATCTTCGCTATAATTCTAGATATGAAACCAATAGGAAAGTAGCCTTAAGTTAAAATCGCAATACGCGATTATTTAAATCGCATATCAATCGCGATAAATAGAATAATGACAAATATTCGATTTCGACGAATATGAAACAAATATTATTTCGAATATTCGCGAATTTCGTCGAAATCAAATATGGCACCTGCCGCTCATCACTATTAACTAAAAGTTCAATATCTAAATCTCCTTGGAGACCATATTGACAACTTGAGTTGAGTGCTCTATGTTCAAGCACCACATACAATTAAAGGTGAGTCACTATTGGATATTATTGCTATAGATTGTTGTATACTATCTCTGTAATTCGGAGTCAGGGATTCCATGTCCTAGGCAGTTGCAAACTACTAATTTAGACCTATTTTAAGGCACATGTAGGAGGATCAAGGGACTGATTATGTACAGTAAGTGTGTAAAAAAAGCCAATACCTAACTAACAGATACCCAAGTAGCTATAGTGAATAATCTCTCTTGCGCACTTTGTTCCAAGCTTCCCAAGAAAGAATCAAGAATAACTATAACACAGAATACCTAATGACACACCTTATGCTTATTGTTAAACCATGTTAACAATAAAAAGTAATGGAGGAGATCCCGACTATCGTATTGACACATTGCTACATAAAAATGCATCAAAAACTTGTTAGCACATGCAAAGTTACGACATTTGGACTACATCTATGCAAATCAAATTAAGGAATAGGGATTAGGACTGCTTCTTTCTTATTAGGATGGCTTCTTCCATCGGTTCCTCACTGTTCATGTGACCACCCACATGATTCTAGATAGTGATGGATCATGTGATGGATCATGTGATGAGCATCAGTGATGAAGTCCGGGTTCGGGTCTGGGTACCAAACATGCCGATTTTTCTCACGTGCGTGCAAAACGCATTAAAATGCTTTGCACTTGCCCAGAAAAATCACCCATTTTCCCGCAACGCATCCGCATCTTATCCGGGCATCAAACTTGACGCCCGTGTGAAAGAGGCCTTACAGGGGCAATGGGGTACTGTGAGGTCACTGTTAAGGCAGCGGGGTACTATTGAGGTCACTGTTAAGGGGGCAGTCGCTGTGGAGATCTCTGTTAAGGGGACCCGGAATGGTGGAGGTCACAGTTAAGGGGACTGTAACCTATGGTCAGTGTTACGAGGCGGGTGCTGTAGAGGTCACTGGTAAGGGTACAGGCCTCTGTGGACATCACTGTCAAGGGGGTGGGGTGCTGTGGAACTCATTGTTAAAGGGGCAGGCTGCTGTGAAGGTTAAAGTTAAGGGGGTGGGCTGCTGTTGAGGTCCCATTTTAAGGAGACGGCGCATTGTGAGGGGGGGGGGGTCAGTGTTAAGAGGTGCGGGGCTGTGGACGTCACTGTTATAGTGTATACTGTCTATATCTTTTAACAACAAATACACACAACCATTAAATGAAATAGATGAATTATACCTGAGCTAAGCTGGGTCACTCAACTAATATGGAATAAAAACAAACAGTTTAAAGCATTCTAAACATAATAAAATAGTTTATAAGGCCGAAAAAAAGACATACGTCCATCCAGTTCGGCCTGTTATAAAGACAGAAGGTGTTCAAATTGTATGCCATAACAAGTCACCAACATTGATGTATTTTAATAATGGTTTCGCCTGGGGGAAACACGACAGGTATGATGGGTGTATATGGTGGGTGTTACTTATGCACCATTGCACTTGACTGTTTGTACTGTAATTGGTGATTTGTATATTGCAGTAACTGCTTTTTGATGGGATTGCCCCTTACTATTGTCATTAGTTTTGAGCTAAGTGAATCAAAACAAATTGACTTTGACACAAATTTCAGGAAAAATTTGATTTGCCACGAAGCTGAATATCCTTGTGCTTTATGATAACTAATCTATTTTTCCTGAAATGGCAGCAAAAAAAAAAAAAACATACTCACTTCATCCATTTGATCACGGAGAGTTTGTCACGGCCATCTTGATTGTAGCAACTAGAGATGAGCGAATAGAAGCTGACAAAGTGGAATTTAATCCGAATTTCAGGAAAAATTCTATTTGAGCCTAATGCGAATTTAGTGGCGTATTTCAGTAGAAAAAAAATATATATATATACGCAGTTCACTTCTGCAGCTATATGTGGTGAAAGCGTCCAGTGACATATTTCAGTACAAAAAGAAAAAAATATATGCAGTTCACTGTTGCAGTTATTTGTGGTAAAAGCGTTTAGTGACAGATTTCTGTACTACAAGAAAAATAAATATGCAGTTCACTGTTGGAGTTATTTGTGGTAAAAGCGCTTAGTGGCCTACTACATTACAAAAAGACAAATATATACGCAGTTCACTTCTGCAGTTATTTGGGGTTAAAATTGTTTAGTGAGGTATTTCTGTACTACTAGAAAAATAAATACACAGGTCACTGTTGCAGTTATTTGCAGTAAAAGCTTCTAGTGACGAATTTGTGTACTACAAGAAAAATATATACGCAGTACACTGATGCAGTTATTTGTGGTAAAAGCATTTAGTGTTGTGTTTCTGTACTACTAGAAAAATATATACGCAGTTCACTGTTGCAGTTATTTGCAGTAAAAGTGTTTAGTGGCCTATTCAAGTACAAAAATAAAAATATATACGCAGTTCACTTCTACAGCTATATGTGGTGAAAGTGTTTAGTAACGTATTTCTGTACCACAAGAAAAATATATATGCAGTTCACTGTTGCAGTTATTTGCGGTAAAAGCTTTTAGTGACGCATTTCTGTACTACAAGAAAAATATATACGCATTTTACTATTACAGTTATTTGCGGTAAAAGCTTTAAGTGACGCAATTCTGTACTACAAGAAAAATATATACGCAGTTCACTGTTGCAGTTATTCGCAGTAAAAGCGTTTAGTGATGCATTTCTGTACTACAAGAAAAATATATATGCAGTTCACTGTTGCAGTTATTTGTGGTAAAAGCGTTAAGTGATGTATTTCAGTACTACAAGAAAAATATAAATGCAGTTCACTGTTGCAGTTATTTGCGGTAAAAGCATTTAGTGGCCTATTACAGTACAAAAAGAAAAATATATACGCATTTCACTTCTGCAGTTATATGTGGTGAAAGCGTTTAGTGTCCTATTTCAGTACAAAAAGCAAAAAAATATATGCACTTCACAGTTGCATTTATTTGTGGTGAAAGAGGTTAGTGGCCTATTTTAGTACAAAACGAAAAATATATACACATTTCACTTCTGCAGTTATATTTGGTGAAAGCATTCAGTATCCTATTTCAGTGCAAAAAGGAAAAAAAATATACGCACTTTACTGTTGCATTTATTTTTTGGTAAATGAGTTTAGTGGCCTATTTCAGTACAAAACGAAAAATATATACACATTTCACTTCTGCCGTTATATGTGGTGGAAGCGTTTAGTGTCCTATTTCAGTACAAAAAGCGAAAAAATAGACGCACTTCACTGTTGCATTTATTTGTAGTGAAAGAGTTCAGTGTCCTAATACAGTACAGTACAAAAAGGAAAAATATATACGCATTTCACTTCTTCCGGTATATGTGGTGAAAGCGTTCAGTGTCCTGTTTCAGTACAAAAAGAAAAAAATATACGCACTTCACTGTTGCACTTATTTGTGGTGATAGAGTTTAGCGGCCTATTTCAGTACAAGCTAAAAATATATACGCATTTCACTTCTGCAGTTAATATTATTTCAGTAGAAAAACAAAATATATTCAGCTTTTACTTTTGCAGTTATATGTTGTCAAACCTTTAGTGACATATTTCGGTTGAAAAATAAAATATATTCAACGTTCAGCTCTGCAGTCCATTTGAAGTCCCCCTGATGCACTCCTAGAGTAGAAACTCCAAAAAAGTGACCCTATTTTAGAAACTACACCCCTCAAGGTATTCAATACAGATTTTACTAACTTTGTTAACCCTCTAGGTGTTCGACAAGAATTAATAGAAAATGGAGATGAAATTTCAGAGTTTCACTTTTTTTGCCAGATTTTCCATTTTAATCCATTTTTCCCGCTAAGAAAGCAAGGGTTAACAGCCAAACAAAACTCAAAATGTATTGCCCCGATTCCGTAGTTTACAGAAACACCCCATATGTGGTGGTAAACTGCTGTACGGGCACACGGCAGGGCGCAGAAGGAAAGATACGCCTTATGGCTTTTGGAGGGCAGATTTCACTGGAATAATTTTAATTTGCCATGTCATATTTGCAAGGCACAGTGTTATACACCAATATAAAGGCTCTCAGCAGCCAGGAAATAGACATTTTTTAACGTAATTCGCTGTGAATTTATTTGGCTCGAGCCAAATTTTTACCGAAAAATTTGGTGAATCAGTGAATTTAATTTTTGAATTTTCTGTAGTAGAAACTATGCGAAATCTTGCGCTGAATGACACACTGTGGCTGGCTAGCATGATGACACAATTAACTCACCACATCATTGCGCAAGATTTTGCATGGTTTCTTCAATCAAGATTAGTGTTGAGTGCGAATATTCGTATTGGGAATTTTAATTGCGAATATTGCCACTTCGAGAATTCACAATTTGTTATCGCGAATACATTACATTGCCGATTTTCACAAACAAGTTAATAATGACTGGAGATCACAAATTCTTGAATTTGCTAATTTATTGCGAATATTCGAATATTGCCTATACCTCTCATCACTAATCAAGATGGCCAGGACAACCTCTCCATGATCAAAAGGATAAGGTGAGTAGAAGAGATAAAAAGGAAAGAGAGTGCAGCTGAAAATAGAGTGCATGAGAATAGAGAGTGTATGTGAAAAGAGAATGCATGTGAAAATAGAGTGCATGTGAAAAGAGAGTGAATGTGAAGTACATGCAAAAAATGTAGCTTCAACATATCCAGAAAATGACTACAACAAGGCTGGCTTTACAACCATTTTTTTAATTGCTGATGAGCGGTTTAGATAGGCATTATTAATTCAGTAAATAAATCAATACATAGGTTAAGAGCCAGTGACATTAGAACAGACTGTACAACATGCTGACATCCAGATGAAAGAGTTCCTTAATCCAGTATTGCTAATGTGGTTGAATACTGCTGAAACACTATAGGGAGAGATTTATGAAGGAACTCATGCCAGTTTTCTGGCACTAAAGAGCCACACAAATTGGTGCATTCAAGCTTTTTGGAAAACATTTCTACATCTCTAATTTTTACTCTACCAACACAATTTTTACAAAAAGTGTTAAGGCTTAAAGGGGACCTGTGACCTCTCCTGACGTGTTTTAGCCACTACTTGCATTCTCCTTGAAATAACAATTCTGAGGCATCAATTCTTATGTCTCCTATTATCCCTGCAAGAAGCTTACCAATGAATTGCCAACGGTCTGCAAACAAGGTCTAGATGGGCGTTGACAGTTCTGGGACACACCCCAAATTGGTAACACCCAGATGGGTAACATGTCATCTTTTGCAAAAATTAAACCCATAAAGCAATGACAGAATTGCATTTTTCCCCCAATTGTATCTCAATTAACATTTTTGCAGCTTCCGGTTACATTGTATAGTAACATAGTTTATAAGGCTGAAAAAAGACACCTGTCTATCGAGTGCAGCCTGTTATCCTGCAAGTTGATTCAGAGGAAGGCAAAAATAACAACTGTGAGGTAGTGTTCCATAGTCTCACTGCTCTTGCCGTAAAGAATCCTCTACTTGTCACAGTCCTGGGGATAAATAGATGATGGGAGAAATCTCTGTACTGACCCCTGATGTATTTATACATAGTTATTAGATCTGCCCTCACTCGTCTTTTCTCTAAACTGAATAACCCAAATTTTGATAATCTTTCAGGGTACTGTAGTCCCCCCATTCCAGTTATTTCTTTAGTTGTCCTTCTCTGAACCCTCTACAGCTCTGCTATGTCTGCCTTGTTCACAGGTAACCAGAACTGTACAGAGTACTCCATGTGTGGTTTTACTAGTGATTTGTAAAGTGGCAGGACTATGTTCTCATCACGGGTATTTATGCCCCTTTTTATAAAACTCATTATATTATTGGTCTTGGCAGCAGCTTCCTGACACTGGTTTCTACAGCTTAGTTTGCTGTTCACTAAAATTCCTAGGTCCTTTTCCATGTCAGTGTTACCCAGTGTTTTACCCTTTAGTATGTACGGGTGACTTGCATTATTCCTTCCCATGTGCATAACCTTACATTTGTCAGTGTTAAACGTCATCTGCCACTTCTCTGCCCAAGCCTCCAATCTATCCAGATCCATATGTAGCAGTATACTGTCCTCTTCTGTGTTAATTACTTTACGCAGTTTAGTGCCATCTGCAAAATTGATATTTTACTGTGCAAGTCTTCTACAAGATCATTAATAAATATATTGAAGAGAATAGGGCCCAATACTCACCCCTGAGGTACCCCACTAGTGACAGTGTGCCAATCTGAGTGTGTACCATTAATAACCACCCTCTGTTTTCTATTACTGAGCCAGTTACTAACCCACATACAGACATTTTCTCCCAGTCCACGCATTTTCATTTCATATACTAACTTTTTTTGTGGCACAGTATCAAATATGTCAGGCATATGGCATCAATTGACCCTATTCAAGTCTAGAACACTTCTACTAATCATAGAAACGGATTAAATTAGTTTGACATGACCGAGACCTCATGAAGCCATGCTGATACAGCTTTATTCGCTTATTTTCATTGAGGTACTCCAGAATAGCATGTCTTAGAAAACCCTCAAACAGTTTATTCACAACAAATATTAAACTTACCGGCCTATATTTTCCGAGATTGAGCCTTATTTGAATATTGGCACCACATTTCTAAGCCCCAATCCTGTGGAACAATTCCCGTCAATTTAGAGTCCTTAAAGTCTAACCGTCATGTTTTCATCGAAAAATCTATATTAGCATATATTACTGCTACAGCAGCATTATGTATAAAACAATCTTTAGTTTCTTCACATACCACTGTTTTCCTTGAGTTATTTGAGTTATAGTAACATAGTTTATAAGGCTGAAAAAAGACATCGAGTGCAGCCTGTTATCCTGCAAGTTGATTCAGAGGAAGGCAAAAAAAAAAACAAAAAAAAAAAAAAACAGTAAGGTAGAAGCTGTTTAAACATTTACAATATGAGGAACTTCTCAAGATGGCTCCTCTGCCAGTTCTCTGAGGCCAAAACTGCTTTCCCTCACTTCACATATACACTTGCTGTAGCCAGCAGCTCCCTGCCAGCCAATCAGATTGGATTACTGAAAGACACTCAGCGGTACCTCAGGGGTCAGTACTGGGACCTATTCTCTTCAATATATTTATTAATGTTCTGTAGAAGGCTTGCACAGTAAAATATCAATTTTTGCAGATGACACTAACCTGTGTAAAGTAATTAACATGGAAGAGGACAGTTTTCGGCTACAGAGGGATCTGGATAGATTGGAGGCTTGGGCAGAGAAATGGCAGATGATGTTTAACACTGACAAATGTAAAGGTATGCACATGGGAAGGAATAATTCACGTCACCCGTACATACTAAATGGTAAAACACTCGGTAACACTGACATGGAAAAGGATCTAGGAATTTTAATAAACAGCAAACTAAGCTGTAAAAACCAGTGTCAGGCAGCTACTGCCAAGGCCAATAAGATAATGGGTTGCATCAAAAGGGGCATAGATGCCCGTGATGAGAACATAGTCCTAGCTCTTTACAAATCACTAGTCAGACCACACATGGAGTACTGTGTACAATTCTGGGCTCCTGTGAACAAGGAAGACATAGCAGAGCTGGAGAGGGTTCAGAGGAGGGCAGCTAAAGTAATTACTGGAATGGGGCAACTACAGTACCTTGAAAGGTTATCAAAATTAGGGTTATTCACTTTAGAAAAAAGATGACTGAGGGGAGATCTAATATCTATGTATAAATATATCAGGGGTAAGTACAGAGATCTCTCCCATCATCTATTTATCCCCAAGACTGTGACTGTAACGAGGGGGCATCCTCTGCATCTGGAGGAAAGAAGGCTTGTACACAAACATAGAAAAGGATTCTTCATGGTATGGAACTCTCTGTCTGAGTAGGTGGTGATGGTGAGTACAATAAAGGAATTCAAGAGGGGACTGGATGTATTTCTGGAGTGTAATAATAATACAGGTTATAGCTACTAGAGAGGGGTCGTTGATCCAGGGAGTTATTCTGATTGCCTGATTGGAGTCAGGAAGGAATTTTTTCCCCTTAAGTGGGGAAAATTGGCTTTTGCCTCACAGTTTTTTTTTTTGCCTTCCTCTGGATCAACTTGTAGGAAACAGGCCAAACTGGATTGACAAATGTCTTTTTTCGGTCTTATATACTATGTTACTATGTTACACTCCTCCTCACTCTGAAGCCTAATGCAGGCATGCAGTGTGAAGGACTGTCCCTCTGTCTATAAGTCTTCTTAGCATGAGACAGACAAGCCATAGCAACTGTCCTTTAAGTGAGCAGTGGAAAGGACAAGGAACATTAATGAAAGCTGTTATTATAAGGTAATTACTAGTGTTGATCGAGCATGCTCGGCCAAACACCGGTTCAGCTCGAGCATCTCAATGATTGGCACATGGTGGTACACGGCCGAGTACCGCATGTGCTCGAGTGCAATGCTCGAGTCTCCTCCCCACACGTTTCTTGGCTGCTATGCAGCCAATAAACATCCATGGAGCTACTGGCACGCACTGTAATGCCGTAACCATGCTGGCTACTGGCATTACAGTGATTGCTAGCCAGGAACGGGTCATCGAGTGCTATATAGCACCCAATTTGTATAAAATCAGAACCGCGCTAATTTTAAACACAGATCATCCAGTGTGCAGGATAATTCCTCTGTAAATGCAGGTATTTGGCGTCTTTCCTTTCAAGGATTCAACATAGATTTAGCTGTCTACTCTGTAAGACCCGAAAAACACCACACATAGTGAAGCACCTTCTATATGAGTAATAAAGGTAGAGTTTATTATACTCACAAACAGTTGTAAAATCAAGGCGTATCTCATAAAATACACATCCAATCCCGAAATAGCCCGACCCGGGTTTCGCTCATAAGCTTCTACAGGGGAAAATTCTGCACATATCCGGGGTTAGAGCTCTTATATACTCACACCCTCCCCCTCCTTCCGATTCGTCACATGTATGTTTTAAAACCAACTTTCAAATACAAATCCCATATAGCCTAGTATGCATCCTATCATCAATATGTAATTACACATAAATAAAGTTTAAGATCCTCTCCAGAACTCTCATAAAATTTCCCTTCTGAGACCCCTCCCCACGTATACATCTTTCGACCAGTATCAAACATCCTTTGCCATCATAAATTATCAATAATCACAATAAATATTATGTTAGTCTTCTCACAAATCACATCCGCAAACATATATGGTCATCTTAGAGGTGGTTAAACTTGCTTTGCAATATCATTCGAGGTAACTTGCGTCCAGGAACCTACTCCCATTCACAAAAAAAGCATGTGATCAAGCACACCAATCTGAAGCGAAACCCGAGTCCGGCAATTTCGGGATTGGATTTGTATTTTATGAGATACGCCTTGATTTTACGACTGTTTGTGAGTATAATAAACTCTACCTTTATTACTCATATAGAAGGTGCTTCACTAGTGGTGCTGTGAGATCCAAATTTAATATCTTGTATGACTTCCATGAGCTTGAAGGACAGCATCCATGCGGTTTGGCAAGGATTCAGACAATTTATTTATGAAGTCATCAGAAATAGCAAAGAAAACAGTCTTACATGCCTCCCAGAGTTCATCAATATTCTTTGATTTCATCTTCCATGCTTCCTCTTTCATCCTACCCCACATATGCTCAATTATGTTCATGTCTGGTGACTGGGCTGGCCAATCCTGGAGCATCTTGATCTTCTTCGCCTTAGGGAACTTTGATGTGGAGATGGAAGTATGCGATGGAGCACCATCCTGCTGCAGAATTTAGCCTTTTTTATGGTTGGGAATATATGAGGTAGCTAAGATTTCTTGGTATTTTAGACTATTAATATTGCCTTCCACCCTGCAGATCCCTCGCACACCCCACACTGGATGTAACCCCAGACCATGATTTTGCCTCCACCAAACATCACTGTTTTCTAGGTACATCTCGGCTCCATGCGGGTTCCAGTAGGTCTCCTGCAATATTTGCAGCGACTGTGGTGTAATTCAACAGAAGATTCATCTAAAAAAATTCACCTTCTGCCACTTTTCCAGCGTCCATCCTTTTAGCAGGCTGTGGGCCTAGGCAAATCCCACCCGGTTTTTCAATTGTCTTTTGTTTATTGCTGGCTTATGGGCACTGATTCGACCATGGAGGCCATTTCGAGACAGAATCTGACAAACTGTTCTGGTTGACACCGGGTTCTTCAGGTGACCAGGTCTCATGGAGCTCTGCTGCAGTGGAAAATGGGCTGGCCTTGGATTTTCGAGCCAACAAACGCTCCTCTCGAGCAGTTGTCTTGCGGGGTCTGCCTGACCTGGGCTTGTCCAAAAGGCTTATGGGCTTATCCTCTGAACTTGACGCTGAGACACATTGAAGGTGTCTGCCACATCAGCAGTGGATCTGGTCTTCAGCCTATTGATAATCAACACTTTAGTCTCAGGGTGAATCTTAGGCATGTTTGCAGAGGTCTAGTTGCAGTTGATGTAAAGGTCTACTGTACTGGGGTTCTTTTTATACACACATGAGACCTAATTGATCCATTATTAGTCACAGGTGAAGCTCATATGACAAGGCGACAACTAGAGTTGAGCGAACACCTGGATGTTCGGGTTCGAGAAGTTCGGCAGAACTTCCTGAAAATGTTCGGGTTCGGGATCCGAACTCGACCCAAACTTCACCCCGAACCCCATTGAAGTCAATGGGGACCCGAACTTTTGGGCACTAAAAAGTCTGTAAAATCGACCAGGAAAGGGCTAGAGGGCTGCAAAAGGCAGCAAAATGTAGGTAAATCCCGTGCAAACAAATGTGGATAGGGAAATGACTTAAAATAAAATAAATAAAAATTAACCAATATCAATTGGCAACTTGGAGGAGGAGGAGGTGGAATAGGAGGTTGGGGTGGCATCAGGTGGGAATGCTATGGGAGTTGATGTTCTCATCACAGCCAAAAAGGATTAATGTCTGCCTGCAGTGCCACAGGCCTCATTCACAGATTTAGGGCCATGGCACCCGCAAAGAGGAGAGCGATCCCGTAACACCAACACAGCCCTCAGGTCAACCTGCAATGGAACAGGCCATTATCATTTATGTAGGCCCCTGACACCTAGACAGAGGAGAGGCAATTTGACAGTAAAAAGTGTTTAATGTCTCTCACCCAGACAGCAAGCAATTAAATGAAATATAGGCCACTGACACCCAGACAATGGGGCGGTCATGACAGTAAAAAGAGTTTAATATCTCCCACCAAGACAACAAATGATTAAATGACATATAGGCCCCTGACACCCAGACAATGGGGCGGTCATTAGGCAGTAAAAAGTGTTAAATGTCTGCCACCAAGATAGCAAGCAAGTACGTGAACTTTAGGCCCCTGACACCTAGACAATGGGGCGGTTATTAGACAGTAAAAAGAGTTTAATATCTCCCACCAAGACAACAAATGATTAAACAACATATAGGCCCCTGACACCCAGACAATGGGGCGGTCATTAGACAGTAAAAAGTGTTAAATGTTTACCACCAAGACAGCAAGCAAGTACGTGAAAGTTAGGCCCCTGACACCCAGACAGAGGAGAGAGGTCCCATAGCAGCAAAAGAGGCATCATGTCATCCCCCAACGGAGAAGGCCACTTTTAGTTATTTAGGCCCCTGCACCCAGACAGAGGAGAGAGGTCCTAAAGCTGAGAATCAGGCTTCATGTCACCCACCAATGGAGAAGGCCACTTTCAGATATTTAGGCCCCTGGCACCCAGACGGAGGAGAGGTTCATTCAACTTTGGGTTGCCCCGCAAAAAATGGTAAAATTAAAAAAGAGGATTCAATAAAGAAGTAGCCTGGAGTACAAGAATATATGGTTAAGAGGAGGTAGTTATAAATGTCTATTCTGCACAAGGGATGGACAGGTCCTGTGTTCCTGGTTCATTTTTATGAACATCAGCTTGTCCACGTTGGCTGTGGACAGGCGGCTGCGTTTGTCAGTAATGACGCCCCCTGCCGTGCTGAATACACGTTCAGACAAAGCGTTGGCCGCCGGGCAGGCCAGCACCTCCAAGGCATAAAAGGCTAGCTCTGGCGACGTGGACAATTTGGAGACCCAGAAGTTGAATGGGGCTGAACCATCAGTCAGTACGTGGAGGGGTGTGCACACAGACTGTTCCACCATTTTAGTGAAATGCTGCCTCCTGCTAACAGGTGGTGGTGCAGTATCAGGTGGTGGTGCAGTTAGCTGTGGCGTGGTGAGAAAACTTTTCCACATCTCTGCCATGCTAACCCTGCCCTCAGAGGAGCTGGCCGTGACACAGCTGTGTTGGTGACCTCTCGCTCCTCCTCTGCCTTAGCCTTAGGCTTCCACTTGTTCCCCTGTGACATTTGAGAATGCTCTCAGTAGCTTTTCTACCAACGTGCGCTTGTACTCACGCATCTTCCTATCACGCTCCAGTGCAGGAAGTAAGGTGGGCACCTTGTCTTTGTACCAGGGATACAGCATGGTGGCCACCCAATAGTCCGCACACGTTAAAGTGTGAGCAACTCTTCAGTCATTGCGCAGGCACTGCAGCATGTAGTCGCTCATGTCTGCTAGGCTGCCCAGAGGTAAGGAGAAGCTGTCCTCTGTGGGAGGCGTATCGTTATCGTCCTACGTTTCCCCCCAGCCATGCACCAGTGATGGGCCCGAGCTGCGTTGGGTGCCACACGGCTGTGAACATGCTTCATCCTCACCCTCCTCCACCTCCTCAACCTCGTCCTCCAGTAGTGGGCCTTGCCTGGCCACATTTGTACCTGGCCTCTGCTTTTGCAAAGAACTTCCCTCTGAGCCACTTCTAAGAGACTGGCCTGAAAGTGCTAAAAATAACCCCTCTTCCTCCTCCTCCTCCTCCTCCTGGGCCACCACCTCTTCCATCATCGCCCTAAGTGTTTTCTCAAGGAGACATAGAAGTGGTATTGTAACGCTTATAATGGCGTCATCGCCACTGGCCATGTTGGTGGAGTACTCAAAACAGCGCAAAACGGCACACAGGTCTCGCATGGAGGCCCAATCATTGGTGGTGAAGTGGGGCTGTTCAGCAGTGCGACTGACCCGTGTGTGCTCCAGCTGAAACTCCACTATGGCCTGCTGCTGCTCGCACAGTCTCTCTAGCATGTGCAAGGTGGAGTTCCTCCTAGTGGGCACGTTGCATATGAGGCGGTGAGCAGGAAGGCCGAAGTTTCGCTGTAGCGCAGACAGTTGAGCAGCAGGATGTGAACGCCGGAAGCCCGCACAGATGGCCCGCACTTTATGCAGCAGCTCTGACATGTCGGGGTAGTTGTGAATGAACTTCTGCACCACCAAATTCAGCACATGCGCAAGGCAAGGGATATGCGTCAAACCGGCTAGTCCCAGAGCTGCGACAAGATTTCACCCATTATCGCACACCACCAGGCCGGGGTTGAGGCCTACCGACAGCAACCACTTGTCAGTCTGTTGTTTAATACCCCGCCATAACTCCTGTGTGGTGTGGGGCCTGTCCCCCAAACATATGAGTTTCAGAACGGCCTGTTGACATTTTCCCCGGCGCTGTGCTGAAGTTGGTGGTGAAGTTGTGTAGCTGACTGGATGAGTAGGTGGAAGCAGAGGAGGAGGAAGCCGAATAGGAGGAGGAGGCTACAGGTGGCAAAGAATGATGCCCTGCGATCCTTGGCGGCGGAAGGACATGCACCACAGAACTCTCCGCCTGGGGCCCAGCCGCCACTACATTTACCCAGTGTGCAGTTAGGGAGATATAGCGTCCCTGGCTGTGCTTACTGACCCACGTATCTGTGGTTAGGTGGACCTTGCCACAGATGGCGTTGCGCAATGCACACTTGATTTTTTTGGATACTTGGTTGTGCAGGGAAAGCACAGCTCTCTTGGAGAAGTAGTGGTGGCTGGGAACAACATACTGTGGGACAGCTATCGCCATCAGCTGTTTGAAGCTGTCTGTGTCCACCAGCCTGAATGACAGCATTCAAAAGTTTAGAAATGCTGGCATTCAGGCCCAGGGCTCGAGGGTGGCTAGGTGGGAATTTACTCTTTCTCTCCAATGTTTGTGAGATGGAGAGCTGAACGCTGCCGTGTGACATGGTGGGGATGATTGGTGACGGAGGTGGTGGTGTTGGTGGCACATCCTCTGTTTGGTGGCGGCAGGTGCCAACATTCCTCCCGAGGTGGAGGAAGAGGCCAAGGCAGTAGCAGAAGAGGGAGCAGGTGGAGCCTGAGTGAGTTCCTTGCTTTTAAGGTGTTTACTCCACTGCAGTTCATGCTTTGCATGTAGATGCCTGGTCATGCAGGTTGTGCTAAGGTTCAGAATGTTAATGCCTCGCTTCAGGCTCTGATGGCACAGCGTGCAAACCACTCGGGTCTTGTCGTCAACACATTGTTTGAAGAAGTGCCATGCCAGGGAACTCCTTGAAGCTGCCTTTGGGGTGCTCGGTCCCTGGTGGCGGTGGCCAGTAGCAGGCTAACTCTCTTGGCGGCGGCTGTTCTGCTTTTGCCCCCTGCTCCCTCTTTTGCTACGCTGTTGGCTCGGTCTCACCACTGCCTCTTCCTCTGAGCTATGAAAGTCAGTGGCACGACCTTTATTCCATGTGGGGTCTAGGACCTCATCGTCCCCTGCATCGTCTTCCACACCTTCTTCCTCCCTGACCTCCTGTTCGGTCTGCACACTGAAAAAAGATGCAGCAGTTGGCACCTGTGTTTCGTCATCATCAGAGACGTGCGGACTCTGATGAGATGGTATTCCCATGTCCTCATCATCAGGAAACATAAGTGGATTCTATGTCTTCCAACACTGGGGAAAGGCTAGGTGGACTACCTTGGGAAACCCTGCCAGCAGAGTCTTCAAACAGCATAAGAGACTGCTGCATAACTTGAGGCTCAGACAATTTCCCAGATATGCATGAGGGTAATGTGACAGACTGATGGGCTTGGATTTCCGTCGCCACCTGTGCGCTTTGTGCAGAATACTGGGTGGGAGATAATGTTGTGAACGTGCTGGATCCACTGTCGGCCACCCAATTGACTAGCGCCTGTACTTGCTCAGGCCTTACCATCCTTAGAACGGCATTGGGCCCCACCAAATATCTCTGTAAATTCAGGCGGGTACTGGAACCTGAGGTAGTTGGTTCACTAGGACGTGTGGCTGTGGCAGAACGTCCATGTCCTCTCCCAGCACCAGAGGGTCCACTACCAACACCACAACCATGTCCGCGTCCACGTCCCTTAATATATGTTTTCCTCATTGTTACCATTCACCACACTAAGAAAAAAAATATTTGGCCCAATGTATTGAATTCAAATTCAGGCCTTTTTTTACAGGCACCTAACACTATCTAGCAATCTATTTATGTACCGTATTACACTAATCCAGGCACAGCAGTAACCACAGATTTAGGGGAATATCAATAGTATTTAGGCCCTGGATGAAAGGTATCCTTTTACGGACAGATTTACACTTGGAGATGCACAGTAGCGTGTGAAAAAATATATAGGATTATGCATTCAGCACTTGTTTTTTTTTTACAACACTTTGTGTAATATACTCTTTAACGGAAAGAAATACACTTGGAGATGCACGCTGAGTGTAATATACCCTTTTACGGACAGATTTACACTTGGTCTACAACAGGTGGAACACCAGTTTTTGGGTGTTGCTATTTTGGCAATTGAATTTCACCCCAGAACAAAATATATCCTTTGACAGATACTATTACACCACTTGCCAGCCACAGCTAGAATACCAGATTTACTTTATGTCTATTTTTGCAAATTAATTTCACCCCAGAAAATAAAATATCATTTGACGGACACTAGTAAACCTGTCCAGTCACAGCTGGAACACCAGATTTACGGTATTTCTATTTTTGCAACTGAATTTCACCCCAGAAAATAATATATCCTTTGACAGACACTATGAAACTTGCGCAGTAACTGCTGGGACTCCAGATTAACGGTATTGCTATTTTGGCAATTGAATTTCACCCCAGAACAAACTATATCCTTTGCCGGACACTATTAAACTTGGCCAGCCAAATGTGAAACCACTTATGGTATTGCTATTTTTACAATTGAATTTCACCCCAGAAAAAAATATATCATTTGCCGGACACTATTAAACTTGGCCAGCCACAGCATAATACCACTGATTTACGGGATTGTTATTTTGGCAATTGAATTTCACCCCAGAAAAAAATATATCCTGTGCCGGTCACTTTTAAAGTTGGCCAGCCACTGCTGGGACAGCAGATTTAGGGGATTGCTATTTTGGCAATTGAATTTCACCCCAGAAAATTATCTATCCTTTGCCGGACACTATTAAGCTTGGCCAGCCACAGCTGAAAAAACTGATTTATGGTATTGCTATTTTGGCAATTGAATTTCACTCCAGAAAAAAATATATCCTTTGCCAGACACTATTAAACTTGGCCAGCCACAGCTGAAACCACTGATTTATGGAATTGGTATTTTGGCAAATGAATTTCACCACAGAAAAAAATATATCCTTAGCCGGACACTATTAAACTTGGCCAGCCACAGCTGAAACCACTGATTTACGGTATTGCTATTTTGTCAATTGAATTTCATACCAGAACAAAATCGATCCTTTGCCGGACACTTTTAACCTTGGCCAAACACTGCTGGGACACCCGATTTACGGTATTGCTATTTTGGCAATTGAATTTCACCGCAGAAAAAAATATATCCTTTGCTGGACACTATTAAACTTGTCCAGTCACAGCTGGAACACCAGATTTACGGTATTTTTATATTTGCAACAGAATTTTTCCTCAGAAAAAAATATATCCTTTGCTGGACACTATTAAACTTAGCCAGCCACTGGTGGGACACCAGATTAAGGGGAATGCTATTTTGGCAATTAAATTTCACCACTGTGTCACTATCAAACTTGGCCAGCCACAGCTGAAACCACGGATTTACAGTATTGCTATTTTGGTAAGTGAATTTCACCCCTGAAAATAATCTATCCTTTGCCGGACACTATTAAACTTGGCCAGCCAATGCTGGGACACCATATTTAGGGGATTGCTATTTTGGCAATTGAATTTCACCCCCGGAACAAAATATATCTTTTGCCGAACACTATTAAACTTGGCCAGCCACAGCCGAAACCACTGAATATGGTACTGCTATATTGGCAATTGAATTTCACCCCCCAAAAAAATATATCTTTTGCCGGACACTATTAAACTTGACCAGCCACTGCTGGGACACCAGATTAAGGGGATTGCTATTTTGGCAATTGAATTATACCCCAGAAAATGATCTATCTTTTGCAGGACCCTATTAAACTTGGCCAGCCACTGCTGGGACACCATATTTAGGGGATTGCTATTTTGGCGAAATAATTTTACTCCAGAAAATTATCTATCCTTTGCCGGACACTATGAAACTTGGCCAGCCACAGCTTAAACCACTGATTTACGGTATTACTATTTTGGCAAATGAATTTCACCCCAGAACAAAATATATCCTTTGCCGGAAACTAGAAAAATTGTCAAGCCACTGCTGGGACACCAGATTAAGGGGATTGCTATTTTGGCAATTGAATTTCACTCCAGAAAAAAATATATCCTTTGCCAGCCACTATTAAACTTGGCCAGCCACTGCAGGAACCACCAGATTTATGGAATTGGCTATTTTGGCAATTGAATTTCATCCCATCAGAATTATTTATCCTTTGCCGGACACTATTAAACTTGGCCAGCCACAGCTGAAACTACTAGATTTATGGGATTGCTATTTTGGCTATTGAATTTCACCCCAGAACAACTTATATCCTTTGCAGGACACTATTAAACTTGGCCAGCCACTGCTGGTACACCAGATTTTGGGGATTGCTATTTTGGCTATTGAATTTCACCCCAGAACAACTTATATCCTTTGCCAGACTATTTAACTTGGCCAGCCACAGCTGAAACCACAGATTTACGGTAATGCTATTTTGGTAAGTGAATTTCACCCCAGAAAATTATCAATCCTTTGCCGGACACTATTAAACATGGCCAGCCACTGCTGGGACACCAGATTTACGGTATTGCTATTTTGGCAATTGAATTTCACCCTAGAAAAAAATATATCCTTTGGCGGACACTATTAAACTTGTCTAGTCACAGCTGGAACACCAGATTTATGGTATTGCTATTTTTGCAACTGAATTTTACCTCAGAAAAAAATATTTCCTTTGCCGGACACTATTAAACATGGCCAGCCACTGCTGGGACACCAGACTTTGGGGATTGCTATTTTGGCTATTGAATTTCACCCCAAAACAAAATATATCCTTTGCCAGACACTATTAAACTTGGCCAGCCACTGCTGGGACACCAGATTTTGGGGATTGCTATTTTGGCTATTGAATTTCACCCCAAAACAAAATATATCCTTTGCCAGACACTATTAAACTTGGCCAGCCACTGCTGGGACACCAGATTTAGGTGATTGCTATTTTGGCAATTGAATTTCACGCCAGAAACAAAATATATGATTTGGTGGACACTATTAAACTTGGCCGGCCACTGCTGGGACACCAGATTTAGGGGATTGCTATTTTGGCAATTGAAATTTACCCCAGAACAAAACATATCCTTTGCCGTACACTATTAAACTTGACCAGCCACTGCTGGGACACAAGATTTACGGTATTGCTATTTTGGCAATTGAATTTCACCCCAGAAAAAAATCTATCCTTTGGCGGACACTATTAAACTTGGCAAGCCACTGTTGGGACACCAGATTTACGGTATTTCTATTTTGGCAATTGAATTTCACCCCAGAACTAAATATATCCTTTGCCGGACACTATTAAACTTGGCTAACCACTGCTGGGACACCAGATTTAGGCTATTGCTATTTTGGCAATTGAATTTCACCCCAGTAAATTATCTATCCTTTGCCGGACACTATTAAACTTGGCCAGCCACTGCTGGGACACCAGATTAAGGGAATTGCTATTTTTGCAATTGAATGTCACCCCAGAACAAAATATATCTTTTTCTGTACACTATTAAACTTGGCCAGCCACAGCTGAAACCACTGATTTATGATACTGTATTGCTAATTTGGCAATTGAATTTCACCCCAGAACAAAATCCATCCTTTGCCAGACACTATTAAACTTGGCCAGCCACAGCTGAAACCATGGATTTAAGTTAATGGTATTTTGGTAAGTGAATTTCACCCCAGAAAATGATCATTCCTTTGCCAGACACTGTTAAACTTGGCCAGCCACTGCTGGAACACCATATTTACGGTATTGCTATTTTGGCAATTGAATTTCACCCCAGAACAAAATCTATCCTTTGGCGGACACTATTAAACTTGGCCAGCCACAGCTAAAACCACAGATTTACGATAATGCTATTTTCGTAAGTGAATTTCACCCCAGAAAATTATCAATCCTTTGCCGGACACTATTAAACTTGGCCAGCCACTGCTGTGACACCAGATTCATGGTATTGCTATTTTGGCAATTGAATTTCACCCCAGGACAAAATATATCCTTTGCCAGACACTATTAAACTTGGCCAGACACAGCTAAAACCACAGATTTACGGTAATGCTATTTTGGCAATTGAATTTCACCCCATAACAAAATATATCCTTTGCTGGACACGATTAATCTTGGCCTGCCACTGCTGGAACACCAGATTTAGGGATTGGCTATTTTGGCAATTGAATTTCATCCCATCGAATTATTTATCCTTTGCCGGACACTATTAAACTTGGCCAGCCACTGCTGGTACACCAGATTTTGGGGATTGCTATTTTGGCTATTGAATTTCACCCCAGAACAACTTATATCCTTTGCAGGACACTATTAAACTTGGACAGCCACTGTTGGGACAGCAGATTTAGGGTATTGATATTTTGGCAATTGAATTTCACCCCTGAACAAAATCTATCCTATGCTGGACACTATTTAACTTGACCAGCCACAGCTGAAACCACAGATTTACGGTAATGCTATTTTGGTAAGTGAATTTCACCCCAGAAAATTATCAATCCTTTGCCAGACACTATTAAACATGGCCAGCCACTGCTGGTACACCAGTTTTACGGTATTGCTATTTTGGCAATTGAATTTCACCCCAGAAAAAAATATATTCTTTGGCGGACACTATTAAACTTGACTAGTCAAAGCTGGAACACCAGATTTATGGTATTGCTATTTTTGCAACTGAATTTCACCTCAGAAAAAAAATATATCCTTTGCCGGACACTATTAAATTTGGCCAGCCACTGCTGGGACACCAGATTTTGGGGATTGCTATTTTGTCTATTGTATTTCACCCCAGAAAAAAATCTATCCTTTGGCGGACACTATTAAACTTGGCAAGCCACTGCTGGGACACCAGATTTACGGTATTGCTATTTTGGCAATTGAATTTCACCCCAGAACCAAATATATCCTTTGCCGGACACTATTAAACTTGGCAAGCCAATGCTGGGACACAAGATTTAGGGGATTGCTATTTTGGCAATTGAATTTAACCCCATAACAAAATATATCCTTTGCCGGACACTATTAAACTTGGCCAGTCACAGCTGGAATACCAAATTTATGGAATTGCTATTTTAGCAACTGAATTTCACCTCAGAAAAAAATATATCCTTTGTCAGACACTATTAAACTTGGCCAGCCACAGCTGAAACCACAGATTTACAGTATTGCTATTTTGGTAAGTGATTTTCACCCCAGAAAATTATCTATCCTTTGCCGCACACTATTAAACTTGACCAGCCACTGCTGGGACTTCAGATTTACGGTATTGCTATTTTGGCAATTGAATTTCACCCCCGGAACAAAATATATCTTTTGCTGGACACTATTAAACTTGGCCAGCCACAGCTGAAACCACTGATTAATGTTTTTGCTATATTGTCAATTGATTTTCACCCAAAAATAAAAATTTCCCTTGCCAGACACTATGAAACTTGGCCAGCCACAGCTGAAACCACTGATTTAAGTTATTGCTCTTTTGGCAATTGAATTTCACCACAGAACAAAATATATCCTTTGCCGAACACTATTAAACTTGGCCAGCCATTGCTGGGACACCATATTTAGGGGATTGCTATTTTTGCGATTGAATTTCACCCCAGAAAATTATCTATCCTTTGCCGGACACTATGAAACTTTGCCAGCCACAGCTGAAACCACTGATTTACGGTATTGCTATTTTGGCAATTGAATTTCACCCCAGAAAAAAATATATCCTTTGGTGTACACTATTAAACTTGGCCAGCCACAGCTGAAACCACTGATTTACTGTATTGCTATTTTGGCAAATGAATTTAACCCCAGAACAAAATATATCCTTTGCTGGACACTATTAAACTTCGCCAGCCACTGCTGGGACACCAGATTTAGATGATTGCTATTTTGGCAATTGAATTTCACCCCAGAACAAAATATATCATTTGCTGGACACTATTAAACTTGGCCAGCCACTACTGGGACACCATATTTAGGGGATTGCAATTTTGGCGATTTAATTTCACCCCAGAAAATTATCTGTCCTTTGCCGGACACTATGAAACTTGGCCAGCCACAGCTGAAACCACTGATTTACGGTATTGCTATTTTGGCAATTGAATGTCACACCAGAACAAAATATGTCCTTTGCCGGACACTATTATACTTGGCCAGCCATTGCTGGGACACCAGATTTAGGGGATTGCTATTTTGGCAATTGATTTTCACCCCAGAAAAAAATATATCCTTTGCTGGACACGATTAATCTTGGCCAGCCACTGCTATAACACCAGATTTATGAAATGGCTATTTTGGCAATTGAATTTCATCCTATTGAATTATCTATCCTTTGCCGGACACTATTAAACTTGGCCAGCCACTGCTGGGACACCAGATTTAGGGGATTGCTATTTTGGCTATTGAATTTCACCCCAGAACAATTTATATCCTATGCAGGACACTATTAAACTGGGAAAGCCACTGTTGGGACACCAGATTTAGGGGATTGCTATTTTGGCAATTGAATTTCACCCCAGAACAAAATCTACCCTTTGCCGGAAACTATTAAACTTGGCTAGCCACAGCTGAAACCACGGATTTACGGTAATGCTATTTTGGTAAGTGAATTTCACCCCAGAAAATATCAATCCTTTGCCGGACACTATTAAACATGGCCAGCTACTGCTGGGACACAAGATTTACGGTATTGCTATTTTGGCAATTGAATTTCACCCCAGAACAAAATATATATTTTGCCAGACACTATTAAACTTGGCCAGCCACTGCTGTGACACCAGATTTACGGTATTGCTATTTTGGCAATTGAATTTCACCCCAGAAAAAAATATATCCTTTGCAGGACACTATTAAACTTGTCCAGTCACAGCTGGAACACCAGATTCAAGGTATTGCTATTTTTGCAACTAAATTTCACCTCAGAAAAAAATATATACTTTGCCGGACACAATAAAACTTGGCCAGCCACTGCTGGGACAACAGATTTTGGGGATTGCTACTTTTGCTATTGAATTTCACCCCAGAACAAAATATATCCTTTGCCAGACACTATTAAACTTGGCCAGCCACTGCTGGGACATCAGATTAAGAAGATTGCTCTTTTGGCAATTGAATTTCACCTCAGAAAATGTTCTATCTTTTGCCAGACACTATGAAACTTGGCCAGCCACAGCTGAAACCACTGATTTACGGTATTGCTATGTTGGCAATTGAATTTCACCCCAGAAAACAATATATCCTTTGCCGGACACTATTAAACTTGGCCAGCCACTGCTGGGACACCAGATTTAGGGGATTGCTATTTTGTCAATTGAATTTCACCCCAGAAAATTATCTATCTTTTGCTAGACACTATTAAACTTTGCCAGCCACAGCTGAAACCACAAATTTATGGTATTGCTATTTTGGTAAGTGAATTTCACCCCAGAAAATTATCTATCCTTTGCCGTACACTATTAAACTTGGCCAGCCACTGATGGGACACCAGATTTATGGTATTGCTATTTTGGCTATTGAATTTCACACCAGAACAAAATATATCTTTTGCCGGACACTATTAAACTTGGCCAGCCACAGCCGAAACCACTGATTAATTGTATTGCTATATTGGCAATTGAATTTCACCCAAAAAAAAATAATATATCCTTTGCCAGACACTATGAAACTTGGCCAGCCACAGCTGAAACCACTGATTTACGGTATTGCTATTTTGGCAATTGAATTTCACCCCAGAAAACAATATATCCTTTGCCGGACACTATTAAACTTGGCCAGCCACTGCTGGGTCACCAGATTTAGGGGATTGCTATTTTGGCTATTTAATTTAACCCCAGAACAAAATATATCCTTTGCTGGACACGATTACTCTTGGCCAGCCACTGCTGGAACACCTGATTTAGGGAATGGCTATTTTGGCAATTGAATTTCATCTCATTGAATTATCTATCCTTTGCCAGACACTATTAAAATTGGCCAGCCACTGCTGGGACACCAGATTTAGGGGATTGCTATTTTGGCTATTGAATTTCACCCCAGAACAAAATCAATCCTTTGCCGGACACTATGAAACCTGGCCAGCCACAGCTGAAACCACTGATTTACGGTGTTGCTATTTTGGCAATTGAATTTCACCCCAGAACAAACTATATCCTTTGCCGGACACTATTAAACTTGGCAGCCACTGCTGGGACACCATATTTAAGGGATTGCTATTTTTGCGATTTAATTTCACCCCAGAAAATTATCTATCCTTTGTCGGACACTATTAAACTTGGCCAGCCACTACTGGGACACCATATTTAGGGGATTGCTATTTTGGCGATTTAATTTCACCCCAGAAAATTATCTATCCTTTGCCGGACACTATGAAACTTGGCCAGCCACAGCTGAAACCACTAATTTACGGTATTGCAATTTTGGCAATTGAATGTCACCCCAGAACAAAATATATCCTTTGCTGGACACGATTAATCTTGGCCAGCCACTGCTATAACACCAGATTTATGAAATTGCTATTTTGGCAATTGAATTTCATCCTATTGAATTATCTATCCTTTGCTGGACACTATTAAACTTGGCCAGCCACTGCTGGGACACCAGATTTAGGGGATTGCTATTTTGGCTATTGAATTTCACCCCAGAACAATTTATATCCTTTGCAGGACCCTATTAAACTTTGACAGCCACTGTTGGGACACCAGATTTAGGGGATTGCTATTTTGGCAATTGAATTTCACCCCAGAACAAAATCTATCCTTTGCCGGACACTATTAAACTTGGCTAGCCACAGCTGAAACCACGGATTTACGGTAATGCTATTCTGGTAAGTGAATTTCACCCCAGAAAATTATCAATCCTTTGCCGGACACTATTAAACATGGCCAGCTACTGCTGGGACACATGATTTACGGTATTGATATTTTGGCAATTGAATTTCACCCCAGAAAAAAATATATATTTTGCCAGACACTTTTAAACTTGTCCAGTCACAGCTGGAACACCAGATTTATGGTATTGCTATTTTTGCAACTGAATTTCACCTCAGAAAAAAATATATACTTTGCCGGACACAATTAAACTTGGCCAGCCACTGCTGGGACACCAGATTTTGGGGATTGCTACTTTTGCTATTGAATTTCACCCCAGAACAAAATATATCCTTTGCCAGACACTATTAAACTTGGCCAGCCACTGCTGGGACACCAGATTAAGAAGATTGCTCTTTTGGCAATTGAATTTCACCACAGAAAATGTTCTATCCTTTGCCGGACACTATTAAACTTGGCCAGCCACAGCTGAAACCACTGATTTACGGTATTGCTATGTTGGCAATTGAATTTCACCCCAGAAAACAATATATCCTTTGCCGCACACTATTAAACTTGGCCAGGCACTGCTGGGACACCAGATTTAGGGGATTGCTATTTTGTCAATTGAATTTCACCCCAGAAAATTATCTTTCCTTTGCTAGACACTATTAAACTTTGCCAGCCACTGATGGGACACCAGATTTATGGTATTGCTATTTTGGCTATTGAATTTCACACCAGAACAAAATATATCTTTTGCCGGACACTATTAAACTTGGCCAGCCACAGCCGAAACCACTGATTAATGGTATTGCTATATTGGCAATTGAATTTCACCCAAAAAAATTAATATATCCTTTGCCAGACACTATGAAACTTGGCCAGCCACAGCTGAAACCACTGATTTACGGTATTGCTATTTTGGCAATTGAATTTCACCCCAGAAAACAATATATCCTTTGCCGGACACTATGAAACCTGGCCAGCCACAGCTGAAACCACTGATTTACGGTGTTGCTATTTTGGCAATTGAATTTCACCCCAGAACAAAATATATCCTTTGCCGGACACTATTAAACTTCGCCATCCACTGCTGGGACACCAGATTTAGATGATTGCTATTTTGGCGATTTAATTTCACCCCAGAAAATTATCTATCCTTTGCCGGACACTATGAAACTTGGCCAGCCACAGCTGAAACCACTAATTTACGGTATTGCTATTTTGGCAATTGAATGTCACCCCAGAACAAAATATATCCTTTGCTGGACACGATTAATCTTGGCCAGCCACTGCTATAACACCAGATTTATGGAATGGCTATTTTGGCAATTGAATTTCATCCCATTGAATTATCTATCCTTTGCCGGACACTATTAAACTTGGCCAGCCACTGATGGGACACCATATTTACAATATTGCTATTTTGGCAATTGAATTTCACCCCAGAACAAAATATATATTTTGCCGGACACTTTTAAACTTGGCCAGCCACAGCCGAAACCACTGATTAATGGTATTGCTATATTGGCAATTAAATTTCACCCCCAAAATAAAATATCCTTTGCCAGACACTATAAAACTTGGCCAGCCACAGCTTAAACCACTGATTTACGGTATTGCTATTTTGGCAATTGAATTTCACCCCAGAAAACTATATATCCTTTGCCTGACACTATTAAACTTGTCTAACCACTGCTGGGACACCAGATTTAGGGGATTGCTATTTTGGCAATTTAATTTAACCCCAGAACAAAATATATCCTTTGCTGGACACGATTAATCTTGGCCAGCCACTGCTGGGACACCAGATTAAGGGATTGCCGTTTTGGTAAGTGAATTTCACCCCAGAAAATTATCAATCCTTTGCCGGACACTATTAAACTTGGCCAGCCACTGCTGGGACATCAGATTTACGGTATTGCTATTTTGGCAATTGAATTTAAACCCAGAAAAAAATATATATTTTGCCAGACACTATTAAACTTGGCCAGCCACTGCTGGGACACCAGATTAAGGGGATTGCTATATTGGCATTTGAATTTCACCACAGAAAAAAATAAATCCTTTGCCGAACACTATTAAACTTGTTCAGTCACAGCTGGAACACCAGATTTATGGTATTGCTATTTTTGCAACTGAATTTTACCTCAGAAAAAAATATATCCTTTGCCGGATACTATTAAACTTGGCCAGCCACAGCTGAACCACGGATTTACGGTATTGCAATTTTGGTAAGTGAATTTCACCCCAGAAAATTATCGATCCTTTGCAGGACACTATTAAACTTGGCCAGCCACTGATGGGACACCATATTTACAATATTGCTATTTTGGCAATTGAATTTCACCCCAGAACAAAATATATATTTTGCCGGACACTTTTAAACTTGGCCAGCCACAGCCGAAACCACTGATTAATGGTATTGCTATATTGGCAATTGAATTGCTCCCAAAAAAATATATATCCTTTGCCAGACTCTATGAAACTTGGCCAGCCACAGCTGAAACCACTGATTTACGGTATTGCTATTTTGGCAATTGAATTTCACCCCAGAAAATTATCTATCCTTTGCTAGACACTATTAAACTTGGCCAGCCACTGCTGGAACACCAGATTTAGGCGATTGCTATTTTGGCAATTGAATTTAACCCCAGAACAAAATATATCCTTTGCTGGACACGATTAATCTTGGCCAGCCACTGCTGGAACACCAGATTTAGGGAATGGCTATTTTGGCAATTGAATTTCATCCCATTGAATTATCTATCCTTTGCCGGACACTATTAAATTTGGCCAGCCACTGCTGGGACATCAAATTTAGGGGATTGCTATTTTGGCTATTGAATTTCACCCCAGAACAAATTATATTCTTTGCTGGACACTATTAAACTTGGACAGCCACTGTTGGGACACCAGATTTAGGGGATTGCTATTTTGGCAATTGAATTTCACACCAGAACAAAATCTATCCTTTGCCGGACACTATTAAACTTGGCCAGCTATAGCTGAAACCACGGATTTACGGTAATGCTATTTTGGTAAGTGAATTTCACCCCAGAAAATTATCAATCCTTTGCCGGACACTATTAAACTTGGCCAGCCACAGCTGAAACCACTATTTACGGTATTGCTATTTTGTCAATTGAATTTAACCCCAGAAAAAAATATATCCTTTGCCGGACACTATTAAACTTGTCCAGTCACAGCTGGAACACCAGATTTATGGTATTGGTATTTTTGCAACTGAATTTTACCTCAGAAAAAAATATATACTTTGCCGGACACTATTAAACTTGGCCAGCCACTGCTGGGACACCAGATTTTGGGGATTGCTATTTTTGCTATTGAATTTTACCCCAGAACAAAATATTTCCTTTGCCAGACACTATTAAAATTGGCCAGCCACTGCTGGGACACCAGATTAAGGGGATTGCTATTTTGGCAATGGAATTTCACCACAGAAAATGTTCTATCCTTTGCCAGACACTATTAAAGTTGGCCAACCACAGCTGAAACCACGGATTTACGGTATTGCTATTTTGGTAAGTGAATTTCACCCCAGAAAATTATCTATCCTTTGCCGGACACTATTAAACTTGGCCAGCCACTGATGGGACACCAGATTTATGGTATTGCTATTTTGGCAAATGAATTTCACCCCCGGAACAAAATATATATTTTGCCGGACACTATTAAACTTGGCCAGCCACAGCCAAAACCACTGATTTATGGTATTGCTATATTGGCAATTGAATTTCACCCCCCAAAAAAATATATCCTTTCCTGGACAATATTAAACTTGGCCAGCCACAGCTAAAACCACTGATTTACGGTATTGCTATTTTGGCAAATGAATGTCACCCCAGAAAATTATCAATCCTTTGCCGGACACTAATAAACTTGGCCAGCCATTGCTGGTACACCAGATTTATGGTATTGCAATTTTGGCAATTGAATTTCATCCCACAACAAAATCTATCTTTTGCCGGACACTATTAAACTTGGCCAGCCACAGCCGAAACCACTGATTTATGGTATTGCTATATTGGCAATATAATTTCACCCCAAAAAAATATATATCCTTTGCCGGACACTATAAAACTTGGCCAGCCACAGCTGAAACCACTGATTTACGGTATTGCTATTTTGGCAATTGAATTTCACCCTAGAACAAAATATATCCTTTGCCGCACACTATTAAACTTGGCTAGCCACTGCTGGGACAGCAGATTTATGGGATTGCTATTTTGGCAATTGAATTTCACCCTAGAAAATTATCTATTCTTTGCCAGACACTATTAAACTTGGCCAGCTACAGCTGAAACCACTGATTTATGTTATTGCTATTTTGGCAATTGAATTTCACCCCAGAAAAAAATATATCCTTTGCCGGACACTATTAAACTTGGCCAGCCACAGCTGAAACCACTGATTTACGGTATTGCTATTTTGGCAATTGAATTTCACTTCAGAACAAAATCTATCCTTTGCCGACACCAGACAGTATTACACTTGTCCTTCAGAAAGCGGGAAGAAATCGCCGAACAACGGACCCTAAACTGAACTTTTTTGAAAATGTTCAGGTCCGGGTTCATGTCCCGAACACCCCAAAATTTGGTACGAACCCGAACTATACAGCTCGGGTTCGCTCAACTCTAGCGACAACACTTATGTCTTGGCAAAATTTGTCTCAATGGGCTTTGCCAAGCTGTGAATATTAGAATACTTTTTGTCAGTTTCGTTTTGCACTGAAATATTATTACAAAAGCTGTTGGGATTAAAATGATACATTTCTTGTACCAAAATCTTGATTAGAAATATATTTTAGCGGCACTTCAAGTCAATTTTACACAAGTGACAAGACTTTTGTCAGGGACTGTAGACCGCTTTGGGCATTTAAATTATCCATGCCACATCTCCTGTGTAAAGTGTGTGCATCCCTAAAATATTAGTGACATTCAGTGTACTTTTTCCGTAGACAGTGTTTGTTGCGACAGTTAAATTATTCGCACCACATCTCCTGTGTAAAGTATGCACATCCAAAAAACAGCAGTGACGTACAGTGTACTTTGTCAATAGATGATGTCCGCTTCTGACAGTGGCGATATCTAAATTGTAACGTGTGCATTTAAAAAATGTATCTGTGACATATGGTGTACTTTTTCAATAGATGGTGTTCGCTTCTGACAGTGACATTACCAGGGCGATATCTAAATTGTAACGTGTACATTTAAAAAATGTATCTGTGACATACAGTGTACTTTTTCCGTACACTCTGCAAACAGTGACATTACCTGTGGTACCTCTCCAATATATAATTTCCTCATCCCAGCATTGACATTATCTGCGGAATATCTGCAGTGTAATGTGTGCATTAAATTTTTTTTATCTGTGACATACAGTGTACTTTTTCAATAGACGGTGTCCCCTTCTGAGAGTGACATTACCAGGGCAGTAGGGTGGCAAAAGGGAGAATGCGGGCCACACCAAACAGGCCCACAACTGTTCCACGGAGCACCCCCTTGCGGACATCTCCCTTGTCAATGGGTAGATGTTTCCCAGTATGGCGCTTTTTTGAGGAAAGTGCGTAGGACAAAAGAATAGTAGTTTGCAACCTGTGCCATACCAAAATAAGTCGGGGCGTGAACACTAGCAACCTCACCACCACCAGCATGATCCGCCACATGGCATCCAAGCACCCTAATGAGTGGGACGAATGCCTGGGCCCTGCACCTGGACCTTTGCAAGCACAATCAGCTACCACATCCACTTCCCTGTCCCAGCACAGCGTCTAAATGTCCTTACCCCCGGCATTTGAACACAAGCGCAAATACCCAGCCACCTACCCACAGGCCATAGCACTAAATGTGCAGCATTCCAAATTACTGGCCCTGGAAATGTTGCCATTAAGGCTTTTGGACACTGAGGCCTTCCACAGCGTGATGTCGGCGGAAGTCCCGCATTACGCAGTCCCCTGCCGCCACTATTTTTCACAGTGTGCTGTGCATGCCTTACACCAACATCTGTCCCGTAACATCACACGTGCCCTGACCAACGCAGTTAAAGGATTTAATAGGGTACTCATTGCAATAACAGACCCTTTTAAGAGTCCTGTATTGTTATTTTTCGTCACTACCTCCCCGAGTCGGGAGTGTATAATTGGCGCTCCTGCTGCCTTCCTTGGATGTGGTAGCCGTTTCTCAGGCTCCCTCTCTGGAATAAAACACTGATACCCCGTTACCCATGGTCACCATGGTAGGCACAGAAAGTACCATCGAAAGTTGATAGGACAGACATCCAAATGGATTGTCGACGTCACTAGGATGTGCGATCAGCCAGAAGTTATCTAAAATCAACAAAGCGGCAGAAGGCCCTCACCCATAATGTTTTCGATGGTCAGCTCACCTGCAGGTCCTCGCATATAATGTTTTACAGGGTCAGCTCACCTGGAGGCCCTTACAGATAATGTTTTACAGGGTCAGCTCATCTGCAGGCCCCCGCAGATAATATTTTACAGGGTGAGTTCACCTGCAGGCCCTCACATATAATGTTTTAGCAGGTCAGCTCACCTACATGCCCTCACCTACAATCCTTTATAGGGTCAGCTCATCTGCAGGCCCTTACCTACAATCTTTTACAGGGTCAGCACACCTGCAGGTCCTCACCTACAATCTTTTACAGGGTCAGCTCACCTGCAGGCCCTTGCATATAATGTTTAGAAGGTCAGCACACATGCAGGCCCTCATCTACAATCTTTTACAGGGTCAGCTCACCTGCAGGCCCTCGCATATAATGTTTTAGAACAAATGCATTGTATCCGTCTCTCCAGTGTCATCCAGAAAAACGGATCCGGGCTTTTTTCCCCCACTTTTATAAGTCTGTGCATGTGCAGACAGGAAAACCGGATCCGTTTTGCCAGAACACTTGGTGCCAGATCAGGCATTAATGCATTTCAATGGAAAATAATGTCAGATTCGGCATTCCGGCAAGTGTTCCGGACTTTTCAACGTAGAAAATGTCGCAGCAAGCACAGAATGCTCTCCATTCAGAATGCATTAGGATAAACTGATCAGTTTTTTGGCAGTATTGAGCCCATAAGAAGGAACTCATCACCGGAAAACTTTAACGCAAATGTGAAAGTACCCTTATTCAGTCACTGTGAATACATATATAACACTGTGTGATACTATTATGTTCAAACATGACAGTCTAAAATTATAATTTTTAAAAAATAAAAGTAAGCATAAAAACCGTGAACCATTGATTAGAACCTTTTTCATTTTTAGAACCCAGTGTCTACCCACTGACTACCCTTTCTCTCATTCCAACTATACCCATTATTTATTTACTGTAAACTGATACACATACACAAATACTAGAATTACAGTTTTACTTTTTATTAAGATACTGTAAATTGAGTTGTTTTTGTATATGAGAAACTGAAGTGAAGTACATAACATAAACATAAACAAAAAAAATCTGTGACTTATTTTATACATATGCTTTAACCACTGACATACCACCCATAGAGGCAAACCACACAGTTGCTATGAGGCCTGTAAGTTGGAGGGGCCCAGCCAGGCTGAACTGCCTGGCCCTCTTTCTGACCAGAGTACGTGTCTCCATATCTCCTTGGTCCTGTGGCTGCCCACCAAAACCGTTAATATGATTTATTCTGATGCTTTGCCAGCATGATGTATCTAGCATCATTACAATTTTAGGAGCAGCTGAGCCGTGTGAGAGAGAGCTGGCCCCAGAGCTGTCTGGACGTTGTGGGTCCCACTCCCACTCCCACTCCCACAATCAGCCGACACAGACACAGCCGACAGTCAGCACATGTTGTGCTGCAATATGCAAGGGAGGGGGACGCAGAGTGAGCGACAATTTGCACGCACAGTCACTAGTGTGCTAACTGCTGGTTGGGGCTTTATATAAAATATATATTTTAGCAGAAGTACCCGGCTTCGCACGGATATATTTCATCTATTTTGATGAAGGGCCTGAACGGACACAGGGATGTCCTTTTGAACAACTCACTCTCAGACAGCACTGTGCTGTCTCAGCGTGAGCTGCAGGGAGAAAGTCACTGTCACGGCTCAGCTGGTTTGGATCCACTGTGCCACTGGCTATACTCTGAAGGGGAGTGTCTAAGCAACTACCTGGTATTCACTAGAGCCTCTGATGGTGAGGATAGGCTTAAGCCATTAGGGTAGTTGCCAGGGGCTACTCCAGAGCAACCACCAAGTCAGTGGCAGCTGGTCCGGGCAGACCAGAAGGTACCCGAGTAGGTTCCTGAAGTACAAGCAGAGTCAGGCGGGCAGAGTCGTTACCAGGAGCAACGAAGCAGGACCAAAGGATGAGGCAGAGGCGTAGTAAGACAGGCAATAGGTCAGGGCAGGCGGCATAGCAACAGATAAGGAAATCCGGGTCGGAAACAGGAGTATCAAAGCAAGGCTCTTTAGCAAAAGACAAGGACCTTAACACTGAGGCATCTGGGAAGAGGACAAAGCCATTAAAAACCTGCATGAGAGCCAGGGTTGGTCAGCGAGGTCACGTGACCCAACTCAGCCAGTCCAGGAAGTGATGTGTGCCGCCCCTAGAGCAGTGTAACATGAAATCAGCCATAATCATGCTGTGAGTAGGCTTACTGGAAGGTGTGGAATGGAATCCTCTGAAGCACAGCACACACCCGGATAGATTCCAGGACTGCATCAGTAGGCGGGGGAACAGTGGCATCCCACAGCCGCTGTTACAATACAATCCTAGCCTTACGCCCCCTCTTTTTGGCAGATGGCCCGAATGTTTTCCCAGGAAGAATGTCTTTTACCGGGACAGTACATCTACAATGTACCGTGGCTCCTCCGGTAGGTTGGACTGGTGAAGGTAGAGGCAGAGATCTTCAAGATTTCTTAGAACTCTTCGAAACTGCAGGGGCTGTGCCGCTTTGTGCTAGCATTCCTTCCAGATGCGAATTTCTTGGAGGACTTTTTATTTTGTGATGGGCGTGCTTTACCACAGTGCCATACATCATCATCTTTCACCTTCTTCTTTTCAGAATTTTTCTTTGGCTTGGAAATTGGAGCCCGTGGTAGAACAGCAATCTGCTTATGTGCTGCGCAAAGCTGCTTCTAAAGTTCTGCCAGTCTGTTTGCTCCCTCCTCCTCAGAGTCCTCTGAGCCCTCCGACAGGCAGCGGGAATGAGAGAATGGTTCCCAATGCAGAATCTGACCGGAGTTCCAGTCCAGAACGGGAGAGTGCTGACACAGCCAAGACGACCAAAAATAACCAGATTCACTGATGTTGGCGGCACATAGTAGGAGATCATTTCTGAATGCAGAAGCCCAATTTGCAGCTTGGGGGGCATGTTCATGGAAAGCACAGGTTCTGGGAGTGGTAAACCATTAACGGAAGCCACAGACAGCGGCCTTCCCAGCGGAATGGTAGGAAGTTGGTACTGAAGGACCAGAGATGACCCGGAGTCCAAGACTGAAGGCACGGACAATGTGACTCCCTTGTGCAAGAGAGTCACTGGAACAGAAAGTTTAGGAGAGGACCTTTCTTTGTCAAGGATCACCTCTCCAATGGATTCTAGACATTGGCATTCTCTCAGGCTTCTGGGGACAATTACGCACGAAGTGACCCTTGCCACCACAATACAAACACAGGTTGTCTGTTCTGTGACGTAGACACTCCTGTACCAACAATCCAAGATGCCCTATTTGCATGGGCTCTTCTGGTGAGGTGGACGCTAGAGGAAGGGGCAGCTCCTGGAGGGATAGGGCCACACAAGGTGGTATTCTGCTATATGCAACCTCTCTAGAGTGCTCCCTGAACCGCATATCTATCTTTAAGGCCAAGGTGATCAGGTCATCCAGAGTAGACAGATGGTCGCGACCAGCTAGTTCATGCTTAATCCGGTCAGAAAGGCCCTCCCAGAACACCGTGAGTTGAGCCTCGTTGTTCCATGCAAGTTCGGCAGCCATGGTACAGAACTGAATGGCGCACTGACCCACAGATAAGGAACTCTGTCGTGGAAGTAGCAGGCTGATTCAGTGGAGGATGTGCTGCCAGGTTCCTTAATTAAAGACCTGCCGGAAGGAACACAGAAAAATATCCAGATTAGTGGTCGCTGGACCTCCATGTTCCCAAATAGGATTTGCCCAGGCCACGGCTTCCTCAGACAGCAGGGACACAATGAAGGCAACCTTGGACCGTTCAGTGGGAAACTTCTGCCCATGCAACTCAAAGTGGATCAAACACTGGTTCAGGAATCCCCTACAGGTTTTTGGATCTCCACCATAGCGTGGAGGCAGAGGTAGTAGCACACCAGTGGCGCACTGACCCGGATTCACCAAAGTGGGCATAGCCGAAGTGGTGGCGTCAGATGACCCTGCAGGAGCTATAGACGAGACGGCATCCAGACGAGCAATAATATTTTGCAAAAAACGCATAGTGACATCCTGACTAGGGTTGAGCGAACCCGAACTGTATAGCTCGGGTTCGTACTAAATGTTGGGGTGTTCGGGACACGGACCCGAACATTTTCATAAAAGTACGGGTTCGGGTCCGTTGTTCGGCGATTCTTCCCGCTTTTTGAAGGACTGCACAGCAGCCAATAAGCAAGCATTTTACATCTTTGCCCTAAGAAGCCATCACAGCCATGCCTACAGCAGGTTGCTGCCTGTGCTTTCAGGGAGAGATTAGGGAATAAATCTGTAGAACCTGTTGTTGTGCAATCCTCAAGATACAGCACATATTGAGAGAGGGTGCTTCTGCAATCCTAAATTTATGTACCCAGCCACTGCAAAGGATTTTTTTTTTTTAATCCATCTGTTACTGAGGTGGGGTCAGCGGCCATTTTAGTCATTGCAGTGTCCTTGGAACTGCATGTGACCTGCATGTGTGCCAGCCTGCCAGGGACATCATTCTAATCCTTTATGGTTGCTCAGTGAAGGAAAACATTATTTTTTTCTGGCAGGTCAAGTCCCCTACATTTCCTTTTGTATAATTAAGGGGTGACATAGTCAATTTCTGTAGTCTGGGACTTGTGGTGCTATAAAGCACAAGTGCATACAACACACAAAACTGTATATTCAATTTCAGTAGTCAAATAATGCATCAGTGTATTTTTGTGAAAAAAAGCGGTAATCCTGATCCACAATGCAGTTTTAAATACAACACCCAAATACATATTTGACATTTCTGCAGTGAAATAGAGAATCAGTGCATTTTTGGAAAAAAAAAGCCGTGGTCTAGGCTCACTAAACAGTTGTCACAAAAATAAACGTGGCCTAAATGGGTGGGACTGCTCCAGACCCCAAACACTGTGGCGTGTTTCTAACTGGGGGGGCAGTTCCTCCGCATGTGGTTCGCAGCGAACGGCTATCCCCAGCAAAAATTGCATACAATGGAGGATGCCGGCGCGAACCACAAGCACCACACAAACATCCTACACAAAATAAAACATGTGCGGATGAAAATATATAAACACATAACTCACAGAAAAAAGATGCACCACATGGATAAGCAACTGACAACACTGGCTAATCCCTCACTCTGGTGTTAAAAGCTGAGAGATTCGCCAATATTTCCAATCAGGAACATATCGGAGCCCCTTTAGGCACCACTACACGGTATCTCAGCATGACATGGGGTCCTACCACTAGACTACCTATGGTGTGTGAACAAGGTCTGAACAGGTATTAAGTAGCCTACAGCCCCATCCCACTCACCTGCACTGCAGGACCAATAATGCAATGGGGAACACATGAGGCCGCAAGCTACACCTACAACAGACCATGTGACACCGGCTTCCAGGTGCAACAGAATGTTTACAAGCCATATGCAATGGCACATTCAATACATATAAAACAAGAATCACAAAAATAATAAAAATAAACGTGGCCTAAATGGGTGGGACTGCTCCAGACCCCAAACACTGTGGCGTGTTTCTAACTGGGGGGGCAGTTCCTCCACATGTGGTTCGCAGCGAACGGCTATCCCCAGCAAAAATTGCATACAATGGAGGATGCCAGCGCGAACCACAAGCACCACACAAACATCCTACACAAAATAAAACATGTGCGGATGAAAATATATAAACACATAACTCACAGAAAAAAGATGCACCACATGGATAAGCAACTGACAACACTGGCTAATCCCTCACTCTGGTGTTAAAAGCTGAGAGATTCGCCAATATTTCCAATCAGGAACATATCGGAGCCCCTTTAGGCACCACTACACGGTATCTCAGCATGACATGGGGTCCTACCACTAGACTACCTATGGTGTGTGAACAAGGTCTGAACAGGTATTAAGTAGCCTACAGCCCCATCCCACTCACCTGCACTGCAGGACCAACAATGCAATGGGGAACACATGAGGCCGCAAGCTACACCTACAACAGACCATGTGACACCGGCTTCCAGGTGCAACAGAATGTTTACAAGCCATATGCAATGGCACATTCAATACATATAAAACAAGAATCACAAAAATAAACGTGGCCTAAATGGGTGGGACTGCTCCAGACCCCAAACACTGTGGCGTGTTTCTAACTGGGGGCAGTTCTCCGCATGTGGTTCGCAGCGAACGGCTATCCCCAGCAAAAATTGCATACAATGGAGGATGCCGGCGCGAACCACAAGCACCACACAAACATCCTACACAAAATAAAACATGTGCGGATGAAAATATATAAACACATAACTCACAGAAAAAAGATGCACCACATGGATAAGCAACTGACAACACTGGCTAATCCCTCACTCTGGTGTTAAAAGCTGAGAGATTCGCCAATATTTCCAATCAGGAACATATCGGAGCCCCTTTAGGCACCACTACACGGTATCTCAGCATGACATGGGGTCCTACCACTAGACTACCTATGGTGTGTGAACAAGGTCTGAACAGGTATTAAGTAGCCTACAGCCCCATCCCACTCACCTGCACTGCAGGACCAACAATGCAATGGGGAACACATGAGGCCGCAAGCTACACCTACAACAGACCATGTGACACCGGCTTCCAGGTGCAACAGAATGTTTAGAAGCCATATGCAATGGCACATTCAATACATATAAAACAAGAATCACAAAAATAAACGTGGCCTAAATGGGTGGGACTGCTCCAGACCCCAAACACTGTGGCGTGTTTCTAACTGGGGGGGCAGTTCCTCCGCATGTGGTTCGCAGCGAACGGCTATCCCCAGCAAAAATTGCATACAATGGAGGATGCCGGCGCGAACCACAAGCACCACACAAACATCCTACACAAAATACAACACACAAAACTGTATATTCATATTGACATTTCTGCAGTGAAATAGAGAATCAGTGCATTTTTGGAAAAAAAAAGCCGTGGTCTAGGCTCACAAAACTGTTGTGCATAAAGCGTAGAAATACCTACGTTTAATTACCAGCCTTTAAATACTGCATTTGTGAATTTTGGTGACAAAAGCCGTATTCTGGGTCCCCAAACCAGTTGTGCATACAGCGTACAAATTCCTACGTTTCATTTCCAGCAGTTAAATACTGCATTTGTGCGTTTTAGAAAAAAAAAAGGCATGTTCTGTGTCCCCAAGCAGTTGTGCATACAGCGTACAAACAACAATTTTAATTTGCAAGAGGGAAATAGTGCTTTAGTGTGTTTTACTGAAAAAAGCTGTGTGCTAGGCCCACAAAACAGTTGTGTATAAAGCATAGAGATACCTACATTTAATTTTCAGCATTTAAATACTGCATTTGTGAATTTTGGTGAAAAACGCCGTGTTCTGGGTCCCCAAACCAGTTGTGCTTACAGTGTATTAATACCTACATTTAATTTCTAGCTGTTAAATACTGCATTTGTGCGTTTTAATGAAAAAAAGTCATGTTCTGGGTCGCCAAAGCAGTTGTGCATACAATGTACAAATGCCATTTTTAAATTGTGGGACGGAAATAGTGCTTTAGTGTGTTTTACTGAAAAAAAGGCATGTTCTAGGCCCACAAAACAGTTGTGCATAAAGCGTAGAAATACCTACGTTTAATTTGTAGCCTTTAAATACTGCATTAGTGTGTTTTACTGAAAAAAGCCGTGTTCTGGGTCCACAAAGCAGTTGTGCATACAGCGTACAAATACCAATTTTAAATCGAAGCACGGAAATAGTGCTTTAGTGTGTTTCACTGAAAAAATCCGTGTTCTAGGCCCACAAAATAGTTGTGCATAAAGCATAGAAATACCTAGGTTTAATTTCCTGCCTTCAAATACTGCATTCGTGAATTTGAAGGAAAAAAGCTGTGTTCTGGGTCCCCAAACCAGTTGTGCATACAGCGTATAAATAGCTACGTTTAATTTCCAGCAGTTAAATACTGCATTTGTGCGTTTTAATGAAAAAAAGCTGTGTTCTGGGTCGCCAAAGCAGTTGTGCATACAATGTACAAATACCATTTTTAAATTGCAGGGCGGAAATAGTGCTTTAGTGTGTTTTACTGAAAAAAGCCGTGTTCTAGGCCCACAAAATAGTTGTGCATAAAGCATAGAAATACCTACGTTTAATTTCCTGCCTTCAAATACTGCATTTGTGAATTTGAAGGAAAAAAGCCGTGTTCTGGGTCCCCAAACCAGTTGTGCTTACAGTGTATTAATACCTACATTTAATTTCCAGCTGTTAAATACTGCATTTGTGCGTTTTAATGAAAAAAAGCCATGTTCTGGGTCGCCAAAGCAGTTGTGCATACAATGTACAAATACCATTTTTAAATTGTGGGACGGAAATAGTGCTTTAGTGTGTTTTACTGAAAAAAGGCATGTTCTAGGCCCACAAAACAGTTGTGCATAAAGCGTAGAAATACCTACGTTTAATTTGCAGCCTTTAAATACTGCATTTGTGTGTTTTACTGAAAAAAGCTGTGTTCTGGGTCCACAAAGCAGTTGTGCATACAGCGTACAAATACCAATTTTAAATCGAAGCTACGGAAATAGTGCTTTAGTGTGTTTCACTGAAAAATCCGTGTTCTAGGCCCACAAAATAGTTGTGCATAAAGCATAGAAATACCTAGGTTTAATTTCCTGCCTTCAAATACTGCATTCGTGAATTTGAAGGAAAAAAGCTGTGTTCTGGGTCCCCAAACCAGTTGTGCATACAGCGTATAAATAGCTACGTTTAATTTCCAGCAGTTAAATACTGCATTTGTGCGTTTTAATGAAAAAAAGCTGTGTTCTGGGTCGCCAAAGCAGTTGTGCATACAATGTACAAATACCATTTTTAAATTGCAGGGCGGAAATAGTGCTTTAGTGTGTTTTACTGAAAAAAGCCGTGTTCTAGGCCCACAAAATAGTTGTGCATAAAGCATAGAAATACCTACGTTTAATTTCCTGCCTTCAAATACTGCATTTGTGAATTTGAAGGAAAAAAGCCGTGTTCTGGGTCCCCAAACCAGTTGTGCTTACAGTGTATTAATACCTACATTTAATTTCCAGCTGTTAAATACTGCATTTGTGCGTTTTAATGAAAAAAAGCCATGTTCTGGGTCGCCAAAGCAGTTGTGCATACAATGTACAAATACCATTTTTAAATTGCGGGACGGAAATAGTGCTTTAGTGTGTTTTACTGAAAAAAAGGCATGTTCTATGCCCACAAAACAGTTGTGCATAAAGCGTAGAAATACCTACGTTTAATTTGCAGCCTTTAAATACTGCATTTGTGTGTTTTACTGAAAAAAGCTGTGTTCTGGGTCCACAAAGCAGTTGTGCATACAGCGTACAAATACCAATTTTAAATCGCAGCACGGAAATAGTGCTTTAGTGTGTTTTACTGAAAAAATCCGTGTTCTAGGCCCACAAAATAGTTGTGCATAAAGCATAGAAATACCTAGGTTTAATTTCCTGCCTTCAAATACTGCATTTGTGAATTTGAAGGAAAAAAGCCGTGTTCTGGGTCCCCAAACCAGTTGTGCTTACAGCTTATAAATAGCTACGTTTAATTTCCAGCAGTTAAATACTGCATTTGTGCGTTTTATGAAAAAAAGCCGTGTTCTGGGTCGCCAAAGCAGTTGTGCATACAATGTACAAATACCATTTTTAAATTGCAGGGCGGAAATAGTGCTTAAGTGTGTTTTACTGAAAAAGGCTGTGTTCTAGGCCCAGAACTATAGTTGTGCATATAGCGTAGAAATACCTACGTTTAATTTCCAGCAGTTAAATACTGCATTTGTGTGTTTTAGCGAAAAAAAGCCTTGTTCTGGGTTCACAAAGCAATTGTGCATACAGCGTACAAATACCAATTTTAAATTGCAGCATTAAAATAGTGCATTAGGGCCCTTTCACACTAGCGTTTTTGTTTTCCGGCATCAGGGATCCATCGTCAGGGCTAGAGAAAGGATTATCAGGATTATCCTAATGCATTCTGAATGTAGAGAAATACGTTCAGGATGCATCAGGATGTCATCCGTTCAGTACCCAAACGTTTTTTGGCCAGAGAAAAATCCGCAGCATGCTGCGGATTTTCCTCTGGCCAAAAATCCGGAGGACTTGGCGTAACGCAGGATGCAGAATTAATGCCCATTGAAGTGCATTAATCTGGATATGGAATTAAGCTAAACGTCATTTCGGCGCATCGACAGATCCGACGTTTAGCTCTGCGCATGCGCAGCAGCAGTTCCAATCAGGGCCCCAGTGTAAGCTGGAGCTCCGATCGGTTACCATGGCAGCCAGGACACTACTAAAGTCCTGGCTGCCATGGTACGCCGCAACAGTGTACTTACCTGCGCTGCGGCCCCCGGGTGCTCCTTCATGACGTCACAGGTCTGGAAGGCGCATTGATCTAAGTACACTGCTGCGGAGTACCATGACAGCCAGGACTTCAGTAGTGTCCTGGCGGCCATGGTAACCTGAAAGCATTTTGAAGACTGATCAGGATCCTGATCAGTCTTCAAATGCCCTCAGGCGACTTGCGTTCTGACGGATGCGGCGGGCCTAAAGTGCCTGCCGGATCCTTAAAACGCAAGTGTAAAAGCACCCTTAGTGTGTTTTAGGGAAAAGAAAAGCCGTGTTCTTGGTTCACAAAGCAGTTGTGCATACAGCGCAAAAATAACTACGTTTAATTTTCAGCCGTTAAATAGTGCATTTGTCAATTTTGGGGAAAAAAGCATTGTTTCTGGTCCACAAAGCAGTTTAAAATACACCACCCAAAACCTTTTTTACATTTCTGCTGTGAAATAGTGCATTATATTTTGTGAAAAAAGCTGTATTCTTGCTTCAAAAAGCAGTTGTGAATACAGTGTAAAAATACCTCCTTAACATTTCTGCAGTGAAATAGTGCATTAGTGAATTTTTGGGAAAAAAGGGGTATTCTGGGTCCACAGAGCATTTTTATGACACAGGCACTGCCTTAGTGTTAGTGAACTTAATTGTTGACTATTGGCAGGTAAATTGACACCAGAGATAAACCATCTGTCAGCTTGGTAGGTGAACGCAAATAATGATGAAAACATCAAATAAGAGACTTTGGCATGGTCGTGGTGGTGTTGGTGGAGCTCCTGTTGTTGGGAGAGGACGTGGCCTTCCTCAGGTGCGAGTAGGCGACAGAACCTGCAGCGTTATTTGGTAGACCCGAATGATAGTAGATTTGGTGGCTGACAGTAGCGCCAGTTCCTTTACAGTATCTCCCACCCAGTCTTCTGCAGAAAGCTCAGGGTTGGCACCTGCAGCCCATGCCCATCAGTCTTTCACCTCACCCCCTTGCAAAGCATACAAGAAGCCTGAGCTCCAAGTTATGCAGCAGACTCTTATGCTTTTTGATGACTCTGCTGGCAGGGTTTCCCAGGGCCATCCACGTAGCCCTACCCCAGAAGTGTGAACATTGAATGCACTGATGCCTAACCAGTTATGTTGCAGGATGAGGACATGGGAGGACCACCGCAGCACGTCTCTGACGATGACGAAACACAGGTGACAACTGCTGTGGCTTTCTGCAGTGTGCAAACGGAAGAGGAGGGCAGGGGTAAAGAATGGGTGGAGGATGATGTGGAGGTCGATGAGGTCCTAGACCCATACTGGACTCAAGTTCATGCTAGTGACATGTGCAGTTCTGAGGAAGAGGCAGTGGTTACACAAAGGCAGGAGCACAGCAAAAGAGGGAGCAGGCTTCAAAAGCGGAGCGTCCGCTCCCGATAGAGTACGCCTGCTACTGCCCACCGCACCCATGGACCTAGCACACCAACGCCAGCTCCAAGGAGTTCATTGGCGTGGCAGTTTTTCAGACAATGTCCTGACGACAAGACACAAGTAGTTTGCACGCCTAAAGCGAGGCATAAACGTTCTAAACCTGAGCACAACCTGCATGACCAGGCATCTACATGCAAAGCACGAACTGCGGTGGAGTAAACACCTTAAAAATCAAGAAAAGTCTCAGGCTCCTCCTACTTTCTCTTCTGCTGTTGTCTCTGCCTCTTCATCCACCTCTGGAGTCACAGTGGCACCTGCCACCCAGCAAACAGAGAATGTGTCCTACCAACACCACCACCTTCGTCATCATCACCATGCATCGCAACCATGTCACACACAAACGTTCAGCTGTCCATCTCCCAAACACTGGAGAGAAAGAGAAAATACCCTACCCTCCCTCGATCTCTGGTCCTGAATGCCAGCATTTCAAAATTACTGCCCTTTGTAATGCTGTCATTCCGTCTGGTGGAAACGGACTGTTTTAAACAGCTAATGGCGGTGGCTGTCCCACAGTATGTCGTTCCCAGCCGCCACTACTTTTCCAGTTGAGCCGTCCCTTCCCTGCACAAACAAGTGGAGGATAAAATCAAGTGTGCACTATGCAACGCCATCTGTGGCAAGGTCCACATAATCACAGATACATGGACCAGTAAGCACAGGCAGGGATGCTATCTCCCTAACTGCACACTGGGTAAATGTAGTGGCGGCTGGGCCCAAAGTGGATAGCAGTTTGGCGCATATTCTTCCACCACTGAGGATCGCAGAGCATTATTCTTTGCCTCCTGTTGCCTCCTGCTCCACTTCCTCCTCCTCCTCTTCTACCACCTTCTCATCCAGTCAGCAAAAGACCTTCACCACCCACTTCAGCACAGCCAGTGGTAAACGTCAGCAGGCGGTTATAAAACTCATGTGTTTGGGGGACAAACCCCACACTGTACAGGAGCTGTGGACGGGCATAAGACCAATGAGTGGTTGTTGCCAGTGAGCCTGAAGCCCGGCCTGGTGGTGTGCGATAATGGGTAAAATCTCGATGCAGCTCTGGGACTAGCTGGTTTGACGCACATCCCTTGCCTGGCACATGTGCTGAATTTGGTGGTGCAGAAATTCCTTAAAAACTACACAGACATGTCAGAGCTGCTGCAGAAAATGTGTTCCGTCTGTGCGCACTTTTGGCATTCTCACCCTGCTGCTGCTTGCCTGTCTGCGCTGCAGCGTAACTTCAGCCTTCCTACTCACGGCCTCATATGCAACGTACCCACCAGGTGGAACTCCACCTTGCATATGCTGCTGAATCTGTGCGAGCAGAAGCAGGCGATAGTTTTAGCTGCAGCACGCACGGGTAAGTCGTTCTGCGGAACAGCATCACTTCACCACCAGTGACTGGGCCTCCATGCGAGACCTGTGTACCTTGTTGCGGTCTTTTGAGTACTCAACCAACATGGCCAGTGCTGATGACGCCATTGTTAGCATTACAACACCACTTCTATGTCTCCTTAAAAAAACAATTACGGCGATGATGGAAGAGGATGTAGCACACAAGGAGGAGAAAGATGGGGCATTTCACAGGGTTTCAGGCCGTTCATTCAGAAGTGGCTCAGAGGGTGGGTTTCTGCACCAGCAGAGGCCAGGTACACATGTGGCCAGCCAGGGCACAGTTCTGGAGGATGAGGAGGAGGAGGTAGAGGAGGAGGAGGAACCGGGTTCACTGCAGGGTGGCCCCAACGCAGCTCAGGAACATCACTGGAGCGTGGCTGGGGGGGATACAGAGGACACAGACGATACACCGACTACAGAGGACAGCTTATCCTTACCTCTGGGCAGTCTACATTTCTGATAATCGGCTGTTCCATTGCTGGTTGACATGAAGCCTGTTTTGCCATGAATTTACCTCTCCTCTGTCTAGGTGCCAGGGCCCTAAATTTCTGATAATTGCCTGTTTCATTCTTGGGTGACATTAACCTCTTTTTGACATGAATTGACCTCTCCTCTGTCTTGGTGCCAGTGGCCTACATTTCTGATAGTGGCCTGATGCATTGGTGGGTGACATAAAGCCTGTTTTGCTGTGCATTGACCTCTCCTCTGTCTGGGTGCCAGGGGCCTACATTTCTGATAGTGACGTGTTGCTTTTGTGGGTGATATGAAGCCTGTTTTGCAATGAATTGACTTCTCCTCTGTATGGGTGCCAGGGACCTAAATTTCTAATAATCGCCTGTTCCATTGGTGGGTGACATGAAGCCTGTTTTTCAATGCATTGACTTCTCCTTTGTCTGTGTGCCAGGGGCCTATATTTCTAATAATCGCCTGTTCCATTGGTGGGTAACATAAGGCCTGTTTTGCCATGCATTGACCTCTCCTCTGTCTGGGTGCCAGGGGCCTATATTTCTGATAGTGGCCTGTTGCATTGGTGGGTGACACGAAGCCTGTTTTGCCGTCAATTGACCTCTTCTCTGTCCAGGTGCCAGGGTCCTACACTTCTGATAATCGCCTGTTCCATTGGTGGGTGACATGAAGCCTGTTTTGCAGTGAATTAACCTCTCCTCTGTCCGGGTGCGAGGGTCCTACATTTCTGATAATCGGCTGTTCCATTGGTGGGTGACATGTCTGGGTGCCAGTGGCCTACATTTCTGATAGTGGCCTGTTGCATTTGTGGGTGATATGAAGCCTGTTTTGCATTTGTGGGTGACATAAAGCCTTTCTAAGTGTCAGGGGCCTACATTTCTGATAATCGCCCGTTGCATTTATGGGTGACATTAACCTCTTTTTGCCATGAATTGACCTCTCCTCTGTCTGGGTGCCAGGGGCCTACATTTTTAATAATCGCCTGTTCCATTGGGGGGTGACATAAAGCCTGTTTTGCCATGCATTGACCTCTCCACTGTCTGAGTGCCATGGGCCTACATTTCTGATAGTGGCATGTTGCATTGGTGGGTGACATGAAGCCTGTTTTGCTGTTAATTGACCTCTCCTCTCTCTGGGTGCTAAGGGCATACATTTCTGATAATCGCCTGTTGCATTTGTGGGTTAAATTAACCTCTTTTTGCCATTAATTGACCTCTCCTCTGTCTGGGTGCCAGGGGCCTACATTTCTGAGAATCCCGTGTTCCATTGGAGTGTGACATGAAGCCTGTTTTGCCGTGCATTGACCTCTTCTCTGGGTGCCAGGGGCCTACATTTCTGATAGTGACCTGTTGCATTGGTGGTGGACATGAAGCCTGTTTTGCAATGAATTGACCTCTCCTCTGTCCGGGTGCAAGGGACCTACATTTCTGATAATCGTCTGTTCCATTGGTGGGTGACATGTAGCCTGTTTTGCCGTGTATTGACCTCTCCTCTGTATGGGTGCCAGGGGCCAATATTTCTGATAGTGACCTGTTGCATTTGAGGGTGACATGAAGCCTGTTTTGCAATGAATTGACCTCTCCTCTGTCCGGGTGCAAGGAACCTACATTTCTTATAATCGCCTGTTTATATGCGACCGAGGAGAGGTCAATACACAGTGTCATCCGGAACTCTCCTCTGTCTGGGTGCAAGAGACCTACATTTCTGATAATCGTCTGTTCCATTGGTGGGTGACATGTAGCCTGTTTTGCCGTGCATTGACCTCTCCTCTGTATGGGTGCCAGGGGCCTATATTTCTGATAGTGACCTGTTGCATTTGAGGGTGACATGAAGCCTGTTTTGCAATGAATTGACCTCTCCTCTGTATGGGTGCAAGGGACCTACATTTCTAAAAATCGCCTGTTCAATTGGTGGGTGACATGAAGCCTGTTTTGCCGTGAAGTGACCTCTCCTCTGTCTGGATGCCATGGGCCTTCATTTCTGATAATCGCCTGTTGCATTTGAGGGTGACATGAAGCCTGTTTTGCAATGAATTGACCTCTCCTCTGTATGGGTGCAAGGGACCTACATTTCTAAAAATCGCCTGTTCAATTGGTGGGTGACATACAGCCTGTTTTGCCGTGAATTGACCTCTCCTCTGTCTGGATGCCATGGGCCTTCATTTCTGATAATCGCCTGTTGCATTTGTGGGTGACATTAACCTCTTTTTGCCATGAATTGACCTCTCCTCTGTCTGGATGCCAGGTATCCTACATTTTTGATAATCACCTGTTCAATTGGTGGGTGACATAAAGCCTGTTTTGCCATGCATTGACCTCTCCTCTGTCTGGGTGCCAGGGGCCTACATTTGTGATAGTGGCATGTTGCATTGGTGGGTGACATGAAGCCTGTTTTGCTGTTAATTGACCTCTCCTCTCTCTGGGTGCCAGGGGCCTACATTTTTGATAGTGACCTTTCGCGTTGGTGGTGGAGATGAAGCCTGTTTTGCAATGAATTGACCTCTCCTCTGTCCGGGTGCAAGGGACCTACATTTCTAATAATCGCCTGTTCCATTGGTGGGTGACATGAAGCCTGTTTTGCCATGAATTGACCTCTCCTCTGTCTGGGTGCCAGGGGCCTACATTTCTGATAATTGCCTGTTCCATTGGTGGTTCACATGAAGCCTGTTTTGCCGTGCATTGACCTCTCCTCTGTCTGGGTGCCATGGGCCTAGATTTATGATACTTTGCATTCATGGGTGACATTAACCTCTTTTTGCCATGAATTGACGTCTCCTATGTCTGTGTGCCAGGGGCCTACATTTCGGATAATCGCCTGTTTCATTGGTGGGTGGCATGAAGCCTGTTTTGCCGTGCATTGACCTCTCCTCTCTCCGGTTGCTAGGGACCTACATTCGGGTTTGGTGTTAAGTTCAGGTTAAGTTCAGATCCGAACCCGACATTTCAGTGAATTTCGGCCGAACTCGTTGAACCCGAACATCCAGGTGTCTGCTCAACTCTAATCCTTACATTCGTTCAAGCTTTTTACTACTTGTAATAGTTTCTATACTTCTTGTAAATGTATACAGAGGACAGCTTATCCTTATCTCTGGGCAGTCTACATTTCTGATAATCGGCTGTTCTATTGCTGGTTGACATGAAGCCTGTTTTGCCATGAATTTACCTCTCCTCTGTCTAGGTGCCAGGGCCCTATATTTCTGATCATTGCCTGTTTCATTCTTGGGTGACATTAACCTCTTTTTGACATGAATTGACCTCTCCTCTGTCTTGGTGCCAGTGGCCTACATTTCTGATAGTGGCCTGATGCATTGGTGGGTGACATGAAGCCTGTTTTGCTGTGCATTGACCTCTCCTCTGTCTGGGTGCCAGGGGCCTACATTTCTGATAGTGACGTGTTGCTTTTGTGGGTGATATGAAGCCTGTTTTGCAATGAATTGACCTCTCCTCTGTATGGGTGCCAGGAACCTAAATTTCTAATAATCGCCTGTTCCATTGGTGGGTAACATGAAGCCTGTTTTTCAATGCATTGACTTCTCCTTTGTCTGTGTGCCAGGGGCCTATATTTCTAATAATCGCCTGTTCCATTGGTGGGTAACATGAAGCCTGTTTTGCCATGCATTGACCTCTCCTCTGTCTGGGTGCCAGGGGACTATATTTCTGATAGTGGCCTGTTGCATTGGTGGGTGACACGAAGCCTGTTTTGCCGTTTTGCGAGGGTCCTACATTTCTGATAATCGGCTGTTCCATTGGTGGGTGACATGTCTGGGTGCCAGTGGCCTACATTTCTGATAGTGGCCTGTTGCATTTGTGGGTGATATGAAGCCTGTTTTGCATTTGTGGGTGACATAAAGCCTTTCTAAGTGTCAGGGGCCTACATTTCTGATAATCGCCCGTTGCATTTATGGGTGACATTAACCTCTTTTTGCCATGAATTGACCTCTCCTCTGTCTGGGTGCCAGGGGCCTACATTTTTAATAATCGCCTGTTCCATTGGGGGGTGACATAAAGCCTGTTTTGCCATGCATTGACCTCTCCACTGTCTGGGTGCCATGGGCCTACATTTCTGATAGTGGCATGTTGCATTGGTGGGTGACATGAAGCCTGTTTTGCTGTTAATTGACCTCTCCTCTCTCTGGGTGCTAAGGGCATACATTTCTGATAATCGCCTGTTGCATTTGTGGGTTAAATTAACCTCTTTTTGCCATTAATTGACCTCTCCTCTGTCTGGGTGCCAGGGGCCTACATTTCTGAGAATCGCGTGTTCCATTGGAGTGTGACATGAAGCCTGTTTTGCCGTGCATTGACCTCTCCTCTGGGTTCCCGTAACAGTTCCCTTAACAGTGTCATCCACAGCGCCCTGCCCCTTTAAAGCTGATCTAGGGCAGTGAAGAAAAATGGCTGGGTTGTTATGGAAACCTTGTGTAAAACTGTGTGTATGTTGAGACTAATGGCCTGCGAGCTTCTATAGGCTAATACATTTTTGGGAATATCTCAGAAACGGTACGTGCTGAGACCCGGTCTAAAACATTCCCGGACACCTGATCTACCTGTGACAAATGTTTTTATTGTAAATGCGACGGTTCAGATTCCTTTAGTGGACATACACACATACATGCACTCAGCTTTATATATTAGATATACTTATTTTAAGCCATCAAAAAATGTGGTGTGGTGTTAAAAAAGCAGGATGCGCTCATACCCATATGCAGTTGTGCATTTCTATAGGGGAGCACATCTTGCACTTGTAGTCCGTTGCAAATGGCAATCACCAGCAAAAAATGCATACAATGGATGATGCCAGCAACGGACTACAAGTACCACAATGGACATCCTACATAAGATGAAATTTATGTGGATGTGGCAAGTATTCAGAACAAACCCAGAACCAGAGATAGGTGCACACTGCCGTCACACTAAACCCTCACACTGATGTTAAAATTGAGAGGTTAGTTCGACATATCCTACTAGGAGGACATGTCTTAAGCTCGGGCACCAGCGTCAAGGTCTCTCAAGTAGCCCGATACTTATTTTAAGACCTCTTCCTGTTCTACTATGTAGATGTGTAGCACATTGATGGTACCGGCTCAAGAGCTGAGCCTGTGTCATCAGCTTTTGGTGTCAACTGTAACAGCTTTTTGCCCATAGTACAACAGTCCTATCCTTATTCGTAATGTGGAATAGAACATGTTCTATATTTGTGCAGGGCCGTAAAATGGACATATGGATGCAGACAGCACACAGTGTGCACTCCACATCTTTTGCAGCCTGATTGAAGTGAAAGGGTCTGTATCCAACCTTCAAAAATTGAGGATCAGACGTGGACCAAAAAAATGTCAATGGCTTTTGTCACAAGGTAACCAGGTGAATACTGTGCCATGTGTTATCAGAGTCAATTTTAGCTCGGCTACATCTGTAGTTTCTATGAAGCTCTGGGCAGGGTTCAGACATAGATGGCGGTGCAACTGTTAGTGTGTATTTATATACTGTATATATATATATATATATATATATATAGAGAGAGAGAGAGAGAGAGAGAACAAAGAAAAATGCAGCAGCACTCTGAATTTGAAGATGGGTGCAATCCTTCTAGAATTGCTGGCTCCTCTGTTACCTTAGTATAAATATCCCAAAATTTAAGCAGCACACCAAAATAGTTAAAAATAAGTGGACCGGCTTTATTCCCCTTGCAACGTTTCAATTGCACAATGCAGCCTTTCTCAAGCATATAAATACATTTAGACCTTTTTCTACGCCTGAAACAGGCGCAGAAACTGGTGAATGAGACAGTCCTGACGGCCCTTCCCCACCCACGCCCACAATTTTAGATTTGGCATTGGCAGGGCGAATTCGCAGATAGTGGAACAACAACCCACTGACATACGTTTAATTTAGGCATATTTCAGAATAGTAAATGGCCCCTGATATCTTCTCAACTGTTCACACCTGACAGCAAAGAAATATTAGAAATTAGATAATTATCACAAAAGATGTGGAAATTCATTCTTTTTCACGGAAGTCAAACAGTTTAAATATTCGCTCCTTTTCATTTGTTATACAATCCTAAAAGTCATTTCATGGGATGTTATTTTTATTAAAACTCATATTACCTGTAACATTTACAAAAAGTGGGATACTATAAAGAGACTAAAATACTGGAATACTGATGATTTTTTTTTTATATTTTAAATTTCTGTATCCTTAAAGATAATGCCTTAACAACACAACACAGCACTTTATCACACAATGCAGACATCATGGAAAGAAAGATTGCACTTCAGTGTAAGATGAGGAAGAATCATGAATTTGGCAGCAATTGGGAAAACTCTCTGTCATAATGCAGACAAGCTGTGTGGCAGTCTGTCAACATGCTTCCCTAAGGATATGATTAAATGAAAAACCCAAACCCATTGTGACAAAAGAAAGTTGACACATTGTACACTGACAATGAAAAATTATTCTTTTTGTGTACTTTTATTTATTTAAGAATTTTTTTTGTACCAGTGATTGTAGCAAAACCAACAACAAACTGATGAATAAAAAAATCTTAAGATGTCACGATTACAGCACAGGTAAAAACTATAGCACTTCCCAAATACACAAATTTTTTATTGCAAATACAGTATATTTTAGAACAGGAATTGTTATATAGTGCAATGAAATCTGACTCTAAATATTTCAATAAGCATAGGAACAGTCCTTTGTGCAAAATAGTCATATAACTGTATCCTAGATCCTTCAAAAGATAGACCAAGTAATAAGGGACTTTCTTAAAACTTGTAATGTGCAAATGTTTTAAGCAGGTGTGGGTGTTTAAAAATGCTGTAAAGTAAGAATGCTTTCAAAAATACAGTAGCATTGTTAAACTTTTTAGTTTTAGAATGCAAAGCAAATGAAGAGACAAGAAATCTAAATTAAATCTGTATTTGGTGTGAAAACCCTTTGCTTTCAAAGGAGCATTAATTGTTCTAGATACAATTGCACACAGTTTAAGAAGGAACTCTGCAGGGAAGTTGTTCCAAATATCTTGGAGAACTAACCACAGATGTTCTGTGGATGTAGGTTTGCTCAAATCCTTCTATTTCTTCGTGTAATCCCAGACAGACTAGATGATGTTGAGAGCAGGGCTCTATGGAAGCCATATAATCACTTCCTGGACTACTGTACTTAGGCAAGATAAAGTATTTCACAAAAGTTAGTACAACTCTCACATTTTTATAATTGGAGTATTTGGATATGGAGGGCGGCTCAACTGTTCAATTTTAATGGTAGAGGTGTGATCTGCTGGTCTGACTCACGCAGTCAGAAAGGGATATAAATTATACAGAGAAAGTAGCAGGCTGTAACGCCTACGTGGACCTATGGGTACTGGATCGCAACGGCGGAGGTGTATATAGAGGTAGGCTACTCAGATTGGGGCTCAGGCGTCACTCACAATCTAGACGGCGAGTTTGAGACCCCATACATCACAGCCTAAGTGACATGGACGGTACACAATGGTTATTCCCTCATAACCCGCGTACAGGTGAACTAATAAGATTAGAGGTGATTAGTTGCTACAGATAGTCAGACCGGATTAGCGGTGTTATACTGAACAGTCCAAGCTCCAACAGGGAGCAGCAGTTTAAGGGACAAGCTCCAACCGGAGCAATACTTGCGGTAGATGTTCCGGGAGGACTTGCTCTCCAGAGGCACTCCTGGGCAGCGTGCGGAGGTCACGGATCTGCGGAGGTATTGTGGCATCCAGAGGGGTACGGGTCGGGGAGGTTAGGCGTTATACCCACGATTTTGGTACGCCGTGTTGCCTCCCCGACACGCTTAAATAGCGCTTGGCTGTGGGGAGGAGCCGCGGCTCCTCAGAACCGACTTCCGCGTTCCAGCGTGGAACGCAGGCGCCGCAACGAGAGCAACGACTTCCGCGTTCCACAGTGGAACGCAAGGAAGCACGCGACGGAGCAGGCGGAACCCTAGCGGCATTACAGTATCCCCCCTCAAAAAGGAACACCTCAGGGGTTCCCACCCGGAGCAGGACGCTCGGGGTGCCTACGATGAAAAAGACGGGTTAGTCGAGGGGCATGCACATCCAGCGAATCCTCCCAGGAATCTTCAGAAGAGCCATAACCTTTCCAACGGATAAGATACTGTAAAGATGTCCCTCTCCTCCGGGAATCTAGTATCCTATCAACTTCGTATTCCGTCTCTCCCTGAACCTCAACCGAAGGAGCAGGGAGAGGTGTTCTGAGAGGAAGCTGGTTGGGTTTGAAAGGTTTGAGTAGCGACACATGGAAGGAAGGATGGATTTTCCATTCAGGAGGAAGAGTGAGTCGTACTGAGTTTTGGTTTAAGATCCTCTCAATGGGGAACGGACCAACATACCGCCGGCCTAGTTTCCTAGCGGGTATATTAAGGCGGAGGTTTTTTGTGGATAACCAAACTTCATCGCCTATATGGTACGTAGGGGGAACAGAGCGGTGGATATCGTAATGTTTTTTCTGTCGTTCCTGGGCATCTTTGATGTTAGCTTGTATAGTTTGGAAGATCTCTTTCAGACGATCAAGGTAGTTTTCTACTGCGGGAACGTCACTAGTTGTGGCGATCGAAGGCAACGTGGTAGGATGAAACCCGTAGTTAGCATAAAACGGAGAATGTTGAGTGGAAGCATTAATAGTATTGTTGTGTGCAAACTCAGCAAAGGGTAGTAACTTGAACCAATCGTCTTGGAGATGACTACAGTAGCATCTAATATATTGTTCCAAACATTGGTTTACCCGCTCCGTTTGGCCATTCGTCTGGGGATGGTAAGCCGTTGATAGTCTATGGTCGATCTGAAGGGACTTACATAAGTCCTTCCAAAATTTGGAGACAAATTGGCTGCCTCTATCAGAGATAATTCTGGAAGGTAAACCGTGTAGTCGGAGGATTTGTCCAAGAAATGCGTGAGCCGTCTCTTTAGCTGTGGGTAACTTTTTTAACGGAGTAAAATGGGCCATCTTGGTTAGTAGGTCGACCGTGACCATGATGGTATTATGACCATCTGAGCGAGGTAGGTCAACGATAAAATCAAGTGACACCACCTCCCAAGGTCTGTTGGGTATCTCCAAGGACATAAGTAACCCATACGGACACCTCCGATTGGCCTTGGTGGTTGCACATGTATCACAAGTGGTTACGTACTCGTGAACAGAGTTCGACATACCTGGCCACCAGAAAGTTCTTTGTATCAGCTCAAGGGTTTTTTTGATTCCGGGGTGACCCGCTAAAGGGGCATCATGTAGCAGACGGATGATTGAGGTCTGTGCTTGTGGTGGCACATAGAGTTTGCCTTCCCTAAAAAAAAAACCCTCGTCGTTCTGTACTAATCCAGAAAGAATAGGAGAATTACCCACAGCACAATCTTGTTTGAATAGTTCTCTGAGGCTGGTTGTTAGACCAAGGAAGCGAGTTGGAGGGAGTAAAAGTGAAGATTGAACCGGATTGGAATTTTCTTCATTCATACGGGAGAGTGCATCCGCCTTTGCATTCCTGGCTCCAGGCCTATATGAGATGTGAAAATTAAAACGGTCAAAGAAAAGACTCCAACGTACTTGACGTGCAGAGAGAGTCTTACACGTCTTGAGGAATTGTAAATTGCGATGATCCGTAAAGATCATAATGGGGTGTTTGGCACCTTCTAAGAGATGCCTCCAGTTCCCTAAGGCATCTTTAATGGCAAGTAGTTCCTTCTCTCCAATCGGGTAATTCTTTTCCGCAGTATTCAGAGTTCGGAGAAGTAAGCTACTGGGTGCAGTGGGTCTAGATGAGATTGCTGTTGAGACAATACAGCTCCAGTGGCTAGAGTGGAAGCATCCACCTCTAGCACGAAATGGAAATCCGGGTTAGGCAATTGGAGAATTGGAGCTGATGTATATCTTTGTTTCAGCGAAACAAAAGCTTCTTGGGCTTCTTTAGTCCAGATGTAGGGGACTTTGGAACTTGTTAGTTGTGTTAGGGGTTTTACGATTGCAGAAAAGTTCTTTATGAACTTTCTATAGTAATTTGAGAACCCTAAGAATCTTTGTAGAGCTTTGCGGGTGCGTGGAACAGACCATTCTAGGATACAGTCGACCTTAGATGGATCCATCTGGATCCCTTCGGGGGAGATGGTGTAACCTAGAAAGGAGATGGACGTCTGTTCGAAGACGCATTTTTCCATTTTAGCATATAAGGAGTGAGCCCGGAGACGGGTTAACACCCACCGAAGGTGTCTTTTATGGTCGATGGAGTTGTCCGAGTACACAAGGATGTCATCAAGGTATATGACAACGCAGACATCCAACAGATCTCTAAAGATGTCATTGATGAAATGCTGAAAAGTTGCGGGAGCGTTACATAACCCGAAGGGCATCACAGTGTACTCAAACAACCCATACCTGGTCTTGAAAGCTGTCTTCCACTCATCACCTTCTCGCATTCTAATGAGGTTGTAAGCACCTCTAAGGTCAAGTTTAGTGTAGATCCGAGAGGTTTGTAATCTCTCGATCAATTCAGGTATGAGTGGGAGTGGGTAACGGTTTTTATAGTAATTTTATTAAGTGCACGGTAATCAATTATGGGTCGTAGGCCCCCATCCTTATTCCTTACAAAGAACATCCCTGCACTAGCGGGGATGTGGAGGGTCTAATGAACCCTTTGGTTAGGTTTTCATCTAGATACTCCTTTAGATGGTTTAATTCAGGTTGGGAGAGAGGGTAAATTCGTCCGGTGGGGATGGAACTACCCTGGACAAGGTCTATCGGGCAGTCATACGGCCTATGTGGAGGGAGGGTGTCTGCACCGCGCTTGCTAAAAACATCCGAGAATTCGCTGAGATGCGGAGGCAATCCCTGCGGAGAGACTTGCATTACCGGAGTGACTGGATAACAAGTCTCGCCACAGTAGGTTGATTGCAACTGTATCTCCCCCCTTGACCAGAGGATTGTTGGTTGATGAAGGGTAATCCAGGGAAGACCCAACACCACTGGAAATAAGGGGGAGGGGAGGACATCAAAAGAAATGTATTCAGTGTGCCCCTCTCCACAAGTCACCAGGAGTGGCTGGGTCTGGTGAGTAATAGGGCCTGAAGATGATGTAGAACCATCTAGAAAGCTCACAGACATAGGGTTATGCTTCACTATGTGGGGAATTTTATTAAGTTTTACAAGGTGTAGGTCAATAAAGTTGCCACAGGCTCCTGTGTCCACCATGGCCTTAACGGTGATCCTCTCGAGATCCCACTGTAAAATGAGAGAGACATATATGTATTTATTGCTCTGACCTGGAGTGGGTGATAGTTTACAAATGTGGAGAACACTACCTTCAGTCTTCTTCTTGACTGCTGGGCATGTTTCAACCACATGATTTGAGGCAGCACAGTATAGGCACAAATGCTGAGTACGTCTACGGGCTTTCTCTGCCTGAGAGAGTGGTCCCCTCATGGTTCCCACTTCCATAGGCTCGTCCCTTGGTGGGGAACTGGCTCTGTTGGAGACCAGAAGAGGGGTGTGTAGGCGTTCCGCTCTCCTCTCCCGGAGTCTGCGGTCAATGGTCACTGCCCGGTGGATGAGCTGATCCAGAGTGCGGGGTAGTTCATCTCGGGCGATCTCATCTTTTAGAGCTTCTGAGAGACCGAGGCGGAACTGGTTGCGAAGACTGATGTCATTCCATTCAGTCTCACGTGCCCAACGTTTGAATTCTGCAATGTAGTCTTCTACGGGTCTGCGGCCTTGTTTGAGTCCACGTATCGCGGTCTCTGCTGTCAATTGCTTGCCTGCATCCTCATAGAGAAGTGCCATGGCCTCCATGAACCTGGGGAAGGAATCTAATACCTCATCCTCTTCTTCTAGATAAGTCTCAGCCCAGGCTCTGGGTTCCCCTTTAAGGTATGATATAAGAGTGAGCACTTTAACACGGTCGGTGGGGTACGTACGTGGGCGCAGGTCAAACATCAAACGGCAAGAACTTACAAATTGTCTGAAAGTCCTCCTGTCGCCAGAGAAAGGGTCAGGAACACAGACCTTGGGTTCGGGTGCTTCACGGGGCTGCACAGCAGCTGGATTTTGGTTTATCAGAGTGCGCAATCTCTGGTTCTCACCCTGTAAATCCTGCATGGAGGTGGTAAGTGTCTCCACCCTCTGGGACAGGGTGACAAGATGTCTGGCAAGCTCCGCTGGATCCATAATCTTCCTGGTACCAAAATACTGTAACGCCTACGTGGACCTATGGGTACTGGATCGCAACGGCGGAGGTGTATATAGAGGTAGGCTACTCAGATTGGGGCTCAGGCGTCACTCACAATCTAGACGGCGAGTTTGAGACCCCATACATCACAGCCTAAGTGACATGGACGGTACACAATGGTTATTCCCTCATAACCCGCGTACAGGTGAACTAATAAGATTAGAGGTGATTAGTTGCTACAGATAGTCAGACCGGATTAGCGGTGTTATACTGAACAGTCCAAGCTCCAACAGGGAGCAGCAGTTTAAGGGACAAGCTCCAACCGGAGCAATACTTGCGGTAGATGTTCCGGGAGGACTTGCTCTCCAGAGGCACTCCTGGGCAGCGTGCGGAGGTCACGGATCTGCGGAGGTATTGTGGCATCCAGAGGGGTACGGGTCGGGGAGGTTAGGCGTTATACCCACGATTTTGGTACGCCGTGTTGCCTCCCCGACACGCTTAAATAGCGCTTGGCTGTGGGGAGGAGCCGCGGCTCCTCAGAACCGACTTCCGCGTTCCAGCGTGGAACGCAGGCGCCGCAACGAGAGCAACGACTTCCGCGTTCCACAGTGGAACGCAAGGAAGCACGCGACGGAGCAGGCGGAACCCTAGCGGCATTACACAGGCACACTAGTATTTGGGATTTGATAGCTTTATTCTAAATGTTGCAATGAGCATAAAAAACTTGTGTAAAAGGTTTAGAGATGGTATTGTAGGGTAAGGGGTAGATTGGGATTGTAGGTAGATTAGTTTGTGTTCCCGGAAACTATTGTGTGTTCCTGGTACCAGCATTGAATAAACACCTCACTTTCTAAACTACTCCACCTGGAACGCTCAAGAGTGACCGGGAAAACAAACTAATCTACCTACAATCCCAATCTACCCCTTACTCTACAATACTATCCCTAAAACTTTTACACAAGTTTGTATGCTAATTGCAACATTTAGAATGAAGCTATCAAATCCCAAATACGAGTGTGTGTCTGCTACTTTCTCTGTATAATTTTTATAAATATTTTATCATATCTTCTCATGAAGATTTGACACTTAGGTAAAGTACTCAGTGTACAGCTTGTATAACGGTGTAAATTTTGTGTGCCCTCAAAATAACTCAACACACAGCCATTAAAGGGGTATTCCCATGTGAGACAATAGCGGCATATCGTTAGGATATGCCCCATTTTCTGATAGGTGCAGGTCACGGCATTGTGTTTGGTGATGTCACCGGCTCTCATGGCAGGGCTTTAGTGCTGCCATAGCTGTTTTATAGGCTAAGGCAGCACTAAAGCCCACCTATCAGTGTCAGTGATGTCACCGGGCTCACTGCTGGGCGGAAGCTTCTGCCTGGCAGCCACAACTCACTGGAACTACACAAAATGCCTTTGCCCTGCGCGATTCAGTGCAGGGCAAAGAAGTGCATTGGTGGAGATTTTCCTGGGTCTGGCCACCACCAAGCACTCTCCCCGTAGTAGTGAATGGGAGTGCCAACGAACCTTTGTAATACCATAATTAGAGTTGATCGAAGGTCTCAAAAAATCTATTCGGCAAATTTCATGAAGAAATTCACTTCGTGAAGAATTAGTTAATCACAAAGCTCATTTATTTGTAAGAAGTGGGCGCAATGACGGGGAATGGCAATTGTGCTACCCCCTCCATTAAACCTGTCAGATAATGTGTTCATCAATGATGGCGGCATCTGAGATGATCATTGAAGGCTGTCGAGGGTTAATCTGTTAAAAAAATACTTACCTTATCCATTTGATTGTGAAAAGTTAGCCGTGGCCATCTTGATTGAAGATCATCATGCTAGCTGGCGTGGTGACATCATACGTCACCGCACACGAGATTTCTCGAGGGGTCATCAATATGGCCGTGGCCGACTTTTCATGCACAAATGGATGAGGTAAGTATGTTTTGTTTTGTTTTTTTATTGTCATTTTAGGGAAAATTGAATCACTTCTACAAAACATGAGGATACATAAAATTTTTGCATTACCAAGTTCATTCGGTAAACTAAAGTAACATAGTATATACAGTGGGTATAAAAAGTCTACACACCTCTGTTAAAATGAGATAAAAATAAATCATTTCAGAACTTTCTCCATCTTTAATGTGACCTATAATCTGTATCACTCAATTGAAAAACAAACTGAAATCTTTTAGGTGGAGGGAAGAAAACAAAACCATAAAAAAATGTGGTTGCATAATTGTACACACCCTCGTGCCATCATTTACAGTGCCTCTAATTAACCCCAAATAAAATTCAGCTGCTCTAGTTGGTCTTTCCTGAAATTTTCTTAGTCGCTTCCCACAGCAAAAGCCATGGTCCACAGAAAGCTTCCAAAGCATCAGAGGGATCTCATTGATCAAAGATATCAGTCAGGAAAAGAGTACAAAATAATTTCCAAGGCTTTGGATATACCATGGTACACAGTGAAGACAGTTATCATCAAGTGGAGAAAATATGGCACAACAGTGACATTACCAAGAACTGGACGTCCCTCCAAAATTGATGAAAAGACAAGCAGTAAATTGGTCTGGGAGACTACCAAGAGGCCTACAGCAACATTAATGGAGCTGCAGGAATATCTGGCAAGTACTGGCTGTGTGGTACATGTGACAACAACCTCCCGTATTCTTCATATGTCTGGGCTATGGGGTAGAGTGGCAAGACGAAAGCCTTTTCTTACAAAAAAAAACATCCAAGCCAGGCTACATTTTGCAAAAATACATCTGAAGTCTCCCAAAAGCATGTGGGAAAAGGTGTTATGGTCTGATAAAACCAAGGTTGAATTTTTGGGCCATAATTCCAAACAATATGTTTGGCCCAAAAACAACACTGCACATCACCAAAAGAACACCATACCCACAGTGAAGTATGGTGGTGGCAGCATCATGCTTTGGGGCTGTTTTTCTTTAGCTGGAAGTGGGGCCTTAAGTGGGGTTAAGATAGAGGGAATTATGAACAGTTCCAAATACCAGTCAATATTGGCACAAACCCTTCAGACTTCTGCTAGAAAGCTGAACATGAGGAGGAACTTCATCTTTTAGCATGAGAACGACCTAAAGCATACATCCAAATCAACGAAGTAATGGCTTCACCAGAAGAAGATTAAAGTTTTGGAATGGCCCAGCCAGAACCCAGACCTGAATCCGATTGAAAATCTGTGGAGTGATCTGCAGAGGGCTGTGCACAGGACATGCCCTTGCAATCTTACAGATTTGAAGTTTTTTTGCAAAGAAGAGTGGGCAAATATTGCCAAGTCAAAATGTGCCATGCTGATAGACTAATACCCAAAAAGACTGAGTGCTGTAATAAAATCAAAAGGTGCTTCAACAAAGTATTAGTTTAAGGGTGTGCACACTTATGCAGCCATATTATTTTATTTTTATATTTTTTCTTCCCTCTAACTAAAAGATTTCAATTTGTTTTTCAATTGAGTTGTACAGTTTTTAGGTCACATTAAAAGTTGAAAAAGTTCTGAAATGATTTATCTTTGTCTCATTTTTTTACAACACAGAAACCTGACATTTTAACAGGGGTGTGTAGAATTTGTATATCCACTGTAAGGCTTAAAAAAGACATTTGTACATCCAGTTATCCTGCAAGTTGATCCAGAGAAAAAAGAAAAAAAAAAAAAAAAAAAACTTTGAGGTAGAAGCCAATTTTCCCCACTTAATGGGAAAAAAATTCCTTCCAGACTCCAATCAGGCAATCAGAATAACTCCCTGAATCAACAACCCATCTCTAATAGATATTTTTTGTAATATTATTACACTCCAGAAACATATCCAGACCCCTCTTGAACTCTTTTAATGAACTCTCCATCACGACCTCCTCAGGCAAAGTGTTCCATAGTCTCACTTCTCATACCGTAAAGAATCCTCTTTTATGTTTATGCACAAACCTTCTTTCCTTCAGACACAGAGGATCTGCTCTTGTCACAGTCACAGTCCTGGGGATAAATAGATGATGGGAGAGATCTCTGTACTGACCCCTGATATATTTATACATAGTTATTAGATCTCCCCTCAGTCATATTTTTTCTAAAGTGAATACCCCTAATTTTGATAATCTTTCAGGGTATTGTAGATCCCTCATTCCCGTTATTACTTTAGTTGCCCTCCTCTGAATCCTCTCCAGCTCTGCTTTGTCTGCCTTGTTCACAGGAGACAAGAACTGTACACAGTACTCCATGTGTGATCTGATACGGGATCGAGCTGGAAGCCCATTGATATAAGTTTTGCTTAGTAATCAAAGTTTGTTCCCTCGCAGTGATATGAATAGTAAGCATTTGTGACTTATGGACGTTCACTTTGTAATATGAGAGTTTACTAAACGTATTTAAAGTCCTGTCTACAAATTAGAGAGAATGCCTTGGGTTCGCTAGAAACAAAATCACGTTGTCTGCAAATTGATTTTATGCTCTGTAGCATGGACCTTGATGCCAGATATGCATGGATCAGACCTCACCAATTCCGCTAGGGGTTCCATCACCATTGTAAAGATCAAGGGAGAAATCGGACACCCCTGTCACGTTCCGTTTAGGGAAAATTAGCAGGGTCATTGGGAGGTTTTCCCATGTTTGGGGAGAGTAATAATAGTCAAATATACTTAACCAGATACAAATTGGTCAGTCGGATTCTGAAATTAGGCTAAACCCAGAAATGAAACACTTAAAAAAATAATTGAGGTAGCTCATAAAACTTAACTTTTAATCAAATCTATATAAATAAGGCCAATTGTAATGTGATTAATATAAAAAGACAATACTCTCTGCCGGAATTTCAGTTGCAGACCGCAGAGGATAAATTGAGGACCCCTCTAGGGATAGCCAAAAATGTGGGGTAGAGGAAAAACAGGGAGCAGAAGGACACAATACTGGGTCTCTTGCCCTGTTGGTCCCTACTGCTAACTCTGTAGGGTCTCACTACATATCCCTGAAGAGTCCCTAAAATCAATTTGGACTGCCCAGCTTCGTCTAAAGAGATGAAAAAAGAGAGGATCCTCAAACACCTCAAAGACGCTAGTAGTCACAAATTGCACTCTTCCTCCTGTTTGCAATGTCTCACTTAGTTATATCATGGAGGCACTAGCACAATTGCTGCTGTCAGTTAAGAGTACAATGAGAACACTTGACCGTGCACAAAAGACTGGTAAATGTGCACTAAAACATTTAAAACATGTCTAACCTGGTGTTCCTGTGTCAGGAGGAATTCACACAGGTCAACACATACATAGAGGGATATATCGAGCATATGTGGATGCTCAAAACAACGTCCCAACGCATTACATCGGCGTCTGCCAATTCATCAGTGGACTGGTATCTTTAGTAACCAAATAATGCCAAGATGTTGTTATGACACTATTACACACTCATGGGTCAAATTGATGGACATATTCTAAACCCAGGAAAATGTCAAGTGAAAAAATGCATATAGATGCTAACTAAACATAAGGGTGCTAGCAGAGCATATCATCCACATTTCATACTAGTAAAATCACCAGCGATATATGCGTGGATGATACTGGCAAAGTTCAGAACAGCACTTCAATGATAACGGAAGACCGCTCAAGCAAGAGGATACTCATCTGAACGTCGATACGTGTGAATCAGAGAGATGTTGTGCTGATGTCCTCCATGGCGTCCTGCATGTGGCAGAGGCGGTTGGAGTATGCTGTCGGTTCGTTTAAAACGCCGCGCTCATCCACAGCGTTCACGCCCCCATTGCATCACGTGACCCGGTCACATGTGGCGTCACATGCTCACCAACGGGTCACGTGATAGGACGTTTCACCAAAGTACTGGCAGTATGGCAGAGCCCTTGAGATTGTGCTTCCGCCCTTATGCTGACGTCACTGGTGGGCGGATCGCTAGCGATGTCGTGGGAAGGCCAACAAGGCCAAAGAAGGAATTCCCCACAGCAGCGCTCTTTGGTATAGTAATTCCCTAATGGAGCCATAAGGTTAGGGTCCATGGGAAAAGACAGAGTTTATTTGGCATATTTCAAATATCACTAGGGTTATATTGATTCTGCAGGATTAGATACCCGAAAAGACAGGTATTCAGATTAATCGATTAGCCTGCAAGAAGTTAAAACACATGAAACTAGCACAGTCTATAAGGAGGAACTATAGGGGATAAATATTATAAATGGAGGGCATTCTGCCAATTAGGGCACGCCATGGGGTTAATTGTCCACTTGAAGGGACCATGCTCGTAGGACAAGTATTGGGGTTTGGAGGCTGTAGATGGTACCAGCTTGGAAAACGAAGAACAACTACTCTCAGGAAAGTGTAGTCCCAAGAGGAATACACGTTCAGATATTTATGGATCGATGAAGGCACCAAGTAATATTTGGTCATTTATTCCATCAGGAAATACAGTTTTAAGTTGGAAAATCCACCATGTTTCTCTCTGTAAGACCCTCTTGTCCCAATCCCCTCCATGTACTGGTCTTGGAACCACTTCAATCCCTACAAATTGTATCTTGGTACAGTCACCATTGTGTGCAGTGATGATGTGTTGGGCCAAGGATGTATCTCTATTATTCCCGGTCACCCAAATGTTCACCCACTCATCGTCGCAGTTCACGGGTGGTTTTGCCTATATATTCTAGGCCGCACTCACAATTGGCCTTATAGATTACCCCCTTTGTGCGGCAATTTACAAAGTTCCTGATCTGATAAGTTTAACCCGTGATATTGCTACTAAAAGAGCGTCCTTGGGTGATGTGTGGACGTGCCACACAGCCACTACAGCGATAACACACAGATGGACGGCTCAGCCAAGTCCCAGTATTTCTTTCTTGATTGCTGAAGTGGCTGTGCACCAGTCGGTCCCGTAGGCTCAAACCTCTACGGTATGTGATCTGTACCCTCTCCGCAATCACCTTCTTAATATCAGGGTCTAATTGAAGTATTCCCCAATGTTTACTTAGGACATCCCTTACTTCTCCAGACGCACCATCAAATGTCCCATTGAGGCGTATGGTGTCATCATTCCTCTCTTTGGGTGTCGGGTGTAGTAATGCCGTATGGTTACTCTCACATGCCCTCTTAAAGGCTGACCTAAGGATCGAATCAGGATAGCCCCTCTCTCGAAATCTCTGTCTTAGGTCATTGGCCTAAGACACATAATGTGTTTGTCCTGCGCCTGTTAGAACTTACACTGACATGTAACTACTTTTTGTTTGATGGGACCCTATACCACCAGCTCAGGGGCACCGCGATGGGGAGTTCTTGTGCCCCATCGTATGCAAATTTGTTCCTGGGCTGGTGGGAAGGGAACATGGTGTTTGGAGACACACCCATCAAACACATCACAAAAGTAGGTACATGGGCAAGATTTATTGACTACATATTTGTAATCTGAAAAGGCGAAGAGAAGGGCTTTGTGGAGTTTGTGCGAGTTTTGAACATCAATATCATCAATATGAAATTTACATTTGAGTTTAGAACTGAATCTCTCGCATTTTTGGACATTGTAATCTCTAGAGGCCTAAAGGGGGTGATCCAGACAAGAACATTTAGAAAGCCTACATCCACAAACTCCCTGCTACATTGGACCAGCCACCATCCACACCCCCTAAAAAGAGGGATTCCAGTGGGAATAATAACCAATATCTGAGAATCAGGAGGAACTGCTCCACGAGTGCAGATTTTAAGCAACAGGCCAATGACCTAAGACAGAGATTTCAAGAGAGGGGCTATCCTGATTCGATCCTTAGGTCAGCCTTTAAGAGGGCATGTGAGAGTAACCGTACGGCATTACTACACCCCACACCCAAAGAGAGGGATGATGACACCATACGCCTCATAGGGACATTTGATGGTGCGTCTGGAGAAGTATGCGATGTCCTAAGTAAACATTGGGGAATACTTTAATTAGACCCTGATATTAAGAAGGTGATTGCGGAGAGGGTACAGATCACATACCATAGAGGTTTGAGCCTACGGGACCGACTGGTTCACAGCCACTTCAGCAATCAAGAAAGAAAATCATTTGGTAAACAGGGAAAGAATATCCTATCAGATTCCATCTTACATGCTTTTCATCATATGTGATATATGTGTTATCATGTCCGTCTAACCTAATATATGTTGGTGAGACATCAACTGAGTTGAAATCAAGGTTAAACAATCACAGAAACTCCATAAGGAAAAACCGCACTGATCTACCTGTTTCCAGACATTTTGGATCCCTTCACCACACAGAACGGGATCTAAGATGCTGGATTATAGATCACATTAAGCTACCTAGAAGAGGCGGTGACCGTATAGCAATTCTGAAAAGAAGAGAACTCCAATGGATTTATACTCTTGATAGTCTAAACCCTAGAGGCCTTAATATGGAATTTAGATGAAAGAGCTTTGATTTGGGGTTGATCCTGATTTTCCTTGCACTTGTGTTCTTCCTGTTTCAATTGTGTATAATAGTGCCAAAGAATGGTGAAAGTATAATTTGTAACTTACATCAGATATATTACCCTACTTCAAACTAATTTGTAATTTTCTCTTGTCTTTTAGCAATTTTAATATTCACATAACCAGATGGAGATCCCTGGACCAAACCTCTTTTAATGTGATGACGCCCAGCAGTAGTACCGACTTTTTTCAACCGTTGCGCAATTCCATATACTTAATTCACGTGCGGTGCCTTCCTTGAAATCCAAGGAGAATTCCCTCCTGGGCTGCGCAATTACCGGCATTGTGGTTCTCAGTGTAAGCGGGGTACATTGACGTGTCCCCTTCTAACATGGGCGACCCATTAGGTTGGGCTCCATCTCGGTAGATTTGGGACCATCCCTATATGCTGGACAACGTAGGATTCACCTGCGGCGGCTCGCAAATTATCAAGGACGCACCTTGCACTATATAATATCTCCACAGCAAATATTTATAAAACTGTTGGGCAGGTTGCCCTCAAATAACATGGCGGATTTAGCGCAACTGTGATGAGCGCATGCGCTCAATCGATGTGCTACGTCATACATGACGAGGACAGTCCAGACATGCGCAATGTGTTATCTGAGACGCTCAATGGAGCGCTATGGTCTCTGCGAGTGCCATTACCTGTTGAGGTAGGATCTTGATGATCTTCATCTGGTATATTAAGTCACTTTGATTACTACATTTTTATAACAAGAGTTTTTCTACACACACGTGTTGTATTTTATACTATTCGATCTACACATAAGGATATTGTTTATGTATATTCGAATTTATGGCACATGTCACTTTACGCACATGCACTTTGTGTATTTTTCTTGCACATACATCAGATGTATTTAATCTAATAATGATTGGAATCACATTGTGATTGGTTGATCACTCATGATATGCCTTTATATACCCTCATTTTCACTGTTTCTATGTTTGAGGAAGGCTCATGTGAGCCGAAACGTCGCAAGTTTGCCACAATATGGGTGAATAAAGTTTTTATTGTTTTTCACTACAATTGAGGTGTGCAGTCCAACTTTTTTTCTTTTTTACAAATTGGGTATTGCCAAAACCCTCCTGTTGGACATTGCACCCGCTCCTTGGATGGTGCTCCCTTTGGTTTTTCTTCTATTTTTATATATATATATATATATATATATATATATAGAGAGAGAGAGAGAGAGAGAGAGAGAGATCTCCCAAACTATTCGTCTGCGAACAGTTCCCAGCGAACATAGCTTGCTCGTGTTCGCCGCGGCGAGCGAACATATGCGATGTTCGGTCCACCCCCTATACATCATCATTGAGCAAACTTTGACCCTGTACCTCACAGTCAGCAGACACATTCCAGCCAATCAGAACCCTCCCTCCCACACCTTACCACCTCCTATAAAAGAGGCAGCCATTTTAGATTCAGTCTGAAGCTGCATGTTAGTGAGAGCAGGGAGACTGCAGCTGCTGCTGCGCTGATGATTCTGAATTCACAGGAAAAGTGTTAGCTGGGCCAGTGTTCTGTATCCACACACTCATCTGCTGTAAGGACAGCGTCACAGCTCCCCAAAAAGCCTTTTTAGGGCTGCTACATTAGTCTGTTTTTATTTTTCTTTCTCCATATATATATTGCAGATGCCTGGCCTGCCCGTGTGTGAGGAGCTGCAGGCCCACAGACTGTAGTGTGTTCACTGCCAGTGCCCACCACTCATACCGTGTGGCACAGGACTTTGCATAAAAAAAAGGCATTTAATTTTTACCCTTTATTCTAAGGTTAGTTGCCTGCCAGTGTGTGTCAGGCCCACTTCCACTGACTGTAGTGTGCCCACTGCTAGTGCCCACCACTCATACCGGGTGGCACAGGACTTTGCATAAAAAAAGGCATTTAATTTTTACACTTTAATCTAATTTCAGTTGCCTGCCTGTTGCCAGTTTGTGTCACAGGACCACTTCCACTGACTGTAGTGTGCCCACTGCCAGTGCCCACCACTCATATCGTGTGGCACAGGACTTTGCATCAAAAAAAGCCATTTAATTTTTACCCTTTATTCTAAGGTTAGTTGCCTGCCAGTGTGTGTTAGGCCCACTTTCACTGACTGTAGTGTGCCCACTGCCAGTGCCCACCGCTCATACCGGGTAGCACAGGACTTGGCATAAAAAAAGGCATTTTATTTTTACACTTTACTCTAATTTCAGTTGCCTGCCTGTTGCCAGTGTGTGTCAGGTCCACTTCCACTGACTGTAGTGTGCCCACTGCCAGTGTCCACCACTCACACAGTGTGGCACAGTAGCTTGCCGATAAATAAGGCATTTCATTTTTAAACTTTAATCTAATTTCAGTTGCTTGCCTGCTGCCAGTGTGTGTCAGGCTAGCTTCCACTGATTGTAGTGTGCCCACTGCCAGTGCCCACCACTGGTGACAAAGGGGACTTCATAAGCCCCGCCGCCTAGCACATTGGGTGCGCGTCCTCCCTCGCCCTGCGTTCCAGGGTAGGAGGAGTCGCACCTTCATTGCTCCAGGCACCCACCCTCCTTCTCCGGTCCCCACCAGTTACCTCCACGCGAGCCACACGCATGGCAACCATTGTCCCCTCCTGCCGCTACCGGGAGAATCGCGCACCAGCATGCCATGCGTTCCACTGTGGAACGCAACCACGTGATCTCTCCCGCTTCAGCGAGCCAGAAGTTGTCATGAGCATGCCTGCCACTCGTCTCCTGGTGCTTTCTTGCGTCGGCAAGCAATAAACCTCGGGCCCCGAGGTTTCGGATATATGAGAGCGGACAAACAGATGCATGTTTCTAGCAGCCATACCGAAGCTTAGTTTGGAAAGCAATAGGTTATATTATATTGTAGATCCCGTCCATACAGTATGTGGTCTGTTTTTACAGGGGCAGCATAAGGTATGTGCACCCTGTGCAGCCGCATAGGGGCCCTACAGGCAAATGGTGGCCCTACTCGAGCACCTGACTCACCTGTGCATTACGCAGATGGGCAATCATTAGTAAGATCTTCTCGATCAGTTTCTTGATCATGGGCAACAAAAATCCTCCTTGACACTCGTCCTCTGCAATCAGCTCATCAGCCGTGGACCATGTTGGGGGAGATTGTCCAAACAGACATACTCATTGGATATCCCAGAAATGGGTCGTGCTTCTGGTGCCCTAAACTATTAGGGGAACCTCATGATCAGGAGTAGACTTTAAGCTAATGCTTGCACCCCAGAGATCAGGTCGCCCCCTACTGGCCACAACTGGTTGCCTGATAAAAAACAATCCAAAGGGCCGCAGGGGGGCAGGTGTCCTTTCCAGCTGTAGAGCAGAAGCAGAGGTACCCAGGCTCCACTGTTAAACTAGAGCGAGGCTTGGCATGCTCCTGGGTGTGGGGCTCAGTGGTGTTATGGGATGGGACTTAGTGGTTCAATGGGAAAGAATTTAGCGTTACATTAGGACACCTCAGGCAACTCTGCTTAGGCCCAAATCCACCCTTGATCGTGAGCACTGGTCACTGACTCATGCTGGCCTCTTTCCACATACAAGTGAATAGAGAGGTGTTTGTCACCAAAGAGGTACAGGCACATACAAACTGGAAATTTGCGCTTTTCCTTCGATAATAGTTGTTCATGAAATAAGGCGCCATGCGCTATGTGGGTCATTCATTATGGGAGTCCGGAAATCGCCATTCCCGCGATAGGGACCCACATAGTGAATGTAGAAGGTTCTAGCTGCTTTCCATCGCAATCTGTTAGAATCATTGATCCTGAATGCCTATTATGTATTCAGGACTGTATAACCCTATGTTTGGACCGCTTTTGCTGCACTCACCATATTTCGTGCTGTCACCCAGCTCTTCTAGCACGTAATTCTACAAATCTCATTGGTACCTGGTACTGAGAACTGGATTACTCGCAGCATGATTAAAAAAAAAAAAAAAAAAAAAACGCCTTCTGTGTCCTGTCAACTTCTGTCAACTTCTCCTTTCCACTAGGTACGTCCTGGCATCTTCACGCAACATTTCTCTCATCCTTGCATGTCGGGTCCCACCCGCCTGATACGCTCAGGTCCCCCACTCCCGCCTGATTTCCCTCGGGGTCTTTCACTCGTTTTGTTGCTACCAGGTACGCCCTGGATTCCCTCCCTTCCGTGTGCCATGTTTTCTTCTGTCTCCATTCACGTGGCTTCTGTCCCTCTTGTTCACCTTCTCTTTGGGTCACGAAACCCATTTCACGCTTGGTGCACCCAAGCGGCACACGATCTCATGCTGATCAGGTGCGTTCTGGTCTCCTTCCTGCTTAAGTGTAACATTCTTCTCCCATGTTCATCCCTCTGCCACCCGGCCTGGTACGCCCAGGCCTCACGTCTCGCACGGCAGTTATCCTCACCAGGTACGCCCTGGAACGTTCCTTGCCCATGTCTAAGTGTTTCCTAACCCGGTCATCCCCAGGTCACCCAGGATCGCCCTGGTACATGTTTCCTCAGTAGACTCTCTGTTGCTAGTCTTTCCATCAGTCATAATGGTTCATTGTCCTGCCGACCCCACATCGTCCTGCCTCATATCGGGCCCACTTCAGCGGCAGTCAATGCCTTCGTTCCTGGCATCAGTTCTGTCATATCCCACGAACGTCTGGTCGCACTTTTTCTAGTCACGGTTTCGTTAGGTTAACATGTACGGCCTTGTTCTTTTAGGTGCTAAGCTACCCGGCGGGTACCCGTAAGAATTTAGTCGTCTTCTTCCAGGTAAGTAGAAAGTACGATCTGATATTCCGACTTCTCGGCATAGCCAATCCTGGCAACATGTACCGTTCTTTTCAGGTGAAGTTCCCTTAGTCTTGGCTCAAGCAGCTCCGGTAAATTCAGGTAAGTTGACAGTCGCATGCCTTCCAGGGAGACCAACGCGTCTCTAGGTCACCAGCCAGGTCAAGGCCCTGCACCTCGCTACGGGTATTCTCATCGGCAGCCCCGCCCCACCCCCCACCCGCAACCATGCCCATCATGCGATTATCCCCTACGGGACACCCGCCCCGTGGGCAAATTCTACCAGCTCCTATCATGTCCCTTTCATTTCAGCTTACCATGTCTTAGCGACATTGAGGACGCTTTTTCAACTGTATAGTCCGCGGTTTGGGAGAGAGCAAGCCTCTCATCCTACCGACCTTGGACAATCCCTAAGCTGATTGCCGAGCTAAACAAGCGAGGGATACGCCATTTGGCTACAGCCCGCAAGGCCGAACTGTATCACCTGTTGTTTCAGGAGCCATCCACGGCGCCCATGGAGCAAGTCTCAATGTCTACCATCCAGTTGTCCCTGACTACACATCACCATTAATAACCTGTCCAGTTCCATCTGCGACATCCACACCAGACTCTAGGCAGTCGAAAGGAGGGATGCGTCACCTACCGCACCCATCGTAGCCACTCCAGGTCCTTCCACTTCACGGCCTTCTTCCCCAGGTAGGGTTTCTGGGGTTCCCAAGATTGCTACCCTCTTTTTTCGTTCCTGAGAACTTGCGCAAAGACATACTGTCAGGCAAGGACGTCAACTTAGCAGTGGTCCTCATTTCTACGCATGACACTGTAGAAAGCAGGACCATCGCATGCGGCGATGTGTCAGTGGTACTGAATAGAGATGAGCGAACACCTGGAAGTTCGGGTTCGCGAAGTTCGGCTGAACTTCCCAAAAATGTTCGGGTTCCGAACTCGACCCGAACTTTATCCCGAACCCGAACCCCATTGAAGTCAATGGGGACCCGAACTTTTAGGCACTAAAAAGGCTGTAAAATAGTCCAGGAACGGGCTAGAGGGCTGCCAAAGGCAGCCGAAGGTGGGTAAATCCCCTGCAAACAAATGTGGATAGGGAAATTCATTAAAATAAAATAAAATAAATAAAATTTAACCAATATCAATTGAAGAGAGGTCCCACTGCAAGGAATCATGCGTCATATCACCCAACACTGGAGAAGGCCACTTTCAGGTATTTCGGACCCAGCACCCAGACAGCGGAGAGCGGTCCCACAGCAAGGAATCATGCGTCATTTCACCCACCACTGGAGAAGGCCACTTCCAGTTATTTCGGCCCAGCACCCAGACAGAGGAGAGAGGTCCCACAGCAAGGAATCATGCGTCATATCACCCACCACCGGAGAAGGCCACTTTCAGTTATTTATGCCCCACCACCCAGACAGAGGAGAGAGGTCCCACAGCAAGGAATCATGCGTCATATCACCCACCACCGGAGAAGGCCACTTTCAGTTATTTCGGCCCCAGCACCCAGACAGAGGAGAGAGGTCCCACAGCAAGGAATCATGTGTTATATCACCCACCACTGGAGAAGGCCACTTTCAGTTATTTATGCCCCACCACCCAGACAGAGGAGAGAGGTCCCACAGCAAGGAATCATGCGTCATATCACCCACCACCAGATAAGGCCACTTTCAGTTATTTATGCCCCACCACCCAGACAGAGGAGAGAGGTCCCACAGCAAGGAATCATGCGTCATATCACCCACCACCGGAGAAGACCACTTTCAGTTATTTCGGCCCCAGCACCCAGACAGAGGAGAGAGGTCCCACAGCAAGGAATCATGCGTCATATCACCCACCACTGGAGAAAGCCACTTTCAGTTATTTATGCCCCACTACCCAGACAGAGGAGAGAGGTCCCACAGCAAGGAATCATGCGTCATATCACCCACCACCGGAGAAGGCCACTTTCAGTTATTTATGCCCCACCACCCAGACAGAGGAGAGAGGTCCCACAGCAAGGAATCATGCTTCATATCACCCACTACCGGAGAAGGCCATGCTAACCCTGCCCTCAGAGGAGCTGGCCGTGACACAGCTGCATTGGTGACCTCTTGCTCCTCCTCTGCCTTCGCCTTGGGCTTCCACCTGTTCCCCTGTGACATTTGGGAATGCTCTCAGGAGCGCGTCTACCAGCTTGCGCTTGTACTCGCGCATCTTCCTATCACACTCCAGTGCAGGAAGTAAGGTGGACACATTGTCTTTGTACCGGGGATCCAGCAGGGTGGCAACCCAGTAGTCCGCACACGTTAAAATGTGGGCAACTCTGCTGTCGTTGCGCAGGCACTGCAGCATGTAGTCGCTCATGTGTGCCAGGCTCCCCAGAGGTAAGGACAAGCTGTCCTCTGTGGGAGGCGTATCGTCATCGTCCTCCGTATCCCCCCAGCCACGCACCAGTGATGGGCCTGAGCTGTGTCGGGTGCCACCCCACTGTGAACCTGCTTCATCCGCATCCTCCTCCACCTCATCCTCATCCTCCTCGTCCTCCAGTAGTGGCCCCTGGCTGGCCACATTTGTACCTGGCCTCTGCTGTTGCAAAAAACCTCCCTCTGAGCTACTTCTAACAGACTGGCCTGAAAGTGCTAAAAATGACCCCTCATCCTCCTCCTCCAGCGCAACAGGGCACATAGGTCTCGCATGGAGGCCCAATCCTTGGTGGTGAAGTGGTGCTGTTCCGCAGTGCAACTGGCGCGTGCGTGCTGCAGCTGAAACTCCACTATGGCCTGCTGCTGCTGGCACAGTCTCTCCAGCATGTGAGAGGTGGAGTTCCACCTGGTGGGCACGTTGCATATGAGGCGGTGAGCGGGAAGGCCGAAGTTCCGCTGTAGCGCAGACAGGTGAGCAGCGGCTTGATGTGAAGGCCGGAAGCGCGCACAGACGGCCCTCACTTTATGCAGCAGCTCTGACATGTCGGGGTAGTTGTGAATGAACTTCTGCACCACCAAATTCAGCACATGCGCCAGGCAAGGGATGTGCGTCAAACTGGCTAGTCCCAGAGCTGCAACGAGATTTCGCCCATTATCGCACACCACCAGGCCGGGCTTGAGGCCCACCGGCAGAAACCACTCGTCGGTCTGTTGTTCAATACACCGCCACAACTCCTGCGCGGTGTGGTGCCTGTCCCCCAAACATATGAGTTTCAAAATGGCCTGCTGACGTTTACCCCGGGCTGTGCTGAAGTTGGTGGTGAAGGTGTGTGGCTGACTGGATGAGCTGGTGGAAGCAGAGGAGGAGGAAGCCGAGTAGGAGGAGGACGCTACAGGAGGCAAATAATGATGCCCTGCGATCCTTGGCGGTGGAAGGACGTGCGCCAAGGAACTCTCCGCCTGGGGCCCAGCCGCCACTACATTTACCCAGTGTGCAGTTAGGGAGATATAGCGTCCCTGGCCGTGCTTACTGGTCCACGTATCTGTGGTTAGGTGGACCTTGCCACAGATGGCGTTGCTCAGTGCACACTTGATTTTATCGGATACTTGGTTGTGCAGGGAAGGCACGGCTGTCTTGGAGAAGTAGTGGCGGCTGGGAACAACATACTGTGGGACAGCCATGGACATCAGCTGTTTGAAGCTGTCTGTGTCCACCAGCCTGAATGGCAGCATTTTAAAGGCCAGTAGTTTAGAAATGCTGGCATTCAGGCCCAGGGCTCGAGGGCGGCTAGGTGGGAATTTACGCTTTCTCTCCAAGGTTTGTGAGATGGAGAGCTGAACGCTGCCGTGTGACATGGTGGAGATGCTTGGTGACGCAGGTGGTGGTGTCGATGGCACATCCTCTATTTGGTGGGCGGCAGGTGCCAACGTTCCTCCTGAGGCGGAGGAAGAGGCCGAGGCTGCAGCAGAAGAGGGAGCAGGGGGAGCCAGAGTGAGTTCCTTGCTTTTAAGGTGTTTACTCCACTGTAGTTCATGCTTTGCATGTACAGTAGATGCCTGGTCATGCAGGTTGTGCTACGGTTCAGAACGGTAATGCCTCACTTCAGGCTCTGATGGCACAGCGTGCAAACCACTCGGGTCTTGTCGTCAGCATATTGTTTAAAGAAGTGCCATGCCAGGGAACTCCTTGAAGCTGCCTTTGGGGTGCTCGGTCCCTGGTGGGGGTGGCCAGTAGCAGGCGAACTTTCTTGGCGGCGGCTGTTCTGCTTTTTCCCCCTGCTCCCTCTTTTGCTACACTGTTGTCGGTTTCAGTCGGTTTCACCACTGCCTCTTCCTCTGAACTATAAAAGTCAGTGACACGACCTTCATTCTATGTGGGGTCTAGGACCTCATCGTCCCCTGCCTGGTCTTCCACACAGTCTTCCTCCCTGACCTCCTGTTCGGTCTGCACACTGCAGAAAGACGCAGCAGTTGGCACCTGTGTTTCGTCATCATCAGAGACGTGCGGACTCCGTTGAGGTGGTATTCCCATGTCCTCATCATCAGGAAACATCAGTGGTTGTGCATCAGTGCATTCTATGTCTTCCACCACTGGGGAAGAGCTAGGTCGATTCCCTTGGGAAACCCTGCCAGCAGAGTCTTCAAACAGCATAAGAGACTGCTGCATAACTTGAGGCTCAGACAGTTTCCCTGATATGCATGGGGGTGATGTGACAGACTGATGGGCTTGGTTTTCAGGTGCCACCTGTGAAAGCGCACAGGTGGCTTTCTGCAGAAGACTGGGTGGGAGATAAAGTTGTGTACGCGCTGGATCCATGGTCGGCCAACCAATTGACTAGCGCCTGTACCTGCTGAGGTCTTACCATCCTTAGAACGGCACTGGGCCCCACCAAATATCGCTGTAAATTCTGGCGGGTACTGGAACCTCAGGTAGTTGGTTCACTAGGACGTGTGGCTGTGGCAGAATGGCCACGTCTTCTCCCAGCACCAGAGGGTACACTAACACCACCACGACCTCGTCCGCATCCCTTACTAGATTTTTTCCTCATTGTTCACCAAGCACCACAATAAGAAAAAAAATATTTGGCCCAATGTATTGATTTCAAATTCAGGCCATTTTTTTACAGGTACCTAACACTATCTGCCTATTTATTTTTGTAGCGTATTACACTAATCCAGGAACAGCAGTAACCACTGATTTAGGGGAATATCTCTTTTAGGGTTAGTATTTAGGCCCTTAATGAAAGGTATACTTTTATGGACAGATTTACACTTGGAGATGCACAGTAGCGTGAGAAAAAATATGTAGGATTATGTCTTCAGCAATTGTATTTTAACACTTTGTGTAATATACCCTTTAACAGACAGAAATACAATGGGAGATGCACGGTAGCTTGTGAAGTTAATGAGGATGACCCTCTCAGCACTTGTATATACACCTTGAGTGTAATATACACTTTTACGGACAGATTAACACTTGGCCTGCAACAGCTGGAACACCAGATTCAGGGTATTGCTATTTTGGCAAGTAAATTTCACCCCAGAACAAAATATACCCTTTTACGGACAGATTAACACTAGGCCTGCAACAGCTGGGACACCAGATTCAGGGTATTGCTATTTTGGCAATTGAATTTCACCCCAGAACAAAATATATGTTTTGGCGGACACTATTGTACTTTGCCAGCTACAGCTGAAGCCACTGATTTATGGTATTGCTATTTTGGCAATTGAATTTCACCCCAGAACAAAATAAACCCTTTGACGGACAGATTAACACTTGGCTTGCAACAGCTGGGACACC